>OX422224.1:296780673-298058673 GCA_949130495.1 Sambucus nigra | reverse complement strand
GTTTCTAAACAAAGCAATTTTAGGGTTTTGTACATTCAACTTAACTTAAACTTGCATATATCCATACATATGCACCCAAGCATGAAAGTTCAATAAAAATCAAGGATTTATATCATATAAATCGTAAATGAAAGAAAAATAGCAAGATTCATGGTTGGAATTACCTTAGGGGCTTTTTCGTAATTTTCTATGAATTTTCTTCAATTTTCTCCTCACTTTTTCTTCCTAACTTCCTACTTCTCTTTCCTTAAGCTTAAAATCTCTCATGGCTGCATTTTGGATGAATGAAGAGGTAATTCTAAGGGTTTAAGGTCGGCCAAAGCCACCACCCTTCCCAACCAATGAGAATAAAACATTTGTTGCCATAATAAGACAAAATACTACTTAACAGATGGACTACTTTGCCCTTGTTTCGTAATTTTGGTATAACTTCTCACTCGAACCTCCGTTTCACACACCATTTGTTGTGTTACAACCATAACTCACTTGTCTACAACTATGTAGTTTTCACCTCAAGTCAATTGTTATGTCATAAAGGTCAAAACTAGCCTTAAACATGAACATTCCTACCGAAACCTTCAAAATTTTGTGTTCGTAACTAATTCGACATTTCATGCTTTTTGAAGGTAGGATTTGACTAAACATAATAAATTAACATCATGTGTATTAATGACACACTAATCATATCACATAATCTAGGCATGATTTAAGCATAATTAATCGTAATTATATTCGGGTTGTCACAATTCTCCCCCTGTTAGGAAATTTCGTCCTCGAAATTGACATACCTTGGTTGTCCGAATCAAACAAATACGGATAACGCATTTTCATGCTATCCTCACTCTCCCACGTAGCTTCTTCCATTGAATGCCATCTCCACACAACTTTCACAAGTGGGATCACCTTTGATCTCAATATTTGTTCTTTCCTATCGACGATAGCAAGCGGTTCTTCCACGTAGCTCAAATCTTCCTTCAACTCAATAGGTTGTTCTACCAATACATGTGAAGGGTCTGCTACATACTTTCTTAACATAGAAACATGGAAAACATCATGTAACCGAGATAATTCTGGTGGTAACGCTAACCTGTAGGCAACCATCCCGACTTTCTCAAGGATTTCATAAGGTCCAATGTAGCGTGGACTTAATTTCCCTTTCTTTCCAAACCTCATAACTCCTTTCCATGGCGATATTCGGAGAAACACATAATCCCCTTTCTGGAATTCCAAATCTTTTCGTCGTTTATCCGCATAACTTTTTTTTGTCTACTCTGAGCTGTTCTCATTCTATCTTGAATAATCTTCACTTTTTCAGTGGTGATTTCAATCAATTCTGGACCCTCTATCTTCCTTTCACCAACTTCACCCCAACATATCGGTGTACGACATCGTCTACCGTACAATGCTTCATATGGAGCCATACCAATAGTAGACTGAAAACTATTGTTATATGCAAATTCTATCAAAGGCAAATATTCATCCCAATTACCTTTGAAATCAAGCACACAAGCTCTAAGCATATCTTCCAAAATCTGTATTGTCCTTTCAGACTGCCCATCTGTCTGGGGATGAAAAGCCGTACTAAACTTTAAGTTGGTACCCATAGCATACTGCAAACTATCCCAAAATCTGGATGTAAAAGTAGGGTCTCTATCTGAAACAATAGATACTGGTGCTCCATGCAACCGAATAATTTCATTAACATACAATCTAGCATACCTATCAACTGTATACGTAGTCTTGACTGCTAGAAAGTGAGCGGACTTTGTCAATCTATCCACCACTACCCAAATCGAATCTGACCCCTTCTGAGATCGAGGAAGCCCAACCACAAAATCCATCGTTACATGATCCCATTTCCATTCGGGTATTGGCAATGGCTGAAGCAGACCAGTAGGTTTCTGATGCTCCACTTTCACTTGCTGACATATAAGGCACCTCGCAACAAAATCAGCTATTTCCTTCTTCATATTATTCCACCAATAATGCTCCTTTAAATCCCTATACATTTTAGTGCTACCAGGATGCATAGTATAAATGGAATTATGAGCCTCGTCTAAAATTTCCTCTTTCAATCCACACACATTAGGCACACACAACCGCTGTTTAAACAATAAAGTGCCATCATTCACAATACAAAAATCTTCAGACTTACCGTCTTGGACATCTTGTCGTTTCTTCTCAAGGAAAGGATCTTGACTTTGCAAATCATGAATACGGGTAGCTAACAAAGGCCTCACACTTACATGAGCAAAGAATATGTCCCCATCTGCTAGCTGCAATTCCACTCCCATCAATCTCAACTCCATAACATGAGCAACTCTAGCACATCGAATACAAGATAACCTGCCTGAAGCCTTTCTACTCAAAGCATCTGCAACTACATTTGCCTTTCCTGGGTGGTAGTGAATTGTACAATCATAATCTTTAATTAACTCCATCCACCGCCTCTGCCTCAAATTCAACTCCTTCTGAGTAAACAAATACTTAAGGCTTTGATGGTCAGTAAAAATTTCACACACCTCACCATATAGATAATGACGCCATAATTTCAAAGCAAACACAATAGCAGCAAGTTCCAAATCATGTGTAGGATAATTACGTTCATGTGTACGCAACTGCCTAGAAGCATAGGCAATAACTTTACCATGCTGCATAAAAACACAACCCAACCCCTGATGTGAAGCATCGGTATAAACAACAAAACCATCTCCACCATGCGGAATAGTAAGAACAGGTGCAGTTACCAACCTCTTTTTCAATTCATCAAAACTATTTTCGCAATCAGAATTCCATTCAAACTTAACATCTTTTCGGGTTAGTTTAGTCATTGGTAAGGCAATCGAAGAAAATCCCTTAATAAACCTTCTATAATACCCAGCTAAACCCAGAAAACTCCTCACCTCAGTCACATTATCGGGTCTCTCCCATTTTACAATAGCCTCTACCTTTTTAGGATCAACACATATACCATCTCCAGAAATAACATGGCCTAAAAATGCAACTTGTGATAGCCAAAATTCGCACTTGCTAAACTTGGCATACAACTTCTTATCTTTCAACAGATTCAAAATAGTTGTGAGATGCTTTTCATGTTCAACCATATCATGTGAATAAATCAGAATATCATCAATAAAAACTATCACAAATGAATCAACAAAAGGATGCAGTACCCAGTTCATAAGATCCATAAATACAGCTGGAGCATTAGTCACCCCAAAAGGCATCACAAGAAATTCAAAATGACCATACCGAGTACGGAAAGCGGTTTTAGAAATATCACTTTCCTTCACCCTCACCTGATGATAACCCGATCGCAAGTCTATCTTTGAAAACACTTTAGCACCCTGTAACTGATCAAACAAATCATCTATACGAGGTAAAGGATATTTGTTCTTAATTGTAGCTTTATTCAGTTGCCTATAATCAATACACAAACGCATGGTACCATCTTTCTTCTTCACAAATAAAACTGGCGCACCCCATGGAGATACACTAGGCTGTATGAACCCCCTATCAAGTAAATCTTGCAACTGAATCTTGAGTTCTTTCAACTCAGCAGGTGCCATTCTATACGGTGCCATAGAAATAGGGGTTGTCTCTGGTGCTAATTCAATACTAAATTCAACTTCTCTTTCTGGAGGTAACCCTGGCAACTCACTAGAAAACACTTCAGAAAAATCCCTTACAATTGGAACATCAACTAATTGTAAAGCTCCCTTCCCAGTGTCAAGAACATATGCAATAAAACCCTCACAACCCTTACTCAATAATTTCCTCGTCTGAATAGCAGAAATGATGCAACTGGGAACAATTTTCCTTTCCCCCACAAATTTAAATTCAGGCTCACCAGGCATATTAAAAACAACTTCCTTACAGAAACAATCCATAGATGCATGATATTTAGATAACCAATCCATCCCCAGAATTATATCAAAATCAGAAATATCCAATGGAAGTAGATCTATAACTGTATCTCTAGCCCCCACAGTCAAAACACAATCACGAAAAGCATATTCAGCTACAACCATTTCCCCCATAGGCATATAAATACCCAACCCCACATCTAAACGAGTACATGGTCTATTTAGGTATACAGCAAAAGCATAGGACATAAAAGAATGCGTGGAACCAGGATCAATCAAAACATAAGCACTTCTATCAGTAACAGAAAGTGTACCTGTCACCACATCTGGCGTAATCTGAGCTTCTTTCATCGTAAAGACTCGTCCACCTGGCCTGGAACCACTAGCTTGTCCTCTACCCACACTCTTCACTGTACTACCTGGAGATAACATTCTGCTTGCTACTTCACTATGTGCTGCTGGAGTCTGTGCCAATTGCGGACAATTCTTCTTAATATGCCCCACTTGATGACAATGGTAGCATTCCAATCCCTTAAGCTTAGGACACTCAGATTTATAATGTCCTTCCTCTTTACAAAAGAAACATGTAACACCTCCTATTGGGGCCTCACCTCTCCCTGACTTTCTGGCTGAACCAAAAGATCCTCCACCCCTGGTATCTCTACCAAACCTGCCCTGACCTCTACCACTATCTCCACCACCTCTCTGAAATTTATGAGGTTCCACCTTAACACTTCCACTCTCACCTCCCCTATACTGAGATGCGTCGAATCTACTTTTCTTAAAACTCTCTCTGCTCGCCACCCCTTGGTTCATTTGCCTTTCTGCTATCATGGCTTTGTTTACCAGAGAAGCATAATCTTCTAACTCATAAGTGGCCACTCTATTTTGAATAGGCCAAATCAGTCCATCTTGAAACTTACTACATTTATCTTCTTCCTCCTGCACATACTTAGTAGCAAATCTAGACAAAGCTGTAAATTTAGCATCATACTCCCTCACAGACATGTTCCCTTGGGTCAAATTTATAAACTCCCTCAGCTTCTCCCTCCTATAGACCTTAGGGAAATACTTAACATACAAAGCTTTAATAAATTCAGCCCAAGTAATGACATCAGTACCTTCCATCCTTGGAACCAAATGGTTGCTGGCTTCCCACCAATACTTCGCCTCTCCTTTGAGCTTAAACACAGCTAGATTCACTTTCTGGTTGTCTGGAACCTTCATAACTGCAAAGATAGTTTCTAGATCCCTGACCCACATCTCAGCTTCTGTAGGTTCAACTGACCCTGAATATTCTGGAGGATTCAACTTCAAAAACTTCTCATGCATGACATCTTTCATTTCCTTCCTTGCCTCTTTCTCAATCCTGGCCACAGTCTTGGATTCTAGATATCTAGCCTGTTGTTCTGCCATTTGCGCCATATTTCTTTCTTGTTGCTCTGCCATCCTCATCATTGCCTGCGCCATTATTTGCATCTCTGTAGGCTGCTCTTGCTCTCTAGCCCTTCCAGCAACACTTTGCTCCACTTCAGTATTCTCTGTACGAGAAGCGACTCCCTCTTCTCTAGGTTGTCCATTCCCAGGTTCCATCTGGAATTATCTGTAATACAATAAAATTCTAACAACCAATATAAACAGTTTACAGTACTAAACTATTTGTTAGTATATAAACAATTCAATAATATCAAATCAATCAATAACTGCCATCTAATCGTCACACACGTCCAGAATTAATAACCACGCTCTGATACCACTAATTGTCACACCCCAAACCCAATATCCATACTAATCATTCATTATTAGAATAATTAAATCATAATCTTGAGCCCATTGGAAATATGATTCATTTATTAATATTTTCCTACATAATGAACATAATATTATTCTTACATCGTAAAATTCAATATCAGAGTCGTAATTAAGCAAACATGCTATACCGTGATTAACTATGATCAACCCAATCCATACTAAATAAATATATACAATGTGTGAGTATATTAAAATCTTCAGTGTGACAACGATAAAATCCCATTTTTAAATCCCAGCTCTCTCCAACGGTGCAACTCTCAAAGCTACCGGTCATATGGTATCCTAACTGGCAGCGTGTGAACCTGAAATTGTTAAAATATAAACCGTAAGCATTAAGCTTAGTGAGGTACTCCTTCCCTGCAATAGAATAAAAATTCTATATCGAATATGTAGATATAAAATCCGAACAATCCTGCCCGTTGGCAATAACAAATCATGGATCATAAGATCCAAATAATTCTGCCCATTGGCAATAACAAATCCTGGATATTTGAATATCCAAACAAATCCTGAATACCGAAGTATTCAAACCAATCCTGGATCATGAGACCCAAACAAATCCTGGATATTTTAATATCCAAACAAATCCTGAATACCGAAGTATTCAAACAAATCCGCTCTTAGAGCTATATTCATATTTATATATGAAACAAATCATAAGTACACTCACCTTGGCAGTTTAACTGGATTTGCCCTTGCCTTTATCCAGTACTTGTTCAATCAGCTCTTCTTCCCTTCCTATCATTCTCAAAATATTAGTATCATCATAATAATATCAATAATCCAAAGAACGATTTAAACATAATTCAATCCATAAGCATCACATGATTCTATTCAAATCATTTATCACAAGTGAAGTCCCATCCAAATCCATGCTAGCATATTCAACATATCCAAATCATAGACCAAATATAAATTCATTTATTCTTGGAAATTCAATCCTCGTCATATTAGTATTCCAATACAAAAGACGGTACATCATTTTAGGTCTCGTAGAGCAAGATATGCTCATTTCTTTACCACATGGCAAATCTGCCCTATAGGCCCTCTTATCGTTCATTCAACTTCCACGAATTTCCATAATTTTTCTACATTATATATTTATGTGACATTTCACCCAACATCAGTAAACATATTGAAAAATACAAAATTAAAGTTTCATAATTTTTAAGGTTCGTTTGCTATGTCAAGCAAAACACCGAACACATGGCGGGCATATTTTCACCCTTAGGGCAGATTTCATACCCGAACTTCAAACTCTCACCAAAGACACATTTATTGGTATTTTATCATGATTTACGGATATGTCATACCTATATGAGTCCAGGTTAATCTCCAATTGGAATCAATCAATTCCAGTAAGTACACGAAAATATATGGAAGTTTGAATAAACAGAGTTTCTAAACAAAGCAATTTTAGGGTTTTGTACATTCAACTTAACTTAAACTTGCATATATCCATACATATGCACCCAAGCATGAAAGTTCAATAAAAATCAAGGATTTATATCATATAAATCGTAAATGAAAGAAAAATAGCAAGATTCATGGTTGGAATTACCTTAGGGGCTTTTTCGTAATTTTCTATGAATTTTCTTCAATTTTCTCCTCACTTTTTCTTCCTAACTTCCTACTTCTCTTTCCTTAAGCTTAAAATCTCTCATGGCTGCATTTTGGATGAATGAAGAGGTAATTCTAAGGGTTTAAGGTCGGCCAAAGCCACCACCCTTCCCAACCAATGAGAATAAAACATTTGTTGCCATAATAAGACAAAATACTACTTAACAGATGGACTACTTTGCCCTTGTTTCGTAATTTTGGTATAACTTCTCACTCGAACCTCCGTTTCACACACCATTTGTTGTGTTACAACCATAACTCACTTGTCTACAACTATGTAGTTTTCACCTCAAGTCAATTGTTATGTCATAAAGGTCAAAACTAGCCTTAAACATGAACATTCCTACCGAAACCTTCAAAATTTTGTGTTCGTAACTAATTCGACATTTCATGCTTTTTGAAGGTGGATTTGACTAAACATAATAAATTAACATCATGTGTATTAATGACACACTAATCATATCACATAATCTAGGCATGATTTAAGCATAATTAATCGTAATTATATTCGGGTTGTCACAATAGGCGCGGGTGCGGAGGAAACAACTCAACTAGCCTTGTCGGCCGTGACAGTTAAAGAAGCCGCGGAATCAACCGGCAGATGTCAGAAAAGGAGAACAGAGAAATCAGAGAAAAAACCGGGCGTTTATACGCCGTTGACTTTCCCGATTGAAGAGATCTTTGAGTTCATCAAAGAGGACAAGCTTTTGAGGTGGCCAGAAAAGTTGAGAGCTCCACTCCACAAGAGGAACAAAGCTACCTGGTGAAAATTCCATAAGGACTATGGCCATGACACAGAGCAATGCTATGCTCTGAAGGATGAAGTTGAAAGGCTAATTGGGCAAGGGATGCTGCAGCGATTCCTGAAGAATGCGTAAAGGACTCAGCCGGACCTGACAGAGGCTGCAGGCCGCACCTCATCCTTAGCCTTTCCAATTTCAACTATTTCTATTTATGTTTCATGAAGCTCATTATAGCCTTAATACTCAAGACTTTATGTTTTGTTAACAAAGTCATTAGCTGAAGCACACATGTATACATATATGAATTAGCAAATTTTTCCATATCTGATATCTCTCTTGGTTTCATAATCTGTTATCTCACAAAAAGACTTTTTGTCTTAAACAGATTCCAGAGGAAGAATAATAAAATTATCTCGAAGGATTATTTTACTTTGGGATGCACTTATGGAGGGATTGCGATCTTAATTAGCTCAGAAGTTCCCCTCACGATGTGCAACTATATCTTATCTTCTGATGATCATATTCGCGAAAGCATCTGAGAATTCAAGGAGCTCCTATTAGCCACGGTGGCTTACAATGACCGTTCTCAGTCTTTGGAAATCATATCTAGCCAGGGATGGCTTTATATATATCAGCAGCTGTGGGTGGCTTAATAACATAACCCAGCCTGAGGAGGCTTGAAAATATCCTATCTGATAGCTATGGGTGGCTTAATAACATAACCCAGCCTGAGGAGGCTTGAAAATATCCTATCTGATAGCTATGGGTGGCTTGATAACATAACCCAACCTGGGGAGGCTTGATAGTGTCCCGTATATTAGCTGTGGGTGGCTTAATAACATAACCCAGCCTGAGGAGGCTTGAAAATATCCTATCTGATAGTTATGGATGGCTGGATAACATGACCCTGCCCGAGAGGGCTTGGAAATACCAACGTATGTCTACGGAGGCACATTGCTCAGATAGACCAGAAATGTGCCGCAGCCCACCGATATGGTTGCAGATCTCTAGGAGCCATTCATCCATGAAAGTGCCGAGGCACTAGCATCTTAAAGCATGAGAAAGCTACAAGGTCAAATGCCACGGTGGAAGATAATCAATTTTACCAAGACTAAGGAAAATCTTTCTCTACATGTTACATGTTGGTTGTGGGATGATAAAAGATAAGCGGTTCAGACAACCAGGTGCAATGAAAGCAGCCGGGGTTCCATGTAATGAGCAAGCCCCAGCCTTGAAATCATGTCCGTGGCAGTCAAGTGAAGACGTTTGCATAACGCGGCATAATAAAGGGTCGCGACTTGCACGCAGCAGCCTTATGACGCAGCAGTAGATGTCCGTCGGGAGTAAAATTACACCATTTATGTGGGTGCGGACATTGGCAAATAATTATACTACGAAGAAATCGATCTTTGTCCGCGAACTTAAAATGTTATGTTTATCTAGATAAGGATGCATTTTCAAATATTAAGCAGTTACGTTGAACCATTCATTATAGCAAGCAATGTAAAACATGCAATATAAAAGATCATGGAATTGGAGGCAATCAATCGTACACAAAGTGGTAAATATGGCCGCAGCCTAAGTATTAGTAGTCAAGATTACAGAATGAAGGCCGCATCCACGACAGAAATTAAGATTACAAAAAGGAGGGATGCAGCCCTATATTAATGATTCAACAGAAATTGAGTTTAAGAGGCTGCGTCATCATCGTCATCAGCCTCTTCTCCATCCGCGGCAGTCTTTGTCTCTCCGTCTACAGCCGCTGCTTCCGCCTCAGCCCTGAGCCTTACTCTCTCTTCCGTCGCGGACTTAAGTTCAGCGATGCACTCTTGATGTTCGGCATCGCTTAACTTCCAAGCAAGAACCTCCTCCTTAGCCTCAGGGAAGCTCTTAATAAATCTCTACCGCGGCTCCTGATAGCCGCGGAGGTAGGCCTTGTTGTTGACAAGGAAGAAGTCCTTAGAGCCTTTAAATGACTCCACAGCATGATCTATGGCTAGCTGGAGGGTGTCACCATGATCAGTCTCCATCCTTTTTATTTTCGCGGCATGGTCTAGTGTATCCTGAGCAGACTTGGACTCCAGCTCATCGTACTTCTTTTGAAGAAATTAGAGCTTGTTATTAGCAATCTCCGCAGCTTGGGTAGCTTTCGCGGTCTGGGTCTGGGAGGCTTTAAGGGATTCCGCGGCTTGTATGAAATTTTTCTCCGCCTCTTCCCTTGCCTTTTCTGCTGCCTCCAATTTGGGCCGCTTGAAGTGCCGCGGCAGCAGACATCTTCCCAGCCTCAAATGAAGAGGTCCGTGCAGCCTATAAGTTCGCGGCATGAGTACTCTTCTCGGCCTCCTTCAGTCTGTACAAGGCCCTATACTTCCTCTTCTGGACCACCATCACATCCGCGGCCTGAAATAAAAGAAGTCAGAAAAAATATGGGATAAAAAAGTTAAAGAATGACAACTGCCACGTACCCTCAGAAGACTATGGAGGCCACAGTCCTCCAGATCATCATGATCCTCTCCTACTAGCCTGTCAAGGTCCGCGGCATCCAAGGCTCTTTTCATCCTCCGTGCAGCCTTTGCGGTAGTGTCCCCAAAAGAATTGGGGCCAGGCTGCCTTAATTAGGGCCTTGGTCTACCATCAGGCCCATACTCTCCACGGAATTAAGGAGGTGGCAAGTTCCCGTTAACCGCCACAATAGCTAGCGGCGGAGGAGAGGATGAATGAAGGGGCACATCAGTTGACATCAAGCCCGCCGCGGCCAGGTTTTCCCCTATGTCATCATCAAACTGATCATGCGGGAGGTTATCATCATTAACCATTTTATCCGCGACAGGAGTTATAGTTTTGTCGAAAGAGTGAGCCGTGACAGGAGTAGCATTTATTTCTGAGGAGTGAGCCGCGGCAGGTCCCTTGGCCTTAGACCTCTTCCTCTTTCAACTCCGCATAGTTTTGTTTAGGACTACTGAGTCCTCATCCATCTCTGCTAGTTGCGCCGTTAGCAGTTCCCTGTCAACTTCTTCACCTGAAAAAGCAACAACATGAGTTAAAGAGTGTAAATGACCGCAGAGTAAAAATTATGGCACAATTAATTACCTTCCGCACCCATTTGTTGAGGAATGGACTTATTTGGGAAAAATCCCGCCTCAAATATGGTTGCTGATGTTACAAGGGTGCTGAACTTCTTATGTTCAGCAGGAACTGTCGCGGCCTCAGCAACTCTTTTTTCCTACCGCTTGTTCAAATGCATATTGTCAAGGGCTGCAGAAAAGACAATTCAAAGGTTAATGGAAGTTATGCATATTTATGTGATATGAAAGGACTCGGCTATAGTCTTAGTACCGAATTTTGAGGGAGACCCCCATCGCCGCAGCATTCTATATGTCTTTTCCCTCTCATTCTCCTCGAGGTGCATCTCCCAGCCTTCGCCGAAGATGTAAAAATATTTCCCCTTCCAGTTCTTCACACTGGTTGGTCTCCCCGTGTAAAGTGTCTCGTCCCTACCGCGGCTTGAGAAGTAGTAATAGCCTGTGAACTTCACTGAGTTCTCCTTTGGGCGGTAGAAGTGGAAGAATTCCATGGGAGTGATGTCCTTTTTGAACAAGTTCTCCCAAAGGACAACTGTGGCAAGAATATCTCTCCAGCCATTAGGATCCAACTAGGCTGGGGCCAATTTCATTGTCTGAAAAATGCGGCGGATAGGAACTGGAACAGGCAGTTGCAGCCCGTAAATAAAGGCGTGCAGAGGGAAGCAAATTCCATCATTGGATAAAACCGTGCACGATCTTTGGTTAGCGGCAGGAGTTGAGCACGTCAAATTTTCTAGAAATTCGAAGGCCTCAGCCACCTGCTCAACCCAATTTGGGTCATAGAGCCGCGGATATCAAGTGCAACCAAAGGTCTCTCAGCCCTCCCCGATACACCACCTGGGTTAACCCTAATCGCCGCGGCATCCATTGGATGAGTGCTTGAGTTGGCTTTCTCTTCCATCAGCGCGGATTGGAAATCCTTCCCAATTGCAAAGCCCGCGGAGTCTGAGTCAAGTCTCACGCAGTTTGGGCAATCTTTTAATTTGCAAGGCCCTATTGATCTTAGAGGGAGCATGGAAGGGAGTTCAGGAGGAGAGGTTTCGAAGTGCTTTGCCCAAAAGCCTCTCAGGAACCCGTCTGGGTCAAAGCTCATATGGCTGCAGCAGTACCTGAAAGGCAGAATTCGTAGTTAGGCGCCACAGCCGATATGGTTTGGAAAAGACTTCAAGAAGCCGCGGAAGGGTTATTTTTAAATATTAAAAATGTGTGGAATTATTTCCCTAACCCAGTTATTAATAGGCCAACTCTATTACTTATGGGATCACACTGTCCCAACTAGCCGCAGCAACCTCCATATCAGCAGAGGAACATACGCTGCTGCGGTAATAAGATCGAATTGCTTTAAGAGATTCCAGGCCATGGCCATTCCTAAATTTGCTCTGTCAGCTTGATGTGCTCTAGTTGCAATTACAGTTATTTAACATAAGGGTGGTGATTTGATGCCGCAGATGATAATGTAATGGACCGCGGCCATTTGGCACGATATGATGCAGATAAGGATCGAATCAGTTCAAGGGAATGGGTTATTGTAATCCTATCATGCTGCAGCCTCTATCCTAAACAGTTGATTATCTAATTTTTAATCGTTTTAAGATCAAACTCACAGAATATGAAGGGTTCGACTATGAACACCAAGAAAAGTTATGTGTTTCATGTGCAATATATTAGGGAAAAAGAAAATCGTACAAACATAAACAAAACCCTAGGTTTCTATCAAAACAAAACCCTAAATTTCGAAGGCTTTTAAGAGAGTGAAGTGGTTGAAAAATCACCTCGAAATGAAGAAATTCGCGATGCTCAGCTTCAGGCCGCCTTGCACCGTCACACACCGCCTTGGAAGGTCGCCGAAATATGCAAGAGAAAGGAAGTGCAGAGTTTCGCTCTCGATGTGCTCTCAAAGTTTTGGAAACGTACTGAAGTCCACGGCCAGGAAAAATTTATATAAGGGAGTGCGGAAGACGAATCGTCATTTTGGAAGCACCGCGGCACCTAGGCTAACTGAGCTGCAGTCCCAATTGATCTCCCTAGGCACTACGACTTGGGGGCTTATTGATAGTACAAATATAGGACCCTGCCGCGGAATGTATTCTTCTCTTTAGTTCGCAGACCTCATAGGCCATACAGGGTGCGGACAGACCTCACTCCGGGCACGGCATCTCTTCAAGATGCCAGATGCTTGGAACAGGGTGTGGCCCTGTCCATTATAGGCCACGACACTCCTCCGTGCGATGCGCGACATGCCTCCAGCAGCTTCATACAACATCGCTTGCTTTGCAGGCCGCACCCCCTTCATCTGCAACTACTGCAGACTTGGTATAAGTCACATGCTCAGGGCATGTGACACGGCACACTTACCTCATATAAGTAGAGGACCACACCTCGAAAGAGGGGATCGATTCCATACCCGATCGAGGCAGGCTCTACAATACATATTCTCTCTACACACCCCAATATACAACTTAGAGGCACAAATCTACGTCACAACCACTTACCCGGCTCATCGGAATCTTCCATACCGTCATGTACTCTCTTTTATTCTCATACTTGTATACCTCTTTAGGCATGATTATATTGTACAATGCAACGCATATAATGAGAATGGAGCAGCACAGTGGATGTAGGCCTATTTTAAAGGCTGAACCACTCTATATCTTGCCTTCTATCTATTTACTTGCTTGGTTTAATCATTACATATTTACACTTTGACTTGCTGATATGAGAATGACAAGTGGATGATTTATCGTATCATCAGGTTTGATTGGAGATAATATAATCATGCAAGAACATTCAATCACAAACAAACAAACACATAAATGGGGAAAAATCCCCCAAAGGGGCAAAACCTTTTATTTTCACTATAATTTGTAAAGAACGGTTTACACGGATTACAATGAAAACAAGAGTGACATACAAAATACCCTCAGGTGTCAGTTCTGATGTCGTCGGCTAGAAAAACTCCCGTAAGAACTCCAGACGGTCAGCAATGGAAAAGAGATGACTTTTTCACAAAGTTACTCAAGATGATTAGAACGATCTATTAAGGGTTTATAGATTCACACAAATGATAAATTAATGATTTGTGAATCAAAAGGATGTTTGGAACATCAAAAGTTGAAGTCTTGTTGTGTTTTGACTCTCCAAAACGTTTTCCCAAAGACTTAAAATAAACAGATCTGAAATAGCCCTTACAAAGAATTTTCGATCCTGCCAAATCTTTCTATCAGAATCGGGCTTATTAGGTGCTGCGGTCCAGATCTCCCTGGTGACCCGGTCCGGATCGGAGCCCAATTTGAGATAGAGTGATCCTTGGAAATGCGGTCCGGATCATTTTCCATAAAAAGGTCCAGATCGCTGCCAAAACTTGTCCAGAGCCTTTTACCTTAGGCAGTCCGGATCGCCTGGAATACACAGTCCGGATCGTCCTGGAAAAATCACCAGAAATTAGAATTTATCTTCTTGTAATTCGGATCCGTCTTTATGGCCAATATGAGCATGAACATTGTTGACGGTGTATCGATATACGACATAAAAAAATAAGATGGACATTTATAAAACTATGTCCTTACAAATCTCCCCCTATGTCTATGCCGGTACATAGATAAAAACATCCGAATTATGCTATCTCATTAAATACAAATGACATAAAATTTAATATCCAAATGAAAACCCTCAAACTGGATATACTAAGAGACATGTCTTCAAACAAACTCCATCATCTTCAAATATTTTCTCATTAGGGTGTGCAACATAAAATCTTCAATATTCATACCTACACACATGAGATAAAGAAAATATCTTTGTGACGTATCGAGTTTGAAATGATATAAGAATAAATCATTAAGGCATCAAATCTCCCCCATACTAAAAACTCCCCATAATTCGTTCTCCCCCATTTTATGATGTCCCCAAATAGACAGATATGAGAATCAAAAAATAAAAAATGGAGAATGTCACAAGGTAATAAAATCTCTCTTTTTGAATTTTTCAAAATCAATCACACAAAATATACAACAAAGAATCACACCATGAAAGAACACAAAAATAACCCAGTCGATGATAGTGGAAATGTAGGGTTGTGATAAAATTTGATAGGAAAATCAATGCATACAAACATAACATATGTGCATGATGAATATCGGATACTCCTAATGAATGAACTCAACATATTACTTACGTGTAAAAAAATGGAATTATAAGAAACTGACTCAATCAAATCAGGAAATCAAAGCCCAAAGTGATTTTCCACACCAATAGTGTTCAAAACTATTTAATCATTTTTCATGACTTTCAAGGAAGTGCAAACACGTTTAAATTCTCCAACCAAACTCCCTCATATTTATATTTTTTTTAAAGGTGATCTAAATTCTCAAACATTGGAGAATTAAAGTTGAAACCTAATGGCCCATTTTGGCATGAATTTCTTTTTATTGCCTTTAAAAATGTTCGAGATCTTTTAACCTCTGTGGACCTCGAATAATTAAAATGCCTCAATTTTTTAGGTCCGATTTAACGGTGGCTTAGTATGCGCAAAGGCCAAATGAGTACCTTTCACAACCCTTCCCCGTTTTCAAATATCACACAATCTCACCAAAAGGTTTTTGCATGCATTCCAATCTTGTCAAGTTTTATCACATATGGTTCGTTATATAGACATAATTGATATGGAATCACTGAAGCCAACATGTGATAAACAAGTACAATGATCAAATAACACAGTGCATGTGTGCAATAAAGGAGATAAGGAACCAAACATGTAGAAATATATCACTGATCACAGCTCATTGACTTTAGACAATGAAAAGCACGTGGATGAAACGATGTAGTGTCTCAAATCACTATCAAACAGTCACATGGAGTATGAACATGAAGTTGTGACTCGGTTATCTTAAATGCTCATCCATAAAATGTGTAAACAAAATACAAAATCTTTTTGTGTTTTTAAAAGATTATAGAAAGAAAATCCTTTTGTCTTTTTCAATTTTGCCAAAAGAAATGGAAAATCTTTTTTTGAATTTTTCAAAAAAAATATGAAAAAGAAAGCAAAAAAAACAATACAAATGATACAGACTAGCAATAAGAAACATAAGATATGAACGTGACAGTTCATCCTATCCCAGACAAAAACCAACCCCCTCAGTCAATGGTGCAAATACTTAGAGACTTCATAAGACTCTTGTATCTAAGGGCATCTAAAGGCTTTATCAGAATATCGGCTAATTGGAGGTCGGTAGACACATAACTGAAGGATACGACCTTCTCCTCAACTAACTCACGGATAAAGTTCTCGCATATCCTAATGTGTTTTGTGCGTGAATGGTTGACTGGATTGCGTGATGTGTGTATCACGCTTGTATTATCATAGGAGATGGTCATGGTTTCCTGTGATATCCCATAATCCTCCAGCATCTGCTTCATCCACAGAAGTTGTGTGTAGCAACTTCCGGCAGCTATGTACTCAGCCTCCGCTGTGGACAAAGAGATGGAATTTTTCTTCTTACTCAACTAAGAGACAAGAGCAGAACCAAAAAAGAAACACCCACCAGAAGTGATCCTACATCCATCCGCATCCCCTGCCTAATCGTCATCCAAATATGAAAATAAACGGTCAGTGGTATCAAAGGAATACCAAATGCCATGGGAGAGAGTTCCACTTACGTATTTGATAATACATTTAAGAGCGAGTAAATGTGACTCTTTCGAGGATGCCTGATATCGCGCACAGACTCCAACACTAAAGGCGATGTCGGGATGACTAGCAGTCAGGTAGAGAAGGCTGCCTATCATATTTTGGTATAAGGTTTGTTCAACATCCTTGCCTGAAGTGTCCTTACTAAGATTTGTAGATGTACTCATAGGTGTACGTGAATGCTTAGTGGAGTCTAAACCAAATTTCTTCACTAGGTCTCTAGCATACTTGGATTGGGAGATGAACATCCCATCCTCTAGATGATGAACCTGGAGACCAAGGAAGAAAGTAAGCTCACCTACCATCCTCATCTCAAACTCACTTTCCATCTCCTCCTCAAGTGGTGAGCATGTTGGGAGCACATGGACCCAAAGACTATGTCGTCTACATAGACCTGGGCAACCAAAATAGCATCCTCATCTCTCATGATGAACAATGTCATATCAAATCCCCCTCTCTTGAAGCCACTGACTAAGAGACAGGAAGTAAGCCTCTCATACCAAGCACGGGGTGCTTCCTTCAAACCATACAAGGATTTTCTTAGATAGTAAATGTGTTCAGGGTGCTTAGGGTCTTCAAACCCTTTCTATTATTCCACGTAAACCTCCTCCTAGAGAATGCCATTCAAAAAGGCACTCTTGACATCCATCTGATATATCTTGAAGCGCAGATGACATGTGATGGAGAGTAGTAAACGGATATTCTCAAGCCTCGCAACAGGGGAACATGTCTCATCAAAGTCTACATCCTCTATCTTTTTGTAGCCCTGAGAAACCAACCTAGACTTATTTATATTGATAGTACCTATCTCATCCATCTTATTCTTGAAGATACATTTGGTACCTATCACATTAGTCGCACTAGGTCGGGGAACTAATTCCCATACATCATTCTTTCAAAATTTAAGCAACTTATCCTGCATCGCAGAGATCCAGTGTTCATCCTTGAGTTCTTCTTTATAGTTCTTGGGCTCGAATTTAGATGTGTAGAAGACATGGCTAACAACATTCTCTATTTGAGCACGAGTCTTGACCCCTAGGGTGGGATCTCCTAGAATAGACGTAGGATCATGACTCTTGTGAACCCAAGAAGGTGTGTCCCCTAGAAAAGGAGTAGGGTCCACCCTGGGTGTGGGAGACACAATGAGATTATCAATAGGGAGTGTGTCATCCTCACTCAAATGGGTGAAGTCAATAGTCTTCGATGGTTCATCATCTTGCACAGTGACGTTTATTGACTCCATCACCTTAGAGATTTTTAGGGTAAAAACCCAGTACGCTCTACTATTCGATGAATACCCTAATAATATTTCCTCATCACTTTGGGAGTCAAACTTTCCTAATTGCTCTCTATCCCATAGGATGTAGCATTTACTCCCAAAAACACAAAAATATGCAAGATTGGGATTCTTTCCACTCCATAATTTATAAGGTGTCTTATGTGTATGTGGATGAAGATAAACCCTATTCACCGTATGTCATGCAGTAGACACTGCCTCTGCCCAAAATCTCCTTGCAACTTTATGACCTAGAAGCATAGATCTAGCAATTTCCTAAATCATCCTGTTCTTTCTCTCAATAATCCCATTTTTCTAAGGAGTCTTCACAGTAGAAAACTCATGTTTGATTCCTAGGCTATCACAGTAAAGATCTACTTTTTGCTCCATAAATTAAGTTCCATTATCACTACGCATTCTATTGATAGTGACACCGTGTTGGTTTTGTAGGACACGACACTTGGTCATCAGAAACTCAACAGCATCTAATTTCTCTCAGAAATCCCACGATAGAATATCTACAGAAATCATATACCATCACTAAGATATACCTCTTACCACCCTGACTCTCTAGACGAGTAGGACCCATGAGATCCACGTGTATCAACTCAAGTACACATGAAGTGGTAATTGCATTCAACTTCCTGTGGGGGCTACGGACTTTCTTTCCCAACTGACATAGTCCACAAACCATGGAAGTTGGCTTTCCAAGTGTTAGAAAGCCACGTACTAGGTACTTTTTAGCTAATACCATCAAATCTCTAAGGTCACGTGACCTAGATGTTGGTGCCACAGATCCATAAGAGTGATCTTGGTGTTGTTTCAGACAAATGAGGACTTGGGCAAAGTCCCATAGAAGTTATCCTTTGTCCTCACCCCTTGTAATAAAAGTTTACAGGCTTGATTATAGACATTAAACGCGTCCTGATCAAACTTCACTGTAAAGTCAGCGTCGCACAACTGGCTAATGCTAAGAAGGTTTGCTTTCAAACCTTTGACATACAAAACATTCTCTAGCATAAGAAATCCTGGTAACTCTACTGTACCTCTTCCTACGATGCTAGACTTTCTCCTATCTCCAAAGGTGTCTTTACCTTCCTTATGATCCTCTAGGTAGGTAAAAAATGAGACATCACCGGTCATATGTCTGGAGCACCCACTATCGAAATACTAGTGTGAGGTATTTTGTGATTTAAGAGCAACATGTGCAACAAGGGATTTTATGTCATGCTTAGGCACCCAAGATGAGGTAACCTTTTGTTTTCCCTTGTTAATGTTGGTTCTAGTCGGGTTTGTGGAAGTATCTGCTGATGGAAGGGAAATCCGTTGGAATTCTTCCATTAAACTCTGAGATGTGGCGACTAGGAACTCAACTTGCTCTCTAAGACTCGATAAATTGCTAGTGGTAGGTGGCGGAGCAGTAGTACATCGTGTCCGACCCAAACTATAGTAAAACTCCCTGAGGTGGAACTTTATTTTTTAGTAGGTACAAAAGTACACAGTCTTAGGCCGACCTTGGTTTGCTTTTCTTGGTCGAACTCTTCTTCGTGGTTTTTGACGAAGGCCATAAGGAGTCATTGTAAACTTAGGAACTGGTCCATGAGTAGTTTGGGACATGGAGGCACCATCAAAACTTATTCCCTACCTTTCGACAAAACCTAAAGTGGGATCGATAAGCATCTTTCCCATCTTTCCAGATCTGCCCTCAATTTGAACCTTGACTTCCCGTGCTCTGTCAAGATCATGAGTAAGCTGGGCTACACGGGCATCAAGATTCTTTCGAGCCTCTAGGGAGGAATGGAGCTCACTTGTAAGACTAGGCGCTTGCTTAGTCCAGTACCCTTTCTCTTTCTCTAAACAAATCTCTCTCTCTCGAAACAGTCTCTCTCTCTCTCTCTCTAAACTGACTCTCTCTCTCTCAACACAACTAGTCTCTCCCTTAACACAGGCATACTCTCTCTCTCTCAAGGAAGTGCAGGTGAAGGATCATCTCTTTCTCTCTTCCCTAAAATCTTCCTCTAAAGCGGTGATCCTAAGATCTAACGCTCTATTACACTTTTTGGTGTCATTGTGAAGTAGCATCCTCATCATCGTGAGGAGCACTAGAGGTATTCACATGACTAGCCATGAATGCGGTGGAGTTACATTCATGCAATGACTCGTCTCCAGAGTCCACCGACTAGACCTCACTATCGTCACTAAGGGAGGACAACTTTGCCTTTTTCTTTGACAAGTCTGTTCAGCCTAGTAGCACACTCAAAAGCTCTATGACCCTTACCATCACACTTATAACATCTCTCACCGTCTTTCTTAGGAGGGTCTTTATTATCTTTTTCATTTTTCTTTTCAAACTTGTTTTTCACAAAATTCTTTTTATCTTGGAAATTTCTATTTTTCTTAAAATTGAGAATTTTCTTGAAATTTTTTGCTAACAAGGCCAAATCATCTAAATCAAGGTCACACTCGGAATCTGACGTTTCTTTCTCCCCTTTTCTAGATGACTCAACACTCTTTCTTGCCGACCCTTCACTCTTCTTATACTGGGCTTGAAGTGCTAAGCCTTTATTTTTAGATTTTATCGTGCGAGGGAACATGTCAATTTCATATGTCTGGAGGTCTCCTACCAACTCTTCTAATTTCATATCTCTTAAAGTGTTTAAAGTGCTTAGCACAGTGACTTTGGGGATGAAACGCTTAGGCAAAGTTCTCAAAATCTTTTTAATCACCCTAAAATAAGGAATATGCTGACCAAGGTTATAACTGTTGTTAATAATATCAGACAAATGAGCATAGTAATCATCAAATCATTCAGATTCAAGCATGGTGATTGTTTCAAATTGAGTAGTTATATTTTGAAACTTTGATTATTTAACAACATTAGTGCCTTCATGGGTAAGTTGGAGAACATCCCATGCCCCTTTAGACATGGTGCACGTCATTATGTGACGGAACTCGATAGGAGTGACGGATCCACAAATGGCACTCATACCCTTATAATTAAACGTGGAGCATTTTTGTTCATCCTCAGTCCATTGGGTTACATACTTTAAATTTTTCACGTTAACAACTGTGACTGTGGGATGTGACAACCCATTTTCAATAAGAAACCACACACGTTCATCACTGGCTTTAAGAGAAGATTTCATACGGGCTTTCCAGTATGCATAAATAGACCCGTCAAAAACAGGAATTTTACTAAACGATTTTTCCATTTGAACAAACGCCTTTTCAAGAAATCAATTTTTAAGGAAATTGATATTTAGAAAATTTTTGCAGAAAATTACACGATAAAGTTGTGTAAGAGGCTCTGATACCAATTTGAGAGTGCGCTTATGTTTAAACAAAGAAATTATTTAATTAAACTCAGTTTTTCAATTAAATCCTAAAACATGCATATAAGTGTGATTGGAGATAATATAATCATGCAAGAACATTCAATCACAAACAAACACATAAATGAGAAAAATTCCCCCAAAGGAGGGAAAACCTTTTATTTTCACTATAATTTGTAAAGAACGGTTTACACAGATTACAATGAAAACAAGAGTGACATATGAAATACCCTCAGGTGTTGGTTCCGATGTCGTCGGCTGGAATCTCCCGCAAGAACTCTAGATGGTCAGCAATGGAAAAGAGACGTCTTTTCCACAAAGTTACTCCAGATGAGTAGAACGATCCATTGAGGGTTTAGAGATTCACACAAATGATAAATGAATGATTTGTGAATCAAAAGGATGTTTAGAACATCAAAAGTTGAAGTCTTGTTGTGTTTTGACTCTCCAAAACGTTTTCCCAAAGACTTAAAATAAACAGCTCTGAAATAGCGCTTATAAATAATTTTCGAGCTATCAAATCTCTATATCAGATTCGGGCTTATCTGGTGCGGGGGTCTGGATCGCCCTGGGGGCTCGGTCTGGATCGGTGCCCAATTTGAGACAGAGTGATCCTTGGAAATGCGGTCCGGATCATTTTACATAAAAAGGTCTGGATCGCTGCCAAAACTTGTCCAAAGCCTTTTACCATAGGCGGTCCAAATCGCCTGGAATACCTGATCCAGATCGTCCTGGAAAAATCACCAGAAACTAGAAGCTGTCTTCTTGTAATTCGGATCCGTCTTTAAGGCCAATATTAGCATGAACATTCTTGATGGTGTATCGGTATATGACATACAAAAATAAGATGGACATTTATAAAATTATGTCCTTACAATATGTTTTATAGCTTATAGCATTTTTTATTATTAGTTTTGTCCCAGAATAGTTAAAGGGGGAGATTTGTAGGAACAAATTTCTAATCGAGTAAATTTGTTTGTAATTGGCTTAATTCCAGACAAAATAATTTGAGTCTAGTCTAGTTTTAATTTGAGATTAATTGAAGCCTATGACAGTTAAAGATTTGAGATTAATCAAGTCAAGTTGCATTATTCAAACTCAGTTTGTTCTTGATCACATATGTATGAATACTTAAAAGAATTGATGTGATTTAGAATTTTGGTTAAATGATGGATGAGTAAAATGTTTGGATATTGGGAATTGAATATTTGTGAAAATGTATTTTAAATATTTATGAGTCAAATTAATCATTGAAAATTCGATGAATTTATTTAAAAAGAAAATAATTTTTAACTGTTGCCCGAACGACAACGTGCCTCATTTTAACAGCATGCGCATGTCGCTCGAACGAATTCCTACCTTGATTTTTGTGTTTGGTTTTAGTTGGACTCTTGTTTGCTCAGAAATAAATACCCCACTTCTTAGACGTTTTTCCAGACAGAACATAAGAGTTTCGAAATTCCCATAGTGTTCTTTATCATCCGGAGTTTATTCAAGATCAAATTACTCAATTCTATAGTTTCTGATCTTGAACGCGTTTACCGAAACATATTTCATTCATTGATTACACTGATTGAGGTCATTGGGGATGCTTGTGGGTATACCTTGATGAAGACGAGATGAAAGGTTCTTGAGGGTTCTTACGGGAGTCCTTTGCTAATTTAGACTACGTGTCTATGTGAATTTTTTGAGGTAGATTCAATGCATATTTTGCTATGTTGTAAGTTGAGATTAACTGTTCATAGTTAAATAAAAAAGTTTTTGTTTTCCTGAAATTGTTTCTTTTACCGCATGCTTTAATTGTTTAATGGATTAAATCACTTAGATGCATGTTTAGGGTTTAAGAAGTTAAAAGTGGATTTAACTAAAAATTGAAATAGCTTTTTTACCTAAAGCACACACTAAAGGACCTTCTTAAAAGAGATGGAATCTCCAAACATGTTGCCTCCTCGATAAAGTGGCATCAAATACAAACTGATGCTTACGAAACCAATATTTCAGAGATTCGGGGGCTAATTTACGGAATGGGAAGGTGTTAGGTACCCATCCCACCCTTTGGATCTCTCTTGGGCTGGTGTTACTATTTTCCTTAATTTCTTCGAGAAGTGTGTGTTCGCATATATATATAAATGGAGATCGGAATTGCTCGACACATATCAAGGAAAAGATAGAGTGAGGCCATACAAAGGAATGGTCCCAAAATAATAATTAGAAAATATGATGTGTGCGCTAATCAAAATAATGATCGTTATGATGAAACGATAAAATATCTTAAATAAGATGCGCCAATATGAATAACAAATATAATATAAAATAACAATATGTATATGGATAAAGTAAGAAAAAGATGAATATATGAAACTTGAAAAATAGGAAAATAGGACTCGAGTCTCGGGTTTTAGCCCGAGACGCATACGTAGACTATAAAGGCATCAAAGTTCATGTTGTTCGCATGCGGCATAAGGGTGGGGCTTATCCCATAAATTCAATCTGGAGTTTATTATATATGTTTATGTGTGTGTGTGCGTACAAAAGGTCTTTTTAGTTTTGAGAAAATTTGGTGAATAATCCTGTTGGAATTTATAGGTGTAACCCTCTTTTTCTTTGTTTTTTTTTTTATAGAAAATAGATTATGCGTAATATAACTAATAAAGGATAAGATATTAATGTGTATAAACTAAAGTAAAAATCTAGAGTAAGAATTTATATAACTAATGCGAAAATAAAGGAATTTAAAGAGCGATAATGATATTTGGACCTTCTTTAGAGAATTGAGGCTTGACAACAATCCCTGGTGAGCTCACTTGAATGTTAGGATGAAAGAAAGAGATTTTGCTAAATTGGGTATGAAAATGATGGGAATGAAAGATGGAAAGAAATTTCACATAAGGAAACCTCGCTGATTGTAGAAGAATATTACTGAGATCAATGATATTGATGGATTTGAGGTGTGTCCTAGGAGTGAGCTCATTTCCTCCTTTTATTGGGTGGGGTGACTGCCGATTGGAATACCCCTACCTCTACTAATCATCATGAGACCCTAGACACACTGCCGATAGGTAGGGAAATGAACCTGCCAATCGGTAGTCTCATTCAAATTTTTATATAAAAAATGGTAGAACGTAATCCCTAAATCCATATCATACACGGGGCACAATGTTAGAAAGGTAATTAGGATACCTTTAAGAGTCCCTTGGGTTGATCCCGAGTCCGGGAGTTGACTTTGGGTCAAACAGGGTTTAAAAGCGCCCGTTGGTCCTTTGGACGGGAAATCATCAAACGGTACTGGATCGTTCGTACAAACCGTAAGTCTAAATCATGGATAAGGTAGACCATTGGAAAGTTTATGTGAGGAACTTAGATGTTCCAAAGATCCTATCTTGGCTCGGATAGTTGACTTTGGTTAAATGGGGTCCGGAAGTGCCCGATGACCATTCGGAGTAAAATGGGTCATTCGTCCGTAATGTAAGGATGGTTGGCGAACCGTGGGAAAGGGTATTCAGTGACGTTCGAAGATTCATTTAGTCCCCTTTAAGCTGAAGAGTTGACCTTGGTCAAATGGAGCCCGGGAGCACCCGATGGCCTCCAGATCAATTTTCGTGGGGAAATTGATCGTTTGTCCGAACGGTTATGTAGTTTCATGCACGGGACAGACCATTGGAAAGGGGTTTCAATGACTTTTGAAGATCCATTGAGCTTTCTCTCTGAAGATGAAGTTAATTGGGGTCAAATTGGGGGTCACCTCCAGATCGGTTTTGGGTAGTAAAATGGCTTGTTCATCTAAATCGTTATGTCGATTCACTCACGTGGTGGGGGGGGGGGGGGGGGGAGAGTTGAAAAGGGGATTCAGATCCATTAGAAGATTCATTGAGCATTCACTCTGACAATGTAGTTAACCAGAGTAAAATGGGGCCCAGGTGCACTCGATGGCCTCTAAATCGGTACTCAGAGTATGACTTATGCTCGTCCACCCTTGGTTATCCATGGGATATACCAAAAAGAGACATACATCCATCCTTGAATCTAACTTTCCTGGATCCTTTCGTAGCACATGTACTGGGCAACCCATATTCGAACATGAGCTAAACTTGTCACTCACCCTTTGTAGGGTTTTATGGGAGTTGACGAGATAAATTTATAACTAAGTTCAATAAATATGTAGTTGTCTCTAGTTTATAACCCTAAAAGGAATATGGCATATCCGAATAACTCATCATCGGCCCAACCATATTCAAAAGAGTTATTTTCCTTATCTTTGCTTAACCATTTTTCTGTGGAGTGCCCGGTGCAGACAATTGGGTTATAATACCAAAATTTTAATATTCCACGATATATATATATATATACCAGGGTATGCCCGTGCCTGAAGGCACGATGATAATTTTTTTCAAAGTACGTAATCACAAAATGGCAACAATTTCCAAACTACGTAATTGAAAAACGGAAAAAAATTCAGTCCCCGACATATTAGATTAAACCCAAACCTTACAAACAAATGAAAATGTAAACCGTGAATTTCTCATCTAGAATAAATTAGGAATAATGATATCCTTACTGATTCATCCATACCCATTTCATATCGAAAGCCAACACAACAGTTCATCTATATCCCCAATCTTTCCTTTTACCTTCTTCAAGTTAAAACATGCACTTTCTAATAAATAATTATTTTCGTTAATAATATTTTTTTTTAAATATTTTGAATTGATATCTAAATAGAATCAATGTTTTTTAATAATAAAGTATTAACTAATAAAGTGCCAAAACAAAATTAAAGGATATTCTTTTAACTTTTTTAAAATTTATTTTATATTATTAAACTATTAGAATTGTCATTTATTTTAGGATCAATTATTAAAAAGTCATACAAATATTTTTGTATACACATTTAGATCAAGTCTTTTTATTTTGTTCTAAAAAGTCACTAAAACACCCATTTAATCAATATTTTCTTATTTTTAAATGTCAGCGCCAGCGGCACTCCCACCCCACCTCCCCCACTGTCGGAGCTCCGATGACCCTTAAATGTCAGCGCCCGTGCCTGAAGGCACGACGACAATTTTTCAAAGTATTAATCGTTATCAAGTCATATAAGGTTTGTATTATAATATCAACGATGGTACAACGAATACTTCCAAAGTATTGAATTGACTAAATTATTTTGTAAAATAGTTTATTATAATAAAAAAAATATACGCTGTTTTAAAATATTTGGGAAAAACTTCCTTTGTTTATAGGACTATTCACATGTATTAAGGACCAAGAAATAATCCGACGTTACTAAGTAGAAAACACAACCCTAAGTAGAAAACACATAATGTATTTAAGATGAAAACATTCAACCAGTAAATGTGAACATTTTTCATTACACTCCTACTTCTTGCGAGTTTAACCATTCTAGTATATTGATCTACACAAAAATTTAATCCCAAATTTACAGAACAAATCTTTTCAAATCCACGATTCTCATCGCCATTGTGACTATATACACCGCGCAAGGGCTAATCAATCCAATATAATGAACATAGTTTGAATAGCAACTCCATCTAACTTCATCTAATAATGAAAATGATTTTGAAATTTTCAAAATCATTTAATGATGTCCCCCTTCATCCGATGATCTTTGTAATCTCATAGTCATGACAACATCAAGCCAACAACTGAAAATAAATAGGAGAACAAATAAGTAAGAAATCAAAACTACAACATATCATTACTGAAACTGATAAGAGAAAAACTAAATAATGGTAGTAGGTTTAACTTGCGGGTACCTTGCACCGAATATCTGCAATAAGTAGGAAATGAATGGTAGTAGGTTTAACTTGCCGAGTTGGGCGAGAAGTTAATGGTCACATCGCCATGGTACATGATCTGCTTCATTTTGTATTTAACATTTTTTCTGTTAGAAGGCGTGGTCTTGGTAACACCACTGTTATGCGAGAAATTGCTAGTGTCTTGTTAAATGAGTTGCACAAAAGAGTGCTTATTGCAGTACATAAGAAAAGGGCATGGCTAATGACACTCCACCAATTCTAATGGCATTCCAATTTTTTGTTAAAAGACAAAACTATTCTCACCCAAATATCAAACAAATCTCAAGCATTCTCAATAATTTTTTAATTGAATAATAACAAAAACTATTTTATTATAAGGTTAAAAAAATAGGCATTTTTTTATTAAATAAAATTGGACATTTTTAAAAAAAACAAATTGTAAAACAAATTTTTTTAAATCATTGTTTTTTAAAATGGACATGTTTTTAAAAAAACAGTTAGCTATAACTTATTTTTTTTAAAAAAAATCGTTATTTAAAAAAATGAGTGCTATATTTACTAATGAGTGTTATATGTTCAACAATTAATCAGGGTTATAATTCTTTCTCAAATTATATTTTACAAAATTATATTTTTAATAACTACTTTGTGATAATATTTTTTTTGGTTAATTTTGTAAAATATAATTTGAGAAAGAATTGTAACCGTGATTAATTGTTAAACACACACTCATTAATAAATATAACTGTCATTTTTTTAAATAACGAAAACATGTTTTTTAAATAATTTATATCCAACTATTTTTCCAAAATATGTCCATTCTTAAAAAAATAATGATTTAAAAAAAAACTGTTTCAATTTGTTTTTTTAAAAAAGTCCAATTTTATTTAATAAAAAATGTCCATTTTTTTTTAAATTTATAATAAAATAATTTTTATAATTATTTAATTAAAAAAATTATTGAGAAGGTTTGAAATTTATTTGATATTAGGTTGAGGATAGTTGTCATTTGACAAAAATTTGGAGTGCCATTAGAATTGATGGAGTGCCATTAGCCATGCCCATAAGAAAAACCTAATCGCAACATTAAAGTGATAATAAAATAAAAACTCAAAAAATGTCAATAAATAATATTATGACCCAGCCAAAAGTACATAAATCATTAAACTCGTGAAATTAAACACAAAATAGTGATAAAAATCTTATGAGCTGAATCATAAAACCATTTAAACAAAAACCTATACCCGTGTTAAAAATAGACCCTAATTAGTAACACAACATCTAAATCTATTAAACACGTATGTTCAATAAAACGGAAGAGAAAAAAATGAAAAAGCACAAAAAACATTTAAGACAACTACTCACCACCACTGTAAAATAGGCATTACCTAGTGTTTTGGACAAACCATATGCACTAATCTCGAGTATTACAAACTAATAACAACCCACATAGCCTCTTGGTTATTTTATCAAACACCTCGTCTGTACTCATGTAGCTGTAGGAGACTAAAAAAATAAGGTCCATGGTTCCATCGCCGTTGACATGGAGAAAGAGAGAAAAAAAAGCAGTTGGATCTTTAGAACTCTTAAAGAGAAGAGTTGTCTATCTACTGTGAAGGGGGGAGCTTCACAACTCTTAAACATCTTTTTTCTTGAGCCTTGCACATATGGTGAGAGACATAAGAGGTGAGTGAGGGTTTTATGGGTTTGTGATTGCGTTGATATTGCGATTCCTTGGTTCTGTAATTGACCGGAGATGAGAGATATCAGAGGTGAGTGACCGGAGGTGAGAGAGGATAATAATGTTGATGTTGAGATGAGGGTTTTTTGTTGGGACCAAATTTCTCGTGAGATGAGGGAGATACAATGATATTGGGTCTTGCCATGCTCCACTTGGGACTCACCTTTGCCAAACGTCGCTTCCAACACATCAACACCTCCACACGCCGCTTTCAACACAGCAACACATCAGCAACTATAGATAGAAAATAGATAGCCATGGACAACCAACATAGCAACCACCACGGATTTGAGAGGGAAAAGAGATCTTGAGAAAGAAATAGAGAGAGAGAGAGAGAGAGAGAGAGAGAGAGAGAGAGAGAGAGAGAGAGAGAGAGAGAGAGAGAGGAGTATTTTCAAAGGGGACCGAAAGTATGGGTTTTAAGAAATCGTGGGTGCAAGACTGCTATGCCCATTCTTTTAGACATCCTGCCTTGGGCAGATATTGTCAGCTCCCTAGGGCCCCGCATTTGGATATTGGGAAATTGAAATGAGGTTGGCAATGTATTAATTAGCTTGTCTTATCAACTTTTTGAGCCACACCAGTGTACCTTTGGAAATGAGGTTGACATATCTATTTATTATAAATTCAATAGCAGTTGTATTTCAATAGCAGTTGTCTTTCAAGACCACATCTTGTCAGCTTTACCCTACGCATGAAATGTGCATATCGGCAGTGTGTACATAATTCAAAAAATTTAAGGTTAAAATCGGTATTGCATAACAAAATTATCTCATGACATCATTCTTCAATCTTATGACATATATAAGTAACATACTTTATTATATATATATATATATATATATATATATATATATATATATATATATATATATATATATATATGTGTGTGTGTGGGGGGGGGGGGGGGGGTGTGTGGGTGGGTGGGTGTGTGGGTGTGTGGGTGGGTGATTTGAAGCTCCGAGGCCACCCTGCTATGGTGGTGGTCGATGACTCCGAAACCCGATTTGGGTGTTTTTACTCTTTTCATTTTTTTCTATTTTTAATAAACGCATATATATGTACACACACACACACACATATACATACAATTGTGTATTTATCGAGTTGAGATTATTGGTATGTTGTTATTTTGTTCGAATTCCATCCCATTTTGGTTTGGATGTTCGGGTAATGTAATCTCAATTTGGGTATTGTTTAAGTGTAATTTTTTTATCCAAAAATCCCTATTTATTAATTATACTCATTTAAATATAAGAATGGTTGTAAACACAAAATCTCGACACATGAGTAATCATACATTTTTCTGAAAGAAAAATATTTGGATTCGTTGTCATTTTTTTTAGTAAAATTATCCATTTTCTTTTAAAAGCACGTTTAAAATCAGTTAAGAAACCAAACGACTCGAAGTTATGTTGTTATAATCTGAGATGTTGTTACGAGCCATTTTTATTAAAATATGATTATGCAGGTGTTGGACAATTCGTTGTGTTATGTTGACCAATATTGGAAGTGGCATGACCACTGGTTTATTGTCCAAATAAGGAAGGAAGTTTTTGACTTTATTTTAGTTTTATTGTGTCGCGGACATTAATTTTATACTCACCATAATAATATTAACATTCAAATAATATAAAATATGATAGAGAAAATCATAAACATCAACACTCAATCGGATTTAAAATTAATATTTTAATTGATACCGTTACGAAAATTAATCTGGATCGACTTTGCAAATTAATATTTTTTGGAATGTCATATATCGGAACAATACTTGAAAACAGATCTTTACGTTCATATAAAATTGTGAATTTTATTCAAATAGTCATATTGTATATTTAACCCAGATAAGATTTTAATAAAATATAAAATTGTTGCTTATTCAGACATACTAAATCCTTTGATTCCACATAAATAATATTTTCTCGAAAATAGTATTTATCAAATATACAGTTTCCACATAAACATATTTTCTAAATTCTAAATATTATTTATTTCGTCAACGAACTAAAGAGCGTAACTTAGAATTATATACAAATTTTCATGCTTGCCATAGCATGAACTTTAATTCTATTTACCGAACGACGTAAGATATCCTAAATCCGAACCATTTTCCCTAAACACTGATATAACCACTCTCATTTTAACCCTTGATCCAACTAACTACGGGAACTATAATGCAACAATGAAAGATCCGTGAATAACAACTAAAAGCTTGTAAACACCAGTAGGTGGTTCTATTTCACTATTATATCTTGAACTTATGTCTTTGACATTACTGCTTATTATATTACTATGTGATAGCTTTGAACTCGTATTATCATTTATGAACACTTTTGATAGTTCAACTGTACCATAATTATTGATTCAATTTGTTATCCGATTAAACTCAGGCCATCCCCAATCCCGACAACCTATTTGATTTCGATAAATTATCTGGATTTGCAATACACCACCGAACCCTGTTGAACAATTATTTAAACTATTTTACCCTATTGCAGTATACCCTACATGTTATTAAACTTTGGTTTCAGTTATCTGATTTGCAACATAACCTGCCATTTTATAACTATTATCAATGAAACCTTTAGCATACTGTATAATCAAGGGATTAGACTCGATAAACCCCCGATAAATCTAATTGTCCTGAAGGACTAAGATGTTGAGTGTCTTGTTGTTATATTTAGTCTACGTATGAGTGCCACTCTATCTAAGTGTGCCGAGTTATTTGGTTATTCCCCAGTTATCGGGATTACCTGTTCAAGTGCAATTTATGTCTTGAACAATATTATGATGGTATGTCTACGCTTTTGCATCCCCTATAGACGATAATTTATGGGTTATCGTATTATAGTCTGGACCTTATTTATAACTCAATAAACACCTTATCCAGTTATTATCACCATATTGTTCTTTCATATATCGAAGACTTCAGTACACCCCTGTTTAGTTCTGTTGATATTTCCTGTTGCTGTAGATTGCCATACACTGTTTTATATTTCGAGCATTTCAAACCCGGATATGATATTTAAACAGATTTCCATATTTACATTGTTATAGAATTAAAATTATCTACTGGGCAAAGTTTTTCTTATTCTTTATTTTTCAATTATGTTACACAGGTACCGATAGTCCATGATGAATAGAGACAAATAAAGGTCATATTAGAAGAAAGGGTTCCTAGTTAGCACGAGAAATACTTTTTTATTATTCATAGATTTCAGTTGTAACACATTTGAGAATCAATAATGCCTCAGTTATTTCAGTATTCAGATCTATTTATGATTTAGTAATTATCAGGTTAACCCTCACCCTTGGTAAACACCGAGATGTGACACAACTCTTATAAGTGTTTCATAAACTCTCCTAAATATTTTCCTCTCCATGATCAAATCATAAATTATGGACTAGTTTATCGTTGAAATGCTTCATCTATGCCTTATACTCTTTGAACTTATCAAAAGCTTCATACGTGTGGTGCATGAGGTAAATGTATTCGAAACTCGAGTAATCATCGATGAAAACAACGAAGTACTCGAAACCACCTCTTTTTGGATAGTCATAGGCCCACACAAATTAGCGTGAACCAATTCCAGCACATCTTTGGATCTATACCCTTTGGTCGTAAACGATCTTTTGGTCATCTTTATCTTTAAGAAGGATTCACATACTATAATTTCCTCCACTTCCAATGAACTCAATTGACAATTTGAAACAACTCTTTTTATCCTTTTTAGATTGGTATGGCCTAACCAAAAGTTCCAATGATATGTTTGGTTCAACTTATAAGGTTCCTTTCTATTTAGGTTAATCCCATTTATGTTATTCAATTAAGTATTAAATAGCAGTGGTGAGACATGCCTTATAATATTAAGATCATTTGTTAATGTTCCAAAACATATAAGAGATTTTCCATTTATGCTAAAAACTCCTTTAAAATAATAAAAGTATCCATCACAAACATAGAAACTGAAATTAAATTTCTTCTAACGCTGAGAGCATACATATAATCTATCAATACTAACTTAGTGTCGTTACCAAAATTTAAAACTAAATTTTCTACGACTACTACAACTCTGAGCTCCCTGGTTACCTTAAACCCCTGTAAAGAATTGAAAAAGTAATTAGTGGCTATTGAATACACACTCAAATGTTATGGTATATTGCACAACAAAACATGTCTCAATGATGCAGGATAAATTAATGATTCCATTCTTCTTGGATAAGAAGATGGGGCACTACTTCTTTTAGTGTCCTTCTCGTTTACAAATGAATAGCTACCTTTTGACTTCTTACCTTCTCCCTATGCCTTAAAGTTCTTTTTACAACTATAGTTTATCCATAGGAGTTTCCTTTCTTATTCTTCTCACCTTTCATTAAAAATTAGATAGTCCTCTCTTAGCAGCCAAAATCACACCCCTTTACCTGCTGGTATTCTCTATAAACCGGAGTTTTTTAAGAAGTTATGCGTGAGAATAATAAAATTTGTTCATTGAATAGTTTAGAAAAAACCATTTAAAGGATTCAGGTAGTAACTGGAGCACAAAATCAACTTGGGGTTCCCTCTCAATTTAAGATCCAAGCACCTCTACTTCTCCAAATATGGACATCATCTTTATAATGTGCTCACATACGGGAGTACCTTCAGGAATCTTGGTGTTGACCAACCTTGTGGTAATATCTAACCTTCTGACACATTTCTAATCCTCAAATATATCCCCGAGATTCAAAATCATGATGTAAGCGGTGGATATTTGTTGATCATGGTGTTGTAACATATTTGTCATAGAGTCCAATATGTAACATGGAGCCATTTAGTATGTAACATGTAACATATTTGTTTTAATTTTAAAGTGGCTCCCTTACCGCAATTTTAAAGTAAAACTCGCTAGACATCCCAGTTCCCTTATGGAGGGGATTTCTCATGGGGAGCTTAAATCACCCCACCTTGATCTAGGCAAACCTTCATCTTTTAATTATGTACCTGGAAAGTTCAGGATCTTCTTTCCAACATAATGGAATAGCCATCGACTTTTGATCCCACAATTAATGGCAACGACTCTGTGGGGGAGGATATCATAAATTGTGTCTAAGTGTATACCATCGGTTTATTCCTTGAATTTAGAATTTCAGTGAATCCCCAATGGGGGATCGAACTCACTCACATTATAGTTCTTGTAACAATCACTTAAGAATTTTAGTGAATCCCCAATGCCTTGATGAGTTCCATCAGTGGTGGGGTGACCCTAACTGATGCAAGGAGTCAATCACAACTTTAGTTAATGAAAACACTAATGGATGCTGTGGGGTTTATGTTGAAACTCCTCTACCACTTAGTATTTTAAAACTATGAAGGTTGTTTAAAAAAATAATTCAATTCCAAAGTCCAAATTTAAATCCTCAATAATTTCCAAATTTACTTTTGTGAAATATATATCTTGATCTCAGATTTTATTTTTTCTCAAAATAAAAATATTAATTAAAATTTTCCAAAAATAAAAATCCGAAGATATCAATTTTACTCATGCCTTAAAATTTACTTACCCTGATTTTAATTAAGTTTACAAAAGAATAAAATAACATAAATATTTGGAGAAAATCGATGATCTAGGTTGATTTCAAAATAAATAATCCATGTTGTCCATAAAATGGGTGTTCCTAATTATCGAATTCATTAGCACAAAAATATGCAACAAAATAAATAAAGAGACATGAAAGAAAATAATTAAATAATCGTAAAAAAATAAAAGGACTTAAAATCCCTTTCCATCATGGCCTAGACGTCTTCTTGAAGTAAAATTGTTCATGCACAAGAGTTCTTGTTGTAAAAAACTTCCTTTTGACAAAGAGTCCAACTTGAAGTATTCTTCATCACAAATAAGAGTTCTTGAGAGTGTTGATCAAGGAATATGATCCTCAATGATCTAGAAGTAATATGTGTAAGAACAACCAAGAGAAGATACCAGAATCCACTCAAAAGGACCAAACCACCAAGGCTGATAGATGGGGGGTGTCAATCAATATCGGTTGACCCTATGAGGTGTAGTCTTCTTCCTCCTATCCTTTTACCATGGTAAAACTTCCATAACAATTCTAAACCTTCATGGACCTCCATAAAAGTTGAAAAAAATACTTGAACTAACACTAATACTCAATTCTAAGTGAATAATAACACATCCCCTCACAGTCGCCTCCAAATACATCGATATTGAAATAATTACCAAAACCTTATTAGTACAATCATATCGAATTAAGAAGCTAAAATAACTACGGATAAACCACCGTAGGATCCAGTCACATAGAAAAATAATGCATGACCATGATGGTAGGAGAATAAACAAAGAATTTCTATAAATCCATGCTAGTTATAAAGCATACATAAAGATATATTATTTCACAACATGCGAAACCATGGTTTTTTAAGGTTTAGACAATATGGACCTTTCCAATGGATGAATAATCTAAACTGTGGTGACAGTAAATCTCAACACAAATTATAAGCAAATGCGATCACCAAAAAAAGTAAAGAACATAAATTAGAATAACTGCAATCACACATGACACATGATATACGTGGTTCGGCAAAATTACCTACGTCCACGGTGGTGCTCTCTAGTTATATTTCTCTTTTCTCCGGGGGGTGTTTACAAAATTACATGACCTTTGCCCCGGGCCAGAGGTACAATATATACATGTGAACGTTGGAGAGTGGGGGTGTTGGGCTCCTCCACGTTGGCCCATAATCCCTAGAATATCTCCTGAGATATTTTAGGGGTTGAATAAGTCGCTGCTGACTTAGTCATTTGTGAGACTTTAGAGTTTGGGCCGGACCCCCCCCCCCCATCCTTGGTAGGTCTTAGTTTGGATACTTCTCTAGGGCAAGACAAATGGACAAGGTACCCACAATTTCCCCTAAAATTCTGGATCACTATTTGGGCTCAATAATTTTAAATAATAGCTCTAATGGAATTTTTGTGAATTGCAAGATACTTTGGGGAGTGAAATTTCGTTCCCAAGTAGATTTATGCGGCAGGTTCACTTCGTTATCCGTGCATCATCATTTAGAGGGTTTAAATTTGTTCAAAAAGACCATTTATGAAGTCGCTTCAAACTTATTTTCACTCTCAAGATTTCTCCACTTTCTCATTGCATTTTTTGACTTCTAGGTCTCCCTTTTCGTCTTCGAGATCTTTGTTGTCTTTCCATCTTCCTTACTTATGGCCTTGCATCATCTCAAACTGATTTTTACTTCATAATTTTTCCACACTTCTTCCCTTTTCTTTTCTGTTGAAATTTCTTCTTCATCGCTGCTAGGGTTTTTCTTTTCTAATGGCAAGGATAGGTAATAGGTTAATATCTGAGTTTAGGGAGTTTTACAACATTCCTAACTGGGAGTACATTGAATGTGCCTCTGTCCCTCATAATGTTCAAGAAATTAAGGATGGGCATTGGATTCATGTTCTTTTGTTGTCCTAGGGGGTCTGACCTTTCCCCCAAATCGCTTGTTTTTGCATTTTTTTAGTTATTTCTATATAGTTCCTACCCAGTGTTCTCCAAACATCTGGAAAATAGTGAATGGTGTACATAGGATCAATCATTTTTATGGCACCAATTTAGGTCTTGCTAAATTTTTTTATTGATATACCTTCTCTCGAACAAGCTCTAGTCTCCTCTATCTGAAAGATAAGAGTCCTAACAGGGTATTGATAGTCAATCTACCTGATTCCCACAAGGATTATTGGCAAGAAGGGTTTATTGCCAGGAACTAGCAGTTACCTCCTCATACTGAGGGATCAAGGTACAGGGGACCTATGATTCCCCTTTATGGGGAGTAGTACAGAGGTAGATATATCTCTTGTTCTTCTCATTGATTTTATATTAGTATACTGTATTTCTTATGTTTTCCTTTTTTCTTTTTTAGCGAAGACAAAGAACTTGGAACCTGCACTCCATTAAATTCGAGCTGTTGAGCTAATTAAAGCTTGGAAGATCAGGGAATATTTGGATGATGGCGAGAATTCATGATCAAATACATTCCTTTTAGTGTACAAGAATATTGGATCCATCTTTATCACCCGACCTGTTGATAGTATTCCTCACCTTGATATCATAGAAGAGGTTACGACTGAACCAATCCAGTTGGACGAAGAGGAGAGAAACTCTGGTGAAGACAGCGTGGGGGCTGGCAGAGGTGGAGTTTAAGATGAGTCTAGTTAAGAGAGTTCAAGAGATGAAGGATCATCTAGTTAGGAGGAGAGTTTGGAGGATTCAGATAGCTCCAGCGAAGAGACTACGGACCATCCTAGGAAAAATTTGATCCAGGATGATGATGAGGACAATATGGGACTTGCTCGCAGGTTGAAGAAGTAGAAGTTTGGGAGTAAGGATACTGCCATTTGCTCCCAGACTATTGCTCATGAGCAGGAGAGGAAGAATAAAGATGAGGCATTCATGAGAGAGAGAGAGAGAGAAATAAAGAGGGAAAGAGGAATAAGAAAGAGAGAGAGGAAGAGAGGAGGAAGGAAGAAGTGAGGATTAAGATGGGGCAATCTTTGGTGCCCGTGTCTACCCTGACTGAAGGGGATTCTGTTTCTCTTTCCCCTCAACTGGCTCCGAGGGGGCTCGAGAGATCACTCTTGCCATATGATTGCCAGAGGTCGTCAAGTATAAGGATCGACCAGTTAGCCCTAAAGGCAAGTCAGGGTCTAGCCTTGGTAAGTATGTTCTTACTTATCTACTTTTATATTTTTTTTAATATCTTCTTCGCTAAGAGTTTTCTTTCTTTCTGCAGTTTGTATCTAATTTCACCATCCTCTATCGCAGCTGCGATGAGCTGGAGATGAAAAATGCTGAGTTAGAGGCGAGCCTGAAGGCTACCAATGTTGCCAAGAAGTCTTCCTGTGATAACCCGAATATAATTATGATGAATTATATTTAAATCGTGCTTAGCTTATGTGATATGAATAATGTGATATTATTATATCTAATGTTAAGTGATTATGTTTATTATAATCCTACTTTCATAAATCATGAAAGGTCGAATTATTTACGAACACAAAATTTTGTTGTTTTCGATAGAAAGGTTCCTGTTAGAGACTAGTTTTGACCTTTATAACATTATAAATGACTTGAGGTGAAAACTATATAGTTTTATACATGTTAGTTAGGTTTGTAACACAACAAACGGATCATCAAATGGATGCCCGAGTAAAGAGTTATACCAAATTTACGAACAAGGGGTAATTTGGTCAATTCCCTTTAACTGGTAAATTGTCTTTTATTAAACCAAATGGTTTAATTTGATTGGTTGGCTTGGGAGGCAGCCTTGGCCGACCTTATACCCTTGAAATAGACTTATCCTTCAGCCAAAATCAGCCATGAAAGGGTTTTAAGCTTAAGGAAAGAGAAGGTAGAAGTTTAGGAAGAAAAGTGAGGAGAAAAAGTGTAGAAAATCCGTAGAAATTACGTAAACATCCCAAAGGTAATCCTAATTGCAAATATTGTTATTTTTCATATATTTATGATTTATATTATATAAATCCTTGAATTGGTTATTGACCTTTCATGCTTGGGTGCATATGTATGAATATATGCAAGTTTAAGTTAAGTTGAATGCATAAACCCTTAAAAATTGCTTGTATTGAAACCCCTTGTATTCAAACTTTCATATCTCTTTGTGTGATTACTGTAATTGATAAATTCCAATTGGAAATGAAAGTAGAATCATATATTCATATGATATCTGAAAATTAGAATTTATATCCTTGTGGTTAGGCCGTAATGATGATTTCAAGTTGGTACATGGTTGCTGTTTGTATACTTGATTTCGGTATGCCCTAAGTTTAGTCGAGCTTTTGAGATAGTAAATGCTGTCAAAAAATTATGAAACTTTAATTCTGTACTATTATGTATGTGTACTGAAAATGAGTTAAAAATCATGGAAAGTTATGCTGTATAAAAATTATGAAAATTCTGGGAATTCGAAGGAACAATAGAGGAGCTTGTAGGGCATATTTCTTGTGTTGTAGAGAAATGGTCATAACTTGCCCTAGGAAGCTTGAAAAATTACACCGTCACTTTTACTGGATATTATATTCATATATGTTTTCATATTGATGAGGTTGGACCCCTGTATTTGTACAACTTAGGAATATAGGATGGTTAAGTATGTACGACCATAATTTCAGGCCATAATGGGTACCCCTTGAATGAATGTTTGTATTTCGTCCTTACAAAGGGTACTTTGAGTACATGTTTCATGTGTATATACATTTAGGAGTATAATTTCATGTTTACTTGACTTTGGTTATAAATTCCTCATAAGGTATTTCCTACGATTGAATGTCCGTAACTTTATCAACATGTATATCATTGTTTTGCCTTTACCTATGTTTTATGGAATGTGACTTAATTTGAATTATATTGTTGATGTATAGTCATGGAAAGTTACATAATTATGTTAGGATAATATTTATGATTGAGGTTCAGTACTGATCTAGTTGGATTGACAGGTGTAAGGTCTAATCAACCCAGTTCAGCTCCACCAGAAGGAAACCTGAATACGTAGTTGACAACTTAAGGTGAGTGTACTCACTGGAATGATGTATTTGTATACTGTGACGAATGTAATCATAATGTTATGAATATAAAATTGTTCATTTTGGTTTACCGAAATGAGGGGTTACTCCTCGACCAGGAATGGGGGAGATTTGTCTATTAATGACAAGGGGTTACTCCTCGACCAGGAATGGGGGAGAATTGTCTATTTAGACAGGATATGTGAATCATGATTCGGAAAAGTTGGTCATTCATTATGAATGAGCCGGATAAGTTAATTCATAATTATATGGACATGATATATTGCATGTAAATTTATGTAGTAGTATAGTAGTGATGCATTCACTGGGCTATTTTGCTCATGGTTCCTATGTTCACATTTTTCAGGTAACGCGATGTCACTGCCAAATCTAGGAGGTCGGGTTGGGTTAGCCAGGAATGGGAGAAACTATGATTTTGTGTAAATGTAAATGATGTAATTAAGTTAACTTATCCTTAAAGAAAGTTTTTATGGACATAATTACTCTGATGTTGTAAAAAGGTTTTCAGTTATATGGATTTACAATGATGACTCTGAAATCAAAACTCGTGATTATGGTTTGGTTAGATTAATTATGGTTTGACTCATTTTGACTTTCAAACTCAATTATAAGTAACTGGGTTGGGGTGTGTCAGCTTTTGGTATCAGAGCCTAGGTTTTAGAGGTTCTGGAGTTAGAAGAGTCTAGATTTGGTAGTGAATGTTAAAAGTATATTTTGTTTGATACTAACGATTATGGTAGGAAAAATATGTATATATGCATGTTGTTATATCTTTGATCCATTTCAGATATAAAAGAATGGAAGGAGGGAATGTGAATGTGGAAATAGAAGATGAGGCTTCAAATATGGCAGCAGAGGCAGAGGTTGAGCAACCTGTTCATGGAAATGTAGAACCTAGCCCAGAACAATTGACAGACATGCGAAAAATGGCACGTGCTATGACTTTAATGGCAGAGAAGCAAGCTAGATTTATGGCTCAGATGGAAGAACAACAGGCCAGACAACTGGAGGCACAAGCATTGGCCAGGGCTGAGGAGGTGATACACCGGGAAGAAAGAAGTACTTCACATGAGAAATTTATTAAGATGAACCCACCCTCATTTGAAGGAGCAGTTGATCCAGCAGAGGCAGAAGTATGGGTTAAAGAGATTGAACTTATTTTTGGGGTAATGAGAATGCCTGAAAATCAACGAGTGACCTTGCCGACGTATATGCTAAAAGGAGAAGCTAAGTACTGGTGGTATGTCACAAAACATTTGTTGATTACTCCAGGAGGTGAGAATCGGATCTCATAAGATGCTTTTGTCAAAGCTTTAAACGATAAGTATTTCCCCCCAATGTATCAAAAACAAAAGGAGAAGGAATATTTCCTGTTGAATCAAGGGAGTATGACAGTTAGAGAATACGAAGCTAAACTTACAGCTTTATCTCGGTTTGCTTCGAGGTTTATACAGAATGAGGAAGATATGTGCAGCCGATTTCTTGATGGGCTTGAGTTAGTCATTAAATCAAGGTTGTCGGCTTTAGAGACTGTTAATTATTCAGCCTTGGTGAACAAAGCCATGTTGGTAGAAAAGGACGTGAATGAAGCTAAAAGGAATCGAGAACGAGGTGTAAAGAGAAGAAGATTTGATCCAAATTATCAAAAGAGTAGTGGTACAAAATATTCAAGGTTTGGAGGGTAGAAATTCCAACAGGGTAGAGGTGGAAGTAGTTTGCAAAGGGGTGAAGCTAGTGGTGGAAGAGGTTTAGGAGTTTCAGCACAAGGATATCCGAATGTTCGTTTCTTTTGTGGGGCATCAGGTCATATAAAGAGAAATTTCCCAAAGTTACTGAATATAGAATGTTTTAACTGCCACCAGAAGGGTCATTTGAGAAAGAATTGTCCTATATTGGCGAGAACAGTTTCAGTTAGTAGTGTGGGGCCTCATAAAGGATCTTCTCCAGGCAGTGCCACCAGGGGGAGAGGTACAGAACAAGCAACTGGATCGAGGGCAGGAGGAAGAGTGTTTGCAATGACGCTACAAGATGCCCATGATACACCTGAAGTGGTTACATATAAACTTTCTATTGTAAACAAAGATTTATATGCACTCATTGATCCTGGATCTACGCATTCATTTGTGGCATTACATATTGTTTCATATTTGGGTAGACCATGTTCATTCCTCAATTGTGCCTTATATATTTCTACCCCAATGGAAAGTGTAATTCTAGTTGAGCATGTTTATAAAGATTGTGTCTTACGAATGGGTGAGCGAGATTTCTATGTTGATTTGATACCGTTGGCCATTCGGGATTTTGATATTATATTGGGGATGGATTGGTTATCATCATACCATGCTTCCATTAATTGTTTTCGCAAAGAAGTTACATTTCATTTGCCTGGTGAACCCGAGTTCCAATTTATAGGAGAAAGGAATGTTGTCCCTAATTGTCTTATCTCAGCAATAAAGAGTAGAAAGTTATTGAGTAAGGGTTGTACGGGGTATTTAGCGTATGTGGTTGATGTTAGTAAGGAAGAACTTAAAGTTGAAGATATACCAGTGGTTAGAGAATTTTCTGATGTCTTCCTAGAGGAATTGCCAGGATTGCCACCCGATAGGGAAGTAGAGTTTTCTATTGAATTAGTTCCAGGTACTGGTCCAATTTCCCTTGCTCCTTATAGAATGGCACCAACAAAGTTGAAGGAATTGAAGTGCAATTACAAGATCTGATAAGCAGAGGTTTCATTCGGCCTAGTGTTTCGCCATGGGGAGCACCAGTGTTATTTGTGAAAAAGAAAGATGGGACAATGCGATTATGTATTGATTATCGGCAGTTGAATAAGGTGACCATTAGAAATAAGTACCCTCTACCTCGTATCGATGACTTGTTTGACCAATTACAGGGGGCCACAGTATTTTCAAAGATTGATTTGAGATCGGGTTACCACCAACTGAAAGTGAAGGATAGTGATATTTCCTAAACAGCTTTTCGGACTCGATATGGGCACTATGAGTTTTTGGTGATGCCTTTTGGATTAACTAATGCTCCAGCAGTTTTTATGGATTTGATGAATCGGGTATTCCACCCTTTCATTGATTCATTTGTGATTGTATTCATAGACGATGTGTTGATTTACTCACGTAGCATGGAGGAACATGAGAAGCATTTGAGACTTGTATTGCAGATTTTGAAAGAGAAGAAATTGTTTGCTAAATTCAACAAGTGTGAGTTTTGGTTGAATGAAATTGTGTTTTTAGGGCACGTGGTCTCGGGAAATGGGATTTATGTTGATCGAAAGAAAGTGGAAGCAATTGTTGAATGGGGAAGTCCTAAGAATGTGACAGAAATTAGGAGTTTCCTAGGATTTGCAGGTTACTATCGTAGATTCATTAAGGGATTTTCAGCAATAGCATTACCACTGACAAAATTGACTCGTAAAGAAGTGAAGTTTGTATGGGATGAAGAATGTGAGAGGAGTTTTAAAGAATTAAAGAATCGGTTGGTTTCAGCCCCTATACTTACTATTCCATGTGGGAATGAGTCTTTTGTGATCTATACAGATGCTTCATTTCAGGGTTTAGGATGTGTTCTTATGCAGAATGGGAAGGTAATAGCATATGCTTCCAGACAATTAAAGAGGCATGAACGAAATTACCCTACACATGATTTGGAGCTAGCGGCCATTGTTTTTGCTTTAAAGTTCTGGCGACATTACTTGTATGGAGAAACTTGTGAGATATTTACGGATCATCAAAGTTTTAAATACTTGTTTACACAGAAAGAACTGAATTTGAGATAGAGGCGTTGGATAGAGATGATTAAAGACTATGACTGTACCATTCATCATCATCCTGGGAAGGCCAATGTAGTAGCAGATGCTTTGAGTCGAAAATCATCAGGGATGCTTGGTTGCATACAGTGTGCCCGTGTTGGAAATATTCTTGACTTGGCATCGATGGGGATTGAATTAAAGTTTTCAAAAAGTGGAGGATTATTAGCACATGTCACAATGAGACCTTTATTGGCCGAGCGCATATGAAATTTGCAGACCAGTGATCCATTCCTTGAGAAGAAGAAACAAGATGTCCTGGATGGTAAAGAGAGTGACTTTGAAATTAAGAATGATGAATCGTTGTGTTATAAAAATAGGATTTGTGTACCTAATGATCCACCCTTAAAGAAAGATATATTAGAAGAGGCACATAGTTCTATTTACTCTATGCATCTGGGAGGTACCAAAATGTACAGAGATTTGAAAGAGTATTACTGGTGGAACAATATAAAACGTGAGATTGCAGAGTTAGTAGCTAAATGTTTAGTGTGCCAGCAAGTAAAGGCGGAGCATCAGAAGCCGACAGGATTATTACAGTCATTGCCTATTCCGGAATGGAAGTGGGAGCATATAACCATGGACTTTGTTACAGGATTACCCCGGTCACTAAATGGGCATGATTCTATTTGGGTGATTGTAGACCGATTGACGAAGTCAGCTCATTTTCTCCCAGTTAAGACCGCCTACAATGTTGACAAGTATGCACGTATGTATGTTGATGAGATTATTCATTTACATGGGGCACCAGTGTCAATAGTATTAGATAGAGATCCAACGTTCACTTCTAAGTTTTGGCCTCGTCTCCAGAATTCCATGGCACAAGTTTGAAGTTCAGCACTGCGTTTCATCCACAAACTGATGGGCAATCAGAAAGGACGATTCAAATATTAGAAGACATGTTACGAGCCTGTGTATTTGACTTCAAAGGTAGTTGGGATGATCATTTGCCAATGATGGAATTTTCATATAATAATAGTTATCAGTCGACTATTGGTATGGCTCCTTATGAAGCTTTATATGGGAGGAGATGTAGAACGCCTTTGTGTTGGGATGAAGTGGGTGAAAGGAAAATTTTGGGTCCTGAATTAATAGATATGACAACTGAAAAGATCAAAATGATTCGGGAATGGATAACGATAGCGCAAAGAAGGCAGAAATTTTATGCAGATAAGAGGAAGCATCCATTGGAATTTCGGAAGGGAGATTTTGTATTCCTGCGTATTTCACCATGGAAAGGTGTTATGAGATTTGGGAAAAAGGGGAAACTAAGTCCAAGATACATTGGACCATATGAGGTGTTGGAAAGAATTGGGGCCCTGGCATATAGATTAGCATTGCCTTCAGAGTTGTCTCATTTACATGATGTGTTTCACGTATCGATGCTTTGTAAGTATTTGGTGGATCCATCTCACCAGTTGAAAACTCAACCAATTGAACTGAAGGAAGACTTATCGTACATCGAGGAACCAATGGAAATTATTGATCGTAAGGACCAATTATTGAGAAATAAAGTTATTCCCTTAGTTAAGGTTATGTGGATGAGCCATGGAGTTAAAGAAGCAACTTGGGAAATGGAGGATAGCATGAGGAAACAATATCCCCATTTGTTTGGTAAGTGACCTTCACATTAAATTTCGGGGACGGAATTTTCTAAGGGGAGGAAGTTGTGACAACCCGAATATAATTATGATGAATTATATTTAAATAGTGCTTAGCTTATGTGATATGAATAATGTGATATTAGTATATCTAATGTTAAGTGATTATGTTTATTATAATCCTACTTTCATAAATCATGAAAGGTCGAATTATTTACGAACACAAAATTTTGTTGTTTTCGATAGAAAGGTTCCTGTTAGAGACTAGTTTTGACCTTTATAACATTATACATGACTTGAGGTGAAGACTAGATAGTTGTAGACATATGAGTTATGGTTGTAACACAACAAACGGATCATCAAATGGATGCCCGAGTAAAGAGTTATACCGAATTTACGAACAAGGGGCAATTTGGTCAATTCCCTTTAAGTGGTAAATTGTCTTTTATTAAACCAAATGGTTTAATTTGATTGGTTGGCTTGGGAGGCAGCCTTGGCCGACCTTATACCCTTGAAATAGACTTATCCTTCAGCCAAAATCATCCATGAAAGGGTTTTAAGATTAAGGAAAGAGAAGGTAGAAGTTTAGGAAGAAAAGTGAGGAGAAAAAGTGTATAAAAATCCGTAGAAATTACGTAAACGTCCCGAAGGTAATCCTAATTGCAAATATTGTTATTTTTCATATATGTATGATTTATATGATATAAATCCTTGATTTGTTTATTGACCTTTCATGCTTGGGTGCATATGTATGAATATATGCAAGTTTAATTTAAGTTGAATGCATAAACCCTTAAAAATTGTTTGTATTGAAACCCCTTGTATTCAAACTTGCATATCTCTTTGTGTGATTACTGTAATTGATAAATTATAATTGGACATGAAATTAGACTCATATATTCATATGATATCTGAAAATTAGAATTTATATCCTTGTGGTTAGGCCGTAATGATGATTTCAAGTTGGTACATGGTTGCTGTTTGTATACTTGATTTCGGTATGCCCTAAGTTTAGTCGAGCTTTTGAGATAGTAAATGATGTCAAAAAATTATGAAACTTTAATTCTGTACTATTATGTATGTGTACTGAAAATGAGTTAAAAATCATGGAAAGTTATGCTGTATAAAAATTATGAAAATTCTGGGAATTCGAAGGAACAATAGAGGAGCTTGTAGGGCAGATTTCTTGTGTTGTAGAGAAATGGTCATAACTTGCCCTAGGAAGCTTGAAAAATTACACCGTCACTTGTAGTGGATAGTATATTCATATATGTTTTCATATTGATGAGGTTGGACCCCTGTATTTGTACAATTTAGGAATATAGGATGGTTAAGTATGTAAGACCATAATTTCAGGCCATAATGGGTACCCCTTGAATGAATGCTTGTATTTCATCGTTACAAAGGGTACTTTGAGTACGTGTTTCATGTGTATATACATTTAGGAGTATAATTTCATGTTTACTTGACTTTGGTTATAAGTTCCTCATAAGGTATTTCCTACAGTTGAATGTCCGTAACTTTATCAACATGTATATCATTGTTTTGCCTTTACCTATGTTTTATGGAATGTGACTTAATTGGAATTATATTGTTGATGTATAGTCAGGGAAAGTTACATAATTATGTTAGGATAATATTTATGATTTAGGTTCAGTACTGATCTAGTTGGATTGACAGGTGTAAGGTCTAATCAACCCAGTTCAGCTCCACCAGAAGGAAACCTGAATACGTAGTTGACAACTTAAGGTGAGTGTACTCACTGGAATGATGTATTTATATACTGTTACGAATGTGATCATAATGTTATGAATATAAAATTGTTCATTTCGGTTTACCGAAATGAGGGGTTACTCCTCGACCAGGAATGGGGGAGATTTGTTTATTAATGACAAGAGGTTACTCCTCGACCAGGAATGGGGGAGAATTGTCTATTTAGACAGGATATGTGAATCATGATTCGGAAAAGTTGGTCATTCATTATGATGAGTCAGATAAGTTAATTCATAATTATATGGACATGATATATTGCATGTAAATTTATGCAGTAGTATAGTAGTGATGCATTCACTGGGCTATTTTGCTCATGGTTCTTATGTTCACATTTTTCAGGTAACGCGATGTCACTGCCAAATCTAGGAGGTCGGGTTGGGTTAGCCAGGAATGGGAGAAACTATGATTTTGTGTAAATGTAAATGATGTAATTAAGTTAACTTATCCTTAAAGAAAGTTTTTATTGACATAATTACTCTGATGGTGTAAAAAGGTTTTCAGTTATATGGATTTACAATGATAACTCTGAAATCAAAACTCGTGATTATGGTTTGGTTAGATTAATTATGGTTTGACTCATTTTGACTTTCAAACTTAATTATAAGTAACTGGGTTGGGGTGTGTCACTTCCGATATTTCCTTGGAAAAAGCTAACAAAGAAAAAGAGGTAACATCCAAGGAGCTGGGGGAGCTGAGGTAGTCTTACGACGTGGTCTGTACGAGTAGGCTGGTGGTGATTGAGGAGAACAAAAGTCTTGTCGAGAAGACAAATAAGCTAGAATCTGAGACTGCCACCCTTAAGGAGAACTCGTATAATGCTGGGTGGTTCACAGCATACGAGGATGCTGAAGCTCAAATTGGTTACGTCAGTCGTCTCAACTTCAATATGGGTTGGGATAGGGCTTTACTCGCTGCCGAGGTGGATGTCAATTCCCCCCTCTTTAATGATCACGACCCTGGCCCTATGCCTATTGTGGATGAGGTTCCTCCTCCTACTGCCAATGAATGTGTCCTAGTCATTCCATATACTGTTGTTGTTGTTACCCTTGATCAAGGAATGGTTGTTATTCCAATCGAGGGAGATGCACGTGAGGCTTCTGCGAATATGGGGAAGTAACCAGTGTCCTCAGAGTAGACTGAGGTTTATAGCTAGTCATCTTAGGGGGCCTTTATATTTCTTATATTTGTACCTTTATATTTTTCTTGCGTTGATGTACTTGAACTTTTTTTGATTTAATGAAATGAAGCTCTATTTCCTTCCGTATATTGATTTATTTATTCTCAACGCTTGTACGGTTTGTAGCTTATCAATATTGAGGAACATATTCCTGCTACCTCTCGCCTAGGAAAAATTCTTGGTCCTAATATGAGCAACGAGTTCGCCGTGCTTTGTAAAAATCTATAAGTCTCCTAGATCGAGGAATCAAGACTATAAAGACGAGTCAGATCTTGTTGCCAAGCTAATAGATAGGCTTGAGGAGATGGTGGAGGTCGCTGATTCTATTAAAAAAGAAATGGATGCTCTGAAGGCTAAGCTTATGGATTCTTCTGAGATCAATCAAGTTAGGGAGGTCATCTAGAAAGAGAATTAAGCTCTAAGGAGGGAAGTTTCACAACTTAAGGAGAATGCTCCGAGCATTACCCCTCAAGTTTTACGTGGTTCCTCTTCATCGACTAAGTAGTGAGCTAGGAATGATGATAGTGGTTCAGCCAGGGAGATTACTGAGCTGTTGGGGGATGTTTGTAGAGCATATGTAATAGCTGCTGGTCTCCAAAGATATGTCACCCTACTGAGGCTCTTGTTCAAGAAAGTCCCTCGGCACATGTGGGCTGATGGCTATGACCAGGGTTGGACTGATGCTCCAACGAAGTTGAAGAAGGTTAAAAAGTTGGCTTTTATAAGAGGGTGGTTGAATGCCCTCAGGGAGTTGCAAGTCCCTAGGAATTCTGTTCTCTGGTATAGGCATGAGATCTCTCCCTCAACTTTGATGCCGAACCCATTCGGGAGGGATGATCAGTGGGTTCCTAAAGATGCGATCCTAAGACAGCTCCTGGAACTAAATTCCAACGAAGTCAAGAAGGAATTCACTCCTTACCCCGATGATGGTCGAAGAGCGCGAGTAGCTGACTATCTCGCTCAGTGACCTATTTTACATTAGGGTTTGAATTACTTAGCATATGTAACTCTTTGTACATGTAATTATGTAATAAAATAGTTACATGTTGTGTTATTTTTTACTTCATTGTTCCCTTATTCAGTTATCTTGGGCCCTTCCAACCGACTAGGTATGAATTAGATAGAGTTAGTTGTCGAGTGAGTATATCCCCAGTCCAGTATGCTTTAAGCATACCATTCTGCCTTAATTTACCTTTTAGGACGTGTTGTCACACCGCCTTAGGACTAAGTAAGGCAATGGCGAGGATACACCTGGTATTGGATATTCTATCCGAGCAAGATTTCTAAGCCAAACATTATTGGCGACCAACTTGGGTTGGCCATATTGCCTAAGGGTCCCCTATAGGGCTTCATATATTGCTAAGGGAAAGCTAGGAGGTCATTCGGGTATGCTGACGAATGCCTGAGGAGGGTCCTTACACATTGATCCTTCTTTAATAAGTTTCTCGTGATCTTAGTTTTGTATGTTGGGGGGAGCCTATAAATTGGAAAGGGTAAGTGAATTATAATTTAGTTGAGAAAAAATCAACACTTCATAAAATGCCACTGCCAAACAAATCTCATTAATCAGAAATGAGTTAAAAATTCAATACTGAGTTTAAATAGAAAAAAGAAAACTAGAAGTAGAATTTCTTCAAACTGGCTGCATTCTAACCTCTAGGTATCTCCTCGCCCTCCAACATTTCTAAGTGATAAGCTCCTTGTAGGTCATCTTTTATCACCTTGAATGGCCTCTCCCAGTTTGGTCCTAGCTTTCCATCCAATGGTTTTATAGCACTGCAAAAACTTTCCTCAGGATGTAGTCCCCAATCTGGAATGCTCTTGGATTGACCTTTTTATTGTAGTGCTTTGCTAGTTGTTACTGGTAGGCTACTAGTTTCACTAGAGCCAACTCCCTTTCGTTCCTCAGGTAGGTCAAGTTCAGCGAGCAATGCTGCATCATTCTAGCCTTGGTCGACCATAGTGGACCTCATGGTAGGGAGGCCATATTCTTAGGGGATAATTTCCTCAATCCCATACGTGAGTGCGAATGGTGTCTCTCCAGTTACTCACCGTGGGGTGGTGCGGTAAAACTATAGGATGTGAGGTAGTTCATTTACCCATGCTCCCTTGGCTCACACCAAATGATTTTTTAATCCATCAATCACTGTTTTGTTGAAGATTCAGCTTGTTTGTTGCTCTGAGGGTAGCCACAGAGCTGAAGTAGTGCCTGATCCCATGGTCACTGCAAAAACCTTGGAACAGGACACTCTCAAACTGGGTTCTGTTGTCAGTGATGACAGTCTTGGGGATCCCAAAATGAGTAACAATGTTCCTCTATATGAATCTTATCATGTTCGTATCTCTATTATTTGGCAGTGGATCTGCTTCATCCATTTAGTTAACTAGTCTGTTGTGACCAAAAGATACTTGCAGTTACTGGCTGTGGTAGGTAGAGGGACCATGATGTACATACCCTATTGGGTAAAGGGCCATGGGCTAGTAAGTGACTTTAGGTCGCTAGCCGGCTGGTGAACCATAAGTGCGTGAAGTTGGCACTTTTTGCATTTTTGAGCATCGATTCCAGCATCTTTCTACATGTACTGCCACTAGTAGCCTTCTTTCACTGCTCAGAAAGCTAGCGACCTACCCCTGATGTGACTTCCACAGATTCCCCCATGGAGTTCATGCAGGACTTGCTCGACGTCCTTTGGATGAATGCATTGAAGGTAAGGGCCAGTGAAAGATCTCTTGTACAGTTTACCCTCAGAAGATAAGTGAAAGCGAGAAACTTTTAATCTTATCTAATGAATGGTCTTCTTATCTGCTGGTAGCGTACCATCCTTAAAATAATCCCTTAAGGGGTCCATCCAACTGGGGGATGTCTTAATTTGGAGAACGTGCCCCATGCTCGGCAGCTCGTCGATCTGGTTGATAATTGGATGGGCAAGAAAATAAATCTAAATTATCCTTTTTAAGTCGGAGTTGATCGCTGAGCTAAGGCTGCTAGGGCATCATCATGGCTGTTCTGTCCTCTAAGAAACTGCTGGACGCTGACATGTTCAAAGCTAGCCATTAATCCTTTCGCAGTGGCGAGATAGGCTACCATCCTCTCATCTCTAGCGTTGAAATCACCACTTATATGGTTGGATACCAATTGTAAGTCACCGAACACTTGGAGTTTCTTTGCGCCGAGAGTTCGCACTTTTTTTAGGCCCACAACCAGTGCTTCATATTCTTTTTCGTTGTTAGAGGCTTTAAATCAAATCCTGATTCCTTAATAGAGTATTGCATCTTTAGGTGTAATCATCACGATGTCTACTCCTGCCCCTTTGGAATTGGAGGCTCCATCAACGAATAGTCTCCAGACACCTGACACTTGGGGAATTTCATTCTGATGATGAATTGTTTGGGGTTGGTCGCAAGGGTGTTCTCCTATAAACTGTACGATGAAATCAATGAGGACTTGCCCTTTGATATCATTCCTCGGCTGGAACTGAATGTCAAATCGCCCAAGATCATCCGACCACTTTGATAGTCTTCTAGAAACGTCTGCTTTTCTCAGGATTGCTTTAAGAGGGTGGAATGTAAGTACGATGATGGAGTGGGCTTCAAAGTAGTGTTTCAATTTCCTTGAGGCTACCACTAGCGTAAAGAGGAGTTTTCATAATGGTAGGTATTGTTGTTCGACGCCCAAAAGAGTCTTGCTCACGTAATAGACTAGGTGTTGGATCCCCGTTTTCTCACATACTAGTGCAAAACTTACAGCATGACTGGATACTGCAAGGCAAAGGTATAGATAATCATTCTCTTGATGGATTACGAGCAAGGGAGATTTGCCGTGGTTAGCTTTGATTCCATGTAATGCCCTCGAGCAATCATTATTACACTCCACATATTTTCTCTTCTTTAATAACTGGAAGAACGACTGGCACCTTTCGAATGACTTTGAGATGAACCTATTTTGGGCGACGAGCATCCCCATAAGCTTCTTCAGTTCTCTTATCGTATGGGGGGCTACACTCTGTTAATGGCATCAATATGGCCCGAGTTAGCTTTGATACCTCTCTTGCTGACCAAGTACCCAAGGAATTTTCCTGATTGGACGTCGAAGGAACACTTGCTCACGTTGAGTTTCATTCGGTACTTCCTGAGGACTTCAAAGGTCCTTGATAGGTCAGGGAGGTGGTCATCCTTGAGCTTGCTCTTAACGAGCATGCTATCGATGTAGACCTCTGTAGTTCTTCCTATTTGGTCTTTGAACATTTTTTTGACCAAGCGTTGGTAAGTTGCCCCTGCGTTTTTTAGCCCAAAGGGCATGACCTTATAGCAATATAGCCCAACTGTGGTTGTAACTGCTGTGTTATCTTAATCTGGCTCGTAAAGAGGGATTTGGTGATACCCGGAGTATGCGTCTAGGAAGCTCATCCTTTCGTGTGCTACAGTGGCATCCACCAGCTGATAAATCTTTGGGAGGGGGAAGATATCTTTAGGTCATGCCTTGTTGAGATCGGTGAAATCGATACAGACTCTCCACTTTCCGTTTCTCTTAGGGAAAACCACTGGGTTGGATAGCCATTTGGGTAACTGGACTTCCCGTATGGATCCTATGTCCAATAGTTTTTCAGCTTCCTTCTCCACCGCCTTGACTTTTTCTAGATCAGTTCAGTGAGCTTTCTGTGCAATTGGCATGAATACTGGATCGACGTGCAGTTGATGACAAGTGATTTTCGGATCAATCCCGAGAAGCTCGTAAGGCTCCCATACAAAGACAACTAGGTTACTTTGGATTAGGGTGACCAATTCCCTCTTTTCTTGGTCGGCGAGTGAGGTTCCAATCAAGAACTTTCTTTCACTTAAACTACTACTGGCTCTGACTTCCTCCAGGTCCTATAGGACTCTTTCATAGGGGAGGATCCTAGTCTACTCCACTCCTAGTATCCCATATCTTAGTTGCTATTTGGAGGGCATTAGCCTCTCCTTCTCTTCGTCCTTGCTTATAACTTTCTCAACCTTATTCTCTAGCTTGGGACGTATGGCTATTATGAAGCACTTTCTCGCCATCTTCTGATCTCTATGGATCTCCACCACTCCTTGTTAGTCACGCATTTGAGCTTCTGATGGTAGGTAGAGGGGACAGTCTTCATCGCGTGCAACCATCCTCTGCCAAGGATCACTTGGTAGGGTGAATTAACATCGACCAAGAGAAGTTCAATCATTTTTTAGATATTTGCTGCCCTTACCAGCAAGACAATCTTTCCCAAGGGGATGATTAATTTTCTAGCAAAACCAACTAGAGAAACGGTGGCTTACTTTAGGTCGGCGATACTTAACTTCAACTTCCTAAATAGGTCGAGGTACATTACTTCGGATGAGCTACATTAGTCGACGAGAAACCCGTTGAAGTCATAGTTAGCTATCTTGAGTGTAATGATTAATGCATCATGATGTCGGGTTCTTACTCCCACTAGGTCTTTATCTGTGAACACAATATACTTACGATAGTCGATGTCCTCTGCTCGCTGACGCTATCCTACTTCGTTTTGGCTGGATTGATTTGAAAAGATTACATTACTGGAGTGAGCTTTTTGACTTCCATCCGAGCTTTGTTTTGTTGAATTTGTTTGAGGTCTGACGCCCCATAAATTACTGCGAACTCATGGCCGACATCTTCCTCGAGTATGTTATCAGGCCTTTGATCTCCATTAGCAACTACCTTTTATGCCTTTTTTCCCACAAATTTGCTTAAGTGTCCAGTTTGAGCTAACTCTTGAAGGTGAGACTTGACGACTTTACAGTGCTCGATTTTGTGTCCACCATCTTTATGCAAAGCACGTCTCGGTGCATTTTTTCTCTTTGAAGGGTCTTTACCCATCTTCTGGGGCCACTTAATGAACAGTTCGTCCTTGATCTTTGCTAGAATCTTGTACATTCGTTCTTTAAAAATTGTGTTTACTGCTTGAAATTCCTTCGAGGCAACACTCTGATTCCCGTTCTTGGGGACGATTTTGCCCCCATTCTTACCCCCTTTCTTTTGCCTCTTAATTTTATCGCTTCCCTTGCTGGCAAACTTGGCACGACCATTTTCCCCTGCACTGAGATGGGTCACATCTACAACTTTGGCATATTTTTCAATACGATCCATCAAGTCGTCGATGGTTGTTGCCTCCTTCTTAGTGAGGGACTAGTGTAAGAGGAAGAAACTCGATAATCCAATCTGAAAGGATGCAACAGTGACCTGCTTCGAGCAGTCCTCGACTTCGTTGAACAGCTCCCAATACCTCTTCGTATAGTTTCTAAGGCTTTCCTTAGGATTTTTCTTCATAGTCAATAAATCATCCATGCTTTTCGGATGGGAGTTGCTGGTAATAAAGCGAGTTGTGAAGAGCTCTGGCAGGGATTTGAAGTTCCTGATGGATCTGTGTGGGATTTTCTTTTGAGATACATCGTGCAAGCTCAACAAGAAAATTCGGCACATCAGTGCATTCTTGTGGCTCCAAAAGGTCATGGATTGTCTGTACTGTCTGACATGGTCGATGGGGTCAGTCTTACCATCGTAAATCTTGCACTTGGGCATGGCGAACTTCTTGGGGGCTTCTTCTTCCTCTATTTCCCTTGGAAAGGAGGATTTCCTCTGGGTCTTGAGAGCTCACCTGGATAGCTCTCTGGTCGATCTGGCACCCCGATGTGCTGGGTGTTGGTCCATTTATCTCTGGACTAAGTTTCATATATCATCGTTCCCTTGGCCTGGGCTCCTATAACGATGAGATGATTGTTGTTCGGACCAATCGTCATCTGACCTGTGTTCCTCAATTCTTTGAGATCCACATATTGGGCTCCTTCCTCGATTGCGACTTCTACTGTCTGAGGGCTATAAAGACTAGTCAATATACTAATCAAAATTTGAAATTAATTAAACAAAAGCAGGGTGATTTTTTAGACTTTTCTTGTGTTTTGAAAAAGGATATCAATGTCTTTAGAGTTAAAAATTAAGATTTGAAAATTTTTAATACCACGAAAAGTTTTGATTTTCAGAAATTCAAGATTATTGGAAAATAAAAAAAGTGATTTAACTCTTGAACTTGGAAAGACGAAGACATATCGTATTGTTTGTGAGGTTTCTAAAAGTGAACTTGAGAAGATACTTGAGTCTTTGCAAAATGAATTTGACTTGTCTAAAAGTTTAAAAATCAAGGCATCTTCTTCTCTAGTTGATTCATTATGTGAATGTTCATCACACGATTCAAAGGATATCAACTCCTTTTTTAAACGAGAGAGTTCAAAAAATGAAACCTAATGTTCAAATGAAAACAAAAAGGAAAATGATAATTTTTTTTAAAGGATTATTCCAAATCATTTTGTTGCACATTTTGTCACCAGGAAGGACATATAGAACATTTTTTAACAAATTAAAAACGTTTAAATGTAAACGTGGTTATACTTTAATGAGATTGAAATGAGAAGATGATTTTGTTCCTGATGATGTCTTTGTTATGAAGAAGCTTGTTTGACATCAAGATGGAAAATAAAAACCTTTGCCATATGTTCCTCCACATTTACGTGGTATGAAATTTAAGATGAGAGCTCATGTAGCTAGAAACAATTTGAGAAGCAATCTTGCCTTTTGTAATTTTTACAAAGTACAAGGCCACATAAGTCAAGCTTGTAGGATCTTGAGAAAATGAAAGATTATTGTCATTGACAATAAGAGAAAAGTTTTATGGGAAGATGCTATTGATGAGCTTAGAGGTCAAGTAAATGAGTTATTGAGAAAGATTATTTTCCTAGTGCAAAATAGAGCTGGGGCTAGCCTCTAGTTTCCTAGACCTAGACCACATACTCAAATTTTGAGGACTATGGATAAGAATCATAGGAGGAATAAGAGTTGGATTTTGAGAGTTGATATTGGATTACCTAGGAATGAATGAAGGAAGAAAGTGGAAGTTGATATTCCATAAGTGAGATTTTCAAAGAAAGAGGTTACTATTGTTTCTCCCATTGATTCAGGAGATGGAACACCCATCACTATCTAGGTAGATAGTGTATTAGGATTTATAGGATCTTATTTGTGTGTAGTCCCCTTCTAGGTCATTCTTGATTTGTGGGGAAACAAATTTTATGGGTAAGAGGTTGAAAAATCATTTAGTATCACTTTTCATATTTTTGTGAAGATTTTGAGCATATGTGCATTTTTTATTCATTTTCTTTGTTTGTTATATTCTATATAAAACTTGTTTTAAATGCATGAGTTATTATTTTAAAAATAATTTCAAAAAGATTTTATTTTTACTTCATTTTATGATTACGTGGTGAAGTCTTTTGCTCATGTAATTTGATGAACTTATTTAACTTTAGTTGATAGAAATCATACATTTATTGTTATTACAACATTTCAAGAAATTGATTTAATAAGAAATTATGCCTTGTATGTTAAATTGATTGATATTTGGATTACATGTATTCCTAATTCATTTTTTAATCAAGGTTCGGAGGAAATTTATGCATTGAATAAAATTTATCATAATGTGCCTAATCACAATCACACTTTACAATTTTGTGCTTGCATTTGTCTACATTTGCGTGTAAGTTGTGGATTTTTATGTTTTACTCTCAAATTTATGTGTTTCATGTAAAAATGAATGACATTTCATGCATTGAATTCATTAATCTCATTTAGGTCAAGAGAAATAGGATTTAGGTTTAACAGACTATGTTTTTTAAATAACATTTTTTCTAGACTGAGTTTTTGGGTGTAATCGTGAGCACAAGAAACCCCCTTTGATCGCACGCTAACCATTCACACAACTATGATTCCCCCATGCACACACATGCTCTGTTTTGTGTTCTTTCCTACTTTTTTTGTTGGTACTTTTGTTTTTGATCACATTCTAGCTTATGTGATATATCTTCTGCCATTGAGCATCTACCTATACAATATTCTCTATATTGATCTTATGCGTCTTTGTAATTATTTTAATGATTATTCTTTGAGTTTTGTGAGATATTTAGTATTTTTTGTTCAGTGAGTAATGTGACCTTGATCATTTGTTTATTGAATCTTGATGGGATCCATTTGAGTTGGTGAGTTGGGATTGTTCTTATCTTGTTAGTATCTTTCTAGTTCAATCTTAGACACACCTTTATCTCTTGTAGCTTTGTTTATATCTCTAGTGACTTTTTGGTGTTTTTCTTGACTGTATTTGATACCATATCTTGGCGACTTTGATTCATTATCATATGATATTTAAGATATCTCTTAGTGATATCATTTGATTCTTATTATGTTTTTTGGACAGTCATGGTTATTATTATATTACACGTTTCTTCACATGTTTCTTATCCATATTCACTTGTTCGTGTCACATGATATAATCTTGTTAAGATTCCACTGCTCCTACCTTGTTCCATCACGTTGAATATGCTTCATATGTTTTTCTTTGTCATTCTCTTCATATGTTTCTTTTTGCATGCATAACTTTAGGGGGATTGTTATTTACTTTTGAGGGAGAGATGTTGGTTTTAGGGTGAGTTTGTATCTCTTTAGTTGAGATGTGATTTGATTGAGGATATAAGTTCATGCTACTTATTCATTATTTTTCATGTGTTATTCTTGTGTGATTTTGTTCTTGATATCATTTTGTTATTCTTCACACATGTGATTGATTAACTTTAGGGATTTTCTGCATTAATCTATTTGATATATGGATATTTGTATATTTTCTTTGGTACTTTGTTATTTTTTATGTTTGATGCACGTTTACTCTTTGTATGTCGTTGAGTTGTTATTGTATATTATGGTACATTTTCTTGGTTTTATGTATTACTTTATTTTTATCTATATTTCTACATTCATATTGTTATATTCATGCTTTGTATATGATCTCATTCTAATTAAATTGTTTGTATATCACATATGATGCCTCTATGCGTATTGATTGATATATTTCATCTACTCGTTCCTATTTTTGAGATTTATATCATGATACATGTGTATCTACTTATATTCCCAATACTAGACAATGGGCCGTGGGAAAAAAAGTGAAAGGCTTCTGCCTGGGAGAAGATAGGTCGCGACCCACCATAAGGGACATACAAGGCCACTGCCTCGGACGGACATGCCACGGTCATAGCTTGACATTAGCCTTAAGCCTTGAGTGCAATGGACCAATTGGGATGATTTTAGCTTGGATATTTTGGGAAGATTATTCTAGAATACAAGATGAGAAGAATTGTATTTATTTTGAGGTATAGAGCATTGAAGATTTATTTTATTTCGAGTTAGATAGTTGTATTATTTAGAGAGACTTGTTGCATTTATTTGAAGAGATTGAGATTAGTGGATTATTTTTATATTTTGGGTTTTAGATGCTCTATACCTTGTTTGATATTTGCGGATTTGGTTAGTTTTATCGTAGTAGCACGCCGCGCTCTCTCCCCAGGCGGGTGGGGTGTTAAAGATGGTATCAGAGCTTATGTATACGACAACCTTAGGGTCTTAGATATTGGGTCTAACATGCGGGTTATACATGTTTTCTATGGAGATAGAAAATTTTGAGGATGTGTTAAGCATCGTGGTGAGGATGTTTAGAATTGATTTGAGGACTTTAGTGTGTGATTTTGGAAAATAGAACGAGTAGCATTTTATTTCGAGTGTTAGGTTTCGTCGAATTTCGAGGACGAAATTCCTTTTCAAGGGGGGAAGTATGTAATACACCGTAATTTGAGCACTTTATTTATGAATATGGTATATAATTTTAATAATATTATTATTTTATTTACCGAAATATGGATATTATATTTTTTTATTTGAAATCAATCGAATATTTATATTTAAATTTAAATGGATCTTGGATATTTTGTAATGGTTTAAATATGTAAAGTTGACAATTTTTAATTAAAGGACAATATAGTAATATGCGTTATCTTAGTCTCCAAGCTAGGGTTTGAGAGAGGGGATATATAAGGAATATTATGGGTTATTATAAGGAAAGGGAGATGAAAAAGAGAGGCCAAAAATGAAATCCAAAGAGGCAAAAACGAGTGGAATGAGAAGAGACAAATTGGAATATTTAGATCATCTTTTTGAGTGCATTCGAATGAGATCTGAGAAAAACTCACAACACATACCCGACTCAACTTTTCGTGTAGAATCCAAATCTGAGTCGGATTGGCGATTCAGATAAATTTTTAATCTAATTTTTCTGGGTTTTTAAAATAAGACTATTTGGGGTTATCCTGTGTTGGAGCTAGAACATGATTTGATTATTTACACGATAGGAACATGATGGTGTGATAAGATGTTGAGGCTGAATTTATGTGACGATTCATGCAATTATTTTTAGGTATGGGGTTTTACACAATATGCTCTTTAAATATCTTGAGAGTTATTCTGTTGATTTCATGTTTAATTGACCTCATATTTGAATTGTTAAATTCTTTAAAATCTGGAGAAATAATTATTGAATAATTTTGATTCATGTGGCATCATTATATTGTTGTTGAGAACGTTGTCATGAGATTTTAATATGGCACAGATGTTGGTCACCCGCCAAAATTCCTGCTTCCCGGGCTATGGCTTGATAAAGCATATGCGGATGGGGTGAGGCCTGGTCACCCATTGATGTGTTGTTGAGAAGTTTATTGATAAATTCTATTGAGATTCACATTTAATTTGAATATTCGTACTCGTGTTGTTATGCTTTATCCATCGCTAACATGTATTTGTTGAGCATCTTTCCTGTCGTATTGTGTACTTTCCCATATTTTCTTTTAGTTGGCAGGTCAGCATGGATTTGAGCGCTATGGACCAATTGGGATGATTTTAGCTTGCATATTTTGGGAATATTATTCGAGAATACAAGATGAAAAGAATTGTATTTATTTTGAGGTATAGAGCATTGGAGATTTATTTTATTTCGAGTTAGATAATTGTATTATTTCGAGAGACTTGTTGTATTTATTTGAAGAGATTGAGATTATTGAATCCTTTTTATATTGTGGGTTTTAGATGCTATATACCTTGTTTGATATTTGCGGATTTGGTTAGTTTTATCATCGTAGCACACCGCGCGCTCTCCCCGTATGGGTGGGGTGTTACAACCTGCAGTTGTAGCGACCAATTCTGAGGGCCGATAACCAATTCTGATGATCGAGGTCAATTCTAAGGACTTAAAGTTGTGACTACCAATTTCGAGGGTTGAGTTAAATTTTGAGGACCTAAAGTTATGACGACCAATTCTAAGGGTCCCGCTTAATTTTGAGGACCTTAAGTTATGATGATTAATTCTTCGAGTCGAGGTCAATTTGGAGGACCTAAAGTTGTAATGACCAATTCTGAGGGACGAGGTCAATTTTGAGGAACTTAAGTTGTGATGATGAATTTCGAGGGTCGAGGTCAATTCGAAGGACCTTAAGTTCTGATGACCAATTCTGAGGGCCGAGGTCAATTTTGAAGACCTAAACTTCTAGTAACCAATTTTGAGGGTCGATATCAATTATGAGGACCTTAAGTTGTCATGACCAATTCTACGAGTCGAGATCAATTATGAGGATATTAAGTTACAATAACAAATTCGACGGGCCGAGCTCAATTCTGAGGACCTTAAGTTATAATAACCAATTTTGCGAGCGAGGTCAATTCTATGGACCTGAAGTTCTGATAACCAATTTTGTGGGCTGATATCAATTTTGAGGACCTTAAGTTATAATGACTAATTTTGCAGGTCGAGGTCAATTCTTAGGACCTACTGTTGTGACGACCATTTATGAGGTCCGAGGTCAATTCTAAGGACCTAAAGTTGTAGTGCTGGGGATTTCTTTCATGAGGATTTTATCTTGGAAGTGTAGGTACACTAGTGGTTTCTCTAGGGATTGTGTTGTTTGATATTCTACTTGAGGATATCTCTAGGGATTTTGTTGTTTGAGAATCTACTTGGGGATGTTTAGCTTTGGAATTTCGGTTAGGAATTGTAGTATACTTGGATGCCTACGCATTGTGGGTTCTGTTGTGCAGTACGCTGAGAATAAGAGTGTAGGATTAATTCTTTCAAGGATTGTGAAAGTTTTTAAGAGGAATACTGCTTCCAAAAAAATTATTTCCTTAAGGGTAAATAATGTTCTATGTTTTCAGGGATTTTAAGGAAATTTCTGAGAAATTTCTGGAATTTTCTCGCATTTTTTACAAAATTTGAAAGGGGTGTCGATAGGCAATCATGTGAAGGTGCCAATCGACAAGGGAAAGGAATCTTGGGCTTCCTTGGGAAGACGAAAAGGCAGCTATCGATCGGTATGGTCAGAGGGTTGCCGATCAGCAGGCTCCTTAGCCTTCTATTAAAAGAGGGTAAACCCTCCCCATTTTCACACCTTCAAGTGTTTGAATCTTCTGCTTTCTCTCTCTAAAAGTTGTTCCTAAGTCCTTTTTTCTCCAAAACTTCATATGGATAGTTCTCAAAATGAAGGAGACAACAATGAGTGGTTGGTCATTAATGATTGTGCTGGCCTGGAGTAGTAGTCTAGGGTGCCCCTTGCATTGGGTATTGAAAATGACTTTGATTTATTCGATCCTGTAGTTAATGAGCGTATCCTATTATGCGAGTCTGCATATCACCATTCATCTAGGGTGAAGAACCCTAGTGGCTATGTAAGTATGGTAACTTTTTATTTTCCATTTAATGTTTCTCTTTGTTCTTTGTGCTAATGAAGAGTTCTTCTTTTTTTTTCTTTTGCATACTGACACTGTTCCTTCGGGCATTCGATCCCGGAGGACGATGGGGATGAAGGAGGTTTAAGAAAAGCTCCCTACTATAGTGCGCTGGATGGTTTCCTATGATGGTGTTGGCCATTTATTGGAGACTTTAGATGAGACACTGCGTTCTATTACGAGTTTGTGTGCTTTGGGGGAGAGGTGGTGGGACACTACCCACACATTTCATCATGGCTTCGCAAAGAAGATTGTCACCCCCATAGACATTTAGCAGCTGACGGGGGTTGGTTGTGAGGAGTTTGTGATAGTGTTGGACCACACGTTGAGGGTGACAACGGAGGCAGTGCAGGTGGTGTTGGGTGACATGTGTAGGATCATATTTGGGGATTCTATCCATATTTATGCTTTGAAGGAGATGCTCCTGAAGAGGAAGGTGGACGTGACCGACGGGCGGAAAGTGAGGTAGATGTCCCTGTGTGTTTAATTTACATTTTTTTGGGTGGATTTTTGGTGGTGATGAGTGGCGACATCGTCCATCTTTGGTTCTTGCCGTATTTAAGGATGATTTCACATGTCCAGTTGTATGACTTGGGGAGCCTGACCTTAATGTACCTTTATTCTTCTTTGGATGCTTTTATATGGTGTTATAAGTAGACTTTTATGGGAGCCACGTATCTTTGGATGTAATTTTGGATTTATTGTCATTTTTTATTCATTTCTTTGCATTCTTCTTTGTTCCTTTTTTGTTGATTCGTGTCCTTTGTAGATGTGGTCTTATGAGCTGATTGGGAATAATACGGGGTTGATAGCCTTGAATAATGAGGATTTGGGGGACTTTTTTTTGGAGGTTCCGATGCAAGAAATCCAACTGGCATTCAAATCTATCTTTATCCCTAGCAGATGTGCGACGGGCTCTGAATGCCCTAAGGAGCGACTTGGTTATTTTTTGTCTTTTCCAAGTTATTTTCGTCATCTCCATTTCTTGAGTAGATATTGATTCTCTATTGGGGAATGCATGTGACCTTCTTCCCATGGGGGGTGACTCCATTGGATACTGGGGTGATGGGCCTTCATGCGCAGACGCAGTGGTTGATTGCACATGAGTTTATGTACATCTAGTACCTGTGGGAGAGGGTAGTGTGGCAGATTATGGAGGAAGTTGCGGCTATCCCACCATCGGTTGCTCTATGTACATGAGGAGGGTGAAGGAGATATCAGATGATGCTCGATTATAGTGATGATCGACAAACCCTATACATACACTATATAGGTGGCGAGCTATTATTACTAGATTTTGTGATGACCTGGCTAATGCCCTCATGTATCTATGATGTGGAGAACATCCCTCCACCCTCCATGGCTGATATGACCTAAATGCACCCCTCGGCTAAGAGACATCAACCTCAGCCATGGAGATGACCGATGTTGGAGGGGCCTTAGATCAACAACCAACGGTCTCTTCCTAAGCAAGGTCGGTCATGGCCGATGTTACTAACTACCTCAAAAGGGGAGGTCACCATAATCCAGGGGCGGTTATCCATATGGTCATCCAAGGTTTGTAACCTCGGCTTGGAAGAGGCCGAGGTTTCCATCCCATCATCATAACTAATCTCGACTTGGGATCAATCGACGTTCTTGCTTTGCCACCACTACCTCGACCCAGGCTGATGTCACAGCTCAACATGCCTCACCTCATCTCTCCCACTGAGCCAAGGTCACCACCTCGTCCTCCTCCAGGCCGAGGTTAGGACCATTCGCATATGGCCGAGCCCTTATCAGCATATGTATTATTGGGAACACGTGTACACAATCAGTTATAACCAAATTATTCCCCTCACGTGGGGGAATATTGAGGTCATAATTAATTACATGAGATCAGCCAGGTGTCATTCTCATACTGGTTCTATCCTTACGAACATGTTCATTGCAAACTGGGGGGTACATTACACCCCCCAAGCACTATATATAGAGGTCATCCTCTACCTTGTAAAGGGATCCCAAAATGACAACCCTAGCTAAACTCTGTCAAATTATACAATAGAGAGAGAAATCTTGAGAGATTGTATCTATGGACATTAGATCCCTCATACAGTGATATTAATCACACACTTGCACAGTGGACGTAGGCCTGATTGGCTGAACCACTTATATGACTATCTTCATCCTCTTCTCCTCACCTCCATCTTCAGTATATCCTACCCATGTACTTCCATGGTTAACACTGAATTGAGCTTACGAACACCTTGAAGGGTGGTGCTGTTTCTAGCATCATCATTCTAGCACTGTCTGTGGGAACGAGAAGCTATCTCTTCCTCATCTGTTGCTTAACCTCACCGGAGGCTCTGGTGGTGAACTAAGCTTCACCCCCTTGCGTGGAGCTGTTTCACCATTGAAAGAGGTCCTGTAAGGTATTAAGCTCATCTACTACACCAGCTCTTTAGTGCTAACACATGGTACTGAAATTACCACCACCTCTTCTGCCCCCTAGGGGTGGTGGACCTAGCTCTAGCCAGGCATCGCCTCAATCCAAAATGGCGGAGGTGGCCGTAGCCTTGAGGTCTTTAGCTGCAATGCAACAAGAAATGTAGGAGAAATTTGCATAGCTCAGCCAAAATATGATGAGACCACCTGGAGTCGCACCGGAGATGATTACTCTGGCGGCTGTTCAGGCGCACCCAGAAGCCAGAGGACCATCCCAGGCACCGCGAAAGGATCACCCTACGCCCCATCGGAGGAGGGACGTTGCTGACCCTAGGCGCTTCCGCCTGGGGAGGCAAGGAAACCCTTGCCCTAAGGACATGTATGATGATCTAGATGCGAAAGATGTCCCAAAAGATTTTTGGGAGCCATATGAGGTTTTGAACAACACAATTCGTCCTATCTAACGGAGCTAGGGTTGTGAAGGTAGAAGTGGTGGAGAAGCTCAACCGCGAGGATTAGCTTTCGATTGATTGAGGAGAGGGTCAACCTTTGAAAGGCTCGGCCCCATAAACGACCTAAAATAGAGGTTGTCAAGGTCGAGGAGTGTATCCGGCTCACAAAGGGAAGAGAGGAAACGTCGGCCTCATCAAGGACAAGGAAGAGACCAAGAAGAGGTCAACAGCAGACATTGTGCTGCGACTGGGGAACACTCAGTCCACCCCTTGGAGGTGGCTGGGGACAACCTCGTCCAGGCCAACGTTGTAAGACTATGGAATGACTCCATCCAATGCCTTGAGGACAAGATAGGAGACCTCATCAAAAGTCGAGATCCACTGCAAAGAGGTTTCTTATAAGGCTCTCCGTTCGTGGCTAAGATAGTGAGCTTCCCTACCCCAACCAAGTTAAAGCCACCTACAGTGACTCCCAAGTATGACGGTAGTACCAACCCTGTACATCACATTGAGATGTACCAGTCAACGATGGATATTTATTCAATACCGGATGAGAGGAAGTGTCAGGCCTTCTTCGGGACTTTGATGGGAGTTGTGCACATCTGGTTTACTTCTCTTTTGAAGAATTTGATTGAGAACTTTAAGGGCTTGGCTGAATGATTCATTCATAATTTCTGCTTCGGGGTAAGACCTCAAAAGAAGACCACTCATCTGTTGTATGTTAAGAAAGGCAAGCACGAGAGCCTAAGAGACTACATCGCTAGGTTCAACAAAGAACAACTTGAGGTTGAAGATTACGAAGAGAATATTGCCATGACCGCCCTCATAGGAGGTCTTTAGAAGGGGAAGCTATTATGGAAACTTACGGAAGACCCTCCAAAGTCCATGGCGGAGCTACTGGCAACTGCGGGGAAGGTCATGAACGCTGAAGAGGCCATGGCCGCTATGTATGAAGACGAGAACGGAGGTAGAAGCGGAAAGTTTCAAAAAAAGAAGGATGGAAAGAAGAGGCCAGTTGATGACAAGTTTATACGTTATACCCCTCTGACTATAAACTACGAACACATCCTCAATGAGATCAAGAATGACCGGTCCTTGAGATGGCCAAAGAAGCTAAAGGCTCCTCCACATAACAGGAACCAAAACTTATGGTGTTAATTCCACTAAGACCATTGCCATATAATAGACAAGTGCTTCGCCTTAAAGGATGAGATCAAGAAGATGTTGAAGTCAAGAAAGTTGAGGAAGTACGTTGATAGGAAGGCTCCCAAAAAGGGAAGAGATGACCCTAAAAAGAGGAAAAATTATAGGTGTCGTAACGATGCCCCAGTAAAAAGGGGAGATAATTCGGATGGGGATGATGAAGATGATCCGGACCTTCCATCGAAAGATGACAACAGCCCCATGAAGAGGGTTGGTATGATCTCCTTCGGTGTTAACACCATAGGCGGAGGATTTACGAGAGGTGGTTCAGAAGTGGCTCACCGAAAAGCTCATATCGCAGAGGCCAAGTCAGTGGCCAAACTTGAAATAATAAATCTGACGTCTTTCGAGACAACGCGGAAGAGAAATAAGGTGGATATGGACCCTCTCGTAGTTGGGTTTTACCGACTCAACTTTAAAGGCATCCTAGATCCACATGATGACCCTTTGGTAATCACAACAAGAGTTCATGGATGTGAGGTGCAAATATTTCTTGTAGATGGAGGAAGTTCAGCAGATGTGATGTTCTGGACCTGCTTCAAAAGCCTAGGCCTAAGCAGAGCTAGGCTGGTACCCTATCACCATCTGTTAATGGGGTTTAGCGGTGAAGATGTCCATCCGTTGGGCATGTATGATATGGACGTGTGAATGGGTGATGAGTGGCCTAAGAGGTTAACCCGGAAGATCAATTTTTTTTATTATGGACGAAAACGTCTTCTCGGCCTATAACCTCATCATAGGAAGAGTATCCCTTAAAGAGTTTAAAGCCGTGCCGTCGACGGTCCACCAGATGCTAAAATTCCCGACCCCTTATGGGGTAGGGGAAGTGCAAGGTGACCAGACCATAGCACGAGAATTCTACTTCAACTCGACTGAAGAGAGAGAGGCTCATAAAAGAGAAACTACCATATATAACATTGATATACTTGACCCCAGAGATGAAACGAAGTTGAAAAAAGGAGAGGCCGCGGAAGAGGTAGAATCCATCATCCTCAATGAGGACGAGCTGGAAAAAACCATTCAAAGCCTTAAAGGCAGAAATCAAGGAAGAACTGATAAGCTTCCTGAGGAAGAGGCATAGTGTCTTCGCTTGGAGTCACGCGAACATGCCTGGCATCAACCCTGAGGTTATGTGCCACAAGATGAATGTGACCAAGGACGCTAGGCCAATCAAACAAAGACGAAGAAATCTACTCTAAGTAGAAGTATGATGTCATTCGGGAAGAAGTTAGAAAGTTAGAAGAGGCTGAGTTTATCAGAGAAGTCATATATCCGAAGTGGCTATCGAATGCAGTCATTGTGCCCAAAGCCAACGAAAAATGGAGAATGTGTGTAGACTTCACCGACTTGAACAAGTCTTGCCCGAAAGATAGATATCCCTTACCTCAGATCGAACAGATGGTAGATGCAACTTCAGGACATGAGCTCATGAGCTTTATGGATGCGTACTCAGGCTACAACCAGATCTTCATGGACACGAAGGATTCAGAGAAGACAACCTTCATCACTAATAAAGGGACATATTGCTATAAGGTTATGCCATTCAGATTGAAAAATGCGGGGGTAACATACCAACGTCTTGTAAATAAGATGTTTGAAGACCAAATAGGCAAAACTATGGAGGTGTATGTAGACGATATATTAACGAAGAACTTAAAGGCCTGCACCCATGTGGTAGACCTAGAAAAGACATCCGATACCATGGACTTGTACAAAATGAAGCTCAACCCTGCGATGTGTGTCCTCGTGGTAGGAGCCGGGAAATTTCTTGGACTCATTGTCAATCAAAGGGGAAAAAAGGCGAACCCCAAGAAAATCAAGGCTTTGCTCGATATGAAGACACCAAAGAGTATCAAGGACATTCATAGGCTTATCGGAAGAATAGCTGCACTCAACAAATTTATTTCAAGGGCGACGGACAAGTGTCTTCAAATCTTTAAGGTGCTTAGAAAGGCCTTAGAGTGGGACAAAGAGTGTGATGAGGCTTTTAATCAGCTCAAGTCCTACCTCAGATCCCCCTTACTCCTATCTCGTCCCATAGCAGGAGAGAAGTTGTATGTTTATCTAGAAGTTTCTGATTCATCTATAAGTGCAGCCATAGTACGGGAAGACGTTGGGGTCCAAAGGTCTGTGTACTTCAACAGTAAGGCCCTTCAAGGGTCTGAACAAAATTATCCTCGGATGGAAAAGTTAGCCTATGCCCTAATACATGCTTCTAGGAAGATGAAGCCTTACTTTTAAGCCCATTCCATGGTCATCCTCACTGACTCCCCACTTAGACAAGTTCTCCATAAACCTGAGAAGTCGGGGAGATTAATGACATGGGCCATTGAGCTGGGAGAGTATGACCTTGCTTATTAGCCCAGGGTGGCCATCAAAGGGAAGGCACTAGCGGATTTTGTCGCTGAATTCACATGGGAAGAGACCGATGTTGAGAATAATCTAGAGACTGCAGAAGGGTCAAACAACAACGTCTTCCAACACCCAGAAGTGGTTATGCCCAAGAGAGTCAGAGATGGAATAGTCGAGAATGAGGAAAATCGGTACCTCTTCAGCAAGGGAATCATGTTAGAAGAGGGTTTCTCATTAGATAAAGACATCTGGAACCTCTTCATCGACGGGTCTTCTTGCGAAAGTGGAAGCGGTGCGGGCCTGATACTCTCAGCCCTGGATGGTACCAACATCGAATATGCCCTAAGGTTTAACTTCAAGGCTTCAAACAACGAGTTAGAATACGAGGCCATGATAGCAGGCCTCTCCTTAGCAAGGATCCTTGGGATAAGACTCCTCCTCCTTTACAATGACTAAAGGTTGATGGTCAATCAAGTATTGGGGGTTTATGAGGCCAAAAATGAAAGGATGGCTTAATACCTGAAGAGGGTGAGAATGATACTCGAAGGCTTAGAAGAGATAAAGATGAAGAGAATACCTCGGCAAAATAACAGTCATGCAGATGCATTAGCAAGGCTAGCTTCGGCAACGAGGACACACATCAGAAGGACAGTCCCAGTTGAGATCTTGCCTAAAGCGACCATTGAAGAAGAAGAGGTCAATAACCCTTGCTTAAATTTAAACCTAGGGGACTCATGGTTGGATCCCCTGATCAGATATATTAGAGAGGGAGAGCTACCGGAATCAAAGTTAGAGAGGAAACTGAGATACATAACTACAAAGTTCTCAATGGTAGGAGACGTCCTATATAAAAAGGGATTCCTATTACCTCTCCTCAGATGCGTTCATCTTACAGAAGTTTCCTGCATCCTACAGGAGATACACGAAGGTTCTTGCTCCAGTCATATAGGAGGAAGGTCTTTGGCCAAGAGGATTATTACACAAGGATACTGGTGGCTGACCTTGGCTAAGGATGCTGCAGCCTACGTAAAGAGGTGCGATAAATTTCAGAGATTCTCCACTATCCCACATCAACCTCATCAGCCTATGACGTCAATCAGTTCCCCTTGGCCATTTGCAGTATGTGGAATTGACCTAGTAGGCCCCCTGCCAAGGGCTGCCAATAATTACCGATTTCTGATAGTTGCTATTGATTACTTCTCCAAGTGGGTAGAGGCAGAGTCGATGATCACGATTACAGAGCAGAAGACCTTCTAATTTATTTGGAAGAACATCATATACAGATATGACCTCCTAAACACCCTCATTTCGGACAACGAAACCCAGTTCAAGAATTCTTCCCTGGAAAAATACTGCGAAAGAGTTGGGATAAAGTAATTTTTCTCTTCTCCTGGCCGACCACAGGCAAACGGTCAAGCCGAAGTCACTAACAAAACAATCCTTGATGGGATCAAGAAGAGGTTGGAAGAAGCTAAAGGTAGATGGACTGAAGAGGTTTATACTGTGTTATAGGCCTACAAAACAACGGCTAGGACACCAACGGGGGATACCCCATTTATGTTGTCACATGGGTCAGAGGTTGTCATATCGACAGAGGTAGGACTCCCTACTCACAGGGTTCAGACCTATGACCTTGAGAAGAATGGGGAGGAGATAAGACTCAACCTAGACTTGATTGAAGAGAGAAGGTAAGACGCATAAGTTAGGCAGGCAGCTTAGCAGCAAAGAACAGTAAAATTCTACAATCAAAGGGTAAAATCAAGACCCATAGGTGTAGGGGACCTGGTGTTGAAGAAGACGTTGCATAAGGTGAACAAGCTTCACCCAAATTGGCATGGGCCTTACAAAGTGACTGAGGAGTTTGTTCCTGGGACCTACAAGCTAGAAAAACTTGAAGGGGAACCTTTCTCCAACCCTTGGAATGCTGATCATCTAAAAAAGTATTACATATGATGTTACCAGGGATTTCATTTAATGTATCATCTTGTGAAGAGATTATTAATGAGAAGATCAGTTCCTGTGTCAATACTTGGTTTATTGTGCTCGGATTGTGGAAATTATTTATGGGGATAACATCTTAGTTGATGACCTCAGATCTTAAACATCATTAATTTGGTGAAAATATTTATGGGGATAACATCTTAGTTGATGACCTCAGACCTTATAACATCATGATTTGGTGATATGGTCTGAGGTCAGACACATACTTGGATGACCTCAGATCCTAAACATCATTAATTTGGTGAAATTTTTTATGGGGATAACATCTTAGTTGATGACCTCAGACCTTAAACATCATTAATTTGGTGGAAATATTTATGGGGATAACATCTTAGTTGATGACCTCAGACCTTATAACATCATGACTAGGTGACAAGGTCTGAGGTTAGACATCATACTTGGATGACCTCAGATCTTAAACATCATTAATTTGGGGGAAATTTTTATGGGGATAACATCATAGTTGATGACCTCAGACCTTATAACATCATGACTTGGTGACAAGGTCTGAGGTCAGACACATACTTGGATGATCTCAGATCCTAAACATCATTAATTTGGTGGACATTTTTTATGGGGATAACATCTTAGTTGATGACCTCAGACCTTATAAAATCATGACTTGGTGACAAGTTCTGAGGTCAGACACATACTTGGATGACCTCAGACCCTAAACATCATTAATTTGGTGGAAATATTTATGGGGATAACATCTTAGTTGATGACCTCATACCTTATAACATCATGACTTAGTGACAAGGTCTGAGGTCAAACACATATTTGGATGACCTCAAACCCTAAACATCATTAATTTGGTGTAAATATTTATGGGGATAACATCTTAGTGGATGACCTCAGACCTTATTACATCATGACTTGGTGATAAGGTCTGAGGCCAGACACATACTTAGATGACATCAGACCCTAGACATCATTAATTTGGTGGAAATTTTTATGGGGATAACATCTTAGTTGATGACCTCAGACCTTAAACATCATGATTTGGTGACAAGGTCTGAGGTCAGACATCACACTTGGATGACCTCAGACCCTAAACATCATTAATTTGGTGGAAATATTTATGGGGATAACATCTTAGTTGATGACCTCAGACCTTATAACATCATGACTTGGTGATAAGGTCTGGGGTCAGACACATACTTAGATGACCTCAAACCTTAGACATCATTAATTTGGTGGAAATTTTTATGGGGATAACATCTTAGTTGATGACTTCAGACCTTTAAAATCATTAGTTTGGTGAATATTTGATGAGGATAACATCTTAAGTGATGACCTCAGACCTAAATACACATTGTATGACAAAGAAAATCATTTGCATTTAAAACTTAGCAAATAAGGAAGTGAAGCATGTATTAAAAGTTAATATAGACAGAGTTACAAGATACAAGGTAAATGAGTTTATGATCAGAAGTTACATGTCGAAATCAAAATCAAAGAATTACATAAAAGCTTAACAAAAAAAGGCCTAAGGTCTTACAGCTACAGTGTTGGCATCCTCGGCTTCATTCCCCTGACCGACGGTGGTCACCTTGGCCCCATCATCTTGGAGGTTGCCACCTTCAGTCTCAGTAACATCCAAAGGTGAAGTCTTTGCAGGGGCAGCATCTTCCTCTTCAACCTCTTGAAGGGCCTGGGCAAACTGAGGATTACCAAAACCCAAACCAATAAAGTCAGAGGCTTTTAGGCTCCCTAACTCCTTATCCTTTGCAGCCGCCCATTTGCCAATGGCCTTAATACCCCTTTCGAGGTACTCAAATCCAAAGCTGATGAATTCATCAGAGACTTTGTAATCAGCCAGGATCCCCTCAGAAGCATCCTCAAGGGCTGCCTTCAGTGCAGCATCAACTTTCTGTTGGAGAATGTCGTCCTTAGCCTTCAAAGCAATGGTGTGGTCTTTTTTAAGCTTGGAGATCTCTTTCTCCAACTCCTTAACCTTCTTATCAGACCCCTCAAAGGAAGACTTCAGATGATCTACCTCTGCATTCAGAGTGCTCTGCACCTTCTCAGCCTCTTGGCCTTTCTCGATGAGGGGCAACTTCTTCAAAGTCCAGTTGGCAAGATGATGCATAGCAACGAGGCCCTGCAAATCATGTGGTCGTATGTATAAGTTTAAATTCAAAATATAGGTTACACTACGAAGCTAAACTAAAATCCAAATTCATACCTGAATGGACCTATGAAGGCCAAACTCAACCAGCAGAGGAGTGTCCATGGATCGATAAAAGTGTTTGTCAGCATCGGTCATAGCAGAGCCTATGGCATCCAACGCCTGCAAACTGTGGCCTATTATGCTATCATTAATTTTTAGCTTCTCCAGATGGTTAGCCAATGCATCTTCAAAGGATATGGGGATGGCCTTTTGGGCCTTACTTTTCCTCTGATCCTCAGGGGAGGTGGTTGTAGTTTTCCTCTTTCTTGTAGCATCGGCCTTGGACGTGCCGACACTCTTCTTCGGTGGGGGAGGAGGGGGTGCACTCAGGCCTTCCTTCTTCACCAGCTTCGTAAGACTTGGGGCAGACATCTCCCAGACTTCATCTGAAATGCCTTCGGGGCGCTCTGCAAAAGGAAAGGTCTGAGTTAGAAAATCAGAGACATAAAAAGCTCAGAGGTTTAACTTGATCGAAATAACAAATTAAGCACTTACGGAGCTCGGTAAGATGACTCCCCCCAAGGCCAGTCTTAGAGAGATAGTAAGGGGTCATTCGATGTTCGAACTTGACCAACAAGCCATGCTCCCCATGATCTTGAAGGTCCTTTACATTTTGAAGATTATTCTAGCTCAACCTAGGGTCGGCCCTGGCAGCCATTGACACTTTGCCCCATCTCAGGGGTATCCTCGGCTCTAAGTTCGAAGAGGGGACACAAGGGCCAAATTCCCATGCCCCTGAGGCAAAGAAATACATCGGATTCCAATTATGGTTGCTAGTTTGGGTAACCTACACCATCTTCTTAGTTGACTTCCGAGCTAAGAAATGGTAATAGCTCGGATGATTCCTGGCAGAGGAAGGGATGTAGCACCCGATGAAGACCTGGACAGGAAGGTCTGAATGGTGGACTGCCTTCCATAGAAATATAGCTCTAATTATCACCCTCCAGGCATTGGGGAATAACTAAGAAGGAGATAAGTTGATGTAGGAAAGTATAGCCCTAATGATGGGATGAATGGGCAGACGAAACCCTAACTTGAACATCTGCTCATACAAACAGATCTAACCATCTCGGCCATCAAAAGCCCTCTCTTCTATGGAGGGGATAATGGAATATAGATGCCTGAAGACAAGAAGGCCGAGCTCGATGATAGTGCTCTCTATCTCGGCCGCCTCAGAGGTGTTAACCTCGCTCTCAGCATCATCATCATCATCATCCGGTTCAATGTCGGCCTGAGCAGATGATGGGTCTTCACTTGGGAACCTCTGAGCGAATTCAGCTCCTGTGACAGCCGACAGGGGAATGGCTTCAAGAATTGGTGGAACATCAATGCTAGGTCCTACAACCTCAACATCGGAGGAAGAGTGCGTTGTGCTTGAACTCTTGTGAGACGAGGCCCGACTAGAAACCTCGGCTTGATCAGGGACTTGATCCTGCTGAGTGGAAAAGTCCATAGCCTCTTAAAAAGAGTCCATAGATATAAGGTCCGAGGAAGACGACTCAGACTCAGACATGGGGGTAGTTTCAACTGGGACCACTGTTGATTTAACTAGTTCGGATGGCTCAGGGTATATGAACTTCAGAGGGGGTGGAAAGATAGGTCAGAGGGGGAATGCGTATGCCGTATGAGCCTCCTCTTGGGCTCTTTCTATCTACCTAATTTTATCTAAGGTCTTCTCCCTAAGAGAGGGGAATTCCTCTAAGAGTTGGTATAGGGGTCTGAGCATATGAGGCAGACCCTACACTTGTGACTGTCCTAAATAAATAGGATTGTCAAATTGACTAAGGATCAAACTAAGCTTTTAAACAAGAACAATTAAAGAACAGTTCGCTAGAAAACTCTTAGGCTCGCCGAAAAATGCATAAACTTGCTGAAAATTGCAATAAAAGGAAGAACAAGGAAGAAAAGTGCAACAAATGGAGAAAGAGGGGTGATAGACGATACCTGAAGAGGATGTGTGAAGTAGAAAGAGAAGTTGGCAAGGAAAAGCCTCCAAACGCACTACTAACCAAATTCTTGTAGACAGAGAGAGAAGCAGAAAAATCGCAGGCGAGAAAATGAAAGAGTGGGGAAGATAGAGAAAGTAAGTGAGGGTTAAACACTCAAACAACCCACATGCATCCCAAGGCCCATCATTGCATTGGGAGCCCAAAAAGACTGCAATGATTACCCTTGTCAGGCACGCTAGCCACTTCAGCAGCTGACACTTGTCAAAAAGGTTCTAACACCTAAAGAAGTCCAACCTCGGGCAAATATACCCCTTAGGCACCTGATCACACAGGTAACTAAGGGCTAGGGGCGATTGATATGCCCTAAATGAACCCCTCGGCTCAGAGACATCAACCTCAGTCATGGAGATGATCGATGTTGGAGGGACCTTAGATCAATAACCAGCGGTCTTGTCTTAAGCAAGGTCGGCCATGGACAACATTACTAACTACCTCGAAAGGGGAGGTCACCATAATTCGGGGGCGATTATCCATCGGGTCATCCAAGGTTTGCAACCTTGGCTTGGAATAGGCCGAGTTTGCCATCCTATCATCATAACCAATCTCGGCTAGGGATCAACCGACGTTCCTGCTTTTCCACCAGTACCTCGGCCCAGGCCGATGTCACAGCTCAACATGCCTCACCTCATCTCTCCCACTGAGCCAAGGTCACCACCTCGTCCTCCTCCACGCCGAGGTTGGGACCATTCGCAGATGGCCGAGCCCTTATCAGCATATGTATTGTTGGGAACACATGTACACAAACAGTTATAACCGAATTATTCCCCTCATGTGGGGGAATATTGAGGTCATAATTATTTACATGAGATCAACCAGGTGTCATTCTCATACTGGTTCGATCCTTATGCACGTGTTCATTGCATGCTTGGGAGGTATATTACACCCCCCAAGCACTATATATAGAGGTCATCCTTTACCTTGTAAAGGGATTCCAAAATGACAACCCTAGCTAAACTCTGTCAAATTATACAATTGAGAGAGAAAGCTTGAGATATTGTATCTATGGCCATTAGAGCCCTCATACAGTCATACTAATCACACACTTGCACAGTGGACGTAGGCTTAATTGGCTGAGCCACTTACATGACTGTGTTCATCCTCTTCTCCTCACCTCCATCTTCTGTATATCCTTACCCATGTACTGCCATGGTTAACACTAAATTGAGCTTACGAACACCTTGAAGGGTGGTGCTATTTCTAGCATCATCAATGGATTTTGGAAGGGGTACTAGTGCTGATGGGATTGGCCCACAACATTGTGGTGGCACGTTGACGACGACGATAGCGGCATAAGAGACTTTGATTATTTAGGTTACTGTCTATGTTGACGAGGCTTACGTATGAGTCCCTTCATCCTGAAGTATATCTTTATTACTTGTCTTCTCATGTTGATTCCTCTTTTCTTCTTTACCGATTGATTTTCCTTTTGCTGCTGCTTTTTTATTACAGTATGTTCAGGGATCGACCACCTGGCTCAGGTACATCAAGGACTGGATGGCCTCTATATTGGATTATATCAACAAGTAGGCTCCTTTCTACTTTGTGCCATCTTACACCTTAGATCAGGGTTCGGGTTCTGTGGGTGGAGGTTACCCCACTCATTGTTGGGGAAAGTGCGTTCACCGTGGGGTTGAGGGCTAGAGAGAGACAATTGAGGGTTCGGGCGAAGTCCCGTTTGTATATTTCCATTTTTCTTTTTTATCTGCAAAATGTAACCAAGTGAAACAATATATATATATATATATATATATATATATATATGTGTGTGTGTGTGTGTGTGTGTGTGTGAAAAATATGCATTTTTTGGGTATTTTTCTCTTGATTTAGTGACTTACATTATATGTACTTTTTATTTTCTACTGAGATTGTTTATTTTATACAAAGACATATATAAGTATGGAATTTGAAGGTAACATGTTTATTATTGTTAGAAAAATGGAGTAAAAGTAATTAACCCAGGGAAAAGATTTTTTGAGTGAGAAATGAGAATGATTGTTTAGGGGAAAAGTAGAGAAAATGAGTAAATTTAAAATGAATAACCCGGGGGTAAATTTTCGAAATGAGTTTTGAAATTATTTTGATAAAATAGGAAAGGTGAAATTTTCTAAAATAAAAGGGTTTCCGATCGGCATACCCCTTTACCTACCTATATGCATGAGGGTCAAGTAAAATCCTCCCTAGGCTTTGATTGCACTTTTGCTGCTCATCAGAGTACTCCTGTAGGGCTAAAATTTAATCGGGTTTCTAGAGTTCTTATCTTTGGCTAAGGGTTTTGAGTATAAAAGAAGGGGTGTGGGATATGTTTTCTCCACCAATACCCACATTTCTCTTCTTCCTTGATATTTAATACTCTCATATGGATCTTATTATGTATGAATAATTCTCTTCCTACCTTGATGGTCTAGAGGCGATGTTCCTATACAATGTGGACTATAATGGATTTCTCTGTGGTGTAATTGAGCCATAGACTGGAACCTTCTAGCAGCGGTGGTACAGTTCTTGTACATTGAGGACCCTGTCTTCTGTTTTATCCAGGACGAGGTTTGTCCCACCTATAAGATATTCTTAGCCATGTTGGTGGTCATCCCCAATGTGGCGACGACTGTGCCCAAATTTTCCCATTCTCCCCGGCATTTCTAGTAGAGTTTCTTCATATTTCTCCTTCATCGGATAGACTGTTGGTTACTGGAGGGACTATTTCTCCTCAGGCAATTATGTATTCTGTGAACTTGAGGGTTTTGAGGATGGTGATGGGTTATTTGATAATGGATCACCATGTGGCTAAGATAACAGCATGGATGTCTTACCATCATAATTCTATGGCGGTGGTAATGGATGAGACGCTGAACAGTCTGGATGCTTGAAAGGATGGTCGTTCAAACTTTCTATGTAGGAGTCCGGTAATGTTGTTCACGTGTCTTGCAGATAGGTTTCGTCTAGTGTTCCATCCTGAGTACTCCTTCGTGGGTGGGCCTAATTTATTTTTCTATAAGTTCTTCAGTTGTGGACCATCTGTAGGTAACTGGGTCAAATGGTTGGTGGAGCATGAAGCCCGATGTCTTCGCTGGTCACTGCCATAGTGGCGAGACTTGCATCATGTCTTGCATCTTGGAGAGTATTGGTGTGTGTGGTTAGTGGGCCTTCGACAAAATTCGTCATATTTCCCCCAACAGCTTCTGCACCAAGTTGGGTGGAAACAAATTGTGCACCCTCTCATAAAGAACTTTTTCCTGGTGGAAGGATTGACAAAATCACTAAAGATGATGTTGTACTCTTTGTGGTAGCACCATCGGCCATCTATCCATTCGTCATAGTCTATGTGAGGGGATTGGCATGTGTCTAGGGACTACTGAAGTGGTTATGGAGGCAGGAAGTAGGGAAAATCATGGAGAAAGAAATTAGTCAAAGGTGCTTCGTTGGCTTCGACACCATGGAGGATGGTGTTGTGGTTGTCTTGAGTTGTTAGGGTGTACCGCTCTAAGTGTTAAGCAGGAGTATGAGACTTGGGGACCTTTGAGTTCCAGAAATGATGATGAAACGAGGCCGTCGGGCAGTTAAAGGAAATGTCATGTGAGGCTTGGGTGATGTTTTGTGAAGCTATGGTAATTATGGTTTTTTTTTTGTATTTTTGGGGGTTTGGAATAATTTTTGGTGTACCTTGATAAGGGTTAGGTTTGTTTAAGAATAGTTTGTTTAGTTGAAGGGTTTGTTTAACTACCTTACTTGATACTTCATGTATCAACGTTGTAATCCTCAGTCAAAAATATAAATTAATTAATTTTAATTAGATTTTATTGTTCATGTTAATGAGTTTTGCATTTGAATTATCTATACCAATCATTAAGGCATAATAATCCTTTTGTTCATGTAAATGATAAAATATACTTCCATTCTTGGAGCTTATAAAAGAATAGCCTTATGTGAAAAAGAAGGGTACCGGACCCATGTATGGCGTATGGGTTTCCTATGTACCTATGGGGTGTTTGAAAATTTCACGAGTTTCATTTTGAAAAGAAAAGATGTTTGATAAGATTAGGCCCGATGTAGTTTTGAGTAGGGGAAATGAAGATTTTTTTTCAGAATAGAAGGGGGATGAGAAGAGTCGTAGCTCACCTAGATTATAAACTAACGGTAAAATATCTTGAGAAGGTCATGTTGATTGGACGTGACATCTCTTCTCCACCAAGTTCTGTGAGCATAGTGGTACCTCGTGAGATAATTTTCTTCACGATGTAGGGGACACTCCAATTTGGTTTGAATTTCTCTCTGGGTTTCTAAACAGGTTCAATGATATATTTGAGGGCAAGGTCTCTGTCCTGTACAACACGGTCCTTGACTTTACGATTAAATGATCGTGTTATCCGACGTTGGTACCCTCGTATATGATATAGAGCCTTCAACCTCTTTTCATCGAAGAGTGATAATTCTTCAAAGAGGCTATAATGTCATGATGCGGAGGGAGGGTATCTCCATCTCAATGAGTAGGATCGTTTCCATGTTGTACACTAGAGAGTAAGGGGTAGCCCCATTAAGCGTTCTTATTGAAATGCAGTAGACCCAGTGGGAGTAAGGGATCCGGCTGGACCAATCTCTATAACTCTCAGTCATCATGTTGGTTATGGTTTTGACGATTATATTGGCGGCTTCCATCGTACCATTCATTTAGGGTCGATAGGGAAAAGATTTATGTCTATGAATCCCATACTCGTTGAGTAGTTCTGTGACCTCATTGTCTAAATGGAGCCCATTATCTGATACTAACTCATGAGTAACTCTGTCTCGATAGATGATGTTCTTTTTGATAAAAATGGCCACTTTCTTAGCATTCAGCACTACATATGACTCGACTTTGACCCACTTAATGATGTAATCAATGGTGACCAGGATGAATTCGTGAACATTTAAAACTTTAGAAGTAACCTTCCCTATGATGTCAATGCCCCAGGTGGAGAAAGGTCTGGGAGAGGTCATGTTGTAAACTTCTCGAGAAGGAAAGTGTTGGAGATTGGAAAAATTGTTGGCATTTGAGGCATTTTCGGACATAGGTAGTGCAATCTTAAACCATGATGGTCCAATACCCTTGACGGATGATATTTTCAGCAAGCATATGACCGTTCATATGGAGTTCGCATTCTATACTATGGATCTTCTACATCATTTCTTCAACATCATCCCCTTCTATGCAGTGAAGATAAGTTCCATCAAAGTTTATATTAAACAATGCTTTGCCACAGATAATATACTGGGTTGCCAGTTTGCGCAGGGTTTGGCGGTCTTTCTTGTCTGCATCTAGGGCATACCTACCATTTTTAAGGAGGCAACAAATGTTATAGTACCATAAAATGGTCCTATTAGAGTCTTCCTTGGTAACAAGTTCAATGTGGTAGCAGTGGGTGGGTTTAGCTTATTTCTGAACTAAGAGATGGGCTATTATTATTGCATCAAGCTTGCTGACCATGGAGGCCAGGATAGAAAGGGCATCAACTGGGTTGTTCTTTGCACGAGGAACGTAGCGAAAGGTGACATCTTTGAATACAGAGGCCAATTCTTTTAGGTGGGTATGGAAGGTTCGGAGCATTTCGTCTTTGACTTTCCATTTTCGAAAGATTTGGCCGACGGTAAGGGAAGAGTCTCCATAAACATTTAGGTGTAGATTCATTTCTTGAGGGCGATCTTGAGGCCTATAACGCATGCCTTATACTCAATTATGTTGTTCGTGCAACCAAAGTCAAGTTCGACGGGATTGGGGGTGTGAGAGACGTCAAGGGGGATCAGGAGTATCCCAATGTTGTATTCTTTCTTGTTGGAAGCTCCTTCAAAGAATATCATCCATCTAAGGTCCTCTTGATAGGTGCAAAGAATATTTTCATCCGAGAATTTAGAGACCCAAACATTCGTCCCTTCTTTGCGGTAATTAACAAGGTAGTTAGAGATGGCTCTCCTTTTCAGAGATTTCTATGTGGGATACACAATATCTAATTCAACTAGCAACACCAACCAACAGGCCATTAGACTAGATAAGGCGAGCCTTTTTAGAAACTATTTGATGGGATCCATACAGGATACTAGTCTGATGGGGAAGTCATGTATGTAGTCCCCTAATATATGAGGACCCGAACCAGTGTGACACAAACTTTCTCCAAAGAAGTGTAGTTGACTTTACTCGGCCAATTTTTAATTGGCGTAATAAATGGTTCTTTCCATGTGGGATTCTTTTATGTATTGGGCTAGCAAAGAACTTATCGTGGTATCTTTTACGGTCATATATAAGAGGATGGGGAGGCCTTATTGCAGAGACATCAACACTGGAGGTTGGGTGAGGTATAGCTTGATTCGGTCAAAGTCTTATTCGAAGTACCCATTATAGACTTTAGTTAAATACTTTTGGAGAAGTTTAAAAATGGGTTCTCATATAGAAGTCAGGTGGCCGATGAACTGACTGATGTACTGTAGTTTACCTAGCAATACTCAGACTTCCTTCTCCGTTCGTGGTGGTGGTATCTCAAGTAGGATTTCACCTTGGTGGGGTCTACTTTGATTCCCTTCTTACTGACCATTAAACCCAAGATTTTTTCTTTTGTGATGCCAAAAACACATTTTTGTAGATTTAGTTGCATCAGGTAATTCCAGTCATTTCAAGAACATTCAGAGGGAGAGAATATGACCTTTAAGAGTCTTATAATTTATGATCATATCGTCCACATAAACTTCATCCTCTTTATGAATTATGTCATGCAGGACGGTCGTGGCAGGCCTTTAGTAGGTAGCCCCGAGATTCTTGATCCCTAATGGCATGATGGTGTAACAAAAAGTTCCCCATGGGGTGACGAAGGTAATTTTATCTTGATGGTCAGGGTGCATTTTGATCTCATTATATTCGGAGAATCCATCAATAAATAACTTAAGATAATGGCTAGCCGTATTCATAATTATGTCAATGTTGGGTAATGGTTAATCATCTTTTTGGGATGCTTTATTCAAATCTCGGTAGTCAATGCACATGCAGATTTTGCCTCCCGATTTTACCACGAGGATGATATTGGAGAGCCATATAGGATATTCAACTACGCTAATGAAACCCACGTTCAATTGCTTGACCACTTCCTCTTTCACTTTGAGCGACCATTCGGTGCGAAGCTTTCTCAGCTTTTATTTGATCGGTTTGCAACCTGGGAATGGCGGGATCTTGTGTTGAGCTATTTCCATGTCAATGCCATGCATGTCATCATAGGACCATGTGAAGATATCCACAAATTCTTTCAGTAGTTCTTCAAATTGCACACGCTCGTGCTCGTTAAGAGTGGACCCTATCCTAATATTGAAGTTATGACTACTAGAACCCATATTAATATCAAAAGTCTCATCTTTGTTAATTTGAACTACGTTATGTTGTTTGCCATTCTCGTTATTATAATCAATTAAGAATTATTTATTTGAAAAATCATCCTCATTAAAGGTTTGATTATAATCAAGATAATTAATGAAAGGCACAACGAGATACCAAAAATCCCCATTTATTTCATTTTTGCGAAAAACAACATTGATAATCTCATCAAAAGAGGTCTTAGTTGCAATGATATTAGAAAAAGGAACAACAACATGAGGTGAAGAGTAAATAGTAGGGCCAGGTTGAATTTGAGCAGGTTGAAAAGTCACAACATTCCAGTTTAGAAGAGGCATGGGAGCATCTTTGATTCGAGTAGATAAGTCTGATGGCGTGAAATTTTAATGGATCATGCAGAGACTTAGCCCCATTTTCTGCAGATTGAATGAGTCCTCGAAATCACATTCCTCATAATCCTCGATAACTCTCACGGATTTTTCAGTGAGAGGTTGCACTTTATGTTGGCATTCTTCAGCCCAAGAGTTAATGTATTGAAAGAAGATTTCTAAACCTGGTTTCATCTTCTTATTTACATGGTTATACCATGGTCTAGGGAAGGCACATATACGGAAGTCTTAACCATCCTTAATAAACCTTCCATTCAAAGAGTCTCTCAAAATAGTCCTCTCTTCCTCTAAGCTTGTTTTTTTGCCGCAGTTGTCAATGTGATTTGAGTTTTTCTAATGAGGGATGGTAACTACGGCCACATGGGGGAAGTCATCCTACAAGACTATGGGCTCAAGGATACCTTGCTGGCACCTCCTTAGACTCATTCTAGGCATGAAATACATGTTCTTGAACATCTGAATTACATTGATGTTTACATGAGTTTTGTGTTCCAGACAGACTCGGTCCTTGAAATTATCTCCCGTTGGAAGGGGAAGTGGATCAACTCTGAAGCTAGAGAAGATCATAACATTCATCTCGTGCTAGATTTCCAATACCAATTTGCTAGTGATGGCATTGTTTGTACAATCGTCATCCCCCAAAATAGTGATAATTTGGACTTTAGCAAAGAGCTTCAGTTTTCGATGAAGAGAAGAATCTACCCCTCGTATGCTGTGGATCTATGAATGGACAAGGAGTAGATTCAAACATGAAGGTATGTTAATGACTTGGAACTCGGTGGCAGGATTCATAGGGCCAATCCCTATTGTGAGTTTTATGGACACTATTACCTCTAGGAGGGTATTATCATAAGAATGAACTGTAACGAAAGTTGAATTATCATCACTAACTTTTAATCCCAAATAATTGAAGCTTCTAAGAGGACAAACATTGAGAGCAGATTCATTATCAACAAGTCAGAGTGGGACTATCTTTCCCTTGATTTCAATAGAGATAGAAGGGCATAATTGTTATAAAGGACGATCTTCGGTATTTCTTCTAGAAAAAAAGGATAGGAGCCTGGAAGAGGTCAAGTACCCAACCATGTTTACAGCTTCTTCAAAAGTGGTGGAAGGAGGGGCAATAGGCCCGATGAGGAGTTTTATCAAAGCATTCTGATGCAACTTGGAGGACATGAAAAATCGCCACAGGGTGACATTGGCTTGGGTTTTCTTGAGCTAGTGAAGGACTTTACTCTCTTCAATGGTCATTTTTAGCGTGGGAAGTTTTTTGGAAACTCTTTTTCCTTTATGTGTCTTGATCACATGAGGAATTGGATATTTATAGGGTCTCATTGACCTGATTATGTGATTTACTGAGTCAAAAAAGAACAAGAACCCCGTGTCTTTATCTTCCGTTGTATGAATGGCCATCTTATTGATTTCCCTAATAGATCTTTAAAGGATATCATTCCACAAAGGTTGTCTATTAGACTGTCTTCTTCCTGACTGGGTTCATTATCTAAACTGTCAAAATCATCTCCCATTTGATGGCGACTATGTCCTCTTTTAAAGAGAAATCAATGCATTCATCAACCTTGATAGCTTCATTATAAAAATCTTCCCACTCAGCGAGAAGGTGAAAAAGTGAAGGGACCAAACATCCCTGAAGCTTAAAAGCAGTGAGTAGCTTAACAATGCTATAAATTTTACTTATCTATCGAAATGCATCAGCCATCATCTGTACTACATCATCTAGACTGACTTATTTAACATGTACCTCCCATTCATCTAATTCTCAAGTTAATTTTTGGGATTCCATGAGCAAGCCACAGAATCTACAACAATCAACAATAATTTTGGCGATCAATTTCATCCCAAACTCTAGGAAATTGTTAAACACAACTAGTAACTCCATGTCTTTCTCTTTAGACTAGGTAGGGACGATAATTTAGGCCCTTGTATGGAGTGACAAAGCTTGATCGATGAAGCAGGTACATTTTAGGAGAATATATGGGGAAACCTTGAGTGGTTTGGGTGAGATTATAGGTACAATGGGTGCTTTGTTGGGCACGATTTGAGTAGATGGGCCAAATTTTAGGTCACTCTATAGAAAGATGGCATTTTTATAAGCTAGAAGTGGGTTATGAGTGGTATTGGGTTTAGGAATGTCGGGTGGGGAGATAATACCCCAATCAATTAGGCCTTGGATCACACTCCTAATGTGGAAGCAATGGTCGGTCGTATGACCAAAAAATTGGTGGAAATCACATTGTGTATCGGGCTTGATAATTTTAGGGGTTGATTTGGTAATAAAATGGGGTCCAAGGGTTTGATGAGGTAACAACTTAATAGGGCATGGTAAACTTTGAAGAGGGGATAATGGAGCCTAGTGTATTCTTTCTTGGTAAGATTATGGTGACTTTCTGATGCCCAAAAGGTAGTAGGTTGGGAAATGTTTTTGATGGTTGAGACTGTAGCACTGGAGAGCTTCTCATACTTTCGGGGAGTGAATTTTTTGGTCACTTCCTTTGGGTCAGATTCCACTTTGGCAATGCTTTCCTCAATTTATACACCATCCTCGCGAAGTGCTCGAAAGTATGAGGAATGCTGTCCTCCCATGGATGCTGAATATGAGGCAAGAAGTTCTTCTTCATGATACTGACTTGTTTCTTACCGAAAGGTATATTGGTCATGGTAGCATCTTTCTCTCTCCACCTTCCTATGAAGCTACTGACCGTTTCTCCAGGGTTCTGCTTAAGAAGCTATATATATCGATGCATAACCACTAGCTACTCATTGTACTTGTAATGAGACATGAATTCTTGTGCAATATCTTCCCAACTATGAATTCTATATTGTTCGAGGGACGGAAACCAATAGAGTATTTTTTTAGGTTCGTTGAAACATTTGGTCCATTATCTCTTCAGAGGCACCAAGTAGGGTCATGGCTCGGTAATAGCTTTGAAGGTGAACAATCGGGGGTACTTTTCCCCCAAACTTCTCGATGTCTGGCATCATGAACTTCTCTGGTAGTATGGCTTTTGGATGGGGAGACATATGAGTATAATCCATATAGTTACCAGATATATTAATCTGGTCAAACATCTTTGACAGAAATTTGAGGTCTTCCTTGATCTTGTCCAGTTCCTCCTCCTTAGAATCCGTGGGTAGTAGCAGGTTAGACCCTGGTTGGGCAAGGCTCGAAATAGGTAGTTGAGCTTGTGGTGGCCCATTGGTACGCAGGGCATGCTGAACATGTTGATACTCTTCTAGGATGCAGACATGCTCGGGAGCGGGTGGACCCAGGGAATGAGAAAGGAGAACCTTGAGTTCTTCGTGAACCTCGTGTGACACCCTGCTTATTAAAATAATGGGTGGCCAACCCTCTACCAAATTAATACAACAGTCTCATACTGCTCATTCTTAGCATCACTGTCGAAACATGATTATTACTAACCACCTAATTAATTTAACAAGAAGTGTTAATTTTTATCTTCCATTAACATAAATAATATTAATTGATCCACCCTAATTCCATGGACAGTAATCAAAATAAATGAGATCACACTATAATGTATGAAGCTGAGATAAATAAATAAAGTTCCCGAATGAGCCATCAGGTAAAAATCTAGTACATACAAACCAACTGACTAACATAAATAGAAATACATAAGTTTGAAATAAACAGGAAACATGCCCAACTAACAACTGAAATATAGAACCTAATCGAGTTAGTAATAAATGAAGCGGCGAATGTTAACCCTGTAAGCCTCCCCATCAGCTGCAGGTACGTGTCCTTGGAATGAATAATTATCCTTATGTCCCTGTGGTTGGATACGGGTCAGAGCCTAAGACCTTTGAAAAATATTTAGCGAGTGTATAAGATGCAGTTATTAAAAATGTAAAGCAATCTTCATATTTAAAGATGTAGCGCACTCAAATGAGATAATCCTCACCCCTCATCTAATGTAGCACCTAACTTATTCTCTTAACCCCCATAGTTATACTACCCCGCAAAACTAGCCTCCTCACTAATTTCAATTTGACCTATCCCCCTGTTTCGAGTATTGTTTAACATTGATTTTATACTTATATTACTTATTTTCTTAATTCATTATTTCATTATTATTCATTCACATAATCTTACTCTTGTTATTAGTAATATTCAAAATTAATGTCTTACATCCTTTTACAATTATCTACCTCTTTATATATGTATAATCGAAACACAACATATAAACACATATATCGCTCATTATATTTATGTAACAGCTACCCCTCTGACTTTACCTCCCTAGATGCAAAATTGCTAGCATTATATTAAGATCTATGGAGTCCACCACAATCTGGGTGACCAGGTTGGAATCTGACAACCGAACCCAAAAGCGCAACAAAAACCGGAGGCGGTGATGGCCTTAAACCTATAATCATGATAATAACACATTATTCTACGGGATACCAATCCTACACAGCAAGGGAATGAACAAACCTATAACCCAGGGAAAATAGTACTACCTCTGGTGAGATTCTCCAGAGTGACCTCTCACGGCGCGCAACCTCCACCGATAACATATTCGCTAGGATAGGTATGTTTCACATAAATATCATGCATGCAGATATCAATACTCATATATATGCATATATTTTTTCTCTCTCTCTCTCTCTCTCTCTATATATATATATATATATATACAGAGCCCAGCTAATCCGTGCCTAACACCAAAAGCACTAGCCTATAAGTCATGAGTCTGTCCCCGACTCTTAAACATTTGATTGCCCACTAATTAAATTTAGTTTTGTTACATAACCTTTCTGAAATACCTAGACTTTCCTAACTAGACTTTAAATAATAATACAACTCAAATTCTTATATCCTAAATTCGTAGTTTATATTCCGAGTGTTACCCCTCCTAAATGGTCATAACCATGATTCGAGACTACTCTCCCCTACCAAAGGTTGTATAGCTATTTATAAAATTTCCAGAAGTCCTACAACACCCTAAGAATCTTCTACAATTTACCATTCCTCAAAATCCCCTCAAGTTTCATTAAAAGACCTGAATGTCCCTCACAACAGGTCCAAATCAATTAGGGTTCATAAACAAATCGATTCGCCCACCGAATTGATTCTCCTTTGAAGGCCGAATCAGTTATATTCGGGATAGAAGCCCAGTTTTTGAATTAAAGTGACCGTTATCAACATTTAATTCCAAAACTTTCATCACTCCAACAATACTTTTAGTCTTCTAAATGTTTTTATACATAAAACCTAATCTAAATCAATCTTAATATTCACAAATCTCCTAATCAATTTCATCATTTCAACATATTAAATGATTATATCATAATTTCCTGACTTCTCACTCTTTTAATTTCTTCTCTAATTTGATTTTTCACGTCATTTTCCCACAATTTACTTTATCATAAGTATTGAATTTCATAGAAATCAAGATCAATTCTACAGACATCAAGATTTATTCGTAAGAACTCAAATTAATATCATCACATGAGTCATACGTAAATTGTTTCCCAGAAACCTATTTTACGTGTTGAATCCCCATCCTAAAATTAGTTGTTACTCTACAAATTGTGATAATAATATAAACAAACAAAAAATCAATAAGCATGTTATACTTGCCTTCAATGGTGGTTGAATCTTAGTCTCTTCCTTGTTAAATCTAGCCAAAAATAGACTTTTTCCCACCCTTCCTTGTGTTCTTCATCCTTATTTTCTCACCAAAATACTCCCAGAGGTTTATAATGTATATAGTGGCTACCTCCTTGTCCTAATCCCCCATTTAAACATCGTAATCAAGTATTTATGTTGACCTCTTCAAGTAAAATGGCCTATACACCCCCAAATATGTCCCATCTAGTCTAAAAATCTCCCAGAACCAGATTACTACCCCCGGGTACTTAATTTTGACTGTTTCCACCCATTTTGGATCAACCGTGCACTCAAAATTGCCATTCGGTTCACTATACATTAACCTCCTATCTGAACCTTTAAAATAAGCTACTCACAAGCACTAGTTGAGATGCCAACAAATTCTATCGTTATTACCCACTATGACATACTAGTAATTAATCGAATTTTATTTACCATAATCACACTTAGTAAATTTACCTCATATATATATATATATATATATATATATATTAATATTATTCTCATAAATTAATATTTAATTATCTCACATTATTTCCCATTTAATTTTATGTATGTCACACATGTAATTAAAATTGCTAAAATAAATTACTAGAAATTACGAGGTATTACATACTCCCCCCTTATAAAGGAATTTCGTCCTCGAAAATCGGACGCACCTACAGTAAAAAGATCTTGATACTTCTCCCGCATATCATCCTCCCACTCCCATGTCAAATTGTCCGGGTTATGGTGTCTCCACAGAACTCGAACTAGGGGCACAACCTTAGACCGTGACTTACACTCACTACGATAAGGGACGACAACCGTTCTCCCCTCATATGAGATGTCTGGGTACGAATCTATCTCCTCTACTGGAATGTGCCAATATTCCCTCTCACTCCTCTAATATCTATTCAACGATAACACATGAACACATCGTGGATCCTTTATAGATTCCCCGACAACCCTAGCATATATGAAACTAGACCTACTTTCTCAATGAGCCGAAAAGGCCCTACATACATTGGCTCTAGCTTCCCCTTCTTCTCGAACTCATGACTCCGTTTATGGGAGGCACGCGCACCAAGATTTAGTCCCTAATATCCAACTCTATATGTCTCCTATCGACATCAGCGTAACTCTTATGCCTATCTGGATCTATCCCTATGCACGCCCGAATGAGCTCAATCTTAGCAGTGGTGTCATTAATCATCTCAGAACCAAACAACTTGCTATCCACCACCTCTAACCAACAAGTTGGCAAATGATAAGGCCGTCTATAAAGTGACTCAAATGGTGCCAAACCGATGGTGAATTGATAGGAGTTATTATAAGAAAAATCCACCAGTGAAAGGTACTCCTCCCATTCTCCCCCAAAATCGAGTATACACATCCTCAACATTTCCTCTAACATCTGATTAACCCGCACAGTCTATCCATCTATTTATGGGTGATGTAGCGTACTTAACCTTAAATATGTGCCCATCGCCACCTAAAAGCTCTACCAAAAATGGGTCACAAAAATCTTGACCCTGTGGGACACGATATCAATTGGTACCCCATACAATCTCATAATCTCATAAATAAGTAGCTGGACATACTGTCTTAATTCAAAATCTGTATGAACTGGCATGAAGTGGGCCACCTTAGTCAGGTTATCCATCAAAACCCCGATGGAATCGTGACCCATCTGTGATGTCGACAAGCCAGTGTAAAATCGATCGAGATGCTCTCCCATTTCCAGATCGGAACCTACAATGGCTGCAACATCCATGTCTGTCTCTGGTTGTCTATCTTCACTAACTGGAATGTAGTGCACTTCAAGACCAAATCTCTTAATCCCACTTCATTCCCGACCACTAGTACTGTCTATGCATATTCCGGTGCATATTATCCCTGCGAGGATGTATAAAAAAAATCAACCCATGAGACTCAATCATCCCTATATGTCTCAAGTACTCATACTTCAAAATAAAAAGTCTCTAGTTGAATCATAAGCATCCTTCAAAACTAATCGAGTAAGACTCCACCCCATCTTCCAACAACTAGCGTGCTATATCCTAACATAACCGATCCCCTGCCTCTTCTTTTACCACACACATAATGATCTCGGAAGTGATAGCCAATATAGACATACATGTCCTAGCGACGTTCTCATCATGCCGAAGCTGCTTTAACTTCGCCTTCCAAACCTCCGATATCTCCCTCGTAGGTCATCGGCTCAATGCATCTTCAACCACGTCAGCCTTCCTATGATGATACTAAATATCAAACGGGTAGTCCTTCACGAACTCTAACCATATATACTATTGCATATTAGGATCCTTCTGGATGAATAAATAATTTAGCGAATTATGTTTCGTGAATAGACCGAACTGCTCACCTAAACGATAGTGCCTCCAAATCTTCATGGCAAACACAAATGCTACTAACTTTAGGTCATGTGTGGGGTAGTTTCTCTTGTGGGGCTTAATCGTACGAGATATATAAGATATATCCCTATCCTCCTACTATAATACACCCCCAAGTCCCTACAAAAATCACTATACTCCATTCCTCCCCTAGGCAGTGCGAGCACGGGCGCTAAATTAAATTTGTCCTTTATTTATTCAGAAGCTAACTAACAATAGTCATCCCAAATGAAGGGTACCCCTTGCAAGTTAGATTAGTCAACGAACCCAAAATCTTCGAGAAGCCCTTACTGAAGCAGCGATAATACCTGGCCAACCCCAAAAATCTTTGAACCTCAGTCGGTGTCATGGGCTATCCCCATTCCCTCACAGCTAATACCTTACTCTGATCCACGAAAATCCCTTTTTTCATTATAATATGGCCAGAAACTATACCTTCCTCAGCCAGAATCCCCACTTCTCAAACTTAGCATAAAGCTGATGGTCTCGTAATGTTTGTAAAACCATACGCAGATGCTCTGCATGCTCGCCCTCCATTTGAGAATACACTAGAATATCGTATATGAATATGATCATAAACTCATCCAAAAAATACTCGAACACCCTATTCATGAGATCCGTGAACACTGTGGGTGCATTAGTCATCCCAAATGGCATCACCCTAAACTCATAAGATCCATACTATATTCAGTAATGCAGTCTTAATAACGTCCTCCTCCCTCGTGTGAATTAGTGATACCCCTCTCTCAGGTCTATCTTAGGAAGTACGTTGCTCCTCACATCTGGTCAAATAAGTCATCAATCTGAGGCAACATATACTTATTTTGAATTGGCACTTTATTCAGCTCCCTATAGTCTATTCCCAAACAAAGCAACCCATCTTTATTTTTTATGAACAATATCGGTACACCCCATGGTGATGTGCTCCGCCCGATAAAACCCTGTCCCAAGAGCTGTTGTATGATACGGGAGATTTCCACTCATTTATAGGCATATGATATTGATGCATGACTAAACTACTAAAGACAACCGACATTACCGTTATGTGTGTAGACACACCATTGGGCAGTGGTGCTTTTATACACCACATTTGTAGGAGGGTAGATATAGATGTCATGGGATTATGTTTACTGGACGACTTGCTTGTCTTGGATATGGTGGGGTATGATGTCATTTTGGGTATGGATTCGTTATCAGGTTACCAGTTAATGGTGGATTGATTTGGTAGAACTATAGTGTTCTCTATCCAGGGACATGAGATGTTCCTCATGGAGATGCCTCTTCTTGAGGGAGGGTCGACCATGCATCTTTATTATATTGGGGAGGAGACCTCACAGGAGGTGGTTATTTCTTTGGATTCGATAAGTAGTGAGGGGGCTCATAGATGTGTCCCAGGGGATACCCGAGTTTCCACCCAGCCGAGAGATAGAGTTTGTTATTGACTTAGTGGCTGGGACTAGGCCGATTGATTGAGAATCGTATCGTATGAACCTATTATAGATGCTAGGATTAAGGGATCAGATTCAGCAGCTCTTGGGACAGGGTTTTATCGGGCCGAGCACATCACCATGGGGTGTACCGGTATTGTTCATAAAAATAAAGATGGGTTGCTTTGTTTGGGTATAGACTATAGGGAGCTGAATAAAGTGCCAATTCATAATAAGTATATGGTGCCTCGGATTGATGACTTATTTGACCAGTTGAGAGGAGCAACGTACTTCCTAAGATAGACCTGAGAGAGGGGTATCACTAATTCACACCAGGGAGGAGGACGTTATTAAGACTGCATTACTGAATGTAGTATGGATTGTATGAGTTCAGGATGGTGCCATTTGGGCTGACTAATGCACCCACAGTGTTCACGAATCTCATGAATAGGGTGTTCGAGTATTTTTTGGACGAGTTTATGATCATATTCATACACGATATTCTAGTGTATTCTCAAAAGGAGGGTGAGCATGCAGAGCATCTGCGTATGTCCATGAATAGAAAATGTACCCTCAACTACTGGCGGTGCCTACTAATAATGTGGTATGACTGAATCCCAGACATTATAGACATGTCCATACTATAACTTCCTCTAAGATTGTGGGTCAAGTCGAGGTAGTGTTATCGGTGGAAACTGTGTTTGCTATCGTGTTGGGCACCCTGCTTAGGCCTTCTACCTGGCTACGGGTAGTCCCTCTTCCCGTGTACCATATCCCCATAAGAAAAAACATCGATCGGTATAGTCCATTTATCTATCCATAGTGAACCTATCTAGGTTATCCGAACATTAGCCCTGATGTCCTTACCGTTGCTAGCAACCTCGTTATTCCTTGGCCCTAGCAGACCTGGGTAACATGCTGCTACTACTATTATTGATGCTGAGGGCCCTGATTACCCTGTTTATACCCACTACTCTCTGGTCAAAAACCTCTTGATCGAAACCTCTTAGCTATATCCTCCTGTCGAGAATCACGCTCCCACTATCTACATCCATGCTACTGTTGTACTCCACCAGCACCATTCCCTCCTTCTCTAATGGCCTGACCAGTATATCCCGCACTCTTTCTTACCTTCAGATGGAATTGATAGTCCTGGCAATGAAGTAGTGCAATATTGATGACCTCAGAGTAGGTGGTCAACGCCGAGTTACCAACTAAGTGATGCCTAATCCACTAAGTGAGTCACTCTATGAACTTTAACATCTTATTCTCCTCCATATTCATCTCATCGAGAACAAAGTTGGCCATACGAATAAAATCCTCATATTCAGCCACTGACCTATCTCCCTGAGTAACATCTAGAAATTTTCACTACATCTCTGTCTGGATTACTGACGAAAATAATTGCGATCAAACCACACCAAGAACTCTTCTATAGTTATAACATCCCTCTCTTCTGTCGTGGTAATCGAATCCCACCACTGTAGTGCTGCATCTACTAGCTTAAAAGTAGTCAGTATTTGTCTCAGGTATCACTACACTCCAAAAGGCAAAGATGGCGTGTAATGTTCTTCTTCCACTGGGCGACTGCCACCACAATCAAGCTACCCTGAAACACTAGCAGATGCTCTTTCTGAAAGGCCTCCATCTCTCTCTCCCATGATGACTTGGCAGGGTTAGTCTAAATAATCGGTGCCAACTGCGACTAAGGATGAGCCCGGGGAATGTGTTATGCCATTGTGGTCATCGTCGCATTTACTACCCATGCGACTATATCGGCCACCTTTGTGGTTGTAATGTTCCCCTGTGAGGTTTCTTCCCTATCACTCACTCTCATCTAATGGGTTCTCTTTGGCAGCATCTGAAATGATATTGAAGTTTATATAAGTTCAAAGTTAACTAAAAAGTAATAAGAGGAGAAGAGTAGCACAAAAATGCATAAGTATGAATGCAATAGTCCAAAAATTGGTCTCTATATAAAAGATGCTACGCTGAAATGGTAGTAAGCCGCATAAATCCTAAAAGACTTTAGAAACTGATGCTTTAATACCATCTCTGACACCCCACTTATTAAAAAAATGGGTGTCCAACGCCTACCAAAATAAAACGGCAATCTTATATGGCTCATTCTTAGCATCACTGTCAAAACATGATTTATTACTAACCACCTAATTAATTTAACAAGTGGTGTTAATATTTATCTTCCATAATCATATAATAATATTAATAGATCCACCATAATGCCATGCACAATAATCATAATAAATAAGATTACACTATAATGTCTGAAGCTACAATAAATAAATAAAGTCCCCGAATAAACCATCGGGTAAAAATCATGTTTTTGTAAACCAACTGACTAACATAAATGGAAACACATAAGTCTAAAATAAATGGGGTGCATGCCCAACTGACAGTGGAAATAGAGAACCTAACTTAGATAGATATAAACAAAGCAGCTACTCTGAACCCTGCAATGATCCATATCAGCTGCAGCTACATGTAGCTAGAACGAATAATGATCCTTGGTGTCCCTGTGGATGCACATTTCAATGTATTGAAAAATTTTCATACGAGTCAAGCCCAAAACCTTTGAAAAATATTTAGCAAGTGTGTAAGATGAAGTTATTGAAAATGTAAAGAAATCTCCATATTTAAAGTGATAGCACACTCACATGAGATAATCCTCACCCCTCATCTAATGTGTGCACCTAACATATGCTCTTAACCCTCCTAGTTATGCAACCCCGTATTACTAACCTCCTCACAAATTTCTAAGGAATATATCTCCTTGTTTTGATTATTGTTTATCACCGATTTGATACTTACATTAGTTTTTTGCTTAATTCATTATCTCATTATTATTCATTCCAATAACCTTACTCTGTTTATTAATAGTAATCACAATTATGTCTTATGTTCGTATATAAATGTCTTCCTCTTTATATATGTATAATCAAAACCCATCAAATGCATATAAACACATATATCTCTCTTTATATGAATGTAATCTCTATCCTTTCGATCTTTACCTCGCTGGATGAAAAATGGCTAGCATGCTATAAATCTCCTGGGAGTCCACCACAACCTGGGCGACCAGGTCAGAATCTCACCATTGAACCCAAAAGCATAACAAAAACTATAGGTGGTTATGGCATGATGTCCGTAGTCAGAATCATACCACATTATTCCATGGGACTCCAACCTACATAGTGTGGTTATGCACATACCTATGACCCAGGAGAAACAGTACGACCTCTGCTAAGATTCGACAGAGTGACCATCCAGGGTGCATAACCTCCATCGATAGTATATATGTTAGGATGGGTATATTTCACATAAATATCATGCACATAGATGTCAATACTCATATGTATATATTATCCCCATACCTAATATATATATATATATATATATATATATATATATATCAAGCCCAACAATCGAAGCACTGGACTATATGTCACGAGTCTATCCCCGAACCATAAGCGTTTAATTATCCACTAATTAAATTAAGTTTCATTACATAACCTTTTTGAAATACCCGGACTTCCCCAATCGACCCATAAATAATAATAATAATACCTGAATTCTTCTATCCCAACTTCATAGTTTATATTTCGAGTGTGACCCCTCCTAAACACTCATAACCATGATTCGAGTCTACTCTCCCCTACCTGAGGTCGTATAGCTATTTAATAAATTTTCAGAAGTCCTACAACACCTTATGGACCTTCTATAATATCAATTCCTCAAAAGCCCCTCGAATTTCATTAAAAGACCCGATTGTCCCTGACAGTAGGTCCGAAACGATTCAGATTCATAACCAAATCAATTCTCTCAACGAATCGATTCACCTATGAATATTAAATCCATTCGATTCGGGACAGGAGGATAGTTCTTGAATTAAAGTGGCGGATTTTTTGAATTCAACATTCACTTCCAAAAATTTCATAACTTTGAAAGTATTTTGAGTCTTCTATGGGTTCTTCTACATAAAACCTAATCTAAATCCAACTTAATATTTACAAATCTCATAATCATCATCCCAATTTCATCAATTCTAAATCTTTAATGATTTTATCCCAATTTCTAGATTTCTTCCTCTTTTAATAAATTCTCAAATTAGATTATTTCCCACATCCTTTTTCCCACAATTTACATTATCATAAGTATTGAATTTCACGGAAATCAAGATCAATTCCACATAAATCAATATATATTCTTAAGAACCAAAAATAATATCATCACATGGGTCAACGTAAATCTTTTCACAAAAAACCATTTTACGTGATAAATCCTCATCCCAAAATCAGTTGTTACTCTACCAATTTCTATATGAATATAAATAAACAAAAAATTAACTAGCTAGTTATAAACTGGCCTTATATGATGGTTGAATCTTTGTCTCCTCCTTATTGAATCTAGCCAAGAATAACATTTTTCCACCCTTCCTTGTGTTCTTCCTCCTTCTTTTCTCACAAAATGACTCCCAAAGGTTTAGAATGTACATAGTGGATGCCTATTAACCCTAATATTCCATTAAAACCTCTTAATCCCATATTTAGGTTATCCTCCTCATGTAAAATGGCCTATACGCCCCTGACTAGGTCCTAACTAGTCTAAAAAGCTCTCGAAACCCAATTACTACCATCGGACACTTAATTTTGACCCATTTTGGATCAACTGTACACTTAAAATAGCCATCTGAGTCACTATACATTAATTTCTATCTCAACCTTTAAAATAGTCTACTCATAAGCCCCGGTGGAGATGTTGACAAATTTCGTCGTTATTACCCACTACAACGTACTAAGAATTAACCAAATTTTAATTTACTATTATCACACTTAGTAAATTTTCCACAAACATATAAATATTATTCTCACGAATTAATATTTACTAATCTCACATTATTTCTCATTTCAATTTAATTACGTCACACAAGTTGTTAAAAATGCTAAAATAAATTAGTCGAAATAATAGGGTCTTACACCAGGGCCAGGATATCATTACTCTCATTGAATATCGATTATACCGGTTATTATTGTGGGTTTTTTTATTATGGATACAGGAAGTGGCTAAAATTTTGGGATGCTCGATGTCTTGTCATTGTTGTAGTTGTCAAAAATCCTCCCGATGGGGACGAGGGCATCTTCTTCAGTGTTGACGTACTAATTCTGGCCTACGATGCTACTTCATTCTCCTTAAGTTCTGTCACTTTGTCTTTGTTGGCCTATTAGGTTGGTTATTGAACCCTCTTGGTGCTACTGTCTGCCTTTATAGTTTTGTCCATCTCGAGGTCAGGTTCGGGGTGTCTCTTGAGGAAGATCCTCTACCTCCCCCCTTCTTTCCCTTCCGGTGTGCACATGGATTACGTCCTTTTTCAGGGCGATCGGTCATAGTCGACGTGGTGTGATATGTAGAAATAAATTTGCCAACCTATTTTGGACGAAATAAGCAAAAGAAATGTTATTGCCTCATGAGAACGACATTAAGGACAATACTAATGCTTGCGAAACCAAGTAGTTCTTGGGATCGGGGACTAAATTACAGAATGGGAAGGTGTTAGGCATCCATCCCTCCCGTTCAGTCTCTCATGGGAATGTGTTAATATTTCCTATTAAAATCCGTGATTGATGTTCTTATCTACATAATATAAATGGAGAACGGAATAGATCAACTCGCGTTATGGACAAAGGCAAAGTGAGTTCGTCCTTAGGAGTGTTGACAAAATACTAATTGAAAGTATAATGTAAGTGTTTGCCGATTTACATGTCGTTATAGAAGAACGAATGCATATATTGGACAAGGCACAAGCAAGCAAACATATAAAATATATTATATAATAAGAAGAAGGTAACAAATGTATATTGGAGGACTTGAGTCTATGGATTTACCCAAGACACTTATGTGGCTCGAGGCATTCAAACTCCATATAGTTCGAAGACAATACGAGGTGGGGTATAACCCTTAAATCCAATCGAGGATTTTCTTATATATATGTGTGTAGAAAAAGGTGTTTTAGTATGAGAAAATATGATGAGAATTCCCCATTTCGAATTTACAAGTTAACCCTCTTTTTCTTGTTTTTAAGATTTTTTATGAAAATAAAGTATGGGAAAATACTACTATTAAAGATTTTGAATTAAGATATGTGATGTGATGCAATAAATCACTAAAGTGACTAATGCTAAAATGAAAGACTTTTAAATACAAAGGTGAAGAATTGGACCTTCTAATGAAGACTTGAAATGAATCTTAATTGTAAATTCATTGATCTTGTGAGGAGATGGTGGCAGTATGAGGAAATGTGTGAGAATTTACTCAAAAGATTATGGAAAGGTTGGAAGGAATGTGGGAACTGGGCTTTTAAAGAAGGGAACAACTCTGAATTTGAGAAAATGTTCTTTGAATTACTGAGAGTGATGTTTGAGAGTGCTTCTCAAAGTGAGGTCATGGCCTCTATTTATAAGGACAAGGGGAATGCCAATCGACATGGTCCTAGAATTTCCTATCAGTGTAGAATCCTAGACAAACTACTGATAGATAGTGTCTTGGGGGTGCCACTTGGCAGTCTGAGGTAGGTTTATAAAAAAATGGTCAAAAACCAAAACTGTAAGTCAGGATCATGCATGGGGTCGACCATTGGAAAGGGTATTTAAATCCCTTTAAGAATCCACTCCCAAGTTTGTTATTTGACCAAATTTAAAAGGGGCCCAAAAGTCCCCATTGGTCACTAGACATGAAATTCTCGGAGGAAAACAAATTGTTTCTCCAAACTGTAAGGCGGATTGATGCATGGGATAGACTATTGGAAAGGGTATTCATAGACCTTTGAAATTTCATTCAGCCTCATTCAGTTCATAGAGTTGACGAAATCCAAACAGGATTCAAAATCACCCGGTGATCCTTCAAAGTAAATTGGGTTATTCCTCCATACTGTAAGGATGATTTGAAAATGGGGCGAACAGATGGAAAGGGTATTCAGAGCCCTTCAAATATTCATTCAGATTCGTTTAAGCTAAAGAGTTGACCAAAGTCAAATGGGACCAAGGAGCGCCTTGGGGCCTTTAGATCGATACTCGGGGTATGACCCAGGGTTTACGTCAAATGAGTGAGTTCTAGGGACCTAATGAGGCTCTTAGGGGTCCTAGGATGGGGTGTCTTCAATAGTGGTTCTTAATGGGGAGGAAAAAGTGGGGCAGAAAGATGGAAAGGGTTTTTCGATCCGGTAAAAGATTCATTCAACTTCGTTTAAGCTAAAGAGTTGACCAAAGTCAAATGGGGACCGAAAGCACCTTGTGGGCTTTAAATTGGTAGTCGGGGTATGACCCATGGTTTACGATGAATGAGTGAGTTATAGGGACCTAATGAGGCACTTAGGGGCTCCTACTATGGGGTGTCTACAATATTGGTTCTTAATGGGGAGGTCAAAGTGGTACATATTCATTAACGTGGCTTGAGTTTTCGCATGTTGGATTCGTATTTGGATCCCACCCTCTTTTCAAATGACGTGATTTTTTCAATAGTACCTTTATTCGTACATTTTCTTTTTATGTTTTGACTGAGTTTTATAGTTTTTGTAAACTTTTAGCAGGTATCGGTTAACACCTCCTAGTTGCACGAGATGCTGATGCGTTGGTCGTTATCCAATTTGGATTTGCAATAATTGACTGTGGAGGTTGTTAGAGATGCTAACATAAATTATCTTCAACTGCTGACGATCTTAATCTTAGGTTCGGGTGGTTTGTATTACCCAGACGAGGTGTCTGCATTGGGGGTGAGGGATAGGATACTGAGTTTAGGACCTATTGTTGAGATCCATACCAGTGGTCATTCTAAAAAGAGGCATCCTGTGGATAGTTTTTACTGTGATGTTGTTTTTGGGTTCATTTTTAGGTGGGTTTTGATGTAACCTCCTAAAATGACATTTTTTTGTAGTTTTCTTATATCTTGGAGACTATATATATAGAGAGAGGTAGTATGTTACTTTATGAGGAACACGAGGAATCCCCGATGCATTTGTGTTGTGTATACGGATTCTAGTTTCCTACATCGATGTATAAAAATAATAATATTCCCCCTTTAGAGGGTCTATTTTAGTATATATTTTGTTTGGATTTAATTTATGCATGAATGGCGAAAGTATGGAAAGAATCGGGCCGAAGACCCTTTTATTTTTGAAATGGTAGTAATAATAATGATAACAACAACAATAATAGTAATAGTAATAATAATAATAACAATAATAATTATTATTATTACAATAATATTAATATGCAGAAAAAGTTATGAAAACAAAGTTTCCTCGTATTTTTTAGACCTTTTTTTTGGAGAGAGACAATTTTATCTGCTTGTAGGTGATCCTCTTTGTTTGAACGAGTACTGAAGCGAGAGGGGAAAACTCCTATTTTTTCTATCTATGACAGGGAAGGATCTCTTTGATGTTACTTTGAATTCAAAGTGTTGTTTTAAAGATGAGAATGGGGTGTTGTTTTGTGTGGAACCCTTAGTGGGTCTTTGTGTTTGTATTCATGTTTAGGGAAAGAGTTCCCCGTTTATTGCTTTTGCACGGGAAAGAGACCTTTTTGATATAGCCTTAGAATTAGAGTGTCACCTTTTTTAATTAAAAATAGGATGTCACTTTTTACGGGGAGTTCTTAGTGAGTTTTTTTGTTTTGATGATCCGGCCCAGATGCAAGGTGTTTAAGAGAGGGTTTTGGTATTTCTTTTTCCGAGGAGAAGTGTATAGGGGTAGCGTGTTTTCCATTTTTTGTCTTCTTTTATGTTCTTCTTAGTATTAGCCTATGATTATAGATATATAATGATGATTATGTGGAGTTTTTAAAATGCTTTAGACCACTGTTTGATCACTTGACATTTAGTTTATATTGACTGAGCCATTCCTTTAGGAGCAAGGGCAGAATGTCAATAGACACGGTTTTCTCATAACATGTTTTTTGTGTGTTTATTTATATAGTGACCTAAGTGTTATCTCGGGTTACCTTTGTATCTCCGATTCAAAGTTAATAATGTGTCCATTAAACATCTCTAATAATAATATGGAAGAGAATCACGTCTACGTAGTTCTCTCTAAAATTGATTAAAGTTTGAAGTTTAAAGTGTTTTCGTTGACTTCAAGTGAATGGTGGGTGGATCAAGTGGGATTATATCTATAGGGTTGGGAATGTGTTTGGGATTGAATATTATTCTATTTCCCTAGCGACCGATCATTCAGTCCTTTTCCTTTTCACCATAAGTAGGTTTAAGGAAAAAATTATAGAATTGGTTGAGGTTAAAGGATTGGGAAAATGTGAATCCATTGATATCAGCTAAGGTAGTTGCCTCTCTAAGGTTTATTTTCTTGACTAGATTGGGTACTTTCCAGTTGGGTGAAAATTTACCTTTGGGAGTCTCAACAAGTTTGAGATTATCTTTCAGGACTAGGTAGCCCTCTTGGATGTTTTTCTTCTTGACTTATTTATTTAATGTCCGGGAGATTTGCTTTTGGTAGCACTGGTTTTGATAAGCAACTGTCAACCTCCTCTCATCGAGGACTGATAATTTATTGTAACGGGCTTGAACCCATTTAGTCTTGGCTACTTGAGTTTTGAGCATGACCCTTAACGAGGGCACCTCGAGTTTGATGGGTAGGGTTACCTCCATGATATAAACTAGAGAATAAAGGGTAGCCCCAGCGGATATCTTCTTTATATTATGATAAACCCATATGGTGTGTGGGAGTTTGTCTGACCTATAGCTATAGGTTTTGATCATCTTGCTGATAATGTTTTTGAAATTTTTATTAATAGACTAGACTAATTTATTGATTTGGGGTCTATAGAGGGATGTCACATGTCTAGTTATCTCATACTCCTGTAATAGGTGGAAGACCTACGTTTTAAAGTGATGTCCATTGTCTGATATTAACTTTTGAGGTATGTTAAAGTGGCATATGATGTTTCTTCATATGAATTTGTCCACTTCCACAACATTTAAAACCGAATAGGATTCAGCCTCATGCCTTGTGGAGGCCTTGGGCCTGACCTTCCGTATGATGTCAATCCCCCAGGTGGAGAACAACATGGATAAGGTCAATTAATATATCTCTCGAGGAGGTAGATGCTATCGAGAGTAATATAATTGACATTTTAGGCACATCTTGGCGTATGTAGTGTAGTCCTTTTGCATGGTGGTACAGTAGTATGACTATCAGATTATTTTTTTGAGATGGCGTGCCCACTCATGTTCCTTCCATACTCAATGCTCTGGATTTTGTCCATAATTTTGAGGGTTTCATCCTATGTGACACATCATACATGAAAACCATTGAATCTTCTTTTGTAGAGTTGTCCCTCACATATGATGAATTAAGCATCTAATTGTAGTAGGGTAAGTCAATGATTAGAGGAGACACATTGCTCACTTTGAACTTTATCCATAATTTTGAGGGTTTCATCCCCTATGACACGTGGTAAGTGTATACCATCAAACACTCTTTTATAGAGTCGGTTCCCATAGATGATGAATTGGGCTTCCAATCGTTATAGGGAATAAAGTAGGCATCTAATGGATATTAATTTTAGTTGACTGCGTTCCATATGTCGCATATCCAAACTGAGGTCCTGTGGTTGTTTCTTCAATGGTATCAACCCTAAAACAAATTTAAATGGGTGTTCTGTCTATTTAAGATGAATGTAATCTTTGTTGTGCCCTTCGGTCTATCAATCTTAGAGGCTAGGGTGACAAGTGCGTCTGCAAAGTTATTTTTAGCTCTCGGGAGGAAGTCGAATATTAGATGATCAAACCGCCAAGATACCTCCTCTAAGTAGGCATGGTATTATGGCAGGTTATCATTTCAGATCTTCCATTTGACCAATATTTTATTGATGACTAATATAGAATCCCTATAGGCCTTTGGTTCAGTGATTCCTTATTCCAAAGCAGTTTCGATACCTGTGATGAAAACCTCGTAATTAGATATGTTTCTACTGCATTCATATGTGATATTGAATATGATGGGTAGTTTCCTTGAATCCAACTATATAATTATTAGTCCTACGCTGAATCATCTTTTGCTGGACTCCTCGTCCAAGTAGAGTTACCAAGTTTCTCTATCATTTAGGGAAAAGAGATTATCGTCTGGGAATTTGTAACAAACCCTTAAAAACCCCAAGAATAAGTTAATTACCTTAGTAAACCTCAAAGTTCCAAAATTACCAAAATAACCCTCGAAACTTTAACAATTATTATTTAAACCATACCATACCAATATAACCCAAACATAAGCACAAAAATTAATCATAGGACTTGTATGTTCTAAAAATTACACAAAGCATCCAATATATTTGAAAAACTACACGTTTACCCCTAAACTTTCAAAAAAAGTACATAAATATCATTAAATTTACCTTATATACTATCGAAGGACCAAAATCTGACCCAAAATTAATTTGCACTTCACCCCCAAAACTATATGGTCAACTGGAAGCCGTGTGAGCAGTTGTACCATGTAGGAAACATATGTTACCCATGTCAGCCACATGGTACCAAGGTTCAACTCCTCTAAACCAGGGTAAACTCCACCTAATTTTTCCATTAATCTCTTCACATGCCCCAATAGTATAAAAACCCTCCCTCCCCATTATGAAAATATACTTCACCTTAGTGGCAGCATAAAGCAAGAAAATAAGCATTTTGGTATATTTATGATTCTACGTATCATTCCTGTGTTTTTTATTTTTTACATTTTTGGGTATTCATATGTCTTAAATATGAGTTCACATGGACGTTTTAACGTAGGAAATTCCCTGAAAAAGCTTGAATATCAGATGGTGGAACCTGTACTTATGAATTTGAATTACTTTCAAAGTGGGATAACTCAAGCCCCATGTCTACGAAACCTAGGTTCATAGCTTAATTCAAACCAAAAATGGGTTTTTATACCATAAATTGAAGTTTCATAATTAGGGACCTAGAAATTTTAAAAATAAAATTCGGTAGCTGTGGTAAACCAAAATCTTTGAAACTAAAGTAGTTAGACTTCATTTTTATTCTAGATCATAAATATCACTATTGATGCATAAAACTAGACTAGGCTAATTAATATATCACATATAAATATGAGTAAAAGAGATAAAATATTTTTAAAGTGGTTTGGCTTAAAGGAAGAGCCTATGTCCACTGTGCTGTATTGCTTTTGGCTTTGTTCAATTGCCTCTTCTTTCGTCCCCCTTGGATGTAGGGTTTATAATGTATTTATAGCCCCCGGGGGGTGTATAAGTGTTGGAATATCAAAGGATGGAATGTCTTTATATCATAGACATTTACATTTGTACAATCATTTATGTATACAACTGTTGGCATTTTACTGTCATTGTTGGTCGATCTTCTCGGTGTTAGTCGGGCTTCAATGACAGGTTGGTCGGCATCCCTCAGTAGGTCGGCATTTCATCCTTACTGACAATGATTATTCTTCTTCTAGATTGCACGTGTTAGTATCTGATTGGTCGACATAGAAGGATAATTTTAATATCAACAGAAGCCCCCAATGTTTCATGCTTAAAGTTTTTACAAAAGCGGGATACATTTAGCTCTTAAAAGTTGCTCGAGCAATAATTTTAGGTTTGGTAGGATGCCGACTTCCCATACTTGTAAAAATTATGACTTATCTTGTGGACGTATAATGCGCATGGCATTTTCGTAATTATCCACCACTTCAATGAATCATTTTTGGGCAAATTCATCGTTTATGCATTTAGTCACCGTCAGTTCAATCGACGTTGACTTTAATCATTATTTTTTCAATTTTTGAGGCAATCTATAAAGAGCAGGATAAGCCATGATCTTTTCTTACCTAAAATTTTCTGAGTGTTTTTGGCTATTGTGTCTTCAAGCTTTCTTTTTCTCTCTTATGCGATCGTTTTTTGTCCTTCAGTTCTTGTTGAATCCTTAATCTCTATAAGAACTCTTTCTTTTTTCTTTTATTCTTCATCATAGTTTACTTTATTGATTCTTTTGACGAATCCAAAAATGAATTTAAGATTCCATCTTGGGTTGATCTAGAACACGCTACTTTGCCTACTGATTCTTTCTCATTTGTTGAGGGTCACTTGTTTCCCTCTATATTTATAGCTGACTGTGGGTTTACCTTTCCTCCTAACCCATTTTCCCTTGAGTTTTGTCAATATTTTGATGTTGTCCTAGTTAGGTTAGCCCCCAACACCTGGAGGGTTATAAATGGAGTATATATGTTGAATCAAATCCATGGGTCCTAAATGCCCACCTTTTGGAAATGGGATAGGTTATTCCTCATTTAATTGTCTTTCCCTATACATACTTTATTAAATGTAATACTAATTGTTGCTCTGTAAATTTTGATTGCAGTTGATTAGAAGAAAAAATGCCCAAAGGAGAGTGAAGTGAACCTCAAGGAGTTGAAGTTCATTTGGGGTCTTCATCAGATGATTGGTGAGGAAAACATTAGGTATGCATCCTATTTACTGCAGTATAAGAATACGGTTTCCTCCTTTGTTTCCCGTCCCCCAATAGTAACTCTTTCCCCTATAATTGATCTTGAGTAGGAACCTCTCTTTATATCCTGAGCCGCTGCATCTGGCAGTGGTGATCTTGCGGCTCACTCGCCTTCTTCCTTAGATTCAAACTTACCTCTTGCCGGTGCTATGGAAAAAAGGAAAATTTTCAACATTTTGGGAGACATAGCTGCCAGTGCCCCTTTTAAACAAGTTGATGAGGGGGGGGGGGGGGGGGGGGACAGTAAAGATGAAACTGGGAAGAAACTTCCAACCAAGAAAGTTGAAGAGAGCCCATTGAAAAGAATAAGGAAAGGGATTCCTTCTAAGTTAGCAAAAGGTTCTTCTACCCTTCCTACCCAGCAAGAGTTGATCGATATATCTTCTTCTGCCTCTCCAGTGGTCCTTGTCCCTAGATTGGTAAGACAACTAATAAAGTGTGGGACTTTACCAGACCACAGGGGTGCTGCAGCTGCACTATGTAGTTCCAAAAGTTCTGACAGAGCTGCTCAAAGCCTTGCTCTGGTATATTCTTGTACCTTCTTTATTTTTTGTCTCTTTATTTGTTCTTCATAATAGTCACTTTCCTTGTTATCTTTGTGCAATTACTCGTTGACTTTAACTACATGTTGGAGAAAGATGAGGCTTTGAGAGGGTCGTCTGGGGAAGTTGGAGAAAGCCAATGCTTGATTCCCAATAAGCACTGGCCAATGAATAAAAGAAATGGGAGGAGAAGGTGAAAGCTGTTGAAATTTCTCGAGGTCTACCTCATTAGTTTTATAAAAACTAATATGCTAAGAAAGTCAATATTGCCTAACAATAAAAGGATTTGGATGCTTAGAAGGTGAAAAGGACTAAGGCCCGGGAGGCTGGATTCAATAGAGGTAGGGATAAGGCCATTGGAGCAACTTCTTCGCAAATTAAGTTTACAAAGAAGAAATACATTAAGGATGGATGGTCAGATGCCCTGGTGGAGGTCGGCACTCTAAAAGACTCCGAGATATTCTTACGACATGATCCTGGGCCCCCTCCAAACATGGATGAGGAAGTTGATGATGATGGGGGTTTCAGTCAATCCCTTATGGTGATAGAGTATGTCGATCAACATTAGGATGTTGATTCTTCTTCCCCTTGCACAGTTAATCCTCCTCCTCCTTTTACCCCTGCTTCTACTTCACTTAATCTTGAAGCAGATAAGAAGATGATGTAGATCCGAGCATTTTTTTATTTCCAATTTTCAGTAGTTGTACTTTATTTTTTCTTCTTGAAGATGTATCTGTAATTTACCCTTCTATTAAAGAAAAGAGAAATGCTTTTTCTCCTTTGCTTGTATTTTTCCATGCTCTGCACCTTGTTGATTGATGATTTTCTTCTTCTTAATAGTTTGTGGACAAATTGGAATACTTATCATCTACTAACTCCAAGATACTCTAGAGTTGTAATGAGATTTTCAAAGCTGGTCATTTATCTCTGACTTAGGCTGACCTACTGAAGTTGCTCGACGAAGGGGTATCTGAGCAAGCCAAAAAAACCTATGTTCATCTGAAGTGTCTTCTTGGTCAGGAAGTGGACAATAATAGTCACTTTCCTTGTTATCTTTGTCCAACAGACCCTTACCAATCAAGTTGCACAATTCAAAGAGAAAAATTAAGCCATTATTAAGATGTCCCAAAAGCTACAGGCATTGTCCAAGAAACTATTCATTCAATCTTCTCAGTTACAAGCTAAGGATGGAGCGTTGAAGAAAATGCATCACCAATGGAGAGATTGAACTTCCAATTCCATAAACAACTAAGTGAAATCTAGATGGAAGGGTATAATAAAGCTTCAACAAGCTAAGAATGACAGCTATAAATGGGGTTGGATAAATGCTTTGACAGTGATGAAGGTGGACAAAAACAACAAACTTTGGGATTGGTATGATCTAGGATCGCTTGACCTTGATGATCCCCCTTTTAAATTAGATGTCAATTGGATTACTATAGGAAGTATTCACCAATGTTTGATTTCAATGTACCTGAGAGATTATGAGCTTCATGATGAATTAGAGATCTCCCAACCTCCTCACCTATTTGATCTTCCTAGTAGCATCAATACGAGAATACTTCAGGATTTTAACTTCATTAATTCTCCTTACACTTTAGATTATCCTCTTGCTGGAATGGATCCTATTTCCAAATATGAAGGGAAACGTCCTGTAGAATGAAACTTTGTACTTTGTTTTGTTAACGCATTTATGTAATTAATTCGATCTAATGAAATGGAAATTTGATCAATTTATCTTGGGTTGAATGTGTAGGATTAATCCTTTCTTTATCATTAGTTCTATTGATACACTTAGATTAAAATTTAAATTGAGTATCAATGCAAATGTTCTATTAGACTACTTAGATTAATATCTAAATTTAAAGCTAGTTAGATGAATACATAGATTCTACTAGCATACTTACATTAAAATCTAAATTTGGAGCTAGTTACCCATGCGTCTCCAAACGTTTTACTAATGCACCCAAGTGTTAGGTTTTAGCATCAGATACCAGTGTGACCGGACGTATGTGGAATATGTGCTTATAGTCCTTTTAAGGAATCTTTGCAACTTCTTCCTGTACTTTTCCCAGTAGGATAAAGATCTTGTTTTATCCTTATATTTGTGGACCAAGTTTCTTGAGGGCTTAGTGTCCTGTTGACTTGGACTTTGTGTATCAACTATCAAGTTTGTGGCATTTTCGAGCAACTTACTGCTTGTGCCGAGCAACTCTCTTGTATTCTTGTGTTCTGTCAAGCATCTTTCAGGGCAATGTTTGCTAAACTGAGAAACAATTTGAAGTTCTATGGCAACAACTTCTAACTTTTGTCAATTTAGCTATAGCAGTGCATAGCACTACTACTTCAAAAAAAATTCAAGAACAAAAATTGAAAGAACTGATGATTTTATTAATACTGAAAGTTGATTTCAAACTGATTATAACATCATTGGTAATATTTTTTGAGATGCTCTACATGCCGTGGTTTTTGAATTCTTCGCCTTTTAAGGTTTCAATTTGATAAGTTCCAAGTGGAATGAGGTCTGAAATACGATATGGCCCATGACAATTAGCTTCAAGCTTGTTATTTTTCTGCAGCACTTTCTTTAGCACATAATCTCCTTCTTTTAAGTTAGTCGGTTTCATCCTTTTATTATAAAAATGGCCTATTCTCTGTTGGTAGGCTACATTTCTCAGGGCAACATCTTCTTTTACTTCTTCCAGCAAATCTAGATCCAATCTTCTCATTAGGTCATTTACATGAGAGTTAAAATTTAAAACTATATGGGATGGTAAACCCAACTCGGTAGGTATGACGACTTCAGTCCCAAATGTTAACATATATGGGGATTCTTCAGTTGTTGTTCTTGGGGTTGTTCGGTATACCCATAAGATAGAATGTAGGTCGTTTATCCAATTTCCCTTCGCATCATCAAGCCTTTTCTTCAAACCGTTAAGCAAAGTACTATTCGTAACTTCGATTTGACCATTACTCTGAGGATGTCCTGGAGCCGAATGTAATTTTTGAATATTGGATTGGGCACAGTAAGTTGCGAATTCATTCTTGTCAAATTATGTTCCATGGTCGGTAAAGAAAGCATAGGGCAACCCATATCTACAGATGATGCTTTTCCATATGAATTGATACACCTTTTCATAAGGCATGTCTGTCAAGGGCTCTGCCTCAACCCATTGTGTAAAGTAATTCATTGCAATAACCAAGTACTTAAATCTTCCTTGGGTGGTCGGTAATGGTCCGTCCAAGTCTATGCCCCACATGAAAATTGGCCATGTGAAGTAATTCAAGTGAGAGCTGCCTGTGGAGTTTTTGAAATGCTAGATAATCATTGGAATTTATCACAGTTCTTGGCAAAAGTTGTACAATCAGTTCGCATTGTTGGCCAGTAATATCCTTGCGCTCTGCAGAAGTGTTCTCCCTGCTATGTGAGCTCCACATGATCCTTCATGCACCTCCTGAATTAGGTCTTGGACCTTTGATGGATTCACACATCATTGCAAATTGACTATTAGTCCTCTCCTATACAAACCACCTTTGTCTAAAACATACTGAACTACTTTATACTTCATCTTCTTGGCTTCCATCATATCTGTTGGTACAGTTCCCTCTTCAATGTATGCTCTGATGGGGTCCATCCATGATGGTCCCATGTCTACTACAGTAAAATTGATCATTAGTTATTCATCTATACTCCTATGGTCCAAAATCTCAATAGGGATAGTTCGTCGGAGTTCAATCTTAGTAGATGAGGATAGCCGAGCAAGGGCATCAGCTCGGGGTTTTTCTAACCTTGGGATTCTATGCATCCGAATAGCTGGTAATGTTGCATTTACTTCCATTGCTTTGGATAGATACCTGCGTGCTAATTATCCTTTAGCTCCATATAAACCAAGTATTTGGTTTACCACTAGGTGAGAGTCACTGTGTACTACAACTTGTTCAACACTCAATGATTGGGTTAAAATTAAGCCCACAATAAGGGCTTCATACTCTAATTTATTATCTGAAGCCTGGAATTGAAAAAGCATGGCATACTCAATGTTAATACCATCAGGAGTGTTAAGTATTATAGCTGCTCCACTATCGGTTGTACAAGATGACCCATCAATATATAAATTCCATATTAGGGCGTTGTTGTCAAACGCTTGGTCTATTAAACTCCCATAGTTGAATATTTTTCCTCTTGCTTCTTCATATTTCTTGGTCATTTCTTGTTCGGGGAGAGGAATCTAGTAAGTCGGCAACTACTTCTTTCATGAAAAGTTCCTCGGGAGCTTTCTTGTTAACATCATTTCCTCATGATTCTTGTTCGGCCTATTCACTTTGTTGCTCGGGGAGCTCAGCATAAGTGAACTCAACTATGAAATCTGCCACTGCTTGACCTTTCATAGGATACCATGGTTCATATACGATATCACACTCCCCCAATTCCATAGCCCAATACATTAATCTACCAGATTTCTCCGGTTTATTCAAAGATTGGTTAGAGGCATATCATTGTAAACTACGATTGTATGGGATTGGAAATAAGGTTTTATGTATCTGGATGCTTTAGTCAATGCCAATTTCTCCAAACGAGGGTACCTAATTTTTTATCCTCATAAAGGCTTACTAGTATAGTAAAGAGGTTTTTAAACTCCATTTTCTTCTTGGATCAATGCAGAACTCAAAGCTGACTCGAAAATAACTAAGTACATGTACAATTTTTCACCTGTGATTGGTCGAGAGAGCAATGGATATGACCCCAAATACTTTTTCAACCCCACAAAATCTTTTTCACATTCTTCGTTCCATTCAAAGATTTTTTTAATACCATGAAGAATGACACACACCTATTAGTAGCTCGGGACAAGAATATGTTTAACGTTGCTACTCGTCTAGTCAGCCTTTGCACATCTTTCTTGCAGGTTGGCGATCGTATTTCAATTAATTCATTGATCTTATCTAGATTTTCTTCAATTACCCTTTGATTTACTATATACCAGAGGAACATTCCTTTTTGCACTCCAAAAATGCACTTAGTCAGATTAAACCTCATATGGTGCCTCCAAAGTTGATCAAAAGTCTGGCTAAGGCTGCTAATGTGATCAGATGCCTTTTTGCTCTTTGTAAGCGTATCATCCACGTAGACTTCCATATTGTTGCATGTTTTCTCTCCGAAAACCTTATTGACCAGCCTTTGATATGTAGTACCTGCATTTTTCAAACCAAAAAGCATAACATTATAACAGTATGTTCCTCGGGAAGTGATGAAATAAGTGCTTTCCCTGTCTTCAAGCTTCATTTTTATCTAGTTATAACCAAAATAAGCATCCATAAAGCAGAGTAGCTCATGTCCTGATGTAGCATCCATGAGCTAATCTATATGGAATAAAGGAAAGAGATCCTTTGGGCATAATTTATTTAGATCAATGAAATCCACACACATTCCCCACTTATTTTCCTTTTTTTTACGATAACAAAATTGTCTTATCCAATCTGTATATTTCACTTCATTAATAAAAGCTATTTTCTAAAGCTTTTCGACTTCTTCCTATGTGGCTTAGTTCTTCTCGGGGCTGAACACTCTTCGTCTTTGCTTTACTAGTTTAACTTCTTTGTTTACATTGAGCTCATGGCAAAGGAAATTAGGATCTATCCCAGGCATATCTTCATCACTCCAAGCAAACACATGCTTTCTTTATCTAAGAAAACTTACATGTTCTTGTTTAAAAATAGGATCCAACGGTGTCCCTATTTGAGTGACGCATTCTGGTTTGTCGTCATGTAACATAATGCCCTCAGTTGCTACCCCAATCTATCCCTTTACCTGTTTTATTTCCTCCCTTGGGTCAAAGGTTTCAACCTTAGATTCTTCATCGGGTTTAGAGGCATCCACTTGGTAAGTAGTGGTTTTCTCCTTTATTTCTTCCAAGTCTTCTTGCTCGGCAGAAGAGTAGTAGCACTCCGAGCTACTTTCTGATCACCTTTCACAGTTCCCACACCAAAGTTAGTAGGTAATTTTAGACACTGATGGACAATGGAAGGTACTTCCTTAAACTTCTTTAGCCTGAGTCTTCCTATGATTATATTGTAAGTTGAATGGATATTTTTGTCCATTATAAAGAAATGGATCTTCTCTGTTTGGATGGCTGGCCATGTGCCGATCATCACCTCCATCTTAACGGTTCCCAAAGGGAAGACTTTCTCGCCTCGAAAGCCTATTAGTGGTCGATGATAATTCTCCAATTAGTTGATTTTAAAATCCAATTTGCTCAAACAAGGATAAAAACATGATATCCGTCTAGCTACCATAATCTATAGATAATGATTTTTTCCTTTCTGACTTTAATTACAAGTGGGTAGTCGTGGTGGTATAATATCCATGAGAGATCATTTTTAGAGAAACCAATTTCTAATTTTTCTTTGTTAACCTTCCTTGGTTGATCTTTCTCTGCAAGGTTCATCCTCTGTATGTACGAGCAAGCTTGTGCCTCATCGAGGTAAGATTTTTGTTCTGCTATATGATCTCCTCCTCCTGCATCTCCACCTATAATCATTTGGCAATCAAAAGAACCAAAACTGATACATGCCAAGCTTTTTTAGAATACCTCGAGATCATCTGGAAATATTTTTTAGAATACCTCGTGTTCCGATTGCCTAGGCTTTTGGAGAGATCAGGATCATCATCATGGTCATCTTTATGAGTTCTTTTATTTTCCTCTCTGGGATTGCTAGGAGATTTTGATCTATGCCGATCTTTTTCCTTATTCTTTCGATTAACATACTGATGCAACTTTCCCCATCAGATGAGAGTTTAAATCTCATTTTTAAGATCTATGCAATGCTCTGTCGTATGACCATGATTCCTGTGGAATTCACAGTACTTACTCTTATCCCTTTCGGTCGGGGAACTTCTCAACTTATCAGGCGAACAAACATATTTATTATGCTTTATTTCTTCAAAAACATGGTGAAATCCAATAGCTAGTGGAGTATAACTATTGTAATTCTTAAGTCACTCCAAAACTCCTTTTTGTTTTGATTCCTTGTGTCCTTTGGGGTCTTTATGATCTTGCATATCATTTTTTCCATCAACATTTGTGCTCGATCTACACTTGGCTGCCATTGCTTCCTCAGCATTCATGATCTTTGCTTATTTAGCAAGAGTGTAAATTCTTCCATTGTCTTTCGAGGGTCTTTAGCAAGAGTGTAATACAGTTTTTCGGGAAGCAATCCACTCGTAAGGGTGGTTATTGCAGTAATTTCCTCATAATCAATAACTTCCAATTTCTCGTTATTAAAATGAGTGATGTAATATCTAGTGCTCTCTCCTTCTTTTTGTCTCACACTAAGCAAGTGTGCCACCCTTTTCATAGGTTTTTCTCCAAAGAAAAATTTTCTAATGAATAGCTCGGCCAATTTGTAAGGACATTTTGTCCATTATCATTTGTTATGTCATACGCCGTTACACCATTGAAGATATTCAAGGTTCATATCGTCATCAACGGATCCGAATATCAAGGAAGAGGAGGATTCCAAATTCTGACAGGCCGGACTGGTCTGCCCAGAGAAAAAGAACCGATCCAACCCCGGGCCGGTCCGCCCCTCAATCGGACCAATCCGCTTGCTGAAGATCCAGTAGACCCCGAACCGGTAGCGAACCGATAAAGCCAAAATTAAAATGAACCGATTTTCCTCCTCGGACCGATCTGCCTCAGACCCGGACCGGTCCGCCTGGGATAACTTCAAACAGATCGTGGCCAGATTTTTTAGGCCTAGCTATTCCTTTATAAACTCACTTCTGTGATTTGTTTAGAAAGACTTCTACACACGATTTTCAGAGTTCATAAACTCAAAGTCTTCATCTTTGTGAGTTTCCAAACTCATGTTTTGATTCTCACAAATTTCCAAATCATTTGTGAATCATTTTGAAACCCTAGAACACAGAATCTTTTGCTGTTCATACCCTTGTGGAGAAGACCGACCTTCTTCTTCATTGCTTCCCTCATGGAAAGGGAAACTTCCTGCCGCTGACTACAGATCCGACACCTGAGGGTAATTATGTGTCACCCTTGTATTTCATTGTAATTAGTGTAAATTGTACTTTACAAAATTATAGTGAAATAAATGGTTTTGCCCCTTTGGGGGATTTTTCCTCATTTGTGTGTGTTTGAATGTTCTTGCATGCTTTACATCTTATTCAATCACACTTAGATGCATCTTTAGGGTTTAATTAGGTTAAACTGTGTTTAATTATATAATTTCTTAATTTCAACATGCGCGCAACTCTTTCAAATTGGTATCAGAGCGGGTTACGCTAATCTATCGCGTATTCCTAGTTTCCGCAAAATTTTTCTAAAAGATATCAATTTTCGAAAAAATTGATTTTCTAAAAAGTGCGTGTTCAATGGAGAAATCATATAATAAAATGCCAGTTTTTGACGGATCTAACTATGCATATTGGAAAGCCCGCATGAGATCTGATTTAAAGGCAATAGATGAACGTGTTTGGATTCTAGTTGAAAGAGGGTGGACACCTCCCTCCGTCACTGTTGAAAATGTGACCAGTTTAAAACCTGTCACTTCTTGGACTGAAGAAGAATTTAAATGGTCATCATTTAACTCTAAGGGTTTAAGTTCTATTTCCAGATCCATCACTCCTGATGAGTTCCGATGTATCATGACATGCACCACGTCAAACGAGGCATGGGATGTTTTGCAACTTACCCATGAAGGAACTAATACTGTGAAAGAATCTAAATTGCAAAATTTGACAACTCAATTTGAGACCATCACCATGCTTGAAATTGAATGTTTTGATGATTTTTGTGCTAGGCTTTTTGATATTGTTAATACTAGCTTTAATCTTGGTGAACATATTCCTATTGCAAGAGTTGTGAAAAAGATTCTTCGATCTTTGCCTAAGCATTTTATCCCTAAACTCACTGTGCTAAATTCTATGAGTAATTTAAATACGCTAAAATTGGAGGAACTTGAAGGAGACTTGCAAACATATGAAATTGACATGTTTCCTAAATCTGTGAAGTCTAAAGATAAGGGAATTGCTCTTAATGCGCAAGAAAGAAAAAGTGAGGGGACGACAAGAAAGAGAGTAGAGTCATCTAGAAAGAAAAAGAGTGAAACTTCTGATTCAGAGTGTGATTTTGACTTAGATGATTTGGCTCTATATGCTAAAAACTTTAAGAAAATTCTCAAATTTAAGAAAAATGGAAATTTTAAAGATAAGAAGAATTTTCAGAAAAATAAGTTTGAAAAGAAAAATGAGAAAGATGCTAAAAACCCTCCTAAGAAAGACAGTGAGAGATGCTATGAGTGTGACGGTAGGGGACATAGAGCTTTTGAGTGTGCTACTAGCCTGAATAGAGAAAAGGGCAAAGCTGTCCTTAATACTACCCTTAGCGACGACAGTGAGGTCGAGTCGGTGGACTTGGGAGATGAGTCTCCACATGAGTGTAACTTCACCGCATTCATGGCTAGTCATGTGAGCACGTTGAGTACTTCTCACGACGATGAGGATGCTGCATCACTAGGACGCCTCTACAGTGAGATCAATGTAAGTGAGGGGGAGGATGACACAAGTGAGAGCGATACTCAATGCGCATACACTGAGTTATATTCTGAGTCTTTTAAAACTAAAAAGCGTAACAAAGCGTTAGTTCTTAAGATCACCGGCTTAGAGGAAGATTTAATAAAAGCGAGAGAAAGAGATTCTTCCACCTGGACCGCCATGAGAGAGAGAGAATCTGCCTGTGTTGAGAAAGAGAGTTTGTTTAGAGAGAGAGAGAGCTGTTTTGAGAAAGAGAGAGGGGACTTGACTAAACAAGTGGATAGTCTTACGAGTGAGCTCCATTCCTCCGTGGAGACTCAGAAGAAACTTGAAGCTCTTGTTTCTCAGTTGACTCATGATCTTGAGAAAGCACGGGAAGTCAAGGTACAAATCGAGGACAAATCTGGAAAGATGGGAAAGATGATCCTCGGCCCCGCTTTAGGATTTGGTGATCGGAAGGGAATTGGTTATGATGGTGCCTCCACCTCCCAAATTGCACCTGGACCAGTTCCTGAGTTTACTACGACTCCTTATGGCCATCGTCAAAAACCTCAAAGGAGAGTTCGACCAAGAAAAGTAAACCAAGGTCCGTCTTTGACTGTGTTCTTTTGTACTTATTGCAAAAGAAAAGGCAACCTCAGGGAGTTTTGCTATAGTTAGGATCGGACACGACGTACTTCTGCTCCACCATGTCATACTGATGAGTTTTTTAGTCTGAGAGAGCGAGTTGAGTTTTTAGCCGCCACATCACAGAGTTTGATGGAGGAATTCCGACGGATGTCTTTGCCGTCAGTAAATGCTTCTCACATTCCGGCTAAAACCAACAACAACAAGGGTAAACAAAAGGTTACCACTTCTTGGGTGGCTAAGAAAGATAAGAAAGCCCTTGTTGTTCATGTTGCTCTCAAAGCACATAATACCTCACAGTGGTATTTTGATAGTGGATACTCCAGACACATGACATGTGATGTCTCATTTTTTACCCACCTTGAGGATTATAAGGATGGAAGAGTCACCTTTGGAGATGGGAGTAAGTCTAGCATTGTAGGACGAGGTACTGTAGAGTTATCAGGATTTCCTAAGCTAGAGAATGTGTTGTACGTCAAAGGTGTAAAAGTAAACGTTCTCAGCATTAGCCAGCTGTGCGACACTGACTTTGCAGTAAAGTTTGACTGGGACGCGTGTAATGTCTACAATCAAGCCGATAAACTTTTGATGCAAGGGGTGAGGACCGAGGATAATTGTTATGGGACTGTGCATACTTCCTCACTTATCTTCAACAGAGCCACGATCACACCTATGGATCTGTGGCACCAACGTATAGGTCACATAAATATTAGAGATCTCACTCGCTTAGCTAAAAAGGACCTAGTACGTGGCTTACCATCTCTTGGAAGGCCAACTTCGACGGTTTGTGGACCTTTTCAGTTGGGAAAACAAATTCGTAGTCCCCATAGGAAGTTGCATTCCATTACCATCTCCCGAGTTCTTGAGCTGATTCACATGGATCTTATGGGTCCTACTCGTACTGAGAGTTTGGGTGGTAAGAGGTATATCCTCGTGATGGTAGACGATTTCTCCAGATACTCTATTGTAGGTTTTATAAGGGAAAAATCCAATGCTGTAGATTTTTTAACGACCAAGTGTCGTGTCCTGCAAAATCAACACGGAGTCACTATTAACAGGATACATAGTGACAACGACACTGAATTTAAGGAATCAAAAGTAGATTATTATTGTGATAGCCTTGTAATCAAACATGAGTTTTCTGCTATGAAGACTCCTCAGCAAAATAAGATTGTTGAGAGAAAGAATAAAACGATTCAGGAGATGGCTAGATCTATGCTTCTAGGTTGTAATGTTTCTAGGAGATTTTGGGCAGAGGCAGTGTCTACTGCATGCCACACGGTGAATAGTGTTTACTTGCATCCACACACACTTAAGACGCCTTATGAATTGTGGACAGGCAAGAAACCCAACCTGGCATATTTTCGTGTTTTGGGAGTAAATGCTACATCCTACGGGATAGAGAGCAATTAGGAAAGTTTGACTCCCGGAGCGACGAGGGAATATTGCTAGTATATTCATCAAATAGTAGAGCGTACCAGGTTTTTAACATAAAGAGCTCTAAGGTTATGGAATCAATAAACGTCACTGTGTGAGATGATGAACCTCCGACGGCTATTGATCCTAACCTTCAGTGTGAGGATGAGGACTCTTCTGACAGTGATCTACTTGTCCCTCACCCACACTCTATGGACCCTACTCCTGTGTTACGGGACACACCTTCTTGGGTTCGCAAGAGTCATGATCCTGCATCCATTTTAGGTGATCCCACTCTTGGGGTCAAGACTCGTGCTCAGTTAGAAAACGTTGTTAGCCATCTTTGCTACACGTCCACAGTCGAGCCCAAGAATCATAAAGAAGCACTCAAGGATGAACACTGGATATCTGCTATGCAGGATGAGTTGCTTCCGTTTAAAAAGAATAATGTCTTGAAACTTGTCCCCCGACCTAGTGAGACAAATGTGATATACCAGATGGATTTTCAAGAATAAAATGGATGAAAATGGTACCATAATCAGAAACAAAGCTAGGTTGGTCGCTCAAGGCTACACACAGATAGAAGGTGTAGACTTTGGGGAGACATTTGCTCCTGTTGTGAGGCTTGAGTCCGTCCGTCTACTACTTGCCATCGCATGTCATCTGCACTTCAAGTTATATCAGATGGATGTCAAGAGTGCCTTTCTGAATGGCATTCTACAGGAGGAGGTTTATGTGGAATAACCAAAAGGGTTTGAAGACCCTAAGCACCCTAAACACATTTATTATCTGAGGAAAGCCTTGTATGGTTTGAAGCAAGCACCCCGTGCTTGGTACGAAAGGCTTACTTCCTATCTCTTAGCCCGTGGCTTCAAAAGAGGGGGAGTTGACAAGACGTTGTTCATCAGAAGAGATGATGGTGCTATTTTGATTGCCCAGGTCTATGTGGACGACATAGTCTTTGGATCCACATGCTCCCAGCATGCTCACCACTTTGAGGAGGAAATGAAAAGTGAGTTTGGGATGAGCATGGTTGGTGAGCTTACTTTCTTCCTTGGTCTCCAGGTTTGTCAGATAGAGGATGGGATGTTCATCTCCCAATCCAAGTATACTAGAGACCTAGTGAAGAAATTTAGTTTAGACTCCGCTAAGCATGCACGTACACCTATGAGTACGACTACGAAGCTTAGTAAGGACACTTCAGGCAAGGACGTAGAGCAAACCTTATATCGGAGCATGATAGGTAGTCTTCTCTACTTGACTGCCAGTCATCCCGACATAGCCTTTACTGTTGGAGTTTGTGCGCGATATCAGGCATACCCGAAAGAGTCACATTTACTTTCTCTAAAATGTATTATTAAATACGTGAGTGGTACTCTCTCATACGGTATTTGGTATTCCTTTGATACTGATGACCGTTTATCCGCCTATTCAGATGCCGATTGGGCCGGGGATGTAGATGGTTGTAGGAGCACTTCTGGTGGGTGTTTCTATTTTGGTTCTGCTCTTGTCTCTTGGATGAGAAAGAAACAAAATTCCAACTCTTTGTCCACTGCGGAGGCTGAGTACATAGCCGCCGGGAGTTATTGCACGCAACTCCTGTGGATGAAGCAAATGCTGGAGGATTATGGGATTTCACGGGACACCATGACCATTTCCTGTGATAACACGAGCGTGAAGAGGTGTGTGCTCGCGTTCAAATGATCAAATAATATATAAAACCCTTTTGACACAAACAAACCCTAAACATGCAGCAGTATGTGATTGAATAAATTGATAATCTACGCAAGAACATTCAAACACATGCAATTAAGGAAAAATCCCCCTCAGGGGCAAAACCATTTATTTTCACTGTAATTTGTAAGAGAACGGCTTACAATCGGATTACAATGAAAATACAAGTTGACTAAGAATTACCCTCGGGTATCGGATTCTGTAGTCGCGGCTGGAATTATCCCTTTCCAGTAGGGCTGCAATGAAGAAGAAGAACGGTCTCCTCCACAAGGGTGAACAAACCAAAGTTGTGTTCTTGGGTTGCAAAAGATTCACAAAAGTTTGGAAGAATTGTGTGAATCAAAACATGAGTCTTGGGACTCAAAAATATGAAGACTAGGTGTATTTGGACTCTCAAATTCGTCTCCTAAAGTCTTGCAAAACAACTCCCCCGAAGTTGGTATTTATAGGAAAAAATATGAAGTGTTCCGCTTTTTTAAAACTCTAGAAATCTTATCAGCGTACAGGTACACCGAACCATCTGGGGTACACCGAACCGGTTTGGTGGTACCATTCTGGTATGGGATTAAAAAACAGCATTCTTCAAGGAATTTTCTCCAACTTCAAAAGGTCATAACTTCTTCACCTTAGCTCAGATTGAGGTGCCGTTTCTTCCAGTATCTTCGTTACGGCGAGCTCTTCAACTTTCCAGTTGACCAGACCTCCAAACTATGGATGTGAAATTACGAAAATGCCCTTGAACTTCCCTATCAAGCCTTATTTCACTATTTTGACTTCCCTTGCGTACCACTTGCATTAAGTCCCTAAAATCTTGGAACGTGAAGTCGTTGAGGCAGATGTGGGACACATTAATGGAGATGTTGAATGCTTGATTCCCAAAATTCGGATAGAGGCCGTCATGTGAGATCGTGAGGTGACGTGCCAAATGTAGCGGCGTACGACATACACAAATGTAACATGTTGGACATGAGAAAAATGTCCTTACAAATCTCCCCATATGTCTATGCCGGTACATACATAAAAAATCCGAATTATCAAATATGAAATTGCCTATACAAATATACTCTCCCATGAACCCAAAACTGGAAAAGGTACAAATGAATAGTCTTCATCGTTTGTTCTTCAAATCTTCTGGAATCTCAAATCTTTTCTCATCAGGGTGTGCAATTCAGAGATCATTAATGTAGTACCTACACACATGAGATAAAGAAAAATACCAAGTGACGTATCGAGTTTGAAATGAGATAAACATAGATACCAATATATGATAAGCATAAGTCAAATCTCAAAAACTCCCCCAAAATTCAAACTCCCCCATAATATGATAATTCTTTCTCCCCCTTTTTATGATGTCCTCAAATAGACAAATGAGAATAATGAATCAAATAAGCAAAATCGGGGTGTCACGGTATACAAGTCAAGGCATCAATCAATATAGTAAACGTGCTCTTGCAAGGAGATGCTCAAACAAATCTTCGCAAACTATTTTTGAATTTTTCAAATTTTTCATACAAAAATAAGATACCAATATGAACAAATATGAAACAAAAATCACACCATGGATTTAGACTCAAACAACCAAGTCATGGAAATGGAATGAATGGGTGTGAACACATTCGATAGGTAAATCAACTCAATCAATCATATGTGCACGATGCATACGTGTACTCCTAACGAATGAACATCAAAGGTATCCTTAAGTGTAAACGTTTGTTGAATTTAGATGACATCGTTTTATGCAAATCAACAAATCAAAGTCAAATGATTTCCACACCAATAACGTCCAAAACTATATAGCGCATTTTCAAAAATTTCAAGGACGTGCAAACCCGTTTTAATTCTCCAACCAAACTCCCTCATATATATATATTCTTTTAAAGGTAATCTAAATTCTCAAACATTGGAGAATTGGTGCAAAAACCTAAATGGCCCCTTTTTGGCATGAATATCTTTTTATTGCCTTTCAATTTTTTCGGGCTCTTTTAACCTCTTTGGACCCCGGATAATAAAATTCCTCAATTTTTAGGTCCTTTTTAACGGTGGCTTTTGCGCAAAGGATAGATAATTACCTTTCGAAGCCCCTCCCCATTATAAAATAAAGCACACAATCTCACAAAACGGTTTTTATATGCACAGTTTCCTTATCAAAAATTTATCACACTTGGTTCGTTTTAAGGACAGGATTGAAGTGAAAACACCCAACCAACATGTGATAAGACAAGCACAATAATCAAACAAATCCGTGCATGTGTGCAATAAAGGAAATATGAGTCAAACATGTAGGAAGTAACACTTAATTACATCTTAATGACTCCAAACATTATAAAGCACATGGATGAATTGACCTATTGTCTCAAAACACTATCAAATAGTCACATGAAAATAATGGAATGATGTTGTGACTCGGTCATCCTAAGTTTTCATCCATAAACGGAGCAAACAAAAACAAAAATCTTTTTGAATTTTCTCAAAATTTTATCAAAAGTAAAATCTTTTTGTATTTTTCAAAATAAAAAATTTATACAAAAAGTACATGTCACAACGCTAGCAAACAAAAATATCATGAAACCAAATAAAACTAGCGTATGACAAACATGCAAAAACAATCATCTATATGATATGGCAAGAGAAGAATCATGTGCAAGCAAACGGGAATCAACTTGTCTAAAATCTAGTGTGTCCAAAAGTGATTTCCTAACCCAAATAGATGTGAAACAACATGTGGGGGATTTAGGAACCAAGATGACACTAGACTTCGACATCCCAGGACTTTTTCCAAGATTAAAACAAAATCTCCTAAGGTGACCTTTCCTACCACAATGTGAACATGTGTAAACGGGAGGAATGTTACCTAAAGTGTGATCTTTTCTAACATCCTTGGGATTAATTGACCCTCTAAAACAGATAATGGTTTGGGCTTTAGCACTAGAAACATGAGAACAAGATGAGCCATTACCATCACAATCAAACGTACTTGAATCGTTTAAATCATTTTTCAATTTCAAAATATTTGATTCAAGCAACAAATTAGACTCTTCCCAAGACAGGGATTGCTTTTTCAAATTTTCAACAATTTCTAAAAGGGTATCCCTCTTCCCCTCAATTAAAGCAAACTTTTCCCTGAGAGTCTCTTCACGTTCCACAAACTCATTGATTAAAATATTTCTTTCATCTTTGGAACAAACACAAACCATCGAATTTTTAAGGTCCTGCAATTCTTTTTCTAAAACAAGGACCCTATCATCACTCTCCTTTTTGGACAATTTTAAGGCATTAAATTCATGGTCCAAAGAAACAAATTTTTCACGATAAAAATCTCTTTGATTTTGAACCGTTTGCAAAAGATCCATCGCGGATTTAAAACGAGAATTTTCTTTTTCCAAAACTTTAATTCTTTTGCAAAGTTTCAAATTCAAACTTTTTAAATTCTCAGCATGGTTGTGAACTTTTTCAAAAATAGGCACTTTATTATATAACTTCTCCATTTGAACACGCACTTTTTCAAAAATCAATTTTTTTCAGAAAATTGATATCTTAGAAAAATTTTGCGGAAAAAGGAATACACGATAGATTAGCGTAACCTGCTCTGATACCAATTTGAAGAGGTGTGTGCTCGCGTTCAAATGATCAAATAATATATAAAACCCTTTTGACACAAACAAACCCTAAACATGCAGCAGTATGTGATTGAATAAATTGATAATCTACGCAAGAACATTCAAACACATGCAATTAAGGAAAAATCCCCCTCAGGGGCAAAACCATTTATTTTCACTGTAATTTGTAAGAGAACGGCTTACAATCGGATTACAATGAAAATACAAGTTGACTAAGAATTACCCTCGGGTATCGGATTCTGTAGTCGCGGCTGGAATTATCCCTTTCCAGTAGGGCTGCAATGAAGAAGAAGAACGGTCTCCTCCACAAGGGTGAACAAACCAAAGTTGTGTTCTTGGGTTGCAAAAGATTCACAAAAGTTTGGAAGAATTGTGTGAATCAAAACATGAGTCTTGGGACTCAAAAATATGAAGACTAGGTGTATTTGGACTCTCAAATTCGTCTCCTAAAGTCTTGCAAAACAACTCCCCCGAAGTTGGTATTTATAGGAAAAAATATGAAGTGTTCCGCTTTTTTAAAACTCTAGAAATCTTATCAGCGTACAGGTACACTGAACCCCATCTGGGGTACACCGAACCGGTTTGGTGGTACCATTCTGGTATGGGATTAAAAAACAGCATTCTTCAAGGAATTTTCTCCAACTTCAAAAGGTCATAACTTCTTCACCTTAGCTCGGATTGAGGTGTCGTTTCTTCCAGTATCTTCGTTGCGGCGAGCTCTTCAACTTTCCAGTTGACCAGACCTCCAAACTATGGATGTGAAATTACGAAAATGCCCTTGAACTTCCCTATCAAGCCTTATTTCACTATTTTGACTTCCCTTGCGTACCACTTGCATTAAGTCCCTAAAATCTTGGAACGTGAAGTCGTTGAGGCAGATGTGGGACACATTAATGGAGATGTTGAATGCTTGATTCCCAAAATTCGGATAGAGGCCGTCATGTGAGATCGTGAGGTGACGTGCCAAATGTAGCGGCGTACGACATACACAAATGTAACATGTTGGACATGAGAAAAATGTCCTTACAAATCTCCCCATATGTCTATGCCGGTACATACATAAAAAATCCGAATTATCAAATATGAAATTGCCTATACAAATATACTCTCCCATGAACCCAAAACTGGAAAAGGTACAAATGAATAGTCTTCATCGTTTGTTCTTCAAATCTTCTGGAATCTCAAATCTTTTCTCATCAGGGTGTGCAATTCAGAGATCATTAATGTAGTACCTACACACATGAGATAAAGAAAAATACCAAGTGACGTATCGAGTTTGAAATGAGATAAACATAGATACCAATATATGATAAGCATAAGTCAAATCTCAAAAACTCCCCCAAAATTCAAACTCCCCCATAATATGATAATTCTTTCTCCCCCTTTTTATGATGTCCTCAAATAGACAAATGAGAATAATGAATCAAATAAGCAAAATCGGGGTGTCACGGTATACAAGTCAAGGCATCAATCAATATAGTAAACGTGCTCTTGCAAGGAGATGCTCAAACAAATCTTCGCAAACTATTTTTGAATTTTTCAAATTTTTCATACAAAATAAGATACCAATATGAACAAATATGAAACAAAAATCACACCATGGATTTAGACTCAAACAACCAAGTCATGGAAATGGAATGAATGGGTGTGAACACATTCGATAGGTAAATCAACTCAATCAATCAAATGTGCACGATGCATACGTGTACTCCTAACGAATGAATTTCAAAGGTATCCTTAAGTGTAAACGTTTGTTGAATTTAGATGACATCGTTTTATGCAAATCAACAAATCAAAGTCAAATGATTTCCACACCAATAACGTCCAAAACTATATAGCGCATTTTCAAAAATTTCAAGGACGTGCAAACCCGTTTTAATTCTCCAACCAAACTCCCTCATATATATATATTCTTTTAGAGGTAATCTAAATTCTCAAACATTGGAGAATTGGTGCAAAAACCTAAATGGCCCCTTTTTGGCATGAATATCTTTTTATTACCTTTCAATTTTTTCGGGCTCTTTTAACCTCTTTGGACCCCGGATAATAAAATTCCTCAATTTTTTAGGTCCTTTTTAACGGTGGCTTTTGCGCAAAGGATAGATAATTACCTTTCGAAGCCCCTCCCCATTATAAAATAAAGCACACAATCTCACAAAACGGTTTTATATGCACAGTTTCCTTATCAAAAATTTATCACACTTGGTTCGTTTTAAGGACAGGATTGAAGTGAAAACACCCAACCAACATGTGATAAGACAAGCACAATAATCAAACAAATCCGTGCATGTGTGCAATAAAGGAAATATGAGTCAAACATGTAGGAAGTAACACTTAATTACATCTTAATGACTCCAAACATTATAAAGCACATGGATGAATTGACCTATTGTCTTAAAACACTATCAAATAGTCACATGAAAATAATGGAATGATGTTGTGACTCGGTCATCCTAAGTTTTCATCCATAAACGGAGCAAACAAAAACAAAAATCTTTTTGAATTTTCTCAAAATTTTATCAAAAGTAAAATCTTTTTGTATTTTTCAAAATAAAAAATTTATACAAAAAGTACATGTCACAACGCTAGCAAACAAAAATATCATGAAACCAAATAAAACTAGCGTATGACAAACATGCAAAAACAATCATCTATATGATATGGCAAAAGAAGAATCATGTGCAAGCAAACGGGAATCAACTTGTCTAAAATTTAGTGTGTCCAAAAGTGATTTCCTAACCCAAATAGATGTGAAACAACGTGTGGGGGATTTAGGAACCAAGATGACACTAGACTTCGACATCCCAGGACTTTTTCCAAGATTAAAACAAAATCTCCTAAGGTGACCTTTCCTACCACAATGTGAACATGTGTAAACGGGAGGAATGTTACCTAAAGTGTGATCTTTTCTAACATCCTTGGGATTAATTGACCCTCTAAAACAGATAATGGTTTTGGCTTTAGCACTAGAAACATGAGAACAAGATGAGCCATTACCATCACAATCAAACCTACTTGAATCGTTTAAATCATTTTTCAATTTCAAAATATTTGATTCAAGCAACAAATTAGACTCTTCCCAAGACAGGGATTGCTTTTTCAAATTTTCAACAATTTCTAAAAGGGTATCCCTCTTCCCCTCAATTAAAGCAAACTTTTCCCTAAGAGTCTCTTCACGTTCCACAAACTCATTGATTAAAATATTTCTTTCATCTTTGGAACAAACACAAACCATCGAATTTTTAAGGTCCTCCAATTCTTTTTCTAAAACAAGGACCCTATCATCACTCTCCTTTTTGGACAATTTTAAGGCATTAAATTCATGGTCCAAAGAAACAAATTTTTCACGATAAAAATCTCTTTGATTTTGAACCGTTTGTAAAAGATCCATCGCGGATTTAAAACGAGAATTTTCTTTTTCCAAAACTTTAATTCTTTTGCAAAGTTTCAAATTCAAACTTTTTAAATTCTCAGCATGGTTGTGAACTTTTTCAAAAATAGGCACTTTATTATATAACTTCTCCATTTGAACACGCACTTTTTCAAAAATCAATTTTTTTCAGAAAATTGATATCTTAGAAAAATTTTGCGGAAAAAGGAATACGCGATAGATTAGCGTAACCTGCTCTGATACCAATTTGAAGAGGTGTGTGCTCGCGTTCAAATGATCAAATAATATATAAAACCCTTTTGACACAAACAAACCCTAAACATGCAGCAGTATGTGATTGAATAAATTGGTAATCTACGCAAGAACATTCAAACACATGCAATTAAGGAAAAATCCCCCTCAGGGGCAAAACCATTTATTTTCACTATAATTTGTAAGAGAACGGCTTACAATCGGATTACAATGAAAATACAAGTTGACTAAGAATTACCCTCGGGTATCGGATTCTGTAGTCGCGGCTGGAATTATCCCTTTCCAGTAGGGCTGCAATGAAGAAGAAGAACGGTCTCCTCCACAAGGGTTGAACAAACCAAAGTTGTGTTCTTGGGTTGCAAAAGATTCACAAAGGTTTGGAAGAATTGTGTGAATCAAAACATGAGTCTTGGGACTCAAAAATATGAAGACTAGGTGTATTTGGACTCTCAAATTCGTCTCCTAAAGTCTTGCAAAACAACTCCCCCGAAGTTGGTATTTATAGGAAAAAATATGAAGAGTTTCGCTTTTTTAAAACTCTAAAAATCTTATCAGCGTACAGGTACACCGAACCCCATCTGGGGTACACCGAACCGGTTTGGTGGTACCATTCTGGTATGGGATTAAAAAACAGCATTCTTCAAGGAATTTTCTCCAACTTCAAAAGGTCATAACTTCTTCACCTTAGCTCGGATTGAGGTGACGTTTCTTCCACTATCTTCGTTGCGGCGAGCTCTTCAAGTTTCCAGTTGACCAGACCTCCGAACTAAGGATGTGAAATTACGAAAATGCCCTTGAACTTCCCTATCAAGCCTTATTTCACTGTTTTGACTTCCCTTGCGTACCACTTGCATTAAGTCCCTAAAATCTTGGAACGTGAAGTCGTTGAGGCAGATGTGGGACACATTAATGGAGATGTTGAATGCTTGATTCCCAAAATTCGGATAGAGGCCGTCATGTGAGATCGTGAGGTGACGTGCCAAATGTAGCGGCGTACGACATACACAAATGTAACATGTTGGACATGAGAAAAATGTCCTTACAAATCTCCCCATATGTCTATGCCGGTACATACATAAAAAATCCGAATTATCAAATATGAAATTGCCTATACAAATATACTCTTCCATGAACCCAAAACAGGAAAAGGTACAAATGAATAGTCTTCATCGTTTGTTCTTCAAATCTTCTGGAATCTCAAATCTTTTCTCATCAGGGTGTGCAATTCAGAGATCATTAATGTAGTACCTACACACATGAGATAAAGAAAAATACCAAGTGACGTATCGAGTTTGAAATGAGATAAACATAGATACCAATATATGATAAGCATAAGTCAAATCTCAAAAACTCCCCCAATATTCAAACTCCCCCATAATATGATAATTCTTTCTCCCCCTTTTTATGATGTCCCCAAATAGACAAATGAGAATAATGAATCAAATAAGCAAAATCGGGGTGTCACGGTATACAAGTCAAGGCATCAATCAATATAGTAAACGTGCTCTTGCAAGGAGATGCTCAAACAAATCTTCGCAAACTATTTTTGAATTTTTCAAATTTTTCATACAAAAATAAGATACCAATATGAACAAATATGAAACAAAAATCACACCATGGATTTAGACTCAAACAACCAAGTCATGGAAATGGAATGAATGGGTGTGAACACATTCGATAGGTAAATCAACTCAATCAATCATATGTGCACGATGCATACGTGTACTCCTAACGAATGAACATCAAAGGTATCCTTAAGTGTAAACGTTTGTTGAATTTAGATGACATCGTTTTATGCAAATCAACAAATCAAAGTCAAATGATTTCCACACCAATAACGTCCAAAACTATATAGCGCATTTTCAAAAATTTCAAGGACGTGCAAACCCGTTTTAATTCTCCAACCAAACTCCCTCATATATATATATTCTTTTAGAGGTAATCTAAATTCTCAAACATTGGAGAATTGGTGCAAAAACCTAAATGGCCCCTTTTTGGCATGAATATCTTTTTATTGCCTTTCAATTTTTTCGGGCTCTTTTAACCTCTTTGGACCCCGGATAATAAAATTCCTCAATTTTTTAGGTCCTTTTTAACGGTGGCTTTTGCGCAAAGGATAGATAATTACCTTTCGAAGCCCCTCCCCATTATAAAATAAAGCACACAATCTCACAAAACGGTTTTTATATGCACAGTTTCCTTATCAAAAATTTATCACACTTGGTTCGTTTTAAGGACAGGATTGAAGTGAAAACACCCAACCAACATGTGATAAGACAAGCACAATAATCAAACAAATCCGTGCATGTGTGCAATAAAGGAAATATGAGTCAAACATGTAGGAAGTAACACTTAATTACATCTTAATGACTCCAAACATTATAAAGCACATGGATGAATTGACCTATTGTCTCAAAACACTATCAAATAGTCACATGAAAATAATGGAATGATGTTGTGACTCGGTCATCCTAAGTTTTCATCCATAAACGGAGCAAACAAAAACAAAAATCTTTTTGAATTTTCTCAAAATTTTATCAAAAGTAAAATCTTTTTGTATTTTTCAAAATAAAAAATTTATACAAAAAGTACATGTCACAACGCTAGCAAACAAAAATATCATGAAACCAAATAAAACTAGCGTATGACAAACATGCAAAAACAATCATCTATATGATATGGCAAGAGAAGAATCATGTGCAAGCAAACGGGAATCAACTTGTCTAAAATCTAGTGTGTCCAAAAGTGATTTCCTAACCCAAATAGATGTGAAACAACATGTGGGGGATTTAGGAACCAAGATGACACTAGACTTCGACATCCCAGGACTTTTTCCAAGATTAAAACAAAATCTACTAAGGTGACCTTTCCTACCACAATGTGAACATGTGTAAACGGGAGGAATGTTACCTAAAGTGTGATCTTTTCTAACATCCTTGGGATTAATTGACCCTCTAAAACAGATAATGGTTTTGGCTTTAGCACTAGAAACATGAGAACAAGATGAGCCATTACCATCACAATCAAACCTACTTGAATCGTTTAAATCATTTTTCAATTTCAAAATATTTGATTCAAGCAACAAATTAGACTCTTCCCAAGACAGGGATTGCTTTTTCAAATTTTCAACAATTTCTAAAAGGGTATCCCTCTCCCCCTCAATTAAAGCAAACTTTTCCCTAAGAGTCTCTTCACGTTCCACAAACTCATTGATTAAAATATTTCTTTCATCTTTGGAACAAACACAAACCATCGAATTTTTAAGGTCCTCCAATTCTTTTTCTAAAACAAGGACCCTATCATCACTCTCCTTTTTGGACAATTTTAAGGCATTAAATTCATGGTCCAAAGAAACAAATTTTTCACGATAAAAATCTCTTTGATTTTGAACCGTTTGCAAAAGATCCATCGCGGATTTAAAACGAGAATTTTCTTTTTCCAAAACTTTAATTCTTTTGCAAAGTTTCAAATTCAAACTTTTTAAATTCTCAGCATGGTTGTGAACTTTTTCAAAAATAGGCACTTTATTATATAACTTCTCCATTTGAACACGCACTTTTTCAAAAATCAATTTTTTTCAGAAAATTGATATCTTAGAAAAATTTTGCGAAAAAAGGAATACGCGATAGATTAGAATAACCTGCTCTGATACCAATTTGAAGAGGTGTGTGCTCGCGTTCAAATGATCAAATAATATATAAAACCCTTTTGACACAAACAAACCCTAAACATGCAGCAGTATGTGATTGAATAAATTGATAATCTACGCAAGAACATTCAAACACATGCAATTAAGGAAAAATCCCCCTCAGGGGCAAAACCATTTATTTTCACTATAATTTGTAAGAGAACGGCTTACAATCGGATTACAATGAAAATACAAGTTGACTAAGAATTACCCTCGGGTATCGGATTCTGTAGTCGCGGCTGGAATTATCCCTTTCCAGTAGGGCTGCAATGAAGAAGAAGAACGGTCTCCTCCACAAGGGTTGAACAAACCAAAGTTGTGTTCTTGGGTTGCAAAAGATTCACAAAAGTTTGGAAGAATTGTGTGAATCAAAACACTAGTCTTGGGACTCAAAAATATGAAGACTAGGTGTATTTGGACTCTCAAATTCGTCTCCTAAAGTCTTGAAAAACAACTCCCCCGAAGTTGGTATTTATAGGAAAAAATATGAAGAGTTTCGCTTTTTTAAAACTCTAAAAATCTTATCAGCGTACAGGTACACCGAACCCCATCTGGGGTACACCGAACCGGTTTAGTGGTACCATTCTGGTATGGGATTAAAAAACAGCATTCTTCAAGGAATTTTCTCCAACTTCAAAAGGTCATAACTTCTTCACCTTAGCTCGGATTGAGGTGCCGTTTCTTCCAGTATCTTCGTTGCAGCGAGCTCTTCAACTTTCCAGTTGACCAGACCTCCGAACTATGGATGTGAAATTACGAAAATGCCTTTGAACTTCCCTATCAAGCCTTATTTCACTGTTTTGACTTCCCTTGCGTACCACTTGCATTAAGTCCCTAAAATCTTGGAACGTGAAGTCGTTGAGGCAGATGTGGGACACATTAATGGAGATGTTGAATGCTTGATTCCCAAAATTCGGATAGAGGCCGTCATGTGAGATCGTGAGGTGACGTGCCAAATGTAGCGGCGTACGACATACACAAATGTAACATGTTGGACATGAGAAAAATGTCCTTACAGAGCGCGATACACATATCCCACAATCCAGTCCAGCATTCGCGTTCAAAGCACATCAGGATACGCGAGCACTTTATACATCAGTTAGTTGAGGAGAAAGTCGTATCCCTGAGTTTTGTTCCTAGCGACCGTCAATTAGCCGATATTTTCACGAAACCTTTAGATGCCCTTAGATTTGAGAGTCTTAGGAAGTCCTTGGGGATTTACACAGTTGACTGAGGGGTTGGTCTTTGTCTAGAATAGGTTGCTTTTTCATGTTCATATCATATGCTTCCTATTGCTAGTCTGTTTTATATGTACCATTGCTTTGTTGTACAGTTTTTTTTCTTTATTCTTTTGAAAATTTCCAAAAAGATTTTTCTTTTGATAAAAATTTTGAGAAAAACACAAAAAGATTTTTGTATTTTATTTTGAACCTTATATGGATGAACATTTCAGATAGCCAAGTCACAATTTCGTTCCATTTTTTCCTGTGACTGGTTGATAGGGATTTGAGACGCTACATTATTTCATCGATGTGCTTTACATTGTATGGAGTCTTTGAGATGTAATTAGTGATATTTTCCTACATGTTTGACTCCTATCTCCTTTATTGCACACATGCACGATTTTATTTGATTATTGTACTTGTCTATCACATGTTGGCTTGAGTGTTTCCATCTCAATTCTGTCTATACAACTTACAATATGCGATAAAACTTGACAAGATTGGAATGCATGTAAAAACCGTTTTTGTGAGACTGAGTGTTTGTTTAAGAATGGATAGGGCTGCGAAAGGTAATTATCACTTCTTTGCGGAAAAGCCACCGTTCAAAAGGACCTAAGAAATAGAGGGATTTTATTATCCGGGGTTCAAAGAGGTTAAAAGAGCCCAGAAAAATTTAAAGGCAATAAAAAGTAATCCATGCCAAATATGGGCCACTTAGGTTTCATCATCAATTCTCCAAAGTTTGAGAATTTAGAAAGCCTCTATTCAATATTAATATCTGAGGGAGTTTGGTTGGAGAATATAAACGGGTTTGCACTTCCTTGAAAGTCCTGAAAAAGCATGAAATAGTTTTGGACGTTATTGGTGTAGAAATCAGTTTGAGCTTTGATTTTTTGATTTGATTGAGTTAATGTCTCATATTTCAACCTTTTTTTTACACCAAAGGAAGATTTTGAGTTCATTCGTTAGGAGTATCCGATATTCATCGTGCACATATGTCATGTTTGTATGCATTGATTTTCCTATCGAATGTGATCACACCCATTCATTTACGCCATCATCGACTTGGTTGTTTTGTGTTCATTCATGGTGTGCCTTTTGTTTGTTTTGTGAGAAAAACTTGAAAAATAAAAAATAATGTGACACCCTAGCTTTACTTATTTGATTTATTCTTCTCTTTTGTCTATTTGGGGACATCATAAAAAAGGGGGAGAAAGAATTATCATATTATGGGGGAGTGTTGAAGTGTTGAGTTTTTTTTATCACAAATTAGTATATCTGTTTATCTCATTTCAAACTCGGTACGTCACTTGGTATTTTACTTTGTCTCATGTGTGTAGGTACCATCTGATGATCTCTAAATTGCACACCCTGATGAGAAAAGCGTTGAGATTCCTGAAGCTTCGAAGATCAAATGATGAAGTCTTGTTCATTTGTATCTTTCCAGTTTCATGTTCATGGAAGGGTAGATTTGTATAGGCATTGTGTTATTTGATAATTCGGATGTTTGTTTTTATGTATGTACCGGCATAGACATAGGGGGAGATTTGTAAGAACATTTTGTCCATTATCATTTGTTATGTCATACGCCGTTACACCATTGAAGATATCAAGGAAGAGGAGGATTCAAAATTCTGACAGGCCGGATCGGTCCGCCCAGAGAAAAAGAACCGATCCGACCCCGGACCGGTCCACCCCTCAACCGGACCGATCCGCTTGCTGAAGATCAAGTAGACCCCGGACCGGTAGCGAATCGATAAAGCTAAAATTAAAATGAACTGATTTGCCTCCTCGGACCGATCTGCCTCAGACCCGAACCGGTCCGTCTGGGATAACTTCAAACAGATCGTGGTCAGATTTTTTAGGCCTAGCTATTCCTTTATAAACCCACTTCCCTGATTTGTTTAGAAAGACTTCTACACACGATTTTCAGAGTCCATAAACTCAAAGTCTTCATCTTTGTGAGTTGCCAAACTCATGTTTTGATTCACACAAATTTTCAAATCATTTGTGAATCGTTTTGAAACCCTAGAACAAAAAATCTTTTGCTATTCATGCCCTTGTGGAGAAGACCGACCTTCTTCTTCAATACTGCCCTCCTGGAAAGGGAAACTTCCAGCCCTTGACTACATATCCGACACCTGAGGGTAATTCTGTGTCACCCTTGTATTTCATTGTAATCCGTGTAAATGGTACTTTACAAAATTATAGTGAAATAAATGGTTTTGCCCCTTTGGGGGATTTTTCCTCATTTGTGTGTGTTTGAATGTTCTTGCATGCTTCACATATTATTCAATCACACCTAGATGCATCTTTAGGGTTTAATTGGGTTAAACTGTGTTTAATTATATAATTTCTTAATTTGAACTCACGCGCAACTCTTTCACAGTTGACCGAAGCTAGAAATTTGTTCCCGAGGAAGTCTATTATACAAGATTTGGGCAGCTCCAGTAATATTTCAAGAAAAATCTCTACACCTCATTTAGCCCGGGATGACATAAATTTCAGCATCCATTTGATATTATTGTATGTGATGAACATGATAATTTTTTCCATCTTATTTGGGTGTGACTTCTGGAGACTTAAACTTTGCTGGAGTTGGGAAATCCATAATTGCCTACACAAATGGAGATCCTTTTAGTAAACTTCTTTGTAGTGGGTTTTTGGCATTCGCTATTTCTCCTAATTTGTCCTCCAATCTCTGTATGGAGCCCTTCCATGAATCGTTGGCAGCACCAGATCTATGAGTTGCAACCTTCTTATTTGCTGATCTTTCTTCTGGAATTTATTATTTAGTCTGAGCAGTAGTTCGTGGAGCATTTGATCTAGACTGGGTTGTGCTTTCCCTTTGATCAGATGGTCATCGGGTGTTACCTAACATTTCTCTAGAAACATTTATGTTCCTCCTGGGTCCCAAACGATCGAAGGGAGAAGCATCACTTAATCTCTCCAAGGTACTTGGCCTTTTTGGATAGTAAAATTATGTGTGAAAAGATTTTGATGTCTTGAGCAATGAATTTAACCTTGGATGGTAGGAGACATCCCTTATCGTCATTGATTGGCTACCCCGACCACCTCTTGGTGGGGGTGGTGGCATATTTCCCTGAGTAGATAGGGTAGGTTCCCCGACTTGAAGAGTTTGTGCAAGTTGCCTAATAGTATCTTGTATAGCCTCTTGTACTCTTGTAAGACTGGCCATAATTTCAATTAAATCATTTGCAGATGGAAGAGAGGAAGGGACATGCGGAATGCCTTCGTTCCTGAGACATGATTAAGGAATATCATCCATTTAGATGTTTGAATGATTGAGATTGATTAGAAATATCGTTCCCACAGACGACGCCAATCTGTTGATGCAAAAAACTAGACTAGGCTAATTAATTGATCACAAATCAATATGAGTAAAAGAGACAAAATACTTTTAAAGTGGTTCGGCTTAAAGGAAGAGACTATGTCCACTGTGGTGTATTGCTTTTGGATTTGTTCAATTTCCTCTAGTTTCTTCCCCATTGGATGTAGGGTTTATAATGTATTTATAGCCCCAGGGGGTGTTCAAGTGTTAGAATATCTTTATATTGTAGTCATTTACATTTGTACAATTATTTATGTATACAACTTTTGTCATTATACTATCATTGTTGGTTGGTCTTCCTGGTGTTGGTTGGGCTTCAATGACAGGTTGGTCGGCATCTCTTAATAGGTCGGCATTTCGTCCTTGCTGACCATGATTATTCTTCTGCTATATTGCACATGTCAGTATATGATTTCTCCACATAACAGGATAATTTTTAGTATCAACAATCACATTGATATAGCTTGAATTATATCTTAAGTTTACGAATGTTAAAGTCAAACTTACGCCATTTTTATAGAAAATCAATATCTCGAACCATTTTACCTTCATGCTTTAAACTAATTTGGTTGGATTCCTCTCAAAAAATTAGAATATTTTCATTTAGGAATCAACCTAAATGGTGTTCTAGAACTAGTTGAATATGACGTCAAACTTTTCAAAACCTAAAGTCAACAAAACAAAGGTCGAAGATGAAGTGTAATGCACACGAACGAGTGGAGTCAAACCCAGACGCATATGGGCTCTGACCCAATGCGTAAGGCGCATCTCTTATTAGAAAATTCTGAGATTTTTTCCAAAAAAATTATTTTATTTTTCTTGTCAAAATGATGTTACATCACCCTATTTGGTTTTCAAAAAAGAAATTTCTAAAGGAAATAATTTTAAGGAATTAAAAATTAAACTTTTAATTTTCACTTAAACCCATGGATTTTCCAACTGTTTCAAATCAACTCCAGACCATAAATCTATGTCCTTTTTCATAAATAGAACAAAAATTCCTCTTGTCATCAATCCCAAAAATGAATAGAAATGAGAAAAATTATCAAAAATCTTTACTTTTCATAATTACATATTGAAACATAAATTAAATTTTAAACTTCAATATAAATTTATTTTAAACGGAAAGTTTCTTCAAATTTCATCTTACTTTCATACTCTAAACATTTATGATATCCATAATTTCGGAATACCCAGTTTACCCCCATTAGAATGAAGACCAGTTACAATCAAATCAAAATTGAGAAGTAGGAGATTCTATTTCGATATTATTTTCGAACTTACACCCTTGAATTACCGCGTTTATATCAATATGTGATAGCTCTATATATCTTTCTCGCATTTACGAACTCTTTTTTGTGGTTCATACATATCGCGAATATTGATTCAATCCATATTTGATTAAACCCTAACCCGATATTTTCATAAAACCTATGTTCTCATATAAACCTAATAATATACATTGTAATTCAGGGAATATATTTTTGATATACCTCTAGAAGCACTATTTAACTCGTAGGACTTAGGGATTAAGGGCCTAGTTTTTCTTACAATGTGGTTGCCTCTCTTCGGAGTTTGGGCTTAGTACTGCTACTTTATCTCCATAGGTTTTGGATTTATTATATCTCCAAAGGTTTTGGATTTATATTATACAAAGGTTTTGGATGTTATTATAAGATTATTGCTCTGCAGTAATCGATAACTATGGGTTGTCCTATTATAGTCTGAGCCCTTATCTATATGAAATGCTTATCCAGTCATAATCACCATACTGTTCTTACAAATATCAGCAGACTTTCCCCTGCCCTTTTTTATTATTTATATCTCCTTTTATTTCAAATTACTATAAACTATGATATATTGCTCGTACTTCATTACCAATTATGCTATCTAACAATCTCACATATATACACTTGTTACATAAATAATTTTTTTTTACATGGTAAAGTTTTGCTTATTCGTTTCCCTTCCAGATGGAAAATGAATTCAAAGAAGGAGAAATACCCCCTCCCATAATAGATTTTCATTTTATCTTACGAAGGAATATATTTTTAGTTACATATGTGTGGATGGAAGCTAACCAAGATGGTATCACCAATAAGAACACTTTCACCACAACTTACCATCTATTGTGACCTTATTAGATCATCTTTTGTTTCTATTTTATGAAGACTGCAAGATACCCTTTTATTTCTATTTTATGAAGAGATATATGTAATAAGATGATATTCATCTACCTTAATATAGTTTTATTTACTTTTCACTTGAATTTTTGTTGTTATTTTATTAGCATTACCATGTACAAGTGTGAAAACATGGTATCAGAGTGAGCACTATGTTTTATGCCTATACAGGACTTAGGAGATTAATGCCTATACGAGACTTAGAATAATAATATTAGTTATTTAAAACATCTTTATTACATTATGTAACTAATTCTATCTTCTAGATATAAATATCTGGGATGAGATTTACCTAACATACGTGGCTCGACACATGAAAATTTTGAACAAGCGATTAGAGACAAGGGAAATGAAAAATTGTTTCAAACTATTTGAAGTATCGACCAGGATTAGACTATTGCTACCCAAAATGTCAAACATAGTTCGTTAATTGGTCGCTTAATGGGAGAAGCACAAGCCATAAATGAGACAAAAGATATTTCGATGATCCCGAAATGCTGCAACAAGCCATTCATCTAGCTTGGGACATGGCTACACTAGAAGAACTCGACGTTAATCTCCCAGATTCCCCAATTTATTACATGCCTATTTCATCCAACACCATCTGTTTCACTTCCACTTCCACTTCCTCCAGCACTACCTCAACTGACTCCGAGCCTTCTGACCCTGGACTAGAATCATACCTCAACACGCCAGAAGCAAACTAGGAAAGGAAAATGTATGTATATAAATAAACGTACGAAGTGTCAAGTATCTTTACTTAGGTTTATGTGTGTTTGCGAAGAAGTGATCTCCACATTCATAATTTGGCATAGTAAACTCAACTAACCGTTTGTAATAATAGGAGCTATAAAAAGTAACATATAGTATGTACTATTTTCTTGCAATAAGTGTTAATTATATCATATTGCAATGGAAAGAGGCGTGTGATATTAATATAAATGGTTGATTGGTTACTCCCACTGTTATTATATCTTTAGTAATTTTTAATGTATACGATGGTTAATACATGAGCATCCTCCAGTGGATCACAAGGATAATAACAAATGTTCCCAATGCACTAATACACCTGCAACTAATGAAGGAATCTTATGCTGTATACATTAACTAATCACTTTGACCGGGGTGAAACAAATTGTACCACCTCAACATCTAACTAATAATGAGATCCATTTGACACAACGAATGAATGCACTTAAGTAATTTCTTCGACAAAGACCACCAATATTCTATAGGAAGCCCGGTTTCATAGAAGTAAAAAAATGGATACGTCATACTCTTAAAGTTCTTACTGAAGTAGGTATAATCCCTAAACTTAGGGTGAAATTATCAACCTATCTTTTTCAAGGCGAAGAAATTTTTTGGGGGCAGCCTGTTCTTCGATCGCGACATATTGACGATTTAACTTGGAATTAGTTTGAGGATATTTTCTTTAAAAAGTAGTTTCCTGAATTAGTGAGATATTAGATAACAATGGAATTCCTAGGGTATCATCGACAACAAATATTGATGGCATAATATGAGCTCAAGTTTATATAACTTTGTCGATATGCCTAGGACTATGTGTACACTGAAGCCAACACATGTAAACTCTTCGAATGTGGTTTGGAAACAAACAATAAAGCTTCTATCATCTCATTACCACTCCATGACTTTAATCAAATGATAAAGGTATAATCCCTTATTGAAAATAATCTAGCATCTGAACGAATTAACTGAATCATAACTCCACCCCTAGAAGCTCTTATATAATTATAAACCGACCCAATTAGAGAGACCACCCTTGTGCCAAACCAAAGGATGGTCGATTTTTTAGTAAAATCAATCATAGTAACAACGAATCCACACTGCGATGTCAATAGTGTGATAGATTAGGATATATAAGGTCGTAATTTCCAAACCTGCAACAATATTATCTTAGGAACATTACCTACTTTCTAATAGTAAAACCTGCCAATTTTATCAAACCCCCATTGTGCCCATCCCGATTCTCTTCTCGGGGTCGACACTCAAATATGTGGTGGAGAGAGAAAGAAGGAGAAGGTCTCGCACCCTTTATAGGAGCTCTTTGGCCATCGTCGATGTGGGGTGATGTAAAGAGATAGAGTAATCAACCTATTTGACACAAAATAGACAAAAGAAATTTTTCCACGTCGAAAGTTATCGAAGACATACTGATGCTTGCAAAACAAATTACTTTAAATGTTCAGGGGCTAAGTTACGAAATGAGAAGGTGTTTGGCACCCATCCCACCCTTTCGGTCTGTCATGGGCATGTGTTATTATTCTCCTTAATATCTCTGGAAAGTGTGTTCATGCGTATATATAATTGGATAATGGAATTACTCAACTCATGTTATGGAGAATGCATATATACTTCTTGCTTTGAGGGCAATCAGTATGTGTGGAGAAACCATTTGATATACCCGAGTGTACGTGAATTGCCTCACTATATACCTCGTGGGAAATAACGTATGAGAACAAATTCGATATACTTGATGTACGTGAATGTGTTCCCTACAATATACCTCCCATTATGAGTTCAGTCAAGTAGTACGATGCGGGGGAAAACGTTTGATATACATCGAAGGTATTAGGTCAATGGAAGGTGAGAATCATATTTCTTAGACTAACTGTGACCTCCCAGACCAGCTCCCATCACAAAGTGACCCCCCAGTATGGGATACAATTTTGGTCAATAGCCATTCTCTTGGTGAAGTAATGTGCAAAAAGCATGATACTTAATTTGTATATTATGGATAGAGTATTTTATTTGGCATGATGAGCACTATACTAATAGGGAAGAATGTACATGTATGATGAAAAGTAAATCTAGAATGTAGAATGAAGATTACACTAAGAATGGATATATGTGAGTGAGTGATATGTGAATATCTACAAGTGAGTGTGTGGTAATGAACCTGAGTACGAATCAGCTACAAGTGGCGTGTGATATGTGTAAGTGAGCGTGGATATATACAAGTGTGATTAGTGGAGTGTGTATTAGTGAAATCTAAGCATGTATATTCTAAGTGGTGTGTGAAGTATGTGGATATAAGTGATCCTACGTATATGTTTAAGTAGTCTGAGGTGTGCATGGAGGATATTTACAAGTGAGGGAAAGTTAAAAGCGAGTGATAGGTGATATAAGCAAATGATAAATATATACAAGAAATAAATAGAAGAGAAAAGGGAACATACAGGTAGGTGCATATGCACACATGCAGAAAATGATAACACCCATGCAAACAGAGTCTAACCCTCTTATGATACTGTTTCCCCAATGGAACTGTGGCCATCTCGGTTATCCTCCTGGGGTCGGTGCTCACGCATGAAGTGGAGAGAGAGAAGGAGAAGGTCTCGCACCATTTTTAGGAGTGCTTCGGTTGTTATCGATGCGGGGTAATGTAAAGAGAAAGAGTGGCCGGAATTTTTTTCACAAATCAGGCGAAAGAAAATGGTGTCGCCTCGAGAAATTGGCATGAAAGGTTCGGGGGCTAAGTTACGTAATGGGAAGGTATTAGGCACCCATCCTTCCCTTAAGTCTCTCATGGGCATGTGTTATTATTCTCCTTAATAATTTCGTGAAGTGTATGCACATGTATATATAAATGGAGAATGAAATTACTCAACTTGATTCATGGAGAAAGGTAGAGTGAGGTCATCCGTAGGAGTGTTCCCAAAATAATAATTAAAAACATAATATGTGCGGTCATCGGGATATTGATCGTTATGGTGAAATGATGATATGTGTTAGATAAAGCACGAATAAGAATCACAATTATAATAATATTGAAATAATATATGAGTAAAATGTATGAAAAGAGGACTCGATTCTCGTGATTTGACCCGAGATGTCTGCATAGCCTAAAAAAACATCAAAGTTCACATAGTTTGAATGCAACACTAGGGCGTGGTTTATCCCATAAATCCAACTCGGGATTTTAATTAGATGTGTATGTGTAGGAATATAATGTTTTGTTTTGAGAAAATGTAGTGAGGAATCCCGTTTGGAATTTATGAGCAAAATATTTTTTTTTCTTATTTTTGGATTTTTTTTATAGAAAATATGTTATATGCAATACTACTAATAAAAAGTGGGATTATTAATATGTGTGGACTAATAAAGATGAAATGCTGAAGTAATGCGAATATAAGGAAATTAAAAGAGGGAGAAGAATATTTATACCTTCTTTGGAGACTTGAAGATTGATCTTGATTGTTGAAAAGGATGCTCTTGCAAGTGGATGGAAGTGGTAGGTGGAGAAGGAAATGATTTTTACTAAAATGGGTGTGAAAAGGATGGAAATGGAATGTGGAGGAGAGGTTTCAATAGAGAAACTATGCTGACTTTGAGAGAACGATGTTGAGATCACTGAGAGAGATGTTTCTAAGGTGCCTTTAATAGTGAGCTCATGCTCTCCTTATATATGGTCAAAGGGATTCCAATCGGTATTTTACTTGACCTTCCTATTAGCAGGCATCCCCGAACACACTTCGATAGGCAGGGGAATTGGTTTGCTATTTGGCAACCTCATGAAGATTTCTCAGAAAAATGGTCGTAAAATGCAATTCGTAAGCCTGAATCATAAACGGGCAATGCCATTGGAAAGGTTATTCAGAGACCTTTAAAAATTCATTCAGTTTAGAGGGTTGACTTTGGTCAAATGGGGACCAAAAAATCCATAAAGCTTCGGAGTAAACAGGTCTTTTTCTCACACTATAAGGCTAATTTGAGCACAGGGTGGATCGTTGGAAAGGGGATTCAGATCCCTTTAAAGATCCATTCAATCTTGTTTGGGATGAATAGTTTATGGGAGTCAAACGGAGTCTGGGAGTACCCGGTGGGCTTTGATTCAATTCTTAAGGGATAATAGACCATTCCTCCAAACCGTAAGGCCGAGTCGCACACATGGTGGACTATTGGAAATTGGATTCAGATCCATTCAATGATTCATTGAGCTTTTGCTCAGGCGAGAAAGTTCACCGGAGTCAAACGGGGCCTGGGGGAGCCTACTGGCCTCCATATAGATTTTTATAGTAAAACGGATCGCTCGTCCGAATCGTAAGGCAGATTCGTACTCAGGGAGGACCATTAGATAGGTAACTCAAAGCCCTTCAAAGATTCATTGAGATTTATCTCAAAAGAGAAAGATGACCAGAGTCAAACGAGAACTGAGGGCACCTGGGGGCCTCTAGATCGGTACTCATAGTATGACCTAGGGTTATATGGTGAATGGGGAATTTCTATGAACCTTAGAGGAGTCTTAGGATTGTCGTAGAATATGGTGTCTACACCCATTTATGATACCAATTGGTAACTCTGACAATCACCCACCTTAGCAAAGTTGAAATGGAAAAAGTAATGAACCGATGAATAAAACTCGAGGTCGGAATTTTTCCATTCTTCCCACCAAAAATCCAAATAATTACGATGTGGTAGAAGGTAACATATTTTTTCACAACGCCTCGGTGCATATAGTATTTAATTATATCTCAATTCATCATTTCATTATTTATGACTTTATAACTCTATTGCAATTATTTTCTAGTCCTTTTTAACATCCATTATCCATAATAATGGAAACCAGAGAAATCATTATAACTGATCGAGTTTGTCAATAGCATATCCTATGGATCGGGATTGGGATTTTGGTTGTAGATTTAATTGTCTTAGACATGAAGAAATTTGACTTGATTATAGGAATTAATGAAAGTTTTATCACCCAAATTTTCTCACATTAACTTCCATGGAAATATAGTAATATTCAGAAGACCTCATTATGTCCCATTTTACTTTCAAGGAAAGAGTCATCCAAGTTAATATTTTGTCAACTTTAGGAAAAAAGGGTCTTCATCTCCGCCTACTATCTTAGATAAATACGATGACATAATTCTAGAAGATTTGTCTAGTGTACCCTTGCAATGAGAACTCAAATTTCTTATCGAGTTCTTACCCACAACCTCCCCCATTTCTATACCTCCTTATCGTATGGCACCATTGAAGCTATGAAAACTTAGAACCCAACTTTACAACATGCTAAAGAAGGATCTTATATGACCTAGTACATCCCCTTATGGTACAATAGTCTTGTTTGTGAAAAATAAGGATGGAACATTTCGATTATGCATTTACTATCAGAAGATGAATCAAGTAACCATAAAAAATAAATATCCTTTGCCTAGGATAGGAGACCTGTTTGGCCAATTACGAGGGTCAGAAATATTTTCAAAAATTGATTTAAAATCTGGGTATCACTAATATCATGTGAAAGAAGTAAATTTACCCAAAACCATCTTTCGAATGAGACAGGACTATTTTGAATTCATGGTCATGTTCTTTGGGTTAACCAATGCACCCGCAACATTAATGGACTTAATGCATAGAGTATGTTGACCTTTCTTGGATTAATTTGTAATTTTTCATGGATGATATCATAATATACTCAAAGACCATAGAGGACCATGAAGATAATGTAATACCCCATATTTTTATGGCCTTTAATTATGGGATTAATTAAGTTTAATTGGAATAAATTAATTTAATATTAATTCAGATTTTTTTTAAATTGAATATTTACTAGCGTGATGAGAGTTAGTAATTATTGGTAAGAATTATGTTGAATATTACTAGATGAGCGAAGTAATATATGATATTTAATTTATTAAAATTATCGCGAGTGACTAATACGACAATCATAGAAATTAAGTCGGGACGCGCGTTTGTCGTGTCGGGACTAAATTAATGGAATAAAAAGTAATTTAATTATAAGTCATACATATGATCATTTCGAGTGTGCCAACGTGTCTGAAAGGGTTGAGATAGCCAGAATAGTGTACCCAGGGGTTTAGTTTGGGTCTCGGGATATTTTTAGTCCTAACCGGTAACTGGGGAGGGTATTTTGGTAATTTTCCATTTTTGGCCTTAATTAATGATGAAAATAGACAGTTTATATATATGGGAAGAGAGACTCCTTGAGGGTTAGAAACTTTAGAGTTATAGAGGGGCTAAGGAAGGGAGAAGATAGAAGGCTTCCAAGGGAGAGAACCACCTACCCAACACCATCTTCACCAATTCCACCACCAACGCGTAGATCGGGGAACGAGGAACGAGGAATGAAGCCATACCCACCATCCTCAACGATTCAGACTTCCATTTCTAAGTCAAGTATCTAACTTGCTGTAATTTAGTTGATATCACCTCCATGCTAGTGTAGGAGAAAATTATTTATGTTTCCATGAAAATTAAATGATGTCTGGGAAATATGTTGAATTTCAGAATAGAAATCATGTTAGGATGACTCCCTTGTTGTATGTAGATTGGTGAACACGAAATTTTAATGTCCAATAGAGATAGAAATCTGAATATAAATGGAGTTCTTGTGAAATAAAATAAACTAGGGTTAAAGTATAAATTCTTGAATTAATTCGTTTAATGATGGTTCTTGATGAATTAGTGAAAGTTTTACGTTGGAAAGCATCTATGAGTGTTTATATAATGTTCCTAATGTTGGGTTGGGAGTTTAGGACTTGTTAGTGGAGATTTGGAGAAGTTAAATGGAAGAAACCCCTAGGTAAAGTGTTGCAGAATCTGGGCAAAAACTGCTCGATTGATCGATCGACTCAAGAATGTCGATTGATCGACCCCTTTTCATCAATCGATCGACTCCTCCCAGAAAACTGAAACTTTATACCCCTTTAATGTTAATCCGATTCAAATGTGTGAGGACCCTTAGACATAATTTAAACATCATCATGGGAAGGACCAGTAGGGTATAAGTAGGGTCCGGGTAATGCGACTTTATAGGAGATTTAACCGTGGGATTTCGGGGGGTATAAATTAGAATGGAAAACCGTTCGTACATTAAATTAAGTTTTGTGAGAATCATGAAGGACTTAGAACAGTAAGGAAGTGAGTGTACTCCTACTAATATTATATTTAATAAAAATGAAAATCTTCAAGAAACAAGAAGTACTTAAAATGCGGCGGTAATTGAGAATAAAAAGGAAGGGTTTAGTTATACATAGGACTCGGCGTTATGTGCCACGTATGATTAGAATATTACTATTATGGGTCGTGGGCGTACCTAAATGAACAGTGTGAATATATATATATATATATATACACTAGGGTGTACTCGTGTCGATGGCACGGTTATAAAAATGATCCAAATATTTACTCATAGTGATTACATCCAAACACGGTTGAAAAAACATTCCTGAGATTTCGTAATAGTAATTAGCTCCAAACAAAAAGCACAACGCTTCAATCGTTAATGGATTGGGATTGCGTTGACCCGCTTCAATCGTTAATAACCATTAGAACCCATTAATTTTGGGGAAATAAAAAAAATTGTTGGAGCTTCTAATATTTTTTAATAGCCTAACCATAAGTATAAATGAGCTAATATATCAACCTCTATAAGATTTCAAATAATTCATTACCTTAATTAATAATAACAGATTAACACGACACATTAAAATTTCTCGTGCGGATAAAACTATGAAAAATAAAAATGTGGATGAAAATAAAAGCATGAAATTATTAAAATTTAAAAACCTGAAAACAAAATTGGTCAAAGTATGAAATTATTTTGGTGTAACATAACCTTAACATTATATTATTTTTGTGTAAATTTGCATTGAAGTGACATAGAAAGAGTAAAATGAAACTTCAAAAAATAAAATATAAGAAACCTTGTTATTAATATTTAATGTATTTAAGTTTGTTGCGAGTCATATATAAATTGATTTTACTCAATTAGTATAGTCCAACTTATATTTTTTTAATTTTAAAAAGCATCTCATTGTTTTCAGACTAATTTTGTAAAGAAATGGTTTAGTTCTAATCAATGTCAAATTCAGCTACTAAAATATTTACCATAAAGTACATCGAGCCAAGTTTTTTACAGCATGTTTGTCGATGATGGAGAGTTCTTGAAAAGAGTTGGTAAAGTACATCAAAGTAAATAAGGACATGTGCTGAAAAAACGTACACATAACTTATTAAGTGTATTGTCAAAGTACTTACAACTTGGGTAATAGAAAAAGACTTGATTATTGTCATAAATGTTCATGCGCCTATAGTTATTGCTATGTGTTACATATACCATATATACAAGTACCATATATACATGTACATGTTCATGACCGTGCGTGTCAATCCTATGTGTTACATATACCATATATACATGTTCACCTATAGTTATTGCTTATTGCTTATTAGGCTATGATGACTTAATTTTTCCGCAGAGCCATGTAAAGGACAATTATCCCTTCATCCATCACAATAAAGTCACAAAAAATCCTCATTGAACCCCACATGTTTTTTTAAATAAAATATGTGGTTATAACTTAAAAAATTGTTAAAGAACAATTCAAATATCAAGTACAACTTATTGTTTACGTTATTTGAAAATTATTTCAAAGACTATATATTGGGCAACTAACATATTATATATATTGCTTATAACGTCTATAATTTCTCTTTTCTAAATATTATTACTTTTATAAGGCCCCACACCTTTGGCCTTATGTCTATCAGTTTTGGAAAGTGTTAAAGCGTGAAGTAAAATCACTCGATCCCGACACAAACATCAATTTGAGCTTAGCTATGTTGTTTTTTCAAGTAGAGTAAGTTACCTTGTAAGTTTGTGGGTTTGTTCTCATCAGATATAAGCATTTTGTGTACATCTGCAAACAAAATGAAAACCCCACACAAACACAAACCTTAGACTACATTGAACAAACTAAATCAAAAAAGAAATCGAAAGTGATGAATAAATAAATTTCCCAATAATATAGAAATTTACAAAAAATTAATTTTATCAACACATTTTAAGTCCTGAACAACCCACACTACAGCGACGAAAGATTCAAATTAAATCCAACAAAACTTTTATTTGAAACCCAACACAAACAAAATCAAATCACATGCCAGAGCTATGCTCGCGTCTTGCAATAAGAAAAATTATAATACAAAGATTAAACAAAAAATATTACAATACAGAGAAATTTGTTTCGTCATCAACAACACGCTTAGTCACGACAGAATCAAAAATCAAGAATCACCGATCAGTCACCTATACTCACTAACCCACAAATGATCTATAAAAAGGAATGAATACCTACAAAATTAGTGGTAATCCAGTCTCCCACATTTTCCAACTCAGAGAAGATGCAAAGTGGTTTAAATCCATTCCAACACTGAATGAACCCTCTCCACCCCTCCTAAAAACACCAGCGCAGGGAAAAAAATCTCGAAAATGATCTCCACCTCCGGCACCATCAACAGCCTTCGCTTCATTCGTATCCACTCCGATGACATCGACATTGACATTGATGATGACCCCTCTCTCTCCAAAAGTCGCCGCCACATAATCTCAGATCTGGCCAAAGAAGTGGACCTGGAAGCCCTAATCGCCACCTCAATGGGCTTCCCAGTGGACTCCCTAGCCAAAGAAGAAATCAAACACGGTGGTATGTTTCCACCGCCCACATGCTTGAGTTTCTCACGTACATCGATTAGTTTGGGGAAAAAAATTCCCATCAGCCGGTGCCTTATTTTGTGTATGTATGTAGAAATACCACCAGTACATATGCTCGAGTTTCTCAGGTATACACAACACAGATATGAAACAAAATGGAAAAGGGAATCAGTACCTTATTTTGTGTATGTATGTAGCATTTTTTTTAAATCTCGGTTTGAGAAAAAATAGAATAGATATCCCAACATCTTTGGGTGTTTGAGGGAGTGGGTGTTTAACAGTGGGATGGTTGGGGGGGAGAGGAGTGGGGGACGACTGGGGTTGTGGGGATGGGAGGGGAGTAGAACAACCAACATCAAAGATATATGTTTTATTCGTGGGGGTGGATTTGGAGTGTGGGAGAGAGAAAAAAAAACATCATAGATACTTGTTTTTTGGGAAACTTTACCATCCTTTTTTATCTCAAGCCTTGCGCTCTGTCATGAAGAAAACTTAACCGTACTTTCTTTTTGATCCTTGTGCTCAACTTCTAAGATATATGTAGCTTCATTCAGATTGTGCTTTTTAGGGAGTACAAATGGTCAGCACAATTGATTTTGGGCTAACGAGTTTAGAGGCAGTCGTTCGTCAAGAGACATAGATAAGATAATCTCAACCGTTAGTTGATAAATACCAAATCCATCAATTTTTAATCTAAGTCGTTAGTTGGGGGAGACAAAAAATAACTCCTCCTTTATTTTATATATATATATATATATATATATATGTATATATATATATATATATATATATATATATGTGTGTGTGTGTGTGTGTGTGTGTGTGTGTGTGTGTGTGTGTGTGTGTGTGTGTGTGTGAATGTATGTGTATAATCATACCCTCGCTACTTGCTACCACGGGGGTTTTCGTGCCGGGATAGTCTTATCTCGATTGGGGCTTTATGGGGGATATTGACTCATACCCTAGAACATAGTGTCCTTGGTACTGGCTATCTGAGAATGATGGTCAGACGGTCCTAAGACACGTGAGGGTATGTGCTTACCTCTTAATGACTTGGAACTATGCTTCGCCTCCAGTATGTGTGTTTTATGTTAATACGGTTCGAGAGTGGATCCGAGCTAGTATTTCCCTTATTGTACGAGAGGTACATGGACTGGATAGCAGAGTATGCCATCACCATAGATTTATGTGGGGTTCTCTATTGTATATATATTGTGTGTGATAAATATATGTACTGGTGATTCTTCTACTGTGTGCGTAAGTAGATAAAATTGAATAAGTTCTCCTGAATAAATTAATCCCAAATCAGTATTGAGATATACTTAGCTGACTTGATTAATTCATAAGAAACGTTATCTTAAATAAATCATAGATATATGGTCACACGGATCAAATTGATGAGAGGAGAATTGGGTTAGACTAGTGCATTGAGTTAATCTCACGAGTCATTATAGTAGTACGTTAGGCGTGCACACTATTTGAGAGGTGAGAATTCTCAAGTGAGTGTCGAGGTGCTAACATGGTTGTAATATCAACTAATAAGCATCTTAAATACTTGCTAAACTATTTTTAAAGTTGTTTTACACTCACGCTCTGACCCATTTCCTGTCATTTTTCCTTTCTCTTGTATATATATGTATATATTAATTACAGGTGCCCTGCCACAGGGGCGTCAGGCCTAGATCTTTGGACCATTAACGTGTTGCAGCTGTTGTGGAAGTTACAGGTCCTTGCAGTAGACAACTCCATTCTTGTCTTTCCAGTCTTCTATTTAGTTATTCTCAGATAGGGCATGTGTCGTTCGTTTCCTAATTTCATTTAGTTCAGAGAGAGACCTGTACTCTTTATTATTTTTAGGATTTAGCTATTGTTGGGATTGTTTATTTGTTTCCTTGTCCTGCGATTGGAATTCATTATTTGGATTGATTAATCTAGCTTGATTATTTCATTTTGATGGTTTGGGTTTTTAATATTAACAATTGTGTTCATGAAACTAGTTTCATATTAAATCATAACAATAGGTCTTAAATTATAAAAATAAATGTTTTGACACTTAGCTTAATTACCTATTAGGTTATTAATAAAGAAAAATTATTTTTCGATAGTGATGCTAAGAATGAACCAATCAGACACTTTGATTTAATTTAATAAAGGACTGATCACTCGATATTTAATTAGGCGGGGTGTCACAGAGAACTTATTCATAGTCTTAGAAACCTTATTCCAACACCAACTTTATGTGAAGAAAAGAAAGCGTTATTTTATTACGAGAGATGTGATATTTCTAGGACATGTGATTACTGAAATAGGTATACATGTGGATCCAACAAAAAATGTGGCAGTACTCGAATGGAGACAACCTATAAACGTTACGAAAATTAAAAGTTTTCTCGAACTCGTAGGTTATTATCGATGCTTTGTGGAAGGATTTTCAAAAATTTACTTACTTTTAATAAAGCTAACCCAAAAGGATGTTTGATTTACGTGGACTCAAAAGTGTGAAGAAGCATTCTGATTACATGTGAAACGTGTGTTCGTGTAAGGACACAATCATTATTTTTCATTTCACCGCGATAATACAAACAAACCTAAATTACAACTACACTTGCGATACAAGTATAGTGGTAAGTCGGGTATCGAAAATCCACAGAGATGAGTTGCTAGAATTTGTAGGATTTAATACTCATAAATAAAAGTGTAAAAGATAGATATGAACAAAACGGTGAAAAAGGGAAATGGTTAATCCAGGCAAGTGTATTTAAACTAGATTAACGAAGCGAGTAAAACTATAGGTTGCATAGAATATCCCTCATCCGAGGTAATTAGTATAAAATGGTCACATGGGTCGACGAGTTATTACAAATGCGTCTCGTTTCGACAGTTAATTGAATCAAGGGTTGTCACGCCCCTAAATCCGCATAAAAGCCTAATACGATTTTGGCGTCAATAAATACCCCGAAAATTATGCACGCAAGGTCGTAAGCATGGAACATACATGATAGGCCCCGTCAAATCTCCTAGGCGTAATAACTAAGCTAATGCACCCGAAATAGACCCGTAAACACCATCACCAAAGCAAAGTAACATGTCAACCCGGAATGAGTTCAATCCGGAACAACCTAGACTAAATTAGCTAGAAAGCATATTAAAAATACGATAAAGGAAAGCGGTAAATAAACACGATAAATCTACACTAGAAAGCAACTAAATCAAAGCAAGTAAATAAATCATGTAAACTAAATTAAAAAGCAAGAATAAATGGAATACAAACTATATTAATGGAGAGGGAAGATAAAAGTACAATCTTACAAACCCAAATGTTGTCACACCAAATGAGGAAGAAGAAAAGAGCTCTCAACTCCCAAACCCTAAGCTAAAATATCTAAAATCTAATTATTATTACAAGATATCTGATATTTACAGCAAAAAAGGTTTATATATTAAGTGGAATTAAATTAGAAAAGTAAAGGAAAAAGAAAATAAAAGGCAAAATATCAGCTGAAAACAGGGGATCGATCGATCGATCCCTTTGATCGATCGATCGATGGTAAAAAAATAAGCCCACTGTCTCAGCTCGAGGGCAAAAATAGAATGATCGATCGATCGATCCTTTTGATCAATCGATCGATAGCTACAGGTCTGAAACTCTTCCTCCTATTTTGGTGAGTTTGGTTTTCCCCTCCGCTAGAAACACCGTAACTTCTTCGTTCTGGATCGAAATCGTGCACCGTTCACAGCCACGCGAAGCTTGCGAGGAGGGCTAACACTTCCATGAAGATGATGGGCTAGGTGCCCAAGTTATGAAAAAAACTAAAATGTCGTTGTACGTGCGATTGCATAAGTAACTTGAGCGGAATGCGTACGAACTTCATACTTAGTACCTAAATACCTACAAAAGCCCAATTATACATCATATAGCATGTTAACAATATAAATCGAGGTTGTCTAGTTAACGGGATTAAATATAGAGATTAAGGCACCCGAGTGGGCTAAAATGCGTAGGTTCGAGGGATGAAATAGGCAATATTTGCGTCGTATCACATCCCCTAACTTACACATTGCTAGTCCCTAGCAATGAAATAGGATGCAACAAGAACTACAAGCAAACCAAAAGCAGGACATAGTACAAAAGTATGTTATAAAAAGCATAAGGCCACTTTCAAGGGAAATTCGATTGCATTTAGTGTATGCAATAAGCCGTTAAATCCCTAGGTTACCCTACTGGACGAGTGTCGTCTCGTGAGGTTTTTCAGGAATGATAACCACAAACATCACATGGTTTCCTCAAAATATGCCCAAACCAACATGCGAGAAGTCCAACAATAGCGAACAATATTTCATACGCATTATTAGCAAAGTTAATGAATTCAATCAACATTCCGAAATCATTAACATTATAGAATGCACCTTATAGAATCGAAACCTTAAAATGTGGGAGGGGAGCAAGAACATGCAAAGTGTGATTTGGCAATAACTTATATAAACCGGATACTAAATAAAGCAGGCATATATTCAATCCTCACGGGCATTACAATCATCCAGTGAATTCACTCGAAATAGGGAGTTAACACACGGAACATGCGAGCATAAGGAGTAAATGTAAATGGAAACTAGGCCGCACACATGTCACAGATGAAGAACGCTATATATGAAATTAAAAACTGTAATCTCAATGAAAGATACCGCACATTAAAAGAGGCGAAATGTATTTTCACAGATTATCAAAACTATTTAAACCTTTGAATTACATCAACCTAAGATCACATAGGACTTTAATAGGGTTATAATGTAGGCTAGGCTAGGGTACGAAATGAAGGAATGTATATACGGATTCAAAGTGTTCGAAATGAAAACTCGGGATAATGGGAAGAATATGGGCAACATGAAAAATTGGAAAACAAGTTCCAAATGAGCATTAGATATATCATCGGGAGAGTAATCAAAGCTTATTGAACTATATACACAACATTTACAACTTTATCTTTCTTTTCTTTACTTATTTTTCTCATGTTTTCTTTTGTTTTCTTTTACTTTTTGCTTTCTCTTTTTTTTTTCACATCTCTCTTTTATTTACTTTTCTCACTCTCATATGCCTAAATTGCTACCACAACACAAAAACAACATTCAATCCCAAGTAACATTCCAAACAAAGGTATGGAAAGTATTTGTATGGGCTAAAACTCCAAATTGGAGTTGGTATGGGATTTTGGGTACTAAAACAAAAGGCTATATTTAGGCTCAAAGGGGTTGACGAGGGGAAATCATAAAAAGTGAGGTCAGAGGTCAAAGGTCAATATGGGTGGTATAACAAAGAATGCATATGATCATTTCAGAAAGTTTACGCAATTCTCGAGTCAAAACAATATATTAAAATCATGCTCAAGTAATACATTTCAAGAATGAACTCAATTAATCAACGATCAAAGAAAGAATAAAGAGATTACCAATGACTGTAATGTTTTCAAAGAGGAAAGAATAGTGTATACACTCACAAATGAAGATAATCTCTAATCTCACTTGGTGTAAGTATATACAATGCAACAATAGATTACCGAGCTATAAAAATCTTAAACCAAATCAATAGAATGATAAAAGTGCATGTTCTCATGGGATTAAAGTATAATTCATGAACTTATTCATAATATCAATAATTGAGGACTAAAGTCTAATAACTTCTAAAATCGAGAACATGCATCATTGGGTTGTCTATTGGATCGGGCAATTATTAAAATTTATCATCGAAAACAAAGGCAAAATTCCCAATAAAGGAGAAAGAAGGAAAAAAAACTTTTTGAAATTTTTAATTTTTCTAACAAAAGCCTACTAAGTAACTAACATGTGAGGAAAAACATGGAATAACCAAATAAATGGATAGAATATCCCACAACCCCTAACTTAAAACCTGACATTGTCCTCAATGTGAATTAAGAACCAAGTCAAAGAGAGGAAAATAGCGATATTACCCAAAAGTGGAGCGATCCCATAAGAACAAGTCCAAAGAATCTAGAAAACAAGTTAGTACTGAACATAGCAAAAAGAAGTAACAAAAAGTTAACTAATTACACTAGACTAAATTAAAAAGGAGAGAAAAATAAAAAGAAAGAAAGAATAAAAAGCTAACTATATACAACCTACTATTTAGGCTTCATACTAACTTTACACTAGAAGTCTAAATAGTTAAGGGTCCACCGCAAAAACGATTTGACTTTGGAGGATAACCGGTGTACCCTCACATACAAGCATACCTTCCAAAAAATATGGATTCCGTTTGAATAACGGAAGGCATATGTAAGGTGTAAGAAAGGAACCATCGCCAATTAAAAGTTTTGGAGGGACGATGGAGGATTTGGATTAAACGGGTGACAAAAACATGTGGGGACCGAGAAAAGACGAATATGCTCCCAAGGATTTAGCAAGCGGAATGGGAGGGGGCTCACATGAAGGCAAAAATGAGTTCATGGAAGGTGAATCGAGCAAGTACTCCTCGTCGACGAAAAGGTTTAAAACATTAAATTTTGAAATCGAATCATCGGGTACTTGTGACGGTGTGATAAGAGAAAATGAAAATGGGGAGGAAAGAAAATCAAACTCATGAGATGAATCATCATCACATGAAGATGGAGTTTCGAAGGAAATAAGATCATTTTCAATGAAATGTTCTTCTTTGGGGGCCAAAGAAGAAGTCATTTCATTGCAAATAGTTATTACGTCATTTTCATCCTCACTTTCAATATCTATTACGCAATGGGCAAAGTCGAGAATGGTTTGTTCCAAAGTAGGCACAAAGTCCTCATTTGGTTCAAAACATTCCTCGACTTCAAAAGTCTTGGAAGCAAAATCATCGTCGGATTCAAATAATAAATCCCATTCTTGCTCCCAACAACGATTTTCTTCTCGATAACGATTTTCAATTTTCTCATTTTCAAGCATACACAAGCCTGGATACTTGAAAATGGAAACTTTGAAAATTACCATCGGACTTAAACTTAAACTCATTATTATAAGATTTTTGAAAACTATTGCAATTCGTTTCAAAGTTCCTATTATAAGGAGGTAAAGGCCCAAAATCATTATCATCGTCATCAAAATACACGCACTCCAAAGCTTGACTTTTGTAATACTCGCCCAAAGTCATTTTAGATGTTGCAATTTTTTGAGATTCTAAGTATTGACCAAAAGTCAAAGGTTTGCGAGAATTTTGAGAATTATCATAATGATTACCGAAAGAATTGGAATAAGACATGCTTACCCCCAAAAATGGCTCGAAGTGGCGAATTCCATAATGTGCGCGCGTGAAATTCAAGCGTTTCTAAGTGCTCAAATGTAGAAGTCTTGAAAAAAGGTTAGCCAAAAAATACAAATAGAAAGAAAATACTACGAAATACTAAATCAAATAAAGTCTAAAACAAAATCATCCCCGATAACGGCGCCATTTTGATTACGCGTGAAAAGTGTGTTCGTGTGAGGACACAATTGTTGTTTTCATTTCACCGTGATAATACAAACAAACCTAAATTACAACTATATTATCGATACACGTATAGCGGTAAGCTGGGTATCGAAAATCCACAGAGACGAGTTGCTAGAATTTAAAGGATTTAATACTCCTAAGTAAAAGTGTAAAAGATAGATATGAAAAAAAAAGGAAAAGATGCGAAAAAGGGGAATGATTAATCTAAGCAAGTGTATTTAAACTAGACTAACAAAGTGAGTAAAACTATAGGTTGTGTCGAATATCCCTCATCCGAGTTAATTAGTATAAAATGGTTATATGGGTCGACGAGTTATTACAAATGCATCTCGTTTTGACAGTTAATTGAACCAAGGGTTGTTATGCCCCTAAATCCGCATAAAAGCCTAATACGATTTTGAGCGTTAATAAATACCCCAAAAATTACGCACACAAAGTCGTAAGCATGTAACATACATGATATGCCCCGTAAAATCTCCTAGTCGTAATAACTAAGCTAATGCACCCGAAATAGACCCGTAAACACCATCAGCAAAGCAAAGCAACATGTCAACCCATAATGAGTTCAATTCGGCACAACCTAAACTAAATTAGCTAGAAAGCATATTAAAAATGCGGTAAAGGAAAGCAGTAAATAAACGCGATAAATATACACTAGAAAGCAACTAAATCAAATCACGTAAATAAAGCATGTAAACTAAATTAGAAAGCAAGAATAAATGGAATACAAACTATATTAATGGAGAGGGAAGATTAAAGTACAATCTTACAAGACCGAGTGTTGTCACACCAAATGAGGAAGAAGAAAAGAGCTCTCAACTCCCAAACCCTAAGATAAACTATCTAAAATCTATTTTTTATTGCAAGATATATGATATTTACAACAAAAATGGTTTATAAAGTAAGTGGAATTAAATTAGAAATGAAAAGGAAAAAGAAAATAAAAGGCAAAATATCAGCTAAAAACAGGGGATCGATCGATCGATCCCTTTGATCAATCGATCGATGGTGAAAAATCAAGCCCATTGTCTCAGCTCGAGGGAAAAAGTAGAATGATCGATCGATCCTTTTGATCGATCGATCGATCGATAGCTGCAGGTCTGTAACTCTTCCTCCTATTTTGGTGTGTTTGGTTTTCCCCTTCGCTAGAAATGTTGTAACTTCTTCATTCTCGATCAGAATCGTGCACTGTTTGCGGCCACACGAAGCGTACGAGGAGGGCTAAAACTTTCGTGAAGATGATGGTCCATGTGCCCAAGTTGTGAAAAGACTAAAATGCCCTTGAACGTGCTATTGCATATGCAACTTGAGCGGAATGCATCCGAACTTCATACTTAGTACCTAAATACCTACAAAAGCCCAATTATACATCATATAGCATGTGAACAATACCGAAGTTGTCTGGTTAATGGGCTTAAATATAGAGATTAAGGTACCCGAGGGGGCTAAAATGGGTAGGTTCGAGGGATAAAATACGCAATATTTGCGTCGTATCACATTCCTTATATTAACGAAAAAGTTTACAATTAACCCAATTCTTAGTATTCCATCCAATAATGTCAGTTATGACATATATATTGGCGCCTCGTTATTAGGATTGGGATGTGTGTTAATGCAACAAGTAAACATGATCGAGTATGGATCACGAACATTAATCATTCATGAACGAAATTACTTGGTACAAGATTTAGATTTGGTCGCAGTAGTCTTTGCACTAGTGTTTTGGAGATGTTATTTGTATGGGGAGGAATTTCAGGTATTCTCCGATTATAAGAGTCCGAATTATATATTTACTTATAAAGATCTAAATATTATACAACAATGATGGATTGTTTTTGGGAAGATTACAAATTTATCATACAATACAACCGTGGGAGGGGTAATGTAGATGTCGATGTCAAAAATTGAAAGTAAATGTCAATATTATGTTTACATTTTTAACTACAATAAGAGAATACAAAATGTACAAGAAATCTTCTGAAAGCCCAATAATTCTGAGAAATATCATTGCTCACACAACCCTCAACAAAATAATTTTAGAACAACAATTAGAAGATGAATTCCTGAGAAGCCAACAACAAAGATTGGAAAATAACAAAGAAGCGAAAGATTGGTCATATAGCCTCAAGATATGGTAAAAATTTAAGAATCGATTATGTGTACCACTAAACCCCTCCTTATCAAGTGAAATATTAGAGGAAGACCATCGATCAAAATTTATTATTCATCCCGAGAGTACCAAAATGTATCATAATCTCAAACAACAGTATTTGTAGCAAGGTATGAAGAAAGACATAGCCAATTTTTTTGCAAAATGTCTGACATGCCAATAAGTAAAAATTGAGTAGCAATATCTGGAAGGATTATTACAAGAATTCCTTATTCCAGAATGGAAATGGCTTGACATCACGATGTACTTTGTTAGTGGATTACCTAGAACATCTCAAGGTTATAACTTATTATGGCTTATTGTTAACCGACTTACCAAATCTGCCAATTTTCTACTAATAAGAGCCATCGATTCCTTTCAAAAAATCAGTGTGCTTTATATTTGAGAACTTATTAGACTCCGTGGAATACCCCTATCCATTATATTTGATCATAATCTCTGATTTATGGAAGATTTTGGCAAGCATTGCAAAAATCCATGGGAATAAATTTGTACCTAAGCACTGCCTTCCATCCACATACCGACTGTCAATCCGAAAGAGTAATTCAAATCGTCGAATATATGTTACGAGCTTACGCTCTGGACTTTTTCAATACATGGAATGATTGTCTCCCATTAATCGAATTCTCCTACAACAATATCTATCAAACTAGCATTCAAGCGACTCCTTATGAAACCTTATATAGTATACCCTATAGTTCACCATTATGCTCGAATAAACCTGGAGAAAAATATATCTTAGACCCGAAATTATTATTGAAACGACAGAAAAGATACGACTAATTCGAGAAAGATTACATACGGCCCAAATTTGACAAAAGAGTTATTTTCAAAAAGGAAGAAAGCCTTTAGAGTTTCAGATAGACAATAAGGTATTATTGAAAGTGTCAACGAAAAGGAATTATTCGATTTGGGAAGAATGGGAATCTAACCCTTTGTTATATTGGACCTTTTAGAATCACTAAATTTATAGGATCGATAGCTAGTCGTTTAGAACTACCTTCAAAATTGTCCAATATACGCTACTTTTTCTATGTTTCACAATTACAAAAATATATACTTCATTCCAATCACATTATTACATGGGAAGGTGTATCGGTGTTATCAAATCATGATTACGAAGAAAAACCTATTAGAATTCTTGATTGGAAAAATAATGCTCTTCAACAGAAAACCATTCCACTAGTAAACATCCTTTGACAACATCATGGTACGAAAGAATCAATGTGGTAAACTGAAGAATCCATGAGATTACATTATCCCGCACTCTTTGGAGGTAATTTCGAGGATGAAATTTGTATTAAGAAGGTAGAATGTAACTAACCATTAAAACCCCCACACATATACGATACATATTACATAAAAAACTACCCTAAAGATTAAGGTAATTACCTTTGTAACCCTCAAAGTTTAAAATTATCAAAATACCCCTCAAAACTCTGACGCTTATTATTTAAATCATACCATACCTTTATAACCAAAACATGAACATCAAAGGACTTTTATTTTGTAACAATTACATAAACCATCCTTACAAGTTTGCAAAATTACACAATTACCCCATAAACATTCAAAAAAGTACATAAATATCCTTAAATTCACCTTGTATACTATCCGAGGACCAAAATTAAACCCAAAACTATTTCGCATATCACCCCTAGAAATATTTGGCCAGCTAGATGTCCTGTGAGTAATTGTACCACATGGAAAATACATAGTACCCATGTCACCTCACATGGGACCAAGGTTAAACTCTGACAAACCATAGAAAACTCCACCTCCTTTTTCCACTAATCTCTTTGCCTCCCTAGTAGTATAAAACTCCCCTCCCAACTGTAAAACCATATTTCACCTTAGTGAAAAAACAAAGTAAAAAAAAGCATTTTGGTATCTTTATGATTTTATGCACCAATCCTATTTTTTTACTTGTTTACATTTCTTGATATTCAGAGGTCTTAAATATGATTTATATTGAAGTTCTAACATAGGAAATGAACTGAAAAGGCTTCAATATTAGAAACCTCCATTAATGCTTGAGCTCTAATGGAGGAACATGTACTCCTAACTTTAAACTAGTTTTAAAGTGGGATAATGCAAGCTATGGGTCTAAGAAACCTAGGTTTTTAGCTTACTTTAACACTAAATGGTTTTTAATACCGTAAATAAAAGTTTGAAAATTATGGACCTACAAATTTTAGAAACAAAGTTCAGGAGCTATGGTAAACCAAAATCTTTGAAACCAAACTAGCTAGGCTGCATTTTGATCACGGATCATAAATATCACCATGCGGTAGCTTGAATTATAACCTAAAGCCAAAATGTTAAAGTTAAACTTACACCATTTTTACATAAAACTAGTAGCTCGAACCAGTTAACCTCAATGCTTAAACCCAATACGGTTGGATTCCTCTAAAATTAGATAGTTTTCATTGAGAAATCAACCTAAATGCTATTATAGAACTATTCAAATTAGATAATTTTCAGTGAGAAATAAACCTCAATCGTGTAATGCACATACCCAAGTGGAGTCAAACACAGGCTCGTATGGGTTTGACCTAACACATTAGAGCACATCTCCGATCAGAAAATTTAGAGATTTTTTTTTGTCAAAATGGTATATTACATCACCCTTTTTGGTTTTCCAGAAAGAAAATTCTCCAGAAAAGAGTTTTAAGGAATTAAAAACTAAACTTTCAATTTTTAATTACCCCTCGAATTTTCCAACTATTTCAAATCAACCTCATGCCTTAAATCCAGGTCCTTTTCATAAATACAATAAAAGAGACACTTGTAACCAATCCCAGAAATAAAATGAAATGAGAAAAATTAATGAAAAAACTTTTCATAAACCCAAATATAAAATTTACACTTCAAAATAAATTTATTTTAAGCCCTAACTGTACCTAGAATTTCCTTTTTCTTTTGTTATACTCAAAATCAATTAACTAATTGATAGGAGTCATGTGGCATGGAATCCACACAAACATAATGAATATATTCTCAAGGAATAGCAAAAGACCTTTCCTTGTAAAAAAGTCCAAGACCTCGTACCGTACCAGGTTGTGGATGATGCTCTATTTTCCATCTAAAGTAGATAAGGCCGCATCATAGTATCTCAACGTCTATGGAGGATTTTTCACATAGTTCCTCAGAAGGATGCGATTGGGTGCCTCACAAGCCGTAGCCCCTCAAATAGGTTGCATGCCCTCCGCGACCATTACCATGCCCTATGCCCTCCTCAGTCGCTAACCGGTTGTATGCCCTCTGCGATCATTACCAGGACACATGCCATCATCCCTAGATACCAGGCAGCATACCCTCCTTAGCTTTTACCAGGCCCCATATCCTCTGTAGCCGCTACCAGGCTGCATGCCTTCCTCGGTAGCTACCGGGTTGCATCCCCTCTACTATCGCCACCACTTGGCCTCATCACATCCATAGACTATTCTTACATGGTGCATCCCCTCAAGAACATTGAGTCTAGAAGTACATGCTGCGAACCCTGACACATCAGCAATGGATTGTAAATTGTCCACCATCTAGAAGGATTTCATCTGATTAATACTTATCCATAAGTCACATGGGTTGTGTACGGTAGGCCCTCACAAAATATAATAAATAGATGTTCTTAGCTCCTCATTTAACATGCAATATCTGGGTAACAAAGTTATGCACAACTTTTTCATCATCTATCTACACATGAGAGCACTCTAAGGTCAACTGGTACATCCACCTGAGCTACGCAAGGCTGCATCCTCTCTTGGGCCTACACTACAAGGACACATCCCCTTTAACACAAAACTTCTATATAATTTATTCAGCTTCTCTCTATCCCCTCCTGTATGCCTCCAATGCCCCCAAAACTTGAACTACTACATGTATATATGAGAATCAAGCTGCATATTGGACGTAGGCTCATTTTCATAGCCTAACCACTCTAAATGTCCTCTTTACCACTCTTTATCTCTTTTTAATATATTTTTATACTTTGATTGTTGTGTATGGCTTTGATGGCATGGTCTGCTCTAGTCTAACAATTTTTTGGCAATAACAGTATGGCACCTTTTATGGGAAACAAAGTGTTCTACCAAGTTTCTCATAAATCGGGTCTGTTATGCCTTATTTCATCCATAGGGATCTCTGGATCTACATCTCATGTGTGGAACTTTGGTGGTTAGACCCATATTTGCATATAAACCCACTAAGCCTATCTTCATCTGTCTAGATCTATTTTCCCATGACCATCTTATAATTTTTGGACACATCCACTTACCCTAATGATGTTTGCATGTTTAAGTCTTGCTAAGAAGCTTGATAGGTTATGGCCTCATAAGGACTGGTAACTAGGGATGCACCTATATTCATCTTTATCTACTCTTTTAGGCATTTCATGCCATGTTATGACCCATATAGTAGGTATTTGCTACTAAACTTCTGTTATTTTGCACATAAGAACTTTTTATGCCATAAATTAACACCCAAAGACATTGTAGTCCAATTTTTAGGTGTAAAATCAGACTTTGGAAAAATTTGGGGTATAATCTGCTTCTATACCCTACTAGATATGGCATGATGTGTTTTCATACTATAGGCCACAGCCTCCAATCGACAACTTAGGCCATTCCTTCTATTTTGGTCATATTTTGCATTTATGAATAAAGAATTGTTTTATCTTAGACCAAATATGCCACAAAATGCTTAAAATCCCCCTTGCAACATGTTTTATGACATGTGGGTTTGGATAAATTGTGTAAGGCTACGTCACATGACTGAAAAACGATGATTCCACGGGTAAAATCTGGCTAGGTTGTTTCCTCATGTATCGAAAAACTGCCCATGAAAGGTTACATTATTTTTACTAATTTTTCTATTACTATATCACCCAAGGGGAGAGACTTGGCAAATTGACTTCCAGATAGAACCATCTTGGGAGAAAACTATGTTCTATCGTATCAATCATGGTGGAAAAACTCCTTGTAAAGGATAACAGCCACGACCTCACCCCATGTGGCTTCCTCCCCTGTTGAACTAATAGACCATGACCTCACCCCATGTTAACCAAACAGGCCAGGGCTTCCTGCCCCATTGAACTAAAAAGCCACAGCCTCACCCCATGTTGACCTAATATGCCACAGATGTGACACCCCACCTAATTAAATATCGGGTGATCAGTCATTTATTAAATTAAATCAGAATATCCAGTTGGTTCAGAATGTGCATCATTATCGCAGACTTTCTTATTAACACTAACCACCTATTATTTAAAAGGGTTGATGTCAAAATTTTATCTTTTAATCTATATAAACCAAATTAACGAATAACTAAACATTCACCATTGAAAAAAATCTCATATGAAATATAATGAATGGAATAGTAAATGTGACTAGAGTGAACACTTCCAGCCTAAATACTAAATACAATAATCCATTGAAATAATCCAACAATAGAAATGAGTAAAATGACTAAACACATAATCTTTGAATGTCTAAATAGAAAAGGGGAAACATACCCTAACTGAATTAAACAACTCAAGATGAAGAAATGATAATTATGTAGGCGTCTACTACCGAGGCCCTATAACTTTCACAACAGTTACAACACGTCAAATAAATGGAACTCCTATGCCTGGTGTCCCTGTGGCTCGGCACCTAAATAATTTGAAAAAAAAAGAGATTATCAATAAACAGGTCAGATCCCGAGTGTAAAGTATTTAAAAATTTTAGCAAGTATTTAAAAATTGCAGTAAATCAAAATATTATGCGCATGTTCTCTTTTCGAGCACTCACTTGAGCTTCTCGCCTCTTAACTAATGTGCACGCCTAACGCACCTCTTAACCCATTCTAATTATTCTATTACATCCAACTATACTATAAACATAATCCTTCCAATTACTACCCGTAATACCAACCCGTATTTCCCACGCAATACCATGTTAAACATTTCTACAACTATTATCTCAATTTGGGAATTATTCATAAATAAAGTTAAGTATTCATCTACTTAAGTTATTCAGGGATTTTCATTGTATTTATTATCCAAATACCATCACCCCCCCCCCCCCCCAACATATATATATATATATATACACTAAAAAGGAACCTCTAGGATCTGTTACTGTGCCCTCATGCTCTACTATCAAGTCCCAGTAAATCTCGCACTGAATAAGGACAATGGGTTCGAATTCTCCCGCAAACCATAAATTAAAAACACACATATTGGAGGCAAATATAGTTTTAAGCCTATGGGCTACCCACATACCTATGCACCCATATGACCGTCATCACTATCATTCTCACAAATAACCCGTACCTAGGTTCAATGCACTGAGGCACAAGTCAAATATCCCCCCGAAGGCTCCTTACGATAGGATTGTCCCCTTTTTAATACCTCCCATGATAGAAAGTTGTAATACCTCGTATTTTCGGGGAATTTTATTTCAATTATGGAATTGGGATTAATTAAATTACATGGACAAATTTTTTTTTTATAATTAATCCGGATTTAATTGTAATAATTACTAGCATGACGAGAGTTAGTATTTATCGGAAATAATTATGTTTAATATTACTTAATGATTAAAATAATATATGAATATGAGAATATTATTTTGTCCTGGAGTGAAAAATACCGCAATTGCAATACACATAGTTGGGATGCGTGTCTAAGTCATGTCAGTAATATTTTAATGAGATAAAAAGGATAATTTATTTTTAAGTAACTCGTATGGTCATTTTGAGTGCGGCAGTGTGTTCGGAAGGGTCAAAATAGTCAGAAAACACTACTCAGGTGCTTTATTTGGATTCTAGGGCATTTTAGCCCAAAACGATAACCTAGAGAGGTATTATGGTCTTTTGGGATTTTTGGGAATTAAAATGGATGAAAATTAGGAATTAAATTAGTAATGTACATGGGTTAGAGGAGATTTGTCAGTTTCCAACTTATGTGAGAGAAAGGGAGAGAACCAAGAGGAAGAAGGAAATGCAACAGTGCTTTGGGCTAAGAAGTCAAGCCCTTCCATCGAAAATCACACCAACTCATAGATCGCGAAGAGAGGAACATCCCCATACCAATTTCGTTCAACAATTCGGAGGCTCACAAAAAGGAAAGTGTTTATCTAGCTAAAATTCTGGCCATATATGATTCACGTTAACCCTAGTTGATGAGATAACCATGATACTATGGAGTTCAGACTAGATTGTCAATTAATTTCAAAATTTGAAGATAGGTTCGCATGTAGATGAATAACCCTATTGTAGGACTGATAAATATGGAAATTTTATATTAAAATCATGAAAATAATTTGGGGTTTTGAATGATTATTTATGGTGGGTTTATTTTAATAGACTTTTATGGATTTGAGGTATTAGTTTAAATTTCCTATGATTATGAAAAGATTTGTCATTTAAATTATGTTAGAAATCATCCCATTATGATTTGGAATAGTTTAGAATCCTTGATTGGGAGTTGGGATGAATTTTAGATGAATTTGGATGAGGAAAGGATTGGAAAAATGATGTTTGGAAGAATAGGGAAAATCTTGGAATTCTCGTTCGAAGACCTGCCCAGGTTGTTGGAACGACCTCGTTCAAACGAGTATTCCAACGAGACTTCTAACGAGATTTTTGAGTTTGTTAGAATTGAGAAGTTCGTTCTAACGAGAATCATGGACTTCTAATGAGATTCCAGAATGCTTATTTTTGGCCCGAACAAGTTAAAAACCCTTCTAGGTTGGTCCAAGTGAGAGAAATTAACCTGCGCTATCATCGAAAGACTTAAATTCCAAGTAAATAATGATTGAGAGAGCGACTATTCAAGGGGTTATAGCGGGGTAATAGAGCCTTTGAGAAAAGGTATATGTTAGAGAGATAAGTCAAAGTTTTGCAATAATGTGAATAGTAGAGATGATGATACTATCTATAAACTCGGGGACTTGGGTTGTGAGACTACCTATTGTATATATATATATATTAAGTTGTGTGTATGATTATTGAATAAACAATTATGTGTATAACATACCTACATTGCTTTCTATCGAGCAGAGATTGCGCATTGTGCACAATCATTCCTTGAGGAGCCTTCGGGTGGTATATTGAGTCATACCACTAGAGCATAGAACCTAGGTACGGACTTCCTGTGAGAACGATATTGATGACAGTCGAATGGGTTCATAGGTACGTGCGTAGCCCATCAGCTTAGGACAATGTTCGCCTCCAATATATGTGTTTTGTTTTGAGGGTTCACAATTGATTGAACCTTTAGTCCTTAATGCAATGAACAATGCAATATGTCATGATAAAAGAGTATGCAGGCACCGCAGCTGTGACTCGGGGTGCAATATTGTGTATATATAAGATAAATTGTATATATATAAAACTGAAATGATATCTACTATGTGAATTGAGTAGGGGGAATTAATAATGAAATATGAAATGAATTAAGTAGTGAACAGTTATCATATTGCCAGGGAAATACATGGGAACGATATTGGGCTACGAGTAGATATTATTCAGGAATGACTAGTTAGTATGGGAATAGGAACTAGTAGGATTGGAAAGTATGCTAGGTGTGCACATTAGATGAGAGGTGAGCATCTCAAGTGAGTTCGATAATCTAACATGAATAATATATGTGCTAATATATCATTTTAAGTACTTGCTGATTTTAAACTATTTTCAACTCGGGCTCTGACCCGTTTTCTGCAAGTCTCTTTTCTTATCAAATTATTTTAGGTGCCCAGCCACAGGGATACCAAGCTTAGGATTTCCATTCATTCGATGAGATGTAACTATTGTGAAGGTTACATGACCTTGGTAGTAGACGAGTTTATGTCTATCATTCTTTACTTTTCTATTATTTCCATGAGGTGGGCATGTCGCCTCTTTTCTATTCATATATTCAGAGATTATTGACTTAGTCATTTACTCTTTTCATTTATTGGATTCATTTAGTTGGACTATTGTATTTGACATTAGGCTGGAATTGTTTACTCCAGTCCCTTTTATTATGTATGTTATTTCATTTCTTATGAGATTGGGTTGAATGGTGAATGTTTAGTTATTTCCTTACATGGTTTTATTATAATTGGAAAGATAAAATTTTGACATCAACCTTGTAAAATATTACGTGGTTAGTCTTAATAATAATGTTTTCGATAGTGATGCACAATCTGAACCAATTGGATATTCTGATTTAATTAATAAAGGACTGATCACCGGGTCACAGGTGGTATCAGAGCATCATGTTCTAGAGTCCTTGGGATATGTACGACTTACTATGTTTTTTGCATCACTATCTTTGATGTAGGGCCCTATATTTAAGATTGTTATATTAATTAATTGTGCATTTTATATCTTCAACCATTTGATATATTTATTGTGGACTTATAAAGTTTCTCTCTCATTTCAAATGCCTCCCAGATATGCACAATGAGGTAATAAGGGTGCCCAGCCCGAGCCTCAGCCAGCTCCGACCCAGGGAATGATGGATGTTGCGTAAGTTACTATTATTGTAGCATAGGCAGTTGATGTAGCGTCAGTCGTGGTAAAGCAGGATACACCACAGGCACCAGTAGTGGCTCTAGCACTAGTCCATGCTCTACTTTCTGTATGGGAGCGGGTCAGGGATGCCTTTTAGAAGGCACACCCTCCAGAGTTCGCGGGGAGTTCAGATGCGATAAACGCGAGCCAGTGGAGGAAAGATATACATATGCACTTGAGGATGTATGAGTTCATCGATGTGCAAAAGAAGATTCTGGCTACCTTTAAGTTGGTAGGAGAAGCGCTACAGTGGTTGGAGTCCATCACAACTACGGAGGAGAGAGACATCTTGACTATCAGAGATTTATGGGTGCGGTTTGACCGTAAGTACTTCCCTTCCGCCCTGTAGACCGAGATGAGGCAAAATCTACTGAACCTTAAGCAGGAAGAAAAGATAGTTGCTGAGTATGAAGAGGATTACAGACCTTCTGAATCTAGTTCCAGACGAGATACCGAGAGAGGAGAAGAAGATTCATAGATTCATGGATGGTTTGACTTGGTAGATTCGCCATCACTTGTTAGGGAATATTTCATTGGCCACTGACTCTGATGTGGTTAATGTTGCCCTACTACATTGTCAGGACCATTGCTTCCACCATCCGGGAAGCAAACGAGTTGGGGAGTCCAGCCAGTAGGACCGGATAGGAGGTAGAAGTACTGGTGGGACACCCACATCTCAGGGACGGGTCCGTTAGGGTGAGTAAGGTTTTCAACAGGGGGAACCTGCTAAGCGGTTCCATTCTGAAGATTTTAGACAGGGATAGAGAGGCTTTAGGCAAGGCCATCAGGGCATACATGGCCAGCAGATTCAACCAGGGTAGCAGTGTTTTCATTAGGGCTAGCAGGGCCAAGGGAAGTAGGGAAAAAGGGGAGGACACTTTACAGGGAGGTGTTTTACTTATGGAAATACTAGCCACAAGCATCAGGACTATCCCCAGAAGGGTAGGGCCCCGCAGCAATAGCAGCAGCAGCAGCGTGGGGCTCTTGTCAAGAGCCCGAGCGACCGTTATTTCCAGTCTCCCTCCTAATACCACCCCAGGTTCCAGCCTTGCCAGCTATTCTAGCAGCCCTAGTGCAACAGGGTCAGTTGCAGTATGGTCGTGTCTACAACGTTCATCATCTCGCAGTTCATTAGGCGCCATCCATAATTTAGGGTACGTTTCCTATCCATGGTACTACGGGGCGCATATTATTTGATACGGGGGCATCACACTGCTTTATAGCCACTAGTTTTGCACGGGCCACCCGGTTGTTAGGCACAACAGAGAGTACGGTGACTTTTGTAGACTCACCACTGGGTAATGGGTCATTAATATTCTCTATATGTCGAGGAGTAGGTATAGAGATTGGGAGTTTAGTTTTGCCCACAGATATGCTCGTCTTGGACATGCACGAGAACGACGCCATTATTGGCATTGATTGGCTTACTACTTATAGATCCATGATAGATTGCTTTAGTAGGAGCATTATTTTTTCTATACTGGGGAAGGATATGTTCCTTATTTTGATGCCTCGTTCTGAGGGAGGATCGTCCACCCATTTGTTTTACATAGAAGAGGAGATCTCTAGGGAGATAGTGATTCCCATCGACTCGATTCTTGTAGTTCATGATTTTACTGAGGTGTTCCAGGATATAACGGGACTACCACCTAGTCGAGAGGTTGATTTTGTCATAACTTTGTTGCCAGGAACTTGACAAATAGCTCGAGCACCAAATCATATGGCCCCGGCTAAGATGAGAGGGCAACGGGACCAGATTGAGAAGTTGTTGGGACAAGACTTCATTCATAGAAGTACCTCACCTTGGGGTGCTCTGGTGTTGTTTGTAAAGAAGATAGATGGGTCGTTGACGTTGTGTGTGGATTATCGAGAGTTGAACAAAGTCATGATACAAAATAAGTATCTGTTGCCCCGAATCGATGACTTGTTCGACTAATTGAGAGGTGATGCCATCTTCTTAAAGATATATTTGAGATTGGGATATAACCAGCTAAGGATTCGGGAGAAGGATGTGTCGAATACTACTTTCCTGACTAGATATGGGTCCTACATGTTTCGAGTGATGCCATTTGGACTGATGAATGCTCTATTTGTCTTCATGGACTTAATGAACAGGGTGTTCAGAGAGCTCTTGGATCAGTTTGTCATTGTCTTCATTGATGACATTCTAATTTATTCTCAAACTGAGGAGGAGCATGCCGAGCATCTGAGGTTGGTTTTGCAGAAACTTCATGAGCACGAGTTGTATAAAAAGTAGAGAAGTGTGGGTTCTGCTGAGAGAGGTTCAGTTCTTGGGGCACATCGTTTCTGCAGAAAGGATATCGGTTGATCCAGAGAAGGTGTCAGTGGTGAGGGAGTGGGGATAGCCCACAATTCTGATGAAGATACATAGCTTCTTGGGACTGGCTGGATACTACAAGAGGTTTATTCGGGGATTCTCTAATATAGAGGGTTCGTTGATAAATTTGACCCGCAAGGGGGTACCGTTTATATGGGACGATGCCTGCCTGTTGGCTTTTGACGAGCTGAAGGACAAAATTACTTCAACACCAGTTCTAGCACTACCCAGGCTGGGGGAGGAATACCTAGTTTACACTGATGCGTCCTTGTTAGGCTTGGGGGTGTGCTTCAGCTGGTGGATAAGGCGATTACTTATACTTCCCGTAAGCTTAAGCCTCACGAGAGGAATTACCCCACCCGCGACTTAGAGTTAGCAGCAGCCATGTTTGCCTTGTGGATATATAGGCATATCTATTGGGGGAGAGATTTTGCTTGTTCACAAATCATAAGTCACTGCAGTATCTGTTCATGCAGCGGGAACTGAATATGCGTGAGCGAAGGTGGCTTGAATTTTTGAAAGACTACCAGTTCGATATCCATTACCACCCGGGAAAGGCTAACGTGGTGGCAAATGCGCTGAGTCGTAGGCAAACAAGTGAATTGGCTTAAGTGTGGAAAGAAAAATGGAAAGAACTCGGGCATCAAGATGTGGATGCCCACTCGTTTATGTCGGTAATGACGGTTATAGCAGAGATAGTTACTAGGGTGATACAGGCTTAGGTGATGGATACCTTTTGTCAGGAACATATTATCCATATCCCAGTCAAGGGAGCAGAGTAGAGTCCTTCTCCGTGAGCTCAGATGGGAGTTTATTCTATAATGGTAGACTAGTTGTTCTAGAGGGGGAGGAGTTAAGACATGCGGTGATGGAAGAGTCGAAAGGTTCATGGTTTGCATTACATCCCGGAGGGGATAAGATGTACCAGGATATGAGGCGACAATATTGGTGGAGTGTCATGAAAAAGGACATCGTCGAGTTTGTGTCAAAGTGTTCCACTTGTTAGCTGGTGAAGATAGACCATGAAATATCGGGAGGATTACTACAACGATTAGAGATCCCTATGTGACAATTGGAGATCATTATCATGGATTTCATCACAGGGCTACCTACATCGCAAAGAGGTCACGATTCCATATGGGTGATTGTGGATCGATTGACCAAGGTAGCTCATTTTTTGCCACTTCGGACAGACTATACTACGGGGTAGTATGCTCAGATTTTCATTATCGATATAGTCAGACTCCACGGGGTGCCCCTTGATATTGTGTACGAGCGGGATAAGATTTTTGTGTCCAGATTTTGGGAGAGTTTCCAGCAGGCTATGGGCACGGAGTTACGGTTGAGTTCAACCTATCACCCAGAGATGGACAGGAAAAAAGAGAAGACGAATCAGATGTTGGAGGATATGTTGCGGAGGTGGCTCCTGGATTTTAGCGGAGATGGCTCCTGGATTTTGGCGGGGGATTTTGGCTCTTGGATTTTACTATTGGAATGTCTTCGTTTGAGGCGTTATATGGCATACCTTGTCGTTCTCCAGCATGTTGGCTTGTGGTGGGGGACAATAAGTTACTATGGTCGAAGGTAATTCATAAGACATCAGCTAACATTGAGTTGATACGGAGTCGCATTTGGGTTGCGCAAGACCGGCAGAAGAGTTACGTCGATGCCAAAAGTTTTTTTTAGGGAGTTCACTGTGGGGGATTAGGTGTTATTGCGAGTATCTCCAATGAAGGGGGTAATGTAGTTTGGGAAGAAAGGAAAGTTGGCATCGAGATATGTCTATCCATTCCCTATTATTGAGCGGATTGGGCTAGTAGCTTACAAACTTGGGTTATCGGAGCACCTGCATAGGATTCTTGATGTGTTACATATCTCCTCTCTGAGGAGATATCTTTGGGATGATTTGGCCCACACCCACATTACATTGGAGGAGATTGATCTTCAGCCCGATTGTTCCTACGAGGAGGGAGCAGTGATTATTATAGACCGTATTGAGAGGAAACTAAGCTCAAAGGTAGTTCCATTAGTACGAGTGTAGTGGCGGCATCATAATATAAAGGTGTCTACCTGGAAGTGTGAGGATGACAAGTGGGACAAATATCCAGAGTTATTCCTACCATGTATACTTTTAATTGGGTTTTATTCCCGAATTTCGGGATAAAATTCCGTTATTAATGGGGGAAGTATGTAATACCCCACATTTTTGTGGGATTTTATTTTAATTATGGAATTGGGATTAATTAAATTAAATGGACAAAAATTTATTTATAATTAATCCGGATTTAATTGTAATAATTACTAGCGTGATGAGAATTAGTATTTATCGAAAATAATTATGTTGAATATTACATAACAAGTAAAATAATATATGAATATGATAATATTATTTTGGCCGGGAGTGAAAAATACGGCAGCTGCAATACACAAAGTTGGGATGCGCGTGTGAGTCGTGTCGGTATTACTTTATTGAGCTAAAAAGGATAATTTATTTTTAAGTAACTTGTATGGCCGTTTTGAGTGCCCCAGTGTGTCTGGAAGGGTTGAAATAGTCAGAAAACACTACTCGGGTTCTTTATTTGGATTTCGGGGCATTTTAGCCCAAAACGACACCCCGGAGGGGTATTTTGGTCTTTTGGGATTTTTGGGAATTAAAATGGATGAAAATCAAGAATTGAATTAGGAATGTACGTGGGTTAGAAGAGAGTTGTCAGTTTCCAACTTATGTGAGAGAAAGGGAGAGAACCAAGAGGAAGAAGGAGAACTCAACAGTGCTTTGGGCTAAGAAGTCAGACCTTCCACCGGAAATCACACCAATGCGTAGATCACGAAGATAGGATCATCCTCATACCTAGTTCGTTCAACGATTCTGAGGTTCACAAAAGGCAAGTGTTTATCTTGCTAAAATTCTCAGCATATATGATTCATGTTAACTGTGACAACCCGAATATAATTATGATTAATTATGCTTAAATCATGCCTAGCTTATGTGATATGATTAGTGTGTTATTAATATATGTGATGTTAATTTATTATGTTTAGTATAATCCTACCTTCAAAAAGCATGAAATGTCGAATTAGTTACAAATACAAAATTTTGAAGGTTTCGGTAGGAATGTTCATGTTTAAGGCTAGTTTTGACCTTTATGACATAACAATTGACTTGAGGTGAAAAATATATAGTTGTAGACAAGTGAGTTATGGTTGTAACACAACAAACGGTGTGTGAAACGGAGGTTCGAGTGAGAAGTTATACCAAAATTACGAAACAATGGGCAAAATAGTCCATCCGTTAAGTAGTATTTTGTCTTATTATGGCAACAAATGTTTTATTCTCATTGGTTGGGAAGGGTGGTGGCTTTGGACGACCTTCAACCCTTATAATTACATATTTATTCATCCAAAATGCAGCCATGAGAGATTTTAAGCTTAAGGAAAGAGAAGTAGGACGTTAGGAAGAAAAAGTGAGGAGAAAATTGAAGAAAATTCATAGAAAATTACGTAAAAGCCCCGAAGGTAATTCTAACTGCAAATCTTATTGTTTTTATTATATTTAAGTTTTAGATGATAGAAACCATCATTTGTTTACTAAACTTTCAGCCCTTGATATATATGTTTGGATAGATGAAAGTTTAAGTTAAGTTTAATGTATAAAACCCTAAAATTGCTTTGTTTACAAACTCTGTTTATTCAAACTTCCATATATTTTTGTGTACTTACTGGAATTGATTGATTCAAATTGGAGATTAACCTCGACTCATATATGTATTACATATCCTAAAATCATGTTAAAATACCAAGAAATGAGTCTTTGGTGAGAGTTTGAAGTTCGGGTGTGAAATTTGCCCTAAGGGTGAAAGTATGCCCGCCATGTGTTCGATGTTTTGCTTGACATAGAAAATGAACTCTGAAAATTATGAAATTTTAATATTGTATTGTTCAGTATGTTTACTGATGTTGGGTGAAATATCACATAAATTTATGATGTAGAAAAATTATGGAAATTCCTGGAAGTTGAATGAACGATGAAAGAGCCTATAGGGCAGATTTGATATGTGGTAAAGAAATGATCATATCTTGCTCTAGGAGACTTAAAACGATGTATCGTCTTTTGTATTGGAATACTAATATGACAAGGATTGAATTTACAAGAATAAATGAATTTATATTTGGTCTATGATTTGGATATATTAAATATACTAGCATGAATTTGGATGGGACTTCAGTTGTGATAAATGATTTGAATGGAATCATGTGATGCTTATGGATTGAATTATGTTTAAATCGTTCTTTGGATTTTTGATATTATTATGATGATACTAATATTTTAAGAATGATAGGAAGTGAAGAAGAGCTGATTGAACAAGTACTGGATAAAGGCAAGGTCAAAGCCAGTTAAACTGCCAAGGTGAGTGTACTTATGATTTGTTTCATATATAAATATGAATATAGATCTAAGAGCGGATTTGTTTGAATACTTCGGTATTCAGGATTTGTTTGGATATTAAAATATCCAGGATTTATTTGGGTCTTATGATCCAGGATTGGTTTGAATACTTCGGTATTCAGGATTTGTTTGGATATTAAAATATCGAGGATTTGTTTGGGTCTTATGATCCAGGATTGGAATTAGACAAAGATCCAATGATTTGTTGGAAATAATGTTCCAGGATTTGTTATTGCCAATGGGAAGAATTATTTGGATCTTATGATCCAGGATTTGTTATTGCCAATGGGCAGAATTGTTTGGATCTTATGATCCAGGATTTGTTATTGCCAATGGGCAGAATTGTTTGCATCTTATGATCCATGATTTGTTATTGCCAATGGGCAGGATTATTCGGATATTATATCTACATATTCGATATAGAATTGTTATTCTATTGCAGGGAAGGAGTACCTCACTAAGCTTAATGCTTACGGTTTGTATTTTAACAATTTCAGGTTCATATGTTGCCAGCTAGGATACCATATGACCGGTAGCTTTGAGAGTTGCACCGTTGGAGAGAGCTGGGGTTTAAAAATGGGATTTTATCTTTGTCACACTGAAGATTTTAATATAGTCACACATTGTATTTATTGATTTAGTATGGATTGGGTTGATCATAGTTAATCACGGTATTGTATGTTCGCTTAATTATGACTCTGATATTGAATTTTATGATATAAGAATAATATTATGTTCATTATGTAGGAAAATATTGATGAATGAATCATATTTCCAATGGGCTCAAGATCATGATTTAATTATTCCAATCACAAATGATTAGTATGGATATTGGATTTTGGGGTGTGACAATTAGTGGTATCAGAGCGTGGTTATTAATTCTTGACGTGTGTGACGGTTAGATGGCAGTATTGAGTTGATTTGATATTTATGAATTGTTTATGTACTAACCAATAGTTTAGTAGTATAAACTGTTTATATTGGTTGTTAGAACTTTGTTGTATTACAGATAATTCCAGATGGAACCTGGGGATGGACAACATCGAGAAGAGGGAGTAGCTTCTCGTACAGACAATACTGAAGAAGAGCAGAGTGTTGCTGGAAGGGCCAGAGAGAATGAACAACCTACAGAGATTCAGATGATGGTGCAGGAAATGATGAGGATGGCAGAGCAACAAGAAAGAAATATGGTGTAAATGGAAGAACAACAGGCAAGATATCTAGAATCAAAGACCGTTGCCAGGATTGAGAGAGAGGCAAGGAAGGAAATGAAAGATTCCATGCATGAGAAGTTTTTGAAGTTGAATTCTCCAGAATATTCAGGGTCAGTTGAACCTACAGAAGCTGAGATGTGGGTCAGAGATCTAGAAACTATCTTTGCAGTTATGAAGGTTCCGGATAACCAGAAAGTGAATCTAGTTGTGTTTAAGCTCAAAGGGGAGGCGAAATATTGGTGGGAAGCCAGCAACCATTTGGTGCCCAGGATGGAAGGTACTGATGTTATTACTTGGGATGAATTTATTAAAGCTTTGTATGTTAAGTATTTCCCTAAGGTTTATAGGAGGGAGAAACCGAGGGAGTTTATAAATTTGACCCAAGGGAAAATGTATGTAAGCGAGTATGATGCTAAATTTACTGCTTTGTCTAGATTTTCTACTAAGTATGTGCAGGATGAAGGAGATAAATGTAGTAAGTTCCAAGATGGACTGATTTGGCCTATTCAAAATAGAGTGGCCACTTACGAGTTAGAAGATTATGCTTCTCTGGTAAACAAAGCCACGATAGTAGAAAAGCAAATGAACCAAGGGGTGGCGAGTAGAGAGAGTTTTAAGAAGAGTAGATTTTAAGCATCTCACTTTAAGGGAGGTGAGGGTGGAAGTGTTAAGATGGAACCTCATAAATTTCAGAGAGGTGGTGGAGATAGTGGTAGAGGTCTGGGGAGATTTGTCAGAGATACTAGGGAAGGGGAATCTTCTAATCTGGTTAGGAGGTCAGGAAAGGGTGAGGCACTGACAAGAGTTATTACATGTTTCTTTTGTAAAGAGGAGGGGCATTATAAATCCGAGTGTCCTAAGCTTAAAGGAGTGGAATGCTACCATTGTCATCAAGTGGGGCATGTTAAGAAAAATTGTCCGCAGTTGGCAGAGACTCCAGCAGCACCTAGTGAAGCAGCAAGCAGAATGTTATCTCTAGGCAGTGCAGTGAAAAGTGTGGGTAGAGGATAAGCTAGTGGTTCCAGGCCAGGTGGACGAGTCTTTACGATGAAAGAAGATCAGATTACTCCAGATGTGGTGACAGGTACACTTTCTGTTACTGATAGAAGTGATTATGTTTTAATTGATCCTGGTTCCACACATTCTTTTGTGTCCTATGCTTTTGTTGTATACCTGAATAGACCATGTACTCATTTAGATGTGGGGTTGGGTATTTATATGCCTATGGGCGATATGGTTGTAGATGAATATGTTTTTCGTGATTGTGTTTTGACTGTGGGGGCTAGAGATACAGTTATAGATCTACTTCCATTGGATATTTCTGATTTTGATATAATTCTCGAAATGGATTGGTTATCTAAATATCATGCATCTATGGATTGTTTCTGTAAGGAAGTTATTTTTAATATGCCTGGTGAGCCTGAATTTAAATTTGTGGGGGAAAGGAAAATTGTTCCCAGTTGCATCATTTCAGCTATTCAGACGAGCAAATTACTGAGTAAGGGTTGTGAGGGTTTTATTGCATATGTTCTTGACACTAGGAAGGGGGCTTTACAATTAGTTGATGTTCCTATTGTAAGGTATTTTCCTGAAGTGTTTCCTAGTGAGTTGCCAGGGTTACCTCCAGAAAGAGAAGTTGAATTTAGTATTGAATTAGCACCGGGGACAACCCCTATTTCTAGGGCACCGTATAGAATGGCACATGCTGAGTTGAAAGAACTCAAGATTCAGTTGCAAGATTTACTTGATAGGGGGTTCATACAGCCTAGTGTATCTCCATGGGGTGCGCCAGTTTTATTTGTGAAGAAGAAAGATGGTACCATGCGTTTGTGTATTGATTATAGGCAACTGAATAAAGCTACAATTAAGAACAAATACCCTTTACCTCGTATAGATGATTTGTTTGATCAGTTACAGGGTGCTAAAGTGTTTTCAAAATTAGACTTACGATCGGGTTATCATCAGCTGAGGGTCAAGGAGAGTGATATTTCTAAAACTGCTTTTCGTACTCGGTATGGTCATTTTGAATTTCTGGTGATGCCTTTTGGGGTGACTAATGCTCCAGCTGTATTTATGGATCTTATGAACCGGGTACTTCATCCTTTTGTTGATTCATTTGTGATAGTTTTTATTGATGATATTCTGATTTATTCATGTGATATGGTTGAACATGAAAAGCATCTCACAACTATTTTGAATCTGTTGAAAGATAAGAAGTTGTATGCCAAGTTTAGCAAGTGTGAATTTTGGCTATCACAAGTTGCATTTTTAGGCCATGTTGTTTCGGGAGATGGTATATGTGTTGATCCTAAAAAGGTAGAGGCTATTGTAAAATGGGAGAGGCCCAATAACGTGACTGAGGTGAGGAGTTTTCTTGGTTTAGCTGGGTATTATAGGAGGTTTATAAAGGGATTTTCTTCAATTGACTTGCCGATGACTAAACTAACCCGGAAAGATGTTAAGTTTGAATGGAATTCTGATTGCGAAAATAGTTTTGATGAATTGAAAAAGAGGTTAGTAACTGCACCTGTTCTTACTATTCCGCATGGTGGAGATGGTTTTGTTGTTTATACCGATGCTTCACATCAGGGGTTGGGTTGTGTTTTTATGCAGCATGGTAAAGTTATTGCCTATGCTTCGAGGCAGTTGCGTACACATGAACGTAAATATCCTACACACGATTTGGAACTTGCTTCCATTGTCTTTGCTTTGAAATTATGGCATCATTATCTATATGGTGAGGTATGGGAAATTTTTACTGACCATCAAAGCCTTAAGTATTTATTCACTTAGAAGGAGTTGAATTTGAGGCAGAGGCGGTGGATGGAGTTAATTAAAGATTATGATTGTACAATTCACTACCACCCTGGAAAGGCAAATGTAGTTGCAGATGCTTTGAGTAGAAAGGCTTCAGGAAGGTTATCTTGTATTCGATGTGCTAGAGTTGCTCATATTATGGAGTTGAGATTGATGGGATTAGAATTGCAGCTAGTAGATGGGGATAGATTCTTTGCTCATGTAAGCGTGAGGCCTTTGTTAGATACCCGTATTCATGATTTGCAAATTCAAGATCCTTTCCTTGAGAAGAAACGACAAGATGTCCAAGATGGTAAGTCTGAAGATTTTTGTATTATGAATGATGGCACTTTATTGTATAAACAGCGGTTATGTGTGCCTAATGTGGGTGGATTGAAGGAGGAAATTTTAGATGAGGGTCATAATTCCATTTATACTATGCATCCTCGTAGTACTAAAATGTATAGGGATTTGAAGGAGCATTATTGGTGGAATAATATGAAGAAGGAAATAGCTGATTTTGTTGTTAGGTGCCTTGTATGTCAGCAAGTGAAAGTGGAGCATCAGAAACCTACTGGTCTGCTTCAGCCATTGCCAATACCGGAATGGAAATGGGATCATGTAACGATGGATTTTGTAGTTGGGCTTCCTCGATCTCAGAAGGGGTCAGATTCGATTTGGGTAGTGGTGGACAGATTGACCAAGTCCGCTCATTTTCTAGCAGTGAAGACTACGTATACAGTTGATAGGTATGCTAGATTGTATGTTAATGAAATTATTCGATTGCATGGGGCGCTTGTTTCTATTGTTTCAGATAGGGACCCTACGTTTACCTCCAGATTCTGGGATAGTTTGCAGTATGCTATGGGTACCAACTTAAAGTTTAGTACGACTTTTCATCCCCAGACAGATGGGCAGTCTGAAAGAACAATACAGATTTTGGAAGATATGCTTAGAGCTTGTGTGCTTGATTTCAAAGGTAATTGGGATGAATATTTGCCTTTGATAGAATTTTCATATAACAATAGTTTTCAGTCTACTATTGGTATGGCTCCATATGAAGCGTTGTATGGTAGACGGTGTCGTACACCCGTATGTTGGGGTGAAGTTGGTGAGAGGAAGATAGAGGGTCGAGAGTTGATTGAAATCACCACTGAAAGAAGTGAAGATTATTCAAGATAGAATGAGAATAGCTCAAAGCAGACAGAAAAGTTATGCGGATAAACGACGAAAAGATTTGGAATTCCAGAAAAGGGATTATGTGTTTCTTCGAATATCGCCATGGAAAGGAGTTATGAGGTTTGGAAAGAAAGGAAAATTAAGTCCACGCTACATTGGACCTTATGAAATCCTTGAAAAAGTCGGGATGGTTGTCTACAAGTTAGAATTACCACCAGAGTTAGCTCGATTACATGATGTTTTCCATGTTTCTATGTTGAGAAAGTATGTAGCGAACCCTTCACATGTATTGGTGGAACAATCTATTGAGTTGAAGGAAGATTTGAGCTACGTGGAAGAACCGATTGCTATCGTCGATAGGAAAGAACAAATATTGAGATCAAAGGTGATCCCACTTGTGAAAGTTGTGTGGAGAAGGCATTCCATGGAAGAAGCTACATGGGAGAGTGAGGATAGCATGAAAATGCGTTATCCGTATTTGTTTGATTCGGACAACCAAGGTATGTCAATTTCGAGGACGAAATTTCCTAACAGGGAGAATTGTGACAACCCGAATATAATTATGATTAATTATGCTTAAATCATGCCTAGCTTATGTGATATGATTAGTGTGTTATTAATATATGTGATGTTAATTTATTATGTTTAGTATAATCCTACCTTCAAAAAGCATGAAATGTCGAATTAGTTACAAATACAAAATTTTGAAGGTTTCGGTAGGAATGTTCATGTTTAAGGCTAGTTTTGACCTTTATGACATAACAATTGACTTGAGGTGAAAACTATATAGTTGTATACAAGTGATTTATGGTTGTAACACAACAAACGGTGTGTGAAACGGAGGTTCAAGTGAGAAGTTATACCAAAATTACGAAACAAGGGCAAAATAGTCCATCCGTTAAGTAGTATTTTGTCTTATTATGGCAACAGATGTTTTATTCTCATTGGTTGGGAAGGGTGGTGGCTTTGGCCGAACTTCAACCCTTATAATTACATATTTATTCATCCAAAATGCAGCCATGAGATATTTTAAGCTTAAGGAAAGAGAAGTAGGAAGTTAGGAAGAAAAAGTGAGGAGAAAATTGAAGAAAATTCACAGAAAATTACGTAAAAGCCCCGAAGGTAATTCTAACTGCAAATCTTATTGTTTTTATTATATTTAAGTTTTATATGATAGAAACCATCATTTTTTTACTAAACTTTCAGCCCTTGATATATATGTTTGGATAGATGAAAGTTTAAGTTAAGTTTAATGTATAAAACCCTAAAATTGCTTTGTTTAGAAACTCTGTTTATTCAAATTTCCATATATTTTTGTGTACTTACTGGAATTGATTGATTCCAATTGGGGATTAACCTAGACTCATATATGTATTACATATCCTAAAATAATGTTAAAATACCAAGAAATGAGTCGTTGGTGAGAGTTTGAAGTTCGGGTGTGAAATCTGCCCTAAGGGTGAAAGTATGCCCGCCATGTGTTCGATGTTTTGCTTGACATAGAAAATGAACTCTGAAAATTATGAAATTTTAATATTGTATTGTTCAGTATGTTTACTGATGTTGGGTGAAATATCACATAAATTTATGATGTAGAAAAATTATGGAAATTCCTGGAAGTTGAATGAACGATGAAAGAGCCTATAGGGCAGTTTGATATGTGGTAAAGAAATGATCATGTCTTGCTCTAAGAGACTTAAAACGATGTATCGTCTTTTGTATTGGAATACTAATATGACAAGGATTGAATTTACAAGAATAAATGAATTTATATTTGGTCTGTGATTTGGATATATTAAATATACTAGCATGAATTTGGATGGGACTTCACTTGTGATAAATGATTTGAATGGAATCATGTGATGCTTATGGATTGAATTATGTTTAAATCGTTCTTTGGATTATTGATATTATTATGATGATACTAATATTTTAAGAATGATAGGAAGGGAAGAAGAGTTGATTGAACAAGTACTGAATAAAGGCAAGGGCAAAGCCAGTTAAACTGCCAAGGTGAGTGTACTTATGATTTGTTTCATATATAAATATGAATATAGCTCTAAGAGCGGATTTGTTTGAATACTTCGGTATTCAGGATTTGTTTGGATATTAAAATATCCAGGATTTATTTGGGTCTTATGATCCAGGATTGGTTTGAATACTTCGGTATTCAGGATTTGTTTGGATATTAAAATATCCAGGATTTGTTTGGGTCTTATGATCCAGGATTGGAATTGGACAAAGATCCAATGATTTGTTGGAACTAATGTTCCAGGATTTGTTATTGCCAATGGGCAGAATTATTTGGATCTTCTGATCTAGGATTTGTTATTGCCAATGGGCAGAATTTTTCGGATATTATATCTACATATTCGATATAGAATTGTTATTCTATTGCAGGGAAGGAGTACCTCACTAAGCTTAATGCTTATGGTTTGTAATTTAACAATTTCAGGTTCATATGCTGCCGGCTAGGATACCATATGACTGGTAGATTTGAGAGTTGCACCGTTGGAGAGAGCTGGGGTTTAAAAATGGGATTTTATCTTTGTCACACTGAAGATTTTAATATACTCACACATTTTATATATTGATTTAGTATGGATTGGGTTGATCATAGTTAATCACGGTATTGTATGTTCGCTTAATTATGACTCTGATATTGAATTTTATGATATAAGAATAATATTATGTTCATTATGTAGGAAAATATTGATGAATGAATCATATTTCCAATGGGCTCAAGATCATGATCTAATTATTCCAATAACAAATGATTAGTATGGATATTGGGTTTTGGGGTGTGACATTAACCCTAGTGGATGAGATAACCATGGTACTATGGAATTGAGACTAGATTGTTAATTAATTTCTAAATTTGAAGATAGGTTTGCATGTAGATGAATAACCCTATTGTAGGAATGATAAATCTGGAAATTTTATGTTATAATCACGAAAATAATTGCGAGTTTTGAATGATTGTTTATGGTGGGTTATTTTAAGGGACTTTTAGGTATTTGAGGCATTATTTTAAATTCCCTATGATTATGTACAGATTTATCATTTAAATTATGTTAGAAAGTAACCCATTATCATTTGGAATAGTTTAGAATCATTGATTGGGAGTTGGGATGAATTTTAGACGAATTTTGATGCGGAAAGGATTGGAAGAATGAAGTTTGGAAGAACAGGGATAATCTTAGAATTCTCGTTCGAAACCTGCCCAAGTCGTTGAAACGACCTCGTTAGAGCAAGAATTCCAACGCAACTTCTAATGAGATTTTTGAGTTCGTTCAAATTGAGAAGTTTGTTCAAACGACCTCGTTCGAACGAGAATCCTGGACTTCTAATGAGATTTCAGAATGCTTATTTTTGGCCCGGACATGTTAGAACCCTTCTAGGTTGTTTCAAGTGAGAGAAATTAACATACGCTATCATTGAATGACTTAAATTCCTAGTTAGTAATAAGTGAGAGAGAGACTATTCAAGGGGATATAGTAGGGTAATAGACCTTTGAGAAAAGGTATATGTTAGAGAGATAAGTCGAAGTTTTGCAATAATGTTAATAGTAGAGATGATGATACTATCTATAAACTTGGGGACAGGGGTTGCGAGAATACCTATTTTATATATATTAAGCTATGTGTATGCTTATTGAATAAACAGTTATGTGTATTACATACCTATGCTTCTTGCTATCGAGCGGAGATTGCACATTATAGACAATCATGCCTTGAGGAGCCTTAGGGTGGGGTATTGATTGGTACCACTAGAGCATAGAACCTAGGTACGCACTCTCTGTGAGAACAATAGTGATGACGGTCGAATGGGTGCATGGGTATGTGCATAGCCCATCGGTTTGGGACTATGTTCACCTCCAATATATATGTTTTGTTTTGAGGGTTCGTGAGTGATTTAACCTTTAGTCCTTAATGCAATGAATGATGCAATAGGACATGATAGCAGAGTATGCAGGGACCGCAACCGTGTCTTGGGGTGCAATGTAGTATATATATAAGATACAGTGTGTATATATACCTATAATGATAACTACTGTGTGAATTGAGTAGGCAGAATTAATAATGAAAACCCAAATGAATTAAGTAGCGAACACTTAATTATATTAAACTGAAAGTTCCTTTTTATGCTAAAGAGAGATTGATTATACATATCATATTGCGAGCAAAATTCACGGGGACGATATTGGGCTAGGAGTAGATATTAGTCAGGAAGGACTAGTTAGTATGCGAATAGGAACTAGTAGGATTGGAAAGTATGCTAGGTGTGCACATTAGATGAGAGGTGATCATCTCAAGTGAGTTCGATAATCTAACATGAATAATATATGTGCTAATATATCGTTTTAAGCACTCGCTGATTTTAAACTATTTTTTAACACGGGCTCTGACCCGTTTTCTACAAATCTCTTTTCTTGTCAAATTATTTTAGGTGCCAAGCCATATGGACACCAAGCATAGGAGTTACATTCATTCAATGAGCTGTAGGTACTGAGGAGGTTGCAGGACCTTGGTAGTAGATGCCTCTATGTCTATCATTCCTTACTTTTCTTTTATTTCCATCCGTTCGGCATGTCGCCTCTTTTCTATTCAGATATTAAGAGATTATGGACTTAGTTATTTACCCTTTTTCGTTATTGGATTTATTTAGTTGGACTATTGTATTTGACGTTAGGCTGGAAATGTATACTCCAGTCCCTTTTATTATGTCAGTTATTTCATTTCTTATGAAATTGGATTTAATGGTGAATGTTTAGTTATTTCCTTAAATGGTTTTATATTAGTTGGAAAGATAAAATTTTGACATCAACCTTGTAAAATATTAGGTTGTTAGTTTTAATAATAAAGTTTTCGACAATGATGCATAATCTGAACCAACTGGATATTCTGATTTAATTAAAAAAGGACTGATCATCCGATATTTAATTAGGCAGGTGTCACACAAGTATGATATGTATGTCATACAAACAATAAATATCACTATTGGCATTTATGCAACCTAACAAGTTCATTAGGTATACACACAACCCAAATATTTAATTTATACGTAGTATTACTCTCAATACTACAAGAATTATACTAACTAAATTATGAATACTCTCTCGCTCGTAATTTATGGGGATAGTTGGTCGCTCCAATTATCATAAAGTATTATACTCTTTTACTTACCAATAATCCTGAACTAACCTGAAATCCAGTTCATACTGCTAACCATCACTCTAGATAAACATGCTGCCCAGATTTGAAACATAAGAAAATTCCCAAAAACTGAGAATGTCGTTCGAACCAGAAGCTCTCGTTTGAACGTGATAACACGTCGTTAGAACGACGTCATCGCATGACATGCCATCTTGTTAGAATGAGATCCAATCTCATTCGAACGAGATTACGCTCTATCATCCCCTACCTCTACATGTTGTGTTTTCCATCTGTTAACACCCTAAAAACCTCTACAGTTCAGTCCCAACCCCCCCCCCCCCCCCCCCCTCCAATCGATTCCAATCTATATTTCCACATGAGGGGATGATTTCTAATATCCTAAAATCATTAAATCTTGAATAATTAACCCTTAATTCCAAAATCCCCAAATTCATATTCATAGAATCCTAATTAATAAATTGTCAAATTAAACCTTATAATCCCAGATTTAATCATCAATTATCATCATAAATTCGAGGTTATTCTACTCACTACATGAACAAATAATCTTTGTGTCAAATCAACCCTAATATAACCTTTAATCATAAATTTTTCATCAATTTACATGTAATTTAAGGGGGTTCACTACCTACACTAACACGAACATATTTAATGCTAAAAGAAAGTAAGATTTAAACACTTACCTTATGAAAGACGATCTGATACTTTGGTGGTGTGGTATGGTTGCGACCCTCATTCTCTGATCTACCCGATGGTGGTCTCGGTGGTTGAAAAGGTGCACTCGTGGTGGCTCTTCTTTAGAGCTTCTCTTCCTCTTCTCCCCTTTTTGGTATCTCTCTGTGTCTCACTATTTCTCACGGATGATAATCTATTCTAACCCATGTGGGAGACGTTTTATTTCTCTAATTTTCATCCTTTATTTTACTCCAAAAATACAAATTACCAAAACGCCCTCTCAGGATGCCGATTCGGCCTAAAAATGCCTCGAAACCCAAACTAAACCCTCGGGTAGACTTTTTTGACTATCTCGACCCTTTCGAACACAATGTCTCACTCGAAACGTCAATTTGAATGAGTTATAAAAAAAATCTTTTATTTTCATTAATTAAATCCCGACACGACTGACATGCGCCTCCCAACTTAATTTTTATAACTGCCGTATTTTTCACTCACGAAAACTTTAATATTTTCATAATCATATATTACATTACTAACTATGTAATATTTGACATAATTCTCACCAATAAATACTAACTCTCACCACGCTAGTAATTATTTAATTAAATTAGGATTAATGGTAAATAAATTTCCACATTTAAATTAACTAATCCCATAATTAAAATAAAATCTTTAAAAAATACGGGATATTTCATACTTCCCCCCTAATAACGGAATTTCATCCCAAAATTCGAAAATAAAGTATACCTGATAAAATAATTTTGGATATCGATCATGCATCTCATGCTCGTGGTCATAAATATACTCGTCAGCATTATGATGCCCCATAATATCACCTCAGATTCTTGTGCACAATTACGTTTTGACGTGTTCAAAATTTAACTAGCAAAATATTTTGTTATTTTCCACTATTGATACACTTATATCACCATTTCAATAATAGGTCTATTCACTAGAACCCACGGTTAGCAATAAGTTCATTTAAGCCCTTACGTACCTTTGTATTCCTTTATCCTTAAGGACCCACTTATATAATGGAACGCAAGACTATAACTAATTCGATAAAAATATCTTGAGAGATGCGTATATACTCCAATGACTATTATCACTATGTTATAAAATACCTCACTTCGATAGGTAGCAATTTCTATATTGCGTGTACCAAGTCATCTATCCTCGCGAAATACACTCTCATCAATCCCTGACTACATGTAAGGACTCAAAATTTAGTTTCCATAAAAGTACTCTCACTACATTTTGAATTATACGAAATGAAATGGAGTGGGTCCATCCTTATCAGGGAACCATGAACACCTCGAGTCCGCAAAACTAATGAGTTCCCTTTTTACAACTATCCAAAGGGAGGCGGGAAATTTTCGCAAAATCACTAAGTAGTTAATATTATGATAATCACATACCGCCCTACTAGTTGTAATTAGTATTTCTAATTACTCCAAAAGTTTAAAACATGCTTCCTTGCATTTTTCCAAATTTTATATCACTTCTTCCAAATATGCATCATCCTATGATTGACACAACTAGCATTAGGCTAAATCCCATTCTTATCGCCTCCTGACACTTCCTATCCAAGGTGGGACTCAAAGGTCTTGTTCTCATTTACATCAAAATTGGGCGGCACTTTGTGTTGGTTTATTTTGTCTCATTTAATAGCATGTTGGGCACACTGCCTAGTAATATAACACACCTCCACATAATAATTGTTATTTTGTCCCTAAACAATTTACTTCGTAACCCAAAGAAAATCCTGTCCACTTTGTGATCTGGATAATCTGATAAGGAATTTTATCAATTTTTGTAGCTAGGCTATTCATGGAAACATCAATTTGTCACATCATTCTAGTCAGTAGTATCAGACCAACCTGGAGACTTTACTATGTCTTTCTCAACCCAAAATTCACTCACTTATCATCTCACATCACGTGGAACATTTTACTCCACTTATTTTGAGATAGACAAAAATTTTGGCCCGTGCGTGGGATCCAAACTTGCGTATTTCCTAAGCCCTTTTTCCAGCTATTAGAATTTTACCAACTTATCAATGCACGAACTACTCTACACCTTGTACTAGGTGAGACTCACATTATTCTCAATGTATTTCGACTCAACTTCCAACTCACCTTAGTTGTGGGAGTTTTCTTGGACATGCACACAGTCAGACTATCACCTTTCATCAAACGACGTTTAGCCTCTCTTACATTTCCACCTATTTTTCTGATTGTCCCACCAACACATTTACAACATCTTTCTAAGCCTTCTTACGACAGACGGTACCGAAAAGAAAATTAGCCAGGGTGCCCATACACTCTATATCATATGCACCATTGTGCAATCGTCTCTAAGTTTCACATGTAACATACTTATCTCAAATCCGCACCGGCCTTTTCAACTTGGATATACCGTAAGACTAACTTGTTAACCTACAAATATAGTTTGGTTCTCCTCGTGACAACCCCACCTATTAATCAGTGGTAAAAAAAAATGTCCCGTTCTCCCTATATAGCACCACTCGAAGCTATAGACCTTACAACATAGATTAGGTCTCAACTCAAGTTTTCATCTACATGCATGTATAATAACTAAAGTGATAAATTCATACTCTAATGACCAATACATCTCTCGACTCTCGACATTTGCTGGGATTCATGTGTGGGATGTCTCGCAAGCGAAATCCAAATAAGGAACCCTCCTGATACGCTACTACCTAGCCTTATTGGTCATTAAGATCCGTAAGTCTAGTGTACATACTCAGAGTATCCAAAATCATATCCCCAAACACACAAGTCTAATTTCCCACTCCCACATTACTAAAGGAGTTTACACAACACAACACATCGCTATTACTATCATTAGTTTTTTCTATACTAAGTCAATAATGAGATAAATTTCCCCACTCGATAGTAAATGTTATATACCCCAACTCATATCACTATAGTTCCTACACACTGGAATTAGATATAATGAAACAACTATAACCTCTGGAGTCTCCTCCATGATGTAGCATAAATGCGAGTTCATTCTCTTTCAGTTGACATATCGCTAACTAACACAATCATGCCCTGAAATAGTTAACACGATAGCCTTGCTGTAAAATCCCACCATCGCTCAACCCGTCGCTAACCAGTCCAAAACCAAGATAACTTCGTAGTCGAATATTATTTCTCGAAATGAGTAAATTCACTAAAATATAACCTCTAAATGACTATATCCACTTTCCTGTAGATCATAGTAATTACCCCTGCTACTAAATGGTAAACTATAAGCACACGTTACTAATACTAACAATACACCCTCTAAAAACCTTTTTACTCATGAATTTAGTGTTAACAAACTACTATTACTCACTCGTGTCACACAAATATACTCCATTTACTCTAGGATAAACTGCACACTTTTAATCGACAATAACACTGACGGTCCAAATGCTTTCTGGACGCAACACTCTTGTCTAAATTGATTCAAAAACATTGACAAATATTACCCCTGTTGGGCATCCTGGTCCTGCCCATTAACTTACTACAGCCAAGGTCAATACAGGTGACCCTACCCTACACACATAGGATACTTATTTGTGTCATCTCTCTATTTTTGGCCCCACTAGACATACTGGAATTGTACTTCTTTCAGACCTAGTAGTCTTAGCCTCGACTGCTACCCTTGTTGTCCCTTTGTGTTTATTGCTCGGGGAAACACTCAGTCGTCCCAAGTTGCTCTAACTAAATCCATCGTTCCTTAGTAGAAATTACCATTGATCTACGTCATTTAAATGAGTCCCCTATTAGGTATCCCTTTGTGGTGTATCACCACTAATAATTACTTCTGGTCTTGCCATTCTCTGGCTGTGTTCTCCAGCTCTCTTGGCTCCCTTCTAATGAAAGCCTTGATATAAACATTAAAAGTATGTCATTGTCATCATGTGTATACATCATCCAAGACTGATTTCTCATAAATATTGGCGACTCCTATTCGTGAATCCATTTTTACGCTTTAGAACCTTACTCTCCATTACCTACCTCCTCGGTTATGAAGTCCTCTTAAATGGATAATTTTGTCATTACAATTAGCCTTTGTTCATCTCTCCTGTGAAAAGTCTAGAAACTTCCTTCACACCTCTAGTTGAATAGTAGATGAAAGAACTTGTAATTAAACCACACCCCACATTTCTCGATTAATTCCTTATCTACATCCTTATGTGGTAACTGTCTCCTAATATGGTGGTACTTCTCTTATGAGAAAAATTTAATCCAACCTTAAAGCCGAAGTTTCACTGCACCTCACCCTACGAAACTATTTTTGGATTATCTCCTTCCATTAGCAGATCACAATTCTTTTCTTGCCGTATCCATATAATCACACATAATATTCCTCATACAGTTCCTCTCACAAAATCTGTCTTGGAGCCTAATTAACACATATTACCGTATTAGCCTTAACTTCCATATTATCAATTTACATATTTAAACTATTCAAAAACGTTAAAAATTAAATTAAATTTTATGAGTGGAACCTTGAAAAAACATTCTACTTTCCCTCACCCCTTTGTGAGCTATATGGGGTGAGTCTTAAATTTCAACCTCCATTCTCTACGACGGTGTATGGGGGAAACTAAAACACTCTAATGATTCACTTTGTGTCATCTATCTGAACCATAATCATGGCGACTTCTATCTCATTTACTATTTCCTAGAATACTTTATAGCTTCAACAGAGCCTTTCCTCCTGCGGTCCTTATAACGGCCCTCGATGGTCATCCTATGTTCTTCGGCGTACAAAACTCAATCAAATTCGCATATGATTCGTATCAATTATACTAAATAGTAGGAGAACGTAAATGTATGTATGAAGATTAATACAACAATCCTATAATAGGGATCTATATCAAAGAACATAACACTGAAACTTAGTAAAGCTGCACAAATCTTAAGGACACTAAAACCTGATACTCTGATATCACCTGTGATACCCCGCCTAATTAAATACTGGGTGATTAGTCCTTTATTAAATTATATCAGAATATCCAGTTGGTTCAGAATGTGCATCATTATAGCAAACTTTATTGTTAACACTAACCACCTAATATTTAAAAGGGTTGATGTCAAAATTTTATCTTTTAATCAATATAAACCAAATTAAAGAATCACTAAACATTCACCATTCAAAACAATCTCATATGAAATAAAATAAATGGAATAATAAATGTGACTGGAGTGAACACTTCCAACGTACATACTAAATACAATAATCCAACGAAATAATCCAACAACTGAAAGGAGTAATGTGACTAAATCCAGAATCTCTGAATGCCTAAATAGAAAATGGTCAACATGCCCTAACTGAATTAAATAACTCAAGATGAAGAAATGGTAATCATGAAGGCATCTACTACCGAGGTCCTGTAACTTCCATAACAGCTACATTGCATCAAATGAATGTAACTCCTATGCTTGATGTCCCTATGGCTGGGCACCTAAATAATTTAATAAAAGGAAAGAGATTTGCAATAAATGGGTTAGAGCCCGAGTGTAAAGTATTTAAAAATTTTAGCGATTATTTAAAAATTGCAGTAAAGCAAAATATTATGTGCATGTTAGCTTTTCGAGCACTCACTTGAGCTTCTAACCTCTCAACTAATGTGCACGCCTAACACACCTCTAAATACATTCTCATTATTCTATCATGCCCAACTAGACTATACACATAATCCCTCAAATTACTATGCGCAATACCAACCCATATTTCCCACGCAATACCATGTTAAACGTTTCTATAACTATTGTATCAATTTGGGAAGTATGCATAAATCAAGTTAAGTATTCATCTACTTATGTTATTCAGGGATTTTCATTATATTTATTATCCACATACCTTCACCCATATGTAAGTAACATTATATATATATATATATATATATATATATATATACATATACTAAAAAGGCACCTCTAGGCTCAGCTAATGTGCGTTCATGCTCTGCTTTCAAGTCCCGGTATATCTCACACTGAATAAGGACAATGGGTTCAGAATCTTCCACGAACCATAAATTACAAAACACACATATTGGAGTCGAACGTAGTTCCAAGACTATGGGTTATGCACATACCTACGCACCCATATGACCCTCATCACTATCATTCTCACAGTATCCTGTACCTAGGTTCCATGCTCTGAGGCACAAATAAAATATCCCCCCAAGGCTCCTCAAGATATGACTGTCCCCTTTTTAAAACCTCTCGTGATAACAAATATGGTACGTATGTCATACACACAATAAATATCACTATAGGCATTCACGAAACCTATTAAGTTCATTAGGTATACATACAACCCAAATATTTAATTTATACATAGTATTAATCTCGTTACTACTTGCATTATATTTACTAAATTATGAATACTCTCTCACTCGTAATTTCTCGGGATAACTCGTCGCTCCAATTATCATAAAGTATTATACTCATTTTATTTCCCAGTAATCTGGCACTAACCTGAAATCCAGTTCATACTTCTAACCATCACTCTAGATAAACATGCTTCCCAGATTTGAAACATAAGCAAAATCCCAGAAACTGAGAATGTCGTTCGAACCAGAAGTTATCTCATTTGAATGAGATAACACGTCGTTAGAAAGACGTCATCGAGCGACAGGACATATCGTTAGAACATATCGTCCCCTACCTCTACATGTTGCATTTTCCATCCGTTAACACCCTTAAAACCTATGTAGTTCAGTCCTAAACTCCCCCCACTCGATTCCAATCTATATTTCCACATGAGGGGATTTTTTTTATTATCCTAAAAGCATTAAATCTTGAATAATTAACCCTTAATTCAAAAATTCCCAAATTCAGATTCATAGAACCCTAATTCATAAATTTTCAAATTAAACCTTCTAATCCCAGATTTAATCATCAATTATCATCATAAATTTGAGGTTATTCTACTCACTACATGAACAATTAATCTCTGTGTCAAATCAACCCTAAAATATCCTTTAGTCATAAATTTTTCATAAATTTACATGTAATTCAAGGGGGTTCACTACCTACTCTAACATGAACATATTTAATGCTAAATGAAAGTAAGATTTAAACACTTTCCTTACAAAATACAATCTGATCCTATGGTGTTGTTGGTATGGTTGCGACACCCGTTCTTCGAGCTACATGACGGGGGTCTCGGTGGTGGAAAAGCTGCACTCGTTGTGGCTCTTCCTTTGAACTTCTCTTCCTCTTCTCCCCTTTCTGGTCTCTCTCTGTGTCTCATGGCTGATAACCTATTCTAACCCATGTAGGAGACCTTTTATTTCTCTAATTTTCGTACTTTATTTTACTCAAAAAATACAAATTACCAAAACGACCTCTCGAGATGCCACTTCGGCCTAAAACTGCTCCGGAACCCAAACTAAACCACCGGGTAGACTTTTCGGACTTTCTCGACCCTTTTGGACACAATGGTGCAATCAAAACGACCATTTGAGAAACTTATAAATAATTTTCTTTTATTTTCATTGATTAAATCCCGACACGACTAACACACGCGTCCCAACTTAATTTCGATAACTGCCGTATTTTTCACTCACGGCAACTTTAATATTTTCATAATCATATATTACTTTACTCACTAAGTAATATTCGACCCAATTCTTACCAGTAAATACTTATTCTCATCACACTAGTAATTATTTAATTAAATCCGGATTAATTATAAATAAATTTCCCCATTTAAATTAATTAATCCTATAATTAAAATAAAATCTTTCAAAAATACGGGGTATTATAAGAGACTCATACCCTATTGACCTTACAAGACACAACCTCATCTCCTGTTGATCGAGAAGGCCATAACCTCATACCCTATTAACCTAACAAGCCCCGAGCCAAATATAACGTCAGGATCTTTAATACCCACTCAATGTTTGATTCTTCTTAATCTATGACTCTTGGATTTTACACTCTTTTCAGTTTGATTAAAAAAAAAGATTATCTAAAGAGATCTCAACCGATCAGACTTCTTTAGAAGAGAGCTCAGTCAAGCAAAATTCTTTAGAAGAGAACTCAGCAACAACATCAGTCGAGCAGACTTCTATAGAAGATAACTATGTAACCACATGAGTCGAGCATACTTCTTCAAAAGAAATCTCAACTGGGAAGACTTCTCTGAAAGAGAGATTAATCGAGAAGACTTCTATAGAAAAGGATTCAGCACCAACCTCAGTCGAGCTGACTTCTACGGAAGAGAACATAACAATAACCTCATCCAAGCAAACTTCTATAAAAGAGAACTCGACAACAACCTCATTCGAGTTGACTTCTAAGAAAGAGAACTCTACAACAACATCAAATGATAAGAATTCTCTAGAAAAGATCTCAGCCCATAAAACTTCTACAAAAGAGAACCCAATAGAAAAATTGATTGAAAGAGGGCCCAACAATAAAATCATCCTAGGATAATAAAGTATGTGTATTTGGCCTGTAATGACCATTTCTTCATCTAGAAAGTCTATAGACTCATCTAGAAAAGTTGGCCTCACCAAGAAAAGTCTGCGACTTCATCCAATAAAGGCATCGGCTTCAACAAGTAATGTTTGTGGCCTCATACAATAAATTCTACGTCCTCGACTAATAAAGGCCATGTCGTCATCCAATCAACGGTCTCAACCTCATCTAGTTAAGTCAACAACCTAAGATAGTAAAGGTATTAGTTATATCAAGTAAAGTTGATGGCCTCATGTGACACCCTACCTAATTAAATCCCGGGTGATCAGTCCTAAATGAAATGAAAATAGGTTTCTCAATTTCTTCATTCTTGGCATCACTGTCGAAAACTTTTTAATTACTAATTACCTAAGCGAAACTAGACTGGTGCCAAATTTTATCTTTCATTAACCCAAGTCAAATTACTCAAGCGGAAATAATAGATAAACATTCACAATAAACTGTAAGTCAAGCCATCTCACAATATGTAAAGAATAAAGTCTTGTCGAGTCAACAATTGGCTCAAATAAAAAAATGCTAAATAAAACCAACATAATCCAAAACTGAATATCTGAAATAATGACAATGGACAACATGTCCCAAAAGAGAATACTAAACTAAGATCCTACAGTAGATCGGAGTGAATGAATCGTCTATGCAAAGTCCTGCCAGCCTCCACAATGCTGCAGCTATGAGTCCTTGGACTGAATCCTCAAGTCTGGCATCCTTATGGGTGGACACCTAAAAGGGTTTTGAAAATATTTTAATAGCAAGAGTTAGTACTCAAAACGTTTTGAAAATATTTAGCAAGTGATTATCACAGTAAGATGAGTTATTGATTACACATGTTAAGATTAGCACACACTCTCTTGAGTTACCTCACCCCTCATCTATAGTGCATGCCTAACGTTCCGTACTTACCCACCTAGATGTACTACCCAAGATAATAGGACTATAGTATTCAACTAAACTTAACTACGTGACTAAGTTCCCATACCGCTCATATAGTATGTAATGGTAACCGTATCTCATGATTTATATACTTAGATAACTTTTCATGCCTTGTTATCTTTAACCTTTTGTAATTAAGTTTCCTTACTTAATTTTCTTTTAGATGTATTAACAGCATCTCATTATCAACTAACTCGTATAAGTAGATTATTAATACAATATACATTTCGCACACAATATATGCTTATAAATTAATTCATTACTAATATGTCCTCTTAACACACATCAAGGACTCTTGGTTCGGAATAGTCCATCGACACCAAGTTAAAGGATTGGTTCGTAATGTCACCTCGACCACAAGTTTATTTCATGTAGTTGATCAAAAAATCACCCTAACCCCACTAATGAAACTTATACATAGATTGGTTCAAAATTCTTTCGTCACGACCCCAACTTACTATTTCCCTATATTAGTTCGGAATCCTACATCGAACCTAATATAGGCAATTATACTTTAGGTATTCTTTCCACCTAATTATCTATATAATTCAGTAGGTATACAGGCAACTTAATAATAGTGCTTGTACGTAATATTTTCTCTTTAATATTCAATGTACTTATTAATTTACAATTTCTCTCACTATCGCATTTTAATTGACTATTCACACAACTCTAAGGGCCCTTGTTACCCCTCCATTCCTTTAATTAGATAAACTATCTCTAACCTATTGATATTAGTTAAGATTGATATTATCTTCCCTTGTAACTCAAGTCCATAATCCTCGATACATGACTCGATCAGTTTATCTTCATCGATCCAGCTCTCCAAATCATACACCCATGATTATAACAAACCTCCACTAACTACCTACTAGTCTTCACTAAGTCCCTACATAGGTATAACATTATCTCTAAGGTTCTTCACAAGCATTGGAAAATCACTTATAACTCAACCAAAAAAAGAACCCAAAATCACCCTACGTCGATCGATTGACCATGAGCATCGATCGATCGACTCAACCGATCGATCGACATTCATAGTGGATCGATCGATCGAGCAAAGACAAACTCGTTTCTTATTCATCTTCACGCGTTTTCCACCATTTACCATTTTCCAACTCCCATGATAATACACCAGAATTGTAACTAATGATACCTAATTATTCCTACGTATACTAGGATGATTTCCAATTATTTAAACGTTATAAATCCTTACAATTTAGCCCAGAATAATTCAAATCTTCTAATTTTTCAAGAACCCTAATATGACATGTTTTGCCCATGTTTTCAATCATCAACTTAGATTTTAAATTTGTACTAACAATCATGGTTCCTATGATTTTCAATCCTCTATAGATATCAATCTAAGTACATGTTATTTCTACCCAAACATGCAATTAATCAATTCTTTTTCTCCAAGAATATTCATCAAAATGAATTATTCATAAATCCTACGCATGGATATTATAACACAAAGTAATTTGCAAATAACCACTTGCCTTGATTAGATGATGATCTGATTTCAAGTTTGCAGAAGGTGTTAGGTTTCTTTCTCTTCCAATCTTCCTTCCTCAATCACTTATGGTGCAAGAACTCTTTGAATCTCCCATAATTTTCCTTTTTAACCTTGAGAATATTCTCTCTTCTCTCTCTAGTTGCTTCTCTTTGTGTTATGAGGTTTATAACCCTAACCACACTTTCAATTAGGTGATAAAACACTCCAAAATTCATAGGTCTTCGCACTCCCATATATGCCAAAACACTAAAATGTCCCAGTATGGTCCCGGTTTAGCCCCCAAATGCCCTAGTACCCGACTAGTACCCCTAGGTATACTCTTTTGACTAATTCAACCTTTTGGAATCATCTGTGGCCTCTAAATTATCATTTTAGTCACTAAAATTATATTTCCTAACTCATCCTCAATTTAGTCTACACGCGACACCCGGGTGAGATAAAACTAAGTACGTCCATATCACTTTCTATGTCGTACAAATTAACTATCAATATTTATTATTCATACTTAGTAAATTTGAATCATAATATTAATCGGTGTCTATCTCTCAATTAATATTTAAAAATCACAATTATTATTTATTCACTTAATAATCATAATTGTCATTAAATCATATTATATTACTCTACTCACGTAATTTAAATTAAAACGTATTTTATATTTAATTACTCAATTAATTAAATTCTAAATACACAGAAATACAGGGTATTACATACTTCCCCCTTACAAAGGATTTTTTTCATCAAAATTAGGATATACATGCGGTGAATAACTCTGGATATTGCTCTCGCATATTCTCCTCCCGCTCCCATAACGACTCGTCAACATTGTGGTGTCCCCACTGCACTCGCACTAATGGTACCACCTTGGATCAAAACTTACACTCGATATGATCCAGAATAGACACGGGCCTCTCCTCGTATGAGACATCAGGCTACAAATCAATCTCCTCAAGTGAAACGTGCCAGAAGGCTCTCTCGCTCCTCCTGTATTTCTTTGGCGACGCCACATGGAACACGTTGTGTATCCTCCGAAGATGCTCTGGGAGTCCCAATATGTATGATATCAGTTCCACCCTCTTAATAATAGGGAATGGTCCCACATAGTTTGGCACTAACTTCCCCTTCTTATCGAACCTCATAATACCCTTCAGCGGAGATAATCGAATCAATACCTGGTCGCCCACATTTAGCTCCATGTGTCTCCTACCAACGTCAGCATAAATCTTCTCCCTACCCAGAGCTATTCGATTATGTACTCAAATTAACTCTATCTTGGTATAAGTCTCCTGTATCATCTCTGGCCCCAATAGCTTGTTGTCCCCCACCTCTAACGAGCAAGCGAGCGAACGACAAGGCCTCCTATAAAGTGCCTTGAAAGGAGTCATCCTGATAGTGAATTAGTAAGAGTTATTATACGCAAACTCTATTGATGGAATATATCACTCCCATCCTCCCCTAAAATATAGGATACACATCCTCAAAATAGCTTCAAGAATCTGATTCACCCTCTTAGTCTGCCCGTATATCTATGTGTGATACCTCGTACTCAACCGCAAGTCTGTGCCCATGGCCTCCTGAAAAATCTTCCAGAAACGCGACACAAATATTTTGTCTCTGTCAGACATAGTATTAATAGGAACTCCATGCAGCTTAACGATATAAAAAATGAATAGTTACGCGTATTGTATCATATCAAAATCAGTACACACTGGCAAGAAATGAGCTACCTTGGTTAGCCGATTCACTATCACCCATATGGAATCGTGACCCCCATGTGATGTCGGTAGTCCAGTAATAATTCCATTAAAATGCTCTCCCATTTCCACATGGGGATATCTAGTGGTTATAGCATCCCTGAAGGTATCTAATGGTCAACTTTCAATAAACACTGCTATGTCTCGCTTCATACCAGACGACCAATACTATCGTCGCATATCCTGGTACATCTTATCCCTATCGGGATGTACTAAAAACCTCGACCCATGCCACTCCATCATGATTTCATGCCTCAAATATTCATCCTCGGGTACTACTAGTCTCCCATTAAACTGCAGTCAACCCTCTGAGCTGATAGAGTAGGACTCTGCCGCCTCGACTAGTAACTGTCGTACTTTGGCTTGGCAAAATGGGTCCTCACCACCCATATAACACTCTCAGGAGTGATATCTAAAACTACAATGTATTCTCCAGCCACCTCATCCTCATGTCAAAGTTCTATCCACTTCACTTTCCAAATCTGCCCACTCTCCTATAGGTCTTCGGCTCAACGTGTCAGCTACCACGTTAGCCTTACTAGGATGATACCGTATATCAAAATGGTAATCGTTCATGAATTTGAGACACCTCCTCTGCCTTATATTAAGATCCTTTTTGGTGAAGAGATACTAAAGTAACTTATGATCCGTGAATAGAGAAAATTGCTTTCCTATAAGATAATGTCTCCATATCCTCAAAGCAAAGACGACTGCTGCCAACTCGAGGTCGTGGGTGGGGTAATTCTTCTGATATGGATTTATCTTTCGATATGCATAAGCTATATCCCTCTCCTCCTTCTATAACACATCCCCTAGTCCCTACAAGGATGCTTCAGTATAGACTCGATACTCCAATCCACTCCTAGGCAATGCAAGTACGGGTGCTGATGTCAACTTGTCCTTTAGCTCATCAAACTCTAACTGACATTAGTCACTCCACACGAATGGTAATCCCTTCCAAGTCAAGTTTTTCAAAGGACTAACAATATTTCAGAAATCCCTGATGAAGTGACGATAATAATCAGCCAACCCCAAAAAGCTCTAAAGCTTAGTCGGTGTCGTGGGCTATACCCACTCCCTCACCGCTGATACCTTACTTGGATCAACAACAATGCCTTTACTGGACACAATATGGCTAAGAAACTGGACCTCCCAAAGACAAAATCCACACTTCTCGAATTTGGCATACAATTGATGATCCCGTAACATCTGCAGAATTATACGTAAGTACTCGATGTGCTCCTCCTCCGTGCGAGAGTAAACTAAGATGTCATTAATGAATACGATCACAAATTGGTCTGAAAACTCCCTGAATACCTTGTTCACGAGATCCATAAACACTGCAGGTGCATTAGTGAGCCCAAACGGCATCACTCTGAACTCGTATGACCCGTATCGCGACAAGAAAGAGGTCTTAGGTACATCCTCCTCTCGAATGCGCAACTGATGGTAACCTGACCTCAAATCGATCTTTGAGAAGTACGCAGTCCCTCTCAATTGATCAAAAAATTAGTTAATCCTAGGTAACGATTACATATTACGTATCATCACCTTGTTCAGCTCTTTGTAGTCTACACACAAAAGAAGCGAACCATCCATTTTCTTCACAAATAACACCCACGCACCCCATAACGATGTACTCCGCCGAATGAAACACTGTCCCAAGTGCTACTAAATTTGTTCTCTCAACTCTCGCATATCTGATGGAGCCATGCGATATGGTGCTCTGGAAATCAGTCTCGTCCCCATTGCTAAGTCGATGACGAATTCAATCTCCCTGCTGGGTGGTAACCCTGATATTTCTTAGAGGATGTCCTCAAAATCCCTCACGAATGGAATTGAGTCTACAGAAACAACCACATCCTGTGAGGTCTGCTCCTCGATGTAATATAAATTAGTGCGTGATCCTCCCCTGGGAAGAGATATCGCCACTAGGAACATCTGATGTCCCGGAATGGAGAACATAATAGTCCTCTCATAGAAATCTACCATCGCCCTATAACCCGCCAACAAATTCATGATTAGGATGGTATCGTAACCCTTCATATCTATCACTAGAAGGTTTTTTGCTAGACTCAATCTCCCGATTATAATATCCATACTCCTACAAATCGAGTATATAAGGGACCACTACCCATTGGTGACGCAAAACACATAAGATGAGTGTCGACTATCTCTAAAAGATCGACTGCTCGTGCAAATCTAGTGGAAATAAAAGAATATGTCGCACCTGCGTCGAACAGAATACAACCCACATGCCCATAGATAAGAAACGTACCCATGACTGCTGGTGACTCATGGGGTGCTATATGTATAGGCACGTTCCAAACGTTTTACACATGCCCATAGTGCATCTGTCCTGGTTGAGCTTTGGGTCTTGTGCTAGTGTTAGGGCTAATGGAGCCTGCTGCCCCCATTAGGCACCTTGCTGTTGCGCCCTGTCTCCCTATGGACAAGTCCTACTCTTATGACCCTGTTGGTCACATGTGAAACACTGCCCCTATAACTGTCTCTACCCTTAGACCTGATGGCCCTAACATTGGCCCTGATGGCCTTGGCCCTGCTAGCCTCCCCCTTGGTTCCCTTGGCCCTAACGGCCCTAAGGAACCTGCTGTTGGGGACCCTATTGTTCCTGTCTGTCAGATCGATGTCTCCCATACCTAAATCTCTTGGTAGAGTTCCCCTGTCAGGAATCCTACCCTTGTTGACCTGCTGTCAGTTGTTGCGGTGTGCTGCTGTCACTACCCCCATTTGCCTTTCTCGATTGGCTAGGCTCACCTCTATTGCTTACCTTCACATGGAAGTAATGATCCTGATAGTGCACTAGTGCAGCATTGACGACATTTGTATATATCATCAGTGCTAGGTTACCGATCAAATGTTTCCTAATCCTCCAGGCCAAGGCATTCATAAACTTTGACTTCTTTCGCTCCTCGTTCCTCACCTCGTCTAGAACAAAGTTAGCTAGATGGGTGAACTCCTTCTTATAGTCAGCTACTGAGCGATCACCCTGAACCACCTCACTAAATTTCTTCCTCATCTCTGACTCTACTACAGGAGAAAATTACATGCGGCCAAACTGCTCCGAAAACATAGTAATCATCATCAAGTCCCTCTCCTTTGCGGTGGTAACTGACTCCCACCACTGTAAAGCTTCTCTCGACAGACTAAAAGTAGAAATCATCTACTTCTGCATCTTGGTGCACTCAAGCATGCACATATGGTGCTGAATCTTCTTATTCTAGTCGCAAGCCTCCACCACATCAGTATTGCCCTGAAACTCGGGTGGATGGCCCTTCTAAAAGGTTTCCTTGACTTGCTGCCAAGAAGGTGGCCTTGCCGAGGCCTGAACTGTGGGTGCCACTAGAGGCTCCACCTGGGGTTGAGGGAAATGGGTTGTCATGGCCTTCATAGCTGTCTCAACTGCCTGAGCCAATATCACTTCCACCTGAGTAATAGATATCATCTCGGGTGGCGGTGGGGGTGGCGGTATATGTGTCTCGTGATGAGCCTCCCTCACCTCACCCCTGGCCTCGGCCCTCTCTGCTCATTGTCTCATCCGTGGCATCTAAAAATATATAGAATTGTATAAGTAGACAATTTTTACAAAATCTAATAGAAGAAGTACGATATCTTAAGCACACAAAGATAAAACAACAGTCCTAAAATAGGGCTCTATATCAAAAGGACGAAATGCGAAAATCGAAGTAAGCCGCTCATATCCTATGGACACTAGAACCTGATGCTCTGATACCATATGTGACACCATGCCTAATCAAATACCGGGTGATCAGTCCTAAATTAAATTAATGCAGGTTTATCAGTTGGTTCATTCTTAGCATCACTATCCAAAACTTTTTAATTACTAATTATCAAAGTGAAATTAGACCGGTGCCAAATTTTATCTTTCATTAACCCAAGGCAAGTTACTCATGTGGAAATAATAGATAAACATTCACAATAAACTATAAATCAAACCATCTCGCAATATATAAAGAATAAAGTCTTGCCGAGTCGACAATCGACAAAAATCCAAAACTGCTAAATAAAACCAACATAATCCAAAACTGAAAATCTGAAATAATGACAATGGACATCATGTCCCAAAAGAGAGTACTAAAATGAGATCCTACACTTGATCTGAATGAATGAATCGTCTATGCAAAGTCCTACCAGCCTCCACAATGATGTAGCTATGAGTCCTTGGACTGAATCCTCAAGTCTGGCATCCCTGTGGGTGGACACCTAAAAGGGTTTTGAAAATATTTTAATAGCAAGATTTAGTAATCAAAACATTTTGAAATTATTTACCAAGTGATTATCATAGTAAGATGAGTTATTCATTACACATGTTAAGATTAGCGCACACTCTCTTGAGTTACCTCACCCCTCATCTATAGTGAAGGCCTAACGTTCCGTACTTACCCTCCTAGATGTACTACCCAAGATAATAGGACTATAGTATTCAACTGAACTTAACTACGCAACTAAGTTCCCATACCGCCCATATAATATGTAATAGTACCACATCTCATGATTTATATACTTAGATAACTTTTCATGCCTTGTTATCTTTAACCTTTTATAATTAACTTTCCCTACTTAAATTGCTTTTAGATGTATTCACTTCATCTCATTATCTACTAACTCGTATAAGTAGATTACTAATACAATATAAATTTCACACACAATATATGCTTATAAATTCATTCATTACTAATATGTCCTCCTAACACACATCAAGGACTCTCGGTTCAGAATGGTCCATCGACACCAGGTAAAAGGATTAGTTCGAAATGTCACCACGACCCCAAGTTTAATTCATCTAGTGGTTCAAAAAATCACCTCGACTCCACTAATGAAACATATACATAGATTGGTTCGGAACTCTTTCGTCATGACCGTTACTTACTATTTTCATATATGAGTTTGGAATCCTACCTCGACCCTAATATAGGCAATTATACTTTAGCTATTCTGTCCACCTAAGTATCTATATGATTAAGTAGGTATACATGCAACCTAATAATAGTGGTTGTAATAGGGTAGTTTAGATATGATGGAGGCGTAACCCCTTTTAAGTACAGTAATGATAAGTGAAATAGCAACACTATTGATTAACCATAGGACATACAAACACTACTCAATGAAGATAGACTCAGTTTTAACTCACAGATCTCTCGTGTAAAACTCAAAAGGTAGTAATGAACTTAGAAGTAAATTAGCTAGAGGGAGAGAGAAGTAAGCACCCTGGATACACCTTGGCAGGCAGCCAAAAACACCAACCACCCTCAAGAATCTCTATCAAATATTAAAAGCTTCGTAATAAATGGCAATGGTGGGTGAGTAAAACTCTCTGGTTTGTAATAACTTTCTCTAATGTATATTATCTTTAGCAATAACTTCTAAACTCTCATAAAGATCCTCCTCCTCAAAGGTGGTTGGGGTCCTTAAATATCTCTGCCACACTAACCTCGAGGCAACTCAGTCATAAATGACTATGAAAGACATCCCTCATACTTTATGTCACAAACATTAAATACCTGATGCACTAGTTGTCTCCACATCATAAACATTAAATGCCAAGGCATGCCTTTTGCCTAACCACTGTGTGTCAGGGGGCTGTTATCGCAGAAGTGGCTCACCAACTACCTGACAGCCCTAAATACCACGGTGCTTTACTCAAGTGCATGTCTGAAATTGTTTAGCTGGCTAGTGACATCACCTATAGTAGATGTGACATTAAGTAGAGGGTTGTTTGATTCACAACTCAACGCCCGATGGAACTCCAAGTTTCTCCGCCCGAGGTTTCAAGGTCAGGGTTCTTCGGTATTTTACCAGGTGTATCTAAGATGGTTAGGACAATCCCCAATGCGGCCTCACTTCTCAATCCTCCAAACCAAGCCCCTCTAAAGTTCCCACGGCGAGGTCATTCGAAAGAGCATGAAAGATCTCTCAAGCCCTGCCAAGCCTGGTCTCTCGCGAGTACCGTTTGACCTCACACTAAAACTCATTATTATTCTCGTTACATAATTACAACCGTTATAGCTCCTAGTCAATATAAACAAAAATACAATATGACTGACTGACACAACAACCTAAAGTATGAGCTGCTACGCTTGAGCTGCCACGTTAAGCTACCATGCTTGAGCAACCTCGGTGCCTTAATCCCTAAAACACTGTTGCTAATGTGGAATTACCTCTATAGCAGGGACTTAATGATAAGCCTCTCATTTAATTATTAAATGAGGTTAGAGATTATTAATACTGATAAAAGTCCACGTGTTTATGCGACTGGAGTATTATTATGCGCGTCGGACATATCATGCGTATTTGTATATTATTTACGTATTAACTAGATAATATTCTAGTATTGAGAGTTTTGACATATATTGTGGGACACATGCCACTTATAATAGTACATGTGTCACCACGGGTCATTTGGCATATGGCGACCCACTTGGGTTGGTTTTTCTCTAAATAAGCCTCAACCTCATACATTTTATAGGGATCTTCTTGGGAGAGAAGAGTGATTTTCTTGCCTTATGAGTTTTTAGAGAGAGTTTTATAAAAGAGTTTTGAGATGAGTTCTTTGAGAAGAGTTTCACATCCTTTCATCTCTCGAGTTCCACCATAATGAGTTTTTCAGTGAATAGTATGAACCTACGAACTACACTGACTTTGATTCCGGGTATGACGGATACGTAGGCGCAACCGAAGTTACTCAAGTCTAACATATATGCAAATCGGTCATTTTCCAATATTAAGCTACCCTCTTACATTTGGAGACTCTGCTGGGGAGGTATTCATGACTTTTTATCGTGTAACGACCCATTCATGCTCGAAAAAGTGGACGGAGATGAAGGAAATGGATTGATAAAGCAATTTTCTGCTCCAACGATTATTAGAGAAAATGCCCAGCTTCATCTCAATTAAGAAATCCAATATTTTATTATGATATCTCATGCATTATATACAAAATATGTGATATATTGATTAGATGATATTTTCATACATATACACATCACAGCATGGCTATTGATAATTTCTATGAGAACTCACCATATTTCATACTCTAAATCACAAAATATGATTGTGCTTGTCTTTTGAAATTAAGTATGAGATTGTTATATTGAGGTATAGTTATTTTTGTTAGTAAGAAATATCTTGGAAGAAGCTAGAACACATTTTGAACGTATGATTTACTTCTTATTTGTCAAATAGTTATTGACGAAATTGAGCTAATATGTTAGAATATATTTAATAAAAGTTAGCAGAAAAATATGACTGAAGAGTTGATTTTTTTTTATCCTAAAATATATTATTTATATATTTTACATTGACAAGTGAAAGATAAGAACTTATTGGAATTTATCAGGTTTTTTTAGATAGTTGTTGAAACAAATTAAAGTCCAGACCATTAAATTGTGTAAGCCTATTTTTTCGACAGGGTACACCGGTTTTATGACAGGAGGTGACTGATAGACAGGGTTTTGCCGCGGCGCGAGCGTCACCTACGCACCGGTCATTTTGAATTCGGCTCACCTGAACTATACAAAAACCTAAATTACGACTACACTCAACGGGTGAGTATAGAGGTAAGTCGGGTATCGAAAATCCACAGAGACGAGTTGCTAGAATTTAAATGGTTTATTACTTCTCAATAAAAGTGTAAAAGATATTTTTCTAACTAAAAAGAAATAAAAGATAAAGTAGGCATGAGTGTATTTAAACTAAAATTAACAAAACGAATAAAAACTATAGGATGCGACTAATATTCCTCAAATCGAGTTAACGTGTATAAATGGTTACATGGGACTGCGAATTATTAGGATTGCATCTCGTTTCGTCAATTAATTAAATTAAGAGTTGTCACACCCCTAAATTCGCATAAAAGACTAATAAGATTTTGGCGTCAACAAATATCTCGGAAATTACGCACGCAAGGTCGTAAACACGGTGCATACATGATATACACCGTTAAATTTCCTAGGCGTAAAAACTAGGACAACGCACTCGAAATAAATACGTAAATCTCCATCACCAAAGCGAAGCAACAAATCAACCCTACGTGAGTTCCATTAATCGCACCCTAATTTAAATTAGCCCCTACACATATTAAATGACATAAATAAATTAACTAATTAATTAAAGAACACCACTAATTAATTTAGCAACTAAAATTATCTAGGCATGAAATTAATTAAGCATGAAAAATAAAGCAAATCCAACTTAAGGGAGACAATGAATAGTAGCACTTACATTAATGGTGGAAAATGAGGAGAGGGGTTATCTCCAACAAAAAATCCCCAAATATACCAAACCCTAAGTTCTAAGAGAGAAGAGAACTAAAAATCTAATTTATTACATGATATTTACAAAAATAAACCAAGTCTCCTATTTATACTAAGTTGGAATTAGCAAAGAAAAGAAAAGAAATAAGAAAACAAAAAGGGAGATAAGTCTCCAAATTAACTAACAAAAGAAAAAGGAAAAAGAAAAAAGAAAATAAAGAAAGAAAGCTAAAGCAAAAAAGGGACCAAAATACAGAGTACCGGTCGACCGGGTGTGGTAACCGGTCGACCGCGCATAATGGGGGCTGCCCACTGTCTACAACCCACGGCAAAAATGGAAAACGCGGTCGACCGCCGGTGAGAGGCCGGTCGACCGGCGCTGCTGGAAACACCCAATCCATTCATAACTTCGCACACTCCCCGTCCAAATATGGCCAAGAATCTCCATGCCCATTAATGGTGGCAAACACCAAATCAAGACCCATTTCCAAAAATTGCCAACAAAAACCCAACTCCACATATGCCAAGACCATTCTTGGAAGCCAAAACCGAGACTAACTTGTGTTCCACCATTAAAATACAAAAACCCACTTCTAAGCTCCAAAACCTCCATAGCCATTAATGGACAAAATCCAAGCTCCAAAAAATGGCCAAAGAGAAATGCGTATGTGGTCCCAAATCAAGCTCCAATTTCGGACGAAAGGCTCGAATTTCGGGCGAACCAAAACCCGAGCAAAACCCGAGCCTAGGGCCAAATCGCCATCTTCATTTGCTGCTAAAAACGTTTTGGGGACACAAAGGGAATTAATGAATTTGTTATTAAAGAAGAAAAGGGACATGGATGGAATTATTTAAATTGTTAATGAATCCTTATAATTCTTTCCGATTAAAGCTCCGTGTTTTCTTCGTTCGGACTCCGATTCGAGCACAGTTCGCGGCCACGCGAAGCTTGGCCCAAGGGCTACAACTTCCGTGAAGACTTCGGGCAAAAAATCCTAAAGTGTAAAATTACGAAAATGCCCCCGAACGTGCGAATCGCGACGAAGCTTAATCGGAACGTGCCCAAACTTCATACTAAGCACTTTAACACCTATAAAAGCTCAATTATACCTCAAATAATATTTTAGCATATAAAACGGAGGTTGTCTGATTAACGAGCATAATTATAGGCATTAAAGTACCCGAGGGGGCTAAAATGCATAAGTTCGAGGGTAATTAAATGCAATATTCGATACGAATCAGTGACATAAAAGGACACTGTGTACATTGTTTATCCTTCAAAATATGTTTGCATGTTTAAAACAAATTTAAAAGTACCGATAGCTATTGATAGAAAAATAAATTTAAGTCAGATAGATTTCTCATATCTGAAATCTTTATTACAAATAAGACGGTACAGGTACAAGCTACTGACAAGCTGACGTACATGAGAATATGAGTTGGTAAAAAAATATTATTATTATTATTTTTTTCTCCAGTAGCATTTCTTAAAAAAATAAAGAAAAAAAACTACATGTGAAAACCGAGACAACTCAGTGACATTTCTTCCTTAAGAATCCGAATCACGAGTTAAAAATACAAAACAAACCCAAGTGAAAGCCCTACAACCGAATCACCTGGGTCGTCCCTTTCTCCGGCTTGAAATAGCCATAGTTTTCTCAAAGCTCGACCTCGGGGAGCTCCATCGTGCATAACTTCATTAGATCAGTTGTCTTCGACGACATGTGTCATCACCACCTTGCTCCGATCCACCATAGGACAACCCATCTTAAATTCAAGGGGGGGGGGGGGGGGGGAACAAAATCAAACCATCCTGAATGCACAACTGAGAAATCATTTAACCCACCATGAAAAATCGAAATCGACCAACCTTGAGATTTAAACCAGAAATTGACCCACTTTTTGAACGAGTAACCACGGATTGGATATTTCCGGCACACCATTATTATACCACCCAGCGCACCATTTACGGCAGCATTTCGATAAGGATTTTTTCTCCAATGACAATGTTGTTTTGTCCCGGACCTCATGTAGACGAACCATTGATGTTCTCTGACTGATTGTTGTAATCAACAAACCTTGGTTCACCATTTGTTTTGGAATGGACTTGCCTTTAAAACCATGGGTCTGTAGACTTCAGAAGATTGGCAGGCACACCGTATGTGCATATAAGTTAGGTCTTTCTTAAACATTCACATATTATGAAGGGATGGGAACAGTTCTTTTTTTCTTATGAATAGATTTTACCAAGACACCTTCATATAATTACGTGGTGGAAAATATATGCATACATGTAATATATTTTTCATTTAAAAAAAATGTGATGTCCACAAACCTTTTACAAGGTGTTCTAAATATTTTGAAATATTTCTAATATAAGAATGATATTATTGAACAAATGAATTCATTTTATTTTTATTGTGATTAATAAAATAAAATGGAGGCATAATAGCGTGGAGGAGGATGTAGAAAATTAAATAAATTTATTCTCTTATAAATTTATTGAGCATTCTTCATTTTCTCTTGATTACGAAGCACGATAGAAAAGTATGTCGATTATTGATATGTGACTGTTTATATCATGATATTTGAAAAGAGAATGTTCTAACAAACTTGAAAGTATTCGACACGCCTCTATTATGAAAATCTTAAGTAAGTTGTCGATAACAAACCGAGTGAGCTTGTGAGATGTATGAGATACATAGTACCTTGCGACAATATTTTTTAAATCCGAGCACAATAATCACGCAACAATGCATGCATAGTTGATTTTCTTTCACTATTGGAAAATATTTATTTTGATATATGCACCATTATCATATGGTATCACCCAAATTGATATGATAATTCCACGAGTTACGCTGATGATTTGAGAAGATATATAAAAGCATTAAATCTTGGTATATAGATTTATCTTGAGATAGAGGAAGCATATTGAATCTTGGAGGGTTTCTATGACATTTGCAAATAATAATCTATATTTGTACAATCATATGCATACATTATGAATCATTTACGAAACAACCCGAGTATGGTTCACAATTCATATTCCACCTTGATACTTAATACTCTCTTGAGTTTGATAGGACATGTGCTTAAACAACATTAAATTATGCACGATACACCAACGAGTATGGGTGGTTACGATTCATTATACAAATGTCCCCGGACTTTATTTAACTTTTATTTCATTACATCAAATAAAATAAAATAGAGGGGGCATGAGAAGAATTGAACTTGGATATTTCCTGAGTTTTACTAACCATTTGCAATATTATATAATTGGGTCAGAAAGATATTATTTTGTAGAGGCTTCTGAATGAGCAGATATTGAGCGACACAAATATCAAGTCATTGTTGAAAGACATGACAGTTTGAGATACACCTGATGAAATGTAATAATTAGGTTGCTTTCTTTTCTTTTTGGGTGGGAGTTGTAAATGATATATGTAATTTATTTTATCTTAAGCTAAAATAAAATAAAGGGGCAATGGATATTATGATGTTACGTAGCTTCTAGTCTAAAGCTTCTTCGACATCATTCATGCCAAGGTTAGATTGATGAACCTTCAGAGTATAGTAACGTCCAAGTAGACCATTGTAAAAGCTTCTTCAACTTCTTTCGTAAAACGTTGAGACGGATTAAATAGTTGTCACTCGGATATTGACAAAGTCGTAGTCATCCTTTAGACATGACATCATATTACAAGAACTTTGCGAGTATTGTGGTAAGTCTTCTTCAAAAGGGTATTAAATTCCAAAAAACCCGGTGAAATTGGTAAGTGGTTGAACCACGGTCGTTGTGACTTGATTCGTCCAGAGAAGTTGGTCATTGATGCAAACAGACGAAGGACCACACTCGGTTTGTCATTCAACAGGTATGGGCTCCCGTCTTGAAAAAGTGATACAGAAGAATGAGTTTACAAAAAATCTTAACAAGTGTTTTCATTTTTAAATCACCATTATTGGTGGAGTTATACGAAAAATCTTAACAAGTGTTTCCATTGTTAAGTCACCGTTATAGGTGGAGTTTACGAAAAATATTAACAAGTGTTTTCATTGTTAAGTCACCATTATGGGTGTCACCGTTATAGTGGAGTTTATAAAAAAACTTAATAAGTGTTTTCATTGTTAAGTCACCATTATTGGTGGAGTTTTACAAAAATCTTAACAAGTGTTTTCATTATTAAGTCACCGTTATTGGTGGAGTTTTACGAAAAATATTAATAAGTGTTTTCATTGTTAAAGTCACCGTTATAGGTGGAGTTTACGAAAAATATTAACAAGTGTTTTCATTGTTAAAGTCACCATTATGGGTGTCACCGTTATAGGTGGAGTTTACGAAAAATCTTAACAAGTGATTATCATTGTTAAGTCACCGCTATGGGTGTCACCGTTATTGGTGGAGTTTTACAAAAATCTTAATAAGTGTTTTCATTGTTAAGTGACCGTTATTGGTGGAGTTTTATGAAAAATCTTAACAAGTGTTTTCATTGTTAAGTCACCGTTATAGGTGGAGTTTACGAAAAATCTTAACAAGTGTTTTCATTGTTAAGTCACCGTTATGGGTGTCACCATTATACGTGGAGTTTACAAAAAATATTAAAAAGTGTTTACATTGTTAAGTCACCGTTATGGGTGTCACCATTATAGGTGGAGTTTACGAAAAATCTTAACAAGTGATTATCATTGTTAAGTCACCGTTATAGGTGTCACCGCTATTGGTGGAGTTTTACAAAAATCTTAACAAGTGTTTTCATTGTTAAGTCACCGTTATTGGTGGAGTTTTACGAAAAATCTTAACAAGTGTTTTCATTGTTAAGTCACCGTTATAGGTGGAGTTTACAAAAAATCTTAACAAGTGTTTTCATTGTTAAGTCACCTCTAAATGGTAGAGTTTGTGAAAAATCTTAACATGTGTATTTTCATTGTTAAGTCACCTCTAATGGTGGAGTTTGGGAAAAATCTTAAACACTCTTAACACGTGGATTTTCATTGTTAAGACACCTCTAATGGTGGAGTTTGCAAAAAATCTTAATAGGTGTGTTTTCATTCTTAAGTCACCTCTAACGGTGGAGTTCGCGGAAAATCTTAAGAAGTGTGTTATCATTGTTAAGTCACCTCTAACGGTGGATGAAAAATCCTAACAAGTGTGTGTTCACCATTAAGTCACCTTGTAGGTGTGAGTTTGCGAAAAACATTAAAAAGTAGTAATTTGAGCGAGTGAATAATACGTACATGCACAAGAAACCTCATCGTGATTAAAACAAATCAAAAAACATTTACATGCACTAAAAGATTAATCGAGAATGACGAAGTAATTATTATGTAAACCATAATAATACTTACACCAAGCTTGGATGAGAATGATAAAAGAGAATACCGAGGTAGTTATTATGTGTCCATGATAATACCTTTTTACCAAAGCAGAGTTATGAACAATCACAATAAAAACATGGATGCATGTTCATTTAAGTAGGAACAGGGGGAACACTCATTGTATACCATTCGTATGAAAAGAATGATAACGAGGTCCTTCGGAATAACCTATGAGATCAAAGACTTAAAATGAAATTTAAGATATGAGATATGAAATTGATGTATATCATATAACTGAGATATGAAATATGAGATTGCATTATATCATAAAATGTGATATATGAGGTAAAAGTACATCATCAAGATAAAATGAGATATGCGATTAATACCCACGATCCACAGGTCGATCGAACATATGAAAACTGACTAAAGTTGTTCCGTACATACAGTCGATATATTTTAGACATGTATCAATATATCAACTATATGTACGAGGGGGCAAATGTAGGAGGGGCTTAATGGTAAGCCTCTCATTTAATTATTAAATGAGGTTAGAGATTATTAATATTGATAAAAGTCCATGTGTTTATGCGACTTGAGTATTATTATGCGCGTCAGACATATCACGCGTATTTGTATATTATTTACGTATTAACTAGACAATATTCTAGTATTGAGAGTTTTGACATATGTTGTGGGACACATGCCACTTATAATAGTACATGTGTCACCACGGGTCATTTGACATATGGAGACCCACTTGGGTTGGTTTCGCTATAAATAAGCCTCACCCCGATACATTTGAGAGGGATCTGCTTGGGAGAGAAGAGTGATTTTCTTGTCTTATGATTTTTTAGAGAGAGTTTTATAAAAGAGTTTTGAGATGAGTTCTTTGAGAAGAGTTTCACAACCTTTCATCTGTCGAGTTCTACCATAATGAGTTTTCGGACAAATAGTACAAACCTACGAACTACGCTGACTTTGATTCCGAGTATCACAGATACGTAGGAACAACCAAAGTTGCTCAAGTCAAACACATACGAAAATTGGGTGTTTTCCAATATTAAACTACCCTCTTATAACCTTTAATCTAAAAATTACCTTCAAGCCCCCTCTACATTTGCCCTTCGTCGAGAGATTTGTTGGAACAAGAAATGTCTGCACGAAACTTCTCTAATCGATGAACCTTCTCTGGGTGAAAAAATTCTGGCCTCCTTTCCTTCGTTAGAAGAATAGCGTTATAATCTCTAGGAAAAAGTAAAATTCACCCCGATGTACCTGAGCCGAAGCACTACAACTTGTTGAGTATTTGACGAAGGGACATCGCCACTTTTCCCTTATACTGCGCTTCAACCGTTCTAGCTTTATTATTTGAATTCTCTCTAAAGGCCTGCTAACCTTCTCAAATACTCGTTTTAATTCTTGGTAGGTGAAATTATCCCTTGTAATGCTTCGCTATGTTCGAAGAAGCAAAAATTCTCACCTATGCAGTCGAGTCACCATTTAAACAACGTTTGGACTTGTAGCAAGGGGTCATCCTAGCTATTTTGAACCGTTGGAACATCTTTTCCATTAGCAGTTATTGGATATGTCTAACAAAAAATATGGAGCCAAAACTCTAACTTGCTGAAGAAAGCAACCCCTTCTATTCCCCAGGCATCGCTTTGTAAATGACGAGGCACTGTGTTTTCAGTTGTCAAAACACTTCCCAAAGTGCCACGTGTTCATTTGAAATGATTATAGACGGCCTTGCACTTGTGGTGGTGGGAAACTCAACAAACGAGTTCCTTTAAAGGTTTCAAACGTCTCTTTTCTAAACCCTTCCATTTCCTTCATCTTCTTTAAGTTCCTGCCTTCTTTAGAGAGAGAACTCTGTGAGAACTCCATTATTTACCAAGCTCTTACCTAGCTTCTTCCTTCTCTCATCTTTTTACGCCACCACCTGTGCTTGTTCTTCTACATCTTCATTCCCAACCTTTCTTTTACCAAGCTTTTTATGTACTTCGTTATTGTCTGTAATGGCCTCCTCAAGCAACCCTACCACACATGCCTCCATTGTTGCACCTGCTACCCCTGTTGTCACCACCTTCGCTACCACCTCAGTGACTTCTGCCCGCCAGAACCAGTTGCGCTTCTACCGCCAGTCCCCCATATTCGACAAGGGTGATGACTTTATCGGGTCTTATAAGACTTGCTTTTTTAATGCCAAGTATGATACCCTGACGCTTGGTGATGAAGATGAGAGTGCTGATGACTGGGGCTTTCTACCTCCAGAGGGGACTCTCCAATTTCGTCTTGAGCGAGGAAACTTCCCATGGTCGCACATCAACTTTGAAGGGCCTAGGGGCTCTCCTGCTTACATTGATGCCTAGAACTCCCATATGCAGAGTTCTCATATTGACACTCTCACTAAGATTGGGCTTCATCGGGATAAGTGGTTTGGTGAGTTCACCTTGTCCAAGACTAATGTTGCCCTTACATTTCTGGTATCTCTCTAGAATTTTACCACTCATAACTTCATTTTTATATGGGGAAAATTTATAATAACGTTGGAGGATGTGTGCGAGCTTCTAAGCCTCGAGGCAACAGGCCATGAGTCGTATTCTGATGAAGCCCCGGATGCCCAACCATGGGCTAACCGTTTGGAGTTAGACCGTATATGCCGAAGGTTCATCGGTACTTCAAACAAAGTGACCTTCACTTATCTTATCAACTATTCTTTCAAGGATCCTTCTGAAGGTAGTGCCTCTGAGGCCGCCCCCAATCAAGGTACATCACTGGAACTTCCTACCTATATTTTTGTCGTTCTTTCTCATTTTCTTTTAATGGGGAAACCAAACGACAAACCACGAAGGGACCTCATCAGCCTATCCCTTCATTTGGCCTGGGGTATCAAGCTTCCTCTGGATGTAATAGCCTTGGGATCCCTCTACACATGGCTTGATAGAACCCTTTTTAACATGGAATGATCTCTGGGTCTTTATAACTTAGCCAACTTCGCCAACTGTGTCCTCCTAACAGGCTTCCTTTATATACGTTTCCCAGTCGTAGCATCCAAGACCAATCATCCTCCTTTGGGGGAAATAATTTTTCCCCCACTCTCCTTTGTTTATCACAAGAGACAAAGCCGAAAGGAGTTAACCTCCATCATTGATGATTTTTCAAATTTTGTGATGAGGCCCTATGAAGAAGACATCTTTCTCTACACTTGTGGTTTTTTCAGCCATGAAGCAAGAGTGGTCCAGGAAACTACTCTGGACCTCATTATTGAAGACCCTTCAGTAGTTGTGGTCCTTCTATTTTCACCAAGATACCTGCCCTCCTACATCGAGTGGGGATACACCAGCGAGCACTAAAATCCTGAACGATGCACCTGTCAGTTTGGCTTCAATCAAGGGGTCCCTCGCCCAGTTTTTAAACTGCCTAACCCCAAGGTCTACTTTAGCGAGGCATGTTACCTATTCTCCCCAGTCTCTGCATGAGGAGTGAGTTCTACAATGGCTGGGTGAGTCACCATTCCCAGCATCACCAGGAAAGGGGACATGACCCCTCTATTCGCAATAAAGTACTGGCCAAGACAACTGGCCCAAATTTCTGAGCTCATCGAGGGGGATCCCATGTATCCTCCCATTGTTTCCTTTTCTACCTTGGAGTTGGGGTTAAAGGGGAATTTCGTTCTTGGGATTGATTTCCTTTAATCCAGTCCCCCAAAATACCTCCTACTGAACTTCCACCACACTTCCCCATGATCCCCATTGCCACGCCCAAGCCCAAGGATGATGCAACCCCCAAACCACCTGTCCCTTCGGCCGAAGCTGCAACAGCGGAAGGGCCTTCTCAGCCATGTGCTAAAAAGACCAAGAAGTCCAAAAGTGGGCTTTCCTCAAAATCCAAGTCTAAAGATCAAGCACAAACTCCTTTGAAGGCATTCCCTATTGCCTCTGTTCCCCCTCATATGTTCGTACAGGTAGCTGAAGAGCTGAGGAGGTAGGTTCAAGCTGAGGTCGAAAGAATAAATGCTGAGTTTCAATGGTGCGTTGTCATCGTTCCTCCTTTGGGTGCTTTTTCCATGATTGTGGTTGATCCGACTGAGCCATTGGCAAAGAGGAGAAAAAGGTCGAGGGTACCTCAAAGTGGCGATGCAACGGGAAAAAGGAAGAAAACTCTGGGAACTAAGTTCCAGAAGAAACGAACACCCGAGATACTTCCATCTTCTACTCCCTCTGTTACTGCCTCCTCGCCACCTTCACCAGTGGTTATATCTTGTCGTTCTCCCTCTAGATCAGAGGTATGTGTGCTTTTTTTTATTTCTTATTCCCCTTCTCTTAAGGTGTGTTGCATCTGCTCATTTTTGAATAAGAAAATGTTTTAGTGAACGGAGTTGAAAAAGAAGGGCCCAGCCCCCCCCCCCCCCCCCCCGTAAGCCATTTCGTGGAGGGGCATTGCGGTATCTGTCCATCTTACGCTACCCTTCCCTGTTCCCCCTGATAAGCCTTACCTACTCTCGTCGTTTGCCTTCCCAACGAGCCAAAGAATCTTCTATGTGGGTTGCCACTATTAGGTCTGCTGAAATTCATGGCCAACCAGAGGCAACCATTCCAGCCTCCTTTGAATTACCCTCCGAACAAGAGGTCCCTCTGCCCCTCGTTGGGGTCGAGGAGAGTGCCCCTGAGGTAAATTTCTTATCAAGTCTCACGTCTTTTATTTTTCCCATTTCTTTATTTATCATTACGATATGTTGGGATATTTTAGGTGGAAGTGGCATCTTTGATAGCTAACATTCTCCTTCCCACTGCGTTGACGAGACCCCTGACTCTAGTTCCCCTTTTTAGTGCCAGAACAGGGGTAAGTTAGATGTATTCCTATCCATTTTTTTTCTTTGTATTTACTTATCGTGTCTAACACTTGGTTTTGCATTTACAGCTTTCGCCAAGCCTTACCCCAACCTTTGCTCTTAGTGGCCTTTTCCTTTCCCAGGCCAAGGCTGATGCTGTTGATCCTCTGTTAGTTCTTTTGTACCCACCGGCGTTGGGGCATATCTTGAAGGTCCAACATCTTCTTCTGATGATACGCCCGTGTTGGCCTTAGTACCTTATATTGGCGAGGGAGGTTTGCCTACCATTGAGGCTTCTTCAGCCAAGGGCCCCATTAAGCTACTGAGGCAATGAGCCCGCCCCCAACGATTTCTACCATTATGGCCCCCGTGGTGACTCCCGTTCTCGCTTCTTCTACTGTTGAGGTACTTCGCTAATTTCTCTCTGCATTTCTCATTTTCTCGAACTTCACCTATGTTTGTGACTTATCAATGAAAACACTTGTTAAGGTTTTTTTTCATAAACTCCACCTATATCGGTGACTTAACAACGAAAACGCTTGTTAATATTTTTCATAAACTCCACCTGTATCGGTGAATTAACAATGAAAACACTTGTTAAGATTTTTCACAAACTCCACCTATATTGGTGACTTAACAACGAAAACACTTGTTAAGATTTTTCATAGACTCCACCTTTATTGGTGACTTAACAACGAAAATGCTTGTTAAGATTTTACATAAACTCCACCTTTATTGGTGAGTTAACCACGAAAATGCTTGTTAAGGTCTTTCATAAACTCCACCTATATTGGTGACTTAACAAAGAAAACACTTGTTAAGATTTTTCATAAATTCCACCTATATCGGTGACTTAACAACGAAAACACCTATTAAGATTTTTCATAATCTCCACCTATATTGGTGACTTAACAACGAAAACACTTGTTAAGATTTTTCATAAACTCCACATTTATTAGTGACTTAACAATGAAAATTCTTGTTAAGGTTTTTTCATAAACTCTTTATTTCCTCTAACTATTTTCAGGTTACTCGAGAGGATTCTCCACCAGTTCTTTCGCCCATTGCCTTGCCCCATCGGGAACCTGTCATTTCAAAAGATTCTAGCCATAATGATCAAGTTTCTACGACCAGTGCTGCTACAGAGAGTGAATCTGGCTGTGAGCTTCCTCTGCCCAACCTAGCTCCTCCCGCCTTCTGCCTGATGGTGCTTCGGCGTTCTCCTCAGATGCATGCCAACCATTATCTGGTCGTTGAATAACTTGTAAATAATCATCCTGCGACGTTCACAGTGGATTTCCTGCATTCAACCATCTCTGTTATGAGTTATAGGCTTCAGGGTATGGTTACCGTCATTACTGAAATTGCCAACACTCTGACCTCAAACATTACCAAACCCTTCCTTAGCCAATTTATGGCTTATCTGAGGGAGTTGGGTCGCGACGGCTTCCAATTTGGTTGGCTTATCACACATTTGAAGAGCTTAAAGACCCAACGACTGGACAACCAGGGGGAACTCTTATGGAAACATCAGGAGGACCAGCGGGCTGAGGAAGCTAAGTTGGCCGAGCTAGCACCTCTTCATGGAGATATTGATAAGGAGGTGGAGGGCATTGAAGAAGCTATGCATCTGGCGAAACTAAAATTGGAAAAACTCCTTATCGAGCGCACGCAAGCACAGACAAGGTTCTAGGTTTCTATTAATGCCCAATGGTCTTGCCTAGAAGCTTCTTCGGGCCTTCTTGGATATTTTTTCTCCTCCCCATATTTGTGGTTCCTCCTAGGCCAATGAGCTTATGTCATTATTGGGAAATAGCTCCCAATTTTGTAATGCCCCAAGTTTATGAATGAAGAAAGATATATGTTTTGTCATGCTTTTCCCTTGTGTTATAACTGTTTGTGCACATTATGAAGTTCTGTAATTCATTCGTCCCCCCTTGGTTTATAAATAAAGAGAACTTTCATATCAGTCATAAAAAAGAGAACTTGTATATTCATAACAGTTAGATACATAGGTGTCCCAAACATAATTGCTTACACATGAATGACTTTCAACCATTTGTTATTAATCCTGAATGCCCTGTCTTCTTCTATCTTAGAAATCAACCAATAACCTGAGTCATGAGCTTCTTTTACAGTAGGGGCAATCCTCTGATGTGCTTTACTGCTGCTTTCAACACGAGGTCTCCTTCCACGAATTTCCTTGGTATTACCAAGTTATCATATTCCCTGGAGAGCTACCTCGTATACATTTGAAAGTGTTGCATCGCATTATCTCTGTGTTCGTCCAACGCTTCCAACTGCACATGTCTATTTTGAGGGAGCATGCTACTTCGCAAGGCATATCGAGTGGAGGGAACTTCTAACTGTACTGGGAGGATTGCCTCAGCCCCATAAACAAGAGAGAATGGGGTATAGCCGTAGGCTTCCTCTTAGTTGTTCGATAGGCCCACAATACACCTAGTATCTTATCATCCCATGCTCCTGGAAAATCCTCCATTGTTTTAGCCAAGATATTAACCAAAGTTTTATTAGTTACTTCGCGCTTAACCGTTTCCGTTTCGGTATGTCACCGTCTAAGTGTGATGGACAATGGAGTATTTATCTGTGAGCATCGTTACTTCTTAATTGACGAAAGGGGTACATTGTCTGAAAGGATAACCTTTAGGATACCAAAATGGCAAATGATATATTCTCTGATAAAGTTACAACTGATGTTGCCCTTCTTAGTGATATCGCTTCAGCCCATTTTGTGAAACACTCCATTGCTACTAGTATCCATATCTTCCCCCTCAAAGAAGGATGTATTTCCCCCACCAGGTCGAACGCCCAAGTTTGAAAAATATAGGGCATTGCCAGGGAGTGTAGGTCCACTGATGGGGCAAGGATCATATTTCCATGAAGTTGGCAAGCCTTGCACCTTCCAATGAACTCAATAGAATATTTATCTATCGTTAACCAATATTATCCCAAAGTCATCAACTGGTCATATAACTTGTCCCCTCCTATGTGAGCTGGATCATGTGCCTGTTTGAGGACCTCGGCTGCTTCTTCCTTCGTGATCCAGCGCAATGGCCTGTTGAAGTATCCCCTTTGATAAAGATGTCCCTCCTGAATGTAAAATCTCGAGGCCCTTTATCGGAGTCCCATAGCATTAATTTTCTCTGTTGGGATAACTCCATCTTAATGAAGTCAATATAGGGATATCTTCAGTCAGCCTGAGACTCCATGAAATGACATTCAGCTGCCTCGAAGAATAACTGGCATTTGTCGCACTTTCGTTGTAGCTCTACCGTGTCCTGTTTCATTCTTAGCCAAAATTACCCTTCACTTTGAATCCTTCGATGGAGCGGTATATCAGTTGTTTCGTAGTGCTCTTCATGTGTTTTCTTTAATCTTTTCTCTGCCTCTTCTGGATCGATGCGCGTCGATAACCATCCTCCCGTGTTCCTAAAGTAAAGGTTTCCCTGGTTCATGAAGTATTGGGCTAATTACCTCAGCCCCATCGCTCCTTCCCCCGATTCTAATTGTCTTTTAATCTTTCCCCTCCTGTCTTCATCCTCTTCCATTGGTAAAATTAACTGTACTATCGAAGGAGATATTCTTCGTTGGATCACGATGGTAGTTGTATTGGTGCTCATGACCGTCTTCTGAGCAATGGTGGCATATGCGTCTGGGTGGCGGTTCATCATTCTAGGCTGCCTCTTGATCTTGGTCCGATAGAACTGGCAGAGGAGCCTCTAAATGATTGTTATGTATGGTCCTAGGCTCATGTGTTTCAACACATACTCTCCATTAACTTATTGAACCACCATGTTTGAATCCCCTTTGATGCAAAGTGAACGAATCCCCCTTCGAAGAGCCTCTAGTAATCCCAACATCAATGCTTAAAATTATGCCTCAATGTTAGAACAAGGGAAATCTAATTTGTAGGAAAGGCAAATCTCCTCCATTCCTTTTGAGAGAATAACCCCTGCTCCTCCTTTATTTTCCATCGAAGATCCATCGAATTGCATTATCCATTCCTCATCCGTTGCGTCTAAGTGGTTGGCCTACAAATCGTCTCCTTGAATACTTTCTTTGGGTGGCTAAAATGTTCCTGAGGGGAAAATTTCCAATAAATCAGCTTACTCTTGGTTCTTGATCGCGCGAGGAACCACACACTTCAAGTCATACTCGGATAGGATGAGGAACCACCACCAATCAATATAGTTCTTTCTAGAAAATACTTAATAGGATCACATCTAGTCACAATATGAATTGTAAAAGACAACATATAATGTCTAAGTTTTTGCGCTACAAATACTAAGTCTAAACAATGCCTTTCCAAGCTACTATATCTGACTTCTGGCCCATGGATGATCCTGCTGAGGTAGTAGACTGACCTTTCTTGCCCATCGATCTCTTCTACCAGCAAAGCTCCCACGGACCTCATGATGGATGTGAGATACAATTGCAACTGCCTTTGGGGGAACCATGGTCTGTAGTGAAATGAGCAATTTCTTCAGTCCATCGAGAAACTCCTGGTGAATCTCCTCCCACTTGAATTTTGTGTTCTTTTGTAATAGCTACATCAGTGTGTGTGTTATTTCGGCCAATCCGGGAAAAAATATCCTAAGGTAAGAGGCTTTACCGAAGAAACTCTTCAGCTCCTTCTCCGTTCTTGGGCGTGGAATTTCCAAGATCGCCTACTGTTTGTCCTGGTCCATCTGCACCCCTTGTCTATCAACCACAAAGACTAGGAATTTCCCACTTGTCACTCCAAAAACACACTTAAGTGGGTTCATCTTCAATTTATACTTCCCGGACTGGGAAAACACCTTCCTCAAATCGCTCAGATGGAACTCCTCCTTCCTCGATTTAATGACCAAATCATCCACATAAAATTCCACAAATTTGTGAAAGAAATCATGAAAAATGGCCATCATTGTTCTTTGGTAAGTCGCCCCAGTATTCTTGAGTCCAAACGACATCACCTTGTACATGAAGAATGCTATTTTCTCTACATCCAGGGGGTCCAGTGGTTGTATCCTACATACCCATCCATGAAGCTATACATCAGGCTATCGATAGAGGGCAGAGGGAACTCGTCTTTGGGATAAGCCCTATTTAAATCTCTGAAATCCACATAGATCCTTATTTGGTTTTTGTCTTTCTTTCCACTAGGACAATTCTAGATATCCAGAGTGGGTTCTGTATCGGTATGATGAACCCTGCCATGAGTAAGCGTTGAACCTCTTCCTTGATCTTTAAATCTAGCTCAGGTTTGTACATTTTCATTGCTTGTTTCACTGGAATGGCTGAAGGCATTACGTTCAACTTATGGAAGCTCACTTCCTCATCCAGCCCTTCCATCTCCGTATATTTCCATTAAAAAACATCTATAAATTCTCGAATCAACTCAATCAAGGCCTTTTGCTTCTCTTCACTGAGATCTTTCGAGATGAAAAGGGGCCTTGGGTCCTCCTCTTCTCTTGCCAGGTTTAATTGCTCTAGTTCTTGCGCCTGCAATTTTGGTCTATCTTCCATGTAATCTAGTTCCTCGGTGACTTCCTCCACAAATTCCTGTATGCTAGAGTTATCTATTACCATTCATTATCCCCGTTGATCCACCAGAAAGCATTCATATATCGGGTCAACCTCATCATCAGTTTCCTCGGCCGCCCGCACACACCGTTACAATCAATATACCACTTTTCCTTCTTTAGTAATGACCTTCTTACATTGTCTGCTGGTAATGGTGACTGCCTTCCTCTTCCTCTCTCTAGAATCCTCGGCCACTCTTTTTCCTAAGAATCGGCTCATCATGCTTTGTCTTTGGACCTCATGTTCCATCAGATCCACTCTGGGCCTCATCCAGTCTCTGAGCTATTTCGACATGTTTTGGGGCCGAGGGACCACCTGGTGAGCTTCTTCGATCATCAATCTTGCGCTTCTTGTAACCTTTTTTATTCTGCTCGTTCAAGGGCCACAACCTTTCTCTGATCGAGGGAATCCATTCTCCCTTCATTATTCTCGTTAGGACCCGAACATCCTCCTCCAACTCTGTGTAAAATGTTGCATCCACCAAGTGAGCTTCCTCAATAGCGAAGGGCGTCTTCGTAGCCCTAATGATCACCTCTGTTCCCTTGATATTTGCTTTATCACATTGGTGGTACGTTGAAGGAACTAGCCCTTAGTTGTGCATCCATACCCTTCCTATTAGCAGATGATAGAAAGTTGCACTCTCTATTAGGTGGAACTTGATATGGGAACTCAAATTTCCCATTACAATCCCACATTAACGTACCCAATGGATTTGGAAGATTGGTTATCATACCCTAAAATTTCTAAAGGCATGGGGACCAACCTTTCTTCTGGAATGCTGGCTGGATGGGAAGAGTTGATTGGCATGATATTGATGGAATCTCCCCTATCCATAAGAGTCTGTACAAAACTAATTCAGTTGATGCTGGCGGTCACATACAATGGCTTGTTATGAGGGAACCTTACAGCCCTATCTGCATCGCTGAAGGTTACTTCTGACAGAAACTTTCTCACCAACCTGGCCATGGGTCCCTTCCATCTCAGTGAAGGGACTGTGTTCTTCCTCGCAATATCAAGTATTTCTTGGGTTATATCCGACCTACTCTCCTTTGGTATCCCGACTTGATCGAAGAACCAAATGAACTTTGGGGATTTTGAAACTGCACAGTATTATAAGACCGGGTCTACTTCCTCACATTCAATGCTATATACGTCCTCCACATCTTTGGCGCTTTACTCATCATAAGTTAGTACTACATTATCCCTTCCCTTTGTACAATCTTCCATAGCTTCTTCGAACTCCTCCTACTTCGACGTTGGCTTTCTTCCTTTTCTCTCGACCTTCTTATCATAGGCTGTCACCAGATTGGCCCCATGTGCTGGGAGTGGGTTGTTGTTAACATTTTGCAAAGGGATTTGTAACATCCCTGCCTTTACGCACTTGTCGATAATTCTCCTCAACGTGAAATAACTCTCTGTTGGGTGCTGGATCTTCCGATGGACCTGACAATATTTGGCATCCGCCCTCGTTGCCACATAGGGTTCCCCAACGGGAATTCCCTTTGGTTCACAGACCGTTCCTCGTTGGACCATCGCGTTATAATAGCTAATAGCTTCCTGTAGTGTATAAGGTAATGGTGCTGGGTCCTCCATGTCTCTTCTAAACTTCCTCTTATTTTCCTTCTTCGGTGCCTTTCCCCCATCTCCTCCCTCAGTGTACCCTACCCGTGGGGGTTGAGACCTCCCCCCCACAGGTTTTTTTGGACGCCTAAACACCATTGGCACCATCAAGGAGATATTTCTTACCTCTTTTAAGAAGGCTAAAAAAGTCCCCTCGCGCGTTTCATTAATAAGGTGGCAGATGTACTCAGGAAGCAGTTCTTCCGCATAGATCTGTAATCACTTGGACTCTTTGGCCTCCTCCGTCACGTCGAGGGATCTTTCCCTGAACCTTCGAACGTAGGCTATAACTTCTTCCCCGGGTCGTTACTTCTCCCTCCCTAGTTCGGTCAAAGTAAACTCATCTTCCGCCAGAAAGAACTTCTGGATGAATAAAGCATGCATCTCTTCCCATGTAGAAATGCTTTTAGGAGCCAAATGAGAATATCAGGTATAAACTTTATCGGTTAAGGATTTAGAGAATTTCCTCAACCTGAGCTTCTTATTATTATAATGTGCCCCCCAAGTGTTCAATGAAGCGCTTAATGTTCTCCTTCGGGTTCCCACCTTTCCCTGGTTATTTTTCAAAAATAGGAGGAATATACTCCTTTGGATAGGGCTCATCATTGTATTCTTGGGGATAAGGTGTTGGAAAGTCATCATAGATCGAAGCAACCTTGCAAGAAGATTGGGAGGAGGCTTATATGAACTTCACCATCTCTTTCTGCATCTTCTTTCTCATTTCCTCCATAGGTGATGCTACCGGGGCACCAACTAATGAAACCATGGCTGAGTGCCCGTTGCAGCTGGAACAATCGTCACAGTTGGGTTCGTTGATGCTCTTGATGTTCCCATGGTTGGATTCACAACATAGGGTATACTCGTTGGGACTGTTCCCATTACACCTGCACTTGCTGGGGCCATTGGGGCTGCCCCTGGTGTTACGAAGGAATTGGCTTCAAATCCTCCTAACACCGTTGAAGCTACCAGAGTTTGAAAAAACTCATAAAACTTACTCATGAGGAGTGACACCTGAGTGGATCCCAACCCTGCACTCGTGGAAGCTTGTGTCACCCCTGGAATGCCTTTCGTCACCTGAACTGGAGGTACCTCTATTCGAGGAGCCCCATCCCTTAGAGACTCTAGTTCCCTTGCCGTTTGTTCTTTATTTTGTTGAATGTCATCAAAGTTGAGCCTTCGATTAATGTTATCTTGCGCCATACTCCTTACTTACAAGAATGCCTCCCCAAAAAAGTCGCCAAATGTAAGAGGGTAGTTTAGATAAGATGGAGGCACAAACCCTTTTGAGTACAGTAATGATAAGTTAAATAACAACACTATTGATTAACCAAAGGACATACAAACACTACTCAATGAAGATAGAACCAGTTTGAACTCACAGATCTCTCGTGTATAACTCATAAGGTAGTAATGAACTTAGAAGTAACTTAGCTAGAGGGAGAGAGAAGTAAGCACCCTGGATACACCTTAGCAGGCAGCCAAACACACCAACCACCCTCAAGAATATCTATCAAATATTAAAAGCTTCGTAATAAATGACAATGGTGGGTGAGTAAAACTCTCTAGTTTGTAATAACTCTCTCTAATGTATATTATCTCTATAAATAACTTCTGAACTCTCAGAAAGATCCTCCTCCTCAAAAGTGGTTGGGGTCCTTAAATAGCCCCCACACCACCCCCGAGGCAACTTAGTCATCAATGCTTGTGAAAGACCTCCCTCATACTTTATGTCACAAACATTAAATACCAGATGCACTTGTTGTCTCCACATCATAAACATTAAATGTCGAGATATGCCTTTTTCCTAACCACTATGTGTCAGGGCCTGTTGTCGCAGAAGTGTCTCACCAACTGCCTGACAGCCACAAATACCACAGTGGTTTACTCAAGTTCATGTCTGACATTATTTAGCTGGCTAGTGACTTCACCTACAGTAGATGTGACATTAAGTACATAGCTGTTTGGTTCACAACTCAACACCCGATGGAACTCTAAGCTTCTCCGCACGAGGTTCCACGGTAAGGGTTCTTTGGTATTTTACGAGGTGTATCTAAGATTGTTAGTACAAGCCCCAACTCTACCTCACTTCTCAATCCTCCAAACCAAGTCCCTCTAAAGTTCCCACGACGAGGTCATTCGATAGAGCATGAAAGCTCTCCCAGACCCTGCCAAACCTGGTCTCTCGCGAGTACCGTTTGACCTCATGGTGGATTTTATTCATAATATAGTGGCCACTCCAATTAAGTTTGAACTTTCCTCTTGGATCCCAAACAGGTTCCATAATTTCCTTGACGAAAATATCTCCTTCTTAGACAACGCGGTACTTGACTTTCTTATTGAATGATCACATGATCCGATGATGTTACCCTTGTATGTGGTACAGTGCTTTTAATCTCTTTTCATCTAGGAGCGAGAGTTCGTCATAGTAGCTTTGATGCCAGTGTTTTTTAATGACCTTACTTTAGAGCATAACATGTAAATAGGGCACTTATAGTTCGACAAGGAGAATTGCTTCCATGTTGTACACCAGAGAATAGGGAGTACCCTCAGTGGGTTTCTTGATGGAGGTACGGTAGCTCTAGAGGGAATATGGGATCTGTTCATCCCAGTCTCTGCAGCTTTCAGTCATTTTACTAATGATAGTCTTGAGGCTCTTATTAGCGGCTTTAACACGAATGAGCTGCTACGCTTGAGCTGCCACGCTTGAGCTACCTCGGTGCCTTAATCCCCAAAACACTGTTGCTAATGTGGTACCTCTAATCTAAAAATTACCTTCAAGCCACCTCTACAGTGGTCGTATGTAATATTTTCTCTTTAATACTCACCGTACTTATTAATTTACGATTTCTCTCACTATCGCATTTTAATTGAGTATTCACATAACTCTAAAGGCCCTAGTTACCCCTCCATTCATTTCAGTAGGTAAACTATATCTAACCTACTGATATTAATTTGGATTGACGTTAGCTTCCCTCGTTACTCAAGTTTATAATCCCCGATACACGACTCGATCGGTTTATCTTCGTCAGTCCATCTCTCCAAATTTTACACTAATGATTATAACGGACCCCCACTAACTACCTGCTAGTCATCACTAAGTGCCTACATAGGCATAGCATTATCTCTAAGGTTATTCTCAAGAATGGGAAAATCACTTAGAACTCAACCAACGAAAGAACCCAGAATCACCCTGGGTCGATCGATCGACCATGAGCATCGATTAATCGATCGACTTCATCGATCAATCGACATTCATAGTTAGTGACATACATAGTTCTTATTCTTCTTCATGCATTTTCCACCATTTACCATTTTTCAACACCCATGATAATACACCAGACTTGTAACTAATGATACCTAACCATTCCTACGTATACTAGGATGATTTCTAACAATTTAAAGATTATAAATCCTTATAATTTAGCCTAGAATAATTCAAATCTTCTAATTATTCAAGAACCCTAATATGACATGTTTTTCCCATGTTTTCAATCATCAACCTAGATTTTAAATTCGTACTAACAATCATAGTTCCTATGATTTACAATCCTCTACTAATACCAATCTAAATACATGTTATTTCTACCCAAACATGCAATTAATCATTTCTTTTTCTCTAAGAATATTCATCAAAATCAATTATTCATAAATCCTACGCATGGATATTATAATTCAAAATAATTTGCAAATAACCACTTGGCTTGATTAGATGATGATCTGATTTCAAGTTTACAAAAGGTGTTGGGTTGTTTTTCTCTTCCAATCTTCCTTCCTCAGTCACTTGTGGTGCAAGAACTCATTGAATCTCCCACAATTTTCCTTTTTAGCCTTGAGAATAATCTCTCTTCTCTCTCTAGTTGCTTCTCTTTGTGTTATGAGGTTTCTAACCCTAACCACACTTTCAATCATCTAATAAAACACTCCAAAATTTGTAGGTCTTCTCACCCCCGTATTCCAAAAGACTAAAACATCCCCGTAAGGTCCCGATTTAGCCCAAAAATGCCCCGGTACCCAACTAGTACCCCCAGATATACTATTTTGACCCTTTCGGAATCACCCGTGACCTCTAAATTATCATTTGAGTCACTAAAAATATATTTCCTATCTCATCCTCAATTTAGTCTACACACGACACCCGGGTGAGATAAAATCAAGTACGTCCATATCACATTCCATATCGTACAAATTAACTATCAATATTTACTATTCACACTTAGTAAATTTGAATCGTAATATTAATTAGTTTTTATATCTCGATTAATATTTAATAATCAAAATTCTTATTTATTCACTTAATAATCATAATTGTTATTAGATTATATTAAATTACTCAACTAACGTAATTTAAATTAAAACGTATTTTTTATTTAATTACTCAATTAATTAAATTATAAATACACAAAAATACGGGGTATTACACCTCATTAACAAAACCTTCAGCCATAGCCAATAAAATCAATATAAATTAATAAAGTCTACAACTTCAGCCAGTAATAACCTCTGCATCATCTGGTAAGTCTACATACTCATCTAGAAAAGTTAGCCTCACTAGAAAAAAATCCACAGCTTTGTCCATTAAAGGCCTCAGCCTCGTCAGTAATGTTTGTAGCCTCAGCTAGTGTAGGGCTCCACCTCATCCAATCAATGACCTCACCCTTAGCAAGCAAAGTCCACAACCTCATCTAATAAAGTCCTCTACTACAGTAAGTCCCCGTCCTTATTAGTGAAGTCTACGACCTCAAATAAATAAGTCTGCAGCCTCATCAATTCAATGGCCTTAACTTCAACAAGTTAAGTCCACAGCCTAAACCAATAAAGGCCTCGACATCGATAAGTAAAGCCTTCAACCTCATATAGTAAAGGGTGAAACTTTATCTAATAAAGGCCTCGACTTCAACAAGCAAAGTCGACGACCTCATAAAGTAAATTTTGCACCCTCAGTCAATAAAGGCCCGGGGCTCATCCAATTAATGACATCGACTTCAGAAAGTTAAGTCCGCCGCCTAAGCCAATAAATACCTCGGCTTCATCAAGCAAAATTCCCAGCTTCATCCAATAAAGTCCTTGGCTATAACAAGTAAAGTCGGAAACATCATCAGTGAAATATGTGTCCTTATCCAATAAATGCATCAACCTCTTTAAATAAATATTTACAGCCTCTTCCAGTAAAGTCTGTGTCCTTGGCCAATAGAGGCATCGACCTTACATAATGAATGTTGGAGACCTCAGAATACAATACATCAAAATCTAAAGCTCCTCAACAAAGGCCACGACATCCACAAGGCTCTATCCTCTAACATTAAGCTTTGACATTAAGACAATGGTCTGCAAACATGAATAAATCCCCAGCACTAAATCATTTTCCCTTAGTACTGAGGCTTGTGGGGCTTCTGTTATAACCAAAATATACTAACCAATGGATAGTAGATATATGGCATGGAATCCTACACAAACATAATGAATATATTCTAAAGGACTAGTGAAAGACCTCAACTTGTAAAGAAGGACATGGCCTGATACCATACCAAGCCACGGACGCTGCTCCATTTGCCATCTGTGTCCTAGTATCTCAAAGTCTGCAGAGACTTTTTCATATACTTCCTTAGAAGGATGGAGTCGGGTGCCTCATAGACTGTAATCCTTCAAATAGGTTGCATGCCCTATGAGACCGCTACTAGTTTGCATGCCCTCCTCAGTCGATAATAATTTTCATGCCCTCTACAACCATTACTAGGCTGCATGCCCTCGTCGGTCTCTACCAGGCTGCATGCCCTTCGCTGCCACTATTATAGGCTTTATTCTCAAGCATAGTGACTCCAGAAGTACATGTTGCAGACCGTGACACATCAGTAATGGGCTACAAATTGTCCACCATCTAGAAGGATTCCATGTGATTAATACTTATCCATAGGGCATGTGAGTTATGCACGTGAGACCCTTACTAAATACAATAAATAGAGACGATTACTTACTCATTTAACAGGTAATATCTGGGTAACTAAGTTTTGTCCAACTATTTCCTCATCTTTCTGCACCTGAGATCGCTCTCAGGTCGCTTACTTCATCCACCTTATATACACAAGGCCGCATCCTCTCCTCGGCCTACACGATAAGGACATATCCCATTTAACACATGATTTAATGATCATGTAATATATGTAGACTTTAACTTTTTTGTGTATCAGGTCATACAGATATGTGTCTAGTAATAAGTCTATGTGTGGTAGGGTAAATTTTCTTTGGGGCATGCCCGACATAGATCCCTACAATCTACAAAAATTAAAACTTTGCCATTAGTTTTGGGTACTTAGACGATATTGGCAAGCCCAATAGGAAATTGGATCACTTTGATGAATTTGATAGTGAGATTATTTTCTAATTATTCATATACCTTAAAGGCCATTTGGGTATTAGTTTATAGAACCTTTTCTTTATGGGTTTTTCATCGAGGAAAGTGTGCATCTCATGCATGAAAATAGTTGTGTTTATGTCAAACATGTCGACGTAGGGCCAAGAGGATGATCCACAAAATTGGAAAGGAGGTTCATGTGTTCTTTTCATTTATTCTTGTCTAAGGAGGACCCCATTTGTAATTGTTTGGGGTTTTGAAGAGTACTCAAGTTTATGGTTATCGTATAATCCTCGTTGGGAGATGGACGTCTATTATGACTTTGGTCAATTTTTGTAAGAATTTTAAGTCTACAAGGTTATCATTATTAGGGGTTATTTCTAATCCATTATGGGATTTATTATCATCACATGCATGAAAATTATATTATGCCATAAATGGGAGGTAGGAACAACATTAATAATATAAGAAAAGTCTTCTCTATAGAGGGATAAATCAGGAGAGGGGATATGGGGGGAATTTTTATCTAATAGGACAAACTCAAATTGATTCGTTATGATGGGGGTTGCAATGCATCCAGTAGAGGTTCATGCCTTCAGTATAATGGTTCCTTTAATGTTGGAGATGATGTGGAATGGGTTCTGCTAAGATACATTCGAGAGACATGTGGGTGTTTGATAATTTGGTACTAACTGTCGGCTAAGTAAGGAAATGTTTCTTAGGTTAGTCCATTTTCCTTTGAGGGTCAGTTTAAGGTGTGGGGAGGTTCATCGGAGAGGGATTTCTAAAAGCTCTAGTGATATTCATCATCCTATTAATAGTCCCATGAGGGTTCTCTTAGTATGTTCAAAGGTTCGACCGAAGGTGGTATTTTAAGTGGGATGGTTGTGAAGTCTCACACACAGATGTATAGATTGAGTTCAAGGACGCTAATCAATTGTATTTTCTATTTAATGGCATCTAGGGTGACCAGGGAAGTGTCTTAATCATGAAAGCATTCAATGAGGGTTAGGTCAGTGGTTTCTAACATAGCTACTAGAGCGGTCTTGTCGATAAATAATGTGGGCAGTCCCCATTTAAATTCTGATTCAAAGATATCTCTATCCTCTACAGTGACACATGATACATTAAGTTTACCCCAATGGACTATGTGGACTTTCCAATAATCTACTTAAAATCCCTCCTTTAGAGTATTTCCATTTCTTACTATAGTTATCTCTTTGTTTTGTCCCGCCAAAGATGGGTTAACCTTTGATAGGGGAAGTCTTCTCCCCGAGGATGAAAAAATACATTCCTCCCTTGACAAGGGTATTCAAGGCTCTTAGTTATGGATTTGTGATCAGAGGTATACCTAAAACAGGTTTTTCCCATATGTTCTGTAGTTGTGACAACTTCAAGGGTTCTTTATTAATTTCTTTTGAGTCTGAACCTAGACATATATTTTATCTTTTGGATCATCTTAGAAGCTACATTGTGAATGGCCGACTCTTCTTTTATCATATATGAGTGCTATGACCTGGAATTAACTGAGGCATATATCACAATTATCATGATGGATGTTTATAAGTGTGGTAGTGCTAGTATTGGCCACCGTGTCCAGACTATCATCTCCCTAAATGGTTATGATCTCGCTATTGAATGGGACCCTAACTTTCATTTGGAGTGATGAGGGTAATGCCCCCATGGGATGTATTCAGGCTCTTTCGAGTAGAAGTTTGAAACTGACTGGGACATCAAGTACTTAAAACTCGACCTCGTAATTAATAGACCCTAATATAATAGTAAGGATAATGGCCCGCATGACCTCTCTATGGGTATTATCATAGGGCCCTAATGGACATAGAGGATAATGTGAATTATGAGGAAGCTTATCCTATACTAGTAGCAGTTCATGGGGACATACATTGATGGTGGGTCCATTGTCTACTAGTACTAAGGGAATTATTTGTGTGAGGGTATTATTAGTTATGTACAATTCAAATTGGTGGTTGTAACCTTATGTGGGAAGGACTTTATTTGAGAAGATGATATGTCATTGCATAGTGATGGACACGGTAGTGGCTAATATTTTTGTTGGAATGAGATCCGTAGGTATAGAAGCCTGAGACGATATGTGCACGAGAGCAGCCTGGTGCTCCCATGAGGTGGCTAGAAATTCCTTGATAGTGATATAAGTTAATGTTCGCCAATATTTCTCCTGTATTTTATTATTTTCATGTGGAGGGGGTACGGTGGTTACTGCAAAGGGACCTTTCTCTTTATTAGCGGGGTTCAATGGAGCAGAGTGTTAGCATGACCTAATGAGGAAATTAACTTCCTTATCCGGAGTGAGCACGGGTTTTATCTGAGTTTCATGTTCAGTTTTTTCTAAGAAAATCATGATATTTTCTAAGGATGCAGGGCCAGAGGTAGGCGATGTTGCCTTTGGAACCATGACTTTAGTCCAATCCAAGATATGAGTCTGTTTTTGGCTCGTGGGAGCTCCATCTCGGGTTATTGAGGGGTCATGGGATGTTAGTCTCTTTACACATCTTACAACTATGTTTGGATTTTTAATTGGGTGAGGATTTATTCCACCATGGACAGAACTTGTTCCTCTATTAGGTCTGGTGCCTTTGGTAGGGGTTCTGTAGACATTGAGGATCCTGACCAAATGTCATCGTCCGATGTAGTTTCTTGGTATTCCTCATCGTACGAGAGGTTCCATGTGATGTTATTTCTTAGTTCTTTCCAATTTAAGAAGGATATATTATTCCCCTGGATTCATTTTATTACGATGATGGTTGCTTCAAAGATGATGTGTCCATAGGAATATCGATACTATATGTATACCATCCCCCAGGGAGATATTTCATAGGAAATCCTGGAGAGAGTTAGTGCATATACAATGTACTATAGGATTTTAAATTTCACCTGAGCATGGTCGTGGGATTCGGGGTAGACAAGTTCCATTTGGAAATTCGTGAGGGGGACCTTTTTGCGGGGGACGACCTCATCGGGTCATTTTATCTTGTGGTTTAATAATACTGACTATATGGTCTATATCCATATAGGCATTCTATTAACTACATTCAGTGTCAATGTAATGGTGGGACTAGGGAGATATCTCTTGGATGAAGGGGTCATATGAGAGATGTGATATGAGAAGATCTAGTTTAGTGTTGAGATATGAGGGGTATTCTTTGGACTGAGGAATTTTAGGGAGCTTATTATCTACTATAATTGAGATGCACATGGTATCCCATACTTCACTAAATAAGTCATCCCATCCAGTATCTCAGATGCTCTAATAAATGTTAAATCGAAATATCTGACTTCCCCTTCGTTAGTGAAGAATTGGAGAGGTAGCCCTCCATATGAGAGGTTGAGTTATATATTGTATGCAGTGTGACCTCACATCTTCAAGTGAGAGATCTAGGGTTTTTGATGCTTTAGCTGATCATGATCCTCTTTAGTGGCATTGTATAAGATCCTAAATTTTTAATCTCAAATATTCGGGGCTTCAAAGGAAGGGGGACCTTATTCATATAAACCGAGTCATTTTCTTGAGGAATAGTCCCATTGCATCATCATTTCCCTAACTTGAGGGTTGAGGGTGAATTCATCTTCGTGACCTAAAGTTATGTTCCCTTCAATGATGAGGATATGGTCGAAGCAATCAATAATTCCTTATTTGGATATGTTAGTGTAGTATGTATAGTTAAGATAGGATAGTGGGGCTCTCAGAGTATTTGTTCCAGCTAACCGAAGGTGGTGCTCCTTGTAGGTAGGGAGAGTATGGGTTTTGGGCCTATTAGCCGTGAGGGGTCAATATCACTCCCGTTATTTGTTCTCATCATGTGGATGTTTCCTAAAGAGTAGACCCATGCCTTAGGTCGTTGTGGAGTGGCTTAGTTGAGTTATTTATGCTTTAGGTAATACTTTAACTCAAACAAAACATGGGCCACTGTGACCCTTTGGTTTTTGTAGAATTGGTTCCACATTTGATTTGATAGATTTGGGTGTGGTGCATATGGCATAGATCCCGGATTGTCCCTAAGCTTCACTTTACAAGCTATGTCTCTTAAAATGATGTGGACTCTCACCATTTCTTCCTCATCATACAATAATTGGTGGAAATCTTTGAACTTCCACGTGATATGATTATATGCCCTGAACTGTTAGATTTTTTGATTTATCTATACTGGGGCTAGGATATCGTGGTGTCCAACTAATGGGTTATGCTATTTGGTGACAGAGAATGTGTTTGCATTATTGGGTCGGTGGGTATCGATGTTGGCTTCTGAATATGAGAGGGAGAACATGGGTACTTATGAGGTAGATCCCCTCTATCTAGTGGCATTGACTAGGCACTCTAAAGGTTATATGATCTATTTCTTGGAGATCTTCATTGTACATTTCTTCCCATTCGGTTGAGTGATCGACCTCTGCTAAGAATTGTTAATGAGTCTCGATTCTTTGGAGAGCATGAACTTGGTGACTAAAAGGACATCTGGGATATAATGGTAATTCTAGGATTTTTATGTCCATAATTAATAAGGTCATATGGTCAATTATTGGCTTTCTCATGGTAATGATTTTTTTTAGCAAGCGATGGTGTGCATAAGATGTGGGTTAATTATTTTGAGAGCATGATATTATCCTCGATTTGTAATGAACATGGACTATCAAGCTAGAGAGGTCAGTGTTTGGAATAGGAGCATCTGTTAGGGTGTTGAACTGGGGCTGGGGTGAAATGGTAGAGGATTATTAGTGACATTTTATTTTAGGGGGATGAGGCTCCTGGCATCGATGAGGTCTTGGATGGAAAACCTTATAGCCTAACAACTGTTGGTAATGTGGTCGAGTCTCTAGTTGAACCTGCAATGTGGATTGGATTTCTAGTTCTTGTCTATGAAATAAGGGGTGATAGACCATCCATTTTCAACGCAGCGTATACCCGACTGAGCGAAATTTGCTCGATAAGGTCCTTAACTCTTTAGGAGGGGCACAACCTGATAATTTCTCGAAAAGGGTCCTTGATGGAAAGGTAAATTAGTGGATAAAATTTCATTATAAGTATTGGTAACCAAGTGTGGTGTCACTTTCAGGATGACCAAGAGGGTTGTAATGTGAGATGTAGAAGCTCTAGGGGAGTTCTTTTGGGCGAAGATCTGGTTTGAAGCTCGACAAGGTTCTTCAATGGACTTATTAGTCTTTGAAGATGAACTTTCCTCGATCTTTCACCCGATATGGTTGAGTAATTTATAGTCATGAATCCAGGTGAGCCCGAGTTCATTTTATACATCGTTTCGGAGATTTCGAGTTATGATTGCTATCTGATCATTTTTATGAGGGTGGTTGACCATCCAGCCGTAATTCTCTCTCTAGTGAGTGACAAAAGTGCAAATTATCTCTCCTTATTCTTATTTTATCACCTCTAAATATTTGTAGGTAATGCCTAACTCCTCATTGCATTTGTACTATTTTAGGAAAGAACGACATACACCATCCCATGTTTTAGTGGTCCTTTCTCATTTCAATTCCATATACTAGACGGGGGCTCCTTCGGACATAGTAAATGAGAACATTTTATCAAAAACCCTAGGCAAATGTTTCAGACCTTTATTAGAAAGTGATAGTTAGATAAGTGAGCAGTCGGGATAACTTAGTCCTTTATAGGTTTTGAAGTGTAGCACCGTGAATTATTTAGACAGTTGGTCTTCAATATATGGGGACATATTATTCATGTTAGCAAGCTTATCGGTGGTTTTAATATTACTGATGTCTTCCGAAAGGAGATTTATTTCAGACTAGACCTCTATCATATCCTTATTTGGAGGTGGGGGTACAACCTCGCCAGCTGATGAAGGGGACATCGATTCGGCTCATGGGGGGACTTGGAAGTTTGTGTGTGGGTACTCAAGAAGCTACTAGTATGATTCAAAATATCCATGTAGGATGGGTGCGAGAGGCACCTGAGGATTAGTTGGTACTGCTTTAGTAGATATTCCATCTTGGTGCTTTAGTGTTAGGGATGGGGTAGAGAAGTATGTTATCTCTTATTCCACGTTTAGTGGTGGCCTCTTATAGGCATATTTGTTCTACGCTTTGGGCCCTGATTTACAATTGCATGGCATTCTATGAGGTGGTGATGTTTCCAAATTTCCTTAAGATTTGATCCATTACGGTTGGATCCTAGTCTTCTTTATTATACATGGAACTTACTATGGAGAAAACTTGACAGTCATGTGTGGAATGCTCGCTGATAAAAACTGGTCGGCTGCAAGCAATGCGAATTTGGGATTCTTGGGTAAGGACTTAGGACTATCTTTTTGCTGATGATAACAACTACAAAAAAAGTCAGGACACTTTCGTTGAGGTTCTTACAAATAGAAGCACTGAATGAAGGACAATACATGGGGGGAGAAGTACTCACATATGCAACGACTTTTTCTTATGCATTTCTTTTATCCATTTTTAACAGTATGTGGATGGTATCTTATTTTTTTTGTTTTTGGTTTGGTAGTATCTTCTGAGGGGAAGAACTAAGAATAATACTGTTGGATTCAGGTAAACAGGGGTGGACTCTCGTCTTGTAAGAATAAGGAGAAAAGAAATAATAGAGGGTGGTCTAGTATTTTGTCAAAATAAAATATGGTTAGGGTGATCCAATGTGAGAGATATCTATTTTGGTGATGACTTGTGGATTCATATTGTTCATCTTCCTTGTAAAAGGAAAGACATTCAACCTGAAATTTGAGAGCTTTTGGACCTTCATTCGATCATATGACAATTTTTGAAAAATTTCATCTGAGTCATTGACCCGTAAGTATTATTCTTTTTATGCAATATGGTGTGTTGATAGAGATTTTTATTTATGAAAATGGGGTGATGTAACTCGATTATCATATGATCGCTTCTCATTGACATGGATCATGATATACTGGGTTGTTTAGACTGAGAAACCATTAAGGTATGTGTGGAACAACTTTACGCTAGTACTAAATAGTTGTGAGATCCTATTCGATATACCCCGGTACTAAAAAAAAGTTAAAATGTTCCTTGTCACTAAGACTTTTGGACCAAGAAGGAAATTTTTCAATGTACTATACGCGTGGACAAAAAGAGTGAGAAAACTCATTGGAAACCAACCTTCTGGGGAAGCGACTTTTTGAAAGTAAAAGCTTAATCCGGGGTAGGGACTTCTCGAAAGTTAGAACCTATCTTTCTGGGAGAGGTGGCTTTTCTAAAGTACGAACATTCCTTTCGATAAACTGATTTTCCTAAAGTATGAACGTCTTTTAAGTAAAGCCTTCTAGGAGCCCTCGAGGTTATAGGGTTTAAACAATATGAAAATCAAGACTATGCTACACGTGATGCAAATAGGTTATCTTTAGTTTTTATGTACTTCGATATTTATTTTATCGTAATATTTTTCTCACATATTATACGTTCGAAAATATGTATAATCCTATAAATGGGGAGGTAAGCACATATCTACATTGTGAAGGACCCTAAAACTAAGGTTGCTAAATTTATATAAAGTAGTCATGTAGGAGAGAAGTATTAAACCTAATATAAAGGAAGCATATATAGTTTGGTTCTCTTGATTTTTCCTCTGTGGAGTTACGACTGTGATGTATATGGGCATCCCGCTACGGCATGCAATATTAATTTTTGATGACAAAAAATTTCCCCAATAAAGGTTCCACCATGGCGTTGCGGATCTCGAGGATGGGGAGGATTTGTGTAATGGTGGGTGCATGAGTGCTTGTTTCCTGATCCATCACTAGAACCTTAGGTTAGGTTTTTGATTTGAGGTTGGACTCGATGACTTGACCCTGGAAGGTGTGTTATTCCATATCCAGTTTGAGTTGCACACCCCTGGCTCTTAGGCCAAGTCCTACGTGTTTTTTGTCCGATGAGGGGCTCTGTTGATTTATTCAGAGTCACCAGTTTATTTTATACAAAAACAAGGAAAATATTCGGGCTATTTGCATTAATTGATTACATATTAGTTAATTTTTAGAACTTGTTTAGAGACCTTAGAGTGAGAATACCTTAAATGTAGCTAGGTTCTTCGGTACAAACATGGTATCACGGAGAGGTATTGAAACCTCACTTCAATCGGTACATGTACACAAAGGGGCTTGTGTGTGACTATGTGATTATATAATGAGGGGTCATTGGAACATATATAAGTGCACAAGAGAACTCGATTTTGAGACAGTTTGGTATCTCCTTTGAGGTTTGAGGATAGATAAAAAGGTAAGAAATGGATTAATCTCTGTTATGATTAGTTGAGACATGTTTTACCCTTTGCATGAGTTTGAGCATTTTTATGTGTATATTTATGGGATACCACCTTGAGATAATTTGATATCTCCTTTTAATTATATAGGTGTACTCGATGAAATTCGAGAAATGTGCGCATCTCAGTGGGCACAATATATCAAGAGACATATTGTTCAAGATTGATCTCATGGAAAAGATTAGTATTGCGCCTCTATACCTAAGATAACTTGGGATCAAAGTCTATGTAGCTTGGTTGTGTACTTGGTGGGTATGCGTTTGAGTGATTGAATATATTATTACACCTTGGGATGATTTGATATATCATTTTAGTTATGTATATATAAGGTATTATAGTTAAGAGATGGATTCATCTTGGTGGAGACAACAAATCAAGAGACATATTATCGAGGCTCAAGCTCACGAGAAGGACTAAGTAATGCTCCTACGTAATTGTGTGGCCATGAGATCAAACCCTACATAGTTTGGTTGATCTGTTGCTCCAACATGATGTGTGTTCTAGTGTATGACTTATTTTGGGAGGGGCATCACTTGTGTATTGAATATCAGGATGTGATCAAATAGTAAAATACCTTATATTGGCAGATAACCTTATAATAGTCGGGTGATTACTTGATGCAATGTATTGTCCTTTATACTGGTTTGAAGGTGCATAATTATGAGGAGTTAGGCTAAGAAGTGTGTAGGTTACATCAATGATGTAATGTTCTACGTTGAGAAGCATACATAACACTACATCTTGGTATTTGGGTGAACCAGGAGACAGTGGGGGATTTTAGTACCGGGGATGGATGGATCCCTTGTAGATAATACACTGATAGACATATTATGAGGCATGGGATTAAATAATTTATCTCAGTATTGAGCCTATGTACCCAAAGAGACTTGGAATCAAAGACAACATAGTTCCAACAAACGGGGCATATTTATAGGTGTTGGCATTGGGATACCAAATATATAATATACATATCTATGGTATTTATAAAGCCTAGCACTTAATATAACATTTATGTTATGTTGGATTGAAATATATATATATATATATATATATACTAGCGTATGCCCGTGCCTGAAGGCACGACGAAATTTTCCAAAGTACGTAATCGCAAAATGATAATTTTTCAAAGTACATAATAGCGAAATGCAAAAATTTTGAAGTGTAATTTTAAAACAATGGGCCATAATATCATTTATTTATAGGACTATTCACCATGATTAACAAACAACAAATAGTCCAATGACATTCAAATAGTCTAAATTCATCAAATAAATTCACATATAATACGAAATATACAATATTCATCCATCGAATTCACATTGTGTCTCAAAAAAACCAAGTGTCAAATTTTTAAAAAAATTGGACATAATCTTCTTTGTTTATGGAACTATTCACCCTGTTAACAAATAAAAAATAGTCCAACATCCAAATTGTCTAAATTCATCAAACAAATTCACATATAAAATGAAACATACAATATTCATCAATCAAATTCACTGTGTCTGAAAAAAACAAAGTGTCAATTTAAAAAAAAAATGGGCATAGTCTCCTTTGTTTATTGGACTATCCACCCTATTTAAGGGGTAACAACAAATCCAACAAATTAAAAAAAAAATCCAAAATTTGAAGATGGGAGCTAGAACAGGGAAAGGAGAATATGTGAGACTTCCTCAAAATGTCTGTGCCATGGTGCTTCTGGATTAGGTGCTAAAACTGTTGTCTTCCCACCTCTAGCCATGATCACTCTCTCCCTCTCGATTTTCTGTACGATTTGACAAACAATAAACATAATTAATTAGTTTCTCGAACAAAGTTACAGTCACATAAGTAAATATACAATCACATCCAAATTGTCTAAATTCAAGATTGATTCAACCAGATCCAATTGGATTACATCTTTTATAAAACAAAATGCAGTTTCGAGTTTGATCCCAACATATTTGGTCTAAAAATAAAACAAATAACAATATTAGGAAAAAGGAACTATTTGAATAATTGCATATGTATGCGAGTGCATATATGCAGTGTGTGTGCATGTTTGTGTGTGCGTGTGAGTGGGGAAGGGGGGACGGGATGGGCAGGGGGCGCGTGTGTGCATGTGTGTGTGTGTGTGTGTGTGTGTGTGTGTTTGTGAGTGTGTGTATGTGTGTTTGTGTGTGTGAGCGTGTGTGAGTGGGGAAGGGGGGAGGGGACGGGGCATGTATGCATATGTGCAGTGCATATATTCGTATGCATATATGTAGTGAGAGTGTGCGTGTGTGCGTGCGTGTGTGAGTGGGAAAGGGGGAGGGGATGGGCAGGGGGCGCGTGTGTGCGTGTTTGTGTGTGCGTGAGTGAGTGGGGAAGAGGGGAGGGGACGGGAAGGGGGAGCATGTGTGCGTGTGTGTGCGTGCGTGCGCATGTGTGCGTTAGTGGGGAAGGGGGAGGGGACGGGGACGGGGCAGGGGCGCAAGTGTGCGTGTGTGCATGTTTATGTGTTTGTTTGTGTCCGCATGTGTGCGTGTGAGTGGGGAAGGGGGGAGGGGATGGGGCAGGTCTGCATATATGCATATGCATATATGTAGTGCGAGTGTGCACGTGTGTTTGTGTGCATATGCATACCTATAAAATCAAACTAAAAATTATCTTATTTGCAAAATAAAGAAAATTAGAATAAAGATGGAACATTTGAGAGTGTACCTACACACAAACAAAAAAAAAGAAGGAAAAAGGAGACGATGTTGGTACCTAAGAAACCAAAATAAACACAAACCCATATCATACCCCCACAATTCAATTAAAAATTGTTCAACCCCTTTTGAACCAAACAAAACTCTAAAAAATGCAAATTTTAACCGAACCAAATTTCATCCTTGAACCAAATGTTAACCAAAACTGCAAAAAAATGCAATTCGAAACAGTGTGTGTGTGTGTCTGCGCGCGCACGCGTGTGTGACTGTGTGCGTGTGTGACTGCGTGCGTGTGTGCGTGTGTATGTGTGAGTGGGGAAGGGGGAGGGGGAGCTTTTGCACATACTCATACGCATATATATGCAGCATATGAATATATATGCACTTATCCAAACACTTACAATGCAACTAAAAATGTTAAAAATTCAACTCTGGGCAGTCAGCAACTGTAAGCCATAAAGGAAAACTTCCTCTAAGAACTTTATTCGTCAAATCACCCTATGAAAAAATAAATGAACTTTCAATAAAATTAGAAATTTATGGATGAATTGGTATCGAATTCAATTTTGAATGCAATCAATAGATGGTCCATCAACACAACTGACTGCATAATGAAGTTGAAGTTGAAACCTAAAATAATGCTCTAAAATTGTTGAAGTTGAAACCAATATGATATGGACAAATGAAAATGATAAAAAATGAAACAAAGTGCTATTTGTTTTGGTTACCTCTACTGCATCAAACAAAGTATGCCATATCAGGTTACCCCTGTTGCATTTTTTAGTGCAATGCCCTTTTTCTTCAACAGAGTGCGCTCTGTTTTGGTCCTATCCGCTCGCAAGTGAATAATAATTGCTCCATCACCATCTCATATTGGTTGCGCATCATGATAGTAATGGATTGAATTTATTTTTAAATTCAAACTTCTCAAAGTGAACATTTGAGAATAGCAAAACCAGCAAGCTTATTACCTCTTCATTTTCTTGGTCTCTCTCGCATTCTTTCTCTCCTCAGCGTCATCAATCCTTCGTTTCTCTGCTAATAGCCTGCCCTTAACTTTCTCTATGTGGCCATCAGTTTTCACCATTTCAGCGTAATAATCAGAAGGCCTCAAAAAGGGAAGCCCCGTTGACTGAAATTTGATGAAGGCCTGCCTTGTACCATCCAATGCCTGCGAATACAAAGCAAGTCCACCTCAATAATTTATATTCGACATATGGAATCATAAACTTTAAAACTCTTATGTAGTAGCATATTCAAAATTTGTCTAGATCAGAGACAACTATCAAAAATTTAAAATCGGTAACACTATCAGACCTGCTCGATCCAGAAAAAAAAAGAGATAAAAGATGTCCAAATTAAAATAAGTAACATAATCGTAACACTATCAGCTTCTCCTTTCAATCTAGATGGTAATATAAATTGATTCTTCTAACTTGAGCTGAGATAAGGAGAGGAGAAACATAATAAAGTCTGCATTTTGTATCCCAAAGTTACTCGATCTTATTTCTTTTACCTGATAATGGCCTTATAATCAATATAATATATGAGCAAGAACCTTACCATAAGTAAGAGTGTGGTTGGGAAACCAACGGATCTCATAAAATTCTCTAAACTCACCCCTTAAAAAGTAAACATACCATAACAATTACTTAACATGTATAGCCACTTGAAAAGGTGATTGTGTGAAGAACACCAAAAATAGAACAAATACAACAAAATAATCATAACTACATGTTAGGTAAAAGGTACATGATAGCCGATTTATGCACTTTGACTAAAAGGTGTAAGATAACAACAACCTTCTAATTATAAAACAAATGGACTTTTGCCTAATTGGACTATAATTATAACTACATGTTAGGTAAGTAAACCATTAGTATTTGGAAGATCAAGTGATGTCTTAAATCAGATGATGTGATACACTGTAATTTAGCTATTTATACAGTTTTGAGTAGATAAAGAATAGTGTTGAAGTTTATCACACCTTTCATTTCCATAACTTAAAACTCATTTAATTACTTGATGAGAGTTCAGGGAAAACAAAATCTACGAACCTGAAATTACCTGATGCCTCACTCCTCTTGAATTCACCTATTTCATCTGGTGTGAGTGAGTGGTTATGACCACTCTTCTCGAATGGCAGCTTCAATGGCTCAAGAGCAACTCAAATGGATCGGCTTCCACCTGTCCTCGTAGTATGCTCCTTCTATAGATTCAAAAAATTAAGAATCAAACTATATATTGAAAGATCACACTAAACATGAAGAATCATGACCTCATCAAACTCACAGATAATGAAGATGACTCAAATAATGAAAGTGACATATGTATTGAGCACAACATAATATAATTCAGCTCAAAATCGACTAAGCACATTCTATCCACTATATCCACATGTGCTCTATGTCTTATGAGAAGTAAATCCACCTCTTTATTATGGCAGACTACTGCAACATAAGAGGAGTTTATACTCCTTAATCAACATCATCAACCTATGCTCGTTCCTCAATTAAGAGTTTGCACATTTGTTGAGTTCCATATGCTTGTTGTACGAAGCAATGGAGTCAACCTTGCTAGCATCATAATAAAGAGCAATTCGATCACCGCTAATTTTCAAATTAACCTCAGCTCCTCTACTCGCTAAATGCAGTGGGACTCAGACCCTCCTCATTGCCACTATTAGGATAAGCTCTTGTCATTTCACACAAATGTTTCCCTGTAAAAATATGGACACCATTTGAATTTGACCCTACAATAATCAAACAAAATTAAAAGTTTTAAAAAACAACAGCTCTAGCAATACAAAATTTATTGTTAGAAGTGGAAAAACAATATTACAAAACCATTACATGTAAAAAGAAATAACAACTATTAAGAAGATCCAAGCTCGATAATCATAATAAGTAATAACAAAAATAATTAGGTCAGTCTTATACTGAAGAGTTCCTTTAACAATAATCGAAAAATTATCAGGTCAGTCTTATACAAAGGTTCATGTATTCTATTTAGTCTTACGATTCAGGAGCCAAGTAATATCGAATATATTATACTGAAATGCACTCAAAATGCAACAATCATATTAGTAATTTTACTATTGGAGGGTAAACTCGTACTGTCAAACTGGCTGACATTAAAAATCACAAATTAGTACCCCGAATATCTTAAACCCGAAAGACAAAATGTAAACTCTAAATTAGTACCTGAACAACATATTCAAAGCCTCTTTAACATAGGTAATCTACTGCTATTGCATTTATATGGAAAACATAAGCACTATATCTTTGTCCTTGAATGAAAGCTTTGTAATCTACTGCTATTGTTGTATACAAAGCCTCTGTAACATAGGCAACACAAATCATAGATCTTTGTGATTGAAACAATCAAAGTTTGAGATGGAGATCAAATATCTATGTAACAAATCATATATCTGTGTAACAAATCAAAGAAAGTAAGATTTTCTAAAATACCAAAGAATCTACAACCGAAGTACCATCAGGTCTAAATTTTTTGAAATACCAAAAATTTATGTTTACAAACGAATGAGGAGAATCATATTTATTATTGAGAAATATCAGTGTGAAAACCAATCAGTTTGCAAAATCAGTGTGCAAATGCAAACATAGAATGAGCCTAAGATCGACATATAAAGTTGCAAGTGTCTGAAAAAAATGTACAATAGTTTCCTATTCGGATGGGAAGTCAACCTTCGGGATGTGAACTTTCATCTTCATTATGGTACTACAACACTCCATGATAATCTGCTCATCCTATCATAATCTGAAAATATAGTTGATGGTATTAAAAGGCATTCATCGAACTTTAAGTGCTAATAAAAAATAATTCTTCCAAATAACCATATACCCATACTTACACTATTGCACATACATATTGAGAAAAGAAAAAATAGTTATAAAGATCGATTAATAAATTCATAGCTATAAATCAGAATGTTGACATTGAACACAATCCACACAATCCACACAAAGATAATAATCCCCCCAACTACCAAGCAAAAGCAGTATTCGGGATACACCAATGCCTATATCTGGTACACTGCATTATGGAAGTTTCAACATTATTGCACCTACAATTTAACGACTAATATTAACTATAAACAAATGCTAATGCCTACAATACTTTAAGTGCTAATAACCATACTTGGAACGCTACCTATGTCATTCTAAACGCAATTGTTAATGCAGAATCCACAATATGCACTTGATCAATAATTTTTGTTTACCAATATAGATGGAAGTAATACTATATTACGACCCTTTTTGCAAAGTGCAACACTAACCTATCTAAATAAGATTGGCATAAAAAGGATTATAATATAGATAATTGGCTTATATGTGATTTTTATAAGAAAAAATATTAATTCCAACATAATATATGGAATAGGTAACTATTCCAACATAATAGACAAACAAAATGGAACCCAAAGCCCTAAATTTTGACGAATTTCGACTTTGGCAGAATTGATATTCTAAGATGATATCGGACACCGTAAAGGACAATCAAATACTATTTGCTTATTTGATATTCAAAGATGATGTCGGAAATAAGAATTTTTAATTGATTAGACCTCAAATGAGGCTTGAACATAAGTGTACTTGAAATCGGATCGATCACCATGAAGTAGCACAGCAGCTACTCTAATGAAGACATCCCTATGCAGGGCCATAATCCCCAATTCACACTTCACATCATAACATAAACCTGTGAATATATTATTCCACTGGTATTGATCAATAACGGGTCCACCATCAACATATTCCCCCTTCGCACTCTCACCTGTCTAGAATACACTGCCTCAAAATTAAGATCATCCTCCGCCTATTAGGGATAATTACAACACTCGCAGAGAGGTCCTAGGGGTTATTTTCCCTACCCTCATAACAGGGCGTTGTGGAGTGGAAATTATGTAGAAGACGAAAAAGCAAAGATGTATGTTAAAAATTCAAGGCAAGAACATACCATTGATATCTCTGAGGTCATGGTCTCCGCGGACATTTTCTAACCAAAATTTCATGTTAAATTCAAGCAAAAAATAGCCTGCCTTAAATTTCAAGATGAACAAAAAAAAGAATATCATTTCAATAGGATCAAATAAAAGAATGATGGTAGCATAATATAACACTGCCTTAAATTTCTATTGTTCTAACATAATGTCTTACATCCAGCACACTAACATAATGTTTCATCCAGTACACTAACATGATGGAAAACTAACATAATTGATTCAAACTAACATAATGCAAGTATAAGCGTGTACATATACAAAAATAATCGTTGGATAGAATCAATATTGTAATCACTTCATCATCATCTCTACTTGAAATCCAATGGTCATGCAACATGGAACAACAAAGAACACTAAATCATTGGGGTAGTTTCAGTAAAATCGAGAGTGCATGACAATTGATCACTTTAGTTTCTGCTATAACTTGTCAAGGAATTGGGGTAGTTTCAGTAAAATAAAAACAATTTATAATCACTCATTGTCAATATACACAAAAACATCAATTCTTTCTCGCCAAAAAATGACTCGTGGCTTTGCCGGTAGCCAATTACTTTTATTCCCAAATCCAAAAACAAAGTATTTCTTAAAAGGGACCAATACATTAATTACCAACCTGCAAAAAGTCAAATGCATTAATTACCACCAAACTGTAGGTAGAATCAGAACCGATAAAAGAGACGTTAAAAATAACATTAAAATGGGACCCAAATAGTAAGAAAATCAAGTTTCAAAAACCTATAAAAAAGGCTTACTACGTTTTTCACATTTGACTTCTAAGAAATGATGATGTTCTTAAGAACATTGTGGAGCATTTAAAGCGGAACAATTTCAATCTTTGTGCGGTGTACTTTCTTGATTATCAGTTTATAACTGGTGTGACCAAGTTTATAAGTGGTTGTATAGCTTCACTCTATGCAATAGTACAACTTGAACTCACTCACATTAACATCCTCTCCAAAATGGACCTTGCCACAAACAGAAATAGACATTGAAGATTACTTTACCTTGAACTTTACTTGCAGAGTTGAATCGATGCATGGCTCTTCAATTTGAAAAGCTTAATAGATCTTTGATCGAATTGGTGAATCTGTATAGTATGGTCAGCTTCAATATGTTTCATCACAAAATAATAACTACAATATGTCATGTCACAAAGAAAAGAGAATGCAATATGTAGCATTTCAACAAATGTCTCAAAATTCACTCTAGAATTATTTCAAACAATTGGCATGCAGTAAATCAAAATACTCAGCCTAATATTCAAAGACCGAGTGCATTTAAATTCCGAAGCAATTCAAAATTAGTATCACCATACATGACTAAGGAAAGTTCGACAGCATGATAATCCACTTAGAGAAGAAAATTAAATAACAAAATTAAAGGAATCCAAAAATAGGCATATCTTCAAACACTTATAATGCAACCGAGATTGAGAATCGTCTTGCCCCTAAAGTTATTACCGAAGGGTCGGTTAGCAGTGCCAATATGAACGTGAGAAGCAGTGTTAGCACCCTCTCCACGTTTGCGGCTTCAGAACCGGGTCCCTTTCTTCAGCATCGTTCCTAACTACAGGGGCGGGGCTTAATAAATGTGTTAAATATGTAAAATATAAAAATATAAGAAAAAAATATTAATTCATTTCATTGAAAACAAATCCCTTAGATTTACAGTATTATACTAATTATATATACCGGAAAATTACAATTTTCACAATCTGATCAAACATTTTCACACATGTCCATACACAATCTGATCAAGCATTGTGTGGATAAAATACTTGGGAATGGGAGAATTGAAATGGGGTATTTGTTTGTCACATGAATTTAGATTCAATCTTGTTTCCATCATCGTTGTTTTGAAATTAATGCAACAGGATCACACCATAGTCATATCAACAAATATCTCAATACACAATACACATTTTCAAGGAAAACATAGTCCCTAATAGCACACAAAAACTGTTAAAAAGTAGAAAATTTACTGTCTAAAACTAGTACCCACGGCTTTTTTTATTATCCTACAACGGCCACTTGAAACTTACCAAGTTTTGATATTATTATGAGTTAGATTGTGAGAATATGAGGGTGTATGCCTATTGCTGAATGACATGAACTGAATCAAATTAATAAAAATGAAAACTTTCTCATCATTCACTATCCTACTTAATAGCTTGTAAGTTCAAGTTCGAAAGATACATACGATACCCTACCACTTCACTCCTCTACAATCTACCTCATTCGTTCCTTTGCAGCCAAATGAGTCGGCTTGAATCTCAAAGACTTGATGTATTTTTCGTATGTGTTGAGGAATGTATGGGGACCCATCATGATATAAATGTTTACCATTAAAAACATTGAACACTAAACACAAAAGGTAAAAATCAGCACTAATGACATAATTTATAAATAATACTTAATTATTTTCCCTTGCACTGTAATGAATAAAAAGGAATGAAAATACATATTCAAAATAACACACCAGCAATATATTAAAGTTATATCCATGATACTCGCTAATACATGTGAAAACTCATTAATGAATTAAAACTAAAAATATTGAAAAAATTACCTAGCAGTTTTAAGTTATATCCATGTGGAGAAAAGTATAAACATCTTGCACTTCGGGAACCATGAGTAATACCCACTAATGCCTGATACCTGTATATGAAAAACAAACCCTTAAATCATTAAAAAACCCTAAATTACAACACCCTTAAATCCATTACAAAACCCTAAATTACAAAAAAGAAAAATCTTAAAACGACAAACACGAACCCTTAAAATCGTAAATCTAAAATCAATTAAACCTAAAATCGAAACCGTATAACCCTAAAATCGAAACTATTTAAAACTTACTTAAGAGAAGAGGCAAGGAAAGAGGTGCGGTGCCGCGAGGAGAGAGATGTGGCTGTTGGGCTGAAGCAGGGGAAGTAGATTTTTTGTGGGTGTAGATGCGGGAATGGGAGAAATTGATAGAATGAGGGAGAGAGGTTGTGCTTGTGAAATGAAGGTCGGGGAGAGAGAGTGGGGGCTTTGGTAATTGGTATTTGGCGGCAAGGTTAATTTCCAATTTTATCCATGTATTTGAATTTTGGGTAAAAGGAGGAAAGGAAATGAAGGGTAAAAAAGAGGGGGAACTCAAATATGTAAAGGGCAAAAATGGTAAAAGGGATATTTTAATCTCAACCATTGGATCGTTGCCTTGTTGGCTTCGATCTGAAACGTGAAGTGTCTCCCAAACTTATGAATAGTAAAAACACCATTGTAACTTATTATATATATATATGTTGAAATAATGTTTAATCAAAGGATAACTTTTGACGAGTATTTGATACTATGACAAATATTCGGGTGCCATCATATGGACGAGCTTTATTCGTTTGGGGAATTGGTGGGAGTATTCGAATTTTAGTGTTTTGCTCGATGGAAAGTTTTTTACTGGACGCTTTCCTCTTTATGATTTTTAAACGTATGTTTTCATGTTTTGTAATGGTCATTGTGGCAATTGATTAGCATTATTTTAACATATGAACATGTCAAATCAATAAACAGATGTGTTGGGTTAGAAACCATTATTTTGAAATATAAACATTGTAAATTAAATACTTGGACCTCTAAATGGGGGAGGGGTTAAAATATATAAACGAATATGTACAATTTATTGCAATATATATATATATATATATACACACATATACATACATGGGGTCTTGGTCCGAATTTCGGCCAAAACCTCTTTACCCTCGCGAAAAAATAAGTTTTTTGTCGAGGGAAGGGGTGTACCCCTTTTCTAGTGTTTTTTGTAGGGTAGAGCTTCCTCTATAAGTGTTGAGTTTTGCATTTTTTTTCATCATCGATTGTGTAGATCTTCGGCTATAAGTATGTCTTTTGAAAAAATTTCAACTGTATGACTCTTCTTGACAAAAGAGACTTTGTGGGAGTAACATGTTGTCTTTTTAGGGGAAAATGGCTTTTCTAAAGTACAAGATTCCTCAGGATATTAAGAATGATCTCGAGTATATAGGATGCTCAGTGGAGAAGAAAGTTAGAAACTAGACCGTTGTTTCCTTTTTGGTCTCTCGTTGATTTTTGAAGCTTATAATGAGAGGTGGAGGGTCTCTATTTATAGGAAACTGGGAGGGTCCTTCATCAGTTCCACAGAAGGATGAAGGCAATTTTTTTTTAATAAGGCCTCCACATGGGCGGCTAAGATAACGTGCTCTAACATAACTTTTACCAATCGGTTAAGGGGCTCTGGGCCTTTTTCCGATCGACAAAAGATCTTAGCAAACGTTTTTGGCCATTTTTATAATTACTTTTCTTTTTATTTTATATCGTAATAGTTTTTTGTATAATAGGGCTTTGGTCCTTTTTAGTCTCCTTTTGGGAGGGTTTTCTCGAAGACATAGGTGGGGTTGGGTTTAGGGTCAGGGACTTGGGTGAGGCCAGTATTAGGGAATCTATTAGAGTGCAACAAAATGAGCCACACCGTGATTATAGATATGGGTGTCTATGCCGTGTGCACGATCAAATTGGGACATGTGCACAACAATGAACTAAGGTTTCAATGTTGCCTATGTCGTGCACACGTCAAGGAAGATTTCAATTTTTCTTTTCTATAAATAGGTAATTTTCTCTCCCATTTGAAAATATATGAAAACCTCATAACTCAACTATATTTATGGGACTATTTTCAATTCTGAGAGCATTTTACTTTTCTTCTCTATTCGAATTTCATTTGTTCCCTCCAAAATTATTCAAACTTAGATCTATGACTTGATCTGTGATTGTTTTAAAGAATTGAGAGTGCTTTTGGTTGAAATATACATTAGTTTATTCAATTCCAACAACTATTCTTTGAATTGCATGATCTATCACTCCTAGATAAAAAAAATGGATCATGGCATAATTACAAGTGGAAGAGTGGAGTGTCCTATTAAACTCATGGAGCTCTAGTGGATTTATATCTTCTATGGGGGATGTTCAAAGTCCATAGGTAAGTACTTGCGAGGGAATGAGTGAGTGGTACATTCTAACTTTATATAAAACTCTTTTGAAGATTGGGGTGTTTTGCGATTTATTACCCTTTAGTGTGTGTGGGGGGGTGGGGGGGGGGGGGGGGGGGGGGGGTTCCTCATAAAATTTGTCTTGTGGATGTTTGTGATTATTATTTTCTCAATTGCTCACTTTGATCTCACATGAAATGTATTTCACATTTACATCTAGCGTAATTGGCTAAAATTTGGATTATGTGTTGAATTCTAGTTATTTTATTAAAATTTGACTAATTTATAATGTTATGCGATTGATTCAAGACCCACATCACATCACCTAGCTAACTCATGTGCTAGGTTAATTGAAATGGAAAGATGATCCAAATTGAACAAAAAATTGGCCATGTTATGCAAACAAACTGTGAGATGTGGGTTCATTAAATACAATTAGTATTCAACGAGGTGTAAACCCTTTCAGAATGATCATTTAGGTATGAATAATAGTTTATTAAATGAATACTTCCAACACTTGTAACAAATGGTCTATGTACCACAAAGTATATATTAAATGAACCTTAACAACATAAATATCCTCTCAATAAAATAAATTAAACAAATCTCAATAGTCAACATGGTTGAAGGGAGAAAGAACAACAACTTTAGTGCAATAAAGGCAAGGCAGCGAACCTCTCAGCATAATAAATGCAAATTATTAGAGATAAAAATTGGACACTGTTTCCATCCTCGGGTGGTTGCCTCTCCGGGGGTTTGGGAGGAAAATGCATCTCCCAAGGTGGTTCCCTCCTTCATTCCCCTTTTCTGGCATGTACGAGGGATTGTAACGTTTATTAAGGCACTCGGTCATCATTAATGTGGGGTGATATGTAGAGATAGAGTCGCCAACCAATTTTCCATAAAACGGACTAAAGAAATGTCTCCACCTTGAGAGAACATAATTATGGGAAATACTGATACTTACGAAACCAAGTAGTTTAAGGGTCCGGGGAGTAAGTTATGGAATGGGAAGGTGTTAGGCACCCATCCTGGATTTTCAATCTCTGATGGGAATGTGTTAATATTCTCATGTAGAACTCCATGATGTGTGTGCTTATGTGAATTATAAATGGAGGATTGAATCGCTCGACTCGCATCATGGTTAAAGGTGGAGTGACATAATCCTTAAGAGTGTTACAAAAATAGTAATTAAAAATATAATGTAAGTGTTTGTCGATTCACAAGTCACAATGAAGTAATTATTGCATATATTGGACAAGACACAAGCTAGCAAACATATAAAATATATCTATCATGAATATATAATGAGAATAGAGTAACAAATGTACGTAGGAGGACTCGATTTGAGGGGTTTACCCAAGGTGCCGTAGTAGCCCGTGAGGGCATCAAAGTCCACGTAGTTCGAAGACAATATGATGTGGGGTTTAACCAATAAATCCAACTGAGGACTTTATTATATGTGTCTGTAGAAAAAGGGTGTTTTGATGTGATAAAGTATGGTGAGAAATACCCATTTGCAATTTACAAGTGACCCCTATTTTTCTTGTTTTTAGGTTTTTCAATGAAAATAAAGTATGTGCGAGTACTAACAAAAAAAAGTTTGAAATTAATATATGTTATGTAATGAAGAAAAGTACAAAAGAAAAAATGAAGTAACTAATGCAAAAATACAAGAATTTAAAGACAAAGAGGAAGAATTAGACCTCATTGTGAAGACTTGAAATAGATCTTGATTGTAGATGCATTGATTTCAAGACGAAGTGATTGTGGTTTGAGGAGGTGGGTGATAATTTAATCAAAAGAGTATGAAAATTATGGAAGGAATGTGGGAAATGGCCATTTAAGGAAAGAACGACTCTGAATTTGAGGGAATTCTCTTTGGATTGCTGAGAGGGATGTTCAGGGGTTCGTCATTCAAAGAGGTCATGGCCGCTATTAATAGGGACAAGGGGGTACTAATCGTCATGGTCCTAGAGTTGCCAATCGACATTGATCTCTAAACACACTGCCAATAGGCAGGGGTCCTGGGATTGCCATTCGGCAATCTAAGGCAGTTTTTTTTAAAAATAGTAGTAAAATGCGAATCGTAAGTCAGAATCGCGCACATATTAGATCGTTAGTAAGGGTATATAGAGTTTTTTAGAAACATTGATCCTCTCATAGGTTTAGGAGTTTATCGATGTCAAACGGGGCTTGAAAGCACCCGTTGGTCACTTAACACAAAATTCTTGAAGGAAAATGGATCGTTCATCCGAACTATAAGATCGATTCACATACAGGATAAACTGTTGGAAAGCGTATTCAAATCCCTTCAAGATTTCATCTAGCTTCGTTAGATTAAGAGAGTTAACCTAGATCAATCAAGACTCGAAAGCACCTGGTGACCCATCAGAGTAAAATATGTCATTCGTTCGTGCCGTAAGGCTAATTAATGCACGGGGAAGACCGTTGGATAGGGTATTTACAATACTTCGGATATTAATTTAGCTTCATTCAAGCTAAAGAGTTGACATGAGTGAAACGGATTTCGAAGTGCTCAGAGACCTCTAGATTAGTTTTCAAAATAAAATGGATCATTCGTCCTAACTATAAGGCTAATTCGTGCGTGGGGAAACCGCTGGAAAAAGGATTCAGAGTCCTTCAAAGATTCATTAAGATTTTTCTTAGGTGAGAAAGATGATTGGGGTCAAAATGGGGTCTAGAGCGCTCGGTGGCCTCTAGATCAATTTTCAATAGTAAAACGGGTCGTTCGTCCGAACCATAAGGACGATTTACACATGGGGTAGACCATTGAAAAGGTATTCAGATTCCTTAGAAGAGTCATTGAGTTTCTCTTAGCTAAAAATATCAACCAGAGTCAAATGGGGTCTGGGAGTGCCCAATGGCCTCTCGATCAGTGCTTGGGGTATGACCTAGGGTTTGTGATGAATGAGTGAGTTCTAGGGACCTAAGAAGACTCTTAATGGGGTCCTATAATGGGTTGTCTATAAAAATCCCCTCAACGGATGAGATTAGAACCAGTGAAGGCCATCAGATGATGGAAACCACATCGACATTGGAAAAGAGGTTTTATAGGTCAATTATGAGGACCTAGATCATGAAGTTGACTCATTCAGCTGGTTGAGGTCAGTTATGAGTAACTAAGGAGACGAGGATGATCGATTCAGTGGATCTAGGTTATTTTTTAGGAACTAAGGAGATGAGGATGGACGATTTAGTAGGTCGAAGTAAGTTCTGAGGACTTAAAGAGATGAGGATTACTGACGCAATAGGTCAAGGATGATCAATTCAGTGGGTTAAAGATCTATTACTATTGTCTCTAAAGGTCTAGGGAGACCAATTCACAGGTCGAGGCCGATTCTAAGGACGTAAGGAGATGAGGATGATCGATTTAGCAGGTCAAGTTTAATTTTCAACATGTTATCAAGATGAAAAATTCAGTGAATCGAGGCCAATTCTAAGGAGCTTGAGTTGCAATGACTAATTATGAGGGTCGAGGACATTTTTTAGGACCTAAATTTGTGATGAACAATTCTAGGGGCCAAGGTCAATTCGGAGGACCTTAGGTTGTGATGACCAATTTTTTAGGGTCGAGGCCAATTCTAAAGACCTAAAGCCGTAATAACCAATTCTAAGGATCGAGGTAAATTCTGTGAACCTTAAGTTGTTACGATCAATTATGTGGGTCGAGGTCAATTCTAAGGATCTTAAGTTGTAATGTCCAATTCTGAAGGTCGAGTTCAATTCTGAGGACCTAAAGTTGTGATGTCTAATTCAGAGGGTCGAGGTCGATTCTAAGGACCTTAAGTTATGATGACCAATTCTAAGGGTTGAGGTCTATTCTAAGGAATTAAAGTTGCGAGGACCGATTTTAAGGGACGATGATGATTCTGAGGACCTTAAGTCATAGCGCGGGGAGTTCCTCTCCTGGGAATATTAAATTATCTTGGAGGTGCGAATGCATCTATGGTTCCGCTTAAGATTGTGTTATTTTAAGACTTTACTAGGGAAACACTTATCCTTGAGACATCCAATCAAGGATTATGTTATTTTTATGTTCCACTAGGGGGTGTTTAAGCTGGGGAATTATAGACTTTGATGCAAATGCATTATTGGTCTACATGAGGATAGGTGTGTAAGATTAATCCGACTGGGGATTATGTGGTAAAAAGAGTGTGATATTAATCCTGATCAGGATTTTGAGAGTTTTATAAGGGGTTAGTTCTCTAGAAAAATGTTTTTTTTAGAAAAATGAGGATCCATATTTTCCTTTGATTTTTGGGAATTTTTGGGCAATTTTTGATTTTTTTTTGTAATTTTCTTACATTGGTTCCACAAAATTTCGAAAGGGTGCCGATAGGCAGTCCTGGGGGTGCTAATTGGTAAAGGAACGAAGTCTTGGGATTTTTTGGGAAGGGGAAAAGACGACTGTCGATTGGCATGGTCAGGGGGTTGTCGATCGACATAGAATAGGCTTTAAAACTTTACTACTGAGTGGATTACTGAATCATTGTTGGGTATGTAGGTGAATTTCTTCCCTTGGAGTCTTCCTTTTGGGGGTTGCATGGGCTATAGGCGTACAGGTGTATGTAAAGAGGTTGTTGGTTCATGAGGTGGTGGCTGGGTTAACAGGACTTACGGAAGAGGTGACATCCATCTCTGATTCTTTTGAGATTTTCTTGAAGATCTGTTGATGTGATTAGAGGAGCTTGGTGTTGGCCATGCTGTATGCTCGATGTAACGACTTTGTAATGGAAAAGAGAGACTAGAGAAGGCAAAATGATGCATCTTTTTTGTTTTTTTATCTTGATATATCGGATTACTCAACAAGTACTTTAATTAGCTGTTGTGGTTTTGCTTTGAGAAAAAGTAGGAAAATTATATTTTTTGGAATTTTTTAGCAAAGGATGAACTTGGGGGATTGGTTGTGAAAATATTCCCTTTGAAGGGACTTAGGCCTTAGAGGCCTTTTTGGTATATGGATGAGGAGATAGAAAGCTTTACATAAAGTGCAGCTTGTCGAATTTATTGCGTTGTACGTCAGAGAGACTATACTAATGATGGATTTTCTAGAGCTGTCTCCTTAGGCCTTATTACCAGGATTTTTTTGGTAATGGGTAACTTAACTGTGGATCCCCAGGTGGCTGTGATAATAGCATTGATGTCTTATTGCTATATCCAGTGGCGATGGCACTAGATGAGACCCTAAATGGTCTGAATACTTGAAAGGAGAGTCATCCTGACTTTCTAAAGGGACCCCCGTAATGATGTTTATCTGCCTTACTGATAAGTTTTTTCTGGAAGCCCCTCATGAGTATCCTTTGGCAGTTATAGAGCATGAATCCCGGTGTCTTCGCTGGTTAATGCCATGTTGGGGGGACTTACTGTATGTCTTGCAGCTTGGAGAGTATCAATATATGAGGTTGGTGGGCCTTCGATAGACTTCTTTTTATTTTCCCTATAAGTTTCAATGCCAAGTTGGATGGGAATAGATTGTGCTTCCTTGCATAAAAAACTTCCTCCCACTTAAGGATTTGACTGCATTACTAAGGATGATGTTGGGCGCTTTGTAGAAGCAGCGTCGGTTGTCTATCCGTCTGTCACAATCTGTGAGGAGAGCCTGTCATGTGTCTGGAGATTACTAAAAATGGTTATGGAAGTGGGTAGTAGAGAAAATTATGGAGAAATAAATCGATCAAAGGTGTTCTTTGCTTTCAACACCATAGAAGATAATGTTTTGGTTCTGTCTAGGCCTATCAGGTCATACCACTCCATGGAGTGCATACAGAATGTCAACCAATAGTGGGAATTTTGAGGACCTCCAGGGCCAAGTAATGATTATGAAACGGGGTCGTTTGGCAGTTAATGGAGTTTTCTATGAATCTTTAGGCTACTTTTATGAAGTTATGGTAATTTCGGTGTATTGTGTTTTGGGGGGTTTTGGGGATAATTTTTATGTAACTTGGTTAGTTTTGTTTAGGAATGGTTAGGTCAATGGAGAGGGGTGGTTGGTGTGACTCCCTTCATTGATACTTCATGTAATAACATTACATTCCTTTTTAGAAAAAAGTAGATTTTGATAATATTTTCTTGTACCCCTTGATGAGTTTTTCATTTGAATTATCAATACAAATCACTAAGGAATACATAATCCTTTTGTTCATGTAAATGATAAAATGAACTGTCATTCTTGGATGTTAAAAAAGAATAGCATTTCGTTGAAAATAATGGGAATAAAAACATGTGTGGCATATGGGCTGCCTACGTACCTTTGGGGGTTTTGAAAAATTTCATGAGTTTTATGTTGAAAAGAAAAGGTTTTGAGAGGATCAGGTCCCACGTAGTTCTGGGTAGGGGAAATGAAAAGATTTTTTTTAAACTAGAGGGTGGATGAGAATAGTTTTAGTACGCCGCGATTTCGAACTAAGGGTAAAATTTGTTGAGATGGTCCAGGTTAACTAAACACACCCTCTCTTATCCATCGAGGTCTTTGAGCATAGAGACGCCTACTAGGAGAATCGTCTTTATGATGTAGGGTCCACTCCAAATTGGTTTGAATTTCCCTCTGAGGTCCTAAACGGGTTCCATGATCTCTTTGAGGTAAGGTTTTCCTTCCTAAACATCACGGTCCTTGACTTTTCGGTTGAGTGATCGCGTTATTCGGTGATGGTACCCCTATAAATGATATAGATCCTCCACTATCTTTTCATCCAAGAGAGATAATTCATCAAAGTGACTCTGATTCCATTCTTCTTCATCAATTTTTCTTTTGAGTAGGACATGGAGGGAAGGTATTTCTAGCTCAACGGGTTGGACTGCTTCCATGTTGTACACTAGAGAATAAGGAGTATCCCTAATAGGTGTTCTGACTGAAGCACGGTATCCCTAAAGGGAGTAAGGGATTCAATCAGTCCAATCTCTTTAACTCTTATTCATCTTGTTGATTATGGTTTTGAGGCTTTTATTGGTGGCTTTGCCAGCGCCATTAGTTTGGGGTCAGTAGGGAGAAGATTTTTATCGCTGAATCTTGAGGCATCTTTGGACATAGGCAGTGAAATATTGAACCATGGTGATCTAATAATACCCTTGACGAATGATCTTCTAGCAAGCACCAAATCGTTCAGGTGGGCCCCCCATTCCCCTCTATGAATCTTCTTCTCTATTTCTTTAACATTAGCCCCTACTATGCAATGCAAATGGGTTCTAATGAAGTTTATTTTGAATAGTGCTTTATGATAGATGATGTAATGGGTAGTTAGTTTGTGAAGGGTCACACAGTCTTTCTTATCTACGTTTAGGAGATACCTACCATGTTTGAGGAGGCACCAAATGTCATAGTACCATAACCCGATCATATTAGAGTCCTCCTCGGGACTGAGTTCAATATGTTAGCAGTGGATAGGCTTAGCTTATTTTTTAACCAGGAAGGGGCAATTACTATTCCCTTGGGCATTTTGACCACGGAGTCCAAGGTAGCATGGATGTCATCCAGGCTGTTCTTCGCACGGGGCAAGTAGTGGAAGGTAACATCTCTAAATTTGGAGGTTAGTTTTTCTAGGTGGGCATGGAAGGGTAGGAGCTTCTCATATTTTAGTTTCCATTATCTAAGGATTTAGTCGACGATAAGGGAAGAGTTTTCATAGACATCTAAGTGCCAAATTTATTTATGGAGGGAAATTTTGAGGCCAATAGTGCATGCCTCATACTCGTTCATGTTGTTGGTACATGGGAAGCATAGTTCGATGGCAATTAGGGTGTGAGAATCATCAGGGGAGATTAGGAGTATTCCAATGATGTATCCCTTCTTGTTGGCAGCTCCATTAAAGAACATTTGCCATCAAGAGTCCTCCTAAGATGTGCAGAGAATATCATCATTCCGTAATTCAGATACCCATACATCGGTTTCTTCCATAGGGTACTCAGCAAGGTAGTTGGAAATGGATCTCCCTTTCATAGTTTTCTGCATGACATACACAATATCAAATTCGGCTAGAAACATCAACCAACTGGCCATTCAACTCGACATAGCAGGATTTTCTAGCAAGTACTTTATGGGATCCATATGGGATACTAGTTTGATAGGGAATGCAAGCATGTAATGTTGTAACTTTTATGTGACCTAGACTAAGACAACATATGATTTCTTTAAAGCAATATAGTTAACTTCATAACCAGCCAATTTCTAGCTGGAGTAATAAATGGATATTTCCTTATGGGATTCTTTAATGTATTCGGCTAGCAAATCCCCTACTATAGTATCTATCACGGTCAAGTATAAGAGGAGGGCCCCTACTACAGTATCTATCACAGTTAAGTATAAGAGGAGGGGGAGACCTAACAGCGAAGGAATAAGCATTAAAGGTTGAGCAAGGTATCATTTGATTTTCTCAAAGGCTTCTTGGCAGGCCTCATTCTATAATTTAGTCAAATCTTTCCGAAGAAGCTTGAAAATGGTTTCACAAATAGAGATCAGTTGGCTAATGAACCGATTGATATAGTGTAGTTTACCCAAGAATCCCTAGACCTCCTTCTCCATATGTGGTAGTGGCATCTTAAGTATGGTTTTCATCTTAGCATAGTCTTCTTTGATTCCCTTCTCAATGACTCTGAATCATAAAAGTTTTCCTTTTGTTACACAGAAAATGGATTTATGTGGGTTTGGCTATATTTGATATTATCGTAGTCGCCTGATAAACATTCGAAGGGAGGGAATATTACTTTCTTGATTATTATATTTGAATATTATATCTTACACATAAACCTAAACCTCTTTATGAATAAGTTCAAGCAGGGTGGTTGTGGTAGACCTTTAGTAGATATCCCTGACGTTCTTGAGTCCAAATGGCATGATAGTGTAGCATAAAGTTCCCATGGGGTGATGAAGAGGTTTTCTCTTGATGGTCAGGGGTGCATCTTGATCTAGATGTATCTAGAAAATACATCGACAAATGACTTTAGGGCGTGGCTAGACATGTTAGCCACGATCATGTCGATGTTGGGTACTGGGCAATCATCATTTAAGGATGCTTTATTCAAATCCCGATAGTTGACACACATGCATACTTTTCCTCCTGACTCTGGTGCAGCGACGATATTTGGGAGTCATGTAGGATATTCGACTACTCGAATGAAACTCAGGTTCAATTGCATGACCACTTCCTCTTTGACTTTGATCGACCATTCGGTTCAGAACTTTCTTAGCTACTATTTGATCGATTTGAATTTTGGGAATGTTGGGATATCGTGTTGAGAAATTTTCTGGGCAATTCCAGTCAAGTCATCATAGGACCATGCAAAGACGTCCATGAATTGCTTTAGTAACTCTTCGAATTGCGCACGCTCATGCTCGTTGAGAGTGGACCCTATCTTAATCTCGCGCTATTGGCTATTAGAACTGGGATTAATAACAATAGTTTCATCATCATTAGTTTAAGTGCGATTATGTTATTTGTTATTCTCCTTATTAAGATCAGTTAAGAATTGTTCATTTTCAAATGCAATCTGTGTAAGGCACAACAAGATACTTGAAATCCTCGTTTATTTCATTTTTAGGAAAAATAGGATTGAGAACCTCATCAAAAGATGTCTTAGTTACATTGATATCAGAAAAAGGAACAACAACATCAGATGAAGATATATGGATAGGATAGACAACAGGGTCGGTTGAATCTGGGTTGGTGGCATTCTAGTTAAGAAGAGGTAAGTCAGCAGCTCTGATTGGAGTAGATGGATCTGATGGTGAAAAATTTGAGTGGAACATGAAGAGACTCATCCCTAGTGTTTGCAGGTTGAATGAGTCCTCATAATAACTTTTTTCAATAGCCCTAGTAATTGTCATGACTTCCTTATTGAGCAGTTGAACCTCATGTTAACAATCTTCAGCCCAAGGGTTGCTGACTTGAAAGAAGATTTATGGCCCTAGTTTCATCTTCTTATCACCATGGTCATACCATTATTCAGAGAAGCCGCAAAAAGGAAGTCTTTACCTTCTATGATAAACCTTCCATTCAAAGAGTCTTTTGAAACAGTTCTTTCTTTTTCTAAGCTTCCTTTTGGTCATGGTCATCGGAATGCTTTGAGTTCTTCTGGCGAGGGATGGTAACTAAGGCCATATGGGGGAAAAGACTCCTTCGCGACTATGAGATAAAGGATCCATTACTGTCGTCGCCCTAACCCCATTTTGGCGATAAATACATTTCTTGAACATCTAAATCACGTTAAGGTTGCCATGAGGGTTGCGTTCTGAACAGAATCGATCTTAAAAATTATCTCATGCTGGAAGGGGAAGTGGGACAACTCTGAAGCCAGAGTGGTGCATATCATTTGTTCCATGTTGGATCTCTAATACTAGGTTACTAGTAGTGCTCACTCTAAATAAAGTCTCCCCCAGCATGAAACTCTGATCTAGGATAAAAACACTCACATCCTCTGGACTCTCATTCGCATTCAATTAATTCAAACAATCACTTAAGAAAACGAAGACAAGAGGAGAAGACTATTTTCCTATTTATGTAATCAGAAGATAATCTTATATTGTTTTTCATATATCTCCCTCCTCACCGAGTTAGGCTTGGTCAAATTGGAGCTCGAAATAATTGTCAGTCAAAGTCTTCTTTGGCTTTTGAGTTCTTTAAAGGAACAAGAACGGGTTAGCAGTTAGTCTAAGGTGAAAAGAAGAAATTGAAAAGAAGTTTTTTTGTCTAGTTGTCCCCACTCTCTCAGGATAAAACAAGAGTATAAGAGAGAAAAGAGAAAGAGTTTCAGTAAGTAGTAATGAGATTCATTATTTTTAAACATACTATTGACAACATTAATCCGCCTATCAAGAAAGAAGACTCTAGTCTTGTACCATGAGGAGGATAATGAAGCTAGCGTAGGATAATCGATCAAATATCTTACTATCAAACTCTTGATCCAATTCTTAGATAAGCTAAGGCAAGACTTGGAAATGGAAAGTAGATTAGTCGAGTGCCCGGTGTGAAATGAGAGTGCATAAGAAAAAAAAGGCCCTTGAGGATGGCAGTGATCAAACCATCAAGATCTAGCCCTTTTATTTTGACATTTTAGCCTATTGTTTTTTTGACTAGGAACAAGGAAAGCCATCCATGTATTGACTAAAAAACCTAATACCAGACTTTGAGAGACAGACCCAAACAACGTCTATTTACTTTTTTGTTACCATCTTACATAAATTCACATGATCAAGATGATATAGAACCTCAAGAACTTCCGGACTATAGGCATGATCGAAGAAAAGATAGGCCTAGCTCCAGAAGAAGTTCATCGTAAGAAAGAGTCTCTGGACAACATAGAGTGTGGGTCGTAGGTTGACATTTAGGGTGAAAGGAGACATATTTCCTAATAAACCACTTAACAATAGCAAGCGACTGGACGATGTTGGGTAGTGAAGTGGTCCATGAAGGTGAAATAACAATTGTATTAAGCAAGCAGAGTAGTCAAGGTAGAGAGGAAAAAAAAAGTTTAAGACTTTACTTTACATCTACTTATAGCTACTTCTAACAGCCTCCAGATACTTCACAGCACGACCGTCTCCTTTCATATGACTAGCCTTCTGTCATCAAGCCTATAGCTAAAAGGAGTGTGTGGTTTTTTATGTTAGATCTAGGATCGACTTTTGTGTCTATCGAGTGACTATAACTGCTATGGTTTACCGTTAATAATTCTTAACTAACCCTTTCTCACCGAGTTTGATAAAGCTTTAGGAGAGAATAGGGAGTGAGGGGGACCTTCTTTCTTCTCCTGTGGAGCCTTAAGAAAGACACCGACGATGGGTTAGTACAGTTCTCCTTCTATGAACCAGACAACATAACTATTTTTCGATTTCTTCTTTTGACTTTTCACCTTATTAGACCAACTACTAGTACACATCATCTATAATTCATGAATTTCTAATGATGTTCATGTTCTGCATGAAGGATCCTCTTTTATTCTATGTTCTTCCCCAAAGCGTGCTCATCCCTTTGTTGTGTGGAGTTGAGCATCTTCTATTCATTCTCATTAGGGATCGATGCATAGCTCATTTTTTTACCCCAGATAGTGATGCATCTGGCGAGCACTGGTGAAGAACGCAAGCAAAGCTAAATGGTCGATCGATCGATCATGGAAAAAATATCCCATGTCAAGAAGGATCGATCAATCGATCCTTTTGATCGATCAATCGATCAAACAGGTATCAGCCAACTGCATTTCTATTTTTGCCTGATTGCATTTCCCGTTCGCTGAAACTCCCGTAACTTCTTCGTTCTGAATCAGAATCGCGGACCGTTCATGGCCACGCAAATCTTGCGGGGAGGGTTACAACTTCTGTGAGATGTTGGGCCAGGTTCTCAAGCTATGAAAAGACTAAATTGCCCTTGAACATATGATCTCGTATAAAAATAGAGCGGAATGCGTCTGAACTTCACACTTAGCATCCAAATACCTATAAAAGCTCAATTAACCCCTCAAAACATGTTAACATAGAAATCCGAGGTTGTGTGGTTAACGAGATAAATATAGGGAATAATATACTCGAGAGGGCTAAAATGCATAGGTTCGGAGGATGAAATACGCAATATTTGCGTATCATCACTAAAGCTTAGGTATTGATATGCAAAGTGAATCGGTCCCTAAAGAACCCCCGAAAGGGCTGTTATTCAATGGGTATATGAAAGTGACGAAGTTGATTTCACTAGTGTATCTTTGGAGAAAAGAAGTTCGTCTCAATAATGAACTGTGATGAACCCTCAGACGACCATCTTATTCAGAGTCAAAATCCTCACCTTGTAACCAAAGTTGAACATATCCGTAAAGGCGTTCTATTTATTTCTATTGAGGATTCATTTTATAAAGATGCCCCCATTAGGGAGGATTAGGGAAGTTTTTTTGCTAGCTAACATTAATACTACTGATATGGAGGATGTAACAAGGTAGACATAAGGAGAGTGGGGGACCTGTAGCTGGATTGAATCCTTCACGATGCACTACCAACGAGATACTTGAAAAAGGTGGGGATGATGTCAAATCCGTTTGGTCAAGATATTCTATGTTTCTTTTTTAAATCCCGAAATACTATCAACTATCCTTCTTGCTTCTTATTTGTCTTTCTAATAATGATTACAAATAATAAAAAATAATAAATAATCAATCTCTTACTAATACGCTTACTATAAAAGAAAGGTTATTATCTATCCTTCACCTCTAAAACTCGAGCTCTTGCAATTTAATAAAAAGGAACTTTTCTTACCTCAATGGGAGTGCAACAAACCTATCCATGATAACATAATATAGGAAAAGTAATCCCTCTCCCTTGTCAGTTGTTTGAACTATTTTTATCCCCCCAATATAGTGATAACGTGGCCTTTGGCAAAGAATTTCAGTTTCTCATAAAGAGAATAAAAAAAATCTCAGATACTATGTAGCCATGGTGGACCAAGGAGAAAATTGAAACATGAAGATATGTCAATGACTTGGAACCCTTTATGGACACCATTACGCGCGGTGGGTATTATTGTAAGCACGTATGGTGGAGGAAGTAGGAGTGAGATCACTAACTTTCAATCCTAAGAAATCGACGGTTCTAAAAGGGAAACATTGAGGGAATATACATTATCAACAATTGAGAGTGGGATTGTCTTTCCCATTACTTCAATGGATATGTTGATGGCATATTCATGGTCAGGCCCAATCTTTGGTATCTCTGATTCAAAAAAAATAGATGATTCTGGAAGAGGTTAACGATCCAACCATGTTTTTGTCTTCTTCAAGAGTGGTGGACAGACGGACTATAGGCCCAATGAGAAGTTTTATCAGACCATTCTGGTGAAGTTGGGAGGACATGAAAAGAGCCTATAAGGTAATGTTGGCTTGGGTTTTCTTGAGATGGTTAAGGACTTCGCTTTCTTCGATGGTTATTTCTTCCATGAGAAGTTCTTTGAAAACTCCATTTCCTTTATTTATCTCGGTCACATGAAGAATCGGATCATTATAGTGGCTCCCTATCCTAGTTATGTGATTTACTAAGGCGGGGAAGAACAAGAACCCCATGTCTTCATATACGTGTGTCTGAATGGCTACATTATTTATGTCCCCCAACAGGTCTCGAATGATATCATTCCATGTAGACTAGCTACTATACTAGTTTTTCCCAACTGGGTTCTTTATCTGAACTATTAAATTCATCCCCCCATTCAGTGGAGACTATGTCCTCTTTCCAAGAGTAATAAATACAATCAACAACCTCAATGGCTTCATCGTACAAATCTTTTCACTCAGTAAGGAGGTGCAGGAGTGAAGGGACAAACCATCCCTGAAGCTTTAGAGAAATGAGTAACTCATCAATGCAATAACTTTCACTTGTCTTTCGAAATGAATTAGCTATTATCTGTACAAAATTGTTGAGACTGACTTCTTCCATTGGTACCACCCATTTATCTAACTTCCAATCCCATTTTCGGGCCTCCATGAGCAAGCCACTGAATTTTGTGATAATAAACAGTCATCTCGGTGGGAAATTTTAGCCCACACTCTTAGAGTTGGTTCAACATAACTCATAGCTCCATATATTTTCCTTTAAATTAGGTACGAACATCAATGCAAGCCCATGTATGGAGTGATAAAGCTTGATCGATGAAGCAAATAGGGTGTAGGATAAAATATTGGCATACCTTGAGCGGGTTGGGTGAGATTACGGGTATGATGGATGCTTTTGTATGCACAATTTGAGAAGATGGATCAAATTTCGGCTCACTCTATAGATAGATGGCATTGGTATGGGTTGGAAGTGGATGGTTAGTGGTACTCATTTTAGGATTGTCTAGTGAGGCGATGATTACTCGATCAATTAAACCTTTGATCACATTTTGAAGGTTGAAGCACTAGTTGGTAGTATGGCCAGTAGACTGGTGGAAATAACAACGTGCATGAATTTTGAAGTTTTTAGGGAGTGGATTTGGTTGTGGACGAGGATCCAAGGGTTTGATGAGGCTTGGCTCAATAAGGCTGGGTAGACTTTGGAAAGGGGATCATAGAGGTCAGTTTATATTTCTTAGCAAGGTTGGGGTAACTTTTTAATGCCCAAGAGGTAGTAGGTTGGATAATGTTATTGATGCTTGAGACTATGGCACTAGTAGTCTTCTCATACTATTAAGGAGTAAATTGTCCACTCACTTTCTTTGTCACAGATTCGACATTGGTAACGCCTTCCTTAATTGCTACACTAGTTTCTCAAAGGGATCTAAAGTGTGGGTAGTATTGTCCTCCCTCGGATGCTCAAATATAAGGCAAGAAAGTCTTCTTCATGATACTGGATTATTTATCCTCAGAGGATGCGCTGGTCATGGTAGCATCTTTCTCTCTCCACCTTCCTATAAAGCAACTAATTGTTTCCCTACGGTTCTTCTTAGGAAGCTCTAGATCTTAGTGCGTAACCTTTAGATCCTCATTATGCTTGTACCAATCCATGAATTCTCGGGAAACATCCTCCCAACTATGAATTTTCTATTCGTCTAGGGACAGAAACCAACAAAGGGGTCATTCTTTCGAGGTCTACTGGAACATCCGGGCCATTATTTTTTCATAGGCACCAAGGAGGGTCATGGCTTGGTTATAGCTTCGAAGGTGAATAATTAGGTGCCCGCTTCCCCTAAACATATTGATGTCTAGCATCGTGAACTACTATGGCACTCTGGCATTGGCATAGGGATACATGTGGGTGTATACCACGTAGTTCTCGAATATCTTGACTTGGTCAAACTTTTTCAATAACACCTTGAGGTCTTCCTTGACCTTGTTCAGTTCCTCCTCCTTATGATCTGTTGGCACTAGTAGGTTAACCCCTGGTTAGGCAAGTTTCAAGATAGGGAGATTAGCTTCCAATGTCCCATTGGCAGGCGGGTTACGTGAAGCATACTGAAACTCTTTTGGGATCTAAACAGGCTCGGGAGCGGGTGGACCCATGGAACGATGAAAGGGCACCTGGGGTTCTTTAAAAATCTAGGCCTATTGATGTTGTATCTCATGAACCTCGATTTGAAGGTTGTCAATCTTGGCATTGAGCTGGCTATGACGGTCATCAGATCGGGCTTCACATTTGATGTTTGGTTGGTGTTATCCATGAAAATATCGTGAAGGTAAATCCCAAACTTGAATGACCTATCAGAAGATCCAGCGGAGCTTCGGGGTGGTTTGATGAAAGACTGAAGCCATTAGGGATCCAGGACAAAATCGGGTATGTGATCGACCTGATAAGGAAAATGGCTTGAATTTACTTTTAAAAGGAGGGAGAAAATTTGGTATATTTGATTTATGAAAAATGAGGGAAAAAGGCGAGGAATCTCAGTATGATTATTATTAATGTTATTATTAGGTTATCACTTGTATTAGGTTAGCCTAAACACAAAAAAAAATCGGACATGACCCGATCCTAGGAAAATAGGGTTTGATAATATGTAAGACGAGGTTGGACTTGTTTCGAGGCTCACAGAGGGGATCCTATTTGAAAATAAGGGCAAAATTGCACTTGAATTCGGGTGGCATGAGGACCCAAATTTTGATAGAGTTTCGCATGGTAACCGACAAACTAAATATGAGTGTCCTATGTTTGACACCTATATGAGGTTTATACAATTGTTGGGTTAGTGGAAGTGTTCACCCATTTGGGATAACTTCCACGATATACCTCTTACCTATAAGGGTAATCATTCATCAGTACGTGTGAACAAGCCATTTGATATATCTTATTATACATGAATTTCCTCACTATATAGCTCATGGGGACATTACTCGTGTGAGAAAATTTGATATACTCAATGTACGTGAATCAGTTCCTTACTATATACCTCCCATTGTGGGTTCGGTCAAGCGATACGATGTGGGGGGTCGTTCGATATACATCAAAAGTATGAGGCCAATGGAAGGTGAGAGTCATACCGTTTAGGCTAACTGCGACCCGCAAGTCCAATGCCCATCATAAAGTGACCCCCAAGTACAGGACACAATATTGGTCAATATAGCCTTGCTCTTGGAGATGTAATGTCCAAAAATGAATGAGTTTTAATTAACATATTACGGAGGGAGTTTGTTTTTTATCATGTTTTATTTACATGATGAGTAAAGGTAATACTACATTAATAAGGAGAATATATAAGTATTACGATATTAAATCTACCATGGAAACTATTATACGCATGGATAGACGTGAGTGAGTATGTGACATCATATACAAGTTAGAGTGTGTGGTAGTGAACCTACACATAGATCAACTATGTTCAACATGTGCAAGTGAGAATATATACAAGTTTAGGAAGTGTGGTTATGTTCTAGTGAAGCCTAACCATGGATACTCTAAGTGGTATGTGAAGCATGTGAGTGTAAAGTGAAGCTAAGTGTAAGTGTGTGAAGTGTACATAGAGAGTATATACAAGTGTGTGAAGTGTATAAGTGAGTGCAAAGTGATATATACATGAGAGAGAGATATAAACAAAAAGATTAATAGGGGATAAAAGGGAACATATAGGTAGTGCATACACACACATGCTGAAAAGAATAACGCCCATGCGGGAATAGAGTCGAGGCCTCTTACAATTTCTCTAGCAGATTCGCCACTGTGGCCATCCCAAGGGGGTCTTTTCGACGAGTCCGGGAGGAAAATGCATCTCCTGAGGTGGATCCACCATTGCTTCCCCTTTTTTCATCCTGCATGCGGGATTTTATCCTTTATCGAGGCGCTTGACCATCATCGACATGCGGGTGATACGTAGAGATAGAGTCGTCAGCCAATTTTTCACAAAATAGGCAAACAAAATGTTATTACCTCGAAAGAATGACATCAATGAAAATTTTGATCCTTGTGTAACCAAGTAGTTCAAAGATCTAGGGACTGAGTTATGGAATGAGAAGGTATTAGGATCCCATCCGGCCTTTTGGTTTCTTATGGGCATGTGTTAATCTTCTCCTGTAGAACTCCATGATGTATATGTTTATGTGCATAATATAAATGGAGGAAAGAATCGCTTGACTATCGTCACGGATAAAGACAGAGTGAAATCATTCTTAGGAGTGTTCCATAAATAGTAAATAAAAATATAATGTAATTGTTCGTCGATTCACAAGTCGTTATGAAGGAATGGCTACATATATAGGACACGACACAAGAAAGAAAAGATATAAAATATATATACCATGAATATATGATGAGAATAAAGTAACAAATGTAAGTTGGAGGACTCGAGTCAAGGGATTTACCTAAGATGCCTACATAGCCCGTGAGGGCATCAAAATCCACATAGTTCAAAGAAAGTATGAGGTGTGGTTTAACCCATAAATCCAACTGGGGGCTTTATTATATGTGTGTATACAAAAAAGGTGTTTTAGTGTGAGAAAGTGTGGAGAGAAATCCTCGCTTGGAATTTACATGTGAACCTTCCTTCTTTATTTTTGGATTTTTCTATCAAAACAAAGTATGTATGAATACTAATAATAAAAACTTTGAAATTAAGATGTGTGATGTAATTAAGTAAAGTACTTAAGTGACAAAAAAGTAACTAATTCAAAAATAAGATAATTTAAAGGCGAAAGGGAAGAGCTAGACCTCTATGTGAATACTTGAAGTAGATGTTGATTGTAGATGTGCTGATCTCAAGATAAAGTGATGCTGGTTTGAGAAGGTAGGTGGAAATTTACTCAAAAGAGTATGACAAGGATGTAGGGAATGTGGGAAATGGGCTTTTAAGGGAAGAACAACTCTTAATTAGAGGGAATTTTCTCTGGATTTCTTGGAGGGATGTTCAGGGGTTCACCTTTCAATGTGAGATCATGGCCTCTATTTATAGGGCCAAGGGGGTACCGATTGACATGGTCCTATACCTTCATATCAACATACAAATTGAGATACATTATCGATAGGCAAGGTTCTAAGGTTTCCATTCGGTAGTTTGAGGTCATAAAATTCGAATAATAAGTAAGAATCATGCACGGAGTTGACTGTTGGAAAGGGTATTCACATCCCTTCGAAGATTCATTCAGCTTCATTCATATTGAAGAGTTTATAGGAGTCAAACATACTCCGGAAGCACTAGAAAACCTCCAAATTTGTTTTTGGGATAAAATGGATCATTCTTTCGGATCATAAGATTGATTAATGCACCGAGTGGACTATTGTAAAGGGTATTTAAAGTCCTTTGAATACTCATTAAGCTTTTGCTTGGGAGAGAAACTTTATTGGGGTCAAAATGGGGTCCAGGAGCATCAGGTGGTCTCTAGATCAATTTTTTATAGTAAAATGGATTGTTCGTCTGAACCATAAGGCCGATTCACACATGAGGCGGACTGTTGGAAAGTGGATTCATATACCTTCTAAGATTCATTGATTTTTTTCTTAGGTGATAAAGTTAACCGTAGTCAAATTGGGCTCAAGAGCACTGTATAGCATCTAGATTATTCCTTGTGGTATGACCTAGGGTCTGCGGTGAATGAGTTAGTGCTAGGGACCTAAGGAGGTGATTAGGGTGGTCCTAAGATGGGTTGTCTATAGTCATCCTCTAAGAACGAAGGGAAAAACTCTCATAATGATGACTCACAAGAAGCTCTCTTTTATAGGTAATTAGATATCTAAAACTCTACCCCTTAATAATTGTGACTAATTAAAGTATTTATAGGCAGGCAAGGTCATTCGATGACTTGTCGCATATTAAATGTTCTCACCCATATTTAGTGCCAAGATTCATGTGCATTTACTGCCAAGGATAGTCTATTAAATTCATGAGATATTATTTTGGATGCAAACAGTGCCTAGGTCGTCAGAACTTCTCCTATATTTATTAGGATATGATAGGTTGGCACAAAGGTTTGTTTTATGGATACTAAGGGGGCATCTCTCCAAATGAGACAATGGTCTAAGGAATTAACCTAATCAAGTACCAACTTTCTCGACCTCCTAAAGTGTCATAAATCATGACATCGCAAAAATACTAAAGAGTAGTAATAAGATACACTCTTGTTAAACAAATGAGGTTCTTTGAAAGAAGGTTGATCGAACAGCCTTAATTTGGTTTCTATTTTTTGGATGAGGTTCCTTAAAAAAAATTCCTTTCACGAGGCTCCTCGAGAAATGTCCTTCTGAAGAAAAGGTGATTCGAATTACTAACATGACCCTATTAAAGAGAGGTTTTGACCAAGACTACCAAAGAGGTTGGGACTTTTCCCAATATTGACTTGTTGTCAATCCTCCAAACCAAATTCCTAAGAGATTCCCTAAATGTTATCGCTTGATAGAGCATGTGAGCTCTCATATATCTTTCCAGACATGGTCCTTCCCAGGCACTGACAATCGTAATGGTATTATAAATATGTTCCCAGCAATTTATAAAAGGAAACAAATATAAACTATTAATATGACAAGTGTGTCAATGGGAGCCTCTTCGATCAAGATTACTTCTTCTAAGGAGGTCACTCGAGTAACCTTTCTCATTTTGGAGTATGTCTGAGTGAGCTTTCTAGTTGTGGGAATACCTGTGAATAATATTCTTCCGATTAATCTCGTAAGTACTCTTTCTCCTTCAATCATCCTTTAATCCACTTAGGTGTGCAAGATTAATCATCCAATAAACCATGAGCTTTAACATCCCTCTACATTTGCCCCTTCATAGAGATATTTTTATCCTTAAAAAATATTTTTTATAAAATATCGTCGTCTCTCTTCGATTGACCTGTGACCTGTAATAAAAGCCATTTTTATATGAACAACTATTAATGGGCAGTTGGCATTTTTTCACGAGAGTGAGTTTTTACATAGAAGTGTTTTATTATTTTAGTACATGAAAAGAGGTATGTTGTAAGGACATATTTTACATAGTATGTTATACATTCATTAAGTATGCCGTATACCGTTACACCCGTCGAAGAATGTTCATTGATCATTTGCTCAAGTCGACGGATCCGAATTTCAAAGTTCTTCAACAACATGCCTCCAAAAGATTCATTTTGGTAAGGTTGATGTTTCATTTGAGTGTAAGGATATTTTTTATAAAATCTTTTTATCAACCTGTAGGCGTAGTTTTCTAAAAAGATTTTATGATGCTTCAGTCGTTAAAACGACAATCCATTGTCGTTCAAACGATAGGAATAAGTCGTTCAAACAACCCATCTAACTACATTAGATGTAGTTTGTAAGGTCATTATAATGTCGCTTGAAGAAGTGCATCTAACGGCACCACACTGTTTTGTTTTTTTTAATATTTCGTTAGATAGGTCGTGCGATCATAGATCGAACGACATTGTTTGTCATTCAAACGACCTTGAGATCTAGTTCGAACGACCCTGCCAACTCAAGGTTTTTATAAATACCTGATCTGGAATCCTTTTTCATTAAGGCATTTTGATACACGAAAACTGCTTTCTGTAGAATTTTAACTCTTCACTTTTTAAAAGTTTTTATTTCTTTAATTCACCAAAAACAATCCCAATCCTTTGTGAATCTTTTGTGGAACCCAAACAACTACTTCAGAAGTTTGATCTTGTAGAGTAAGATCTCTACTACTGGATTGGAAACTCTTGAGGGAGTTACTGGCTGACAATTGCAATCACTTAAGGATACTCGTGGGTGTTCTTTATTGAAGAGAGCTGCAGTTCTTGTGGGGTCTTGCGGGAGTCCATTGTTGATCTTAGCTGCAGTCTATGTGAGTCTTTTGTGGTAGATTCATTGAAATTTTTTGTAAGTGTTGTAAACATTTATTGAAATAAAGGCTTTGGCCTTGCGAGGGATTTTTCCATAAATTTATGTGTCAATAATTTGTGATTTTTATGATGGCATTATTTATTCACCTAAATGAATGTTTTAGGGTTTAATTAAGTTGGATCAAAGATTGACTCTAATTAAATAAGTTTAAGAATTGGAAATCTGTGAATGCCATAAAAAGGTAATAAATGTAACTTTACATTCTCGAATAGGTATCAGAGTCGGTTACTCTAATTTATCGAGTGATCCATTTTTGCGCAATTTTTATGATATTGATTTTTAAAAAAAAATATGATTTTGAAATTTTTTGCAATTTTTTCGCTGGATAACTTATATAACCGGTTGACAGTCTTTGATGGGACGAATTATGCCTACTGGAAATCCCACATGAAATCTGGTTTAAAAGAAATTGATGAGCATGTCTGGATAGTTTGTGAAAGAGGGTGGACTTCCCCACTGTCATCGTTGATAATGTCACTGATCCCAAACCTGTGCCAGACTGGACTAAAGATGATGTTAAATTAAGTAATTTTAACTCCCATGGCCTTAACAATATTTCTGGAACCATCGCCCCTTACGAGTTTCACTGTATTATGACGTGCACCGCATCTAAAGAGGAATGGGATATCCTCCAATTGACACATGAAGGTACCAATGTAGTTAAGGTGTCTAAGTTGCAAAATTTGACCACCCAATATGAGACTATCACGATGTCTGAGTCTGAGTGTTTTGACGAGTTTTATGCTAGGTTGTGATACATAGTCAACACAATTTTTAATTTGGGTGACAAAATTGATGAGACTATGGTTATTAAAAATATTTTGAGGTCACTTCCATCCCGATTTATTCCTAAGGTCACTATTTTAAATTCGTTGTGGATATTATATACACTTAGGTTAGATGAACTGGTAGGAGACCTTCAAACTTATGATATCGACATGTTCCAAAAAAACTGTTAAGCCTAAGGATGGAGGGATTGCACTTAAGGAACAAGTTAGAAAGAGTGGGGAAGTTTCTAGGAAGAAGAAGAAGAAAGAGTGAGTTTGTGAGTTCGAGTCTGAGGGCAAGTGTGATTTTGATGATATGGCCTTGTTTGCAAAAAAATTTAAAAAGCTTATCAAATTTTCAAAAGAAAATTCTTCCAATAAAAAGTTTTTTGAGAAAAATAAAAGAAAATAAAATGCCAAAGAGAGCGGTGAGAAAGAGAAAGAGAAAGAGGAAGAGGAAAAATGTTTGAGTGTGAGGGCAGGGGCACAAGGCATTTGAATGTCCCACTAGGATAAAGAGAAAGGGCAAGAAAGTTGTCATGCCAACCACTCTTAGCGATAGTGAGGAAGAGGTGAATGATTCCATGGATGAGTCATCACATGGTAATTTTGTCACCTTTATGGCAAGTCACATGAGCACACACAATTTTTCCCACGATGATGAGGATACTTATGTACGTGAGACCCCCGATGCCGATTTAAGTATTTTTAGTGTGAGTGATGGGGAGTTTCATAGTGAATGTGAAAGTGAACTCCAAAAAGGATTTAGAGATTTATTCGTCGAGACCTTAAAGACGAAGAAGTTGAACAAGGAGTTAGATCTTAAGGTGTTAAATTTGGAGAGAGAGAGATAGAAGTTTTGAGGGGATTTGAGGCGTCGGAGAGTCAACTCAAAAAAGGTGAAGGTTTCTTTGAGTGAGAAGTTGATCCTCATAGGTCGGAAAAAAGGGTGAACTTGAAGCCCGTGTGTTACAACTACAGAGAGATCTCGAATATGCCCAGGAGGTGAAAGTCACAATAGAGTACACATCTAAGAAGGTTGCTAAGATTCTCCTCGGTCCCACTTTGGATAATGTGGAAAGGCTAAGAATAGATTATGATGGTGCGTCCACTTCCCTTATTGCACCCGAGTCAGTTCTTGAGTTTGTGATAGATCCTTATGGATCTCAACCTAACCCACCTATATGGATATTACCCCATAGGATAGTGAGTCCTAGATATTTTAAGAAAGGTGTTCCTAGGCCTGTGTATGTTTGCACCCATCGCTAGAAGAGAGGATACCTTAGGGAATTTTGTTTTAAGTTGGGTAGTCTGTCACATAGAGTATTGTCACGTGTTCTAACACACACAGACACATATGATGCTCTAGAAGATTACATGGGAAAATTTGTACATATTTGAGAGCAAGTTAAGTTTTTAGTCAAAACTTCACATGATTTGATGGATGTTTTTCATAGGATGTCACAACCTTCGAAAAACATCTCCGCACTTAACGGTTGAGGTTTAGACTTGTTTGCTAGCATAGGATAATTTTCATGATGATACTCTATGCCTATTTCTAGTGTGTACCACTTTTGTATTTATTTTTTCTATTTTTTGTATATTTTTTGAAAAACCAAAAAGATTATTTGTTTTTGACAAATACAAAAAGATTTTCTATTTTTTGAGAAAAAAATTGAAAAAGCCAAAAATATTTTATTTTGATAAAATTTTTGAAAAAGACAAAAAGATTTTTGTATTTTGTTTTACACTACTTATGAATTTACATTTAGGATAACTAAGTCACAACATCATTCCATATCCATGTGAATATTTGATAGTGATTTGAGACGCATCATCATTCCATTTTGTGTTTTATAATTTTTGGAGTCATTAAGATGAAATTTTGATATTACTTTCTACATGTTTGACTCGTAATTTTTTTTAATACACACGGATTTATTTGAATATTGTACTTTTCTATCACATGTTGGTCGAAATGTTTCAATCTCAATCGTGTCTTTAAAATGAAGCAAATGTGATAAAATTTGTCAATGAAAGTAGTGCATGTAAGAATTGTTGCCCTTGAGGAATTTGTTTATATTTAAAAAAATGATGAGTAAACGAGGAAGGGCGACGAAAAGAACACAAATCATTTGTGATTAATTCACCGTTTTAATTGGACCTAAAAAAGTGTGGCATTGTAAAAATTAGCCAAGGTCCAAAGAGGTTGAAAAGGGCTCAAAAAAATTAAGGCAATAAAAAGATAAATATGCCAAAAAGGCGTCCATTAGCTTTTAGATCACCTCATTAGAAAAATAAAACATTTATTACTTATGATGGTGTTTGGTTGGAAAGTAAAACAACGGGTTTGCACGTTCTGAAAAGGTAGGGAAAAAGCATTACATAGTTTTAGACGTTATTGGTGTGAAAATTATTTTAGACTTTGGTGTGTCGATTAGATTGAGTCAATGTTATTTAAATTCACAAATTTTGACACCTAAGGACGATATTGAGTTCATTCGTTAGGCGTATCCATAGTCATCATGCACATATGTTATGTTTGATTACATTTATTTTCCTATCGAATTTCTTCAAACCCATTAATTCCCTTACCACGATTTGGTTATCTTAGTGTAAATTCATGGTGTGTGATTTTTTTTTTGTATATTATTTTTGCTTGAAAATTTTGAAAAATAAAAAATAGTTGGTGGATGTTTTTGAGTTTATCCTTGCATGATTGTAGTTGATTTATTCATGATGATTTCGTTGTCGTGACACTCCATATTTACTTTGGTTTATTCTTTTCCTTGTCTATTTCGGACAACTAAAAAGGGGGAGAACGAATTATGAATTATAGGGGGAGTGGGAGTTTGGATTATGGGGAGATTTGAGATTTGTTACTTGATTTGATTTATATTTATCTCATTTCAAACTCGATACGTCACGAAGGTATTTTTTTCTTATCTCATGTGTGTACGTACAAATGTTGAGTATCATTATTTTTCACACCCTGATGATGACAAAGAAACGTTGGAGATTTGAATAAGTCAAAGTTGAAGATTTTTAAAGAAAGTTTAAAAGACTTGCATTTTTAGTACCTTTTCACTCTTGGGTTCATGGCAGGGTACTAGATTTATTGAATTTTTAGTACCTTTTCCCCTTTGGATTCATTGGAGGGTATTAGATTTCTATCGGACATTTGATTTGATAATTCAGATTGTTTTTAGTTTATACCGGCATATACATAGGGGGATATTTGTAAGGACATATTTTACATGCTCCATTTTATACTAAGTATGTCGTATACCGTTACACCTGTCAAAGAATGTTCGGAGTCATTTGATCAAGTTGACGGATTCGAATATCAAAGTTCTTCAACAACAAGCCTCCACGAGATTGATTTTAGTAAAGTCGATGTTTAAGTTCTGTAATGATTCATTTAAGTGTTGGGATATTTTTTCTAAAATGTTTTTATCAACCTGAAACATTTTTCTAAGTCAAAATAATATTTTTCACGACCTATAAGCGGAGTCTTAAAATAATATTTTTTGACACTCCAATCGTTCAAACAACAAGCCACTGTCATTCGAACAACGGGGACAAGCCGTTCAAATGACCCATCTAACGACATTATATGTCGTTTTATAAGGTCTCTAGAACGTCGTTTGAAGCAGTGCATCTAACGACACCACGCTGTTTTTTTAAAAATACTTTGTTAGATAGGACCTGCAATCCGGGATCAAACGACATTATTTATCGTTCGAATGACCTCCGACTTAAGGTTTTTAAAAATACATGATCTGGAATCCTTTTTATTAAGACTTTTTGATACACAAAGACTTCTTTCTGCAGAATTTTAAGTCTTCACTTTTAAAAGGTTTTTATATGATTGATTAACCAAAAACAATCCCAATCCTTTGTGAATATTTTGAAAAAACGTTGCTAATGCCGTTTAATACAAGATTAAACTGTATAAGCAACTCCAAAATGTTTGTTGGAGAAACCCTTTTCTTTTGAAAATAAAAATTATAAACAAGATGTGTTTACAAAGAACCTTATGTACGAGAGTAATTAAGACTGTGTAATCAGTTTTTAAAACTAAGGCAGTTTCAAAAATTCAGCACACTTATAGAATGAGATGAGTAGATGAAGATAATCAGCACACAGTTTTTAATGTGGTAAAACCTCTCCCAACAGAGGAAACATCCACGGTGACTTCTAAGTCACAAAAACAAAAAATCCACTAATAACAAATAATAGTTACAAACAATACAACATGCAAGCACACAAATCAACCTATTCTAGGTTTAGGAATATACCGCACTTGGTGTCCTTCTAACTTCTCATAGATCCGATTTGTTGATGATGTTCTTCTAGTTTGCTAACTTCCTTTGCTTTAGCTTCCTTATGTCGACTCAATGATCTCTGATCTTATACACAACACTTCCAGTGTAGTAGTGTGTTAAGTGTTTGTGAAGTGATTCCTATTCACATGCATGAACTCACACACACTTAGATTTACAGACAGTCCTAGTAAATTATATATAAAGTCTATATGCAGTGATTTTAGTTTATTTCTTTCTCACAGAACTTGAACCCTTTTTGACCTTTAAATATAACCCAGATTCCATGGATATCTCGCTTCAAAATCGGTCAAGATCTTAATCAATCTCTTTTTGAAAACATTTGTGAGATTGAAAATCTCCAAGTGTGAATCCAACTAGGTCAGGGTTATGTTTCGTAAGAATAGAAACCACAAAACATTTTCAAAACTAAATCAGTAAAGATTTTCTTAAATCAAGTAGTAAATATGCAGATCTAGTGAAAATGTAACATGCAGAGTGTAGATCTAAAGTTTCTATGAAAAAGAAACAAGATCTTCACACGAATGTTTAAGTTGTGAACAAGATCAAGGACAAAGAGGTTACAGCTTCAAAAGAACAAACCACTCTCTCTCTCAAACACTCAAGGTTGTGTTTGGGGTGAATATACGAAGGTTTGTTTCAGAAAAATGAAGTGTTTAGGGTTAGGGTTAGGGTTAGGGTTTGGATAACAGATTTCCTTTCTCTCTCTTCTCTCTTTTCTTTTCTCTCTTCTCTCTCACTTCTCTCTTATTTTTTTTTCTCTCAGAAAGACGAATGCCCAAAAGTCTTCTAAGGCTGAGAGATGGGGGGTATTTATAGGGCTGAGGGAAGGTTTTGGATGTTCGAGGGAAATCAAGGGCTGAGATCAAGTCTTGCAAACTTTGACTTGATCCAAAGGTTATAAAACAATGGTGATTAAAAATGATTGTGATTGGTTCATATGGATAGCACCGGGATTAACTAAGAACACATGCAGACCCTCGATTAGGAATGATCCAACGTTCAGCAATCAACCATCCAACCTTCTCACAAAAGAAACACAAATAGGTACACCCGGAGGATGACAAGTGTTGACATATGAGAGGCTCACACACGCGCGTCCAAAGTAATTACAGAAGGTACCCTGAAGTCTCTAGCACTTTGAGATTCTACCCAACCAAACATTCGAGTGAGAAATGAAGTTAACAAAGTAGAATATTAACCCCACAAATTTTATAATCCCATTTTATTAATAAAAACATTTATTTATAAAATGTTTAAAAATGTTTAAAAAATATTTAAAAATTCCCAAAAAATTATTAAAGCTCCAATTCAAGGGGAATTAAACACACACGCAATATGAACACATGTATGCACTTCTAATTGTGTGTAGTGTGATTCAATTTATACCTTCATGGATCATTGAAGAGGATTAGAGAGATAAGATCTGAGGCTTTTTTGATTCTAAGATGGACAACCAATTTTGTCACTATTTCCAAACTAGATGAACACTTATACAGTATAGACTTAAGCAAGTCAAAGGTATAAGGTGCTTCAATCTCCCCCTTTGGAAATATGAGACAAAATCTCCTTTGAGTTAGCTTAAAACTCGTAGGGAACAAAAAAAATAAAACCTAGTCCTATACAAAAGATACTATCTACCCATTTCCTAGAAAGTCAAAAATTACATAACTCAACTATTTACAAATTTGTACACTAGAAAAGGTAGACAATCAGTAGAAGAGATTCCTGCAAATATACACAGTAAGATCAAGCAGTTTAGATGAAATGTGAACAAAATATTGAACTCATAAAACTGAAATTTCTCCCCCATTTTTTCTCAAATGGACAAAGGGTAAACCTTAAGGTCTTAAGAGTTTAATCAGCGCATACCATGCCTATAGAATTTCGCAAATACAGAAATCTGTTATAGTCTAGAGGTTTAGTGAACATGTCTGCAAGTTGTAGATCAGTAGGCAGGTAATGAATTTCTAATTCCTTAGTTTCAACAAGTTCGCGTATAAAATGATGCCTTATTTTAATATGCTTAGTTCGCGAGTGTTGAACTGGGTTTTTAGATATGTTAATGGCGCTTTGATTGTCACAATACAATTGTAATTGATCTTCTTTAATCCCATAATCACTTAACATCTATTTTATCCATAACAATTGAGCACAACAACTTCCTGCTGCTATATATTCGGATTCAGCCGTAGATAAAGATGTGCAATTCTGTTTTTTACTACTCCAACCAACTAAATTATTGCCGACATAATAATAGGCACCTGATGTACTTTTACTGTCATCAGTACAACCGGCCCAATCAGCATCAGTATACCCTATGATGGTGCTGCAGGTATCCTTAGTATACCTAAGTCCAAGATTAAGAGTGCCTTTTATGTACTTTATTATACGTTTTACACTCAATAAATGGCTCTCTTTAGGGTTATTCTGGTAACGAGCACACAGACATACAGCATACATTATATCTGGTCGCGAGGCAGTTAGATAGAGTATACTACCAATCATACTACGATAGAGAGTGGAGTCAACTGACTTTCCAGTTTCATCTTTACATAATTTAACAGTAGTACTGATAGGCGTTTTGGCAACTTTAGCATTCTCTAAACCAAATTTCTTAACAAGGTCTAAGGCATACTTAGTTTGAGAGACAAATAGACCATCAGAATTCTGTTTCACTTGAAATCCTAAGAAAAGTTGTAGCTCCCCCATAAGGGACATGTGAAATTCCTTATGCATAATAGCAGAAAAAGATTTAACTTCAGAGTTTGAAGTTGACCCGAAAATGATGTCATCTACATAGACTTGGGCTATAATAATGTTTTTGTCAAAATGTTTGACAAAGAGAGTCTGGTCATTTCCTCCTCTCTTAAAACCCTTATCCAACAAAAAGTTGGAAAGGCGTTCATACCAAGCTCTAGGAGCTTGTTTTAAGCCATACAAAGCCTTTTTTAGACAAAAGACGTGGTTAGGGTATTTAGGGTCAATGAACCCTTTGGGTTGTTCTACATATGTTTCTTCGGACAGAATTCCATTGAGGAAGGCAGATTTGACGTCCATTTGATAAAGTGTGAATTTTAAGTGACACGCTATGGAGAAAAGAAGTCGAACAGATTCAAGACGAGTGACAGGGGAAAATGTCTCGCTGAAATCTATCCCTTCTATTTGAGAGTAGCCTTGAGCAACTAGTCTAGCTTTGTTTCTAAGGATTACCCCATTTTCATCAGATTTGTTCTTAAAAATCCAACATGTCCCAATAATATTTTTGTTTTGAGGTCGCGGTACAAGATACCAGACATCGTGAATGACAAATTGTAAAAGTTCTTCCTGCATAGAAGAAATCCAGTGTGTGTCATTCAATGCTTCATTAACATTTTTCGATTCCACAAGGGAGAGGAAACATGCATAATTAGCATAATTTCTTAACTGGGATCTAGTACGAACTGGCTCATTAGGATTACCGACCACGTTGTCAATGGGATGGCCTTTAGAGACCCAGCCAGGTACTTCTGGACTCTCAGTAGGTAATGAGTCATCTATTTCTGGTGAATCAGTTTTGAAATCATTTTCAGATTCAACCACAATAGGTGATTCAGATATCTTATTTTCGACAATAGTGTCGCTTACAATTACATTTATCGATTCCATAAGGGCCTTAGTACGCAGATTGTATATACGATAAGCACGACTGTTTGGGGAGTATCCTAAGAAGATGGATTTATCACCACGTGTCTCAAATTTAGACAGATGTTCTCTGTCTTTACAGACATAACACTGACTTCCGAAAGTTCTTAGATGTTTCAGATTAGGCTTCTTATCGTACCACAACTCATAAGGAGTTTGTTTAGAGTTTTTCCTTAGATAGACCCTATTTATGATATGACATGCAGTTCTAATAGATTCTACCCAGAAGTATTTAGGTAGAGATTTGGCATGCAACTTGACATGTTCCATCTCTTGAAGAGTTCGATTTTTCCTTTCAGCAATACCATTATGCTGAGGAGTTTTAGGGGCACTAAATTCATGTTTGTAACCGTTGTAGTCACAATATTCAACTATTCCTGTGTCTATGAACTCTCCCCCTCTATTGCTACAAATACGATTTACTTGCGTGTCCTTCTCATTTTCAATTCTTAATAAAATTTTCAAAAAATTCTGAAACGTGTCAGATTTTTGTTTCAAGAAGGCAACCCAAGTGAATCGTGTGAAATCATCAACCATGACAAGGATATAACTATGTCCACAAAGACTAACAGTTCTAGAGGGACCAATAAGGTCCATATGGATGAGATCTAAAGGTCTAGAGGTGAGAATGTCTTTAACCTTTTTATGCGAAGTCTTAACTATTTTTCCTTCCTCGCAATGACCACAGACAACACTTGAAATAGGTTTAATTTTAGGAATTCCTCTAACAATCTCTTGACTAGACAATCTACCAAGGATATCATAACTTATGTGACCCATACGATTATGCCAGATCTCATTGTCATCCATTCTGACAATGTTACAGGTTTCAGAACTAGTCTTGACAGTATAACAATTGCCAGGTGTTCTAAATCCTGTAATAATGCATTCACCTTTATCATTTAGAATTTTACAATTGTTCTTTGAAAAGGTGACTGTATGGTCAGAGTCACAAAATTGTGATATACTTAGGAGTTTGGCTTTAAGGCCTTTAACTAATAGAACATTTTCGAGAACAGGCATTCCTTCTTCTTTTAGGGTTCCTTTACCTATGATCTGAGATGAAACTCCGTCACCAAAAACTACTTTCCCACCAGCCAATCTAGTTTTGTTTAAAAGTTTGGTTTCATCTCCTGTCATATGTTTGGAGCATCCTGAATCTAAATACCAACCAGATGAAGTGTGTTCAGCTTTTAAGGCAGTGATAACAATGTTACACTTCATTTGGGGTAAAATATCATCTTTTCTAACCCAAATAGCTCTAGTTTTAATTTTGCGCAAGTTTGCCCTCATTTGATAAAATTTTCGAGACACATCTTTTTGTCGAAAAACATTTGGAGTAGCAAACTGATTATTGTGAAAAATTTGAGCTTTTGGTTTAGGAAAGTTTCTGGGAGCCTTTCTCTTAAATGAACTCTTAGTTTTGGTCTTTCTATTTCTGTAGTTAGAGTTCTTATCAGGTTGTTTTGGAAGGACATAATTGTTACGATTTTGCCTAGAATAGTTAAAGTTCTTGTAGACAGAAGTGTTGTAGACAGGGGTGTTTAGACGCCTAGCATAACAACCTTCAAAGGAATGACCATAAATGTCACAGTAGGAGCAATATTGATTTCTTGAGGGATGAATTTCCTTAGGGAAACTTCTAAAGATGGGTTTAACAACATTCTGTTCAGAAGTCCTATTCCTAGGAGGTATGGTCTTGTAGGTAGAATCAGCCTTTCTGATCAAAGGACAGACGTATTTAGTCTTAAGTGCAGTCTCAGCCTTAGAATTACTAGACTCTCCAATGTCTTTCTCTTGTTGCTTTTGATCAAATTCCTTTTTAATAAAATGAAATTCTGGACATGTTTCAATTGGTCTTTTGCCCCCAGACACAAACTTAATCGGTTCAAGTTTTGTAGTTTGTGGTTTGTTCTTAGGACAAAATCCAATACCGGTTCTATCATCAGAATTGGTCTTGGAGTCAACAACAAAGTCAGTAAAACAATTTGAATTGTTTTCAAACTTAGAAATTTTTTTGAAAACAGTAGCTGTCTTTGTTTTTTGCTTCCTCCAGTTCTAATAATGTTCCCTTGTATTTCATTTCCAGGGTTTCATTAGTTTTAGTCAACTCTTTTAATTTTTGATCAAAAGTTTCAATTTCAGATTGATGAGTCAGACACTGGTTAGTGTACTCTTCAGCATTCAACTTCACAGTAAGACTTAGATCATCTAATTTCTTAGTCAGGTCTCTAACAGTCTTCTCCAGTCTAGTGCCGTTTTTAAGAGTTTTAGCATAGAAAGTATGGATATCAGGGAGGTCATCTGTGTCTGAGTCGCTAAGTGAAGTGTGTGTAGTGACCCCTAACGATTCAGTTTTAGTACTCACTCACCCATTTGCATCGTCATTATCGAGATCACTTTGACTCTCACACACGGTAGTAGAACTAGCAACATTTTCAGATAATAAGGCATCTAGGCCAGTCAAAATAGTATTCACACAAGCAAGAGTAGGAGCATCATTATCACGCACAGGTATATCATCATTGTAAATGATCTTAGCATAAAAGGACATGCAAGGGTCAAGTACATTTGAATACTCAAGTTCCTCTTCATCATAGTCACTTGAATCATTCCAAGTTTTACAGACATTGGCTCTATTGTGTGTGTTGGCTTTATTCAGATTAACTCTGCAATCGTGAGCAATGTGACCTAATTTCCCACATCTAAAACATTCAATCTTTTTAAGGTCTCTAGTGGTTCTGGAGTTGTTATCCTTAAGATATTTATCAAGACCTCTCTCATGAGGTTTAGGATTAGACAGAGTATGATAATTAGGCTTGCCTTGTTTAGATGCATGTTTGTTTCGAAATTTGACAATTTTCTTAAATTGTTTAGACATCAAGGCAATCTGATTATCTAGTTTGTCTATATCGCACTCCTCATCAAAGTCAGAGTTGGTCAAATTAGACTCAAGTTTGGGTATCTTAGAGGCAAAACTCAAGTTAGAGTTGGGCTGTTTTCTTTGAGAATGATTTAATTGTTTCTTAAAGTCTAATTCCATTTCCACAGTCCTAAGTTTGCTACTGAGTAACTCAGGGGTAAGGTTTTGATCATTCATTTCCTCAATAGCATACCTCTTACTGTCAAACTTTTGTGGTAATGACCTTAGGATTTTAGAAACAATTTCATTTCTATCATCAGTAATACCATTAGCATGCAACTTAGTGACTATATCAGTCAAGTTCATGTAAAAATCATCAAAAGACTCAGAATCAGACATAATCAAAGAGTTGTACTGCTGGATAAGCATTTGAGTTTTAGCAGCTTTAACTCTTGAGTCTCCTTCATGGGCAGTGATTAATGTGTCCCATGCTTCCTTAGAAGTGGCACAAGATGAGATTCTCTTGAACTCATACTCATTAATAGACATAAAAATGGCATTCTTGCCTTTATTGTTATTACGAGAAATAGTTTTTTCTTCTTGGGTAAACTCACTTAAGATTTTCTTTACCCTCTCATCACTTCCTTCAGTGGCTGGTTTAGTAGGATAAGTGTATCCATTTTCAGATTACCAAACCTTTCATTCTTCTCGTCCATAGATAGGTTTTTTAGAAAACGATTTCAGAAACACAAGATCTTTTGATATAAAAGTCAATAGGGCTCTGATACCAATTGAAAAAATGTTGCTAATGCCGTTTAATACAAGATTAAACTGTATAAGCAACTCCGAAATGTTTGTTGGAGAAGCCCTTTTCTTTTGAAAATAAAAATTATAAACAAGATGTGTTTACAAAGAACCTTATGTACGAGAGTAATTAAGACTGTGTAATCAGTTTTTAAAACTAAGGCAGTTTCAAAAATTCAGCACACTTATAGAATGAGATGAGTAGATGAAGATAATCAACACACAGTTTTTAACGTGGTAAAACCTCTCTCAACAGAGGAAACATCCACGGTGACTTCTAAGTCACAAAAACAAAAAATCCACTGATAACAAATAATAGTTACAAACAATACAACATGAAAGCACACAAATCAACCTATTCTAAGTTTAGGAATATACCCCACTTGGTGTCCTTCTAACTTCTCATAGATCTGATTTGTTGATGATGTTCTTCCAGTTTGCTAACTTCCTTTGCTTTAGCTTCCTTATGTCGACTCAATGATCTCTGATCTTATACACAACACTTCCAGTGTAGTAGTGTGTTAAGTGTTTGTGAAGTGATTCCTATTCACATGCATGAACTCACACACACTTAGATTTACAGACAGTCCTAGTAAATTACATATAAAGTCTATATGCAGTGATTTTAGTTTATTTCTTTCTCATAGAACTTGAACCCTTTTTGACCTTTAAATATAACCCAGATTCCATGGATATCTCGCTTCAAAATCGGTCAAGATCTTAATCAATCTCTTTTTGAAAACATTTGTGAGATTGAAAATCTCCAAGTGTGAATCCAACTAGGTCAGGGTTAAGTTTCGTAAGAATAGAAACCACAAAACATTTTCAAAACTAAATCAGTAAATATTTTCTTAAATCAAGTAGTAAATATGCAGATCTAGTGAAAATGTAACATGCAGAGTGTAGATCTAAAGTTTCTATGAAAAAGAAACAAGATCTTCACACGAATGTTTAAGTTGTGAACAAGATCAAGGACAAAGAGGTTACAGCTTCAAAAGAACAAACCACTCTCTCTCTCAAACACTCAAGGTTGTGTTTGGGGTGAATATACGAAGGGTTGTTTCAGAAAAATGAAGTGTTTAGGGTTAGGGTTAGGGTTTGGCTAACAGGTTTCCTTTCTCTCTCTTCTCTCTTTTCTTTTCTCTCTTCTCTCTCACTTCTCTCTTATTTTTTTTTTCTCTCAGAAAGACGAATGCCCAAAAGTCTTCTAAGGCTGCGAAGTGGAGGGTATTTATAGGGATGAGGGAAGGTTTTGGATGTTCGAGGGAAATCAAGGGCTGAGATCAAGTCTTGCAAACTTTGACTTGATCCAAAGGTTATAAAACAACGGTGATTAAAAATGATTGTGATTGGTTCATATGGATAGCACCGGGATTAACTAAGAACACATGCAGACCCTCGATTAGGAATGATCCAACGTTCAGCAATCAACCATCCAACCTTATCACAAAAGAAACACAAATAGGTACACCCGTAGGATGACAAGTGTTGACATATGAGAGGCTCACACACGCTCGTCCAAAGTAATTACAGAAGGTACCCTAAAGTCTCTAGCGCTTTGAGATTCTACCCAACCAAACATTCGAGTGAGAAATGAAGTTAACAAAATAGAATATTAACCCCACAAATTTTATAATCCCATTTTATTAATAAAAACATTTATTTATAAAATGTTTAAAAATGTTTAAAAAATATTTAAAAATTCCCAAAAAATTATTAAAGCTCTAATTCAAGGGGAATTAAACACACACGCAATATGAACACATGTATGCACTTCTAATTGTGTGTAGTGTGATTCAATTTATACCTTCATGTATCATTGAAGAGGATTAGAGAGATAAGATGTGAGGCTTTTTGGATTCTAAGATGGACAACCAATTTTGTCACTATTTCCAAACTAGATGAACACTTATACAGTATAGACTTAAGCAAGTCAAAGGTATAAGGTGCTTCATCTTTTATGGAACCCAATATACTTATGTTAAAGTTTGATCTTGTGGCGTGACATCTCTACTACTGGATTGGTAGCTCTAGAGGGAGTTGTTGGATGACGATTACGATCACTTGAGGATACTCGTGGGTGTTCTTTACTAAAGAAAATCACGGTTCTTATGGGGTCTTGCGAGATTCCATTGTTGATCTAGGCTACGGTCTTTCTGAGTTTGCTGCGGTAGATTCATTAAAGATTTCTGTAAGTGTTGTAAACATTTATTGAAATAAAGGTTTTGCCCTTGCGGGGGATTTTTCCTAAAATTTGTGTTTTTTATGATGGCATGATTTATTCACCTAGACGAAAGTTTTAGGTTTAATTAATTTGGATCAAAGATTGACTCTAATTATATAGGTTTGAAACCTAGAAATTTTCGAATCCCATAAAAAGGTAATCGATATCACTTTACATTCTAGTATGCTTGTAAAAATATGATGGATTGATCATATTTTTCATTTGAGCAAACATCTTCTTGATTGACCTTATAATTTCAGCCATTGGGGCATCTCAGGCATATTTTATAAATGATTTTCTTAAGAGATTTTAAATTTCCTCGTTTATGTTCGGGGAAATAAATTAGTTTTGAAATTCCCTTAAACACATTAAATTCCCTAATAATACCAAAGTTTTAACCTAGACCCCAAGATTAAACCTCATTATTGAATAGTCCTATCACATTTAATGCATGTGTTTTCTTTCCCACACCATTCAACGCGGTGGCCCAGGGTCATCGCATTATATCGACGCGAGCTGTCTCGGTGACTCATCTTCCCCACTAAGCCTTCCACTTTCAAAAGTTTTCATAGCACCCGTGTTTTAGAGAGAGAAAAAAACTTTATTCCCCTTTTTCTTTATTACTTGAGCACCTAAATCCCTATTTTCTTAATCTTTTCTTTTTATATGCATTGCTTAAAATGGCTTCCATTACCAAAACTACTTTTTCCACCAGGGGAGCCTCCCTTAATACTCTTCCTTGTTAAGCTCAGTGTGACAAGCATTGTGTTTATCCTTTTTCTGTAACATTGATCATTTATGGACTGTGGATAATTCATATCCAAACCATTAAATATTTTATAACAACTCCACATTTTCTAGTGGAGGAAAGTGTGGAAGTGGAGGACTAAGCGTAAATCCCCGTTGCGGCATAGTCAGGTTTAGGGTGGTGCGAGGGGATTTCCCCTACTCCAATCTGGAGTTTGAGTTTACTAGAAGAGCATGTGAAGGATTTGGTCCATTGACTTAGTATATCCATAGAAAATTCACCAATCTTCTATCACAGGTTGGAATTTCAAGCTCAACATGATTTGGTATCTTAACTCTGAGCAAATCCATTAGTACTTTAAGGTTGTTGCTTTCTCGTTGGAATTACAAGTCTTATACCTTTGTGGCAGCATAGAGTAAATTCACTATAACCCTAGAAGATGTCTGCAAGCTTTCGGGATTAGACGTTTCTGCAATGAAACTTTCTTTGAGGAGGTTATTTCTAAAGAGGAGAATGTAAAAAGGAAAGCATTATAACAAGTCATCAAAAGATGTATTAGTCATTCGAACAAGTGCCCTTTTGCTAACCTCATTCTCTACTTCTACTTTATAGAGGATAAGTTTGTTTCCAAGGAGAGGGAGCTTACTTAAACCAACCCTAAGGGTAAGAAAGTTGTTGCTTTGCCCCAACTGGTGTGGGTTTTTGGGATGCTCTCAAGCTCTCGTCTTATATTGCTGTTGTCATTTCTAGAATATTTTTTCCCTAGGAAGCCTCATGACTATCCAAGGAGGGACTTAATCCACATGGTTGGTCCGATATCTTTGGGCATCAAAATCCCTCTAGTTTCTATGACTTTGGATTCCCTTTACACATGGTTCGATAGGACTTATGCGGACTCTGTTAGGTCTCTTGTCCGTTTTGACGTCCCCAATTATGATAACACTTTAATTCTCATCGCTTCTCTTTATGCAAGGTTTCCCAACTTTTCCACAAGTGCTATGTTGCCAGTTTTTTAGCCCATAAAGGTTCATCACGTGCGTGCGTGGAACCACAAATAGATTAATAAACCCCTTAATTCCTCGATTATCAATGTTAAAGAATTTTCTACTAGACTTTACACAACCACCACCCAATTTTACACCACTAAGTTCTTTATTGATTCCTCTTATTAGTTGATGTGGTCGATGAAGCTTCTTCTAGGAATAACTCTTCCACTGCCATCCTTCTAGTTCTAAATCCTTCTTATACCCCTTTTTTCACAGAGTTTTATTTTTCAAAAATAACAAATTTGTAGATATAGGAGAGAATGTCCCTCTAGGTGGCATACAAAGGATAGAACTTGAATGGTTTTATACAAGAAGACCTAAGCAATTGAGACCTTAAAGCATTTATTTTAAGAGTTATCTTAATATGGCTAGGAATTTCTTCAAATGTTGTCAAGATTGAAGAATATGAACTATATCTGTAAAGAAGATAAGCCACCTTATTCACTTACGAATGCTTGATTTAATTCTCGATGGAATAATTCTTGAGGTGATTGTGAGAATATTAAGATGGATTTTTTAATCTATCTCAATTTCAATCTGATCAAAAATATTATCTCTCTAATAATTAAGGCCATCCTTGATTGTTTGAACTTGGGATTTTTTATTGGAACCTCCATCTAAGTATTTTGAGATAGCCTAAATGAATCTTCCTTTATCATCTATAATAATAACTTCTAATCCTTGAACATTATTTGAATCTCACTTCGTGAACAAGTATTTTGGATGATTGTTTGGTAAGGATCCAAACTTATATGCTTCCGAGCGTATTCCCAATTCACCTACTTCACTACTAGGTTAAAGACACCTACTACTCTAAGTATCTAGATGCCCCTTCGCAAGGCCTCCGATAAACCCAACATAAGTGACTCATACTCAGCTTCATTATTAGAGAAAAAAAAGTCTAATTTGAAGAACATGAAAACTTCTTCATTCCTTCTCTTAGAATGACCTTTGCACTTCATTTACCTTGGGTTGATGAACAATAAAATTCCATGCTCCATTCTTTTAAGTTGGTTTCCAAATAACTGGCTTGCAGATCATCACCCAGGAGTACTTCAGTGGTTCGAACACACCAAAGGGAAATATTGACAATAAATTCGCATAGTCTTGGCTCTTGATGGCTCGAGGAGACACACATTTTTTGTCATACACTGAGAGTATGAGGAACCATCTATCTACCCTGTCGATTAGTACATTCCATTTAGAAAAAAAATTCATAGGATCATATCGTGTTACAATGTTGATCGTGAAATATAGGATATAGTGCCTAAGATTTTGAACAATACAGACAAAGGCTAAACATTTACTTTCAATACTAGTGTATTTGACCTCAGGCCCATGAATAATACTACACCAAAAATAAATAGGCTTTTTATTCCCTCCAACTCGTGTTCTAGAAATTCACCAATAAAACGTAGTTGTGGATGTAAGATAAATTTGTAGCAATATACTTAACTTAGGTGGATTCATGGTTTGTGATGATGTGAGGAGCATCTTTAACTTGTCCAAAACTTCCTGATGGGGTTGCTCCAAAACTAACTTGGATCCCTTTCGTAGAAGCTCCATCAGGGGGTCGATGATCTCAGCATGTCCGACATGAATCTTTTAGGTAGGAGACGTTTGCCAAAAAGCTTCTCAATTACTCTATATGAACCTATTCGTCCCCTCTAGGTTTATTTTAGAATGAACACGTGTAGTTTACACACACATCCTTGAAACATTAATTATACTTGCTTTAAATTCTTATCTTTTGTACCTTACCTAAGGATTATTTATTAGTTATACCATTAAAATCATTAGAAGTGACATATGCATCATGGTCATCCATACTTTGAGGTCTGTCTCTATAAGAGAGTAGTCTAGATTTGGGGAAGCACCGTATCAAGCATACTCTTACCTAAAATTTTTTATTGCACCTATGTATCCGTCTCTTCATGGAATCAAAGTCTGTGTAGTTCGAGGATCTGTACAATATGCCAAAAAACTTAATTTTTGTGGTTTTATGGTGCGAGGGGTGTCGAATCGAGCTAACTGCCTCTATCTTGAATTTATCATATAAAACTCCTAATATAACTTAAGCATCTTTTTCTCTCTATGAAACTTGTGATGAAACTCTTGATAATTTATGGAGAAAAAGAGTAAGATCTCTCTCTTAAAACTTTCCCCAAAAATCATGATCCTTTTAAATGAGGAGGAACCTTCCTTCTTATAGCCAAAATAACCCTTGTGGGCTTACTACATGTAATCTTTTCTATGTGACCAAGTGTCCAAAATTTATGGTGCCACTTGTCATAGTACGCGTGGTGGTATCTCAAATAGTTAATTGAAATAATTACTAAATCATTGTCTAGTTTAATCCGTCAAACTCGAGGTATATGCGATATATACTAGTCACGTGTAATAATGTTGGAACCAATGCAGTGCTCGGATATCAATAAAGCTTGATAAATAGTTTATCCTTATTTTATCAAATTTATAGACTTCATTTATTTAAGCCCATCCTACATTTTCCCCCACGTACACATGACTGAGACATATCAACTATGTGTATGAAATATCATTCAGTTTGTTTCAATTATCTATACCATCACGTGATTATGTTCAGTCTATAACATGTGTACATGTGCATATATCATTTGCATATAATTTTGAGGGATATCTTTTGGTAACCCTATTTTTTTTATTTGGAGGAGTATTTTAGGGTTTACCCCCATTCCTCTTAAATGAACATGTCTCCACAGTTTTATTCTGGTTTATTGCTAAAGATTTTAATAATAAACTTTCCAAATGTACTTGCCCGAGAAGACCATTGATTCCTATATAAGTATAGTGGATCTTTTTCAATCATAAGATCAAAACTTTCCAAAAGTACACAGTCGAGAAAACATTTGTTCTTCAAGTAAACTTGGATTTTGAACAACCATAAAGTCCAAGCATGCCTGGTTTACTTGATCGAGTAACCATAAAGGTCCTTTGAGTAAACTGGGACTTTAAGCATGCCCAAAAAAGTAGGGACATTAAGCGTGCCCAATTTACTTAGTTGAGAAACCATAAAGTTACTTTAAGTAAATTGGGACTTTAAATGTGCCTAGAAATCAGGGTCTTTAAGTGTGTTCAATTTACTTAGTCAAGTAACCATAAAGGTCCTTCAAGTAAATTGGGACTTCAACATGCCCAGAAAGGAGAGAATTTAAGTGTGCCCACAAAGTAGGGGACTTTAAGCATGCCTAGAAAATTGGGAATTTAAGCGTGCCTAGAAAGAAGGGACTTTAGGCATGCCCAGAGAACTTGAAATTTTGTGATCATTTAGATAAAGGTTTCTCATAACTATAATGCACCACTTTGGGTGACTTACCACGATGTCAATAATTTTTTCCAGAACTTTAATGCACTGCTTTGTGCGACTTACCACAATATCGATAAGGTTTATCAAAACTTTAATGCACCTCTTTAGGCAACTTACCTTGTTATTAGTACGGTTTATCATAATTTTAATGAACCACTCTGAGCGACTTACCACAATATCGATAACGTTTATGCGAACTATTTTATTCATTCTCTAGATTTTGCATGAAATTATTTGCCCCTATTGTTTTGCTGGTAGTAATGTCATATGGTTTGTGCCACATATGGACTTACCCGTGGATACACCGAATAACTCTTATACTTCTTTTGGAAATTCTTCATAAATAATGGCCATTCTAGGACCAAATATGAGCATGCTTGTCACCTGCCTTCACGTCTAACTATAAATGGTACCTCATACAATTCTTTCCCCCTTTTTTCTTTATGCCATATCTCACTATTTAATCAATAAATACTTGGTGGATTATGATCTTCATGATGTTCATGAAATATTTCATCTTTCACATCTGATTAACGCCTCGAGCAACAGTAACAGAAGAATGTTGAAAGACTTCAACTTTATTAATTCTCCCTATTCATTGGATGATCCTCCTGCTCGGATAGAGAAAGTGCAGCCGACTTACAAAGTTGAAGAGAAGCATCTAGCTGAATTATTTTCCTGTATTTTGTAATTCATTTAAATGTAATACATTTTTTGTGAAATATGATTTTTTTTGTTAACTTATGATTATGTTAATCAATCAGTTAACTTATGATTGTAATTCCATTGGTTCTACTAATACACTTAGATATATTAATCAAAATTTAATATTAGTTACCAGTGGTAATGCCATTACTTCTACTAATGCACTTCGATATATGAATCCAAATTTAGCATTCGTTATCAGTGGTGACCAAGTGTATGAGGAATTTATGTTTATATTCTAGTATCTAGGAATTTTTACATGTCTTCATGCATTTAACTTAGTAGAATAAAAAAAAATTATAACTTTTTTAGTTTTATACGAAGTTTTACACTTCTTGTTCTTGACTTGTTCATACAAAATTATACCTGAAGTAATCAACCTCTTGTTCGTGATTTTGTTTTTACGAAGTCATACATGAAGTAAATTGTTGTTCCTGACCAAGTGCTAAGGATTATAATCCTATTTTGACTTGGTCGATCATTATTTTTATTTTTTTTTCGACCAAGTGCTGAGGATTGTAATCCTATTTTGACTTGGTCGGAGATGAAGATCAAAAGTTATCTTTGCTCTCGGGGATGTATATCACCGTACTCTGAAAAAATTAAAAAATTGAAGAGACTGAAATCAACATTTTAATTATATTCAAATAAAAGAAATTGAAATAGAATAATGGAAATCCTTTGAATTACTAATAATACTTTCGGAGATGTTCGTCATTCCAAGGATTTTTTAATTATTCACCATCCAAAGTCTCTATCTAATAGGTCCCTGGTCGAATGACAACTGATATGCAATATGGGCCATGCCAGTTGTCCTAAAGCTTGTTATTCTTCTAGATAACTTTCGTAAGAACATAATCGACCTCTTTCAGGTTAGTCGTCTTGACCCTTATATTACAAAAGTAAGAAGCTTTGTGTTGGTAGGTAGCATTTCTCAGAGCTGCATCTTCTTGTACCTTTTTTAAAATGTCGAGATCTAATCGCCTCATCAAATCACTAACTAGGGAATCAAAACCCAGTACCGTGTGGGTTCGTATGCCGAGATCGACTGGTACCATATCTTCAATCCCAAATGCAATCATGTATGGTGTTTCTCTAGTTGTTATTCTCTGCGTTGTTCTGTAAGCGCAAATAACAGAGTGTATCTCATTAATCTAGTTGACCTTAGTAGCATCAAGTCTCTTCTTCGACCCATTTAGCAAAGTTATGTTTGTCACTCATGTTTGACCATTACTTTGAGGATGGCATGGTGCAGAATGTAATTTCTGGATTTTGGACTGGGCATAGTATGATTCAAACTCATCATTGTCCAACTGGGTTCCATGATTTGTAATGAAAGAATATGGTAAACCATATCGACATATTATATTCTTCTAGATCAACTGATACACTTTCTCATAAGGCATATTAACCAATGGCTCTACCTCCACCCATTTGGTGAAATAATCAACAACAATAACTAAATAGTTGAACCTTCCTTTGGTGGTCGACAGTGGGCTCACCAAGTCAATTCCCCATATAGCGAACAACCAAAGTGAAGTTATTGGTGTTAAAGTAGCAATACGTGTTTTATGAATGGCAGAGAATCTCTGGCACTTATAACACTTTCTCATAAAGGATGTACAATCTGCCCTCATAGTCGGTTAGTAGTATCCCTGAGTGTTGATTCGTTGGAGCAATAATCGACCAACAAAATGATCCCTATAGGAACCTTCATGAACTTCTTTGATCATATATTCCACCTCCATTGGATGAACATAACGCTGTAAGGAAATCTTCAATCCCCTTATGCATAAAACTTATTTGCCTAACACATCTCTTGTTGCTTTATATTGCAGATTCTTGACCTATTTAGGATCATATGGTAGACTTCCATCTTCAATATGAGCTTTGATGGGATCCATCCAGAAAGCTCGCAGATCTAGATCAATGAAACTAACCCTCGGGTCTTCATCAATACTTTAATATGCCAAGAGTTCAATTGGGATGTTCTTATGACTCAATTCTTGTTGCTGATGCTAGCTGAGAAAGTGCATTAGCTCGAGCATTTACTATTCTTAGGATCTTGTTCATTTGGATGGAAGGAAACTTAGTTATAACCTCCATAGCCTTAGCAAGATACCTGACCATCAATTCTCCTTTGACTCCATACAAATTCAGTATTGGGTTATTGACCAGCTATAAATCACTATGCACCACAACTTTCTCGATGCCTAATGAATGAGATAAATTCAACCTAACTATCAAGGCTTCGTATTCCACGTTGTTGTTTAATGAATTGAATTGAAACCTTAGAGGATACTCAATATCATTATCATTTGGAGTATTAATTATTATACCTGATCCCCTGCCAGTAGCACATGAAGGTGTATCCACGTATAAATTCCATAACGGAACATCATTGTTGAAACTTTTTGCTGTCAATGATCCATGCTGGAATATCTTCTTACTCTTCGTCACATATTTTTGGGCCATTTCCTAAATTCTGGATGACTCAGGTTAATCGGCAGCCATATAAGCTTTCTTTGGAGATGAGCTTTCTTCTTTCGCAGTCTGCTCAGCAGGCAAGTTTTATTGGTTGGAAACTTCCAGATAAGTAAATTCAGTAATAAAAACTGCTAAAGCTTGGACTTTTAATTAATATCTTGGTTCATAGGCAATTTCATACTCTCCCAATTCTATCGCCCATTACATCAACCTTCCTGACTTCTCGGGCTTGGTCGAAGTGGAAGATTAGTATACACAATTATGGTGTGTGGAAATAAGGTTTCATACATCTAGAAACCTCAATAAGTGTTTGGGATAATTTTTTCAAAAGTGGGTACCTGATTTTATCTCCTATGAACACTTTGCTCGTATAGTAGACTAGTTTTTAGATTCTATTATCCTATCTGACCAAGGTCGAGCTCACCGCTGACTCAAAAATAGTTAAGTACAAGAACAAATTTTCTCCCAAAATGGGTCAAGAGAGCAATGGTGGTCATCCCATGTAGTCTTTTAACTCCTGGAATGATTCTTCATATTCTGAATTCCACTTAAAAGTTTTCCTAAGTACCTTGAAAAATGATAAGCACATATCTGTTTCTCGAGAAACAAATACGTTTAAGGCTACCACTCTTCCAGCTAGCCTTTTAATCTCTTTCTTACAGTTTGGTGACTGCATTTCAATTAAATATTTTATCTTTCTTATATTAGCCTTAATTCCCCTTTGATTAACTCTGAAGTCGAGGAACATCCCTTCTTGTACTCCAAACATGCACTTTATCGAATTCATCTTCATCTGATGCTTTTCTAACTGATCAAAAGTTTGACAGAGGTCGGCGATATGATCTGACGATTTTTTACTCTTCGTCAACATATCATCTACATAAACCTCCATGTTCTTGCCTATCTATTCTTCAAATACCTTGTTCACCAACGTTTGATACACTGCACCTGAATTTTTGAGCCCAAAGGGCATTATATTACAGCAATAAGTTCCTAGGTTAGTGATGAAGATTGTTCTTTCGATATCTTCAAGTTTTATCTTTATCTAATTATATACAAATTAGGCATCCATGAAAAAATCTCATGCCCCGACGTAGCATCCACCAACTGATTAATTCTAGGAAAGGGAAGATGATCCTTTGGGCAAGCTTTATGTAAGTAAGTGACATCCACACACATCCTCCATTTATCATTCTTTTTCTTGACCATTACAACATTGGCCAACTAGGCTGGGTATTTCACATTTTCAATAAACTTGGCTTTTTGAAGCTTTTCTACCTCTTCTTGAATAGCTTGATTTTTTTCGATGCTAAAAACCCTACGTTTTGGCTTTATTGGCTTGGAATCCTTATTGATGTTGAGCTCGTGATAGAGGAAGTTGGGATCTATCCCAGTCATATCCTCATGGCTCCAAGCAAATACATTTCTTCGTTGCCTTAGGAACATAATCAATTCCTATTTAAGGATGGGATCCAGTGTTGAGTCGATCTGCGTAGTTCTTTCGGGCTTATCGTTGTCGAGAATGATGCTTTCAGTTACTTCCACAATCTGTTCCTTAACTAACTCTGTTTCTTCTCGTGGATATAAGATTTAAACTTTACATTCACCGTTAGGCTCAGTAGTATCCACCTGATAAGTTGTAGTCTTCTTCTTTAATTCAATTATGTCCTTTTTCTTGACTGGGGAGTAATAACACTCCGTGCTCACCTTTTGGTCGCGTTTCAAAACACCTACCCCAAAATGAGTTGGAAACTTTAAGCATTGATGGACTGTTGATGGTACAACTTTAAACTGCTTCAACCCTACCTTGTGGAGGATCACATTATAGGTATATTGAACGCTTATCCATCACAAAGAAGCATATTTTCTCTATACGACTTACTGGCCCGGTGTCGAACAACATTTCTACCTTCATTGTCCCCAAAGGGTAAACTTTTTCACTAGAAAAGCCAATTAATGGCCTGTAATATAATTCCAGGTGGATGAGCTTCAATTCCAAACTCTGAAAACAAGGATAAAACAAAATATGGGATGAAATCCAATTATCAATCAAAACTCTGAAGATGATAATACCCTGGATTCTGAATTTGACAACCAATGGGTCATCATGGCGATAAAGTTCCCTATAGAGATCCATTTATGAAAAACCAATCACCAGTTTGTCTTTGTTGACCTTCCTCGACCAATCATCTTCATTCAGATTAATTTGTTGCATATACGAGCAATCATGGGCTTTATTTAAGTAAGTTTTCCTTTCGACAGCGTGATCACCTCCTCCTCCATCGCCACCTGTAATCATATAACAATAAAATGAACCCAAACTGATCATAGATACCTGGCGTTCTAGTTGCTTGGGCTTCTTCGACAGGTCTGAATCATTTTCATGATTTCTCTTCCTATCATCTCGAGACTTGCATGGAGAATTTGATCTTATATTAGGTTCTCTGCTATCACGCCGATTAATAAATTTATTGAGTTTTCCTCGGTGGATGAGGGATTATATCTCATTTTGTAAAGCGATGCAGTTATCCGTTGTATGGCCATGATCCTTATGGAATTCACAATATTTGTATCTATCCCTCTTGTTAGGAGGTGCCCTTAATTTCTTAGGCCATCGCAGATCCTTATTGTGCTTGATTTCCTCTAGGATATGGTGAATACTAACACTCAATGGAGTATTTCTTCCATATTATTTGAACTTGTCCTCTTTCTTTGACTTTTGCTCCTTCTGCTCAGGATTCGTATTATGCTTTGTGGTTGGACTCTATTTTTAGGCCATCGCTTCTTCTGCATTCATTATGTTTACTGCTTTCGCCATGAGTTCAACCATATTTTTTGGATGATCTTTATCCAGAGTGTAATACAGCCTCTCGGGAAGCAAACCACTTATAAGAGCAGTAATAGCTATTTTTTCCTCATAATCAATTACCTCTAATTTTTCATTGTTAAAGCGCGCAATGTACTCCCTAGTACTTCCCCCCACTTGCTGCCTCACACTCAAAAAATGAGCTACTCTTTTCACGGGCTTAGATTCGAAATAGAAGTTGCTAATGAATAGCTCGACAAGCTAATTGAAGTTGGCAATTTTTCCTCGGGGCAGGTTATTATACAATATTTGGGCTGAACCCATTATGGTACTTGAAAATGATTTGCACCTCATTTCATCAAGGACTAAATAAATATCAATTGTATCTTGATATTGCTCGATAGGGAGAACATGATCAGTTTTATCGTATTATTTGGGGGTAACCATAAGATCTTAAAATTTAGACAGAGTAGGAAAGTCAACAATCGCTTGAACAGAAGGAGATTCTTTAATAAAACTCCATTGCAAAGGGTTTTCCTCTTTCCCTGTTTCACCCAACTGATCTTCCAACCTTTGGATCGATCCTTTCCATGAAGGATTGCCTTCCTTAGATCTATGGAATCAACTAGGCTATTTCGATCATGTGTCTACGCTGAACTCCCCTCCTGAGAGGTCTTCTCATCACTTACAGATCATCGAACGCTTGATCTTAATCTAACTGAGGCCTCATGTTAGTCGTCTAGATGTTGAGTGTTCCTCGATAATGCCCTAGGGGGTTTCAATTTTCTCGGGGTCCTAAATGATTAAAGGTTGAATCTCTTCTTAGCCTTTCCAAGACATTTGGCCTTTCAGGAAAAAAAGAATTGATATCATAGTGTTTTATGGACCCAAGTGATGAACTTGCTCGTGGAAGATAATAGGTACCTCATGAAGATCTTGAATAACTATGTCTGATAGATCTTGGAGGTGGATGAGGAATTTTTCTTCTTGATGAGGGAGCCATTTTTAGTGACTGAGCCAATTGCCTCACTATTTCTTGCATGGCTTCTTGTCCTCTAGCAATACTGGCAAGGGTTCCAGTTAAGTCTGTTTCCATAGGATGAGCAGATGGAACAGGTGGGTTGCCTTCGATTCTGGAACTAGACTCGGGGTCATTCATCTTGTCTTGAATAAAGTATATGAGAGTGAGAACGGCACTTAGAAACACGTTTCCCACAGATGGTGCCAATCTCTTGATGTAAAAAATTATACTTGATCTAATTTTATAATCACTCATAAAATATGTAATGGTAAATAAAGTGAGAGAGCGAATTTTTAAATTGGTTCCGCTATATATGAAATACTACGACCACTATTATTTTATTGATTTCAAAGGTTACAAAAATCTAGGTACTCTTGTAGAAAATAATATCCCAAAATCCATTCGACCGTGCCCTTGATGAAAGGGATACAACGTACTTATAGTGACCCGGAGGTCAAGGGTCAAAATGTCAAGGGATGGAATGGTTTCATACAATTAAGCATTTACATCCTTACATAATGAATGGGATGATTAGTTTTATGAACCACGTGTAGTATGACTCTTGGCATAATGATGCTTTATTGGTCTTCTTGGTCGACATTCCTTATGTTGGTCGGCATTCTTCATGTTGGTCGGCAGAGTTACTATCTGTTAACTAGGATTTTGGCCATGTAGGAGGACACGTGTTCACTTTTGATTAGTCCATTTAGGTGGATAATTTTTGGCATCAACCATTGCGCTAGACCATCATGGATGAGGTTGCACAAAACTTTCCTCTAAGAAACTATAACTGAGGTTCTGCGAAAGGTGCAGAAGGTTGCTCCAAGCGACCATAGCTGAGGTTGCATGGCAGGTTGCTCTGAGTGACCATGGCTGAGGTTTCGTGGAAGGTTACTCCAGGAAACTATGATTGACGTTCCTCGGATGGTGCGATAGGTTGCTCAAAGCAACCATGATTGAGGTTTCACAAAAGGCTGTTCCGAACAACGATAACTAATTAAATTGCTGAGACTTGAGCAAAATATTATCTTGATAAGATAGTTCAAAAGATGTCTATTTTGACATGGTTGCTCAAAAATATTATATTAACAAGGTTGATTAAATACATGGAGAGTAAACGTAAAATATTTGAGTAATTTTAAAGGGGTACATAAATGCCTCTTTATCTTACTTTATTAATCACAACAAAATATAGATTCATTATTTCTGAAATACTATTATTATGTTGCAAATTATAGTATATGACTAAAATTGACAGCGACACTCAATATTGACATTTTTCGCACCCATATGACGACACGTGTATAATTCATAAACGTTTTAATTATTTTACTATGTCCCATAATTTAAAGAGGCCTATTTATTTGACTCTATGACTCTTTATCTCACTGACTTTTAAATTACCAATGTCTTGGCCTATCCTCATTCCAACCTTTCATTTGTCCCTACTTAATTTCACATTTCTTTTCCTTTTTTAATCCATCTCACCTTTCATTTACCCCTATTTAATTTAATCTTTATCTCATTTGCCATTTTTAATCCATTTGTCTTTCATTCCTTTGTCGTTTCCAATTCATCTTAGCTTTCAAATATATATTTCCTCTCTTTAAATGGTATTGTAACCATGTTTGCCTCCATCGTGGAGATTTACACCGATAATACCCCAGAAACCACACAGAACTTTCATGGACTTTACACCAACGAGAAGGGCATTGGCAATAGTGGCAAGACTTTGCACTTTAAGGGCTCTATTTTCCACCGTGTTATTCTCGGATTCATGTTTCGGTGAGGAGAATCAATCTATGGGGATGATTTTTTAATGAGAACTTCATTTGGAACCAAACCGGTTGGTACCACGGAATCAATCAATCTATTAATTTTTTTCAATCTTCGCCTTTAAGTTCAGATGTTTTGTTTTTTTCTTCTCTTCAATTTAGAGATGTAAACCCAGACCCATGTGTATATATTCATTTATGCAAATGCATCTATGTATTATTACAATCAGATCAATTTATGGTTTGATTGATATTAAATTTCAGTTCAAACATATACATTGATCTATGTTTTTTTTGGTGGTGAATGGTGGTGATTTAGGGCTCAGAGTGGTTAGGTTGGTGGTATTTGCTGGATAAAATTGAAATTTGTATTTAGCCTGATATGACATTATTTTTGTCATAAAAAACAAAATGGTTTGAAATTTCAACACCACCAGCTGACATTTGACTCATTGAACAACTATAATTACATCATATATATTGGACTTTCAAGAAATGGAGAGCTAAAAGTCAAGTTAGCTGCAATGGGTGTTGGTAAGTACACCCTTTTATGCTATTTACCACCACATATTACATAAAATTGTTTGTACAGTGTGTATAGAAAATGGTATTTCATGGTCGCTGAATTGTTATATACATAATTTTTTGTTTTTAAATGGTGATTATTTTAATCTTTATTTGTTGATTGTTTTGGTGTAGCATGTGAAAATATTATTTTAAAATTGGGATGGTATATGTATAGTTTACCATATGTATGTATAAAAAGGGTAAAAATACTATATGCGCCGACGCATCGTGCAAACTGCATGCTAGTATTTCTAAATGTTGGAAACATCTTATACCACAATTATTTTTTCCTTTGTATATCTGAACACGCATATACGCCTCAAAGGGTCGCCATATTCCATATGACAAGAGTGTAAGAAAAGAAGTTCTACAGTGCCCCAATTTTTGACATAATTTTGGTGGACACAATGACGTGTCAGCTTGTTATTGTCGGCTAAAATTATGTCAAATATTTGGGCACAATATAATTTTGGGTGTAAAAAACAAAAGAAAATTGAGGTGACTCAAGGGAACCCATCTTTTGTTCCCGTTCCACAATTATTCATTCAAAAGCGATTATTTTCATGTTTAAATCAAAGGTTGTTGGGTCAGTAGTATGATTTTTCACTTTGACTGAAATCTGAAATCAATTGATTTTACTCTGGAGGTTCATCATAGGTCACTCAGGTCTATCGATTTCATGCTTTCTCAAAGCAAACTCTAAATTTTTTTTATTGTCTAATTTACCATCCTGCTGGCTTGATTGACTACCAATTAGTGGAGAGTCGTGTTTATACCAAAGATAAATACCCAAGGTGGGTCGATGGGGTTGAGATGGGTCAGTCGAAGATGGGTCGTCGAAGATTGGTCTGTCAGAGATGGGTTGGATTTCAACTTTCGTCGGTAGATTTTTATTTTACAACCATGGTGGATCGATTGGGATGTGACTCTAGCTGAGTCAATTTTTGTTTTGTCTTTATTTTTATAAATAGTTGTGCATTTATACGTAAATATAAAATTGTAGTTGTAGTGTGTCTACTGGATTTCTCATAGGGGTGGAAATTCGGGTTAGTCATGTTGATTTTTATTTGAGCATAAGTTTTGGTTACTCTTAAATCTATACAAACTAATCATGTCATGTGTGGGTCATTTCGGATTATTACCGTAAACGGGTTCTCGTGTCGAAAATTGCCAGCCCTAATTTCTCATGGTAGGGTCATCTTTGACGTCCATACTTATGTGGCTTATGTTTTTGTGGTTGGGAGTTTGTTGATGCTAGACAAAATAGTGATGGAGCTGAGTTTTTCCGACGGTATACTTGTGTCGGTCGGAGGTTAAAAAAGTAGGGTTGGTGTAATGTCGGTGGCCAGAATGTGTGTGGTTTAAAAACATGTATAGTGTATGGCGTCATGTCCTTCTAATCTATTGGTCTAAAGTGACTCTGAATCTAAATTTGTATAACTACTGGGATGCAGGCCACGCGATGTGTGATTGAAAATGAAACTCAATTTATTAGAACCCAATCATTTGGCTTGGGAAATTAACATTAGTTTATAATCAAAATAAAAATTTCAACTCACAAACCCCCAAAAAATAATGCATACAATTACGCATTAACAATTCGTTACTTAAAAATACAGAAAAATACTGTAAATCCTTAAAAACAATATATTCAATCCACTAAAAGAGAAAAACATATTGCAAATACTTCAATAGCATCAAGGGGAAAATGCCGAATGTCGAAATCCTCCACCAAAAATTGCAAATCCCTATAACGAATAAGTCATAATAAATAAGCATTAATAGCAATAAAATAAAACAAATCGAACCATAATATTTCATTAATAAAAAGAGCATCTAATGTAGGGTTATAATTTGGGAAGATACATTAACACCTAACAAAATATTTGGATACCTATATATACAAATTAGTTAAAGTTAGTATAATATTTTTGGATACCTAAATATAATATTTTTTTAATAGAAAATAAGAAAACTTGTGTGAATTCTTAATATTTTTATAAAGAATTGAAATTAAAAATAAATTAGAAGCAAAAACGAAATGGAATGGTTTTGAAAATAATTAAGATAAATAAAGAATAACTAAGCCCGATTTAAATCCTAATTTGAGAAGGAATAAAAAATGTAATTTGAATCTACGAACAATAAAACCCCCTTATAGATCTCTCCTGTCAAAGTCAAAATGCAATGTTTTTCAACCAAATAAAAATTATGGCCATAAAATCCATTTTGTAAAGTAAATTGTAAGGACACAAATTTCCAATTGAGTCCTTTGTAGTTTTGGCTCAATTCCGGACAAAAACGTTTGAGTCATAGGATAAAGTTATTGACCATCCTTCAAGCCTATGACATTCTAAAGTTGAAGACGTAGTGGCCAAGTTTATAAGCTTCATCAAATGCCGCATTTAATGTGCCTCGTTTCTACATCATCAACCTGGTTCCATTGCTCCTAAGGTATGAATGCATTTTTAATATATATATATATATATATATATATATATATATAGGAGCTTAGAACAATTTATATTGGGTGTATTTTGTTTTTAAACTGTTGTTTATTTTCTAAAAGATTTTATTAAAACATTAAAATAAAGTGTATAAAGTTTCTGGGCTAAAATCAAATTTTTATACTTTCTGGAAGTTCGTTCGAAATTCTCGTTCGAACGAGTTTGTCGTTCGAACAATAATGTCGTTCAAACGAGTTCCCATATTGGCCACTAGAATATCGTTCGAAGTTTCATTCGAAAGAGATTGATGTTTGAACGAGATTTCCAACGAGATTTGTAAGGAGTTCACACTGGAACTTTGTTAGAAGGCTCGTTCGAACGAGACTTCATTGGAACGAAAATGTCGTTTGAATGTGTTTTGGAGGGAACAAATTATTTGGCAGTTTGAGCAGTTTTTTTCCACTTTCCCACTTCTTTTCCCACTAACTTTTTGGGCAGACTTAATATGTGCGGGAACTAAATTTTTCTAATTAACTTTTTCACATCCTACAATCTCCAAGAGAGAGTTTGAGAGCATAATTCCAAAAGGAAAAAGTTCATTGTTTAGGTGTTGCTGTTTTTCAAGAAAAATATTTTAAACACTTGTTTTACACCCGAAGTTTGTTTATCCAAGTTCATCTATATATATATACCTTTCTTGGAGTGTTTGGCACCGGTTTATCTCTACATATTGAAGAAGAGATTGCTTGGGTTTGCTTCTACATCCCACAAAGAAGAAGATTGTTTTGCTGCGGAATTCTCACATGGTGAAAGGAACCATGTGTGGTTGACGGTGTACCTATTGTCTCATTGGTGGATTCCAAGATTCCGATGGAGCTCCGGGGTTATCGACTAGGCGGAGGTGTTTACAAGAAGACGCATCAAGGCTTGAAAGGGGTCGAGTCGAGAAATTAAGTCACATATCTTGTAATTATAAAACCATACTTAGTGGACTTATGGCTAGGGTCATCCGAGGTTTTTTCCCGTTGTGGGTTTTTCCTCGTACATCGTGGCGTAGTGATTTATTGTTTATTTTATCTTATACAAAATTCACCTAGAACGAATGGTTTGGTAAAAATATATGACTTAGGAAAATTTCTAGGACTTGGGTTGAATTTAATTTGGTTTAAGTGAAATTTAAATTGTGTGTGTGTTTTAATCTAATTTCACTTTGTTTAATTTTAATTTGAAAAGAAATTAAAATTTGTTGTTTAATTGAACCGTCTTTCGCTTCCGCGTATATTTCGAAAGGAAATTATTCCTTGTGAAGTAAAAAAGTTTTAAAATTGGGGGCCTACACGTTTACAAAGTCGTATCAGAGCCGAAGCGCTAATATATCGTGTCAAATATCCGTTTTGCTCTCCTTGTATTTTTAGGTGGTTCAATTTTCATTCACTCTCAATTTTTTTTATCTCTCGATGGGACGTCTTAATGATAATTTGTCAATTTCTAATGATAATGAAGTTTTTTCTATTTGGGAGGAATTTAATGAGCTAAATAAGTGTAATGAAAAATTTAGAGAATTAAATTTGAGATTTGCAAAAAGAATTAAATTTCTTGAAAACGAAAATTCTTGTTTTAAAACTAAAGTTGAGTTTTTGCAAATCTCCCTAACTCAAAAAGATATTTTTCGTGAAAAGCTCATTGACATAAATTACAAATATAATATTTTAGAAATGTCCAAGAAAGAGAGTGATAGTCGAGAAAAGACTCTTAGGGGCAAGTTTGCTCACATTGAGGGGGAGCGTGATAACCTTCTAGGTGTTATTGAAAATTTAAAGAAGGAGTCCCGTAAATTTGAGGAGTCTAATTTATTACTTGAGTCCGAAATTTTAAAAATGAAATCTGATTTACAAGATTCGAGTAGTTGTAGTAATGGTTCTAGCACATCTTGTTCAAATGCTTCCGTTGCTAAAGCTAAAACCATTGTTTATTTTAGAGGGTCAACTTTATCCAACCACTTTAAAAAAGGTCACACCTTAGGTAACATTCCTTGTGTTTACACATGCTTGCATTGTGGTAGCAAAGGTCACCTTAGGTCATATTTTTTTGATCTTAAAAGAAGCCCTAGGAAGTCTATGTCTAGCATTACATTAGTTCCCAAATCCCATCACTTTAAATATACATCTATATGGGTTCGGAAATTATTTTTAGATGTGGTAGATATTATATTCGTTGATTCTCATTTTCTTTCACATGAAACCACATTTGCTAAATCTAAAGGTTAAATGTGTTAGTTGTTTGCATACTCTAGCTTTTTGTGCTTCATATTATATATCATTTCTAGGTGTATGCATGTTTAGTCATTTTCTAGTCATTGCTTTATTTCATATCTTATGCTAGAAATCATGACCTGTTTATCTTTTGTATTATACTTCCTTCATTTTAGTTTGCATTAAATGAAAAATACAAAAAGATTTTTGTTTATCAATTGAATTTTTATCTCTTGGTAATTTAAGCTTAATGAAAAATTCAAATGATTTTTATTTGTCTTTTGAGTATATATTTTTATTTTTGGTTAAAAATTTCAAAATACTCAAAAAGATTTTTTTGTGTGTGTGTTATTTTAGTTTGACACACATTACGTGGCATACACTTGTGTCAGAATCCCATCTTTTTTGCTCCCATGTGGCTAGAACTTTTGGTTTAGATTGTCAATCCTTATTATGTTCTTTACCATGATTACATCGAGTAGTTGGATTTTGTGTTGCTTAAATGGATTCTATTTTTATATGCCTCTATTCACACATGCACGAGCTCTTTTGAAATTTAATCGTCACATGTTATATTTGAGCTTTGTGAGGTGTTCTCCTACCAATCTTGTCATCAACATATTTGTGACCTAGGAGGACTAGTGCATGTCAAAATCCGTTGCACGTGAGATTTGTGAGTATAAAAATATTATATATAAATGTGCATGGGGAAGGGCTCCGAAAGGATTTATTATCCTTTGCGAATAGTAAGCGACCATTTACTTGGACCTAAAATAAATACGTGGTCGGAAGGCCTAAAAATAGAATTATGGCATTAAAAGGAAAAATAATTGCCAAGGCCTATTTTTATTTTATATATTCATTCAAATAATATATGCTTATTGAGTGAGATTGGATGGTATATCAACGATTTGCACAATGTCCATTTATCCTAGTTGCGCTTTCAATGTCATGACTCTATTGGTTTGTAGAATCATCAACATGCTAGGCTTGTATGCATTGTGTATGTTTGTTCATTGAGTTAAATTTAAGTTGTCACATGAGGTTATATTCAAATGTGATGAAGTTTGAAATCAATTGAGAACTCTGTGAACATGTTTTAAGTGATTGGGTCTAAATTTAATTATTACTAGTTCACAACCCAACACTTACGTTTCCATATGACACATTTTTGTCATACGGGTGTGAAAAACGGATCTTGTTTTGTGTCATTTTGGTGTTTATATCTATATGTGTGTACTTATGCTTAGCCTGTATATATTGTGTATACATAAATATGATATTTTGTTTATGTCTTTGCCATGTTTAGTTAGCCCATTTATGCTTCAATTCATAATTGGTACCTTGTTTGTTGCGTAGTTTGTTTGATATCACATGCTTAGAATCTTATTGTCTATTTTGTACCATTTTTTTTCGCATCATAGTTGGTATTCATTTGTATGGATTAGTTATGATTTTGTTGCCTATGTGCTTTAATGTTCTCATCACTTTACGCACTATTGCATGTTTAACTTGTTATCCCATTATATTTATCCCTTGTTTAGTTTAAGGGTAAAATGCTTTATTCGGGGGGAGATATGATATTTTTTTTATTCTTAAGACTTTGTCTATTCCTGAACAAAAAGGGGGAGAATGATAGGGGGGGAAATGGTATCTAATCCTATTGTAATCGTATCTTAGTTTGGGGGAGATTTTACTTAGGGGGAGATCGCTATCTTCTTAGGTTGATCATAGTTGATAAACGGGAGAATTAATTTAGGGGGTGTAATTATTTAATTGCATTTAATATTTTGATATTCCCTATGCATTTTCTGTGTTTGCTTAAGTGTGCAGGAATTCATCTAAATGGAAACGTTCATCATCGGGCTAAGATATTCATCCTTGGGTTGTTTGAGTCAAGCATTGTAATTTTATTTTGTGTGGGACATTTGTGTCAGTCTAGTAGAGCTTGACGGCGCTTTAGGATTTTTATTGGTTTTTGTCCCGGAATAGCCAAAGGGGGAGATTTGTAAGGACATAAATTTCCAATTGAGTCCTTTGTAGTTTTGGCTCAATTCCGGACAAAAATGTTTGAGTCATAGGATAGAGTTATTAACCATCCTTCAAGCCTATGACATTCTAAAGTTGAAGACGTAGCGACCAAGTTTATAAAGCTTCATTAAATGTCGAGTTTAATGTGCCTCGTTTCTACGTCATCAACATGGTTCCATTACTCCTAAGGTATGAATGCATTTTTAATATATATATAGGAGCTTGGAACAATTTATATTGAGTGTATTTTTTTTTAAACTGTTGTTTATTTTCAGAAAGATTTTATTAAAACTTTAAAATAAAGTATATAAAGTTTCTGGGCTAAAATCAAATTTTTATACTTTCTGGAAGTTTGTTCGAACGAGTTTGTCGCTGGAACAAAAATGTCGTTCGAACGAGTTTGCTAATGAGTTCCCACATTGGCCACTGGAATGTCGTTCGAACGAGATGTCCAACGAGATTTCTAACTAGTTCACACTGGAACTTCGTTAGAAGGCTCGTTCGAATGAGACTTCGTTCAAACGAAAATGTTGTTCGAACGAGTTTTGGCCGGAACAGTTTATTTGGCAGTTTGAGTAGTTTTTTTCCCACTTTCCCACTTCTTTTCCCACTAAATTTTTTGGCAGACTTAATATGTGAGGGAACCAACTTTTTCTAATTAACTTTTTCACATCCTGCAATCTCCAAGAGAGAGTATGAGAGCATAATTCCAAAAGGAAAAAGTTCATTGTTTTGGTGTTATTATTTTTCAAGAAAAATCTTTTAAACACTTGTTTTACACCCAAAGTTTATTTACCCAAGTTCATCTATATATATTCCTTCATTGGAGTGTTTGGCACCAGTTTATCTCTACATATTGAAGAAGAGATTGTTCGGGTTTGCTTTTACATCCCATAGAGAAGAAGTTTGTTTTCCTGTGGCATTCTCACATGGTGAAAGGCACCATGTGTGGTTGACGGTGTACCTATTGTCTTATTGGTGGATTCCAAGATTTTGGTGGAGCTCCGAGGTTGTTGACTAGGCAGAGGTGTTTACAAGAAGACGCGTCAAGGCTTGAAAGGGGTAGAGTCGAGGAAGTAAGTCATCTGTCTTGTAATTGTAAAACCATACTTAGTGGACTTAAGGCTAGGGCCGTCCGAGGTTTTTTCCCGTTGTGGGTTTTTCCTCGTACATCGCGACATAGTGATATATTATTGATTTTATCTTATGCGAAATTCACCTAGAACGCATGCTTAGGTAAAAAGATAAAATTTGGTTTAATCACTACTCATCTTTAATTTGGTGCTACATAATTATTTGGGTAAATGCTAATTTGATTGAAGTCGTCATTTAATTTGATAAAATTGGTTTGGCCTAAATTGGTAATATTGAAAATATGACTTAGGCAAATTTCTAGGACTTTGGTTGAATTTAATTTGGTTTAAGTGAAATTTAAATTGTGTGTGTTTTAATCTAATTTCACTTTGTTTAATTTTAATTTGAAAAGAAATTAAATTTTTTTGTTCAATTGAACCATCTTTTGCTTCCGCATATATTTGGACAGGAAATTACTCCTTGTGAAGTAAAAAGGTTTTAAAATTGGGGGCCTATGCCTTTACATAAACCTTACATCAGACACTTGGGGGTGAGTGAGAGAGTTATACATGTTGTTCTAATTCATAACTTTAATGGATAAGAGTTAGCAGGAGAATAAATATAAGAAGAAATCTTATTTAGAGGCCGAAATCAACTTGCAAAATATCATAAGGGAGTGGGAGAGCAACAAATTGGATAGAGGCACAAAACCCTATCGAGAAAAATTATAGAAATAAAGTGCAGCTACAAAAAATGTAAAAAATTTGTTATAACCATGTAAAACCCATAACTGAAACCCTAGAATCGAAAGCCCTAGAATATAGATTAAAATATATTGAAATCATACATTTAAAAAATCTTCACAGTGCACAATATTTTAGACCTTTCCTTATAGCCTCTGAAAGTTTTAAAAGTCTAAAGCTAGTTAAATGCTCTCGAGATTGGGATAAGCTTTTGGAACCTTTAATGGAGAAAGTTAACTGTACCGTCTTTTAGAGACGAAAAATAGGAGGATAATGGTTGATATATTAAAGGGGAGAAGAGGAAGAGGAAGAGGAAGAGGTTTTATATGAGGTTTCAATGTAGGCTTCTGGAAAACTAGAAATGAAGTATCAAATGTGGTAATGCGTGAAAGTATAAATGTGAATCCAACTTTAATTAATGTTGTTAACACGTGGCGGTCTAGAATGGGTTTAAGACTATATATATATATATATATATATATATATATATATATATATATATATATATATAGAGAGAGAGAGAGAGAGAGAGAGAGAGGGAGAGAGTTTTGAAAAAAAAATATTTAATGAGGGAGTACCATTTTCGCCGAAAGTTACGTTCGCTCTGCATTTTTTAGTCCTAAAATCGTACTTTGTTAATAAATGTCTGAAGCCATAAAGGTAGAATTAAACAACTAGCAGATCTATATCTTAGGCCTAATTATGTCAAAACATAAACCCTTATTTACTTTTACTTTTGGCTCTGATAAAGGCTGTAAGATCTTGAGAGAAGATGAATAAATTTAATGTTACAGTGTTATTTACTGACATATGTGAATAATTAGTACATGTTATTAAAATTTGATTTATAATTTTGGGTTACGTAACATGAAAACAAATACTGCCTTCAAAAATTTGTGCGGTTAACACTATGTCTCATCATTTTAAAGAAAAGTGTACACCGTATGCCCTTTTTATTAATCAACCTTTTCTAACCAAAATTAAAATAATAAAGAAATAGCAACAATATATATATATATATATAGAATCATTCATACACATTTTTAGTTCTAACTATTTAAATACCCAAAATATATTGATTAAAGAAAAATATGTGTTAGAGAAGTAGACTAAAACCATACTTTATGTAATGATTTTAGTTATGGATTTATTGTTATAATAAAATCAGTTATTTCTATTTTATTGAGAATCATATATGGACATAATGTTTGTAGTATTTTATATACTGCTGATGTCTTTTATGCTGCCGAGTAGGTGTTCTGGTGTGTAGAGTACGAGTTACACATAGAGGATCAGATCACCAATTCTTATGGAATATAAGTTTTATCGTTCACAATCTTAGATGGAACTGATCACACCATTAGTAGGACTGTAGCACAATATTTTAGTAGGTCTATCTTGATTACAAGAAACTGTATAGTTTCAACTTATTATGCTAGTACACTTTGTGTGTATTGAACGGGACCAATTTGAGGTAATTATTTTTATACTGACTTTATAAGACAATGTCCATCTCGTGATTATTAGGTTTACTTAAGCCTCTTAATTTGGATATGATTGATGGACACAAGCACTAGTTGTTTATTACTTTGATGTATCGAGTGAGGTTCATTATTGGATCAATAATCTTGATAAATTGGGTAATGGTGATTAATGTATGGTGAAAGTCTTTTATAGATGGAATCCATGTCTCGGTATAGAGACTAGTGATACCCCCTTGAGACACTTATAATCTTTGTATGCATCAAACCCTGCTAATGGATTATGTTAATTCGAAACTACAAACTAGTTAAGTTGGATCACTCAAGGACTTAAAGAAGTTAATGAAATAAATTATTAGTAATTTATTTTATTAACGGGTATCTATAACCTTAACATGGACAGTATTAAATAATTAATAATGAGGAGCTCAAAATATAATTTTGAGTTAAGGAGTGGAGGTGCAATTATAATTATTTTGTGGGATGAATTATAATTAAGGGACTAAGATTAGGATCTCGGAAGGATTATGTTTTCTCAAGTCTATTAGGAGCCACATCCTTATCTTTCCTCAGGGTCCCTACTGTAGCCTATATATATATGCACCCGAGTCTCATTATTTCTTAACCTTGCCTTCACTCTTGGATACTCAAAAGACTGAAGTTCATACTTATTAGAAATAGAGACATCAGAGAAGAAAGACGAGATAAGAAGGTGGTCACGAAATAGGAGCCCACCATCTACTCGTAGTTGTCCATATCGGGAATACAGTAGAAGACTGTGAGGTAAATCGAGCCATCACATATTATGTTCATGATAATATGAGATCAAATTAGGTAAATCCTAAATCTCCCTTGTAGGATTTCACCAATGTGTAGTTTTTTTTTTTGTAGTTCGGTCTATATGCACTTTCAATAGACCCTTGGATTTTCGCTCCAACAATGTCAACATATCATATATGTATCCCAACAAATATGATTTATAATACTCATAAAAAAGATATATGGAATAATCAACAACACAAATGAAAAAATATAATGAATAATGATTATCTTTGTTGAAGAAAGATACCCCACCGCAACCGAGTTCTCCGTATGCGCACGAGGCGTTGCACAATTGGAATCACAAATACCTCTTTAACGGAGTCCCCAAATGTAAGAGAGTAGTATAGACTTCAGGAATTACTACATTGAGCATATTTTTTACTTGAGGAACATTATTGTTCCTACGCATCTGTCTCTTCAAGAAATTAAAGTCTATGTAGTTTGAGGGTCCGTGTGATATGTCAAAAAATCAATTGTGTTGTTTTGTAGTGCAAGGGGTACCGAATCTAGCTAACCACCTCTATACTTTAATCTATCATATAAAACCCGTGATATAACTTGAGCATCTATTTATCAGTATTAAACTTGTGGGGAAGAAGACCAAAACTTACCCTAAAATCATCATCCTTTTAAATGAGGAGGAACCCACATTTTTATACCCAAAATATCCTAAATGGGCTTCCACATGTCATCTTTTTAATCGGACCAAGTGTCCAATATTAATGGGGACACTTTTCATAATACCTTTGGTGGTATCTCAAATAGTTAATTTAAATATTTACTAGAGCATTGTCTAGTTTAAATAGTCAAACTCTGGGTATATGCTATATATTAGTCGCGCATACTAACATTGTAGTCAATGTAATTCTAGGATATCACTAAATCTTGATGTAGACACCATATTATAGGACCCCCTAGGTCCCTCCTTGGGTCCCCAGCACCACCCCATTTAACTATAAACCCTAGGTCATACTCCGAGTACTGACTTAGAGGCCATTGGGCGCTCCCGAGCCCTGTTTGACTTTGGTCAACTCTATCGATGGACCAAAAGCTAAATGAATCTTCGAAGGGATCTAAATTCCCTTTTCGATGATCCTCCCCATGCGCAAATCAACATAATGGTTTGGATGAATGAACCATTTTACCACTGAAAATCGATCTAAAGCCCAATGGGCCCTCTCGAGCCCCGATTTGACCCTAGTCAACTTCATCGTTATAGCAAAAGATATTTGAATATTCGAAAGGAACTAAAAGCCCTTTTTAGCACTCCACCCTGTGCTCAAAATGGCATAACTGTTCGAACAAACGATCCGTTTTTCCCTAAAAATTGATTCAGAGGCCACCAGGCGGTCCCGAGCTCCGTTTGACCAATGTCAACTCTTTAGCTCGAATTAGACTGAATGAATATTCTAAGGGAATGAATTAGCCATTCCAACGGTCCATCCCATGCATGAATTAGCCTTACGGTATGGATGAATGACCTATTTTACTTCGAAATGTCACTGGGAGCTTCCGGGCCCCGGTTGACCAAGGTCAATGATTAGGCATAAATATTTCATATGTATCCCTATAATTTAGGTATTTTTATGATCCCCTGCAATGTAATTAACTTGGAATTGTCTCACATTTATGCTATTAATGATTTTCGGCAAGTATTTTGTGTTTCGTGTATCTCTTATGTGTTTTACAGGTATTTCATGCAACTTAGTGCGAAAGAGAACTCGAAAGAGTGAAAGAAACCAAGAAGGAGGGAGTGTAAGGGTATTTTCATAATTCTTCATCCATTGTCCAGAGGTGGGGCCAACTGGAAAGTCAAAGACGACGAAGTTATAAGAATACTGGAGGAAACGTCTTACGAATCCGAGCTACAGTGAAAGAGTTATGAAAATTTGAAGATTGAGACTAAAACAAGAGAAAAATTCTAAGTATAAAAGAAGAAAAGAGGAACCAAATTAGAGAAATTACGTGAACCCCAGGCTGAACCAATTTGGGGGAGAACCGGTTCGCAAGTACCCCTGAACCGATTTGAGGGGTCTGATGCACGAATTTTCATTATCTTTCTATTGGCCCAAAGAGTTGTATTAAGAGTAAAACTATTCCAAAACATGGAGGATCATTATATGTACTTAGACAAACATAGTTTTAATAAGATGTTGGTAGAGAACAATAGAGGAGACCCTAGTTTCATCTATGCATAGAAGATTCACACTTTCAAAGGTCAAATTCAAGGTTTTCATCAATCAGGTTTTTTTCCTTCTTCTTTATTCTTCAAGTTGATTTTAATTGCATGTTCCCTTATTTTTCTGGGATTTTAAATATCCCTTGCATATTTAACACTAGTGTAGTTATGATTTTCAACGCATGCAACATTAAGATTTGTGTTAGTTTTCACGAAATCATGTCCAGTTAGATTTCTTAGGGTTGGAGTGAATGAACCCAACTCGATGTGGTTTTCATGGATATAAAAGTAATTCCATGAATTAAATAAATGATTGAATCATGTTGATTAGTTGTCACAACCATCTTAGGACTTTTAACCTTGTTTGCCCTAGGTAATCGGGGTGTTTAAGAGTGCGATGTGCATGTCAGCTATTCTAACACCCCATTATTTCTGTTATTTATAATCTATGATGCGGGCCCATACCCTTATAGACACCCCATTCTAGTACCCCCTAAAATCTCCTTAGGTCCCTAACACCTCCCTTTATCACTACAAACCTAAGTCTTACCCCGAGTACTGACCTAGAGGCCATCAGGCACTTCCGGGATTCATTTGACCAAAATTCAAACTCTTCAGTTCGACTAAGACTGAATGAATCTTCAAAGGGAGTTGAATATCCTTTCCAATGGTCAGCCCTGTGTGCGATTCTGACTTTTGGTGCGGACGAACGACACGTTTTCCCTTAAAACTTGATCAAGAGGCCACCGGACGCTCCCGGGATCCGTTTGACCAAATCCAGCTCTTTAACTCGACCAAGACTAAATGAATCTTCAAAGGGAATTAAAACCCCTTTCCAACGGTCCACCCCGTGCACGATTCTGACTTACGGTATGGACGAACGATCCGTTTTACTCCGAGAGGTCATCGAATGCTTCCTGGCCACGGTTGACCAAAGTCAACTCCCCAAACTGAGTCAAACTCTTTGGAATGTCGAAATACATCTCTTAAACTTTCCAACGGTCCACCCCGTGCATGATTCTTATTTACCATACGGACGAAAGATCACTTTGCGTCCGACAATCCCGGTCCAAAGGACTAACAAGTGCTTCCGAGCCATATGTGACCCAAAGTCAACTCTCGGACCCGGGAGCAGTCCAAAGGACTTTCTAAGGTCTCTAAAGTAACTTTCCAAAAGTTTTCCCCGTGCGCAATTTGGATCAACGGTTTGCATTTTACGACCAATTTTCTGAAGGAACCTGAAAGAGATTGCCAAACGGCAAGTTCCAAACCCTGCCTATCGGCAGTGTGCCTAAAATCACCTGCCTATTGGGAGGACCAGGACTATGCCGATCGACAATGCCCGGGCATATAAAAAGGAGTGCTTGACCTCATTGCAAGGGGACCCAAGATCTGAAACCCATCACTATCAGCGAACTCAGAAAACCTCTCTCGAAGTCAACGTGATTTCCACATCCAAATCCTTTTCCAACCTTCACTTTTCATAATATTTTTCATCAAACTTGGTGAATTAACTACTCGTCATCCTCATCCAAGTCAAAGGGATTCCCTCCAACATTCATGATCAAGCTCAAGATTATCAAGAAGGTCTAACTCGCTCAACTCTCTCTTCGAATTCCCCTAAATTCGCATTAACTTATTTTATTACTTAGCACTTTTATTCTCTCATCTCTCATCTCACTTATCCTAATATACTTTTTATTTAGTATTATTGCACATCTTATTTTCATATAAATAAAACCCAAAAAAAACAAGAAAAATAGGGTTTGCTCATAAATTCCAAACAGGAATTCTCACGCTTTTCTCACACGTTTCTCACAAATAAAACACTTTTTTACACACACACATCCATAAGAGAAGTCCCCGATTGGATTTATGGGATAAATCCCACCCCTCGTTTTGCATACGAACTACGTTGACTTTGATGCCTCTATAGGCTACATAGGCGTCTCGGGGTAAAACCCCAGACTCGAGTCCTATTCCTACTTTTCTCCCCTTTTTTTCTTAACTTAATTCTCTTAGATTATATATATTTATACATGCACATACTTGTTCTTAATGGGGTATTATTCCATATGCGTTATTATTCTGTCATAACGATCAACGCTAGGATAATCGCATAAATCCTATTTTCTTATATTACTTTTAGGAACATTCCTACGGATAACTCGCTTTATCTCTTCCATGATACAAGTCGAGGATTTCTATATCCATTATATATACACATGCACACGTATCATGGGAAAATAAAGGAAAATAGCAACAACCCATGAGAGACTGCAAGGGCGAAATGGGTGTCTAACACCTTCCCATTTCGTAACTTAGCCTCCGGACCCTTTTCGAATCATTTTGGTTTCGTATGTATCAGTATGTCTTTGAATGTTGTCCTTCGGGATAGATCCTCCTTTCTTTCATTTGTTTTAAGTAAAATAGACTAGTGAATCCATTTCTCTACATTTTTTTACCTCACACCTCACCAACGCCGGCCAAAGCGCTCCCGAGAGGGATGCGCGGGACCATGATCCTCTCAACATGATGACACCCTCTTCTTCTCTCCCTCCGCGAGGATCGGGGATGGACATAGTGGCGACTTCGTTGGGGATTATTTTGAGGGCTATACTCTATTTGCATGGGTGTTATATTTACTTATATTTTCCCCTATTTTGCATGTTCCCCTTTTCCATATGTACCACATGATTATGCGTATATCCACACACTTCTAGAAGATTATCCATGTACACTTCACACCACGTGCACCTAGGATCACATATGTTCACATGTAACATGCATCACCCATCCATAGTTGGTATACCATTGGTACTTGTTATTTTCTCCCTATTTGGCATGATCAATAAAGATACTCTCATAATAAGATACTAATAAGAGAATCATGCATGATTCACACGACATCACTAAAGAGCATTTTTATTTACCAAATTTTGCCCAATAACTAGAGGGTCACTTCGTGATGGGCACTGGTCCGACAGGGCGCAATTAGCCTAAGCGATATGACTCTCACCTTCCATTGGCCAAGTACCTTCGACGTATATCGAACGGTTCCCCCGCATCGTACCGCTTAATCGAAGTATTGACGGGAGGTATATCGCAGGAAACTCGTTCAGGTACGCCGAGTATATAAAATTCTCTCTCACGTGTACCATCCCTATGAGGTATATAGTGAGGCAATTTACGTACACTCAGGTATATCAAATGGCTTATCCACACGTATCGATTGCCCATAAGAGCAAGACGTATATCATGGAAGTCACACCAAAGTGGGGAACCATTTAAAATTCACCCAACCAACTGCATACCTGCATACATGTGTCAAGCCTACGACACACATGTTAGATTGCGGGTTTCGACCCAAAACTCTGCTGAAATTCTGGGTCAGCCTTCCGCCCAAATTTTCACGCATTTTTAAAACTGAACCCAGCCCGTGAGACTAGTTTGAAGTCCAACCATAGCTTTACATATGTTACAAAACCAAAATTTTCAGGCTCGGGTCCCGTCCGACATTTCATTTTGCATTTAGAAGAATTTAATACAAGTGAGAACATAATAATTATAATAATCACGCTGAGAACTGTCTCCAAAAAACATTTCTCCTTCTTTTATCAAAAATCCAAAAACATTTCTCCTTCCTTTATAAAAAATCAAAAAACATTTCTCCTTCCTTTATCAAAAATCAAAAAACATTTCTCCTTTCTTTATCAAAAATCCAAAATAGATTTTTTCTCTCTTTATAAAAAGTCCAAAAATGTTTTGTCTTTCAATCTCAAAAAGAAAAAAATATCAAAAATATTTTCATTCTTTTTCTAAAAAATAAATCCCATTTTTACACCTTCTCAAGTCGATCGCTCGCCCTTGGCCTGGAGCCCTTGGCCCGGAGTTTCATCCATTCCCTTGCTACTTCTTTCGAGTCCAGAATTCATCCACTTTCCATGGAAAACACAGATCAAGTACCATTTGTGCAACCAGATCTGACGAAACTTTTAGCTCATCTCGTGTCCAAGATTGACAACCTCCAAACTGAGGTCCGAGAGATGCAACGAAACCAGGTTCCTTATCCTCAAGAGCTCGAGGCCCTATTACCTTGTGTTGTGGGTCCACCTGAGCCTATTTGTGTTCCCGGATAGTATCAACACGCTCCACGTGCCCCTCCTGCTAATGGGTCGCCGCCTGCCAGCTTCCTATGCCAAACCTTGCCCAGCCTGGGGCTAACTTACCTATGATCATTGATCCAAAAGTGGAAGAGTTAAACAAAGTCAAAGAAGATCTCAATATGCTAACTAAGAAGTTCGACCAAGTCAGAATCTTTAGAAATTACATGGACTACACCGACATGTCTCCTTATCCTAAGGCAAGGTTACTCGAGAAGTTCAAGATGCCAAATATCGAGAAATTCAGAGGAAGTGGACCCTCGATTGTTCATCTTCGCAGCTATCACCATTCTATGACTCTCCTAGGGACTTCTGAAGAAGTGAATGCCCAATTATTCTATGACTCCTTCTAATGGGTCTCTGTCTGCCGAGCTTCCTATGCCAAACCTTGCCCAGCCTGGGGCTAACTTACCTATGATCATTGATCCAAAAGTGGAAGAGTTGAACAAGGTCAAAGAAGATCTCAATATGCTAACTAATAAGTTCGACCAAGTCAGAATCTTTGGAAATTACATGGACTACACCGACATGTCTCCTTATCCTAAGGCGAGGTTACCCGAGAAGTTCAAGATGCCAAATATCGAGAAATTCAGAGGAAGTGGACCCTCGATTGTTCATCTTCGCAGTTATCACCATTCTATGACTCTCCTATGGACTTCTGAAGAAGTGATGGCCCAATTATTTTAGAAAACTTTGAAGGATAGCGTCCTCCGATAGTTTTTATCTCTTGAGGAGTCTAGAATTCGTAGCTAGGAGGATGTAGCCCGAGAATTCATGTATCAGTATAAATATAACGAAGAGCTTGAGGTCACCCACCGTGATTTAGAACTGCTCAAATAGAACTCTGGGGAATTAGTCAGTAACTTCATAACCCGATGGAGGGAAAAAGTATCCACCATGGCCAATCGGCCATCCGAGGAAGAACAAGTCAACATAGTGAATAAGAACTTCTTACCCCATGTTTGATCAAAGATAGGAGGACAATGCTATCCCCACTTCTGAGCTCTCAGAGAAGCAGGAGTAGAAATCAAAGAAAGTCTCGCTAAAACAGAAGTTGAACCAAAGAAAGTGTCCGGACAATTCACTACAAAAAATATGATAAGCCTGCCAGTGCTGGCCATACCACTGACCAATGCTTTCACCTTTGAAACATAATCCAAGGTCTCATTGATCAGGGTTCCATTGCCCCACCCACCAATCCTAATCCAAACACTACACACAACCCACTCTCAAATCATGCCAATGCCATCTTCTTAGAAGAGAGCCCAAAATTTGATCCCTCGACTCAAATCACACCCATATACTCTCCTAAACCTATCCAAACTTGCCCATATTTCCTTCTACACCCTACTAGCCTCGTTGATCAGGCATTTTCACTCCTTACAAGAGCATGCATCGATGTTCGTACCCATTCTGAAAATGGAAGTATGGAATTAGCAGAATTATTAAACCAACTCCTAGAATTCGAGTTGAAATTTCCCTCGCAGATGATCATTAATTGCTAGAGGTTCAGTACTTTATTCTTAGAACCACGGAAATGGGCTCTAGAGTCAGACAATAGGGTGGTACCAACCGATGAAGTCAACCTAGATGATGTTGTCTAGATCATGGCAGAATTATTCAGCCAGACAAATAATATTTACAGTATGACCGAGTTACTTGATACTATAAAGCTACAAGGGCACCTACTCCCTTCGCCCTTACATATCCCCACATAATGGGAAGACCTATACGAAGAAACCATTGAAGTTGTGGAATGCATTGACTTTACATTGAAAGAGAAAATTGTTGCCAACGGATCGGGGGAAGAATTTGAAGATTCAAATGGAGAGCAAGCTCCTGATAAAACTGGCTCAGTATCCGATATGTGTGGGATGATATCATTTGAACAACTCCTCGAAGAAATAAACAATGTAACAAAATAACCCGAGATCGATGAGGAAATAGGATTCATGTTCTTCCCTTCTTCAGTAAATCATATGACCAGATCAGGGAGGCATTACCAGATCCCAAAATTACCATCAGCCAATGACAAAGGGAAGGGCGTTGAAAACCTTCTTATGCCAAATATGACCCTTGAGGAAAGCAAGATCCTCGATCAACTGAAGAAAACTTAAGATAACATCACTCTATGGGGGATTTTCATGTCTTCCCAGCTGCTCATAAGTCCTTTGATCAAGTTGCTAAATGGACCTATAGTTCCTCCTTCTACCACACCAGAAGAAGTGATAAATTTAGTCGAATCCTTAATCTCAACCCAAATGCTATCCTTTTCCAAATATGAAATCCCCACAATTGGGCCAAACCACAATCATGCACTCAACATCTCCGTCGAAGTTATGGGGAAGATCGTACCACTCTCTCTTGTCGATAATGGATCCTCCTTGAATGTATTCCCACTAAGAACCTTCAAATGCTTAGGAATGAAGGAAAGTGACCTCGCTCCGACCTCCGCTGTTGTACGTACCTACTATAATACCCGTCGGGAGGTGATGGGATCAATAAAACATGAAATAGGGGCTGGCCTTATAAACCCCGATATTGAATTCCAAGTTATTAACATCCCAACTTGTTTCAACCTATTGCTTAGATGACCTTGGCTCCACAGTATCAAGGGTGTGTCTTCCTCACTCCATCAAAAATTTAAGTTCTTTGCCGATGGACAAGTCATTACCATTTTGGGTTACGACAAGAATACCTAGGGTGCAAGTACCAGCAATGCAATACTTGAGATATAACACGGGTCAAATGATATGCTCCTATCAGGATTTCAAGTTGAGCCACATCTACTCCGAGCAGGGGATGATTTCAAAGAATGGGTTTGTCCAGAATATGACCCTCATGGCAATGTCAATGTAATTAAGATGTTCAGAAACATGCACTTTATGCCCGAATTGGGGCTAGGACAAAGACAGTAGGGGATAATTGAGCCCATCATACTGAAAAAAGATTTCCCTCCTTGTGGTTTGGGGTATCAACCATCGGAAGAAGATCTTGGAATGATCCGCCAGTCTTGACCAAAGAGAAGATAAGACTGCCTCAAGACTATTCTAGGTGACTCCTTGAATGAACGATTCATCAAATAGGGTCTAGGCTTCCCATTTTCTGGCTTTTTGGAACCATGGTATGACCACACAGACAAGAAGATGAAGTTGGGAATGGAGATATTTTTCCAAGACAACTATTAATGGGCCAAAAGCTCCCAACACCATGTATAGCCACTCATAAAAGATACCGAAGATAATGAGGAAAGTGACTCCGATGATTTGTTCAACTTACAAACATTTGGGCTGACACTCTGCATGGTTCATTCAAGCACTACATCACTGGATCCATCCCACCTAATTAAAGCTGCAGATACACCTCTCCTCAACTGGCATGCTGTGCCGGTTCTACCTGTTGAAATCCCACCTAACCCTAATTTTTACTCCATGACTTCTTATGTTGTCTATCCTTGCTCAAATGTAATCGAGACCTCCTTTGATGAGGTTTTCAATGTTTTTTTTTTCCTATCAATGAAATAAATGAAGATTTTGAGTATCTTGCTCTGCCTTACATTAATTGTTTAGTTTCTAATCAAACTTTTGATGATTATGATTTTGAAAATGAACAATTCATAACTAATATAAATAAGGTTAATAACAAACAACATAACCGCGTTCAAGTTAATGAAGAAGAAACTGTTATTATTAACCTCAATTCTAGTAGCCAACTGTACGAGATTAGGATAGGGACTACCCTTGACGAGCATGAACGTGCACAACTCGAAGAATTACTGAACGAATTCGTGGATGTCTTCTCATGGTCCTATGATGATATGATCGGCATTGATCCTTAAATATCTCAACATGAGATCCCCACTTTTCCAGATTACAAGTCGGTTAAACAAAAATTGAGAAAGCTCCGCACCGAATGGTCGCTCAAAGTCAAAGAAGAGGTGGTCAAACAGTTGAATGTAGGCTTCATTCGCATGATCGAATATCCCACATGGCTAGCCAATATATTGCATGTGCCAAAATATAAAGGGAAGGTTCGAATGTGTGCAGACTACTAGGATTTGAGCAAAGCCTCTCCGAAGGATGATTACCCGCTACCCAATATCGACATGAATGTGGACAACACAACCAGTCATGCTCTTAAGTCATTCGTCGACAGGTTTGATGAATATAACCAAATCAAAATGCACCCAGATCACCAAGGAAAGACCGTGTTCATCACCCCATTGGGAACCTTTTGCTATAATGTTATGACATTCGGTCTCAAGAATGACGGGGTTACCCAACAAAGGGCTGCCAAAACCATCCTACACGATCTGATTCATAAAGAAGTCGAGGTTTATGTGGATGATATGATTATCATGTCCAAAACTAGAGAAGGTATTGTACCCTCCCTTCGAAAGTTCTTTGAACGGCTACGACGGTACCAGATGAGACTCAATCCACACAAATGTGTCTTCAGTGTTATAAAAGAAAAACTATTGGGATTCATGGTCAGTGAGAAGGGGATAAAAGGAGATCCTGCCAAGCTGAAAGACATACTTGAGATGCCACCTCCCCGAACGGAGAAGGAAGTCCGTGGTTTCTTTGGGAAATTGCAATACATCAGTCGGTTCATCATCCAGCTAACCTCCATCTATGAACCAATTTTTAAACTCCTCTGAAAGGATTCAACCAAGGTTTGTAACAAGCCCTGCCAAGAAGCTTTTGACCAAATCAAACAATATCTGACCCAACCTCTGGTACTCATGCCGCTACAGCCTAGTCTCCCCTTGCTCCTATACCTAACCATAACTGACACTGCAGCTGGGGCTTTGCTTTCCCAATACCTTAAAGATTCCCGTAAAGAAAGAGCCATTTATTATGCCAGTCGCTAATTGACTGAATACGAAGCCAACTACACTACTTTGGAAAAGGCATGCGTCGCACTTGTTTGGGTTACCTAAAAGTTACGACACTACATGCTCACCTTCCCCATCAAACTTGGATCCCGAATGGACCCCATCTAGTACCTTCTTAAGAAACCCACCTTATCCATCCGATTGGTTTTGTGGTTGATGCTTCTAGCCGAGTTTAATATCATGTACATCACGCAGAAATCCATGAACGGAAGATCCATCTCTGACTACCTCGCTGACTGCCCCATAGAAGAAGATGATGACTAGGTCTTCGAATTCCCAGATGAAAACATTCTCTGCGTTGCTCAAGACGACATGCGATGGAAAATGTTCTTTGATGCCAACAAAAAGGGATATTGAATTGGGATACTTCTGATCACCCCAGATGACTTCCACACTCCCATCACTATCAAATTGGATTTCCCTTGGACTAACAACATGACTGAATACAAGGCGTATACGGTAGGCCTCAAAGTTGCTCTCAAGAAAGGTATTCAATGCCTAGATGTCTACAGTGATTTCTCCCTCATCATCGGTCAAGTGTTCAGAAAGTGAAAGGTCAAGGATGAAAACTACAACCCTTACATTTCCACGTAGATGAACTAGCCTCCCAATTCCAAGATATCACCTTCCGTTACCTACCTTGGGCAAAGAATAAACTAGTCGACGTCCTTTCTACTTTGGCCCATATGGTCTACATGCCCAAAGGAATAACAATAGACCCCTTCCTAGTTCAAAAGAAAGATAAACCAACCCATTGCTACCACATTGAGCTCATCACCAAAGAAGATACCAAGCTAGACGATTACTGTTACTATGATATCTGGCACCTCCTCAAACATGGTAGGTATCCCGAAGGTTCCATCAAGATATACTGAGCAACCCTCCAAATATTGGCCTCCCAATACATCATCTGTCACAAATCATTATTCAAGAGAAACTTCAATGGAACTCATCTACACTGCATCGTAGGGGCTGACATTAAAGAGGTAATGCATAAAATCCACAGTGGGGAATATGGGCCCACATGAACGGTTACATGCTTGCCAAAAATATCATCCGATAAGGCTACTACTAGACCACCATCATCCAGGATTGCATCTCCTATGTCCAGAGATGCCTCAAATGCCAAAAGTTTTCCAACCTTCAACACATGCCTCCGCGAGAATTATACAATATGACTTCTCCCTAGACGTTCTCTACCTTAGGTATCGACATCATAGGGAAGGTTACACCAAAGACCTCCAAATGGAATGAGTTCATCCTAGTTGTCATTGATTACTTCACAAATTGGTTCGAAGCTGAGTCATGCATAATTCTGAACGCCAAGAAAGTGGCCAAATTCATCAGGAAGAACATCATCTGCCGATATGAGGTTCCAAATGAGTTAGTGTCAAATAAGAGGTTGCATTTAGAGGCACAAGTCACGGAAGTGGTCAACGAGTACGGGTTTCAGAGACACAAATCTTCTCCGTACCGACCTCAGACCAATGGCGCACTCGAAGATGCCAACAAGAACCACAAATCCATCATCAGTAAGATGATCGAAAGTGGTCGAGATTCTGTCAACCGAATCCCATACGCCTTCTAGGGCTACCGAACCTCAATCTGAACCTCTATTGGGGCTACCCCTTTATTCTATAGTCTACGGCATAAAAACATTCCTAACCGTGGAGATAGAAATACCCTCGTTATGCTTCATGCTCGAAATCCATGTCAGTGAGGAGGACTGGCATCAAAGTCGTCTCGACGAGCTATCACTTTTGGACAAAAGGAGGATGAAAGCTCTATATCACATACAAGGGTACCATCGATGAATAGCGCGTTCATTTAATAAGAGAGTCAAGGATCGCGGTGTCTGAGAGGGGGATTTAGCCCTCAAAGAAAGGGTAGAGCCCATATGGGACCCCAAAGGGAAATTGAAGCCCAATTGGAGCGGACCATGCATTGTCAAGAAGAGCTTGTCCGGTGGTACCTCCATTCTCACCGACCTAGATGGAGAAGAGATGGCTCATCTAGTCAACCTGGACCGTCTCAAAAAGTTCTACCCCTAGTCCAAAATCTCAGCGCGCTACGACTCTTCTTATCTCCTTTCTATTCTAAAAAAAAAACTACATTTCCCTCTACCCAGAATTTCGTGGGCCTGATCCTCTGCAAAAACCATTTTTAGAAAAATTAATACCTTTCAAAAAAAACCAGAGGTACGTAGGCAACTCATACATCTTACATGAGCGCGACCCTTTCTTTTTCACAAAAACAAATATTCTTTTCTTACCTCCAATAGAGATAGTTCACTCTAACATATACATGAACAAAAGGGTTATGCATGCCTTAGCAATCGATATAGATAATTCCAAATACAAAATTCATCAAAAGGCACAACTAGATGATCAAAAACTTATTTATTTCACTAATAAGAAGTTGTAGTGCAATTACTTAAGAAAATGAACGGATAAATGCTTTCCCCCTACCTTCCCAAAAAGTCAAATAAATTCCCAAACTTCTTCCCCCGCTGCAAAATAAACTCCCCGCAAGAGTCCTACCCACAGCTACCAGAGGAGTTCGCTCCATTATCATCAGCTACATCCTGGGGGGCCAAATATTCCCCTGCCTAAATAGAGTGCCATAGATGCTCCATAGATTGATAAGCTCGAACCATTCCTCCCAGATCTCGATATCCAGGCCAATATTGATGAAATGGCGCAAAAACAAGTTAGGTACAACCGACAAAGGATATTTCGGAGGAGTCACCAGGCGGAGTCTTTCAAACAACCATATGAACAACATCACAGGGCATCCCCTTAGAAAGTCAAAATGACCTTCTCGCCAGGTATCCATGCCATTCAAAGTCTCTACTAGTATCACCGACGCAGGATTGTGACAATAGGACATCCATGAAGTAATAGCTGCAAGTTGTGGATCCACCAACAGTAATTTAGAAACCAAGCCCATAATAACGGCTCTGGCATATCCGTCATCACCAACCTCTTGCAAATGCACAGACTGCATTACCACCGGTAGAAAAATCATTCCTCTAGTAACCAAAGATCTACTCGCCGAGGGTGAGACATAGAGAAGTCTAGCCAACAACTCCCGTGGAGACCGAGAAAACTCAGGCATAGCAGCCGCTACACTAGGGTTTACCCCCAACATGGCAGAAAATTCCTCATAAGTCGAACAGACTTCTTCCAAATAAAAGCGGAATACATGGTCTTCGGGGTAGCAAAATTGTACCTTCGCCATCAGCATGTTCCACTCTATGGGGCGATTACGCCATAAAGAGACTCAACGCATGTTGAAAGCATCATAGTCGACGTTGTAGGAACACATCGCCTCCAAAGTCTCGAGGCAGTTAGCAAACTCAACACTATCAGGGAGAGCCATCTCACAGAAATAAGAAAGTAGGAATGTGAGGGTGTGAGGGTGTGATGAAAAAACTCCACCCTTACCCCTTTTTATACTTGAAAATCCTCACAAAAGACATAACCCCTACAGAATTCAGAGCGAATCCTACCCCACAAGGTACCAAAAGCTAAAGAGAGTACCAATAAAAGCCTTGATTGATTAGACTGGACTGGCCTTCCAATAGGCAGGATAAGGGGCTTGTCGATCGGAAACCACCTATTTTTAGAAACTTCTCTTTTTGCCCCTTTTATCAAAATCAAAAAACTCAATAAAAATAAATTAATATTCCCAACAGAATTTCAAAATCCCCTTTCATCTTTATAAATAAAACATTCCTTCAAAATCCCCAAAATATTTCTTTTTACCATCTCTCCAGCAAAGTAAAAAGAGCATGTGCATGCATTCATTCATTACTAACAAAAGATAATATAAAACTCCATTGCATTGCATAGATATTTTTTTGTGTTACATCAATTTTGCAAGAAATAAAGAAAAACAAAAAAATAACAGGACTCAGCCCGAACCCACATTCTCTATCTCACCTACCCTTTCCTCTCTCTCTCTCTCTCTCTCTCTCTCTCTCTAAGAACTCCCATCCCCGAGACGCGCTCTCTTTCCCCTGCGGCAAGATGACACACCACTGCTACCCGAAACAGATTCCTCCCCAGATGAGGCAGATGGCACCAAGCAAGAAGGAACATGAATCGCATCTCAAATATGGGCAGTCGTCGAAGATATCCAGTCCCTAATATCCCTCAGCCAAGTGGTGGACACCTAGACTTGCTGCAAGAAAAGGAAAAATCAGTATCAAGCAAAAAGATCGAAAGAAACCAAAGAGAAGAAAAAAAGAACAGAAAGGTATAACAAAGGAAGAAAAACCTCATTTATTAAGCCCAACTCCTCCGGGTCCATCGCATAAGGAAAATGCAACATAAGCACCATCCCTCCATCTGCCAGCCGAATGTTGAATGAAGGAGTATGAAACCGTACAAAGGGAACCTCTAAAGTCGCCACCACCGTACATGTTGACGGACCACCACTACTATGGGAGGACCCTATTGGCAGAATCAAACCTGCAGGAGGGAAAGGAAGTGCATCATATATGCTAGGTGCCATCAACCAGCTCATCACAGAGTCCATATAATCATACGACACATCTTAATCAGTATACAACAGATAGGACTCACCGATAATAGCCCCAATCCTCGCATCTTTTGGCAACAGCCGCTCTCGCCTCATAGACATAGGGGGCCTCGCAGGTGGCACCACGACCTCCTCATCAGCAATCTGTCAAAACACCCTCTACCCAAGATACCAGGAGTGTCCAAACTCATGCGCCATCAAATGCCTCATCTGCGCATTCACCCCAGTCGACCCCGTGTCTTGAACAACTGTCCCCCAAAGGTAAAAGGTCACGTGAAAAATCCCTTACAGATATGAGTTAATACTGAATAAGAGCACAAAATACCAAGACTGAAGAAGAAAAAAGTCTAACCCTATCACTGGTTAGGCCATTCAAGAGCTGATGCACCACCTCCAGAGAAAGACACTTTCACGACTATCGATTAGGCTTCCGCCACCGATACAACCGGAAAAAATCCCCAACGGTCTCATCCTTTAGAGAAATCAACTAGGTATTGCACCCAATCACCTCATAGAACCATGTCTAACAAAAATAAGAATCCATGATAAAAAAGAGACGCATAAGGAAAATGCGAATGCATGAAAAGAAAATGTGCAAGCTAAAGAATACCTCAAGAAGATACATGGCCTAGTAAAAGACTACCGGCAGCACCGGCTAAACGCATCCATAGAAAAATAAAGGGTCGCCAAAGTCAGGCTCCCCCAATCCTAGAGAGGAATGTTCGAAAATATCCTCAAGTATGGAAAAAAACATAGGTGGACAACGTCGCCACTCGACGCCACCAAAAATCCCCCCAACACCAGCAAAATGAATAGCCAGGTCATCTGCCTTACCCGCAGCCTGTCCTCCACATCAATTACCCTGCCCAGCAAAACATCACTCACTAGGGACAAACGAATAGAGTCCCCAGATACTATCCTCTCCACATCACCTAGCGCCGCCCTCATCGCCTCTGACCTCACCCATAAAGAGCGATACACCTTTATCTACCATCCATCATAACCCCTCCCCAGCAGCTGCTACACATCTATGGGAGTCACAGTCATCTCCCCGAATTCAAAATGGAAGGTATGGGTAGTGTCCCACCACCTCTCCCCCAGAGCTCATAAGACCTCCGTCGAACGAGGCATCTCATCCAGCACAAATGCCAGCCTTCCTAAACCTTCTGACAATACTACCCAACGCACCACAGGTGGAAGGTGCTCCCAGACATCCTTAAGCCCCATTGTCCCGCGGGCATGCATAGTCGACAAAGATATATCAGACTATCAAAGAAAAACCTTGTCAACATCTAATAAAAAAGGAAATCAACAAAAGAGAATGCCAAAAGTCATCTTATACTTACATAACCACCAGGGTTCGCCACCCTAAAAGAGCGATGATGCCACTTCTCCCGCAGTAAAGTCCGCTCATCCATAACTGGCTCAAATTCATCAAAAGAGTTCTCACTCCCCAAAATAAGAGTCGCCCTGGCCCTCCACTCCTCATCCGTCCAGTCGTCAACAGCCAACCATTCCCTGTGTACAGAAGTGCTCACAAAAGTGTCCATTGTTTAGGTTGCGGAATGTTAGAACGATTTGCAAAAGAAAATCGCAGAATGAGAGAAGGCAAGAAGCTGTGAAAAATTAGGGGAACCCGCCCCTTCTTATAGAAAGCCAAGGGTCATGCCGATCGACATTGACCGCAAACCTACTTATCGGTACTAACCTTTTGCCTTCTCGAGGAAATTCAAAAGTTCGTGCCACTGCCGAATGAAACTCTCCACACTATGCCGACCGGCACTCCCCTTAAATTTTCGTATAAAACTCCCAAATAATACCAAAAAACGCTGAAAAATCTTTAGAAAATTTTTAATAATCCCGAAGGGGATTTAGCACATTTTCATCAAGAAAATTTCTCACTCCCTCAAGTGTAAACCCTATTTACCCAGGGGAACTCTCAAAAGCCAAGTGAATCTCCTCCCGACAACGTCCCCAGAGGACCCCTGAAGTATCCCAAACCTCATGTTATCTCCTATTCCCCAAAAGTCTCAAATTTCCTCAAACAAAATATCCAAACCATGGACCACCTAATCACTTCCCTGGTGGAATTTACAACATCAAATGGGATATTCCTACGCAAAGCCTCCAAAATATATGAGGATTTCCCCAGCATTCAGCCCCCAGCTCAAATCAAAATCATGAGGTAATTTCACCGACAGAGTTCCTCGAGGTCATCACATTTAAGCCCTTAGAATTGGCTTCGACCCGCAGAATTGGTCATCACAATCTAAGCCCTAAGAATTGGCTTCAACCCACATAATTGTGCATCACAATCTAAGCCCTTAGAGTTGGCTTCAACCCGCAGAATTGGTCATCACAACATAAGCCCTCAAAAATGGCTTCGACCCGCAGAATTAATCATCTCAACTTAAGCCCTTAGAATTGGCTTTGACCTAAAGAATTGGTCATCACAACCTAAGCCCTCACAGTTAGCTTCGACCCGAAGAATTGATTATCACATTTAAGCCCTCACAATTGGCTTTAACCTACAGAATTGGTCATCACAACCTAAGCCCTCATAATTGGTTTCGACCTGCAGAATTGGTCATCTCAACTTAAGCCCTCAGAATTGGTTTCGACTCACAGAATTGGTCATCTCAACTTAAGCCCTCAGAATTGGATTTGACCCGCTGAATTGCTCATCTTAACTTAATTCCTTAGGATTGGCTTCGACCCATAAAATTGGTCATCTCAACTTAAGCCCTCAAAATCATCTTCGACCCATAAAATTGGTCATCTCAACTTAAGCTCTCAGGATTGGCTTCGACCCACAGAATTGTTCATCTCAACTTAAGCCCTCATAATTGGCTGCAACCCGTAGAATTGGTCATCTCAACTTAATCCCTTAGAATTAGCTTCGACCAATAGAATTGGTCATCTCAACTTAAGCACTCAAAATTGGCTTCGACCCGCAGAATTGGTCATCTCAACCTAAGCCCTTAGAATTGGTTTCGACACGTAGAATTGGTCATCACAATATAATCCCTCAGAATTGGCTTCGCCCCGTAGAATTGGACATCCCAACTTAAGCCCTCAGAATTAGCTTCGACTCGCATAATTGGTCATCTCAACTTAAGCCCTCAGAATTGGATTCGACCAACGGAATTGGTCATCTTAAGTTAAGCCCTCAAAATTTCTCATCACAACCTAAGCCCTCATAATTGGCTTCGACCTGCAGAATTGGTCATCATAACCTAAGCCCTCAGAATTGGCTTAAAAACATAGAATTGTTCATCACAATTTAAGCACTTAGAATTGGCTTCGACCAGAAAAATTGGTATCACAACCTAAGCCCTCGAAAATGGATTCGACCCGCAGAATTGGTCATCTCAACTTAAGCCCATAGAATTGGCTTCGACCCGAAGAATTGTTTATCACAACCTAAGCCCTCAGAGTTGGCTTCGACCCACATAATTGGTCATCTCAATTTAATCCCTCATAATTAGCTTCGACCCGCATAATTGGTCATCACATTTAATCCCTCAAAATTGGCTTCGACCTGCAGAATTGGTCATCAAAATCTAAGCCCTCAGAATTGTTTTCGACTCGCAGAATTGGTCATCTCAACTAAATCCCTCAGAATTTGGTTTCGACCCACAGAATTGGTTATCTCAACTTAAGCCCTTAGGATTAGCTTCGACCCACAGAATTAATCATCTAAACTTAAACCCTCAAAATTGGCTTCGACCCGCAAAATTGGTCATCTCAACTTAATCCCTCAGGATTGGATTCGACCCGTAGAATTGGTCATCTCAACATAATCCCTCACAATTGGCTTCGACCCATAGAATTGGTCATCTCAACATAAGCTTTAAGAATTGGCTTTGACCCGCATAATTGGTCATCTCAACCTAAGTCCTCATAATTGGCTTTGACTCGCAGAATTGGTCATCACAATATAAGCCCTCGGAATTGACTTCGACCCGCAGAATTGGTCGTCTCAACTTAAGCCCTCAGAATTGGATTCGACCTGCAGAATTGGTCATCTTAACTTAAGCCCTCAGAATTGGCTTCGACCCGCAAAATTGTTCATCATAATTTAAGCCCTCTGAATTGACTTCGACCCGCGGAATCGATTGCCCCCGGCATTTCTTTAGGTCCTCAGAATTGACCTAAATCTTTTATCGTCACTTACTTCAGACCATCCATCAGCCTTGACCCTCTGAATTGGTCATCCCCACCCCCCATGTCCTTAGAAACGGCCTCGACCCTCTGAATTGGTGATCTTCTTTCAAAGGCATCATGCGATGTCAATTCGACGGCTAGCACCTCCCTTCATCACTATAAACCTAAGTCATACCCCGATTACTAACCTAGAGACCATCGGACACTCCCAGGCTCCATTTGACCAAAAGTCAAACTCTTTAGCTCGACTGAGACTGAATGAATCTTTAAAGGGCACTGAATCCCCTTTCTAATGGCTTGCCCCGTGCATTATTCTAACTTACGGTGTGGACGAAGGCCCCATTTTCCCTTAAAACTTGATCAGGAGGCTACCAGATGCTCTCGGGCTACGTTTGACCAAAGCCAACTCTTCATCTTGATCGAGATTGAACGATTCTTCAAAGCACATTGAAACCCCTTTCTAACGGTGCACCCCATGCGCGATTCTGACTTACGGTACGGATGAACGATCTATTTTATTTCGAGAGGTCATCATACGCTTCCAGGCCCCAGCTGACCAAAGTAAACTCCACAAACCAAGTCAAACTCTTTAGAATGTCAAAATACATCTCTTAACCTTTCCAACGGTCCTCCCCGTGCATGATTCTGATTTACCATACGAATTAAGAATCCGTTTGTGTCCGACGATCCCCCGTCCAAAGGATTGACAAGCGCTTTCGAGCCACATTTGACCCAAAGTCAACTCCCGGACCTGGGAGTAGTCCAAAGGACTTTCTAAGGTATATAAAGTAACTTTCTATCGGTTTACCCCGTTCACGATTCAGATCAACAGTTTGCATTTTACGACCAATTTTCTGAACGAACCTGAAAGAGACTGTCAAATGCCAAGTTCCAAACCCTTCCTATTGGTAGTGTGCCTAATAACACCTACCGATTGGCAGGACTAGGACTATGATGATCGACAATTCCCTGGGCCTATAAAAAGTAGGGCTTGACCTCATTTCAAGGGGATGCAAGATCTGAAACCCATCACTCTCAGCGAACTAAGAAAACCTCTCTCGAAGTTAGTGTGATTTCCACATCCAAATCCTTTTCCAACCTTCACTTTTCATCATCTTTTTCATCAAACTTGGTGAATTAACTACTCTTCATCCTCATCCAAGTGCAAGGGCTTCTCTCCAACTTTCAATATAAAGCTCAAGATCATCAAGAATGTCCAACTTTCTCAACTCTCTCTTCAAATTCCCCAAAATTCTCATTAACTTATTTTAATACTTAGCACTTTTATTCTCTCATCTCACATATCCTAATATACTTTTTATTTAGTATTATTTCACATCTCTTGTTTTCATATAAATAAAACCCAAAAAAAATAAGAAAAAGAGGGGGCTCATAAATTCCAAACGGGAATTCTCACACTTTTTTCACAACTAAAACACTTTTTTACACACACACATCCATAAGAGAAGTCCCCGATTGGATTTATGGGATAAATCCCACCCCTCGTTTTTCATACGGACTACGTGGACTTTGATGTCTCTAAAGGCTACGTATGCGTCTTGGGGTAAAACCCGAGACTTGTGTTATATTCCTACTTTTCTCCCATTTTCTATCTTAACTTAATTCTCTTAGATTCTATATATTTATACATGCATATATTTGTTCTTAATGGCGTATTATTCCATATACGTTATCGTTTCGTCATAACGATCAACTCTAGGATAATCGCATAAATCCTATTTTCTGATATTACTTTTAGGAACATTCCTACAGATAACTCGCTTTATCTCTTCCATAATACAAGTCGAGGATTCCTATCTCCATTATATATATACATGCACACGTATCACGGGGATATAAAGGAAAATAGCAACAACCCCTGAGAGACCGTAAGTGCGAAATGGGTGCCTGGCAGCTTGCCATTTCGTAACACAGCCTCCGGACCCTTTTCGAATCATTTTGTCTTCGTATGTATCAGTATGTCTTTGCATGTTGTCCTTCGGGATAACTCCTCTTTTCTTTTGTCTATTTTGAGTAAAATAGACTGGCGACTCCATCTCTCTACATTTTTTTACCTTACACCTCACTGACGCTGGTCGAAGCTCTCCCGAGAGGGATGAGCGGGACCATGATCCTCTCAACATGAAGACACCCTCTTATTCTCTCCCTCCTCGAGGATCGGGGATGGCCACAGCCCTCATATATGTAATGCTTGAAATTAATAATTTATGTGGTTTAATTCATTATCAAATTCACAACTAATTTTATATCCGGTAAACATACTAGGGTTCGGGGGATTGTAGTCCAACCTAATTTTCTCATTCATATTCATTAATTCATCATTAGTTTACTTCTGCATACGTGGTTTAATTACTAGTTTATGTAATTTGCATATAGTTTGTAGATAAACTTAAAACTAGTCATCTTTTATTTCTTCTTCTAAGGTCAACCTTAGGATTCATCATATTACCTATCGTCGTTATGTTCTACATCCTAATCCCTAAGGATTCGACCCCGTCTTACCAAGTTTATTACTTACGCAACCAATTTTTACTTGAACCGTAATTAACACGCACCAGAGACACATTTTTAGTCCTTTCAGTCAAATTTTTGAACCAAGTGAAGCTCTTTGGAATGTCAAAGCAACTCGTATAACCATTCCAACGGTCCATCCCATGCACGATTCTGACTTACCATTCAGATGAACAATCCATTTCCATCGGATGATCTCCCGTCCAAAGGACCGATGAGGGATTCCGAGATTCATTTGACCTAAATTCAACTCTTGGACATGGGAGCGGTCCAAAGGACTCTTGAAGGTCTCTGAATGACGATTCTAACGGTATGCCGCGTGCACGATTTGGATCAACGGATTGTGTTCTATGACCATTTTTCCAGAAAAAATCATCACAAGAATGCCAATTGGTGGGTTTGTTTCCCTGCCTATCGACGGTGTGTCAAGGATTACCTATCAATTGGTAGGGCTAAGGTTATGCCAATCGTCACCTCCTTACCCTTTAAATAGAGGGCATGACCTCACTCCCAAAACACACCTCAAATCCATCAATATCAGTGATGTCAACAACATTATCTTGCAATCAACGAAGTTTCCTTGTATTAAATTCCTTTTAATCTTTCATTCCCATCCTTTTCATACCCAATTTAGCAAAACTCATTCTCTCTCATCCAACATTCATCTCAATACTGAGAGAGTTCATCAAGGATCAAGATCAAACTTCAATTCTACAAATAAGGTCCAAAATCGTTCTCTATCTATTTAATTTCTTTATTTTTGCATTAATTACATAATTTCCTAATCTAGATTTTATTTTAGTTCATACATATTAATATCTCACCATTATATTAGTTATATTGCACACACTTTATTTTCTATAAAAAAACAAAACAAACAAAAAGAGGGTTACACCTATAAATTCCAACGGGATTATCCATCACAATTTATCGAAACTAAAATACATTTTCTACGCACACACATATAATAATTTTCCTTTCGAATCTATGCAATAAACCCCACCTTTATACTGCATACGAACTATGTGGACTTTAATGCCTTTATAGGCTATGTAGACATTTCGGTCTAAAACTCAATACTCAAGTTCGATTTTCTTACTTTCGCATTTGTCTCCTTGTCATCTATACATTATTTTAATATATATTTGTTATCCTTATTGGCGTTTTATCCAACATATATTATCGTTTCATTATAACGATCAACATCTCGATAAATGCATACATCGTATTATCTAAATATTATTTCGGTAATATTCCTATGGATGACCTCACTCCATATTTTCCAAGATGTCAGTTGGGTGATTCCAATCTCCATTTATATATACAAACTCACACACTTCACGGAGAAATAAATAAAAACAATAACACAAGCCCATGAGACACCGAAAGGGCGGGATGGATGCCTAATAACATCCCAGTCTGTAACTTAGACCCCGAACCTTCGAACTAGTGATTTTGAAAGCATCAGTTTGTCTTTAATACCGCTCTCTATAGGCGGAGACATGTTCTTTTGCCTGTTTTGTGCAAAAGAGGATGGAGACTCCATCTCTTTAAATTCACCCCACACCGACGATGGCTGGCACAAGACCTTTTTTCTCCACATATCCCCCCGGACGAGGAGAGGAGAGAGGAGAGATATCATTGGGATGGCCACACTTGATAAATCATTTATCAATAGTGTAATATTCATGCTCCATGTTAGATTTACTTTTTATACTTTTACATCCTTCCCTATTGCTTATCATTCCAAATAAAGATACTCTCTCCATAATATACTAATCAAGAATCATGCATTTTGCACACTACATCACCAAAGAGCATGGTCATTGACAAAATTTTGTCCCGTAACTTGGGGGTCACTACCTGATGGGCGCTGGTATGGAAGGTTGTAGTTAGCCTAAGCGATATGACTCTCAACTTCCATTGGCCAAGTACCTTCGACATATATCTAACGGTTCCCCCAGCATCGTACCGCTTGATCGAGGTCATGAGGTGAGGGATATCGCAGGGAAATCATTTACGTACATCGAGTATATCGAATTCTCTCTCACACGTACTATCCCCATGAGGTATATAGTGAGAAAATTCACATACATTCAGGTATGTCAAATGGCTTGTCCACACGTATCGATTCCCTCAAAAGCAAGACGTATATAGTAAAGTCATGCCAAATGGGGGAACCCTTCCAATCAACCCAACAATTGCATACCCTCATATAGGTGTAAAACCTAGAGAACTCGTATTTAGTTTGTCGATTTCTGCTCAAAACTCTTCCGAAATGAAGGGTTAGCATGCCACCCAAATTTTAGCCGATTTAGTCTTTTTTAAAATGGGATCATGTCTATAAGTCTAGCAACAAGTCCAACCATGTTTTACATATTTTTCAAACAAATTTTTCCAAACTCGAGACCCTTCCAATATTTTTTTTGCATTTAGGTAAACCTAATACAAGTGAGAACATAATAATACTAATAATCGTCATGCGGAGACCCTTTTCTCTCGTTTTTCCTCTTTCTTTACCAAAAGTGTAAAAAAAATTCCCTTCTTTTATCAGAAATACTAAAAGCATTTTTCCTTCCCTATACCAAAATATTTTTCCTCCCTTTTCCTTACCTAAAAACATTTTGTCCTCCTCTTTTCCAAAACTATCAAAAATATTTTCCTCCCTTTTCCAAAAAAAATTACAATTTCTCCCCTTCTCTTTCAAAAATAAATTTGAATTTTTCTCCTTCTCAGGTCAATTACATACCCGACCCTTGCCTTGGATCCGTATTGGCTTTGGTATTTCGTCGAACCGCCCCAGGCTCCATCAGTCCCCTAGCTACTTCCTCTAAGTCTGGAATTCATCTTCACCCACTTTCCATGGAGAATGCTGACCTAGTACCGAATGTGCATCGGAATTTGATGACAGTCCTAGTCCAACTCATTACTTAGATTTATAATCTTCAAACTGAGGTTCATGACAGAACGAAACTAGGTCCCTGTTCCCAAAGAACCTGAGGTCCTTTGAAGGGGACCTAAGTAATGAGTTGGACTAGGACTGTTGGAACATCTAGTTCCCAACAGACTTTGAAGGACGATGCTCTTCGCTAGTTCTTATCTCTCGACGAGTTCAAGATTTGGGGTTGGGAGGATTTTTCCCGTGAATTCATGTCACAATACAAGTATAATGAACAATTGGAGGTTACCCTCCCTAATTTAGACATTCTCAAATAGAATCTTAGGTAATCTGTAAGTAACTTCATAGCAATGTGGAGAAAAAAAGAAGCTACCATGACCAACTAGCGTTTCGAAGAGGAGCAAGTTAGTATTATAAAGAAGAATTTCTTACCGCAGGTCTAAGTGACAATGGGAGGACAGTACTACCCTCATTTTTGAGCCCTACGAGAATCAGGAGTAGAAATCAACGAAAGTCTTGCCAAGATAGAAATTGAGACGAAGAAAGTATCTGGATAGTTCACTCCCAAAAAATATGATAAGCCTTCCAATACCACAGTTTCAGCCATTGATAACATCTCTCAGCTTGCCACTTCATGGGAACCAGAAAGCCTCCCTAACCCACTCAAAAAGGAATACACCGAGCTTCACGCTCCCCTCTCTAAAGTTTACCAGTCCCTTTTAATACAAAATCTTATCAAGCCATTGGACCCTCGTCCATTACCAAACCCACTTCCCAAAAATTTCAATCCTGATGCCCATTGCGATTTTCACCAAAGTGCTAACCACACCACTGATCAATGTTTCCACCTCTAAAATGTAATCCAAGGTCTTATTGACCAGGGCATCATTTTCCCACCAGCCAATCCTAAAGCAAACACTACTCACAATCCATTCCCAAATCATACAAATTCCATATTATAATAAGAAGATGCAAAATATGATCCATCTACCCAGATTATACCTAGTAAATCACCCATCATACCCATATATTCCCCTAAATCCCTCCGAGTTTGCCCATATTTTCTCCTATATCTTACTTTTTGCCGATGAGGCTCTATTACTCCTTATAAGAGCATGCATTGCTATTCGTACCCCCTCCGAAGGGAAATATATGGCATTATCAGCAGTACTAAAATAGCTACTAGAGTTTGGGCTAAAATTTGCCTCAGAAATGACCATTGATTGCCAGAAATTTGGCACATTATTCTTGCAATCTTGGAAATGGGCTCGAGAGTCAAATAATTGGGAGTGTACCTACCAATGAAGTCAGTTTAGATGATGTCGTCCAATTTATGGAATAATTATTCCGATAGACCGATGAAATTTATAATATGTCCGAGCTACTTGGTTCTTTGAAACTACAAGGGCACCTGGGCCTTTTGCTTCTACATCTCCATGTTAAGTGGGAGGATCTATACAAAGAAGTCGTTGAGGTTATGGAGTGTATTGACTTTTTGTGTAAAGATGATACTGTTGCCACCAGATGGGAGGATGGATACGGTAGTTCAGATGAAGAGAAAAACCCAGATAAGACTAGCCCAATAATCAACATATGTAGAATGATATCGTTTGAGAAGGTTATAGGGGAAATAAAAAAATGGATGAATAGATAACGATAGATAAGGAGACGAGGATTCTATTTTCCCCCTCTTTTATGAACCATATGACTAGATCAGGGAGGCATTACCAAGTTCTGAACCTGCAATCATCATCGATCGATAAGGGAAAAGGTGTTGAGAATCTTCCTATGCCAGAAATGACCCTAGAGGAGAGCAAGATCCTCAATTAGTTGAAGAAAACCCAAGGTAACATTACTCCATGGGGACTCTTTGTATTTCCCAGCTACACTAGAATGCCTTGATCAAACTACGTATCGATTCCACAGTCCCTCCTTCCACCGCGCCAAAAGAAGCAGTGAATCTGGTCGGATCTCGAACCTATACTAGAATGCTCTCTTTCTCTGAAGAAAAAATCCCTAGGTTTGGTCCAAATCACAACTATTCTCTCAATATCTCTGTTAAAGTCATAGGAAAGATCCTCCCACTTTTGCTTGTCGATAATGGATCAACTCTTATTGTTTTCTCATTGAGAAGACTCATTTGCTTGGGACTCAATGTGAGAGATCTTGCTCCAAACACTACCGCGGTGCACACTTATGATAATACTCGTCGAGAAGTGATGGGATCCACAAGGCTTCCAATAGGGCTGGAACTATAAATCCCATTACTAAATTCTAAGTCATTGACATCCTGGCTTATTTCAATCTATTGCTTGGACGACCATGGCTCCAAAGTATCATGGGTGTGTCTTCTTCCCTACACCAGAAACTGAAGTTGTTCGCCAATGGGCATGTCATCACCATCTTGGGCGACGACGATAAAACGGAGAAAGCAAGCACCAACAATTCGGTATTAGAGATACAACATGGGGTGAATGATATGCTTCTGTCTGTTTTCCGAGTCGAACCACTTCTACTCCCAGTATGGGATAATTTCAAAGATAGAGTTTTTCCAGAACATAACCCTCATGGCAATGTTAATATGATACAAATGTTAAAAAACATGCACTTTATGCTCAGACTGGGGTTGGGACGATGTCAACATGGAATACTTAAATCCATAGTACTAAAAAAAGCCTTTTCTCCTTGTGTTTTTGGTAATTAAACCTTAGAAGAAGAACTTAGAATTCTCCTCCAACCTCGGTTGAAGAGAAGGCTAAAAAGTGCCAAGGTTGTCTTAGGGGAATCGTTGAACGGAATATTCATCAAAGAGGATGAATATTTCCCCTTTTGTGGAATTCACGAACATGTTATGATCATGTGGGCAAGAAGATGAAGCTAGGAATGGATATCTTTTTCCAAGATAGTTACTCAAGGGTGGAAAGTTCCCAGCATCACGTGCAACCACTCATTGAGAAGACTGTAGCTATTAGTGGAGATTCTTAGGAAATTAACTCCGAGGATTTATTCAACTTGTAGACACTGGGACTGACACTCTACATGATCCACTCAAGCGCTCATCAAATCCATCCCCTCTGATCAAAGTTGTTAATGCACCTCACCTCAACTGGCATGCTATTCCAGTTCCACCCGCTGAAATTAAACCCAACTCCGATGATTATCCCATTTCTTCTTCTTTTGTTGTTCCTCCCTATTATAATGTAATTTAGACCTCCTTTTATGAGTGTAGACACCCCATTCTAACACCCCCTAACCTCTCCGTAGATCCCCTAGAACCTCGCCTCACCGCTACAAACCTAAGTCATACCCCGGGTACTGACCTAAGGGCCATCGGGCACTCCCAGGATCCATTTGACCAAAAGTCAAACTCTTCAGCTCAACCGAGACTGAATGAATCTTCGAAGGGAACTAAAACCTCTTTTCTAGCTGTTCGCCCCGTGCGCAATTCTGACTTATGGTGTGGACGAACGACCCGCTCTCCCCAAAACTTGATCAGGAGGTCACCAGACGCTTTTAGGCTCTATTTGACCAAATTTAACTCTTCAGCTCGACCGATATTAAACGAATCTTCAAAGATCACTAAAACCCCTTTCCAACGGTCCGCCCCGTGCGCGATTCTGACTTACAATACGGACGAACTATCCATTTTACTCTGAAAGGTCACCCAGCGCTTCCAGACCTCGGTTGACCAAAGTCAACTATCTAAACCGAGTCAAGCTATTTGGAATGTACAATTACATATCCTAACCTTTCCAATGGTCTGCCACATGCGTGATTCTCACTTACCATGCGGACGAACGATCCGTTTGCGTCTAACGATCCCCCGTCCAAAGGACCGACGAACATTTTTTAACCATATTTAACCCAAAGTCAACTCTCGGACCCGGAAGTAGTCAAAAATACTTTCGAAGTCTCTGAATTACCTTTCCAAAGGTTTTCCCCGTGCATGATTCGGATCAATGGTTTGCACTCTACTATCGATTCTTCGAAGGAACCTGAAAGAGACTGCCAAACGGCAGGCTCCCAACCTTGCCTATCGGCAGTGTGCCTAAACACACCTAGAGACTGGAAGGACCAGGGTTATGTCGATTGTCAATGCCATGGTCCTATAAAAAGAAGGTCCTAACCTCATTTCAATAAAGGTACAGAAAAGCAGAGATCCATCACTCTTAGCAAGCTTAGAAAACCCCTCTCGAAGTCAGCGTGATTTCCATAATCAAATCCCTTTCCGACCTTCACCTTTCATCACCTTTTTCATCAAACTTGGTGAATTAAGTACCTCCTATCATCACCCAAGTGCAAGGGATTCTCTTTAACATTCAAGATCAAGCTCAAGATTTTCAAGAAGTTCCAACTTTCTCAACTCTCTCTTTAAATTCTCCGTTAATTTATTTTATTACTTAGCACTTTTATTCTCTCATCTCACATATCCTAATATACTTTTTATCTTGTATTATTGCACATATCTTATTTTCATATATATAAAACACAAAAAACAAGAAAAAGAGGATTTTCTCATAAATTCCAAATGGGAATTCTCACACTCTTCTCACACTTTTCTCACAACTAAAACACTTTTTTGCACACACACGCACATATAAGAGAAGTCCCCGATTGGGTTTATGGGATAAATCCCACCCCCTCGTTCTGTATACAAATGACATGGAGTTTGATGCCTCTATAGGCTACGTAGGCGTCTCGGGGTAAAACCTGAGACTCGAGTCCTTTTCCTACTTTTCTTCTTATTTTCTTTTTTATATATTCTTTAAAACTTAACTCTATTAGATTCTATATATTTACATATATGTATATTTTTTCTTAGTAGCGTATTATCCCGCATGTGTTATCATTCCCTTATAATGATTGACGCTAGACTAATCGCATAAATCATATTTTTTAATATTACTTTTAGAAACATTCCTACGGATGACTCACTTTATCTCTTCCATGATACAAGTTGATGATTCCTATCTCCGCTACATATACACATGTGCACATATCACGAGGAAATAAAGTAAAATAGCTATAAACATGAGAGACCGTAAGGGCGGAATGGGTGCCTAACACCTTCTTATTTCGTAACTTAGCCTCCAGACATTTTTCGAAACATTTTGGTTTCGTATATATCAGTATGTCTTTGGCTGTTGTCCTTAGGGATGGCTCCCTTTTTACTTTTTCTTTTTTGTTTTGAGTAAAATAGACTGACGACTCTCTCTCTCTCTACATTTTCACCTCATCACCGACGCCGTTCGAAGCACTCCCGAGAGGTATGCGAGGGACCAAGATCCTCCAGAGTCGAAGGGGAGACATCCCTCTCTTCTTCGCCTCTCCCGCCGCGAGGATCGAAAGGGGTTATCCATAGTGGAGACTCTGCTAGGGATAGTTCATTTTGAGGGCTAGACTTTATTTACATGGTTGTTTTATTTTCTTATATATCCCCCTATTTGCATGTTCCCCTTTTACTATTCATGTGTACCTCATTCTTATGCTTCTATTCACACACTTATAGAAAATTCTCCATGTATACTTCACACCACGTGCACCTAGGATCACATATATCCCCATGTTGCATGCATCACCCACCCATACTTTACCCCCCAAATTTTCATGCATTTTTAAAATGGGACCCTGCCCATGAGCCTCGTTACAAGTCCAGCCATAGCTTTGCATATGTTACAAACCCAACTTTTCCAGGCTCGAGTCCCGTTCGACATTTTATTTTGCATTGGGAGAATTTAATACAAGTGAGAACATAATAATAATAATAATAATAATAATAATAATAATAATAATAATAATAATAATAATAATAATAATAATAATAATAATAATAATAATAATAATAATCATGCTGAGACCCGTCTCCAAATCATTCCCCCCTTCTTTATCAAAAATCCAAAAATATCTCTCCCTTCTTCATCAAAAATCCAAAAATATTTCTCTTTTCTTTATAAAAAATCCAAAAATATTTTGTCTTTCAATCTCAAAAAAAATGTTAAAAATATTTTCCTTCTTTCTTTTCAAAAAACAAATCCCATTTTACGCCTTCTCAGGTCGATCGCACATCCTTGGCCTGGCTCCTTATTGGCTTCGGTCTTTAGTCAAATCACCCCACAGCTCCGTCCGTTCCCCTACTACTTCTTTCGAGTCCGGTATCCGTCCACTTTCCATGGAGAACACAGATCAAGTGCCAGTGGCGCAGCCATATCTGACGATAATTTTAGCTCAGCTCATGTACAATATTAACAACCTTCTGACTGAGGTTCGCGAGATGCAACGAAACTAGGTTCCTGTTCCTCAAGAGCACTAGGCCTTATTCCCTAGCGATATGGGTCCACCTGAAGATATCTTGGTTCCTGCAGAGTATCAGCTCGCTCCACGTGCCCCTCCTATTAATGGGACACCGCCTTCCCAGCTTCCTATGCCAAACCTTGCCCAGCCTTGTGCTGACTTACTTGTGATTGTTGATCTGAAAGAGAAAGAATTGAACAAGGTCAAACAATATCTCAAGATGCTAACTAAGAAGTTCGACCAAGCCAGAATCTACGGAAATTACATGGACTACACCCACATGTCACCTTATCCAAAGGCGAGGTTAATCGAGAAGTTCAAGATGCCGAATATTGAGAAATTTGGAGGAAGTGGACCACCGATTGTTCATCTTTGCAGTTATCACCGCTCCATGACTCTCATAGGGGTTTTGAAGAAGTGATGACCCAATTATTTCAGCAAACTTTGATGGATAGCGCTCTCCGATGGTTTTGTCTCTCGAGGAGTCCAGAATTCGTAGGTGGGAGGATGTAGCCCATGAATTTATGTAGTAGTACAAGTAGAACGAAGAGCTTGAGGTCACCCGCCATGATTTAGAACTACTCAAATAGAACTCTAGGGAATCAGTCAGTAACTTCATAGCCTGATGGGGGGAAAAGGCATCAACTATGACTAATCGGCCATCCGACGAAGAACAAGTCAACATATGAAGAAGAACTTATTTCCCCATGTCCGAGAAACCACAGGAGGATAATACTATCCCCACTTACTAGCTCTTATAGAATCAGGAGTATAAATTGAGGAAGGTCTTGGTAAAACAGAGGTTGAACCAAAGAAAGTGTCCGGACAGTTCACCACCAAAAAATATGACAAACTCGTCAGTGATGTGGTCTCAACCATCAATAACATCTATCAACCAACCACTTCATGGGCACCAGAAAGTCACCATGTCCCAGTTCAAAAGGAATAAACCGAGCTCCATGCTCCCCTCTCTAAAGTTTATCAATCCCTGTAAGCTGAAACCTCACCAAACCCTTGGATCCCCGTCCATTGCCCAATCCACTTCCAAGAAACTTCAAAGCAGATGCCCATTGCGCCTTTCACCAAATCGCTGGTCATACTGCTGACCAATGCTTTCACCTCTGAAACATAATCCAAGTTCTAATTGATCGGGGTACCATTGCCCCACCAGCCAATGCTAAGCCAAGCACTACTCACAACCCACTCCCAAATCATACCAATGTTATCTTCCTAGAAATGAACCCAGAATTTGATCCCTCAACTCAAATCACACCCATACACTCTCACAAACCTGGCACGGTGTCCGACATATGTGGGATGATATCATTTAAGAACTCCTCGGAGAAATAAACAAGGTGACAAAACAACTCGACATTGATGAGGAAACAGGATTCATGTTCTCCCCTTCTTCAGTAAATAACATGACCAGATCAGGGAGGCATTACCAGATCCCAAACTTACCAGCAGCCAATGACAAAGGGAAGGGAATTAAAAACCTTCCTATGCCAAATATGAACCTTGAGGAAAGCAAGATCCTCGATCAACTGAAGAAAACTCAAGATAACATCACTCTATGGGGGATTTTCATGTCTTCCCAGCTGCACATATATACTTTGATCAAGTTGCTCACTGGACCCATAGTTCCTCCCTCTAACACACCAGAAGAAGTGATAAATTTAGTCGGATCCTTGACCTCTACCCGAATGCTATCCTTTTTTGAAGAGGAAATCCCCATAGTCGAGCCAAACCACAATCATACACTCAACATCTCCGTCGAAGTTATGGGGAAGATCGTACCACTCTCTCTTGTCAGTAATGGATCTGCCTTGAATGTCTGCCCACTAAGAACCTTTAAATTCTTAGGACTGAAGGAAAGTGACATCGTTCTAACCTCCGCTGTTTTACGTGCCTAGAAGAATACCCGTCGGGAGGTGATGGGATCCATAAAACTTGTAATAGGGGTTGGCCCTATAAACCCTATCATTGAATTCCAAGTTATTGACATCCCAACTTGTTTCAACCTATTACTCGGACGACATTTGGCTCCACAATATCAAGGGTGTGCCTTCCTCACTCCATCAAAAACTAAAATTCTTTACCGACGGATGAGTCATCACCATTTTGGGTGACGACTATAATGTCGAGGGTGCAAGTACCATCAGTCCAATCCTTGAGATACTGCACGGGTTAAATGATATGCTCCTATCGGGATTCCGAGTCAAGCCAATTCTACTCCCGGCAGGGGACAATTTCAAAGAAAGGGTTTATCCCGAATATGACCCTCATGGAAATATCAATGTGATTCAAATGTTCAGAAACATGCATTTCGTGCCCAGACTGGGGTTAGGACAAAGACAATAAGGGATACTTGAGCCCATTGAACTGAAGAAAGCTTTCCCCCTTGTGGTTTGGGGTATCAACCATCAGAACAAGAGCTGAGAATGATCTGCCAGTCTCAATCAAAGAGAAGACTAGACTTCATCCAGACTATCTCAGGTGACTCCTTGAATGGATGATTCATTAAAGAGGGCGAGGACTTCCCCTTTTATGGATTTTTGGAACCCTGGTATGACCATACAGAGAAGAAGATGAAACTCAAAATGCAGATCATTTTCCAAGAAAGCTACCCATGAGCCGAAAGTTCCCAACACCATATACAACCGCTCATTAAAGATACCGAAGAGACTGAGGACATTGACTCTGAGGACTCCTTCAACTTGCAGACACTAGGACTGACCCTCTGCATGGTTAATTTAAGAACTACGTCACTAGATCCATCCCATTTGATTAAAGATGCTGATACACCTCTCCTCAACTGGCATGTTGCGCCGGTTCTACCCGTTGAAATCCCACCTAACCCCAATGTTGACCCTATTTCTTCTTTTGTTGTCTATCCTTGCTCAAATGTAATCGAGACCTCCTTTGATGAGGTTCTCAATGCTATTTTTCCTATCAATGAAATAAATGAAGATTTTGAGTATCTTGTTGTGCCTTACATTAATTGTTTAGATTCTAATCAAACTTTTGATGATGATGATTTTCCAAATGAACAATTCTAAACAGATCTAAATAAGGTTAATAACAAACAATATAATTGCATTCAAGTTAATAAATAAGAGACTGTTATTATTAACGTCGGTTCTAGTAGCCCACTGCGCGAGATTAGGATAGGGGATACCCTCGACGAGCATGAGCGCACACAACTCGAGGAATTGTTGAAGGAATTCGTGGATGTCTTCGCATGGTCCTATGACTATATGCTTGACATTGATCCTGAAATTTCTCACCATGAGATCCCCATTCTTCCAAATTACAAGAGAGTTAAACAAAAGCTGAGAAATCTCTACACCGAATGGTCACTCAAAGTCAAAGAAGAGGTGGTCAAACAGCTGAACGTGGGTTTCATTCGTGTGATCGAATATCCCACATGGCTAGCCAACATAGTGCATGTGCCAAAATCAGGAGGGAAAGTTCGGATGTGTGTAGACTACTGGAACTTGAACAAAGCCTCTCCAAATAATGATTACCCGCTACCCAATATCGACATGATCGTGGACAACACACCCAGTCATGCTCTCTAGTCATTCATCGACGGGTTTATCGGATACAACCAAATCAAAATGCACCCAGATCATCAAGAAAAAACCCCGTTCATCACCCCATGGGGAACCTTTTGCTACACTGTTATGCCATTTGGTATTAAGAATACTGGGGCTACCTACCAGAGGGCTACCATAACCATCATGCACGATCTGATTCATAAAGAAGTCGAGGTCTATGTGGATGATATGACTATCAAATCTAAAGCTAGAGAAGGTCATGTTCCCGCTCTCCGAAAGTTTTTCGAACGATTGCGACGATATCAGATGAGACTCAATCCACAAAAATGTGTCTTCGGTGTTACAAAGGGAAAAATCTTGGGATTCATGGTCAGTGAGAAAGGGATAGAAGAAGATCCTGCCAATCTAAAATCCATACTTCAGATGCCACCTCCCCAAATAGAGAAAGAAGCCCATGGTTTCTTTGGGAAATTGCAATACATCGGTCGGTTCATCAGCCAGCTCACTTCCATCTGTAAACTGATTTTCAAACTCCTCCAAAAGGATTCAACCAAAGTTTGGAATGAGGCCTGCCAATAAGCTTTTGATCGAATCAAACAATACCTGACTCAACCTCCGATACTCATGCCACCATAGCCTGGTCTCCCCTTGCTCTATACCTAACCATAATCGACACTGCAACTGGGGATTTACTAGCTCAATACCTTGAATATTCCCACAAAGAAAAATCCATCTATTACGCCAGTTGCAAACTAGTCGGGTAAGAAGTTAACTACACTGATTTGAAAAAAGCATGCGTCGTGCTTATCTGGGTCACCCAAAAGTTGCCACACTACATGCTCACCTTCCCCATTAAACTTGTATCCCGAATGGACCCCATCAAGTAACTACTTGAGAAACCTGCCTTATCTAGCCTAGTTTGATATCGTATACGTCACACAGAAGGCCATGAAAGGAAGAGCCATCTTTGACTACCTCACTGACTACCCCATGGAAGAGGCTGATGACTAGATCTCCAAATTACCAGATGAAAACATCTTCTACGCTGCTCAAGATGACCTTCGATGGCAAATATTCTTTAATGGCACGGCCAATAAAAATAAATATGGCATTAGAATACATCTGATCGCCCCAGATGACTCCCACACTCCCATCGCCATCAAATCGGATTTCCCTTGCACCAACAAGATGACTGAATACGAGGTGTGTACGGTAGGCCTCAAAGTTTCTCTTAAGAAAGGTATTCAATGCCTAGATGTCTACGGAGATTCTGCCCTCATCATTGGTTAAGTGCTCAGAAAATGGAAAGTCAAGGACGAGAAACTCCAACCATTCCATGCCCACCTAGAAGGACTAGCCTCAAAATTCCAAGAAATTACCTTCCATTACCTACCTCGAGTAAAAAATAACCTAGTTAATGCCCTTGCCACCCTAGCCTCCATGGTCGACATGTCCGAAGGAATAACAATGCCCCCCTTCCTAGTTCAAAGGAAGATAAACCAACCCACTTCTACCACATTGAGCTCATCACCAAAGAAGATCTCGATCTAGACAATGGCTAGTATTATGATATCTGGCACCTTCTCAAGCATGGTAAGTATCTCGAGGGTTCCAACAAGAAGTACCGTCCAACCCTCCGAAGACTGGCCGCCTAATACATCATCTGTTATAAAGCACTGTTTAAGAGAAACTTTGATGGAACCCATCTACACTACATCGCAGGAGCTGACATTGAAGAATACACAGATGGGAATGCGGATCCCATATGAACGGTCACATGCTTACCAAGAAGTCCATCTGACAAGGTTACTACAGGACGAACATGATCCAGGATTGCACCGCCTATGTTCGAAGATACCTCAAATGCCAACAGTTCTCCAACCTTCACCACCTGCCTCTGCGAGAATTATACAACATGACTTCTACCTGGTCGTTCTCCACCTGGGGCATCGACATCATAGGGAAGGTTACACCCAAGTCTTCTAACGGACATGAGTTCATCTTGGTTGCCATTGATTACTTCACCAAATGGGTCAAATCCGAGTCATATGTAGTTCTGAATGCCAAGAAAGTGGCCAAGTTTATCAAGAAAAACATCATCTGTCTATATGGGGTCTCACACGAGCTAGTGTTATTTTGAGTCAGAAATCATAGAAGTGGTCGACGAGTATGGGATTCAGAGACACAAATCTTCTCCTTACCGACGTCAGACCAACGATGCTATCGAAGCTACCAACAAGAACCTCAAATCCATCATCAGTAAGATGACCGAACGCTGTTGAGATAGGGGCGATCGAATCCCATACACCCTCTGGGGTCAGTGAGGAGGACTGGCATCAAAGCCGCCTCAACGAGCTGTCACTCTTGGACGAAAGGATACTAAAGGTTCTATATCACATACAAGGGTACCATCGCCGCATAGCACGATCATTTAATAAGAGAGTCAATGACCGCAGTGTCCGAGAAGGGGATTTATCCCTCAAAGAAATAGAGATCCCATCTGGGACCCCAGAGGGAAATTCAAGCCCAATTGAAGTGGCCCATACATTGTCGAGAAGATCTTGTCCAGTGGTGCCGCCATGCTCACCGGCTTAGATGGAGAAGAGATGGCTCGTCCAGTTAACCTGAACCGTCTCATGAGATTTTACCCCTAGTCCGAAATCTCAGTGCGCTACGACTCTTCTCATCTCACTTGTATTCTAAAAAAATCTCTTCATTTCCCTCTACCTAGAAATACGTGAGCCTGATCCTCTGCAAAACTCACTCTCAGAAAAAATTAAAAAATTTCAAAAACACCCAGAGGTACGTAGGCATCTCATACATCTTATATGAGTATGGCCCTTTTCGTTTTCACAAAAACTTATTCTTTTCTTATCTCCGAGTACGACAGTCCATTTTAACATATATTTTAACAAAAGGATTATGCATGCCTTAGCGATCGGTATAGATAATTCAAAATACAAAATTCATCAAAAGGCACAGCTAGATGATCAAAAACTTGTTTATTTCACTAATAAAAAATTACTGCGCAATTATATAAGAAAAGGAACGGATAACTCCGTTCCCCCTACTTTCCTAGAAAGCCAAATAAATTCTCAAACTTATTTCCCTATACAAAATAAACTCCCCCCCCCCCCAAGATTCCTACCCATAGCTACCATAGGAGCCCTCTCCATCATCGTTATCTACATCCTGGGGTACCCAAGCTCCCCCTGCCTGAATGGAGTTCTGCAGATGCTCCATGGACCGGTACGCTCGAACCAGCCTCAAAAAAACTACCACACCCCATCCATGGTATGAGATAAGGCAAACCACCTTTGTCCAGTCTCCACTACCAACATCTTGCTAACTACTCTTCTCCACCACCACTTTATATAATCTCTAGGAATGTGCCAAACTCTCCCAGCAGACTAAGAAGGACGGGTCGACGGATGTCGACGCTCCCACAAAGAGCCAAGCCGCATGCACAGATGCTCTATCAAATCTTCTACCAGAAAGAAGTCTAGTGTCCAAGGTGGCACGATCTGCTCCCAGCCAAATTAGCGCAGAAGACACCAAGGGAAATAAAAAGAGTTATGTCTCAGACCGACCAACCGGACATATGGGTATTCTCCCAGTTCCAGAATAGGCAGCAGTTGTCCCCACCAAGGTACTGACGAGTACAGATTTAGAGCCCCATGCTCGACGAAATAGTTCTCCCAGCTCTCAATATCCATACCAACACTGATGAAATGGCGCAAAAATAAGTTGGGTACAACCGACAAAGGGTATTCCGGAGGAGTCACCAAGTGGAATCTTTCAGACAACCACATGAACAACATCACAGGGCTACCCCTCAGAAAGTCAGAATGACCTTCTCGCCAGGAATCTAAGTAATTCAAAGTCTCTGCTAGTATCACCGCCGTAGCATTACTATGGTAGGACATCCATGAAGTAATAGCTGCAAGTTATGGGTCCACCAGCAGCTCCCCGGTCACCAGCAGCAATTTTGAAACCAAGCCCAGAATGACAGCTTTGGCATATTTAGCATCACCAACCTCCTGCAAATGCACGGACCGCAACACCGCCGAATAAGAAATCATACCTCCAGCCACCAGTGATCTGGAAGCCGAGGACGAAACACAAAGAAGCCCAACCAACAACTCCGGGGGAGAATGGGAAAACTCAGGCAGAACCGCAGCAATGCCGATATTTATCCCCAACATGGCAGAAAATTCCTCGTAGGTCGGACAGACTTCTTCCATGACAAAGCGAAATACACGGTCTTCGGGGTACCAAAATTGTACCGCTGCCATCATCATGTTCCACTCTATGGGCCAATTACACCATAAAAAAAATCGACGCATGTTGTAGGCATCGTAGTCAACGTTATAAGAGCACATCGCCTCCAAATTCTTGAGGTAGTTGGCAAACTCAACACTACCAGGGAGTGCCATCTCACAGAACAAGAAAGTAGGAATGTGAAGGTGTGAGGAAAACACTCCACCCTTACCCTTATTTTATACTTGAAAACACCCCACAAAAGACATAACCCCTGCAGAAATCGAAGGAAATCCTGCCCCACAAGGTACTAAAGGCTGAAGAGGGTACCAATCAAAGCTTTAAATTGATGGGACTGGACTGACCTGTCGATAGGCAGGACAAGGTGCTTGTCGATCGGCAACCCCCTACTTTTGGAAATTTTCCTTTTTCCTCTTTTGTCAAAATTTAGAAAACTCAAAAAAAATAAATTGATATTCTCAACAGAATTTCAAAAATTCTCCTTTCCAGCTTTATATAAATTCTCATAAAACTTTCCTTCAAATCCCAAAAATATTTCTTTTTACGGTCTCAGCAGCAAAGTAAAAAAGCGCACGTGCATGCATTCATTCATTCATCATCAACAAAAGATAATAAAAAACTCCATTGCATTGCATAGATACTTTTCTGCGTTACATCAATTTTGCAGGAAAATAAATATAAAAAAAATAAAAAAAATGGGACTCAGCCCGAACCCACATTCTCTCTCTCTCACTTTCCCTTTCCCCTCTCTCTCCTAAGAGCTTCCACCCCTACGACGCGCTCTCTTTCCCCGAAGACGAGATGACACACCATCGCTACCTGAACAAGACTCCTCCCCGGATGAGGTAGACAGAACTAAGAAAGAAGGAACAAGAACCGTGTCCCGAATATGGGCAGTCGTCGAAGATATCCACTCCCTAATATCCCTCAGCCAAGTAGTGGACACCCGGACGTGCTTCAAGAAAAGGGAGAATCGTTGTCAAGCAGAAAAGATCAAAAGAATCCAAAGGAGAACAACATAAAAGATATACCTGAGGACGAAAAACCTCCTCTGTCAAGACCAACTCCTCTGGGTCCATCGTATGAGGACGATGTAGCATAGGCACCATCCCTCCATCAGCTCGCCAGATATTATATGAAGGGGTATGCAACCACACAAAGGGAACATCCGAAGTCGTTGCCACCACTGTGAGAGGACCCCAATGGCCAACTTGAACTCGCAGGAGGGAAGGGAAGTGCATCATATATGTTGGGCGCCATCAGCCAGCTCATAACAAAGTCTATATAATCATACGATATAGCTGTATCAGTGTCAGTAGGTAGGACTCGCCAATCATCATTGCGATCCTCGCATCCTCCGACAACAGCCTCTCCTGCCTCATAGACATAGGGGGGCTCACAGGTGGCACCACCACCTCCTCCTCAGCAATCTGTCGAACCACCCTCTCCCCGAGATACCATGAGTGGCCAAACTGGTGCGCCAACAAATGCCTCATGTGTGCATTCACCCCAGTTAACCCCGTGCCCTAAATAATTGTCCCCCAAGGGTAAAAGGTCACCTGAAAAATCCCTAGTAATATATAAGGAAATATGGAATCAGAGCTCCCAAAAGTCTTAGACTGAAGAAGAAAAAAGTCTTACCCTAACACTAGTCAGGCCATTCAATGCCTGACGCACCGCCTCTAGAGAGAGAGACTTCCTCGACTGCCGAATGGCCTTCTGCCATCGATACAACCGATAAAAGTCTCCAACGGTCTCGTTCTTCAAAGCGATCAGCTGGGTATTACACCCGATCACCTCATAGAACCATGTCTGCAAAAGATAAAAATTTCGCAATAAAAAATAGGTGCATAAGGAAAATGCGAATGCATGAAAGGAAAATGCGTAAATTAACAGAATACATCAAGAAGATACATGGCTCCAATGAAAGTCTGCCGAAAGCACCGACTGAATGCATCCAAAGAAAAATAAAGGGTCACCGAAGTCAGACTCCCCTAATCATAGAGAGGAACATCCTCAGATATGGTAAAAATTGTAAGTGGACAATGTCATCACTCGCCGCCACCAGAAATTCCCCCAACACTAGCAAAATGAAAAATCGGTCCATCTTTATCACCTGTAGCCCATCCTCCACATCAATCACCCTGCCCAATAACACATCCTTCAACAACGACAGACGGATGGAGTCCCCAGCCACTATCCTTCCCACATCACCAAGCGCCGCGCGCACCGCCTCCGGCTTCACCTGTAAAAAGTGATCCACCTCTATCTGTTCCCCCATCGTAACCAGCTCCAGCACCTACTGCACAACTATGGGAGTCACAATAATCTCCCCAAAACCCAAATGAAAGGTGTGAGTAGTGTCCCACCACCTCTCCCCCAGAGTGCATAAAATCGTCGTCGAACGAGGCGTCTCATTCAGTATAGATGCCAACCTCCCAATGCCTGCTGAGGATACCACCCAATGCACCACAGGTGGAAGATGCTCCTAGACATCCTTAAGCCCCGTCGTCCCGCGGGCATGCATAGTCGACAAAGACACATCCGACTGCCAAAAGAAAAATCCTTATCAAAATCCAAGAAAAAAGGAAAACCACAAAAAAAAGAATGCCAAAAGTCATTTTACTTACATAACTACCAGGGTTCACCCCCTCAAAGAGAGATGACGCGACGGCTCCTGCAGCAAGGTCCGCTCACCTGCAACTGGATCGAATGCGTCAAAAGAGTTCTCGCTTCCCAAAGCAAGAGGCGCCCTGGCTCTCGACTCCACGTTTGCCCCGTCGTCAATGGCCAACCACTCCCTGTGTACTGCAATGCTCACAAAAGCGGCCACTTTTTAGATTGCGAAATGCTAGAACGATTCGTAGAAGAAAATTGCAAAAAAAGAGAAGGCAAGAAACTGTGAAAAATGAGGAGAATTCACCCCCTTTTTATAGGATGTCAGGGGTCATGCCGATCGGCATTTCACCCCCACCTACCGATCGACACTAAGACTTTGCCTTCTCGAGGTAGCTCAAAAGTCTGTACCATTGTCGAATGACACCCTCCACACCATGATGACTGGAACCCCCCTTAAATTTTTGTACAAAAATTCCCAGAAAATACTGAAAAATCCTCAGAAAATTCCGAAAAGAATTTAGAACATTTTCACCCAAAAAATTTTGCACTCCCTCAAGTAAAATCCCTATTTTCCCAGTGGAACTCTCAAAAGACAAGTGAATCTCCTCCCAACAATGTCCCCGGAGGACCCTTAAGGTATCCCAAAATTCCCCAAAGGTCTCAAATTTCCTCAAGAAATATGTCCAAACCCTAGACAACCGAATCACTTCCCCAGCATCAAAATTGGTTGTTTTCTCGATAAAGTCTCCAAAGACACGAGGATTTACCCAGAAATCATCTCCCCAGCTCAAATCAAAATCACGAGGTAATTTTCCCGACAGAGTTCCCCGAGAACATTTCATCTCAGCCCGCAGAATTGGCTTTGACACGCAGAATTGGTCATTTCAAACTTAAGCCCGCATAATTGGCTTCGAGAAATAGAATTGGTCATTTCAACTTAAGCCCTCAGAATTGGCTTAGACTCGCATAATTGGTCATCTCAACTTAAGCCCTCGGAATTGGCTTCGACCCGTAGAATTGGTCATCTCAACTTAAGCCCTCATAATTGGCTTTGACCCGAAGAATTGTCTTCGACCCGCAGAATTGGTCATTTCAAACTTAAGCCCACAGAATTGGCTTCGACCCACAGAATTGGTCATTTCAAGATTAAGCCCGTAGAATTGGCTTCGACCCGCAGAATTGGTCATTTCATCTCAAGCCTGCAGAATCGACTTCGACCCGCAGAATTGGCCATCTCAATTCAAGCCCGCATAATTGGCTTCGACCTGCAGAATTGGTAATCTCAATTCAAGCTCGCAGAATTGGCTTCGACCCAGAGAATCGGTCACCCTCACCCTCAAGCCCTTAGAATTGGCCTTCACCCGCAGAATTAGTCATTTCAAACTTAAGCCCACAGAATTGCCTTCGATCCGAAGAATTGGTCATCTCAAACTTAAGCCCTCAGAATTGACTTCGACCCGCAGAATTGGTCATTTCAACTTAATCCCATAGAATTGGCTTCAACCCGCAAAATTGGTCATTTCAACTTAAGCCCGCAGAATTGGCTTAGACCCGCAGAATTGGTCATTTTAAACTTAAGCCCTCAGAATTGTCTTCGACCCGGAGAATTGGTCATTTCAACTTAACCCCGAAGAATTGGCTTCGACCAGAGAAAATTTGTCATCTCAATTCAAGCCTACAGAATTAGCTTCAACCCGCAGAATCGATCACCCTCACCCTTAAGCCCTCAGAATTGGCTTTGACCCGCAGAATCGGTCATCCTCAACTTAAGCCCTCAGAATTGTCTTCGACACGCAGAATCAGACACCCTCATCTTTAAGCCCCCAAAAATGGCTTTGACCCACAGAATCGGTCACCCTCATCTCTGAACCCTCAGAATTGGCTTCAACTCGCAGAATTGGTCAACCTCATTCTCAAGCCCTCATAATTGGCTTCGACCCATAGAATCAGTCATCCTCATCCCCAAGTCCTCATAATTGGCCTCGACCCTCTGAATTGGTCATCCTATTTCAAAGGCATCATGCAGTGTCTATTCAATGGCTATCGTTTGTTCCAAACTCACCCGTCAGGGGCTTTGTAGACACCCCATTCCAACACCCCCTCACCTCTCCGTAGATACCGTAGCACCTCCCCTCATCGCTACAAACCTAAGTCACACCCCAGGTACTAACCTAAGGGCCATCGGGCACTCTCAGGCTCCTTTTGACCAAAAGTCAAACTCTTTAGCTCGATCGAGACTGAATGAATCTTCTAAGGGAACTAAAATCCCTTTCCTGTGATCCGCCACATGCACAATTCTGACTTACGGTGCGGAAAAATGACCCATTCTCCCCCAAAACTTGATCAGGAGGTCACCAGATGCTCCCAGGCTCCATTTGATCATAGTTAACTCTTCAACTTGAATGAGACTGAATGAATCTTCATAGGTCACTCACACCCCTTTCCAACGGTCTGCCCCGTGAACGTATCTGACTTACAATACGGACGAACGATCCGTTTTACTTCGAAAGGTCACCGAGTGCTTCCAGGCCCCGGTTGACCAAAGTCAACTCTCCAAACTGAGTCAAGATCTTTTGAATGTCCAAGTAAATCTCCTAACCTTTCCAACGGTCAGCCCCGTGTTTGATTTTGACTTACCATGCGAACGAACGATCCGTTTACGTCCGATGATCCCTCGTCCAAAGGACCGACAAACGTTTTCGAGCCACATTTGACCCAAACTCAACTCCCGGACCCGAGAGCAGTCCAAAATACTTTCAAAGGTGTCTAAATTACCTTTCCAATGGCTCACCTCATGCGCGATTAGGATAAACGGTTTGCGCTCTACGACCGATTTTCCGAAGGAACCTGAAAGAGACTGCCAAACGACAGGTTCCAAACGTGTGCCTAAACACACCTACCGATTGGCAGGATTAGGACTATGCCAATCGGCAATGCCCTGGGCCTATAAAAATAGGGGCCTAATCTCATTTCAAGAAAGGAACAGAAGAAAAGAGGTCCATCACTCTCAGCAAGCTCAGAAAACCTCTCTCAAAGTCAACGTGATTTCCATATTCAAATCCCTTTCCAACCTTCACCTTTCATCTCCTTTTTTCATCAAACTTGGTGAACTAAGTACCTCATATCATCACCCAAGTGCAAGGGCTACTCTCCAACATCCAAGATCAAGCTCAAGATCTTCAAGAAGGTCCAACTTTCTCAACTCTCTCTTTAAATTCTCCTAAATTTGCATTAATTTGTTTTATTACTTAGCACTTTTACTCTCTCATCTCACATATCCTAATATACTTTTTATCTAGTATTATTGTACATCTCTTATTTTCATATAAATAAAACCCAAAAAACAAGAAAAAGAGGATTTGCTCATAAATTCCAAACGGGAATTCTCACACTTTTCTCACAACTAAAACACTTTTTTACACACACACACACATATAAGATAAGTCCCCGATTGGGTTTATGGGATAAATCCCACCCCTTCGTTTTGTATACGAACTACGTGGACTTTGATGCCTCTATAGGCTACGTAGGCATCTCGGGGTAAAACTCGAGACTCGAGTCCTTTTCCTACTTTTCTTCTTATTTTATTTTTTATATATTCTTTAAAACTTAACTCTCTTAGATTCTATATAATTACATATACGTATATTTGTGCTTAGTAGCGTATTATCCCGCATGCGTTATCATTACCTTATAATTATCGACGCTAGGATAATCTCTTAAATCCTATTTTCTAATATTACTTTTTTGAACATTCCTACGGATGACTCGCTTTATCTCTTCCATGATACAAGTTGATGATTCCTATCTCTGCTACATATACACATGCACACATATCATGGGGAAATAAAGGAAAATAGCAATAACCCGTGAGAGACCGTAAGGGAAAAATGGGTGCCTCACACCTTACCATTTCGTAACTTATCCTCCGGACCCTTTTCGAATAATTTTGGTTTCGTATGTATCAGTATGTCTTTGGATGCTGTCCTTCGGGATGGATCCCTTTTTTATTTTTTCTGTTTTGAGTAAAATAGACTGACGACTCTATCTCTCTACATTTTCACCTCATCACCGACGCTGGCCGAAGCGCTCCCGAGAGGGATGCGCGGGACCAAGAGCCTCTCGAGATGAAAGGGAGACACCCCTCTCTTCTTCGCCTCTCCCGCCACGAGGATAGGAAAGGGATGGCCTCAATGATGTTTTTCCGAATAATGAAACAAACGAAGATTTTGAGTATCTTGTTGTGCCTTACATTAATTGTCTTGATTCTAATCAAACTTATGGTGATGATGATTTTACAAATGAATAATTCTTAACTGATCTAAATAAGGTTAATAAAAAATAACATAACCGCATTCAAGTTAATGAAGATGAAACTATTTTTATTAATCTCGGGTTTAGTAACTAATTACGCGAGATTATGATAGGGTCTACCCTTTACGAGCAAAAGTGCACCCAACTCAAAGAATTAATAAAGGAATTTGTGGATGTATTCACATGGTCCTACGACGACATGCCTAAAATTGATCCCAAGATCCCTGAACAAGAGATTCCAAATCTCCTAGAATACAAACCGGTCAAACAGAAACTATGAAAGCTCCGCATTGAATGATCACTCAAGGTTAAGGAAGAAGTGGTCAAACAATTGAACTTGGGTTTCATTCGTGTCATTGAATATCCCACATGACTAGCCAACATCGTACCCATGTCAAAATCATGAGGAAAGGTTCACGTGTTCTTTGACTACTGAGATTTGAATAAGGATGATTACCCGCTACCCAATATCGACATGATTCTGAACAACAAAGCTAGTCACTCTCTCAAGTGATTTATTGATGGTTTTTCCGGATATAACCAGATAAAGATGCACCCAAATCATCAAGAGAAAAACACATTCATCACCCATTGGGGAACCTTATGTTACATAATTATGCCATTTGGTCTAAAAAAATGTAGGGGCTACCTACCAGAGGGATTCCATAACTATCTTGCATGATTTTATACACAAATAAGTTGAGGTCTACGTATTGATATGATTATCAAGTCTAAGACTAGGGAAGGTCACGTTCCCACTCCCCAGAAGTTCTTCGAATGACTATGATAATACCATATGCTACTCAAGCCATAGAAATATGTTTTTGGATTTACCAAAGGAAAGCTATTGGGATTCATGGTTAGTGAGAAAGTGATAGAAACAGCTCTTTCCAAACTAGAAGACATACTCGAAATGCCACCACCCTGAATGAAGAAGGAAGTTCGGGGATTCCTTGGAAAATTACAATATATTATCCGATTCATCAGCCAGTTGAATTCTATTTTTGAACCCATCTTCAAACTCCTCCGGAAGGATTCAACTAATCTTTGGAAGGAAGCTTTCCAGGAGGCCTTTGATCGAATCAAGTAATATCTAACCCGACCTTTGGTACTCATGCCACCATAACCTGGTCTACCCCTACTCCTATACATCATCGTAACATACACTCCAACTAGGTCTTTGTTGGCCCAATATCTTGAAGAGTCTCGCAAAGAGAAATCCATGTACTACGCCAGTCATAAATTGGTCAGGTACGAAGTTAACTACACTATCTTGAAGAAAGCATGTGTCGCCCTTGTCTGGGTCACCCAAAAATTACGGCACTATATGCTTGACTTTCCCATCAAACATATGTCCCGAATGGATCCTATCAAATACCTTCTCGAGAAATTTACCTCGTCTAGCCATATGGCCTAATGGTTGATGCTAGTAGCCGAATTTGATATTGTGTATGTCACACAGAAATCCATGAAAGGAAGAGACATCTCTGACTACCTCATTGACTACCTTATGGAAGAAATCGTTGTTTGGATTTTCGAGTTCTCGGATGAAAATATCCTTTTTACCTCCCAAGAATACCTCAAGTGGTAAATGTTCTTTGATGGTGCCGCTAACAATAAAGGATATGGCATTGGGATACTCTTAATTTCCCTTGATGACTCTCACACTCACATTTCCATCAAGCTAGATTTTCACTGCACCAATATCATGACTAAATACGAGACATGCACGGCAGGCCTCGAAGTCACTCACAAGAAAGGAATCTGATGCCTAGATGTCTACAAGGATTCATCCCTCATCATCGGTCAAGTACTTAGAAGATGTAAAGTAAAGAACGAGAAACTCTTACCCTTCTATGACCACCTATTAGAGTTGGCCTCCCAATTCCAAGATATCACCTTCAATTACCTACCCCGAGAAAGAACAACTTAGCCAATACCCTTTCTACCTTAGCCTCCATGATTGACATGTTCGAAGGAAAAACGATGGCCCCCTTTCCAGTCCAAAAACAATATAAACCTACCTATTGATATCACATTGAGCTCATCATAGAAGAAGATCATGATATAGCCAATTGTTAGTATTATGATATTTGGTGCCTCCTCAAGCATGATAGGTATCCCCAAGATTCTAACAAGAAAAACCGAGCAACCCTCTGCAAACTGGCTGCCCAATACATTGTCTGTAATAAAGCACTATTGAAGATAAACTTTGATGGAACCCATTTACATTGCATCATAGGGATGACATTGAAGAGTTGATTTAAAAAATCCACATTTGGGAGAGCGGACCCTACATGAATGGCCATATGCTTGCTAAGAAAATCATCTAACACAGTTACTATTGGACTACTATGGTTCAGGATTGCACCACCTAAGTTCGGAGATGCCTTAAATGCTAACTATTTTCTAACCTCCAACACTTACCTTTGCGAGAATTGTACAACATGACCTCTCCCTGCCCATTTTCCACATAGGGCATCGATATCATAGGGAAATTTACACCCAAAGCCTCAAACGGGGATGAATTCATCTTGTTTCCATCGATTACTTCACCAAATGGGTCGAAGCCGAGTTATACGTAGTTTTGAATGATAAAAAGGTGTCCAAGTTCATCAGAAGAAATACTATTTGCCGATATGGGGTCCTGCATGAGTTAGTGTCAGACAATAAGTTATATTTCGAGGAAGAAGTCACAGAGGTGGTCAACGAGTATGTGATTTAGAGGAATAAATATTCTCCCTACTGACCTTAAACCAACGGTGAAGTCTAAGACACTAACAACAACCTTAAAGAAATTATCAACAAGATGATCGAGAGTTGTCGAGATTGGGACAATCGGATCCCTTGTGCCCTCTGGGGCTATCGTACTTCAGTTCAAACATCTATTGGGGCTACCCTTTACTCTCTGGTATACGACATGGAAGTAGCCCTACCCGTTGAGCTAGAAACTCCTTCACTTCGCATCATGCTTGAAAGAAAAATCAGCGAGGAAGATTGGCATCAAAGTCGTCTTGACGAGTTATCACTCCTGGATGAAAGGAGACTGAAAGCTCTATATCTTATACAGGCGTACCATCATCGAATAACAAGATCATTTAATAAGAGAGTCAAGGACTGTGGTGTCCGAGAAGGGGATTTAGTCTTTAAAGAAATAGTAGAACCTATCTGGGACCCTAAAGGGAAATTTAAGACCAATTAGAGTGGACCTTACATCGCAAGAAGATTCTATCCGTTGGTGCCACTATGCTCACCAACCTCGATGGGGAAGAGGTGTCCCGCCCAGTCAACCTAGACTGTCTCAAGAAATTCTACCGTTAGTCCAAAATCTCAGTGTGCTACGACTCTTCTCATCTCCGTTCTATTCATAAAAAAATCTTCATTTACATATACTCAGAACTACATGGGGCCTCATCCTCTAAAAATATTTTTTCTTTCAAAAATGAAACTCAGAAAAGTTTCAAAACCCCCAGAGGTATGTAGGCAGCTCATATGCTTCACATGAGCACGACCCCATTCTTTTTAATAAAGTGATATTCTTTTATAATCTCCGAGAACGATGGTTAATTTTTATCATGTACATGAACAAAAGGATTATGTATTCCTTAGCGATTGGTATAGATAATACGAATGCAAAACTCATCAAGAGGCACAACAATATAGTTAAAATTTTCTTTATTTCATTGATGAAAAATTATGTTACAATTACATCGGCATTGGGAGTCAAGAAACTTCCCCCGTTAACCTAACCTTATTTCCTAAAAATAAAACAAGCCAAACTACTCCTAAATAACCTTCCCAAAATTTATTTCATCCAGATACATAACCAAACACCATACAAAAAGCTTCACAAATGAAACTCCTCAGGGATCCTATGCACAGCTTCCAGAAGAACCAACCCCATCATTATTTACATCTTAGAGTTCCCAAACCTCCCCTGCTTGAATGGAATATCGAAGGCTCTCCATGGAACAGTAAGCCCGGATTAGTCTAGGGAAAATAACAACACCTTCCTCCATGGTGGCAAACATGGCGAACCACCTTTACCCGGTCTCCTCATCCAGTATCTTGGAAACTACCCTCCTCTACAAACACTTCATGTAATCCTCGAAAACATGTCAGACTCGGCCAATAGATTAGGAAGGACGGGTCGACGATCGAAAATTCTCCCACAGAGAGCCCAGCCACATGTGCAGATGTTTTATCAAATCCTTGACAGGAAAGAAGTTTAGTGTTTGAGGTGGAAGATGCTTCTCCCTGCCAAATTGATATAGGAGCTGCCAAGGAAAGTAGAAAGAAGTCTGTCGAAAGTCAACTAGACAAACATACTGGTATTCCCCATTTCTATAATGGGATGCAACTCTCCCTACCAAGGCACTGACCAACGTAAACCTCGAGCTTCGTGCTCCATAAACTAGTTCTCCCAGCTCTTGATATCTAGGCCCACACTGATAAAATAGTGAGTAAAGAAATTCATCACGGCTGCCAAGGGGTATTCAAGAGGGATCTCCACATGGAATCTCATTAACAACTATATAAGCAACATAACTGGGTTACCCCTCAGAAAGTCAGAATGACCTTCCCACTAAGCAAATAGTCCATTCACGGTCTCCTCCAGTATCACCACCACAGGACTGCGATTGTATGACATCCACTAAGTGATGGCTGCAAGTTATGGATCCACTAATAGGTCCACGATCACCAACAGTAATTTTGAAGTTAATCCAAGGATAACGTCTTCTGCATAGCTCGTATCACCAATATCTTATAGATGTACGAAATATATCACAACCGATAGAGATATCATTCCTCCCGTAACTAACGATCGAGCTGTCGAGGGAGAGATATTAATAAGTCCTGCTAAAAGCTATCTAGGAGACTGAGAAAATTTAGGCATGGCCTCCATACCAATAGGATTCAACACTATCATGATAGAGAACTCTTCATAAGTTGGACAGACTTCGTCCAAGCCAAAGAGAAAGACATGGTCCTCGGGATACCAAAATTGTACTGCTGGCATCATCATGTTCCATTTAATAGGCCGATTATGCCATAATGGAACCCGACGCATGTTGAAAGCATCGTAGTCTACATTATATGAGCACATATCCTCTAAGTTTTCAAGGTAAGAAGAAAATTCAACACTTTCGGGAGAGCCATATTGCAAAATGATGAGACAAGAACCAAGAAGTAAGCAAATAAAAGGAAATGTGGATGATTGAAGAAATTACTCCGCCATTACCCCTTTTATACTTGAAAAACTTAGACAAAGAAAAAAGTCCTACAGATCCTGAAAGAAACCCTACCCCATTAAGGACCAAGTAGTTGAAGAAAGTGCAATCAAAGCCTTGGGTTGATTAGACTGGCCTGATATGTCGGTAATCCCCCATTTTTGGAAAATTCCCTTTTTTCTTTTTTATCAAAATCGGAAACGCAATAAAAATAATTTGTATTCTAAGGAATTCAAAATTTCCTTCTCTATATATTTTCGTACTCATCTTGTTTTAAGATAAATTTTCTGTCAAGTCATTTTAAATCCTTTTTACAGTCTCAGCAGCAAAGTAAAAAGTTCATATGCATTAAGTCACTGAAGAAAAAATTAATAAAATTTCATTTCATTGCATATATATTGTTTTATTACATTTTCCTTGTAGGAAAGAAACATAATAATAACGGGACTCAACTCGATCCCCCACCCTCTCTCTAAACATTTTTTTTCTCTCTCTCACCTACCTCCTCTCTTTCTCTCTCTATAAATCTCCATCCTTGCGGCGTACGCGCTTTTCCTGACGACGAGATGATGAGCCTCCGCTCTGTAATCCAGACCCCTCCCTAGACGAGGAAGACAACAAAAAACAATAACGAACTAGGATCGAGTCTCAGATACGAGCTTTCGCAGAAGCCACCCAATCCCGGATGTCCTTCCACTGGGTAGTCGACACCCAGTTATACTGCAGAAAACAATGAAAATAGAAAATCAGTCAGTCTGAGGCAAAAGAGAAATAAAAAAACAAAAGTCAAAGAAATGAAAGGTATAACTCCGACTGAAGGACATCCTCTATCATCCCCAGCACCTCCAAGTCCATCGCATTGGGGCAATTTAGTATACGCACGGATCCTCCATCAGGGTGCCGGATGTTATAGGAAGGAGGATACAAATGCAAAAACGGAACCTTTGATGTCATCGCCACCGTTGATATCGATGCACCACCTTCACTGTGGGCAGACCCCGCTGGATAACTCATGCCCCTACCAGTGCCCAGAAGGAGGAAGAGGAATAACGTCATATATTCAGTGCGGTATTATCCAGCTCAACACAAAATCCAGATAATCATAGGTCTCTGTCGTGTCAATATACGACGAATAAGGCTCATCGACAGTCGCCACCACCCTCTGCACCTCTGACCTCTCCCTCTACCGATTCATATACCTTGGGGTCCTCGTAGGTTGTACCACCACCTCATGATCCACCACCTATCGGACTACTCTCTTCCCCAGGTACCAGCAGTAGCTGAACTCATGCGCTAATAGACGACATAACTGTGTGATCCTCTCGGTCACCCCCGTGTGCTGAATGGCCGTCCCCCGGGGATATAAGGTCACCTGCAAGATCCCTAGTAAAAAAATCAATATGTGAAAAGAACATCAAGGAAAAATGGTCTCAAAGGGAAAGAAGAATTTACCCTATCGCTTGTCAGGAGATTCAAGACCTGACGCACCACCGATAAAGAGAGAGACTGCCTAGACTACCGGTTCGACTTCCGCCACCAGTACATAGGGCAGAAGTCCCCAACAGAATCATCCTTCAAACCAATCAATTGGGCGTTAAGCCCGATCACCTCAAAAAACCACGTCTGTGAAGGACAAATGATCCTCAATCAGAATAAAGAAATCGAGGAATCAAAACTAAAAATGCATAAAGGAAAATTCATAAAGGAAGGAATACCTCCAAAATATATGTGACGCCAATAAAGGTCTGCTGGTAACACCGGTTGAATGCATCCAAAGAAGAATAAAAGGTCGCCAAAGTCAGGATCCCCGAGTCAAAAGGAGGGATATTCGAAAATACCCTCAAATATGGCAAAAAACACAAGTGGACGACGTCACCAATCATCGCCACCAAAAATACCCCTAGCAACAAAAGAATAAACAAGAAGGTCATCTGCCACACCTACATCTCGTTAGACTCATCGATCCATCGACTCAATAACACCTCCTTCAAAAGAGACAGACGAATGGAGTCCCTAAAGACTATCCTCCCAACATTACCCAATATTGCCTCCACAACCGTCGGCATCACCTATAAAGTCTGGTCCACCTATATCTGGACCCCTCGCAGTCCAAACCCAGCAACTGATGCACATCTATATGAGTCACTATTATCTCCCTCAAGCCAAAATGCATGGTGTGGGTGGTATCCCACCACCTCTCCCTTAAATAGCAGAGAACGGCCATCGAATGAGGCATATCATCCAGTCCATACGCTAAATTACCAAAGTCGGTTGATGAAACCACCTAACGCACCATCGGTGGAAGGTGTTCCTAGACATCCTTGAACCCCGTTGTCCCCCGAGAACGCAGGTTTGACATAGATATATCAGTCTGTAAAATCAAAAGGAAAACCCCTTATCAAAATTCCAAAAACAAGGAAATACACAAAGGAAAAAGGAAGTACCAAAGGTTATTAACACTTACATAACTACTAGGGTTGACCACCCTACAAGATCGATGGTGCGCAGGCTCGCGCAAAAGACTCCGCTCATCCGCAACTCGCTCGAAACAGTCAAAGTCATTCTCACTAACTAATGTTAGGGACACCCTATCCCACCACTCTAAATGCGCCTAGTTGTCAAAATTTAACCACGCCATGTGGAATGCACTGCTTGAAAAATCTTCCATTTCTTGGTTTTAAAATAACGTTAGAACAGTTCGCACAAAGGAAAGGCTGAAGATAGAAGATCTAAAAGTTGTGAAAAATGAAGAAATATCGCCCCTTTTTATAGGAGGCTAAGGGGCATGCCTTCACTTGCTCGAGGTATCCCAAAAGACCGTGCCACTGCCGTCTGACACCTGCTACACCCTATCGCTCGGCAACTCCTGAAATTTTGTACAAAAATTCCCCAAAAATCCCGAAAAATCCCCAGAAAATTCCTAAAATGACAAAATGAATTTTAGAACCTTTTTACTAGGATTTTTTTTTTCAAACCTCTCAAATCCCCAATTAATACCACATTCTTCTTCCAGAATTATTTCCCCATAGGAATTGTTAAATCCAATTGGATATTTCCCCCAACAACATCTCCAAAAGACATCCCAGGAATTGAAGAAAATCCCCCAGTAGGGCTGCACCCAATCCTCGAATTAAATCTTTTCCCGTGTGGAGTCTCCAAAATTCCCTAGGAAAACCATACAACATGCTACAAACTTAAAGCCCTCAAAATTGGTTTTGACCCACAGAATTGGTCGCCTTTACTTAAAGCCCTAAGAATTGGCTTCGACCCTTAGAAGTGGTCACTCCTACTTAAGGTCCTCAGAATTGACCTCAACCCTCAGAATTTGTCGCTTCTACTTAAGCCCTCAAAATTCGCTTCGACCCTGAGAACTGGTCGCTCTCCACTTAAGCCCATAGAATAGGCTCTGACCCTCAAAATTGGTCGCTCCCACTTAAGGTCCTCAGAATCAACCTCAACCCTCATAATTGGTCTCTCTCCACTTGAGCCCTCAAAATTGGCTTCGACCCTCAAAATTGGTCGCTCCCACTTAAGGTCCTGAGAATTGACCTCGGCCCTCAGAATTGGTCGCTCCCATCTTAAAGCCCTCAGAATTAGCTTCGGCCCACAGAATTGGTCGCCCCTACTTAAGCCCTCATAATTGGCTTCGACCCACAAAATTGGTCGCCTCTACTTAAAGCCCTCAGAACTAGCTTCGACCCTCGGATTTGGTCTCTCCGACTTAAATCCCTCGGAATTGGCTTCGACCCTCAGAATTGGTCGCTCCAACTTAAGGTCCTCAGAATTGACGTCGACCCGCATAATTGTTCGCTTAAACTTAAGCCCTCATAATTAGCTTCTACCCATAGAATTGGGCACTACAACTTATCTCCCTAGGAATTGGCTTCGACCCGCATAATTGGTCGCTATAACTTAAAGCCCTCAGAATTGGCTTCGATCGTCAGGATTGATCACTCCTACTTAAGGTCTTTAGAATTAACCATAACGTGTAGAATTGGTCACTTTAACTTAAGCACTCAGAATTGGTTTCTCCCACTTAAGGTCCTCATAATTATCCTCGACCTACATAATTAGTCTCTCCCATTTAATCCCTTAGAATTGTCGCTCCCACTTCAGCCTTTAGAATTGGCTCTGACTCGCAGAATTGGTCGCCTCTACTTAAGGTCCTCAGAATTAACCTCGACCCACAGAATTGGTCATTCCCATCTTAAGTCCTCGGAATTATCTTCGACTCTCAGAATCGGTCGATCCCTACCATAGGTCCTTAGAATTGACCTCATTCCATAGAATTGGCTATCCTCGGCTCCCTTTAGATCTGCGGAATCGACCTCCCTCCAAAACATCATGTGGTGTCTATTCGACGTCCTTCACTTGTTACAAGCTCACCTGTCGAGGGTCTCTATAGAAACCACATTCTAGGACCACCTAAGTCCCTCCTTAGGTCCCTAGAACCTCCCCATTTCACTACAAACACTAGGTTATACTCCGAGTACTGATCTAGAGGCCATCATGTGCACTCAAACCCCGTTTGACTCGTATCAACTCTATTGATAGACCAAAAGCTCAATGAATATTTGAAGGACTCTGAATCCCCTTTCCAGTGATCTTACCCATGCATGAATAGGCATAACAATTCGAACGAATATACCATTTTACCACCAAGAATCGAACTGGATGCCACCGGGCGCTCCCGGGCCCCGATTTGACCCCAGTCAACTTCATCGTTAGAGCGAAAGCTCTTTGAATATTCAAAGGGAACTGAAACCCCTTTTTAACGATCCCCCCCTTTCACGAAACGGCATAACCGTTCTGACAAAAAAATAGTTTTCCCCTAAAAATTGATCGAGAGGCCACCGGGCACTCCCAAGCTCTATTTGACCAAGGTCAACTCTTCAGCTCGAATGAGACGAATGACCCATTTTACTTCGAAATGTCACCGTTCACTTCTAGACCCCGGTTGACCAATGTCACCTTTTCGAACCATACGAAACTCTTTAAAGTATTGAAGTACCTCCCAAAGGTTTTCCCTGTGTGCGATTCTGATTTACCGTTCTAACGAGCTATCCATTTTCGTTCGACGATCTCCCATCCAAAGGACTAATGAGCGATATCTAACCCCATTTGACCTAAAGTCAACTTTCGGGCCCCATGAGCGGTCCAAATAAGTCTTGAAGGTCTCTAAATTACATTTCTAACGGTATACCGCATGCACGACTTGGATCAACGGATTTCATTATAAGACCTTTTTTCTAGAAATATTTGCACGAGACTATCGATTGGCAGGTCCATTTCCCTGCCTATCAGCAGTGTGTCTAGTGTTACCTATCGATTGACAGGGCTAGGTCTATACCGATCGGCACCCCCTTACCCTGTAAATAGAGGGCATGACCTCACTCCCAATACACACCTTAGATCCATCAATATTTGTTATCTCATCAACATTCTCTTGCAATTAGTGAAGTTTCCTCGTGTAAAATTCATTTCAATCATTCATTCCCATCCTTTCATACCCAATTTAGTAAAATATTATTATCTCTCATCCTACATTTATCTCAACACTCAAGGGAGTTCATCAAGGATCAAGATCAAGCTTCAATTCTCCAAAGAAGGTCCAAAATACTTCTCTATCTATCTATCTATCTCTATCTCTCTCTTTATTTTCTTTATTTTTGCATTACTTAGGTAATTTCTTAATCTATCTTTCGTTTTAGTTCATAGATATTAATATCTCACCTTTTTATTATTTATATTGCACATACTTTATTTTCTGTAAAAAACAAAAAGAGGGTTACACTTATAAATTCTAACGGGATTATCCATCACAATTTCTCAAAACTAAAATACATTTTCTAAACACACACATATAATAAATTTTCGTTTGAATCTATGGGATAAACCCCACCCTTATGCTGCATATGAACTACATGGACTTTGATGCCTTTATGGGCTACGTAGGCATTTCGGGCTAAAATCCAAGACTCGAGTCCAGTTTTCTCATTTTCGCATTTGTCTCCTATTCATCTATACTTTATTTTTATATATATTTATGATCCTTATTGCTATTTTATCTAACATATATTATCGTTTCATTATAACGATCAATATGTAGATAAACGCATACATCGTATTTTTTAAATATTATTTAGGGAACATTCCTATGGAGGACCTCACTCCATCTTTTTCATGATGTGAGTTGGGTGATTCCGATATCCATTTATATATACACGCACACACACTTCACATATAAATAAAGGAAAGAAGTAATGCAAGCCCATGAGAGACCGAAAGGGCGGGATGGGTGCCTAACACCTTCTCATTCCATACTCTAGCCCCCGAACCTTCGAACTATTGGTTTTATAAGCATCATTTTGTCTTTGATGCCTCTCTCTCGAGGCGACGACATGTTCTTTTGTTTGTTTCGTGCAAAACAGGCTAGCGACTCCATCTCATTACATTCACCCCACACTAACGACGGTCGAAGCACTCTTAGAGAAAGTGGGCGCAAGACTTTTTTTCTCCACCTCCCTCCCCCCCCCCCCCCCCCCCCCCCAACGAGGAGAGGGGAGAGGAGAGATATCCTAGGGATGGACACACTTGATAAATTATTTATCCTTATTTTAGCAAAATTTGCAGGGTTCATTTATTTAAACCCATCCTACAGTCTCCTCTAGTAATGGAGGTAGAGTGTTAGGATAAGGATTTGAAATAGGTATGAACCATAAGGGACCAAATTATTAAATAAATTAATAATTTAAAACAAATTAAAAATCATTTTTAATTTTAACCAAATTTTGAATTTACCAAATAAATCTATTTTGTCCAAATTTTATGTTGATGGCATTTAACAACGAATTAAAATATAAAAACCATCACGAACAACAAAGCATGATTTAGAGTGGAAACATTCGTAGGACAAACCATGATCGCACCCAACCCACATAAACTATACAAGTAATAAATATTTGAATACACGACTCAATAAGGACTCATACATTACTTATATATACGAGAAGGCTGACCACTATGAGGCCCCTTTTATGCATTCCCCTTCGACGCCTCTGCCCGTACAAGTGATGGTCTCTCCAATTCAGGATAACCTTCGTAAAACATCCTTGGAATTGTTATTCGCTAATCTTATCTTCTGAACGTTGTCCACGTGTAATCATACACGCTAACCTTTTTCAATTTAGAAGATCATTAGCGATCTGAAAACCTAAAGTCTTCTTTAGTTGCATATAGTTGACATGCTCTTAAGAAGGGAAGTTGCAAAAGCAATTTATTTTTAAAAAAACTTGGCTTCATCAATTTAAATACTCCTCTTAATGTGTTTAAATAGTTTTTCATTAAAATATATCCATTCCAACATTTACCATGATTATTACCCTTGTTTGTACAACGGAAACCTCGTTTCAAAAAGAGATTTTGATCGTGGGACTCTTGATCGGAAAAAATTTAATGGTGGTTCCTTTTTATGGTCACTGAGACCTCATTTGAAACAATCTTCGATCGAAGGTTTCTCGTTTGAATACTAGACTCGATTAAGGTCTGTTTTCCTAAATAAATAGGCTCTTAGTTAATACCATTTTGATCAAGGGAGACCTTCTTCAGATGTGGTCTATCCATTAAGACCATTGACAATTTTTTTTATAAAAAATAATAATAAAAGGTTCAAAAATTGTATTCATAAAATTCTCGTACTATCACTTCCAACCACTACCTTTACCAACTCTCTATTACGCAATGTAGTTGTTCGATTTGGTTCTGTAATCTCAGTCACAATGCCTTTGTCTTCATATGATATAAGATTACAACTCAATAGATCAATACAAAGATATATGGACTTAAATGTTAGTTCAGGAATTAAGAAAACACAGACTAAAACTTAAAGTGAGTGTAATACATATTCATACAAATCTCTCCATCAAGGTATTCCAGGACAAACCCAAAAATGGGAAAAAGATCCCCCGAAAAATGTCCGGATAAAGAACAATCCTATACATCAATTTACCCAATCCCAATTCCCCACAAGACTTGATGGAAATTTTGTTGCATATTCGATCAACAATATCAACATTACGAGCCCTATATGTCATGCACACTTAAACACATACCTTCATGAAGAACTGGAAATATAATATATATACTAAAATGACAAAATTGAAAAAATGCAACGCATGCACTAAAAAAACTACTAGTAAATACATTCCCCTTAATCCTAAAATTTCTCCCCCTTTTTTCTCGTATAGACAAAGGAAGAAATCAAAACAAAAGTCTATCACAAATCCATAAAATCAAGCAAATAAAATAATTATTCTAACATGTGCTCGACGAGGTAAATGGCAAAATAAGACTTAAATACAAACATAGTAATGCATATCAATAAAAGTAACATGTCCATATCTCAACATGACCAGTGACATCATCAATACCATCCAACCTAGAATGAATGTACTTAATAAGCGTAAATTAAGATGCTAAAATAAGAGACATATCATGATGTGAAAGAAATGATGAATATATTAAAATCATGGTTGTGTCTGACATGATAATATACAAAATGAAATAAACTCATGTCTGTCAACCATGAATAAAAAACAGAGTACCATAATATATATATATATAGAGAGAGAGAGAGAGAGAGAGAGATTCTCTCTTTCTCTAAAAATTACATCATCAAATAAACATAAATGATAAACAAATCTCCTACGATCATGCATCGCCTCCATTATCCTCACCAAATCTTGATGGTCAAGTTTTATCTCTCATATCCTGATCATGCTCCTCACTCAACCATCACTGTTGCTGTGCTTCCTCTCGGTACCAAGAAGCTACTCCCTCTCTAAAAGTGCTGCTAGTTATTCTTGCAGCACAACCATCTAATGTGATTGAAACTTCGTTGTTAATTTTTTTATCTAGCTAAAATGAAGTGAGCTGAGAGGGAAAAAGAAAATTTTACTAAGTTGGCAGTGCTTTGCAAATCTAGTTTAGTTAGTGTAGGTGAGGTAGTGATCGGAAAATATGTCTTAGGTTCTGGTACGTGCCGGGATTTGAAGTACATGGTGACATCCTCATCCGATAATGTCTGGCATCATCAGGCACGTGAGACATTGAGTGGTGAGTTATTACATCATTGATTCTCGAGAGGGAATCCAAAGTTCTCTTGTCGGGAAAAAGAGGTAATTTAGGCTTCAATATTGTGATTAGGGGTGTGCAAAAAAATTGACCGAACCGAAAACCGGCCCGAACTGAACCGAAACCGACGGTTTTTTTTAGCCCGGTTCGGTTTGCGGTTTAAGGATTTAAAAAACCGACAATATCGGTTCGGTTGTCGGTTTAGACAAAGAAAAAACCGATTCGAACTGAACCGAACGGACATCAATATTATATATTAAAAAACCCTTAAATATCTTTTATTTTTATATCCAAACACCATTAACCAACCTCCAAAACCCACCAAAACCAAAAACCGACCTACAAAAAATGGACCAAAACTGAAAATCGGTTAAAACCGAACCGAAACCGATGTGAATCGAAACCGGCAGTTTTTTTCATCGTCGGTTCGGTTTCGGTCTGATTTTTTCCAAAACAGAACCGATCGGTTCAGTCTGAATTGCGGTCCAAAACCGAACCGAACCGACCCGTGCACACCCCTAATTGTGATGGTGAGTAACATCTCCTAAGGTAGGGACATACGCATCCAGGTGTCTCCATAATTTCGTCTGGAATCCATGTACATCCAAATCACAGAAGGGAGGTTGATAGTCATGTAGTTATAGATGTCACATATAAACCTAATATGCTCGAGGTTATATATACTATGGTTTCCTAGCGACAATGATTAAAACTAACTATCTTATTCAACAAGTGAGAGACAAAATAAAGGGAGATACTCGGAGGTGCCCTACTGTTCCACCTTAGCAAAATGGATAATGTTGTTAACGGCGTAGTATCGGGTGAGATGGTTAGAGCAATCCTTATTGATATGCTACAAGAGTAAAAATTCGATTTTTGTGTATGTTATGGGTACCGTATATATTCATATATAGCATTTGCGAGTGTAAAATTTAATAAATAGAGAATTGCACTAGATGATTTTAAATGCAGCCCACCTAAAACGGAAAATGTTGTTCCGCGGAAGAAAAAAAAAAGTTCTAAAACGGAACATCATGTTTCGCTTAGGCTTTTCCCAACTTTTACTAAACTCCACTTTCTACCCCTAAATATTTAGTTCCTAAAAACAACACTGATTTTTGGCCAGTAAATATATTTTTTTTAATACTTGGCTAAAAAAATCATGTCTATATAATAATAAATTTACTGGCTATATTAAAATATATGGAAAAATTTCAAAGTCACTTCTCATTAACAATAATACTAACTACATACATGAAAATTGCACTGATTTTTGGCCAATAAATATATTATTTATAATACTTCGCTAAAAAACTCAAGTCTATATAATAATAATTATCCTGGCTTATTTTTTTGACTAAATAGTGATTTTTTATAACTAATAACTAAATATAAAATTAACATTACTAAATATTTAACTAAATATAAAATTAACATTACTAAATACCTATTTAATACCTCAATAACATTAACAGAAAATAAAAGAAGATAGTTATTTTATAACTAATATATAAATAAAACTTTAACAGAACATAGATTTTTTATAACTAATGGATGAGGTTCTAGTGTGAAAAAAATATTTACAGTGTGGGGGAGATAAATAAGCTCAAAAACATTAAATTGGTTGTTGAATAGTTGGTAAGGTAGTTGGGGTATTAAATTTTGGGGGGCTAAACATAATAAGATAACAATTTTGAGGGAGGAAAAATAAATTTTGAATAACCCTTAAGTGGAACATGATGTTCCGCCCAAGGGAGTCCTTGCCAATCCCAAACGCTATCGTTTTATATGCATATAGGGTATATTTGGTAAAATGTTGTTTTACTCACAACACTTTCGTGGTAGACACTAGTGTATATTTGGACTAATTTTTATCAAAATATATTATGTGCATAAGGGATGCTCTTAGAATGCTTGGGGTATTGGGATGATCGTACCCTGTGTATCTTTTTAATTTTGGTTCTAGTGTTGGATGACGATGTCTACATAGGTAGACTCAGGGACGAAGCTATGTGGAAGATGGGGTGGGCAAGTGCCCCACCCCAAATTTTCAAAACTAAACATTTACCGCTATATATTTTGAAAAATATGTATAGTGCCCCACTTAAAATTTCAATAATCAATTATAATTTTTATATATTTTGGTGATCATTTAGTAGCCACTCTCAACATACATGCAATATATTTTTTTGTTGGTGATACATTACATGGTATATCTTTATAACCATTTTTAATTAATTCAACATTCAAGAAATGATCGCATACTTTTTTCTAATATTCATTAGAAACCTTCTTTTTTTGCCTTTCACATGGAGATTGTACTATAAATCTTAGAACTAAGCTCCGCATAACTCAACTAAGTTTTAAATTTAGCCATTAATCACGTTATAAGGCCTTTTTTAATTTTTTTCCCAAACGCAGACTCTTAATTTGAACCGAAATTATATGTACGTCGATGCTCACATGTATGCATTGTAAAAGACTTATAATTGAATACAAATTATTAATTAAATATTTGTAAAAACGTAAAAATAACCCTAAATTTTTTTTCGATGGCTACTACCCCCGAACCCCCGTTACTGGTTTGTGCCCCACCCAGAGTAAAATCCTGGCTCCGCCACTGGGTAGACTCACACATCTATTGCATAGGTTCCCAACATTCACCATCTAACCATAAGGAGACAAATGTACCCTCAAGATCCATCAAGTAAATAGGCCTCTCTACCACCACCCACATTTAGTAGAAGTAAGTGGAGATAAATCTCTCATACTCCGCATGAGAATCCCGCCCAAGTGTGATATATCATGGATGGGGCTGAGGTGAAAACTCATTGGCTCTATTTCCCATTGAGGAAAATATCCACAAAGAAATGATTGGAAAAAGATATATGTAACCTACGGGAAGTCTAAGAACTTAGTCTAGGTCTAAACTGCAATCTAGGTCTCAGCTACAATCTAACCACATCACTGATATACAAATATCAATAAATCCCAACCACTAAAGAATAATCCCAAATAAACATAATTACGAAAAATATATACCCTATAAGATTTTTAATCACTACTGTATGCCCAAAACTAAAATTTTCAAAAAATTCTCTTATTTAAAATAACAATCCACACATACGTATATGTATATAGAAATTAAAATAAAATAGGTTATCAACACATAATATTATGTATAACCAAAAAAGGCTTTATATATGTAAAAAAGGAATAAACATCACACATATATAAATTTATATACAATATATCACAATATATAAATAAAAAAATAGAAACACCTGAACACATACCCAAAACCCAAAAAAGCTTAAAGCATCCACAATGGAGGGAGAAGAAAACAAGAGATTGGGTCACTTAACAGAATTTGACGCTTGTAGTGGTGGATGAAAATGAACAAATTCTGTAGAAGAATTTGTAAGCGTTCTCCAAGTTTAGAGAATGGTTACAAATTCTGTAAGGGTTCTTACGAACTTCATTTGTTCGTAGCAATTGATACGAACAAATGAAGTTCGTAAGAAATATAAATAATCATTTTTATCATATTTTTGGGTTCTTACGAACAACAAAAGTCCGTTAGAATTCCTCGGAACTTTTTTTGTTCGTAAGAAGTTTTAATTTTGTTTCCTACGAACTTTTATTGTTCGTAGGAATGGTTTGGCAAATTCTGAGTCTTTCACCACTGTGAGAATAGCTGACCATGAAAAGGTAAATCCACTTTTTCATTTGTAAACTACCATTCGTGAGTCTCTCTCTGATGTGGATGCTCTAAGAGAGATGCTCAAAAGTGATCTCCTAAATTTAAAATGACAAATCATAAGCTTGGATTGATAAAGGAGTGAAGAAACGATGATTTTTTGGTTCAATGCTACCTCAACTAGTATTTGAAAAGACACTTTGTAATGATGAAGATCTATTTGAACCTTATCCATCATTCGAACTAGAGTAGACCTCATTATAATGTCTCATTAGATCCATGCATGCCCTTATTCGAACGATAATATTGCACTCTCCTCCTAAAACAAAAAATTCCAAGAAAAACAATATAAAACTAGGGAAAAAAAAATAAAAACACGAGTATCGCCACTCACCGAATGATTTTAAATGCTAAAACCCCACATGTGTAACATAAGCGAATGAGAATTGTGTAAAGAACCCCCAAAAATAGTGACGCCCATAAAAAATACATACGAACCTTATAACTAACCTAATTGAATAAATTACGACACGAGTCAACAATACTAAAATCATTTTAAATTCTGCATGCATTAAGAAGTCCAATAAAGTCAAAAATAAAAGCACATACCAGACAAAAGTGTGCAAAACCATTCATCTTTGACTCGTGCCACCCTCAATCTGTGCTATTTAAAAATTTTCTTTTTTTTTCTTTTGAGAGTTTTACCTTCCATAAATATTTCATTATTTTCTTCTCTCAATTGAACAAATATGATGTTTTGATGTCTTTTTCCAATGATATATATCACCCTTGTAGACACCCCATTCTAGAATGGGGATAGAAAAGTTCACCGATGTAGATGCATTAGATACCATTGGAAACGGACTTACGATTTGTACTTTATCATTATTTTCCTAGAAAATTCACCTTTGGACAAACTATAGGCACACCTCACCTATGTCAATAGGGAGCAAGTATCTTCCTTGGCCACCAAGTCTAGAAATTCTGCCTATCCACAAGCCAAGGCTTATCCCGATCGGCATACCCCCCAACCTTCAAAGATTCCTATTTCAGGAAGAAGCCTTGACCTTATTGTTGAGGACCTTTTTTCAGACCCTCGGACCATTTTGCCTCGAAATCACTTCAGAACCTTTAAAAACATCCCTTTCAAAGCATTGTCTCGAAGATTCCATTACCTTGCATTTACCTCACCATTCACCACCAGTTTTCCACCCTTACGTCACAAATTAAAATTAGCCCATATTTTTTAAAAACCGGATTTCAAGTTACTTAGAAGGTCTACATTCTATCCATCCAAGCTTATTAATTTGGTGTCATTTCGTACACTTTACTAGTTTTAGCATATTTTTATCATTTATTTTATACTTTATCACCTCTAATCACCTTTTTTTACATATATTCACAAAAATTATATACATATAACTCAAAAAATCCAAAAAGAGGGTTTAATCCATAATCCCTAAATTAAAGTTTTATTCCATTTCTTCACATTATGACCATTTGTTCACGTTTACAAATCAAAATAAAAAAACAGTTTTGGGCTTATGGGTTAAATACCACCCTTATATTGTTTCGAACTATGTGAACTTTGATGCCAGTTTCGGTTACGTAAGGGTATTGAATTTTTCTTAGGATTGTAGTCCTCTTTTCCTCATTTTACATTTTTTAGTCATTATTCTTCCGATAGTATTTTCAAATATACGTGTGCTTATTTTTAGTAGTTCCTTCAAACATATGTACTCATTGTTCATAATGAGTCACGATCGGGCATACTACTTATATTTACAATGAATCATGATCCGGTATACAACTCACATTTGAATTACCTATATGCATATATTTTCCTCTTCTAATAGTTGTACTTCATTAAATGATTCATTCCCATCTTTCTCATGATGCAGATATAGTGATTTCACTTTTCACTCACTTTTCATGCACATATATATATTTCACAGCACATGCACGGTACACATATTAGGAGAAAAAGGAAAATATTATTTATACCCATGAGAGACTTAAAGGTAGGAATGCGTGGCTAACACCTTCCAACTATAAAACTTAGGCCCATTATCCATTATCTACTTGATTTCATAAGCATCAGTTAGTCTTGTGATGCCAATTATTTGGGGACACCTATATCATTTTCCTATTTTGAATAAAATAGGGTAGTGACTCCAATCTCTATATTTTTACCCCTTTTGATGACGATCGTTTATGTCCGTGAGAGCCCACGAGTGGAAGAAAGGGAGTTCTCCTTCCTGACTCCATTTTTTCAGACGAGATCCCTCATCGACCTGCACACGAGAACTCTCGTATGGTTATAATGGATAATTTGCTTTGGGCATTATTTTTTAGAGGGATAGACTATAATTTACATGGTCTTTATTTACCTTTTTACTACTTTTCTACATGTGTATATTGACGCGACTGAAAATGTGTCTCAGAAATGCGTTCACTCTAGGCTCAAGTGGAAGCCTGTCCCTCAAGTAATAATCCCAGTAAGTCGGGTATCGATCCTCAAGGAAAAAGGACAACGGAGTTGTGACAACGGGAAAAGACGGAGGAATCCTAACCTTCACTCTAAAAAGAAAGGGAAAATGATTTGGTTTTGAAAATGATTATAACTAAATGCAATTATGAAATTATGATAAGATGAAATTACACTAAACTACCTAAAATGCTAATGAAAGATGATTTGAAAACTTTTGAACTAAGTGATGAGAAAAACAGGATGGGAATACAATCCCCCAACCCTAGTGTATTGCAGTTATAATACTGATCGTAAATTTAACTGATTGATTTAACCCGGAATTTAGTACTCCCAAGCATTACGTATACGAGGTTCAAGCCTGCGTCATACATAATCTGAGGACGAGTAAATCGGTATCGCGATAGTAACACTCGAATTGCATTCTAAATCATCACGATTACCCAGAGGCAAACGAGATATAAAGACCTACAATTGTTATGTTGCTACGCAATACGGTTGTAATCAATCACTAAATTCAGAGGATTAATGTTAGACACGTGCAATTAACACATCAGGCTGGGTTCATGTATCCCGACCTTAGAAAATCTAGCCTAACATGCTGAAGTTAATGAAAACAATGTTTGATGTGCAAAAATTCATAATTAATCTAAAGAAAACTTATGAATTGATGTAGAATAGAATAGAAAAGAGAGAATTAATCACTAATTCTATCCAAAGCAGTAACAACAGCAATGAATAAAACTGATAATTAAATAAATTCTGAATAAAGCTTCAATCTTGGAATTAAAATGGAAATTGTATCTAAACTAGGGTTTGTTGGAAAAGAAAGGAAAAATCTATTATTCTCCCTAAAATCTCCGTTCTAAGACTGATAATAAAATGGGTTTATATACCCTACAAGACTCCAAGAGTTTTAGCAGCACTAGGACTCTTTATTCGAGGAAAATTAGAAAATTAAAACTACGACAGTCGGATCGGTCCCCCTCCTCCCCCGGACGGGTTTGCCTTGAATGCGGATTGGTTCTTTTAATTTCTTGGCGGACCGGTCCCTGGGTGGACCGGTTCTTTTTATTTTCTTCCTTATTCGGTTTGCCTTCGGTCCGGGGTTCTCTGGAACGTGTCAGTGCGGACCGGTTCTTTTAACATTTGGGCGGACCAGTTCTTTTAATTTTTGGGTGGACCAGCCCTATCTTTATTTGACTTTTTCTTCTATCTTTGACTGCTCATAACTTTCATACCGGGACTCCGATTGAGGTACCGTTTTTTCCAGTTTTCTTATAGTTGAAAGCTCTTTAACTTTCAAGTTGGACCCACCTCCAGAATAAGGCTTCAAAATTATGAAAATTCCCTTTACTCCCAGTTTTTTGGTCTTCTTTCATTGTTTTGAGTTCTCTTTGGTACTAACTTGCATGAAATACATGTAGAACACATAAGAGATACTCAAAATACGAAATACTTGCCAAAAAGGGTTAGTAGCATAAATATAAGTCAAATCCAATATATTTACACCGCACGAGATCATAAAAATACCGAAATTAAGGGGATAAATGTGAAGAATTTATGCCTAATCAAATCCCCCTAACTTAGAACTTTGCGCATCCCGAGCAATGTAAAAGAATCCTAGAAAGGCTTAACTCTTGAAAATCACATTTTATTGGGATAGAATACCTTTTTCGTGGGCAAACGATTGCATTTAGCGTATGCAACAAGCCTTTAAACCCCTAGGTCACCCTAGTAGGACGAGTGTTGTCTCGTGAGGGTTTGCAGAGAATATACCCACAAAATTTGACTCAAGGAAAAATTCAAAATACTTAAAAATTGTACAATTCAAACTTTCCCAGAAAATAGTCATCATCAAGTCATATTTACAAGTCTCAAACCGTAGTGCGTGTGTGCGAAGCCAAAAATTTAATCGCGAATTTCCACCGATTGACCATTACGTTACTTGTTCGAAAATTCGTTTTGATTTCAAATTCTCACGGAATGCTCTCTCAAACGAATCACTCGGAATTTGTCTATTCTCTCGGTATGCATGATATAAAGAGTAAATATCATGGAAGCAAAGTCATGCACACAAGTAGAAAGACGGAAATTTTATAGTGATAGGATCTCATCAATGGATTACGGTTTTAAAAATGGGAACATTGCCTCTTTTTCGCGCATTCAATCTCTTTTATTATCTTTTGGTGTATTAGCTCTCCACGCGGCAACCAATTTCGCAATTTAGACTCGGTTAGGACTTTTTTGGGTTTTAAGGTATATGGGGTAAAATGACAATGGTAGGGAGGTTGGAATTGGAAAAGTCATTAATGATGTCCATTTGTGCCTTTTCCGGGCTATTGCTCATTTTTTCTTCTTTTTCTATTTTTTTCTGTTTCTCACTTCTTTTCTTTTCTTGCTATTTTTATTGATCATATCTATTTTTTTCTTGCCCCTTTATATGCACTTTTCGGACTGAAATTTTGATTTTTTTTCCATTTTTCACAATTCTGGGCTATTTTGTTTTTTTTAAGGTTGTCAAACGAAAGGGAAAATCTATTCGGCTCAATTTGGGTTGCAAAAGGGGTGATTTTTCATGACTTTTTATGGCCAATATTTTTGGGTGAAAAACGATGGCCTACTTCATTGTCCAAAATGCCAATTGCGTTACCATATGCGTTTCGAGATGAATTTAAGTTTAGAGATCACTTTTGGCACGTTTTTCAAAGAAATATCACACACGTCTTTCATAACCGTTCAAAATGAAAGGATTGAGATCCTCGACGACTTTTTAGGCGCTGAAAAGAACTTTGAGTTAACAATTAACTCAGATTGATTTAAAAACTCGCAGAAAGTGATAGGCTCGAATCTCATCGGGTTTGTTAATCTCCACACTTATTCGTTAAGTCGTCAATTTTCGCTCAATTTCCATCTTTGGTCAATTTTGGCTTTGTGTATGTTGAATTTTACAACTTGAGACTTCAATTCGACTTTTAATGATATTTTGAAAATTTTGAATTCCAAATTTTATTTATTTTGAACAAAAATATTTTTGGGTTTTTCAAAATTTTATGATTTTTTTGGAAATTTCTGGGCATTTTGGAAAATTTGTGAAGTTTTAGAAATACGCACTTGTGACCCCCCCTAACTTAGACTTTTGCATTGTCCTCAAGCAAAAAGGACTAAAATCTAACTCAAAGCGAATGGAAAGTGCGGAAAAATAAAACAAACGAATATTTAAAATGCATAAAGACACTAAATGACCCTAGCACATGACTCAATAATACACTAAAAATCACCCCATACGCGTCGGGGGTGCGACGACCTCTCATCTCTCCACAAACTCACCCGACCCCACTCACGAGGTTCGATGCTCTCCTTGTCACTCCCGTCTTCCTGTCATATACCAATAACCAGAATAAGTTGGGCTCTCGCCCATAAATAAAGGAAAGGCTGGGAGACTCATCGTGACTACTCGAAAAGGGATCCATGGGACGCTTGCTCAAAGCATAGCTTGCGTGCACTGACTCGGAGGGAACTCCTAATTTTCGTTCAATTTTGGAATGCATGGGTCGGGCTCTAAGTCGGATGAAACACACCTTTTCTCCTCACTCGCCTTCGGGACCTCTAGTGGTATGGGTGCATGGTCACAAAGAAGGAATTCATCGATTTTATCTTTCCATTCGCTTTCTTCTAGGTGACTAAATGAATCCAATAGAGTTTGGACTTCGTCGTTGAGGATCTCATCCACCGGACCGAATTCTTTTTCAAATTCTTCCATGCTTATGTACCCTAGATCTCTCTCTCTCGAGTAGTGCCTACGTCCTCCCTTACTTGCTCTATCTTTAATTCCACCATTTTTCTCTCTTCTAACCCCCTATCTCTTTCTCAATCGCTGTATAAGTTCCCTCGCTCTCATGACTAGACATTAAGCAAGATTCTAAGGCGTCTCCACATAAATTTTCTTCAATGTGATCTTCTACGATCTCATCTATTAGGCTCACCACGTGAAGATCATCTTCTTCCCCCGTATGTTGGGCGATATGGAAGATGTTAGTCTCTAAAGTCATGTTCCCAAAGGTGAGTTGCATTCGCCCATTCCGAGTATTGATGATTGCGTTAGCCGTAGCTAGGAATGGGCGCCCAAGGATGATGGGATCAGGGTTGCTAGAGTTGAAGGAGGGCTCCGTGTCCCAAATGACAAAATCTACCGGGAAGTACAACGTGTCAACTTGGACGATCATGTCCTCGACTATACCTCTTGGGATCTTCACAGTTAGATCCGCTAATTGGAGAGTGACCTTTGTGGGCTTGAGGTCACCCAAGTCAATTTGCCTATAGATGGAGTAAGGGAGGATATTTACACTTTCTCCCAAGTCAAGTAAGGCCTTCTCGAATTTGTTTTCTCCAATGATGCAGGAAATGGTGGGTGCACCGGGATCTTTAAATTTGGGCGGGAGATCGTTTAGTAGAATGGAGCTCACGTCCTGTGCCAGAAAAACATTCTTCTTTACCTTCATCTTTCTCTTTACTATCAACAAGTCTTTGATGACTTTTGCATAAGCTGGAATTTGTTTAATGTCATCGAGGAAAGGTAAGTTCAGGTTTACTTGCTTCAACACTTCTAGCATGTCTTCACGTGGGTTTCCATTATGGGAAGGAATCAACCTTTGAGGAAACGGTACCGTGGAGGGTGGTTTCACTTCTACCTCGGGCTCACTAGCGTCTTCTTTGTCACTTTCATTTAAGGGGACATCATCGGCCTCTTTCGTGCCGGGCAAAATCTCCTTATATTTCGTTGTGTCATGTGGGGGAGGTGATAAATCAATGACTCTCACACTACGAAGAGTGGTCACAGCTTGACATTGCTCCTGATATTCAGTAGACGTGGAGATAACACTAGTTTGACCTTGGGGAGGTCGCTGGCCCTGGGCAGGAAACTTGACGTTCTCTTGGACACTCAACGAGGATTGTATCTTTGACAGACTCGCATTTATGTCGCCAATCAGAGGATCATATTTGGCATTGGTTGCGGTCTGTCTAGCGATGAATTGATTCATGGTATCCTCGAGAGTTCTCCGCGGTGGCGGGATATATGCTCCTGGAGGTGGTGGTGTTGCACATGTCCTTGCATGTGTGGGGCTTGTTGAAAGTGTTATGGTGGTGGAGGGGCAACATGTGAAGTAGGGTTCATTGCAGCATGTTGTTGCCCATAGCTAAAACCAGGGTGGTTTTTCCAAGAAGGGTTGTAAGAATTCTCGTGCGGTGCATCGAAATTACCCTTAAAACCTCCTATACCACTAACTTGCTCTTGAAGCATCACTTTGTAGGCGGGTATGGTCGGGCATTCCTCAGTTGAATGACCCGCCTGACAAATTGCACACACCTTTTCAACGGGGTCTGGTATGGATCCAATTGGTCCTCTTCCACATATGCCACGTAGGTCTCTCACTTCTTTCTCAAGTATATCAACCTGACTGTCCGCTATAGAACTCTTTTCTACATGAAATAGGCCGGACGCTGACGGAGTGGTGGTCACTTGACGATTTTGATTTTGAGCATTAGGGTCAGATGTATCCCAGGATTGGGTAGTCTCGGCGACATACCTCAAGTGAAGCTCAGCATTATGGGCATTTAAGTCGACAAAGGGACCACTTCCCATGGTTTCAACAATTTGCTTGGAGTTAAGATTCAGCCCATTATAGAGAAAAAAAATGATTTGCGCTGCACCAAATCCATGATGGGGGCATGAAGCAACTAAATCATTGAAACGCTGGTAACATCGATGATATGGCTCATTTTCATGTTGTCTGAACGCTTGAATTTGAGCCTTTATGGAGATTGTTCGATGTGGTGGGAAGAATTTCTTGAGAAATCTCGATTGTAACTCATTCCAAGATGGAATCGAGCTGGGAGGTAAAGACCATATCCAGGTCTTAGCTTTATCTTTGAGTGAGAAGGGAAAAAGTTTGAGGCGGATCACTTCTTGTGTGCAAGTTTGATCATTGAGAGTATCGCACACATCCTTAAATTCCCTAATGTGAAGGTATGGCTTTTCAGAATCTATACCATGGTAATGTGGTAACATCTGGATCATCCCGTTTTTAAAGCAAAATTGCTTGGCATTATACGGGAGTATAATGCATCCCGGAATGACAGTGCGCTCGGGATATAAAAATTCTCTCAACGAGCGATACGGGGCCTCTTCCTCACCGGCAGGTGCATTACTATGTTGTGGCATCTCTCTCTCACTTAACGACTCGGTGCTCTCACTTGGTGTGCTCGAAGTGTGCTCAGAGGTGTGTCCTAAGAAGGAAAATGGAGTGTTATTAGAGATTGAGTGTGACGGTGTGGGAGGTGGGATCCAGAACTGTGGGGCGTTTGGAGTGTGAGGGCTATCAGGGTTATACTCAACTATTGGATTTTCGTGAATGCTGGTTGGAGTATTATGGGGTGCAGGAGTGAGTTCAGAATTTTGAATTAATGGCTTATGAGAGATGATGGTGAATCTTTTTGTGCTTTTTGAATATTTTTTTTTTTTGGATTTTTGGAGATTTTTGGTCAAAGCTTTGGATTGACTCGATCTAATCCTAAGTCTACCTAGTTCCCAGGCAACGACGCCAAAAACTTAATGCGACTGAAAATGTGTCTCAGAAATGCGTTCACTCTAGGCTCAAGTGCAAGCCTGTCGCTCAAGTAATAATCCCAATAAGTTGGGTATCGATCCTCAGGGAAAAAGGACAACGGAGTTGTGACGACGGGAAAAGAAGGAGGAATCCTAACCTTCACTCTAAAAAGAAAGGGAAAATGATTTGGTTTTGAAAATGATTATAACTAAATGCAATTATGAAATTATGATAAGATGCAATTACACTAAACTACCTAAAATGCTAATGATAGATGATTTTAAAACTTTTGAACTAAGTGATGAGAAAAACAGGACGGGAATACAATCCCCCAACCCTAGTGTATTGCAATTATAATACTAATCGTAAATTTAACTGATTGATTTAACTCGGAATTTATTACTCCCAAGCATTCCATATACGAGGTTCAAGCCCGTGTCATACTTAATCTGACGACGAGTAAATTGGTATTTTGATAGTAACACTCGAATTGCATTCTAAATCATCACGATTACCCAGAGGCAAACGAGATATAACGACCTACAATTGTTATGTTGCTACGCAATACGGTCGTAATCAATCACTTAATTCAGAGGATTAATGTTAGACACGTGAAATTAACACATCAGGTTGGGTTCATGTATCCCGGCCTTAGAAAATCTAGCCTAACATTCTGAAGTTAATGAAAACAATGTTTGATGTGCAGAAATTCATGATTAATCTAAAGAAAACTTATGAATTGATGTAGAATAGAATAGAAAAGAGAGAATTACTCACTAATTCTTACCAAAGCAGTAACAACAGCAATGAATAAAACTGGTAATCAAATAAATTCTGAATAAAGCTTCAATCCTGGAATTAAAATGGAAATTGTATCTAAACTAGTGTTTGTTGGAAAAGAAAGGAAAAATCTATTATTCTCCCTAAAATCTCCGTTCTAAGTCTGATAATAAAATGGGTTTATATACCCTACAAGACTCCAAAAGTTTTAGCAGCACTAGGACTCTCTATTAGAGGAAAATTAGAAAATTAAAACTACGACAGCCGGACCGGTCCCCCTCCTCCCCCCAACTGGTTTGCCTTGAATGTGGACCAATTCTTTTAATTTCTTGGCGGACCGGTCCCAAGGCAGACCGGTTCTTTTTATTTTATTCCATCTAAGGTTTGCCTTCGGTTCGGGGTTCTCTAGAATGTGGCAGTGCGGACCGGTTCTTTTAATTTTTTTGCGGACCAGTCCCAGGGCGGACGGGCTCTTTTAATTTTTGGGCGGACCGGTCCTTTTTTTATTTGACTTTTTCTTCTATCTTTGACTTCTCATAGCTTTCACACCGGGACTCCGATTGAGGTGCCGTTTTTTCGAGTGTTCTTATAGTTGAAAGCTCTTCAACTTTCAAGTTGGTCCGACCTTCAGAATAAGGCTTCAAAATTACAAAAATTCCCTTTACTCCCCGTTTCTTGGTTTTCTTTCACTATTTTGAGTTCTCTTTGGTACTAACTTGCATGAAAAACCTATAGAACACATAAGAGATACACAAAATATGAAATACTTGCCAAACATGGTTAGTAGCATAAATATGAGTCAAATCCAATCATTTTACACCGCACGAGATCATAAAAATACCAAAATTAAGGGGATAAATGTGAAGAATTTATGCCTAATCATATATATGTTTCCACTTGTGATGATACTGGAAACAACACCACCGGTATGAGGTGTTGATAAGCTCAAACTAGCAATAACAATGGCAACACAAAGAGTAAATATCTAGTAGAAGGAGGTGAGGAGAAGAGGATGAACACTAGTATATTAGTGGTTCAGCCAATCTGGCCTACGTCCACTGTGAATGTGTGAGTAATTTCACTAGATGAAGGCACTAATGGCCATAGATACAATCTCTCAAGCTTTCTCTCTCTTTTGTGTAAACAAACACAGTTTTAGCTAGGCTTACAATTATCCATCCTTTTAAAAGGTAGAGGAAGACCTCTATATATAGTCGTTGGGGGGTGTAATGTACCCCCAAGCATGCAATGAGTACGTATATCAGGATCGAACCAGTATGATGATGACACCTGGTTTACTTTATATAGATAATGATGACCACAATATTCCCTCACATGAGGAGAATGATTCGGTTATAACTGATTTGCTCATGTGTTCCAAACCTTACATGTGCTTGCATATGCTCACACTTGTGCCATTGACTGATATAACCTCGGTCTAGCTGAGTACATGGTTGGCGAAGTCCGATGGTGTTGCTTTGTCTTGTCGATTGCCGACAGGGGATCGTTCTGGAAGACCATCCGAGGTTATGCATGAGGTAGGGTGCAACGTCGGCTAAGGAAGGGTACAACGTTGGCATAGCTTGATCCCATTATTTCTAATGACCTTCAATGATGGACAGTCGAGGTTGGTATATGAGGGTCGACCTTCCAAAAGACGACATTTTTTATGGTAGTTGGGAGTTTCTTGTCAACTCGGCTGTGAGACAGGCCGAGGTTAGTCACATTGAGTACGAGGGTGCATTTTAGGCATATCAATCACCCCTAGCCCTTAGTTTCCCATGTGAGTAGGTGATTGAGGGGTATGCTAGGCCGAGGCTGAGTTTATTTTAGTGCCTTGGGGTGTGAAGTGATTCCTTGACACATATCACTCACTGAAGTGACTAGCGTATTCCCCAAAGTGTTGATATTTTTTGCAACGCCTTTTTAGTTTCCAAGGGTAATTATGGGGGCATTGGAAATCACGCCCCATCATTGAGTAGGTTTAAAACCTTCTTCTCTTTCCTCATTCTTTTTTTCTCCCGCCTAGGCTTTTCTACAACTACGATTTCCTTTAAACCTCCATTGCTGGCTACGATTTAAGGTTCTTCGCCTCTTAAGTCTCTTCCTTCTTCCATCACACTCAGTCAGGTATCGCTCTCCTTCTCTCTCTTCATTTGTTAACTTTTATTTCTGGGTTTAAGCTTTTTCGATGACTTTCATTGTTCCAACGAGGGTTTTTTCCACTGTTAAGTGGTTGTAGGGGTAGGATATCAGTGGTTGAGTGGTGCTAGGGCCATTCCAGGTTGCTCTGAGGTTGTTTCAGCCAATAACCCCTTCCTTTCGGGCTTCCGACGAACTTTCGGTCACCTTCTTCGATGACCTGCCCTTGAGTGTTCTTCATTTGAGACCTTTCAACTTCCACCCTTTAACCTTTAATTTAGTTTCTTTAAGTTGTATACCGGTTTGTAGATTAGTCTTTCCCTTAGTTATAGTGTCATCTTCCTTATTCTTAAATCCTTGTACCAACTTATAGAAGAGTTCCCCTCTCTTCATGAGAAGACTTTTGAAAAGATTAGACAGATAGAACTAGCACAAGAGGAAGATCGTAGGGCTGAGTCCTTTCCCCTTAGACTAAGTTTTCCTCCTCCACCAAAGGTATATACCATGAGCCTGTAGAGCCTACTGAGCCTGTAGAGGTTCCTCAGGATCCTGTCCCAATGTTTGAGTCCTCTTCCTCAAACCATATGTCAACATATGAAGAAGGTGAATCTGTAGACTCTTTTCAAGAGGCCATGGATTATTCTCTTAGGCAAGGTGAGGTTCCTGAGGAAGCCGAGGTTTTAAGCCGTGCCTCGTCTCACCAAGGTGTTAGTACTTCACGTAGGTCTTTCGATATTGAAATCTTAGGACCAAGTGTGGAAATTCCCACCATTATTGATGCCATTTCTCTATCGACTGCCACCGGGGTTGAATTTTCTCAAAGGTTTCTCGGTGGTGCTCCTACAACTGCCCAGGCCGATGTTGTTAGGGATGGTGACGATGATGAAGGTAGAGATCTTAATACCTATGAGGCGGCCGAGTATGAGAGTACCGTCAATGAGTACGACCTTCTTACTTTCAGGAACCTCTATTCCATAGATTCTTCAATCATCCTTAGGAAACCTCTAAAGGATGAGAGGGCGTTCGATGGCCGAGATGGAGAAATCTGTGTTTATGAGCAAATGTTTAAGTTGGGATTTCGTCTTCCTATTCACCCAACCATCAGAGGTATACTTTCTCAAATAAATCTTGCCACTTCCCAACTGTCCCCAAATGCCTGGAGGGTTATGATTAGGGCCATCATCCTTTGGAGGGATGTTCACCATTCAGACCTTCCGATTAGAGTTTTTATAGGTTGTTATATTCCCTCATCTACCAAGAAGCATCCCTGCTACTATCACTTCTTAGCTAGGAAATCAGAGAAGAATATGCTCATGATTACCCAAAGAAGAACATTTCATTAAAAATGATATTGTTTCCTTAGAAACTCAATCTTCAAGCAATGACGACTCATCTCTTGAGTTTTAATTTCTCCCCTCCCCATTTTCATTCTTTGTTATCACACTGTCAGAAGTACCCGATGAGTCGATTTCAAACTTTAACGTGTTAAACCATTTTTCCAATGAGGAGTACTTGCTTGAGTTGCCTTCCATGATCTCATCTTTTCCTCCATGTGTTCCACCTCCTATTCTAATTTCAATATCCTTGGGAGGATATTCTGATTTTCTCGGTCCCCACATGTTTTTGTCACCCATTCAATCCAAATCCCCCATCATCCCTCCAAAACTTTTAATTGGCAATGGTTCATCTCTTCCGCCTTAAACATGTCATTCGTTGTTCAAATGGAATTCATATTTTTCGGAAGGCATGCTTGAGAGTGAGGGTACACCGGTTATCCTCCAAAGTCAAATCGCTTTCATGGTGGACCCTCAACTATTTAGACTTCTAGTGTATAGTTAGTGTGAAGCCTAAATAGTAGGTTGTATATAGTTAGTTTTTTATCATTTCTTTCTTTAGTTTTTCTTTCTTTTAATATTGTCTCTTGTAATTAGTTACCTTTTTTTTAGTTGTTTTTACTATCCTCGGTACTAACTTGTTTTATAGATTCTTTGGACTTGTTCTTATGTGGATAGCTCCAATTTTGGGTAATATCGCTATTCTCCTCTCTTTAACTTGATTCTTAATTCACATTGAGGACAATGTCAGGTTTTAAGTTAGGGGGTGTGGGATATTCTACCCATTTCTTTATTTAGTCCATGTTTTGCTCACATGTTAGTTACTTAGTATGCTTTTCTTAGAAAAATTAAAAAAAATTGAAAAAGATTTTTTATTTTTTCAACTTTTTATTGGGCACTTTGCCTTTTTTTTCGATGATAAATTTCAATAATTGCCTGATCTAATTGACAACTCAACGATGCATTTTCTCTATTTTAGAATATATTAGACTTTAGTCCTCAATCATTGATATTATTAATAACTTCATGAATTAAACTTTAATCCCATGAGGACATTCACTTTTCTTGCCTTATTGATTTGGTTTAAGATTTTTATAACTCGGTAATCTTTTGTTGCATTGTATATACTTACACTGAGTAAGATTTTTACCTTTCGTTGTTTGTGAGTGTATACACTTCTCTTTCCTCTTTGAAAACGTTACATTCGTTGGTAATATCTCTATTCTTTCATTTGATCGTTCATTAATTGTGTTCATATATGAAATGCATTACTTGATCATGATTTTCATATATTGTTTTTACTCGATAATTGTGTAAACTTTATGAAATGATCGTATACAATCCTTGTTATATCACCCATATTAGCGTTGACCTCACCTTAATGTTTTCCTCGACAACCCCTTTGAGCCTAAATATTAGCCTTTCGTTTCATTACCCAAAATTCCCATAACCAACTCCATATTGGAGTTATAAACCATACATATTACCTTCCATACCTTTGTTTGGAATGTTACTTGGGAATGAATGATGTTGTTGTTTTTTGGTTGCAGTTTAGGCATGTGAGAGTGTGAAAAGTAAAGAAAAGAAAAGAAAAGAAAATATGAGAAAAGAAGAAAAGAAAAGAAAGAGAAAGTTGTAAATGTTGTGTTCAATAAGCTTTGGTTACTCCCCCCATTATTATATTCAATGCCTTTTATGGAACTTGTCTTCCAATTTTTGAAATTTCCCGCATTTTCCCATTATCCCCAGTTTTCATCCCGAACACTTTGAATCCGTAGATACATATCCTTCGTTTCGTACCCTAGCCCAAGCCTACATTACAACCCTATACAAGTCCTATGTGATCTTAAGTAGATGTAATTTAAAAGTTAAAATAGTTTTGATAATCTGTGAAAATGAATTTCGCCTCTCTTAATGAGTGTTATCTTTCATTGAGATTACAATTTTCAATTTCATATATAGCGTTCTTCATTTGTGACATGTGTGCGGCCTAGCTTCCATTTACATTTACTCTTTATGAATGCATATTCCGTGTGTTAGCTCCCTGTTTCGAGTGAATTCACTTGATGAGTGTAATTCCCATGAGGATTGACTTATATGCTTGCTTTAACGTTTATCCGGTTTATTTAAATTTTTGCCAAATCACACTTTGCATGTGCTCGCTCCTCTCCCACATTTTAAGGTTTCAAATCTATGAGGTGCATTCTATAATGTTAATAATAGGGAGTTTTGTTTGAATTTGTTCATTATGCTAATAATGAGTATGAAATCTTTTTCGCTATTATTGGGTGTGTCATATGTTGGGTTGGGTTTATTTTGAGGAAACTGTATGATGTTTGACGACACTTGTCCACTAGGGGTAGGGGATTAATGGCTTATTGCATACGCTAAATGCAATCATCCTCCCTATGAAAGTGGAATTTATATTTTGATGCATATATACGTCTTGTACTGCCTTCTGTGGACTGGTTTTGTTTGTTTCATTACTAGGGACTAGCAATGTCTAAGTTAGGGGGTGTGATTCGTATTGAATATTGCATATTCCCCCGCCCTATATATTTATGCATTTTAACACTTTTACGGTCCTAAATGCCTATATTTGTATCATTAACCAGATAATCTCGTATTTTTGGATATATATTCATGCTTTGTAGGGGTTAATTGTGCTTTTGTAGGTATTGGAATGCTAAAAGAGAGGATTTGTTGCATTTCGGAGAAGTTTCTTCATCGGATGCTACTTCAAATTAATTTTAGTCAATTCTCATTTCTTCTCCAGCTCATGGGAATTCCACGGATGCGTAGTTCATTGAGTTAGCATCGCGTGGCAGTAAACGGCGCCTCGTTTCGAGTTCAGACGAAGAAGTTATGGCCATTTCCATAATGGAGCTTTCCCCCCATTTTTATGACCAAGAATACCAAGAAATAGAGTGTCGGTCGACCGGCCTTAGGTCCTCGGTCGACCGCGGATTGAGTTTTTGCCTTGCGAAGGAGACAGTGGGTTTTCCCTTCTCAATCGATCGATTGACATTTTGGGACGATCGATCGATCCTGCAAGATATTTAGCAATTCTTTTCTTTTCATTTATTTTTCCTTTATTTATTTTTCCACTAACTATTTAAGCTAAATTTTGGTTTGTAAAAGATACTATTTATATTATTAGGTTAGTTTTTGTTTTGGGAGCTAGGGTTTGGATATTTCATGGGTGTGCCATTTTCTCCCTCCGAGGGTTTGCTCATATAGAGGGGTTTGATCTGTCGAGGTTATGTAGAACACTATTCATCATCTTCTCCATCAATCCAATTCCATTGTTTGTATTTCTTGCTTTATTAATTAGATTTACATTCTTTCTTTTCGTGCTTTCTAGTGTAGATTTATCGCGTTTATTTATCGCGTTTATTTCATTCTTTGTAGCTAAATTAGTCTAGGTTGTGTCAGATTGAACTCATTTCGGGTTGACATGTTTCTTTGCTTTGGTGATGGATTTTTATGGGTCTATTTTGAGTGCGTTGTCCTAGTTATTACTCCTAGGAGATTTAACGGGGTATATTATGTACGCTCCGTGCTTACGACCTTGCGTGCGTAATTTTCGGGGTATTTGTTGACGCCAAAATCTTATTAGACTTGTATGTGAATTTAGGGGTGTGACAACTCTTGATTTAATTCATTGTCGAAACGAGACTAAATCTTAATAACTCGTCGGCCCATGTAACAATTTTATATTAATTAACCCGGGGGAGGGATATTCGATGCAACCTATAGTTTTATCCGCTTTGTTAATCTAGTTTAAATACACTCGCCTAGATTAATCTTTCCCTTTTTGCAACTTTTCCTTTTTGTGTATAATCATCTTTTACACTTTTATTTAGGAGTACTAAACCTTATAAATTCTAGCAACCCGTCTTTGTGGATTTCGATACCCGGACTTGGCCGATATACTAACATGTTGAGTGTAGTCATAAGTTTAGGTTTTTGTATTGAGACGGTGAACAGAGCACAACGATCAGCATAAGACACGCGCTATTTTTCACCCCTAATCATTGGCCATGACCAAACAACTGCAGCTGCAGAGACATAAGCCCTTTTCTTGTGAATCTTTTCGATAGTTGTTAATTTTGATTCCCCCTTTTGTTTGTAACTCTTATTTTTATGAACTCTGATGAACGCTCTTGATACTCTGTTTTGGAACTCTGAACCCTTTTTATGATAATAATTAGTTCAACTTCTTCACATTCTTTTGCTTCATACGATATTTTGCTTGAAATTTATATGTTTATGTTTCCCTACAATTGCGATGTTTCACCTCATATTTTCACCAAATAATAATGTTCAACGTCTGAGGTCACCAAATTATGATGCTTCACCTCTTAAACATTCACCAAATTAATGATTTTTAACATATGAGGTCACCAAATTATGATGCTCCACCTCATACTTTCACCAACTTAATAATGTTCCAAGGTCTGAGGTCACCAAATTGTGATGTTTAACCTCCAATTTCACCAAATAATGATGTTTAAGGTCTGAGGTCACCAAATTATGATGTTCCACCTCATAACTTTCTCCGAATTAATGTTTTTAACATCTGAGGTCACCAAATTATGATGTTTCACCTCTTAAACTTTCACCAAATTAATGATGTTTAACATCTGAGGTCACCAAATTATGATGTTTCACCTCTTAAACTTTCACCAAATTAATGATGTTTAAGATATGAGGTCACCAAAATATGATTTTCCACCTCATAACTTTCACGAAATTAATGATGTTTAACATCTGAGGTCACCAAATTATGATGTTTCGCCTCTTTAACTTTCACCAAATTAATGATGTTTAAGATCTGAGGTGACCAAATTATGATGTTTCACCTCTTAAAATTTCACCAAATTAATGATGTTTAACATGTGAGGTCACCAAATTATGATGTTTCACCTCTTAAACTTTCACCAAATTAATGATGTTTAAGGTCTGAGGTCACCAAATTATGATGTTTCACCCCATAATTGAGCAAATTAATGATGTCAAAAATGAATAATAAAAGTGTCAGCACATCATTGCTATCTTTTCATTAACATCGAGTGTATAAACTGGTACATGTATTACAAAATGGTAAGAACAACTGCAACATCATATGTAATACTTCTTTGAGTGATCGACATTCCAAGGGCTGGAGAAAGGTTCTCCTTCAAGATTTTATAGATGGTAGGTACTAGGCACAACCTCATCAACTACCCTATAAGGACCATGCCAATTAGGATGGAGCTTATTTTCCTTTTGCCACGTCTTCTTTAGGACTAGGTCTCCCATAACTCTAGGCCTTAACTTCACTCTTTGATTATAGAATCTCCCATTTCTCTACTAATAGTTTGCCTATCTTATCTGTGCATCCTCTCTTCTTTATTCAATTAATTCAAGATCAAGTCTTCTTTCCTACACAATATTGTGAGGGTCATATGCGTGAATTCTATGAGTAGGAAGTCATACCTCAGTTGGGATGACAACCTCTGAGCCATGGGCTAACATAAATAGAGTTTCTCTCATTGGTGTCCTCGTTGTCATCCTGTAGACCCAAAGCACTGCATATACCTCCTCTAACCATCTCCCTTTGGCCTCTTCCAACCTATTTTTTTATCCAATTAAGGATTGTTTGATTTCTGACCTCAGTTTGATCGTTTTCCTGGAGTCGGCCAGAGGAAGAGAAGAACTACTTGATCCCCACTCTTTCGCAGTATTTTTCTAAGGATATGTTCTTGAATTGGGTTCCATTGTCTGAGATGAGGGTGTTTGGAAGACCATACCTACATATGATGTTCTTCCATATGAACTGGAAGGTCTTATGCCCAGTGATTGTGATCACTGGCTCAACTTCTACCCATTTGGAGAAATAATCAATTGCCACTATTAAGAATCGATATTTATTTATAACTCTTGGTAAGGATCCTACCAAATCAATGCCCCATATTGCAAATGGCCAAGGGAAGCTAATTGAAGTCATAGGTTGATGAGGTTGATGAGTGATGGTGGATAACCTTTGGAACTTGTCACACTTCTTCACATAAGCAGCTGCATCTTTGGCCAAGGTCGGCCACCAGTACCCCTGGCTGATTATCCTCTTATCCAACAGCCTTCCTCCTATGTGACTAGAACAAGATCCCTCATGAACATCGTGCGAGATGTGTGGAACCTCTGAAGGGTGGACACATCTGAGGAGAGAGAGTAGGAATCCCTTTTTATATAGGACATCTCCTATAATTAAGAATTTAGCAGCCCTGAACCTTAGTTTTCTCCTTTCTAACTTCGATTCTGGCAGTTCACCCTCTATGATGTATCTGATGAGAGGATCTATCCATAAGGCTCCCATACTCATATTTATGCAAGGTCTAGCAACCTCTTCCTCTTTGATGGTCATCTTGAGCAGAATCTCAGCTGACACTATTCTCCTTATGTTTGTCCTTATTACTGAGGCCAACCCCGCGAGTGCATCAACTCGAATATTGTCTAGCCGAGGCATCCTCTTCATATTAAATTCCTTAAAGATCTCTAGAGTTGTTATCAACCTCTTCAGGTATCTAGTCATTCTTTCATCTTTGGCCTCATACACCCCCAGGATTTGGTTCACGACTAACCTTGAGTCACTGGGGACTAGGATCTCGTCGACATTGAGGAATTTTGCCAAAGAGAGACCTTCTATCAATGCCTTATACCCTGACTCATTTTTGGAAGTTTTGAAGTTGAACCTCAGCGCATATTCAATAGATGTTCAATCTGGTGTAGACATTATCATCCCTACTCCACATCCACTTTCACAGAACGACCCATCAACGAAGAGGTTCCAAGTAGTTTCATTACAGGGGAAGATTCCCTCTGATAGGGTCCCTTTCTTGAAGAGGTATCTCTATTCTTCATTCTCAATCGCTCTTTGTGGTGCTTTACTTAACTCAACCTCGTCTGAATCTAGGAAGACGTTTATGTCTGGTTTATCTGCGGTCTGTGACTCTCCTCAACGTCGACCTCTTCCCAGGTAGACTCGGCTATGAAGTCTACGAGTTCCAATCCCTTGATGGAAACCATGGGTTGATAAACAATATCGTATTCCCCAACTCGATTGTCCAAGTCATTAACCTTCCTGACTTCTCAGGCTTATGAAGGACCTGTCTGAGTGGGGAATCAGTGAGGATGACCATAGAGTGGGCTTGAAAGTGTGGCTTCATTTCCCTAGAATCATGTATCAAATCATAGGCTATCTTTTCAATCCGAGGGTAATTTTTCTCAGACCCTTGGAGAACCTTGCTATTGAAGTACACTGGTCGCTGTACTCCATCCTCTTCTCTTACTATCGCAACACTGATGACTGACTCTGAGACAGCTAAATATACGTATAGTTTCTCTCCCTGAACTAGACAAGATAGGAGTAAAGGAGAACTGAGGTAGGACTTAAGCTCTTTAAAAGTCTTTTCACATTTATCATTCCATTTGAAAGCCTTTCTAAGAATTTTGAAAAAAGGAAGACACTTATCTGTTGCTCTTGAGACGAACATGTTTAGTTGAGAAACTCTTCCGATTATCCTCTCAACGTATTTTATAGTTCTGGGTGTCTTCATTTCCAACAAAGCCTTGATCTTATCAGGGTTAGCCTCTATTCCCCTTTGGTTGATGATGAATCCCAAGAACTTTCCTGCTCCTACCCCGAAGACACATTTGTCCAGGGTTGAGCTTCATTATATATTTGTCCATGGTGTCAAAAGTTCTCTCAAGATCCGCCACATGATTGTCGACCTTCAAACTCTTCGTCAGGATATCGTCTGCATAAACTTCTGTGGATTTTCATATCTGATCCTCGAACATCTTATTTACAAGACGTTGGTAAGTAGCCCCTGTATTCTTCAGGCCGAAGGGAATGACCTTATAGCAATAGGCCCCCTTGTCTATAATGAAGTCTATCTTCTCTGAGTCTATCGAGTCTATGAAGATCTGATTGTACCCTAAATATGCATCCATGAAGCTCATGATCTCATGTCCTGCTGTGGCATCCAATATATGATCTATACGAGGTAGGGTAAAACTATCATTTGGGAAAGAATTATTTAAATCAATGAAGTCTATGCACATCCTCCATTTCCCATTACTCTTGGATACTATGACAACGTTGGATAACCACTCAGGGTATATGACCTCTTTGATGAATTGTCCTCTTTAAACTTTTTAACCTCGTCTCTGATGATATCATACTTTTCTCTTGAGTATACTCTTCTTCTCTGCTTGATAGGCTTAGAATCTTCTACAACATTAAGTTTATGGCACATAATCTCAGGATCAATACATGGCATGTCTACATGACTTCAGGCAAAAACACTTTGTCCCTTCCTTAACAACTTTATTAGTTCCTCCTTGACCTCGGGTCTTAGGGCTTTGATAACTTGGATGGTTTTTTTAGCTCATCCTCATTGAGGATGATGGATTTTACCTCCTCCGCGGCTTTTCCCCTTTTTAGATTTGTTTCATCCCTAGGGTCAAGTGTGTTGATGTTGTACATGGTTGTTGCCTTCTTATGAGACTCTCTCTCTCTTCTGCAAAGTTAATGTATCATTCACGTGCCGATGTTTGGTCACCTTGCACATCCCTTACTCCATAAGGAGTTGGGAATTTTAGCATTTTGTGGATCGTTGAAGGAACGGCCTCAAATTCCTTGAGGGTTACTCGTCCTATGATGAGGTTGTAAGCTGAGAAGACGTTTTCATCCATCGCAAAGAATTTGATTTTCCCGGTCAACCTTTTACGCCATTCATCTCCTATTCTAAAATCCATTTCATACATACCCAATAGATGAACTTTTCCACCGCTGAATCCCATTAAGGGACGATGATAAGGGACAAGCCTAGCTCTGTTGAGGCCTAGGCTCTTAAAACAGGGCCAAAACATAATGTTTTCAGAACTACCCCCATCAACGAGGATCCTGTGAACTTCATACCCATGCACCCTTGTGGTGATGATTAAAGGGTCATCGTGGGGAGCTAAGATAGCATTGAAGTCAAGTCATAAGAACCCGACCACGAGGGTGTCCATATCTACCTTCTTTCTCTTCTCGTGCTTAACCTCTATAGATGCCAAGTTCATAACCTCGACTTTAGCAACTACTTTGGCCTCTGCCATATGAGCCTTACGATTTACTACCTCTGAACCACCCCCTGCTAGCCCCCCATAGATAGTGTTCACACTGAAAGAGATCATACCGACCCACTTCACCAGGACATTGTCATCTTTTGGTGGGAGGTCAGGGTCATCATCATCATCATCTGAGTCATCAACTTTTCTGGCAGGGATATCTTCCCGACATTTATCATTTCTTTTGCCATCTCTTCCCCCATTAGAAGCTCTACCATCCACATACTTTCTTAGCATTCCAGACTTTAACATCTTCTAAATCTTGTCCTTTAGGGAGAAATATTTGTCAGTCAGATAGACGTGATCTTGATGGAACTCACACCATAGATTCGTATTTCTCTTATGCGGAGGAGCCTTCATCTTCTCCGTCCATCTCAGGGATCAATGATTATTTATTTCGTTGAGGATATATTCGCAACTCACATTTAAAGGAGTGTAGTGTGAGAACTTGTCACCTGCAGTTATCTTCTTTCCATCCTTCTTCCTTTGAAACTTCCCAATACTACCTCGATTCTCATCCTCATACTTTGCAGCCATTGCTTCTTTTGCATTCATGAACTTTCACACTATTTCTAGCAGCTCGACCATAGACTTAGGAGGGTCTTCTGCAAGCTTCCAAAGTATCTTTCCCTTCTGAAGTCCTCCAATGAGGGTTATGATGGCTATGCTCTTTTCATAGTCTTCTACCTCTAATTTTTCCTTATTAAACCTTGCGATCTAGTCTCTGAGGCTTTCGTTCTTCCCTTGCTTTACATAAAGTAACTGAGTCATCTTCTTTTGAGGTCTTACCCTAAAACAAAATTTGTGGATAAACCGCTCAGCCAATCCTTTGAAATTTTCAACTGAATTTTTAGGAAGAGAAGTGAACCAGATATGTGCAGCCCCAGCCAAAGTGCTTGAGAAAGCCCGGAACCTCATCTCATCAGAGATTGAATGAATGTCTTCTACAGATTGATACATTTCAATATGATGGACTGGGTTAGTACTACCATCGTACTTTGCAGACACCACCGGGGGTTTGAATTTGGCAAGTGTTGGGAAGTTGACAATCCTTGCCACAAATGGTGAGCCTTATGAAAACCCCCTCTGTAACGAGTCTCGGCTTTTTATGAGGTTCCCTATATTCTCTTCTAGCCTTTTGATGGAATCAGTCCATGATTTGGCAATGTCATCTTGGCCGAGGTTGTCCGCAGCCATTTCTAAAAGGTGAACTCAGGATTCTCCAACTGTTGCGCAACGTCGACTATTGACCTCCCCCTAACCACCGTCTCAGCCATGCGTAGGTCAGCCATGATGAGGTCGATGATTACAACTTTCCCTTTGTGAGATGGCTATGCTTCTTGACCTGGATCACCTCTGCCTTAGATCATTAACTGGGAGGAGCCTTTCAAATGTCGACCCTCTACTTAAGCGATCAAAAACTGACCCTCTCTGTCACGCATCACCATCTCGTCTTCCATACTAACCTCGGCTCTGTTGTATAGGACGTACAGTGTTGTTTGAGACCTCATATGACTCACAACAGTCTGTCGGGACATCCTCTGCCTCAATTTCATCATACCTATCCTCAGGGAAAGGGTTTCCTTACCTCCCCAGGCGTAAACACCTAGGTTCAACAATATCCCTCCTCCGTTGAGGAGTAGGTTGGTCCTTTCATGGTGCCTGGGGTGGCCCCCTGGCCTTATGCTGTGGTTGAGTATCCTCCAGAGTAATCATCTCCGGTGAGACCCCAGGTGGTCTCATTATGTTTTGGCATAGCTGGGAAAATTGATCCTTCTTCACTTGTTGAGTTGTAGACAAGGGCTTCAAGGTTGCTGCCACCTCAGCCATCTCGGACTGGGATGGTGCCTGGATGGAACAGGGTCCTCCAATACCAGATGGTGGAGGAGGTGGTGGTAACACTAGTGCCAAATGCTTAATCTTCTTATGAGAGGAATATAGAGCTTGGAAACCTTAAGGTACCTCATTCAATGGTGAAATAGCTCCATGCGAAGGGTGAGGCCTGGTTCACCACTAGACTCTACGGTGAGGTTCAACAGCAAAAGAGGAAGAGATGAATCTTCTCATTCCCATAGACGACACCAAAATGATGATGATGATGGAAACAACATCATCGATATGAGGTGTTGATAATCTCAAACTAGCAATAAAAATGGCAGAACAAAGTGTAAATATCTAGTAGAAGGAGGTGAGGAGAAGAGGATGGACACTAGCATATAAGTGGTTCAGCCAATCTAGCCTACGTCCACTGTGAGCGTGTGAGTAATTTCACTAGATGAACGCACTAATGGCCATAGATACAATCTCTCAAGATTTCTATCTCTTCTGTGTAAACAAACAGAGTTTTATCTAGGGTTGCAATTATCCATCCTTTTACAAGGTAGAGTAAGACCTATATATATAGTGCTTGGGGGGTGTAATGTACCCCCCAAGCATGCAATCAGCATGTGTATGAGGATTGAACCAGTATGATGATGACACCTGGCTGATCTTATGTCGATAATGATAACCACAATATTCCCTCACGTGAGGGGAATGATTCAATTATAACTGATTTGCTCACGTGTTCCAAACCTTACATGTGCTTTTATATGCTCGAACTTGTGTCATTGACTGATGTAACCTCGACCTGGCCGAGTACGAGGCTGGTGAAGTCCGATGGTGTTGCTTTGCATGTGGATCACTGACAAGGGATTGTCCTGGAAGACCGACCAAGGTTATGCATGAGGTAGGGTGCAACGTCGACTGAGGAAGGGTATGACGTTGGCAGAGCTTGATCCCATGAATTTTGATGACCTCGGATGATGGCCAGTCGAGGTCGGTATATGAGGGCCGACCTTTCAGAAGACAGCGTTTCTAATGGAAGTTGGGAGCTTCTTGTCAACTCGGTTGTGAGACAGGCCAAGGTTAGTGACTCTGAGTACGGGGGTGCGCTTTTAGCATATCAACTTGTATATTCCTATTTTTACTTTCATTCTCAAATGTATATATATTCCATGCTCATGTCACGCTATCCACGTATATTCTTTTCACTATCAAGCTCATTTTCTTATCATATGTATACGCCATCCCTTCTATCACATGCCTCATGATTTCTTCACTTGTATATATCTCATGATTCACATCCACTTGTATAAATCTTCCACCAATCACCATACTTATTCACATGCTTCACCTACTCCATGACCTTATAGGTAATTATTCTTATTCCCACTTGTATATATTCACAGGCTTCACATCACTTGTATATATCCCATGTCACTTCCACACTTCCACACTTCCACATTACTTTTTCTTTTACACACTTTTATGTTTTTAAAACCTTGTACATATCACCATGCTTTGTATATGGGTCGTGATTCATGCTAATTGTAAATAATTTATATAATTTGATCCATTTTTGTATAATGGGTTCCTTTTTATACCCCTTAGGTGTATTCCCATACTCTACTTAATTTTTAGTAGTTGTACATATTCATCTTATCATACATAAAACTTTGCATACAAATTATAATTAAGGCCCATGAATTTATCACACTACGTTATCTGAGCACTACATTTTGATCCAAATTTTTTCTCGTATCGAGGGGTCAGTTCGTGATTGTTAATCGGTTCAGTAGGGAGCAGTTGACCTATGTTATATGACTTCCACTTTCCATTGTCCATGTACCTTTGCATATATTTAATGGTTCCCCTCCATTGTATTACTTAAACGAATTCACGACATAAATTATATAAGAAGGAACTCATTCACGTACGTGAGTATATAATTTCTCTCTAAGACATACCATTACCATGAGGTATATTGTGAGATAATTCACATACACTCAAGTATATCAAATGGTTTTTCTACGCATACCGATTGATGATTGCCTTTATAGGCAATAGGTATATCATGGAAATCATGGAAAATGCGGGAACCCTTACAGTAGCCTCTTATGCATATACCTCATGTAGGCATCAACCCTATGACACTCAACCTAGTTTTCCCTTTTTAATGCGAAACTCTTCCAAAACATCGGGTTGTCTTAACGCTCAAATTTTTGTACGATTTCATCCCTTTTTAATACAGGACCTTGTCAATGAGCCTGGAAATAAGTAAAATTGTGTCTTCAATTGCGTATCCAATCCTTTCCCAAATTATACATTTCACTTTCACCCCATGTGGAACATAATACAAGTGAAACCTAACAATAACAACTACATTGAAGGTTCATTCTGCCTCACTTATTTAAAAATACGAAAAACACTTTTCTCTTCTTTTTTCAAAAAATACCAAAATAATCTTTTTAAAAAATTAAAATTAAAATATTCTTTCCCTCTGAGGTGCGACGACACTCTTTTCCCTGGCTCCCTATTAGCTCAGATCTACTATTAACCCACCCAGGAGTTCTACACCCTCACCATATACTTAGCGGAAGTAGAGGGGTCCTATCAGAGGTTCCTTATGAAGAGCATGGATAGTAATGCTAATGTTCATCCAAACCTAATGGTACTACTTGATCAACTCACTAAGAAGATATATAGTTTGGAATTCGATGTCCAAGAGATACAGAGAAATAGAATACAAGTTCTTCAGGTTACTGAACCAAATATCACCTTCCCCCATGTCATGGGACCATAAATTCCTAAGCTAATCTGGTTTCGAGAAGAGTATCAACATGTTCATCATCCTCCGTATGTCTCTTCTCTCCTCATCTGTCAAAGATGGGGGCTAACCTCCCAGTATTGATTCCTATTGATCCCATGGAATAAAGGTTAAATTGTTTTAAGGAAGAACTTAGATTGATTTTCAAAATGTCGATTAGGTCAAGATCTCATAGAACTACATGGATTACACCCACATGTCCCTTTATCCGAAGGCCTGACTTTTAAAATAGTTCAAAATATTCGATATAGAGAAGTTTATTGGTAACGAATCTCCCATTATGCATCTTCCCAACTACCACCACTCCTTGAGCCTACTAGGGGACACTGATGAAATCGGGGCTCAAATATTCCAATAGCATCTTAAGTAAAATGCCCTTCGTTGGTTCCTATCATTATAGGAACCCTGAATCCACAACTGGTAGGATACAATAAGGGAATCCATGACCCAATACAAGATTAATAAGGAATTGGACACCAAGATCTTCAACCACTTAAGAAGAACCCCTGAGAATTTATTAATAATTTCACAAGTAGTTGGAGAAAAAGGTAAACTACCGTGACCAATCGTCCATTTGAGTAAAAACATGTCAGTATTATAAAGAAGACTTTTTTTACTCACATTTGGACCTCTATGGGTAACCACTATTACCATTATTTTTTAGCCTTTCAAGAGGTTAGGGTTAAATCAAAGAAAATGTCCACAACTAGAAGGTCGAATACGAATAAAAGAATCCAGTAGGGCATAACCTAACTACCGCAAGTATAATAAGCCAGCTACTACCATTATCTCATCTATTAACAAAATATCTCTTCCAGCTACATCGTGGGCACGAAAATCCTGCCCAGTTGCATCCCAAAAAGAATACACTGAGCCCCATAATCCCCTTTCAAAAGTTTACCAATATCTCTTGTCCTAAAATCTCATCAAGCCTTTGGACCCTCGCCAATTGCCTAATCCACTTCGCAAAAACTTCAATCTTAACGTTTACTACGAATTTCACCAAATTTTCTGGCACACCACCGATCAGTTCTTCCCCAGACATAATGTCATCCAATATCTCATAGACAAGGGTGTTATCACTTCTCAAGTAAATCCTAAGTCAAACACTACCCAAAATCCTTTAGCAATGCATAGTTCAAGCACAAATACCATTCTCACTAATGAAGACCTAGATTTGACCCATCAACTAGAATCAAACCGATTACTAAACATAAACCTCATAAAATCTCAATTAAGTTACCTAAACCTCTCTAAGCTTACCTACCTTTCCTACTATATAGGGGACTTGAAGGTAATACTGAGATTAGAGATAATCCCCCCACTTACAATAGTGTTTGGGATAAAGGAATCTAAGTGTGGCAACTCAGCGTGGAAACCCACAGGGACCTTCCAGCGAAGAAGCTGACCGAGAGAGCTCGTCCTTTAGTCCTGTCGATGAATTTAGTCTTGTTGTATCTTTTGATTATATTTACTATGAGCTATAACAATTGTAATGATGTAACGAGAACAATGATTATGTGTGAGTTTGAACGGTACTTTTGAGAGACCAGGCTTGGTAGGACCTAGGAGAGATTTCATGCTCTATCGAACAACCTCGACGTCGTAACTTTCAAGGAACTTTGTTTGGAGGATTGAGAAGTGAGGCATCGTTGGGGCTTATCCTGAGCATCTTAGATACACCTGGTAAAATAATGAAGGACCCTGACCGTCGAACCTCGGGCGGAGCAGTTTGGAGTTCCATCGGGCATTGAGTTATGAACCAAATAGCCCTATACTTAATGTCACATCTACTGTAGGCGATGTCACTATCCAGCTAAATAATGTTAGATCTGCACTTGAGTAAACCACCGTGGTATTTGGGGTTATCAGACAGTTGGTGAGCCTCCTCTATGACAATAGCCCCCCAATGCACAGTGGTTTGGCAAAAGTCATGTCTTGGCATTTAATGTTTATAACGTGGAGATAACTAGTGCATCAGGTATTTAATGTTTATGACATAAAGTATGAGGGATGTCTTTCACAGGCATTAGTGGCGGAGTTGCCTCGGGGGTAGCGTGGGAGCCTATTTAAGGACCCCAACCACCTCTAAGGAGAGGATGATATTTTTGAGAGTTAATAAGTTATTACTACAGATGATATACATCAGAGAGAGAGAGTTATTACACACCAGAGAGTTTACTCACCCACCATTGTCATTTATTACGAAGCTTTTAATACTTGACAGAGATTCTTGAGGGTGGTTGATGTGTTTGGCTGCTTGCCAAGGTGTATTTAGGGTGATTACTTCTCTCTCCCTCTAATTAAGTTACTTTTTAGTTCATTACTACCTTCTGAGTTATACACAAGAGATTTGTGAGTTCAAACTGAGTCTATCTTTATGGAGTCATGTTGTAAGTCCTGTAGTTAATCAATAGTGTTGCTATTTAACTTATCATTATTGTACTCAAAAGGGGTTACGCCTCTATCTTATCTAAACTACCCTCTTACATTTGGCGACTCTGCTGGGGAGGCATTCTTCTAAGCTAGGAGTATGGTGCAAGAAAACGTTAATCGAAGGCTCAACTTTGATGATATCCAGCACAATGAAGAATAAGCGGTGAGAGAACTGGAGGCTCTAAGGGACGAGGCTCCTCGAATAGAGGTACCTCCAGTATAGGCAGCGACAGGAGCTCCAGGGTTGACACAAGCTTCCACGAGCACTGGGTTGGAGCCATCCCAAGTGGCACTCCTCATGAGTAAATTTTATGAGTTTTTACAAAATCCCGTAGCTTCAACGGTGTTGGGAAGATTTGAAGCTAACTCTTTCGTGACACCAGGGGAAGCCCCAACGGGCCCACCAAGCGCAGGAGCAACGAGAAGGGTCCTAGCAAGTATACCCTCTGTTGTGAATCGAGCAGTGGGAACATCAGGAGTATCAACGACCCCAAATATGATGATTGCTCCAGTTGCAATGGGCACTCAGCCTATCGTCCCATTGATTGTTGATCCAATGGCATCACCCATGGAGGAGATGAGGAAGGAGATGCTGAAAGAGATGCTGAAGTTTATGCAAGCTTTCTCACAATCTGCTGGCGAGGTAGCTTCGGTTCATGATGACTTTCTAACACCTTACCTGTAGACACCCCATTCCATTACCCCTAAACTCTCCTTAGGTCCCTAGTACCTCCCTTCATCACTACAAACCCAGGTCATGTCCCGAGTACTGACCTAGAAGCCACCGGGCACTCCCCAGCTCAATTTGACCAAAAAGTCAAACTCTTCATCTCGACTGAGACTGAATGAATATTCGAAGGGAACTGAATACCCTTTCTAACGGTTCGCTCCGTGCGCGATTCCGACTTACCATGCGGACGAACGATTCGTTTGCGTCTAAAACTTGACCTAGAGGCCACCGGGCGCTCCTGGGCTCTGTTTGACCTAGTCAACTCTTTAGCTTGACCGAGGCTGAATGAATCTTCAAAGTGCACTAAATACCCTTTCCAACCATCCGTCCCATACGCGATTTCGACTTATCATGCGGACGAACGATTTGTTTGACTCCGAGAGGTCATCGGATGCTTCCAGGGCTCGGTTGACCAAAGTCAACTCCCCAAGCCGGGTCAAACTCTTTGGAATGTCGTAGTTCATTTCCTAACCATTCCAATGGTCCACCCCGTGCATGATTTGGACTTACCATGTGGACGAACCATCCATTTGCGTCCGAATAATTCCCCGTCTAATGGACCGACAAATGCTTCGGAGACAAATTTGACACAAAGTCATCTCCCAAACCCGGGAGAGGTCCAAAGGACTTTCAAAGGACTCTGAATTACCTTTCCAACGGTTTGCCCTCTGCAGCTGATTTCCTGAAAAGGCCAGAAACACACTGCCAAATGGCAGGTTCCAGACCCTGCCTATCGGCAGGTGCCGATAGGCAGGATTAGGTATATGCCGATCGGCAGTGACCTGACCCTATAAAAGGAGGCCTTCACCTCATTTGCAAGAGGATCCCAGACCTGATAAAATTCACTCTCAACATATCCCAGAAACCTCTCTCGAAGGCAGCGTGATTTCAACCTCCAAATCCCTTTTTTTACTTCCACTTTTCATCATCCTTTTCATCAAACTTGGTGAATTAGCTACTCTCCATCATCATCCAAGTGCAAGGGATGCTTTCACACATTCAAGATCAAGCTTAAGGTCTCCAAGAAGGTCCATCTTTCTCAACTTTCTTTTCAAATTCCCTTAAATTTGCAATAAGTTGTTTTATTACTTAGCACTTTTATTATCTCATCTCGCACATCCTAATATACTTTTTATTTAGTATTATTGCACATCTCTTATTTTCATATAAATAAAAACCCAAAAAACAAGAAAAAGAGGGTTTGCTCACCTTTCTCACACCTTTCTCACCACTAAAACACTTTTTCTACACACACACACACACTCACAAATAAGAGATCCCCCATTTGGATTTATGGGATAAACCCCACCCCTCGTTTTGTATGCGAACTACGTGGACTTTGATGCCTTTATAGGCTATGTAGGCGTCTCAGGGTAAAACCCGAGACTCAAGTCCTTTTCTCACTTTTTCTCTTATTTTCCTATTTTCTCTAAATCTAATCTTCTTATATTCTATATAATTGCCCTTAGTGACATATTACTCCGTATACGTTATCTTTCCATTATAATGATCAACGTAGGGGTAATTGCTTAAATCTTATTTTTATAATATTATTCTTATATCTTCCTACGGATGACTCGCTTTTTCTTTTCCATGATACAGGTCGAGGATTCCTATCTCCACTATATATATACACATGCACACATATTACGGGGAAAAATAAAGGAAAATATCAAATATCCATGAGAGACCTAAAGGGAGGAACGGGTGCCTAACACCTTCCCATTTCGTAACTAAGCCTCCGAACCCTTCTCGAATCATTTTGGTTTCACATGCACCAGTATGTCTTTGGATGCCATCCTGCGGGATGGCTTCCCTTTTTGTCCTTTGTCTGTTTTGAGTAATATAAACTGGCGACTCTGAATCTCTCTACATTTTTACACCTAATCTCAAATGACGTCGGCCAAAGCGCTCCCGAAAGGGATGCGCGGGATCCGAGGGTCCTTTTCCTTCTTGCGCCCACCCGCAGGCGAGGATCGGGGATGGCCACAGTGGCAACTCCGCTGAGGATATATATGTTTTGAGGGATTGACTCTATTTACATGGATGTTATATTTGTTTATGTTTCCCCCTATATCTGCATGTTCCCCTTTTCCATCTGTTTCCCACGCTTATGCTTCTGTTCACACACTTGTAGAAAACTCTCCACGTACACTTCACACCACATGCACCTAGGATCACATATATCCGCATGTTGCATGCATCACCCATCCATACTTGGCGTACCTTTGGTACTTGTACTTTGCTCCCTGTTTGGCATAATCAGAGAAAGGCATTCTCATCATAAGATATTAATAAGATAATCATGCGTGATTCACACGACATCACCAAAGAGCATTGTTATTGACCAAATTTTACCCAGTAACTGGAGGGTCACTTCATGATGGGCGTTGTTCCGACAGTTCGCAGTTAGCCTAAGTGATATGACTTTCACCTTCCATTGGCCAAGTACCTTCGGCGTATATCGAACGGTTACCCCGCATCTTACCTCTTGACGGAAGTCATGACGGGAGGTATATCGCAGTGAATTCATTCACGTACGCCGAGTATATCGAATTCGCTCTCACATGTACCGCCCCCACGAGGTATATCGTGAGGCAATTCATGTACACTTAGGTATATCAAATGGCTTGACCACACATACTGATTGCCCGCAAGAGCAAGACGTATATCATGGAAGTCACGCCAAAGGGGGGAACCCATGCCGATTCACCCAACCAACTGCATACCCGGATATAGGTGTCAAACCTAGGACACGCACTTTAGATTGTCGGTTTCGACCCGAAACTCTGTCGAAATTCCGGGTGGGCCTGCCGCCCAATTTTCACGCATTTTTAAAATGGGACCCTGTCCGTGAGCCTGGTTACAAGTCCATCCGTAGCTTTGCATATATTAAAAACCCTTTTTTTTCCAGGCTGGTGTCCCGTACGGCATTGCATTTAGGAGAATTAAATACAAGTGAGAACATAATAATCATAATAATCATCTTGAGTTCCGTCTCCAAAAATATTTCTCTCTTCTTTATCAAAAATCCAAAAACATTTCTCGCGTCTTTATCAAAAATCCAAAAACATTTCTCCCTTCTTTATCAAAAATCCAAATATAGTTTCTTCCCTTTTTCTCAAAAATAAATCTCATCCTACGCCTTCTCAGGTCGATTGCAAGCCCTTGTCCTGGCTCCCTATTGGCTTCGGTCTTCAGTCAAATCACCCCAGAGTTTCATCCGTTCCTCTACTACTTCTTCCGAGTACAGAATCCATCCACTTTCTATGGAGAATACAGATCAAGTACCAGTCATACAGCCGAATCTGACGACAGTCCTAGCTCAGCTCGTGTCCAAGATAGACAACCTCCAAATCGAGGTCCAAGAGATGCAACGAAACCAGGTTTCAATTCCTCAAGAGCTCGAGGCCCTATTCCCTCGTGATATGGGTCCTCCCAAACCTATCTGGGTTCCCTAAGAATATCATCACGATCCACGTGCCCCTCCTATCAATGGGTCGCCGCCTACCCAACTTTCAATGCTAAATATTGCCCAGCCTATGGCTAACCTGCCTATGGTCATTGATCCAAAGGACGAGGAGTTGAATAAAGTCAAAGAGTATCTCAAGATGCTCACCAAAAAGTTCGACCAAGTTAGGATCTCTAGGAATTACATGGACTACACCCACATGTCTCTTTATCCTAAAACGAGGTTGCTCGAGAAGTTTAAGATGCTAAACATCGAGAAGTTCGGAGGGAGTGGACCCCCGATTGTTCAACTTCGCAGTTATTATCGTTCCATGACTCTCCTAGGGGCTTCTGAAGAAGTGATGGACCAATTGTTTCAGCAAACTTTGAAGGATAGTTCCCTCCGATGGTTTTTATCTCTTGAGGAATCCAAAATCCGTAGCTGGGAGGATCTAGCCTGAAAATTCATGTCGCAATATAAATAAAATGAAGAGCTTGAGGTCACCTGTTGTGATTTAGAGCTGCTCAAATAGAATCTAGGGGAATCAGTCAGTAACTTCATAACCCGGTGGAGGGAGCAAGCAGCTACCATGACCAATCGTCCATCCGAGGAAGAAAAGGTCAACATTGTGAAGAAGAACTTCTTTCCTCATGTTCGAGCGACGATGGGAGGACAATAATATCCCCACTTCCGAGATCTCAGAGAGAATGGAGTGGAAATCGAGGAAAGCCTTGTTAAAACAGAGGTTGATCCAAAGAAGGTTTCCGGACAGTTCACCCCTAGAAAGTATGACAAGCCTGCCAGTGCTACAGTCTTAACCATCAATAACATCTCTCAACCAACCACATTATGGGCACCAGAAAGCCTCCCTGCCCCCATTCGAAGGGAATACACTGAGCTCCATGCTCCCCTCTCCAAAGTTTACCAAGCCTTGTTAAGCCGAAACCTCATCAAACCCTTGGATCCACGTCCATTGCCAAATCCGCTCCCAAGAAACTTCAAGGACGATACTCATTACGCCTTTCACCAAACTTCCGGCCATACCACCAATTAATGCTTTCACCTTCGAAACATAATCCAAGATCTCATTGACTGGGGTACCATCGCCCCACCAGCCAATCCTAATCCACACACTACTCACAATACACTTCCAAATCATGCCAATGCCCTCTTTTAGAAGAAAACCCATATTTTGATCCCTCGACTCAAATCACACCCATATACTCTCCTAAACCTCTTTAAATTTTCCCATATTTCCTCCTATACCCTACTAGCCTCGCTGATCAGGCACTGTCACTCCTCGCTAGAGCATGCATCGTTGTCCATACCCGTTGTAGAAATATGAGTATGGAATTGTCAGAGGTGTTAAACCAACTCCTAGAGTTCGGGCTGAAATTTCCCTCACAGATGGTCATCGATTGCCAGAAGTTCAGCACACTATTTTTTTAAGCATGGAAATGGGCCCGAGATTCAGACAAGTGGGTGGTACCAATCGACGAAGTCAGCCTGGATAATGTTGTCCGGATTATGGCAAAATTATTCAGGCAAACCAACAACATTTGTAGTATCACCGGGTTACTTGACACTTCGAAGCTACAAGGGCGCTTGGTCCCTTCAATCACACATATCCCCAAAGAATGGGAAGACCTATATGAAGAAGCCATTGAAGTTGTGGTATGCATTGACTTTACCTGGAAAGAAAAAAATTTTACCACCGGATGGGGAGGGAGAGAATTGGAAGATTCAAGCGAAGAACAAGCTTCAGGAAGAGCAGGCCCAGTAGCCGACATATGTGGGATGATATCATTTGAAGAACTCCTCGGAGAAGTAAACAGGGTTGCAGAACAACCTGAGATTTACAAGGAAACGGGATTCATGTTCTTTCCTTCTTTAGTAAATCACATGACCATATCAGAGAGACATTACCAGGTTCCAAGATCATTACCAACAAATGACAAGGGGAAGGGCATTAAAAGCCCTCATAGGCCAGAAATGACCATTGAGACGCGTAAGATCCTCGATCAACTGAAGAAAACTCAAGCTAACATCACTATATGGGGACTTTTCATGTCCTCCCAGCTACACATAAATGATTTAATCAAATTGCTCACTGGTCCCATAGTTCCCCCCTCTACCTCACCAGAAGAAGCGGTAAATCTGGTCGGATCCTTGACCTCTACCCAAATGCTATCATTTTCTGAAGAAGAAATCCCCAGAATTGGTCCAAATCACAATCATGCACTCAACATCTCCGTCGAAGTTATGGGGAAGGCCGTGCCACTCTCCCTTGTCGATAACGGATCCGCCTTGAATGTTTACCCTTTGAGAACCTTCAAGTGTTTAGGCCTGAAAGAAAGCAACCTCGCTCCAACCACTTCCGCTGTACGTGCCTACGATAATACCCATCGTGAGGTGGTGGGATCCATAATACTTCTAATAGGGGTTGGCCCTGTATAAACCTGTCGCTGAATTCTAAGTCATAGACATCCCAGCTTGTTTCAACCTGTTGTTCGGACGACCCTGGCTCCACAATATCAAGGGTGTGTCTTCCTCACTCCATCATAAATTGAAGTTCTTCGCCAACGGGTGAGTCATCACCATTTTGGGCGACGACGAAAATATCGAGGGTGCTAGCACCAACAGTCAAATCCTTGAGATACAACATGGGTCAAATGATATGCTCCTATCAAGATTCCGAGTTGAGCCACTCCTACTCTCGGCAGGGGACGGTTTCAAAGAAAGGGTTTGTCTGGAATATGACCCTCATGGAAATGTCAACGTGATTCATATGTTCAGAAACATACACTTCATGCCCGGACTGGGACTAGGGCAAAGGCAGCAAGGGATACTTGAGCCCATCGAACTAAAGAAAGATTTTCCTCCTTATGTCTTGGGGTATCAACCATCAGAACAAGAACTCAGAATGATCAACCAGTCTCGACCAAAGAGAAAATTAGAATGCATCCCAACTATCCCAGCAGACTCCTTGAATGGACGATTCATCAAAAAAGGCGAAGACTTCCCCTTTTGCGGTTTTCCAGAACCATGGTATGACCACACAGATAAGAAGATGAAGCCTAGGATGGAGATCTTTTTCCAAGATAGCTACCCATGGACTGAAAATTTCTAACACCGCGTACAACCGCTCATCAAAGGTACCGAAGAGACTGAGGAAAGCGATTCTAAAGATTCCTTCAACTTACAGACACTCGAGCTGGCACTCTGCATGGTTCGTTCAGGCACTACATCAATGGATCCATCCCGTATGATTAAAGCTGCTGATACACCTCTCCTCAACTGGAATGCTATGCGAGTTCTACCTCTTGAAATCCTCCCTAACCCTAATGTTTACCCTATTTCCTCTTCTGTTGTCTATCCTTGTTCAAATGTAATCAAGACCTCTTTTGATAAGGTTCTCAATGTTGTTTTTCCTATCAATGAAATAAACGAATATTTTGAGTATCTTGTTGTGCCTTACATTAACTGCTTGAATTCTAATCAAACTTTTGATGATGATGATGATTTTGCAAATGAACAATTCTTAACTGATCTAAATAAGGTTAATAATAAAAAACATAACCGCGTTCAAGTTAATGAAGAAGAGACTGTTGTTATTAATCTTGGTTCTAGTAGCCAACTGCGCGAGATTAGGATAGGGGCCACCCTTGACGAGCATGAGAATGCATAACTCAAAGAATTGCTGAAGGAGTTCATGGATGTCTTCGCATGGTCCTATGAAGATATGCCCGGCATTGATCCTGAAATAGCTCAGCAAGAAATCCCCACTCTCCCAAATTATGAGCCGATTAAACAAAAATTGAGAAAACTCCCCACCGAATGGTCGCTCAAGTTCAAAGAAGATGTGGTTAAATAGTTAAACGTGGGCTTCATTCGGGTGATCGAATATCCCACATGGCTAGCCAACATAGTACCTGTGCTGAAATCAGGGGGGAGGTTCGAATGTGTGTAGACTACCGAGATTTAAACAAAGCTTCTCCAAAGGATGATTATCCGCTACCCAATATCGACATGATCGTGGATAACACAACCAGTCATGCTCTCAAGTCATTCATCGACAAGTTTGACGGATACAACCAAATCAAGATGCACCCAGATCACTAAGAAAAAACCGCATTCATCACCCCATGGGGAACCTTTTGCTACACCATTACGCCATTTGGTCTCAAGAATGTTGGGGCTACCTACCAAAGGGCCGCCACAACCATCCTGCATGATCTGATTCATAAGAAAGTCGAGGTTTATGTGGATGATATGATTATCAAGTCCAGAACTTGAAAAGGTCATGTTCCCACTCTGCGGAAGTTCTTCAAATGACTGCGACTGCATCAGATGAGACTTACTCCACAAAAGTGTATCTTCAGCATTACAAAGGGAAAACTCTTTGGATTCATGGTCAGCGAAAAGGGGATAGAAGCAGATCCTGCAAAGCTGAAGGCCATACTTGAGATGCCACCACCCCGAACAGAGAAAGAAGTCTGAGGTTTTCTTAGAAAATTATAATATATCATCCAGTTCATCAGCCAACTAACCTCCATCTGTGAACTGATCTTCAAGCTCTTCCGAAAGGATTCAACCAAATTTTGGAACGAGGCATGCCAAGAAGATTTTGACCGAATAAAAAATATCTGACCCAACCTCCAGTGCTCATTCCACCACAGCCTGGTCTCCCTTTGCTCCTATACCTAACCATAACCGACACTGCAACTGGGGCTTTACTAGCCCAATACCTTGAAGACTCCCGCAAAGAAAAAGGCATCTATTACGCCAGTCGTAAATTGGCCGGGTACGAGGTCAACTACACTACTTTGGAAAAGGCATATGTCGCACTTGTCTGGGTCACCCAAAAGTTACGACACTACATGCTCACCTTCCCCATCAAACTTGTATCCCGAATGGACCCCATTAAATACCTTCTTGAGAAACCCGCCTTATCCAGTCGAATGGCCCGATGGTTGATGCTCCTAATCGAGTTCGATATCATGTACGTCACACAGAAAGATGTTAAAGGAAGAGCCATCTCTGACTACCTCTCCGATTACCCTGTAGAAGAAGAAGATGTCTGGATCTCCGAATTCCCAGATGAAAATATCCTCTGTACTGCTCAAGATCGCCTTCGATGGAAAATGTTCTTTGACGGCGCTGCTAACAAAAATGGATATGGCATTGGGATACTTCTGATCGCCCCAGATGACTCCCACACTCCCATCACCATTAAATTGGATTTCCCTTGCGCCAATAACATGATGGAATATGAGGCATGCACAGTAGGACTCAAAGTTTCTCTCAAGAAAGGTATTCAATACCTTGATGTCTACGGGGATTATGCCCTTATCATCGGTCAAGTGCTCAGAAAGTGAAAAGTCAAGGACGAAAAGCTCCAACCCTTTCTTGCCCAATTAGAAGAGTTAGCCTCCCGATTCTGAGATATCACCTTCCATTACCTACCCCTAGCAAAGAATAACCTAGTTGATTCTCTCTCTACCTTGGCCTCCATGGTTGACATGGCCGAAGGAATAACAATAACCCCCTTCCTAGTTCAAAAGCAAGACAAACTAACCCACTGCTACCATATTGAGCTTGTCTCCACCGAAGATCCCAAACTAGCCAATTGCTTATACTATGATATCTGGTGCCTTCTTAAACATGGTAGGTATCCCGAGGGTTCCAATAAGAAAGACCGAATGACCCTCTGAAGACTAGCCGCCCATTACATCATCTGTCATAAAGCTCTCCTCAAAAGGAACTTCGATGGAACTTATTTACACTATATCGCAAGGGCTGAGATTCAGAAGATAATGTAGAAGATCCACAGCGGGGAATGCGGGCCCCATATAAACGGTCACATGCTTGCCAAGAAGATCATCCGGCATGGTTACTACTGGACCACCATGACCCAAGACTGCACCGCCTATGTCCAGAAATGCCTTAAATGCCAATAATTCTCCAATCTTCAACACCTACCTCTACGAGAATTATACAACATGAACTCTCCCTAGCTATTCTCCACCTGGGGTATTGACATCATATGGAAGGTTACGCCAAAGGCTTCAAATGAACATGAGTTCATCCTGGTCGCCATTGATTACTTCACCAAATGGGTAGAAGCTGAGTCATGCGCAATATTGAACGCCAAGAAAGTGGCCAAATTCCTCAAGAAGAATATCATATGCCGATATGGGATCTCGTACGAGTTAGTGTTAGATAACGGGTTGCGTTTCGAAGCAGAAGTCACCGAAATAATCAACGAGTATGGGATTCAGAGACACAAATCTTCTCCCTATCGACCTCACACCAATGGTGCAGTTGAAGTCGCCAACAAGAACCTTAAAGTTATCATCGGCAAGATGGACGAAAGTTGTAGGGATTGGGCTGACCGGATCCCGTTCGCCCTCTGGGGCTATCAAACCTCAATCCGAACCTCTACTAGGGCTACCCCTAACTCCCTGGTTTACAGAATGGAAGCAGTGCTACCTGTGGAGCTAGAAATACCCTCGCTATGCGTCATGCTCGAAAGCAAAGTTAGCGAAGAAGGCTAGTGCCAAAGCCATCTTGATGAGCTAGCCCTGCTAAATGAAAGAAGATTAAAATCTCTTTACCATATACAGGGGTACCATCGCCGAATAGCGCGATCATTTAACAAGAAAGTCAAGGACCGCGGTGTCCGGGAGGGGGATTTATCCCTCAAAGAGATAATAGAACCCATCTGGGACCCTAGAGGGAAATTCAAGACCAATTAGAGCGGCCCTTACATTGTGAAGAAAATCTTATCCGGCGGTGCCTCCATGCCCACTGACCTAGATGGGGAAGAGATGGCTCGTCCAGTAACCTGGACCATCTCAAGAAATTCTACCCCTAGTCCAAAATCTCGGCATGCTACGACTCTTCTCATCCCCCTTCTATTCTAAAAAAAAAAACTCTCTTCATTTCCCTCTACCCAGAACTACGTGGGACTGATCCTCTACAAAAACTATTTTCAAACAGATAAAAAACTTTTCAAAAACCTCAGAGGTATGTAGGCAGCTCATACACCTCACATGAGTGCGGCCCTTTCTTTTTCACAAAATACCATTATTTTCTTACCTCCGAGAACGGCGGTTCATTCTAAAGAATACTTGAACAAAAGGATTATGTATGGCTTAGCGATCGTTATAGATAATTCAAATTACAAAATTCATCGGAAGGTACGGATGGATGATCAGAAACTTGCTTATTTCATAAATAATAAATTACAGCACGGATTACATAAGAAAAGGAAAGGATAACTCCCTTACCCCTACTACCATAAAAAGACAAATAAAATCCCCGCATCTATGACACAAATAAACTTTCCAAGATTAATGCCCATAGCTACCAGAGGAGCCTACACCCTCATCATCTACATCCTAAGGTCCCCAATCTTCCCCTTCTTGAATAGAGTGCCATAAATACTCCATAGACCGATGAGCACGAACCATCTTCAAAAAGACCACAACACCCCCTTCCATGGTGTTGGATGAAACAAACCATCTTTGTTCAGTCTCCACTGCCAACATCTTGTTGACTACTTTCCTCCATAACCACTTCATATAATCTTTGCGGACATGCCAAACTTTCCCGACAGACTGGGAGGGATGGGTCGACGGACGTCGATTTTTCCATAAAGATCCAAGCAACAGACGCAGACGCTTAGTCAAATCTTCTACCGAAAAGAAAATTTGAGGTCCGAGGTGGCATGGCCTATGCCCGTCCAAATTGGCGTAGAAGCCGCCAAGGGAAATAAAAGGAGGTCTGCCTGAGACCAACAAACCGCACATATGAATACTCTCCTAGCTCCAGAACAGGATGTAACTTCCCCCACCAAGGCACTGACCAATACAGACCACGAGCCCCATGCTCCATAAGCCAATGCTCCCAGTTCTCAACATACAGACCAACACTGATGAAGTAGCGCGAAAAGAAGTTGGGTACAACCGACAAGGGATATTCTGAAGGAGTCGCCAAGCGGAATCTTTCAGACAACCACATGAACAACATCATGGGGCTACCCCTTAGGAAGTCAGAACGACCTTCTCTCCCGGCATCCAGGCCATTCAGGGTCTCCACCAGTATCACCATCGTAGGATTGCGAAGGTATGACATCCATGAAGTAATGGATGTAAGTTGCGGGTCCACCTGTAATTCTCCAATCACCAGCAATAATTTTGAAACTAGACCCAGAATAACGGCTCCAGCATATACATCTTCACCTACTTCCTGTAAATGCATGGACTGCAGCACCGCCAGGAAGGAGATCATTCCTCCAACAACCAATGATCTGGCCGCTGATGGCAAAATATAAAGCAGCTCGGCGAATAAATCCCTGGGAGAACGAGAAAATTCGGGCAAAGCTGTGACAACACTGGGATTTACACCCAACATGGCAGAAAATTCCTTGTAGGTAGGACAAACTTCATCCAACCCAAAGCGGAATACATGGTCTTCGGGGTACCAGAATTGTACAGCCGCCATCAGCACGTTCCACTCAAGAGGCCGATTGCGCCACAAGGAGACTCGACGCATGTTGAAAGCATCATAGTCGACATTATAAAAGAACATTGCTTCCAAGACTTCGATGTAGTTAGAAAACTCAATGCTACCAGGGAGAGCCATCTTGCAAGGCTAAGAGATAGTGGGCAAGTAGGTGAAAGTGCAAAGGTGTGATGAAAACACTCCACCCTTACCCCTTTTTATACTTGAGAACCCTCACAAGAGACATAATCCCTGTAGAAATCGGAGGGAATCCTACCCCACAAAATACAAAAGGCTAAAGATGGTACCAATCAAAGCTTTGAAGTGATGGGACTGGACTGAACTGCCGATAGGCAGGACAAGGTGCTTGCCGATCGGCAACCCCTCATTTTTAGAAATTTCTCTTTTTCCTCTTTTGTCAAATCAGAAAACTTAATAAAAATAAATTGATATTCTCAATAGAATTTCAAAATCCCTTTTCTCCTTATATAATCCCCCTTTTTAATCAAAAACTTTCCTTCAAAAAAAAATTCAAAAATATTCCTTTTTACGGTCTCAGCAATAAAGTAAAAAGCACATGTGCATGCATTCATTCATCATTAATAAAAGATAATAAAAAAACTCCATTGCATTGCATCTATCTATGTTCTGTGTTACACTAATTTTGCAGAAAATAAAAAGTAAAAAGAAAAAACAACGGGACTCAGCCCAAACCCATATTCTCTCTCTCGCTCTCACTAAGAGCTTCCACCCGTACGATGTGCTCTCTTTCCCCTACGACGAGACGATGCGCCACCACTACCTGAGCCAGAGTCCTCTCCGGACGAAGAAGAGGGCACAAAGTAAGAAGGAATAGGAACTGCGTCCCGAATATGGGCAGTCGCCGAAGATATCCAGTCTCTAATGTCCCTTAACCAAGGCAAAATCAGTATCAAAACAGAGATGACCAAATTCGGAAAGAAAGAAAGAGAGGAACAAAAAGATATACCGCAGGTCGGAGGACCTCTTCTGTCAAACCCAATTCCTCCGGATACATCGCATGAGGATGGTGCAACATAGGCACTATCCCTCCATCAGCCCGTCGAATGGTGTACGAGGGGGTATGCAACCGCATAAAAGGAACCTCTGAAGTCACCGCTGTCGCAGATGCCGTCGAACCACCGCCGTTGTGGGAAGATCCCACCGCCCGACTCGAACTCGCAAGAGGGAAAGGCAGGGCATCATATATGCTGGGAGCCATCAACCACCTCTTCACAAAGTCCATATAGTCATACGGCGCAATCGTATCGATGTACAACAAGTAGGACTCGCCGATCATCGTCGCGATCCTCTCATCCTCCGACAGCAGTCGCTCCCGCCTCATAAACATGGGAGGCTGCGCAGGTGGCACCACCACCTCCTCCTCAGCAATCTGGTGAACTACCCTCTCTCCGAGATACCGGGAATGACCGAACTCATACGCCAGCAAACGCCTCATCCGCGCGTTCACTCCAGTCACCCACGTATCCTGAATGGCTGTCCCCCAGGGATAAAAAGTCACTTAAAAATCTCCAAGCAAGCATAAATCAATACAAGATTAAAAGGTGCAAAAAAAAACCCAAGACTGAAATGGAAACAGTCTTACCCTACCACTGGTCAAGTCATTCAAAACCTGATGCACCGCCTCTAGAGAGAGAGATCCCTTCGACTGCCGATTGGCCTTATGCCATCAATACAATCGGCAGGAGTCCCCAATAGTGTCGTCTTTCAAAGCGATCAATGGGGTTTTGCACCCAATCACCTCATAGAACCACATATGAATTCACAAAACAAAATATACGCATAAGGAAAATGCGAATGCATGAAAGGAAAATGCGAATGCATAAAAAGAAATGCGCAAACCAAAGAATACCTCGAGAAGGTACGTGGCTCCAGTAAAGGTCTGCCAGCAGCACCAGCTGAATGCATCCAAAGAAGAGTAAAGGGTCGCCAAAGTCAGACTCCCCTAATCATAGAAAGGGAGGTTCAAAAACATCCTCTGGTACGGCAGGAATCACAAATTGACGACGTCTCCGCTCGACGCCACCATGAAACCTCCCAACACCATCAAAATGAATAAACGGGACATCTACCTCACTTGCAGATCATCCTCCACATCAATCACCCTGCTCAGCAAAACATCCTTCAGCAGGGACAGCCGAATAGAATCCCCATAAAATATCCTCCCTACATCACGAAGTGCCGCACGCACTGCCTCCGGTCCCACCCGCAAAAAGCGATCCACCCCTATCTGCTATCCATCACAGTCCATCCCCAACAGCTGCTGCACGTCTATGGGAGTCATAGTCATCTCCCCGAACCCGAAATGGAAGGTGTGGGTAGTATCCCACCACCTCTCTCCCAGAGCACACAGGACCGCTATCGAATGAGGCGTCTCATCCAGCACCGATGCTAACCTACCAAAACCCGCTAATGATACCACCCAACACACCACAAGTGGGAGATGCTCCCAGAAATCCCTGAGCCCCGTCGTCCCACGGGCGCGCATGTTCTTTAAAGAAATATCAGACTGGAAAAATGGAAAAATCTCATCAAAAGTCAAGAAAGAAAGAAAAATCATCCAAAAGAAAGGAATGCCAAAGGTCAGGTTACTTACATAACCGCCGAAACTCACTCTCGAAGAGCGATGACGCGATGGCTCCCGCAGCAAGGTCCGCTCATCCTCAATAGGTTCAAACGCATCAAAGGCGTTCTCACTCCCCAAAGCAAGAGGCGCCCTAGCCCTCCAATTCACATTCGCCCAGTCATCAATGGTCAACCACTCCCGGTGGACTGCAGTGCTCATAAAAGAGGCCATTTCTTGAAGATCGACATTGACTCCTTACCTTCCTGAGGTATCCCAAAAGTCTGTGCCACTGTCGAATGGCACCCTTCATACCATGCCGACCATCACCCCCCTTAAATTTCGTACAGAATTTCCCAAAAAATCCAGAAAAATCCTCGAAAAATTCCTAAAAATCCCAGTAATGATTTAGAACATTTTCACCAAGAAAATTTCACATTCCCTCAAGCGGAACCCCTATTTCCCAGTAAAATCCTCAAAAACTCTAGAGGATCTCTAAGGATCGCCTGATCACTTCCCCAGCGGAGTCTTTTATAGCACCAAAATAGGTTGTTCCCCCTACGAGGCCTCCTAAGGAAACAAAAACTTCCCCAGCTATCAACTCCACATTTCAGATCAAAATCACAAAGCACTTTCTCCAACAGAATCAAAATCCAATCTTCATCCACTCTTAGCTCAGAATTAACCTCAATCTTGGATCCTCACCTGAGTTGGGTCAAAATTGACCCCGGTCCTTGATCGTCACCACTCTTACGTCAGAATTGACCTCAGCCTTGGATCGGCACCTGAGTTGGGTCATAATTGACCTCGGTCCTCGGTCGTCACCACTCTTAGGTTAGAATTGACCTCGGTCTTGGATCATCACCTGAGTTGGGTCAAAATTGACCCCGATCCTCGGTCGTCACCACTCTTAGGTCAGAATTGATGTTGGTCTTGGATCATCACCTGACCTCTTAGGTTAAAATTGACCTCGGTCTTGGATCGTCACCTGAGTTAGGTTAGAAATGAACTCGGTCCTCGGTCGTCACCACTCTTAGGTCAGAATTGACCTCGGTCTTCGATCGTCACCTGAGTTGGGTTAAAATTGACCTCGGTCCTCGATCGTCACCACTCTTAAATCCGAATTGACCTCGGTCTTGGACCGTCACTTGATTTGGGTTAGAATTTACCCCGGTCCTCGATCGTCACCTTTCTTAGGTCAGAATTGACCTCGGTCTTGGATCGTCACCTGAGTTGGGTCAGAATTGATCCCGGTCCTCAGTCGTCACCACTCTTAGGTCAGAATTGACCTCGGTCTTAGATCGTCACCTGAGTTGGGTCAAAATTAACCCCGGTCCTAGGTTGTCACCAATCTTAGGTCAGAATTTACCTTGATCTTGGATCATCACCTGAGTTGGGTCAAAATTGACCCCGGTCCTCGATCCTCACCACTCTTAGGTCAGAATTGACCTTGGTCTTGGATCGTCACCTGAGTTGGGTTAAAATTGTCCTTGGTCCTCGGTCATCACCACTCTTAGGTCAGAATTGACCTCGGTCTTGGATCGTCACTTGAGTTGGGTCAGAATTGACCTCGGTCCTCGATCGTTACCACTCTTAGGTTAGAATTGACTTTGGTCTTGGATCGTCACCTGAGTTGGGTCAAAATTGACCCCGGTCCTCGATCGTCACCACTCTTAGGTCAGAATTGACCTCGATCTTAGATCGTCACCTGAGTTGGATCAAAATTAACCCCGATCCTCGATCGTCACCACTCTTAGGTCAGAATTGACCTGGGTCTTGGATCGTCACCTGAGTTGGGTCAGAATTAACCTCATTCCTCGGTCGTCACCACTCTTAGGTTAAAATTGACCTCGATCTTGGATCGTCACCTGAGTTGGGTCGGAATTGACCCCCATCCTCGATCGTCACCACTCTTAGGTCAGAGTTGACCTCGGTTATTAGATCTTCACCCTAAGCTCGTAGATTTAAATTTGACCCGCAGAATTGGTCATCCCCCAACACCACTTCAGGTCCTCAGAATCGACCTAAACCTTTGATCGTCATTCCATCCCCAGCACACTCCTTAGGTCCTCAGAATCGGCCTCAACCCTCAGAATCAGTCGCACTCCCTCAAAAGCATCATGTGGTGTTTATTCGACGGTTATCATTTGTTCCAAACTCACCCATCGAGGGGCTCTGTAGACACCCCATTCTGTTACCCCTAAACTCTCCTTAGGTCCCTAGTATCTCCCTTCATCACTACAAACCTAGGTCATGTCCCGAGTACTGACCTAGAAGCCATCGAGCACTCCCCGGCTCAGTTTGACCAAAATGTCAAAATCGTCATCTCGACTGAGACTGAATGAATCTTTGAAGATCCCTGAATACTCTTTCCAACGGTCTCCTCCGTGTGCAATTCCAACTTACCATGCGGATGAACGATCCGTTTGCGTCCAAAACATGACCTAGAGACCACCGAGCGCTCCTGGGCTCTATTTGACCTATGTCAACTCTTCAGCTCAATCGAGGATGAACGAATCTTTGAAGGGAACTGAATACCCTTTCCAACTGTCCATCCCGTGTGCGATTCTGACTTACCATGCGGACGAACGATCCGTTTGACTCCGAGAGGTCACCGGATGCTTCCAGGGCCCGGTTGACCAAATTTAACTCCCCAAACTAGGTCAAACTCTTTGGAATGTCTAAGTACATCTCCTAACCATTCCAATGGTCTGCCCCCTATGCGATTTGGACTTACCAAGCGGACGAATGATCCGCTTGCGTCCGAACAATTCCCCGTCCAATGGACCAACAAACGCTTCCGAGACATATTTGACCTAAAGTTAACTCTCGAACCTGGTAGAGGTTCAAAGGACTTTCAAAGGTATCTAAATTAACTTTCCAATGGTCTACCCCGTGCATGATTCTGACCAATGGTTTGCCCTCGGCAGCCGATTTCCCGAAAAGGCCTGAAACACACTGCCAAATGGCAGGTTCCAGACCCTGCCTATCGGCATGTGCCGATAGGTAGGATCAGGTCTATGACGATCGATAGTGACCTATGCCTATAAAAGGAGGCCTTCACCTCATTTTCAAGAGGAGCCCAGATCTGATAAAATTCACTCTCAACGAATCCCAAAAGCTCTCTCGAAGGCAGCGTGATTTCAACCTCCAAATCCCTTTTTTACTTCCATTTTTCATCATCCTTTTCATCAAACTTGGTGAATTAGCTACTCTCCGTCATCATATAAGTGCAAGGGATGCTCTCCCACATTCAAGATCAAGCTTAAGGTCTCCAAGAAGGTCCATCTTTCTCAACTTTCTTTTCAAATTCTCTTAAATTTACAATAACTTGTTTTATTACTTAGCACTTTTATTATCTCATCTCGCACATCCTAATATACTTTTTATTTATTATTATTGCACATCTCTTATTTTTATATAAATAAAAACCCAAAAAAAAAGAAAAAGAGGGTTTGCTCATAAATTCCAAATAGGGATTCTCATACTTTTCTCACACCTTTCTCACCACTAAAACACTTTTTCTACACACACACACACTCACAAATAAGAGATCCCCCATTTGGATTTATGGGATAAACCCCACCCCTCGTTTTGTATGCGAACTACGTGGACTTTGATGCCTTTATAGGCTACGTAGGCGTCTTGGGGTAAAACCCGAGACTCAAGTCCTTTTCTCACTTTTTCTCTTATTTTCCTATTTTCTATAAATCTTATCATCTTATATTCTATATACTTGCCCTTAGTGACGTATTACTCCGTATGCGTTATCGTTCCACTATAACGATCAATGTAGGGGTAATCGCGTAAATCTTATTTTTCTAATATTATTCTTATATCTTCCTACGGATGACTCGCTTTATCTTTTCCATGATACAAGTCGAGGATTCCTATCTCCACTATATATATACACATGCACACATATCACGGGGAAAAATAAAGGAAAATAACAAATATCCATGAGAGACCGAAAGGGAGGAATGGGTGCCTAACACCTTCCCATTTCGTAACTAAGCCTCCGAACCCTTCTCGAATCATTTTGGTTTCGCATGCACCAGTATGTATTTGGATGCCACCCTTCTGGATGGCTTCCCTTTTTTTCTTTTGTCTGTTTTGAGTAAAATAGAGTGGCGAATCTGAATCTCTCTACATTTTTTACACCACATCTCAAATGACGTCGGCCGAAGAGTTCTAGAGAGGGATGCGTGTGACCTGAGGATCCTTTTCCTTCGCGCGCCCTCCTGCAGGCGAGGATCAGGGATGGCCACATTACCCCCAGGAATACAACGATGAGCCATACCCAAAAGATTATATTCCTCCTATTTTTGAAAAATACACAGGAAATGGTGGAAACTCGAAGGAGCCTATTAAAGGCTTCGTTGAACACTTGGTGGCAGGTATGGAGCCACTTGAGGCCCAGTGGGGGCTGTAGCCCCCACAGAGATTTAAAAAAAATTATTATATATATATTCTTATACAAAATTTAGGTGTAAAAATATTTTTATACTACATTGGGGCATATCTTGAAATAAAGAAAACCTTTTACCACTTAAACCTAACAAATCAAACTATTTGGGGGTTGAATGATGTTATGAAACGTTGATATTATAGACTATTTTATGATTTACTTGACTATTTTAGGGTTATAATGTTAATGTTGGTTAGACCTTGCTTTAATGTTGTTGTTGGTTTTTATTTTAGGACTAATTTTAGAGGATAATTAGGGATATTGTTGGTTTAAATTTGGGGCCGAAATGTTCGTTTAAATATTTATTTCTCGTTCCATTAGATTAAATAAATTACATTATTTTTGTCAAATACTAAAAAATATACTCAAAAAATTTGACTCGGGGGCTCCCGCCCCCGAACCTCCGAAAATGATTGCTAAATTAGCCCCCACTAACGAGAATTCTTGGTTACGTCCCTTCTTGGGGGCGCATTGATATAACAAGAAGCTCAGGTTGAGGGAATTTTCTAAATCCTTAAACGATAAAGCATATACCTGGTATTCTCATTTAGCTCCCAAGAGAATTTCTACATGGTAGGAGATGCATGTTTTGTTCATCCAGATGTTCTTTATGGCGGAAAGTGAGTTTACTTTAACCCAACTGGGAAGGAAGAAGCAACGACCAGGGGAAGATGTGGTGGTATACGCTCGAAGGTTCAGGGACAGGTCCCTCAATGTAAGTGAAGAGGCCAAAGAGTCCAAGCTGCTACAGATCTGTGCGAAAGGACTGCTCCTTGAGTACATTTTCCATCTTATCAATGAGACGCGCGAGGGCACTTTTTCGGCGTTCCTAAAAGCAGCAAGAAATATATCATTAGTGTGCGGACAAATATAGTGGTGGTGCCCATGATGCTAAGGCAGCCGATACAACCTGTGGAGGGGAGGTCTCAGCCCCCACGGGTAGGGTACACCGAGGGAGCAGATGGGGTTAAGGCGTCAAAGAAGGACAATGAAAGGAAGTTTGGAAGAGGGGAGACCCACTACCATTGCCTTGTATAGTGGAGAAGGCTATCAGCTGTTACAACGCAATGGTTCAAGGAGGAACGATCTACGAACCAAAGGGCATTCCCGTTGGGGAACCTGATGCAAAAATAAGGGTGGATCCCAAATATTGCCAGATTCATCGGAAGATCCAGCATCCAACAGAGGGTTGTTTCACGCTAAGAAGAATCATCGATAAGTATGTGAAGGCAGGTACGTTGAAAATCTCACCACAGAACGTTAACAACAGCCCACTCCCAGCACATGGGGCTAATCTGGTGCTGGCTTATGATAAGGAGGCTGAAAGAGAAGAAAGAGAACCAACGACGAGGGAAGGGGAGTTCGAAGAAGCTTTGGAAATATGTACTAAGGGGATGGCTAACGTAGTATTAGCCTACGACAAAGCAAGCGCTAAAGACATGGATGACGTATACAGCGTTGAAGGTGAGGAAGCGGACCTATTCTTAGAATATGGTGCAATTTCAAAATCCTCAAAGTTCACCTGGTTCTTCGGCCAAATGGTGATACCGAAAGAGAGTAGGTTGGAAATAACCCAGGCAATACTTGACATTGTGAGAAAGAACGCGGTCCCCTCGCTAAGATGGAAGGGACCCATGGCCAGGTTGGTGAAGAAGTTTCTATCAGAAGTAACCTTCATCGATGCGGATAGGGCTATAAGATATCCTCATAAGAGGCCATTATACGTAACCGCCATTGTCAATGGAGTTAGTTTTGCAAGGTCTCTTATGGATGGGGGAGCTTCCATCAATATCATGGCAATCAACTCTTTCTACACAGCCAATATTCCGGAAGAAAGGTTCGTCCCCATGCCCTTGGTGATTTTGGGATATGACAACCAGTCTTCCAAGTCCACTAGGTACGTGAATATTTGGATTGTGATGGAAAATATGAGTTCCCATATCAAGTTCCACATAATAGAGAGTGAAACTTCCTACCATCTGCTGATAGGAAGAGTGTGGATGCACAATCAAAGGCTAGTTCCTTCGATGTATCATCAATGCACCAAGGTAAATATCAAGGGGACAGAGGTGACCATTAGGGCTATGAAGAGGACCTTCTCTATCGAGAAAGTTCACTTGGTAGATGCAGCATTTTACACAGAATTGGAGGAGGATGTCCACATCCTAATAAGAAGAATGGAGGGAGCATGGTTTCCCTCATTCAGATAAAGGATGGGGCCCTTGAATGATCAGAATAAAGAGGTTGCAAGCAGCACAAGAGTGATGGCCGAAGAAGCTCACCAGGTGGTCCCTCGGCCCCAAAACATCTCGAAGCAACTCAAAGATAGGATGAGGCCTAGAGTGGATCCGATGGAACATGAGGTCCAACGACAAAACGTGCTGAGCTGATTTTCAGGAAAAAGAATGGCTGAGAGAAGAAGAGGAATGCAGTTATAGCTACCAGCAGGAAGTGCAAGAAAGTCATTACCAAAGAAGGAAAAGTGATATATCAGTTATAATGATGTGAACGGGCGACTGAAGAAGTTGATAATGAGGCTGATCCAATATATGTGTGCTTTTTAGTGGACCAACTAGGGTAATGTATGGTGATAGACAACTCCAACACAAAAGAGTTCATGGAAGATGTTGCTAAAGAACTAGATTACGTGACAAATCAACCGAAGCCATAGGTACAAGACTTGGAACAGTTGAACCTGACAAAAGAAGGGGAGGATCCAAGGCCTATTTTCATCTCAAAATATCTCAGTAAGGAGAAACGAGAGGCTTTGGTTGACTTGATTCGGGAGTTCATGGACGTTTTTATGTGGAAATACACAGAGATAGAAGGGATAGATGAGGGAGTCAGCTGCCACAAGTTGAACGTGATGCCTGCAGCCGTTCGAGTGAAACAAGCAATGAGAACGTACAAGTCTGAGCTAGATTTAAAGATAAAGGAAGAGGTCCAGTGCTTATTGGTGGCAGGGTTCATCAAACAGATACAACACCCGCTTTGGCTATTTAGCATTGTCCCGGTGGGAAAGAAAGACAAAAACTAAATAAGAATATGTATGGACTTTAGAGATTTGAATAGAGCTTGCCCTAAGGATGAGTTCCCTCTACCCTCCATTGACAGCTTGATAAATGAAATGACTAGTCATGAGATGTATAGCTTCATGGATGGGTATGTAGGGTACAACCAGATCAAGATGGACCCCTCGGATGCAGAGAAAATGACATTTAGAATCCCGTTGGGGAATTTCATGTGCAGAGTAATGCGGTTTGGACTCAAGAACATTAGGGCTACTTACTAGAGAACAATGATGGACATTTTTCACAACTTCTTTCACAAGTTTGTGGAATTATATGTGGATGATTTTTCATTAAATTAAAGAAGGAGGAATCCCATTTGAGCGATTTGAGGAGGGTGTTTATCCGATGCAAGAATTATAAGTTAAAGATGAACTCACTTAAGTGCGTCTTTGGAGTAACAAGTGGAAAATTTCTTGGCTTCGTGGTTGATCGACAAGGGGTGAAGATGGACCAGGACAAGCAACGAGTGATCTTGGAAATGCCAAGTCCAAGAACGGCAAAGGAGCTGAAGAGTTTCCTCGGTAAAGTCTCCTATATTAGGAGATTTGTGCCTGGATTAGCCGAAATGACACACCCATTGATGAAGCTGGTTCGAAAGAATACAAATGTCAAGTGGGAGTAGGTTCACCAGGATTCACTTGCTATACTAAAGAAGCTTCTCATTTCACCACAAATCATGGTTCCCCCATAGGCAGGAATACTGATGCAGTTATACCTCACATCTACCATGAGGTCGTGGTAGCTTTATTGGCATAAGAGATTGATAGGGAAGAACGACCAGTTTACTACCTCAGTAGAATCATACATGGGCTAGACGTCAGGTATAATATCTTGGAAAGGCATTGTTTAGCCTTAGTCTTTGTAGCATAAAAACTCAGACATTATAAGCTATATTTTACAATTCATATTGTAACGAGGTGTGATCCTATTAAGTACTTGTTGGAGAGAACTATATTAATTGGTAGGGAATCTAGGTGGTTCCTCATCCTCTCAGAATATAACTTGAAGTGAGTGGTTCCTCATGCAATCAAGAGCCAGGTGTACGCTGACCTATTGGTAATCTTCCCCTTTGAAATGTTCGAGCCACCTAAAGAAAGTATTCCAGGAGACGAATTTTAGGCCAATTACTTAGATGCAAGTAATGAAGAGTGGGTAATGTAGTTTGATGAATCTTCAGCGGAAAAGAAAGGAGGAGCATAGGTTATTCTTTTAAAAGGAATGGAGGAGATTTTCCTTTCCTACAAGCTAGATTTCCCTTGTTCCAACAACGAAGCAGAGTACGAAGCGTTAGTTTTGGATCTGTTGGAAGCCCTTCGAAGGGGGATTCGATCTCTTTCCATCAAGGGCGATTCGAGCTTGGTGATTCAGCAAGTGAATGGAGAATATGCGTTGAAACACCTGAGTCTAGAACCATACAGACCAATCATTTAGAGGCTTCTCAGCCAGTTCGAACGGTCCAAGATCAAGAGACATCCCCGAACGATGAACCTCCACCTGACGCTTATGCCACCATTGCTCAGAAGATGGTCATGAGTAGCGATACAACTACAGTCATAATTCAATGAAGAACAACTCCCTCGATAGTTCAGGTAATTATGTCGATGGAGGAGAACGCTGACTGGAGGGGAGATATTAGAATATAATTGGAATCCGAGGAAGGAGTGATGGAGGTAAGGGAATTAGCCCAATACTTCATAAATCAGGGAAACCTTTACTTCAGGAATGCAAGAGGATGGTTGTCAAGGTGCATCGGCCCAGAAGAGGCAGAGCGAATATTGACAAAAACACATGAAGAGCACTATGAGACAACAGAGATACCTCTCTACTGAAGAATCCAAAGAGAGGGATTTTTTTGGCCTATAATTAAACAGGACGCGGAAGAGCTACAATGGAACTGTGACAAATGCCAGTTATTCTTTGAAGCAGCTGAATATCATTTCGTGGAAGCTCAACCCGACTGGAGGCAGACCTATATTGACTTCATTAAAGATGGAATTGTCCCAATAAAAAAGATTAAAGTAATAGGACTCAAGCTAAGGGCCCGGAGGTTCTATGTTCAGGAGGGGCAACTTTATCGAAGGGGTTACTTCAACAGGCCGTTGCGTTGCATCATGAAGGAAGAAGCAGCCGAGGTCCTCAAATAGGCGCACAATCCAGCTCATATGGGAGGGGCCAGGTTGAATGACCAGTTGATGACATTGGGGTATTATTGGACAATCATGGAGAAAGACTCTACTGTGTTCGTTCGAAAGTGCAGGGATTGTCAACTTCATAGAAATATGATCCATGATCCATCGGTAGATCTACACTCCCTGGCAACGCCTTATCCTTTTCACACTTGGGCATTCGACCTGGTAAGGTAAATACATCCTTATTCAAGGAGGAATATATGGATACTAGTAACAATGGAGTGCTTCATAAAGTGGTCTAAAGCGATACCACTAAGAAGGGAAATAGCGGGGGCGATGAGCAACTTCATCAGAGAACACATTATTTGTCATTTTGGGATTCCAAAGGTTATTATATCAGATAACGGAACCCCTTTCATCAATTTAGAGGCAATGGTCAAGCCAAGGCAACTAACAAAACCTTGGTTAACATTTTGGCCAAAACGATGGAGGCTTTCCCAGGATTGTGGGATGATAAAATACCAGCTGTATTGTGGGCCTATCGAATAACCAAGAGGAAGCCTACAGGGTATACTCCATTCTCACTTTTTTATAGGACTGAGGCAATCCTTCCAGTAGAATTAGAAGTTCCCTCTGCTCGATATGCCTTACGAAATAGCATGCTCCCTCAGAGTAGGCACGTACAGTTGGAAGCGTTGGATGAACACAGAGATAATGTGATGCAACACTTTTAAATGTATACGAAAAATCTTTCCAGGGCATATGATAACTTGGTGAGACCAAGGAAATTCATGGAAGGAGATCTCATTTTGAAGGCCGTAGTGCACATCAGGGGGCTTACTCTACCTAAGTTTGCAACAAATTAGGAGGGAACTTTCATTATAAAAGAAGCTCATGACTCAGGCTATTGCTTCATTTCTAAGATGGAAGAAGATAAACCATTCAAGATTAACAATAAATGGTTGAAAGCCTATCATGTGTAAGAAATTATGTTTGGACCACATATGTATCTAGTTGTTGATTATGAATATACAAGTTGTTTTTATTATAACTAGAGTGGATATGAAAGAATTATAGAACTTCATAATATAAGTAAATAGTTCTAACACAAAGAAATGACATGGGAAAACAAACATTTTTTCTCATTCATAAACTTTGGCGCATTACAAAATTGGGAGCTATTACCCAAGAATTACATAAGAAGAAAGAAAAGAAAATGTATACAACAACTCATTGATCTAAGAGGAACCATAGATCTAGAGCAGAGAAAAAATATCCAGGAAGGCCCGAAGAAGCTGCTAGGCAAGACTGTTGGGCATTTATAGAAACCTCCAATATCGTTTGCGCTTGTGTACGATCGATGAGGAGTTTTTCATGTTTCAGGTTCACGAGTCATAGAGCTTCTTAAACATCCACTACCTCCTTATTGACAGCTTCAAGGAGAAGAGCTAGCTCAGCCAACTTAGCTTCCTTAGCCAGTTGATCCTCCTGATGTTTTTGAAGCAGTTCCCTCTGGTGGTCCAGTCACTGGCTCTTCAAGGTTTTTAAGTGCGAGATAAGTCAATCAAAGCGGAAGCCATCGCGACCCAACTCCCTCAGATGGCCCAGAAATTGGTTAAGGAGGGCTCTGCTAACGTTTGAAGTGGGCGCGCAATCGATTTTAGTAATAATGGTGGCCATGCCCTAAAGTCTGTAGCTCATCACAGGGATGTTGGAACGCAGGCAATCCACGGTAAAAGTCTCAGGATGATGGCTTGCAAGATGATCAACTACCAAACGATGGTTGGAAGACATCTAAGGGGAATGCTGAAGGACCATGAGGCAAAAGTCATGAGGAGCTAAGTCGGGAAGAGGGAGCTCACAACCAGATTCACTATCGGCAGCAGCACCTGTTGTGGAACAATAATCGTTGTGACTAGAATATTCTGAGATAATGGGTTCCCCTGGGGCAGAAGCGGTGGGCGAAAGAATTGGTGGAGAATCCTCTCGAGCAACCTGAGAACAGGTAGAAGAAATAATGAGTTTATGTAAAAATATTAACAAGCGTTTTCGTTGTTAAGTCACCGATATAGGTGGAGTTTATGTAAAAATCTTAACAAGTGTTTTCATTGCTAATTCACCGATATAGGTGGAGTTCATGTAAAAATCTTAACAAGCGTTTTCGTTGTTAAGTCACCGATATAGGTGGAGTTTATGAAAAATATTAACATGTGTTTTCGTTGTTAAGTCACCGATATAGGTGGAGTTTATGAAAAAAAATCTTAACAAGTGTTTTTGTTGTTAAGTCACCGATATAGGTGGAGTTTATGTAAAAATCTTAACAAACATTTACGTTGTTAAGTCACCGATATAGATGGAGTTTATGTAAAAATCATAACAAGTGTTTTAGTTGTTAAGTCACCGATATAGGTGGAGTTTATCTAAAAATGTTAACAAGCGTCTCAGTTTTTAAGTCACCGATATAGGTGGAGTTTATGTAAAAATCTTAACAAGCGTTTTCGTTGTTAAGACACCGATATAGGTGGAATTAATGGAAATCTTAACAAGTGTTTTCAGTTCTAAGCCAGCATCATTGATGAAGTTTGAGAGGTTAAGAAATGCAGAGAAATTAGCGAAGTACCTCATCAGTAGAAAGAACAAGAATGAGAGTCACCGTGGAGGCCTCAACGGCAGCCCTAACTGAAGAAGCCTCAACGGTCAGCAAAGCTCCCTCACCAATAAAAGTTACCAAGGCCAACGTAGGAGTTTCGCTAAAAGAACACGAGGAACCTCCAAATGATGCCCCAACATGAGTAGCAACCGAAGAACCACCATGTGGGACAGAAGCATCAACCTTGGTCTTGGAAAAAGGAAGTCCACTAAGAGTAAAGGGTGGGGTAAGGCTTGGCGAAAGCTGCAAACATGAAACCAAGTGTTAGACACGAGGAGAAAGTACAAGAAAAAGGGAGAAATACATCTAAGTATTACTTACCCCCGTTATGGCACCAGAAAGGGGAACCACATTTATGGGTCTCGTCAGCATAGTGGGAAGAAGAAGGTCAGCTAATAAGGACGCCATTTCAACCTAAGGCGTCCCAACATATTTAAAGTCAGCATGATAAGAAAGGGTATGGAAAAAGAAAAAAGATGTTAGACCTGACAAGTAAAATATTATATGTTACCTCACGAGCACTTTTCACAACCGGAATGAGGGGCAGAGTAACCTCAGGATGGGATGATAATTCAGAAGGGGCTAGGGAAGTTGTCTCTGGTTGAGAAGAGATGCCCCCGGATTCAACGGAACCTCCCGCCACAGCAACGTCTTTCGTGCGCATAGAGGTCGAACGACGGGAATAAGTAAGCCCAATCATAGAGGAGCGGGGAGGAGTTATATCGGCCTGAGAGATACCGAAACGTCCCCCCACTAAAGGGCTCACGGGGGGGATGGGTCTTTCTTCTTGAAATCCCTACACCAAAGTTATTAAGAGTTAAACATATGCAGTTTGCGTTAAGAAAATGTGAACAAACAATAGCAACACGCGCAGATACCTCAGATACAGAAGGATAATGAGTGGATATAACCACTGGCGAAGGAGGAGAGGCGGCGGCAACAGAGGGATCTGGTGAGAGAGGCACCTCGGGGGTTCGTTTCCTCTGGGACTTGCTACCCAGAGTCTTCTTCCTCGCAACCACATCACCAGTATCTCGAGGAAACTTCGAACTCTTTCTCCTCCTTGACATCGGCTCAGTTGGATTAACCAGGATTGTGGGGAAGGAAACCGAGGGAGGAACGATAGGAGCACGTCGTTGAAACTCAGAATTTATTCGTTCCACCTCTGTCAGAACTTTCCTTCTCAACTCCTCATCCATTTGTGCAGGCATGGCAGGAGGGACAGAGGTTATGGGGAATGCTGCCATAGGGGTTTAGGACTTGGATTTTGAGGATGTCCCACTTTTGGCCTTCCTAGATTTTTTGGACGGTGGCTAGGAAGGCTCTTCGCTAGAAGCTACTTCAGTATTAGGGGCAAACGGTTTGGGGGTTGTAGCTATTTTGGGTTTGGGCGTGGCAGTGGGGATCATGGAGCAATGTGGAGTAAGTTCAGTGGGAGGTACCTTGGGGGTTTTGCTTAAAGGTAACTTGATTCCAAGAACACAATTACTTTTTAACCCCAACTCTAGAGCAGAAAATGAAAGAACTAGAGGATACACGGGATCCCCCTCGATGAACTCAAAATTTTGGGCCAGTTGCCTCGGTCAGTACTTCGTTGCAAATAGAGGGGTCACGTCCCTTTGCCTGGTGATGCTTGGAATAGTGACTCGTCCATCCATTGTAGAACGTACTCCCCACACAGAAGTTGATGAGGATGGGGAACACGCCTCGCTAAAGGAGACTTTGGGGTTAGACATTTGAAAAACCGGGAAAGGAGCCCCCTGATGAAAACCAAACTGACGGCTGTATCGGTTGGGATTGTAGTACTTGCTAGTGTATCCCCACTCGATGTAGGAAGGAAGGTACCCCAGGGAAAACAAAAGCACTACATCTTTCGAGGTCTTCAGTAATGAGTTCTAAGGTAGTTGTCTGGACCACCCTTGCCTCATGTTGGAAAAAACAACAAGTGTGGAGGAAGATATCCTCTTCATAAGGCCTCATCAAAAAATTGTCAAGTTGATCAATAATAGAGGTCAACTCCTTTTGGCTTTGTCTCTTATGATAAACAAAGGAACGTGGGGGCATAATTGTTTCCCCCGAAGGAGGGCGATTGGTCTCGGCTTATACGACGGGGAAATCCACATAGAGGAAGCTTATCAAAAGGACACAGTTGGAAAAATTAGTGAGGTTATAACGACCAAGAGATCGTTCCATATCAAAAAGGGTTCTAACAAGCCACGTGTAGAGGGATACCAGGGAAATTTCGCCTAGAGGAAGCTTGATACCCTAGGCCAAATGGAGGGATATATTGATGAGGTCCCTTCGAGGTTGGTTGTTAGGTTTCCCCGTTAGGAGGAAACGATAAAGAATGACAAGGATAAAGGCAGTAAGTTCTAGTGATGTACCTTGATCAGGGGAAGCCTCAGAGGAATTACCTTCAGAAGGATCCTTGCATAAATAGTTGATAAGAGGAGTGAAAGTGTCCTTGTTCAAAGAATCAATGCACCTTCGTCATATACAGTCCAGCTCCAAACGGTCAGAAGCCTCCTGGGCATCTAGGGCCTCATTTAAATAAGGCTCATGGACTGTTGCCTCAAGGCGCAGAAGCTCTCACACATCTTCTAACGTTATCATAAACTCGCCCCACGCAGTAATGAAAGTATGAGTTGTAATGTTCCAGTGAGATACCAGAATTGGTAGGGAAACATTATTCTTGGACAGAGTAAACTCACCAAACCATTTAGCTCGATGAAGCCCAATTTTGGTGAGGATATCAACGTGGGAACTCTGCATGTGGGAATTCCAGGTAGAGAAATGAGCAGGAGAGCCCCTAGGCCCTTCAAAGTCAATATGGGACCACGGGAAGTCCCCTCGCTCAAGACGAAATTGAAGAGTCCCCTTTGGGGGGAGAAAGCCCCAGTTAACAGCACTTTCGTCTTCATCACCAAGTGTCAAGGATTTATACTTAACCTTGAAAATGCAAGTTTTATAAAACCCAGTAAAATCGTCACCTTTATAAAACATAGGGTACCGACGGTAGAAACACAACTGGTCCTGGTGGGTGGTAGTCAAAGAGGCGGCATAAGAGGTGGTGGAAACAGGGGTAGCAGGTGGGTCACCGGTGGCAGGCGTGGTAGGATTACTTGAAGAGGCCATTAAAGACAACAATGAGGTACAAAAAATCCTGGTAAATAAGGGTTGGGAACGAAAATGGAGGTGCACAGCCACAGGTGGCGGTGTAAAAGATGAGATGAGGAAGAAGCTAGGTAAGAGCTTGGAAACAATGGAGTTTTTTTTTCACAGAGTTCTCTCTCTAAAGAAGACGGGAGCTTGAAGAAGACAGAGGAAAGAGAAGGGTTTTGAAAAAAGAGACGTTTGAAATCTTTTAAGGAACCTGTCTGTTGAGTTTCCCACCACCACACGTGCAAGGCTGCCTATAATAATTTCAAATGGGCATGTGGCACTTTGGGAGGTGTTTTGACAGTTGAAAAGACAACACTGAAAACCCTAACATTCATATTTGGTGCAGCCAACATCGTGAACCAAAAAATTTCTCCTTCCTCAACTTCTAATATTTTTTCGATAAAACAATGCCTGTTGGCTTGCTCGTACGCTTATTTGTCCCTTCACGGCGATGGCATTTCCATAACCGCTGAGAAAATTGTTGCCTTGGTCAAAGATACGAATGTGAGTGTTGAATCTTACTGGCCGAGTCTATTTGCTAATCTTGTGGGGAAGAGGAACATTAAAGACGTCATTGTGAATGTCGGTTGTGGTGCTGCCCCTGATTCTCTTTCTGCATCTGCTGGTGGTGTCACCCCTGCTGCCGCCGCACCCGCAGCTGTCAAGAAAAAGGAAGAGGCTAAGGAAGAGATCGATGATGATATGGGATTTAGTTTATTTGATTAAGTTTGAAGTGATATTTTGCAAATTGTATGAGCTATGTTAGTTACATTTTTGTGTTTATCAATCTTTTTGTGATGTAGTCGTAAATGGTTGTGGTAAATTTTTTGTTAAAATCGAGGGTTTGGACAATTTTTCCTTGGATTATTTTAAAGGAGGGTTGTTCAATTTTCATTCGAATGTTTTGAGTATTCCAAATAATCATCTATGTGCCAATATTTTGCATTTTTATAAAAAAAAATAAGATAGCGCCACGTCATTAATGAAGTGACAATTGGGAAATAGAAGGTAGTGGCATTCTTAAGCAAGTTTAAGTTTTGGGGCCGGAATTTTTGTCAGACATATCTAATAGCTCCCAACGAAGGTAGTGCCCCAACGATTCAAAAAAGCTACGATGTCCCCTCGCCACAAGTCCAAACGTTGTTTAAATTGTGACTCAGCTACATCGGGGAGAATTTCTGCTTTTTCGAACATGTAAAAACATTACACGGGAGAATTTCACTACCCCAAAGCCAAAACGAGTATCCGAGAAAGTCAGCAGGTATTTAAGGATAATTCCAAATTAGACAATAAAGAAAATCCAGAATGGTTTAGGCTTAGTAAAAAGAAAAGGTTGCGATGTCCCCTCGCCAAAGCACCAATAAGCCGCAGTGCTTCGACTCAGGTACATCGGGGAGAATTTTACTTTTTCTTACAGGAGGTAACACGGTTGTTGTAATGAAGGGAAAGACGCCATAATTTTTTCACATAGAGAAGGTTCTTCGAATTGATAAGTTTTGGTGCAAACATTTCTTGTTCCCACAATAAATCTCTCCACGAAGGGGCAAATGTATGAGGGTGCTTGAAGGTAATCCTGAGATTAGAGATAATCCCCCCACTTATAATAGTGTTTGGGATAAAGGCAGCTAAGCATGGTAACTCAGTATGGCATCCCAGAGGGACCTTCCAGCAAAGAAGCTCACTGAAAGAGCTTGTCATTTAGTCTTGTCGATCAATTTAGTATTGTTGGATCTTTTTATTATATTGACTATAAGCTATAACGATTATAATGAAGTAACGAGAATAATGATTATGTGTGAGTTCGAACTGTAATTGCGAGAGACCAAGCTTGGAGGGACCTGGGAGAGCTTTCATGCTCTATCGAACGACCTCGTCGTGGGAAATTTTAAGGGACTTGGTTTGGAGGATTGAGAAGTGAGGCACCGTTGGGACTTGTCCTGACCATCTTAGATACACTTAGTAAAACATCGAAGTACCCTGATCGTGGAGCCTCGGGCGGAGCAGCTTGGAGTTCCATCGGGCATTGAGTTGTGAACCAAACAACCCTCTACTTAATATCACATCTACTGTAGGTGATGTCACTAGCCAACTAAACAATGTCAGATCTGCAATTGAGTAAACCACCGTGGTATTTGGGGCTGTCAGATAGTTGGTGAGCCACCTCTATGATAACACCCCCCTGATGCACAATGGTTTGGCAAAAGTCATGTCTTGTCATGTAATGTTTATGGCGTGGAGACAAACAGTGCATCAGGTATTTAATGTTTGTGACATAAAGTATGAGGGATGTCTTTCACAGGCATTAATGGCGAAGTTGCCTCGGGGGTGGTGTTGGAGGCTATTTAAGGACCCTAACCACCTATGAGGAGAGGATGATCTTTTTGAGAGTTCAGAAGTGATTACTAGAGATAATATACTTCAGAGAGAGAGAGAGAGAGAGATATTACAAACCATATAGTTTACTCAGCCACCATTATCATTTATTACGAAGCTTTTAATACTTGACAGAGATTCTTGAGGGTGGTTGGTGTTTTTGGTTGCATGCTAAGGTGTATCTAGGGTGCTTACTTCTCTCTCCCTCTAACTAATTTACTTCTAAGTTCATTACTACCTTATTGATTATACATGAGAGATTTGTGAGTTCAAACTGAGTCTATCTTGATTGAGTCGTGTTTGTATGTCATGTGGTTAATCAAAAGTGTTGCTATTTAACTTATCATTCCTGTACTCAAAAGGGGTTACACCTCCATCTTATCTAAACTACCCTCTTACACCTACTACAACCTCAAGATTCTCTTGATCATGCTCTTTTCATCATGATAAAAACATGCATTATTATTCGAACATGCTCAGAAGCGAAGAAAATGGAGTTTCCAGTTGTCTTGGAATAACTCAAAAAGTTTTAGATGAAATTCTAGACTAAAATGTCTCTTAGAGAAAGTAGTTATGAGAATATTAGTTATGTGTATATGGAGGCTCAAAATTAGTCCCATTAGTCCAATAATTGTCCGTCTCTTTGAAAGAATTCAGCTTGGATATCATTATCCAAGTTCTATCAGAAGAGTATAACAAAAAGAAGAAGATATGTGGAGATCCCTAACTACTCACGATTCTAAAACTCAAATGATATTTGGTCCTTTATTTTTAATCCTTATCCTTTGTGTGGGAACACTTTTGTGATGAAGCAGTCGAGGTGGTAAAATACATCGACTTTTATTAGAATAAGAAACTTATTGCTACCAATTGCGGAGATGGCTCTGACCCTCGGATGACTCAAATGGTGAACCTTATGATGAGAATCCCAGTACATTAGCCTCATTTGAATAATTATTATCGATAATAAATGAGATATTTCCTTTACTTGAGACAGATAAATAAACCGGGTTCGAATTCTTCTCGGCATTCGTGAATCACAAGACCTAATGGGGTAATACTATAAAGATCCAATCTTCTCACTAGCCAGTGCACTTACAAATAAGAGAAAGGGGCAACCGTAGAAATACCAATGCTAAAAATATCGATTGAAGAGAACAAAATCCTTGAGAAACTGAAGAAGAACACGAATAATATTACACTGTGGGGACTCTTCATGTCATCCCAACTTCACCGGAATGTCCCGATCAAGATTCTCACTGGACCTACAGTTTCTCCCTCTACTCCCAAAAAGGTAGTTCATACAGTCGGAGCCCTAACTGTTACCCATTATCTCCTTCACCGATAAGGAGATTCCTAATTGTTTTCCAGATCATAATTATGCTCTTAATATCTTAGTGGAAGTCATGGAGAAGATAGTCTCATTTGTTCTTGTGGATAATGGTTATGCTTTGAATGTTTGCCCATTAAGGACCCTCAAATTTCTGATATTATAGGTCAACAACCTCACTCCCATATTGTGTCGTCATGTGTGCCCAAGATAATATCCGACGGGAAGTTATGGGTTCAATATCCCTACCATTAGAGGCTGGACCAACATGTCGTCAAATGTAATTTCAAGTAATCAATATCCCTATTGCTTCAATTTTTTCCTTGGGATCACATCGATCCCCAATATTAGGGGAGTAGCCTCTTCCCTCCATAAAAAAATGAAGTTCTTCGCCAATAACCAAGTTATCACCATCATCAGAGATGGTGACAACTACGATGGTATTGGTACGAGCAATAACATCTTCAAGATACATCACAATGGCAATAATATTTTCCTCTTAGGATTCAAGATTGATTCGCTTCCTCTCCCAACAAGGGACAATTTCAAATAAAATCTATGCCCAGATCATAGCTTGCATGGTCATGATAATGTGATCCCAATTTTTAAGGACATGTATTTTATGCTTGGGATGGGGTTGGGTCATCATAAAAAAGGAATCCTTGAAGCAATCATCTTAAATGAAGCCTTCCCTCTATATGGACTATAATATCACTCATCTCTAGCAGAGCTCATGGCTATCCGTCAGCCATCCCAAAAGAAAGTATTGAAGAGAAATAAGTTGATATCCAGTGATTCTTTAAATGGGCATTTCGATAAAGAGGGTGAAATTTCGTCTTTTGTTGTTTCTTTAAGTCGTGGTATAATTTTGCCGTGAAAGTTGTAAAATTGAGATTATAGGTTTTCTTTGAGGATAAGATTATTTAAATTGAGGGACTAGAGTATGGTATAAAACCTTGACCATAAAATCTTCTAACTCGTGATCTTCAAGCACTGAAAACACAAAAATCACTGAAAGTGCTGACAATGATGAAACATTTGGCTTCCATAAATGTGTCTCTGAATAATCCACACTGAGGATGAGTTATTTAACCCACATGCAAAGATCACCCCTATTAATGAATCCCTCTTAAACTGGATAAGTGTTCCAGTAATTTAACTCTTCCCATTCAAAACCCTGTCGTTCACCTTGTAGATAATCCTTTAGCTTGTATTTCCCTTTTATGTTACTAATATGAATATAAGTGAGGCCTCTTTTGATGAGGTTCTCAATGTTATATTTCTAGAAAATATTGGTAATGAAATACATAAAAAATTTGAGTATCTTGTTTTCCTTATATTAATTGCATTGATTCTAATCAAATAATTAATGAAGATAATCTAATGAATGAAATATTCATAACTGATCTTAATAAAGGAAAAATCAAACAACATAACATCTTTCAAACTAACAATGATGATACTATTTTAATTAATCTTGTTTCTAGTAGCTTTCTATGCGATATTAGGATAGGGTCAACTCTGAATGAGCATAAGTGGTTGTAATTTTAAGAGATATTAAATGAATTCATGTACATGGTCCAACAATAATATGCCTGACATCAACCCAAAGATCATGGAACATGAAATCCTGACCTATCCAGAATGCAAGCCTCTCATGCTGAAATTGAGGAATCTCTGAACCGAATGGTCTTTCAATGTCAATGATTAAATAGTCAAAAAGATGAATGCGAGTTTTATCCCTGTGGTCACATATCGAACATGGATCGCCAACATCATCCCTATGTCAAAATTGGGAGGGAAAGTCAACATGTTCATTGACTACTGACATGTGAATAAAGATTCTTGAAAGGAATATTACCTTTTTCCCAATATTGACATGATTATTGACAATATGACCAATCATGCCATTAAGTCACTCATTTATGGATTTACATGGTATAATCAGATCAAGATACATCCTAATCACTAATAAAAGACTACCCTTACTACTACGTAGGGTACTTTCTGCTACACTGAAATGACTTTTGGTCTCAAGAAAACTAGGGCCACATACTCGAAGAGTAAATGCAACTATTATCCATGATCTTATCCATAAAGAGGTGGAGACTATGTTGACGATATAATCCTCCAATATAAAATTCAATAAGGTCAGATTCATGCCTTAAGTAAATTCTTTGAAAGATTGTGGCAATACCAGATGCATCTTAACCCATAGAAATGCTTTTTCAAAATCATGAAGAGAAAAATCTTTGTCTTCATAATCAATGACGCGGGATCAAAGACGACACCGCAAAACTCAAAGAAATCCTCAAAATTACACCTTTCAGAATAGAGAGCCAACTTTGTAATTTTTTTGGGCAAGCTCCGGTACATTATTAGATTCATCAGGCAACTTACTTCTATTTATGAACCTATCTTTAAGCTTTTGAGAAAGGATTCAACCAAATTCTAGAATGGGGCATGTCAAGAATCCTTTGATAAAATAAATATCTATCATATTCAAGCTTCGGTTCTCATGCCACCACGTCTTACTCTACCCCTTCTCTTCCTTACTATCATTAACACGGCGGATAGGGCTATTCTATCCTAATAGATTAAATAATCACGCAAGGAAAGGTATATCTACTACACTAGTCGTAAACTAGCAATATTAGAAGTGAACTACTCTTCATTGGAAAAGGAGTTTGTCACTTAGAACCATTGACACTACATTCTTGTGTTTACCATTAGGTCAATGTCTCGAATATATCACATAAAATACATGCAAGAGAAGAAAGATTTTTCAATCCTTTATGGACCATTGGAGGTTGTTGTTAGACTAGTTCATTATCATATATGTCATGTAAAAATACATGAAATGAAGAGCCATCTCTAATCACATTGAAGATAACCCCATGAGAGAAGACGATGTATGCATTTTTGAATTCCCAATTAAAGATTCTATGTACTTCTCATGAAGAGCTCTAATGGAAAATGTTCTCAGATGAAGCTTCTAGCAAGAAGGGATATGGTATTGGGATATTTCTAATCGTGCCTTATGATTCGCATACTCCCATCTCCATCAAATTAGACTTTCCTTCCACCAACGATATGACGGAGTAGGAAGCATGAATCGTAGGCCTTAAGATTCCCCTCGAGATAGGAATATGATGCCTCAATATCTATGAATACCCAACCCTCATCATATGACAAGTACTCTAGAAATGGTAAGTTAAAGGAGAAAAACTATTGCCCTTTTATGCTCACCTTGAAGAACTCACCTCTCAATTCGAAGACATCAACTTCCACTACTCTCCCACTCGAGAAAATTTATTACTGATGCCTTAGACTCCATGGTTGACATTCTAGGGGGAATAACAATCTCTCCTTTAAATTTAGAAGCAATCCATGCCAACCCATTACTACCACGTTGAGCCCGCTACGAAAGAAGATCCAAATAAGGTTAGATTATGGTATTACGATATTTGATGCGTCCCTAAATACAGTCGATATCCTCAAGGGTATGATAAGAAAAAAGCACGACCTTTTTCAAGTTACAACTCAATACATCATCTCTTATAATGCATTTTAAAAAAATTAATGGCACCCACTTAAAGTTCATAACAGGGGATGATGTTGAAGAAATGATACAGAAGATCCACAATGGAGAATGTGGACCCCACATGAATTGTCACTTTCTTGCGAAGAATATTTTGAGACAAGAATACAATTGGACTACTATGGTTGAAGATCGCATTGCTTATGTCTGAAGATGACTCAAATGATAACAAATCTCCAATCTCTAAGACTCACCCACCCGCAAGTTGAACAACAAGACCTTTCCTTAGTCTTTCTCAACTTGGGGCATTGACATCATTGGTAATGTCACTCCCAAAGCATCCAATGGGCATGAATTCATCCTAGTCGTCATTCATTACTTTACTAAATGGGTCAGAGCTGAGTCATGAACAATGTTAAATAATAATAAATTAGACAAGTTCATCAAAAAAAATCATTTGCCTCTACATAGTCCCTAACGAGATGCTATCAAACAATGGTCTCCACTTTGAAGCATAAGTTATAAAAGCGGTCGAGGAATACACATTATAGAGTCATAAGCCTTCTCCTTACCCACTAAAAACCATTGGTGTTTCAAAGTTGCTAATAAGATCCCTAAATCCATAATCAACAAGATGACTGGGAGTTATTGTATTGGGATGATCGGATCCCTTATGCCCTCTAGGTCTATCGCACATCTAAATCCTTGTGGGTTACGCTTGAAAGTTAGATCTGAGAAGTCAATTGGTAGCAAAGTTATTTTGAAGAAATCCTACAAAAAGAAGCTGAAAGATCTATACCACATACAAGGGTATCACTATCACATTGCACGGTCATTCAAAAAGAAAGTCAAAGACCTTGGTGTGCGACAAGGAGACCTCTCTGAAAGAAATTGTAGCACCTATATGTGACCCAAAAGGGAAGTTTAAACCAGATTGGAGATGCCATGCCTGGTGATGAAAATCCTGTCAGGTGGCACCAATATGCTCACGGACCTTGATGGAGAAGAGATGGCACCTCGAGTCAATTTGGGTCGTCTCAAGAAATTTTATCATCGATCCGAATCTCATTATTATAAGACTTTTTATTCCTATTTTATTCTAGAAACAATCCTCCCATCCCTCTTAAAGAATTACGTAAGGATTGATCTTTTCAAATCACCCTTTCAAAAATTTACAAATGATATTTTATCCCCATAAAGGTACGTAGGAAACGCATAAAGTCCATTTGGGCATGATCCTTTCTCTTTCACAAAATATTATTCTCTTATTTCATCAAGAAGTATTAGTCTCTTTCATTATTATTAGTGAACAAAAGGATCTTATATGCTTTAATGGTCGGTATAGATACTTCAAACGAAAAGAAACTCACCACAAAATACATCAAAATAATTGTCTATTTCATTTTTTATTTAAACGCATAGCGTCTACATGAAGTATCAATGATGGGAAAAGTCCCTAAAACATACATAAACCACCTACAATAACATATCCTACCCATACATGTCTCAGATATAAACGTAAACACAAAAACACCTACTACCCAACCTACACTAGTAAAATCTTCACAAATACACATCTACTTCCAAAAGGCCTCGCTTCATCATCATCACCGCCATCCCCTAAGGGTACCCAAAAATCCCAATCTTCATAGACCTTTATTAAACACTCCATGTGGAAGTGTTCCTTGAAAATGTTAGACGAAATAACCATGTCTCTTTCCACAACCTCAAACATAACAAGCAACCTCTACCCAGTTTCCTCATAATTGATCTTTCGGATCATAATTTTCCATAAATATTTCAAAAAATCTTTAGGCACTATAGAAGCTTCCATAGTAGATTAGGATAGGAGGTGGAAGGATTATGACAATTCCACAGAGGTTCCAAAGTCATTATTAAGGATTCGGAGAGGTCCTCCACAGTAATGAAATTAGTTATGTGCAGAGGAATGATTTGCTCTCAGCCCACTTGATGCAGCAGCCGCTAAGGGAAGTAGAAAGAAGTCTGGTAAAGACCTACCAACCGAACATAACGATAGTCGTCTAACTACAAGACGGATTGTAACTCGCCCACTGTTCTAAAAAACCCGCCTAGGCTCCGCCTAGGCTTGAGGCTTGGGAGAAAAGCCCCGCCTTAAAATTTTGACGCCTTATTCTTGGTAAAACCCTTAAGGCGTACTTTTTCTCTAAAAACAACAATGCTTTAGTGAAACAATATCGCCTTTTAAAGATTTTTTTACAAACCGGACCATTATCTCATCCAAAATAATCAAATAGTATTTTTATTTGTAAATATTCAGACATATTTTTAGGATATGTACAAGTTTAGTATTTTAATAGCCTTGTTATGGTTAAAAAATATTAAAATATATTAAAAAGGCCTAAACGCCTTTTCATGCCTTTTTACGCCAAGGCCCGCCTAGGCTTCTAAGGCTTAAGGCTTGGCCTCCACGCCTCGATCACGCCCCGCGTTTTTTAGAACCTTGAACTCGCCCCACCTGGTACAAACCCACCACAATGTTTAGGCCCATGCTCCATACGTCAATAAACCACGTTATCAACAAAAGGACAAAATGTCTTAAAATTTTGTGCAAAGAAATTCAGGATGCCAGTCACAGGGTAGTCAGGAGCATCCATTAAATGAAATATCTCTGCCAACCATATGAATGAAATGACAAGATTTCGGTGTAAGAAAGAACATTAACCTTCCTTCCAGTCATCAAGTCCATTCGATGTCTCCACTAGTGTGGTTCCATCAGAATTGTAGTGACAATTCATCCACATAACTTTGGTGGCCACATGGGTTATGCACGCATATCGTCTATCACTAAGATAATTTTAGAAGGTAGGACCAAGACCACCTCTCTAACAAAACCATTATCCTTATAATCCCTCTGATGCAAAAAATTTCAACACCGTAAGAAGATTGATACCTCCTCCACGCACTAATGGTTGAGTGGCAAAAGGAGAAATGTGCATCAATTCCACTAAAGACACATGAATAGAGTGGGAAAGGTCGGACATAATTATAGAAACTCGAGGGTCAACACCCAGGATGGCAGAAAATTCTTCACATGTTGGACACACCTAATCCAAGATGAAATGAATCATATGGTCTTCAGGCTACCAAAATCGCAAAGCTACCTTCAAAATGTTATAGTCAATTGAGTGCCTATGTCACAAGGTGGATGGACGCAAACTAAATGCCTCATAGTTGACGTTATCCAAACACATGGACTCCAACCCTTTGACATAAGTAGAAAAATCCTCAATCATGGGAAAAATCATCTAATAATAATAAAGACACTCTGTGAAAGAAAAGATAATAATAGTTAAAGTGTGATTTAAAAAGTTCCCTTTTATACTTGAAACTATCCATAAAAAGACAAATAATCAATTGTCTGCAGCAATAAAAAGTCTTAAGTAGCAAAGATGCAGGTGAAGAACAATCATGACTTAAATGAAATTAAACTATATTGGTATGCTGATAGGTAGGCTACGGGGTATGTCGGTCAGCACACCCCCGATTTGGAAAAGTCCCAACTTTCCTCTTTTATCCACCTCATTTTCAAAAAAACTCTTCCTAAAGATGATGTTTTACAGAAAGTCTCTTGGGCACTATACTTACTTATGATATTAAAACTATTTTCAAAAAAGGTTTCAATGCATTCTCTTTACTTTTCATCCAAATAATACCCCTAGTGGAAAATTAAAAAGTCCATGTAGATTAAGCCATTAATTCAAGATAAGCCAAAAATGAAGAATGCGTCATTTTATTATTATTATTATTATTATTATTATTATTATTATTATTATTATTATTATTATTATTATTATTATTATTATATATAATGATGCATTCTTCAAAGGTTCCAACGAACGCGCTTCTTATGATGGAATGCAATACACCCCCACTTTCCGAGTTCGCCCCAGGCACATGATCATCAAAAATATTCGTAGGTATCATGCAAGATCGAACTTTCTTCCACATATTCTAGGCCATGGAGGCCATCCAATCCCGTATGTCTCTCAGCCAGGATGACAAAATGACTGTAGTCTACAAAAAAGAAAGAATCAAACGAAGAATACGAGTAAGTAACAGACATATAAGTCAAAGGGTCTAAGAATTTTAAGAAATGAAAAGTGAGAATAAAAGAGTTTTATCTCACTCTGAAGATACTCCTCTGGAAAATAAGGGAAGCCATCAAGCGTCGCCTGAGGGTGATGGTTCATTGACACCATGGGGGGCTACCCAATTGGATATAGTAGGAAGGAATTGAGTAGTTTCGAAGAATGGGATCTTTCGTTGGTATATCACCACTCCCTGATGATAACATCAAAGTGACCACTACTACCACCCCTAGTTTGTGCCAATGGTGGAGGCATACCCACCATGTCATATACAGATGGTGGTGTCAACCAACGAGATGCAAAGTACAGGTAGTCTTACCCTACCACTACATTCGTATGGACTACGTAATACTCCCCTTACTTTGCAACCACTCGTTACTCATCAAACATCTTCCACACACTCTTCATATGCTTGGGTGGGGAAGACGGTGGGACCTCCCCCTCGCTCTCCATCAAGCCTTAACATGAAAAAATTGAAATAAAAATTCAAAAAGACAAAATCAAAGTATTTTGTTTACTCACACACCATCTATGTTTTTTACCCTTACCGATCAATGGAGCTCGGGCTCTCATAGAAGAATCCTTTCATCATCCACTGGTCTAGCACCACGATATGCATTCTCAATCCCACCCACTATCACCCCGATGCATCGCCACTCAATACTGGCCAAATCATCAGTCACAACAAGAGGGTAGTTGGTCAATTCCTTCCATATTGAATTTTTAAAGCATTGCTTTAAACAACTTTCTAGAGAGAGTGAAGAGTTTTATTTGGGAGATATGAGAAGTGAACCTCCCGAATCCTTTTTTATAAGGAACGAATTGGTATGTCAGTCGGGACCCGTCTGTATGCCAATAGACTGTGTCCATTAGTATTCCCCAAATCACATAAGAATTTTGTACCTCTGCCTATAGGCACCTCCTAATATATGCCAATCGGCGCTCCCCTTCAATTTTCGTTACAAAAATCTCCAAAAAAATTTAAAAATCCAAATCTCAAAATTTATTCAAAACAACATTTTATCCATGAAAAAACCAAAAAAAAATCCTCAAAAAATTCAAGTAACTTCAAATATATTCTTAAGAATTCAAAAAAATCCACAAATCTCAAAAAGTAAAAACATTTTGCTAAATTACACAATTTCTCTAAATTACACTTAAATTTAAAAAGTACACATGTATCTAAAATTCATGAAAAATTGCAAACATCCCTTAAAAAATCCCAAACTTCTCATAAAGTTCTCAATACATCAAACATCAACCCTAAAACTCTCTAGGTCCTCATAATTGAACTTTTCATTATTTGATGTCCTCGGAATTAACCTTTTTCGTTATTTAGGTCTTCATAATTGATCTTAGCCCTTGGAATTAATTATGATCCTCTAAATCGATCGAATACACCCCTTTAGTTACTTATAATTGACCTTGGCCCTTATAATTATCTGCGATCCTCTAAATTGCCACACAAACCTCTTTAGGTCCTCAAAATTGACCATGTCCCTCAGAATTGGCCGCGATCCTCTGAATCAATCGTATGCATCCTTTAGCTCCTCAGAATAGTCTTTAGTCCTTATAATTTCTAGTTTTCCTCTGAATAGATCATATACACCCTTTTATGTCCTCAGAATTGACCTTGGCCCTCATAATTGGTTGTGAACCTTTGAATTGGTCGAATACACCCTTTTAGGTCCTCAAAATTTACCTTAGCCCTCAGAATTTACTGTGATCCTCTAAATCGATCACATACACCCTTGAAGTTCCTCAAAATTTACCTTATCCCTCATAATTGGCTACAATTCGCTGAATTTGAAGCCTACACCCTTTTCGGTTCTTAGAATTAACTTTGGCCCTCAAAATTATTCGCGTTCCTTCGAATTGGTTGCAAACACCCTTTAAGGGTCTTTGCCCTCAGAATTGGCCGTGATTATCTTAATTGTTCATATAAACCCTTTAAATCCTCATAATTTAGCTTGGCCTTTAGAATTTCCCACGATCCTCTGAATCAGTTACATAAACCCTTTCAGTTCCTCATAATCAACGTTGGCCCTCAGAGTCGGCCGTAATCCTCTGAATGAGTCGCATACACCCTTTAGGTCCTCATAATTAACCTTGGCCCTCAAAATTGACCACGATCGTTTAAATCGATTACATACAACCTTACGTCCTCAAAATTGACCTTAGCCCGTAGTATCAGTTGTGATCCTCTAATTTAGTCAGATACGCCATTTTAATTCCTCAAAATTGACCTTAGCAGTCAAAATTGGTGACTATCCTCTAAATAGGTCGCATAAACCCTTTTAGGTCCTCAAAATTGCCATTTGACATCAAAATGTTTTGAGAAGCTCTAAATCGGTCACATACACCATTTGGGTTCTCAAAACTCACCTTGGCCAACATAATTGGCCGTAATCCTCTAAAACTGTTGCATAGACCCTTTTGGGTCCTCAGAATTAACCTTGCACCTCAGAATTTTTACAAACCTCTTAATTGGTCCCATACACCATTTGGATCCTCTGAATTGACCTTGATCCTAAAAATTGGCCCCGATCTTTTAAATTGGTTGAATACATCCTTTAGATCCTCAAAATTAACCTTGTCCCTCAGAATTGGTCGCGATCCTTTAAATCGATCGCATACACCCTTTTGGGTCCTTATAATTGACCATGGACCTCAAAATTGGCCTTGATTATTTAAATCAGTAGTATACACTCTTTAGGTCCTCAGAATTAATCTTGGCCCTCAAAGTTGGGTGCGATCCTCTAATCATTTGATTATATCCTTTAGGTCTTCAAAATTAACCTCGGCCTTAGAATTGTTCTAGACCTACTAAATCGATCACATACACTCCCTATGTCCTCAAAATCGGGACTTATCCCCTATCACTCATAAAATTTCATCGAGGGGTTTATATTTTGATGAGCTTCTCTTATTTTATCTTTCTCATCGAGGGGCTTTGTAGATAACCCATTCTAGTACCCCATACACCTCCATAGGCCCAAGGAAAATCTTCTTAACCCTCGATACCCTAATACTCCTTCAAAACCCTATACTAGAGGTCATCGGATGTTTTCGAGCATTATTTGAGTTTTTTCAACTCTTGAACCTGAGATTACCTCAATACAATTTCATTGGTCTCTGAATCACCTTTCCAACAGTCCATAGAGTGTACAAATCTGACTTGCGGTTCATATTTAACACTTCTTTTTAATCGAAAGGTCATTGGACACTTCCTGAGCTCAATTTGATGTTGGTCAACCTTCTAATCCAAGATTACCTCAACATAATTTCAAAGGGATCTGAATCCATTTCCAATGATCCATACCTTATGCGAATCCGACTTGCGTTTCACATTTAACACCCTTTTTTACTAGAAAGTTTACCGAAAGCTCCCCGATATCCGTTTGACTTTGTGAACTCTTGAATCCAATATTTTCTCAATAAAATTTCTTAGGTCTCTGAATTCCTTTTCCAATGGTCCATCTTATGCATGAAACAAACTTATTGTTGATATTTAGTTGCATTTATATTGTGAAACCCTAAACTGAAGGTCACCAAACACTCCCGAGCTCTGTTTGACTTTAGTTAACTCTTGGTCTTGAGAGTACCTCAATTTGTTTTTAGATCTCTGAATCATATTTCCAACAATCCCAAACGTTCATGAAACAGACTTACGACTTGTATTTTATGACTATTTTTTATCAAAAAAATCCACCTTTGAACTACCTATAAACCCACCCTCGCCTATGCCTATAGGCAGAGGATATCTTTTCTAGCCTCCAAGTTTAGAATGTATCCCTATCAGGAAGAATAGCGCTATTTCGATTATTCGACCCCCCCAATCTTAGAATTTTCCTATTTAAGGAAGACATAACCTCATTTTTAGGACTTTTTTCACACCCTTATACCTTTTTACCTTGAAATCATTGCGCAACTTATAAAAACACCCCTTTAAAAACATTCTCCCCAATATTTTAATGCCTCACCTTTCACCATCACTTTTCCACCCTTATGTAACCAATCCAAATCGTCCCAGAATTATCTAAAACCATATTTCAAGTTACTTAGAAGGACAAAGCTCTATCCCTTCGAGCTTATTAATTTTGTTTCATATCTTAGACTTTACTACCTTTAAATTTGTTTTCCATTTAGTTTTTTCTTTATCACGTACAATCACCTTTATATGTATATATATATATATATATATATATATTCATAAAACTTATTTTCATAAAACTGAAAAAAAAAACAAAAAAAAAAAAGAGTTTAATCCATAAATCCCAAATTAATGTTTTCGTTTCATTTCTTCACATTTTCACCACTTGTACCTGTTTTCTTTACAATTCAAAATAGAGAAATTTAGTTTCAAACTTATGGGTTGAATCCCAACCTTATATTATTTCAACTTTGTAGACTTTGATGTTAGATCTAGATATGTAGGCATATTGAGTTTTCCTTGAGATTGAATCCTCTTTTTCCTTATTTTCACGTTTTAAGTCATTATTCTTCCGTCTCGTCAGACATGCATACTCATTTGTTCATAATGAGTCACAATTCAATGATATATATATATATATATATATATATATATATACACTAGTATATTCCCGTGCCTGAAGGCACATTGATAATTGCAAAACAACAAAAAAAATTAAAATACGCATTGCAAAAAGGCAAAAATTTCATTCCCCAACAAAAACTATAATTTAAAAAAAATAGCCATAATCTTCTTTATTTGTAGGACTGTCTACCCTATTTAATAAATAACAAATAATCCAGTAATGTTCATATAGTCTAAATTCATCAAATAAACTCACATATAGCATTAAATATACAATATTCATCAATCAAATTCACATTGTGCCTCAAATTAACAAAGTATCAATTCTATAAAAAAATGGACATAGTCTCCTTTGTTTATTGGATTATCCACCCTGCTTGAGGGGTAACAAAAGCAAATTATAGCTACTAAGGAAAATCCAGAAAACAATGGACACCGTCTCCAGTACCTTCATCTATCAAAAGCAAACTAAACAACTAAATTCAAAAAACCATAATCCAATTACTTTTGGTGGTGTAGGGAAACAAATTTCCAAGTTTTAGCCCGCGGATATCTTAGTTGCAGTCACTCAAAAATGCCTCAATATCCTTAAACTTGTGAGCCATAGCAGCATCAAGATCCCAACACTTATCCACCCATGCGTTCCTCAAAACGTCTTCCTTCTTCTCTCTATGGCCATAACTTCCTCAATATCTAATATCTAACAGACTTGTTGTGTTTCATTCATTCACTTCACTAAGAAGAAATTGTTACCATTAGTAAAAAAACCATAAACACAACATATTAAGTAGAAAAAGGATAATGAAAAATTACTTAAGATTTTTAAACAAAAAAATACAGAGAGTAGTACCTACGATGATGTTGTTGTTTAAGAAAAAAATGTATAAGAACCCCCAAACAGTGTTTTCTAAGCATATATCTGAATACCTTTCATGTGTAATATTAAACACGTAGTCATGAACCAAATATGTGCATAATCCCACACGACTTTTAAATCTGCAACAAACCAAGTAAAAAAATATTACCAAAACATTTAAGTAAAATGATCAAATAAATCTCACACGTTAGGATAAACCTTCTTTATTACTCGAACATAAAATATATCAGTAAGTAATTTACAACCTCATTAATATACATAACACTTTTATATGTAATATATATACAACATACGATAGGCGTGTCCATGGATGTAGCAAGTACATGACAAATATACATAATAAACAGAAAGAAACATGTAAAAATGCAGATGTTGTCCCCACTTGTATATCAAATAAATGGGGTCTTCTGAGTGATCTCCAAATTAGTGGAGTAGAATTCAGTTCAAATACCTGATATGTATGCAGAAACTATTATTTCCCCATTCCAACCAGGTTTAGTAACTTTAGCAATGGAATCAACATTAGTGGTTTAGACAAACCGGCACCTTGACAATTGAAGACACCGACCATGCCAATGCATTTATTCATGATCCAAATCTTAAGCAAGCCGTATAAATCAGAATTTAACTTAGTTGAGTGAAACCACATTCTTGACGGATAAATATGACAGATTTAAACTAATAGAAAATGCTAGGCATAAAGTAGAAATCTCGTCATCATCAAAATCTTCATTATGGATCCTGGTGATAACCTCTCTTGATCCTTGAAATAATGATTTTATAAAATCTTCGTCCTCTTCTTCGAACATCTCCTCTATACTCGGAGCTGAGTACTGCAAGGCCTCGAGAATTGAATCTACAGATACAGTTGCATGCCTCGACTTCATAGATTTCACTTTATCCAGTGCAGTAAGGATGTCCATTTCTATTTTGGAGTCCAACGTTCTGTTCTCCAAAGACTTCATCACATCTCCCATCTCTTCAGCCTCTCTTTTCTGTTTCTCCTCATCATCTCTTCAATTCTAAAATGTAAAATACTAAAAATACCATATATATATCTATCTCCCTCCATAAGCTCTTCAATTATCCATTAGTTTTTTGACAACCTATGATAGAAGAACTCAAAAACCAATATATAACACGACCTTATTAGCCTGCAGAAAGGATGACCAAAGTGAACATCAGTGAGGATTAAAAAACCGACCTTAACTCCGAAATAGAGATCATTGATGCCTAGGGTCATGTTACCAATGTTGCTGGTGATTCCAATTGTGTTTCAAGTGATCATAAAAGATCAGATGCCATTGATTCTGGTGTCACCGATTGACGTACATTCCATCATCGATGGTCATGGTGATGGCACACTATGAAATTTTGTTTTCATGCTTTCATTAAAAAAACCTTTAATGAAATGTTTACTATCCAATATAGATTATATATGAAATTGGAAGAAAGAAAAAAATGCAATTTTCTACAAACCTAGTAAAAACTAAAAGCACTTTAGTGGTTCAAAATGGGAATTTGGATTACTTAACTCTCTCTTATATTCAAGGAACATGTGGAACAATTTGCGGTTGACGACAAATGGAAAATTTTGTTCTGCAAATTACCATTAGTATGATCTGCAGTCACAAAAAAAGTTTATATCTCAAATAATACAAAACCAAAAAACAAACAATAGTATTAATAAAATAAGGATGGAGAAATGATTCATGACACCATCACCTGTATCTCAGTGAAACCACATCCGAGTTAGATCAAGAGTAATATAGAGGAATTATCATACCAATAAGAATGCCTTAGATATCTTAGATAAGCAGACCTCGATTATATAAATTGAAATGAAAAGGATAATTTCAACCTTACTATTATAAATTGTTGCTATTTTATGAAGAGGTATACTCTGAAGCATATGACTAATGAGGATTATTTTAGCCCCCATAGACAAAAAATTCCCTTCCCAACCTGATATCTACTTCCAGACATTAACTATAATCTCTTGAAAATATATGTAGTTTATCCCTAGTAAAAATGGGGAAACACACATAAATTAAAGGAGTTTATTTAATTTTTATATAAGTAATATCTTGAATTTTCCTTCTTCTAAAATCTGTCAGGTATTTGGAGCACCACAAATGGCTTTGAGGGATTCGCCTTTTGACCTGAAACTGATTCATAGTAATATTGAATCTTAATACTTTGGAGAGTTATGAAACATTCGACACCAAATTTAGATAGTAATATTGAATCAAGTGGTTGTTCAGGTAAAATAATAAAAACCGAGGAATGGAAATATAAAACAAAGATCCAATACAACAAATAACAATAAAAGATGGAAATAAACACACATATATGCATTCAATACACCTAATCACTACACCAAATCTGCCCATTTGTCAAGGTCATTGACCTTGACAAATCCACCTTGTCAAGGTCAATGACCGTGACATTTCGAGGCGAGACAACTTTTTTTGTCACGGTCGTGTCACGGTCATTGACCTTGACACAAAACTCGCGTTTTGTGTCACGGTCGTGTCACGGTCATTGACCTTGACACGTTTGTCACGGTTTATAACCGTGACAAAGCCGTGACCCTTAGTAAAAAAATTGTCACGGTCAATGACCGTGACAATTCTGGGCAGAATTAAAAAAAAAACTGCTGGGCAATATGGCCACTGCCACTGCCCAGCAGTATATTTGTACCTGCTATTGCAACGTTGTACCTGTTCCAAACATCATATATCCGAACAAACTAAAGATAATGCAAATTGTTTTGTGAAGAATCCTAATACTAACCAGAATTGGTTGAAAACTCGAAACAGCTTATGATAACTATACACTAAGAAGACGTTTAAATGAAAAATATGTCATCCATGTGGGACACCCTTGTGTTCGTTATGGATGTCTTTTCATGGTACATTTGGTTTCTAGGAAATTGACTTTAGAATCTAAAGTTTAAAATTTAATAAACATGACTTCGGCCCCCATTTAGCTGTTCGTCTGTTAAGCAAAAAAGTTTGTCACTCCATACATACCCCCCATGACTGGTTTCTAAAATAAGTAATGATATTTTAAATTATTCAAAACACATAAAGATAACAAATTCAGAAATAATGAAGATTCCTACTAGGAGGCTTAACAAAATCCAGGGATATAATAACCGAGCTAATGGATCGGAAAGAGATATTACTCACTCTCGACTGGAGCCATTTCTTGAGCACTCGTATTCGTACCATCAGCTCCATGACTGATTTCTAAAAGAAAAAATCATATATACATGCAAAATGAGACAAAAAATACATCAATACAGTCTAGTTCTAATCATAAAAAATGCATAAAAATAGGAATGGTTGGCAGGGTTATAATAATAAATGCAAACTAGTTCTAAATCATCCTTTTATCTTTTATAATTGTGTTTTAAGGAGTGATAAACAATGTGGAAACACATGAAGGATGATGGGAATTAGAGTTTCTTATGTTATTGGTTCGCTAAACACAATCCTATAATTTTAGAATAAATTCCATGTGTGTATTATTTTTAGGGCTTTAATCAATGGATTCATTTAAGACATGATGTGGTAGATGTCTTGTAAAAATCTAGAGATAGGGAAAACGTTTTATATTGGTTCAATAATGTGAAGCACAAAATTTTCGAAATGGTCTACACACCTAAATTGAATCTCAATCCTCCACCCCACCCCCTCCCCCACCACACACCACCACACACACACACACACACACCCCACCCAACCCCCTACCCCCCTCCCCCACCCCCTCTCCCTACCCCCTCCCCCACCCCACCCCCTGCCCCCTCCACCACCCCCTCCCCCACCACACACCACCACACACACACACACACCCCACCCTACCCCACCCCCTGCCCCCCTCCACCACCCCCTCCCCCAAAACACACCACCACACACACACACACCGCACCCCACCCCACCCCACCCCCTGCCCCCTCCACCATCCCCTCCCCCACCCCACCCACCTCACCCAACCCCCTACCCCCTCCCCCACCCCCTCCCCCTACCCCCTCCACCACCCCACCCCCTGCCCCCTCCACCACCCCCTCCCCCACCACACACCACCACACACACACACACACCCCACCCCCTGCCCCCCTCCACCACCCCCTCCCCCAAAACACACCACCACACACACACACACCGCACCCCACCCCACCCCACCCCCTGCCCCCTCCACCACCCCCTCCCCCACCCTGCCCCATCCGCCCCACCCCCTGCTCCCCTCCACCACGCCCTCCCCCACCCTGCCCCATCCCGCCCCACCCCCCACACACGCACACACATACACACATATATATATACACATACATACATAAATATACAGACAAATATATATATATAAATGGAAGAGAGAGAGAGAGAGAGAGAGAGAGAGAGAGAGATTGGACCTGAGAGAGAGAGAGAGAGAGAAGCGTCGAGTCGAGAGAGAGAGAGAGAGAGAGGGAGGGAATGGTGGGAGGGAAAAAAGAAGGGGGAAAGTGTTTTTGCTGGAAAAGTTGTCACGGTCGTGTCAAGGTCATTGACCGTGACAATGATTGTCACGGTCTTGTCAAGGTCAATGACCGTGACAAGACCGTGACAAATTTAATTGTCACGGGCTTGTCATGGTCAATGACCTTGACAAGTCGTTGTCACGGTCGTGTCAAGGTCAATGACCGTGACATAAAACGCGTGTTTTTTTGTCATGGTCAATGACCTTGACAAGGCTGGCCGGCTGAAAGGTGACAATTTGCCAATTTTGGTGTAGTGAATAGACTCCACACACTCTTTTACCATCATGATGTCTAACCCTCCTAATTTAAAATACATCGTCATCCTTACTATAGATAAGCCATTATAGCTAAGCCAGTACAGAATATCCCAAAAAAGCATATTAACTTGTGATTAATAAATCATTCAAGCAGTTATCAACTATCTGCTCGAATTCAAATCTCCTAGGACCTCCACCTTTAGGTGTAGGCGCTACTACCGTCCTTTTCTTCATAGTTTGATCACTTCAATGTCTACCCAGCTTTAATTTTAACTTTTCCTTTATCCATCCCCCTAACAGAGCACCGCTGAATAAATTGGTGGCTCAACAACTTAATAGATGAACTCATGGGTTTTAATTTCCTAATATGAATTATTCGCATCATCTTTCCCAATAACACCCGATTCTTTAAGAATCTAAATATTTAGTCCTTTAGTCTTGCCAACTAATGTATTTATTGTTATACAATATAAACCAACCATACACTGTAAAGCCATATTACAGCAGTTCTGAAATGAAGATCAAAGGTGAAACCCGAGAGAGAGAGAGGGCCGGATGGTTGTGAAGTAAGGGGGCTTAGGACAAAAGTGCAAGGGAAAAATATCAAAAGTATAAATGGGAACCTGCAAAATTGGTTACACCAAAATAGAAGAAAAATATATTGAAGAATGAAAATAAAATGGATAAATTGAGGAATGAAAAGAAATATGTGAGCCTAGTCCACGTTTCATCCTCTCATCTTATTACCCCTTCCAACGCCACCATCATTTGTGCAATATGTTTAAACTGGAACCAAAAGTAAAATGTTAACATTAACATATAAAAACATAAATTTATAACTAACTAATCATTAAAAACAAAATATATATAGCTCTCATATCAGTGGTGTTCAATTTAGCTATCTAAGAATGGAGGGTTCAAATCATTGCAGCTTAATCATTAAACTTTTATTTAGATTTTTGGTTTTGTCTTTGTCTAATGGTGTCAATTTAAGTGTGGCATAACATTATGGTATTGTTGATGATTAAAGGTGGTGTTGACATTAGAAGAGTTCCAACATGAGAGAGAGATGGAACGGCCAATCCGCTTAAAATACAAAAAAAAAAAAAACTGAAAAAATGCTTGCAAAAGTGAAAATGTAAAATAAAATACCAAATTAAAAACATGTCTCCAATATTTTAAAAAACATGATAAATTAAGAAATCCAATTGGACAAATGCTACGGTATGTAAAAAACACAAATATAAATATGACAAACACATGAACATACATATAATTATTATGTATAATAAGTAGACTAATTATACACAATGAAGCGGGCGAATTGCTGAATCGCGACAAATCTGTAGCTAAATGTTGTGCAGACCATAATTAAGGGGTGACTAATAACAGTTCCTAATAGCATTGCACAGCTAATCCCTTCAGTTACTTGTTTTGTATCAAATTATTCACCTAATGATGAACTACATCGCTTTAGGTTTGCGAACTATGGATTAAAGGCAAGGGCTTAGATATTGTTTATTTATCATTGGGAGAGTCATATCAAGCTCATGAATTAATAAGAAGCATTCATATTGGGGTTTTGGGCATGTAAGAATTAGCTGTTGATAGGCCGACCATGTCTGAAGTAGCTTTCATGTTGTGACATGCATTTATTTTCAACAATAAGTCACAAAACTGCGCAACTGTAGCGTTGACGGTACAATGATTATTGGGGTTAAAGATGGCTAGACGCTTAGAATATCACAACGATTATAGTAGCATTCACCCAATAAATTGAGAATCTTAGAATCTTATTTATCCTGTAAGAATTTTATGTGATCCATTTATCTGATTGTTTGATTTTCACCCCCTTGCTAAAATCTTTCAAGGTTGAGTAGCTCGTGATATTTTCCATTCCCAGTTTAGTGGAGACATGGACAGTTAGTTTTGGTTTCAAACCTTTTAAAGATGGTGATAAACAAAATGTGAGTAACACTAACCTCATGGTGTTTCCTGGGACTGTGTGGCTGAAGAAACCCCTATATGAGAACCAAATGGTGGATCAACCAAAGGGTGAGCATTTTCTTCCCCATTAATTGACCCTGTTTAGTTAATAGGGTAAAGTATAAAAATCCATCTGATTCCTTTGCGCGAAAATCCTCTGAATTTTGCATTGTCGCTAAAATCCCCTTAAATGTCGCTAAACCCTTTATTTTGTGTTTGCTAAAAGGACTCCGGAAGTGTCTTTGAAACCAAATGCATAGTTTATAATCCAATCACCCCTAGTGAGTTTAAATTTAGCTATAAACATACAACAGTAAAAATAACTGTTAGACATATTAACAAAACTGTAGTATACTAAATAAGTAAAATTTAAATAAACCTAGTTTGTGTATGTACATTTCCACCTATAAAATAAAAACATATCAAAATCAAAAAATATATAGTAACTAACAGATGCATGTCATATATACTTGCAATTAACTACGGTAATTGTTAGACATATTAACAAACATGTATCATACTAAATAAGTAAAATTTAAAAAAACTTATTTTGGGTAGGTACATTTCCCACGTAGTAAATAAAAACATATCAAAATCAGAAAACATATAGTAACTAACAGATGCAGACCATATATACTCTTTCCCCCAAAAGAAACAAACCAACAGAAAATGAGTTATAGCTTCATCATCACAGAAAGGCAACATTAAAAAAATAAAATACCTGGATGTCTTAAGAACTGCATGCACAGAGGGTAAGGAGGAAACTTCTTTGTAATGCCTGGATGCACAGAGGGTAAGAAGGCAACTTGTTTGTAATGCCTGCACTTGGATGTCTTGAGAACTGATATGAAAATATTTTCAATACTTTTTTTTCAAAAGGGTAGATAGTTATGCAGATATATTTGAGACATCGTGATTTCTTAGAGCATGCGACGACCGACTCACCCCCCAAAATCTCAAGTACTAAAGAAAATTCAGAATTATGGTACTATAGAATACATGACTCAAAGCATTTACATAGAAAATGTTAATAAAACACAGCATCCGTGGTACTATACATACATGACTCAAAGCATCCGTTGATAACATATTTCCTTATTTTTTACATGAATTAGATATACTTGAATGATTCTCTTAGAACTACAGCAACCGTGGTCCCATTTGATACTAATCATAATCTTAAACATCTTATTTGTGTTAATTTTTGCCCAACCAAAGTAGATCCCCAAAACTTGATCAGGTAGAACAGACATCCCGTTCTCGGCAATCTCGTTGAGTAGTCCCTCTTTGTAAAAAATAAATGGGTTCAATTGGCAAGGCATTTTCATAATAAGGTCCATTCGTTGACAAATTGGATGATAGATCTCACAAAACCAATGGGAGTTTTGGCGATGTGATCAAAGAGAGAATCAATGTTTATTTTGTGCATCATAAACTCAAACCTAATTTTCTTGTGCCCAACATATTAAATGCCAAATGCGGTCTCACATATATAAAGTTACCTGCTTGAATATTGAATTAAAAAAAAATCAAATGTTACCTGTATGGCTTGGCAGGCTTCTGCGAATCGTTGACTTAAGGGAGATTCCAAGTTGAGATGAGGGGTGCTACTGTAGAGCCGGGGGAGAAGGGACATTGGCAGGGGCACCTAAAACTTGGGGGCCACCTAAAAGTTGGAAGATACATAATTGAACGTCAAACACCAAAAAATAAGATATATCGAGCATGTAATTAATAAGGGGTCACAGTCAGATGTATGCCTAATCTTCTGGTTTAACCCCTAATTTGAATATGTAATTTCCATAGTACTATACCTAATAGTGTGGCAAACCACGACTAATATGTCCGTACGTTGTATATTCGCAACAACATACAGTGTACTAACATTGTATGATGCTCCGATTAAATCGCAACAATATACACTGTATGAACATAAAAGATATAGCTCTAACATAAAAGATATATCAATTACTTAATTTTAACTATCATGAAACTGCAGTGGTAGAGGTTATGCAATCGCACATAATAAAAATAAATAAAATAAAAATATCCTAAGCAATCAACAGTGGTAGAAGCTCTATGTTCCTCCATATCTTAAGCAATCAAGTACCCCGGCCAATTCTTTGACTCGGTAGAAGCATATCAAAACAGCCAACCTAGTATGCTTAATAATAACAAACATATGAAGGAGACCTGAATATCAAAAACAGAACAAAACAAAAAAAAACATCATTAGTGTTAAAATGCACAGAAGGAAGAAAAGCCGAGGAAACCAAAAGATGCACGTAAAATGCATAGTTATTATCACGCTTGTAAATAAATGCAGGTAAGAACCTTACTGGAGGGACACCGAACAACGTCCCACAAAGGTTAAGAGTTGATGTTGTAGAGTACTCATCAGCAAACTTTACATATACAAAGCGAAGGCGTGAGTGGGAATCACCACAAACTCGACAATCAACAACTTGGCCATATCCACGAAATAAGGTGGCAAGTTGATCTTCAATGACATCATGATCGTTATCCGGAACATACACCATTCGTCTAATATTGTCATCTCTTTGAGCTCTAAACGCTTTCCCATTCAACCACCTCCTTCCCTAGTTAAAATTATTTCTTCTCCTTGGGTTATTGGCAAGCAAAAATTGAGGGTGACTGCGATTACGACCATGGGAATATGAGGAAGGATAAACTCTTTGGCCATGGGATTGAGCTTGAGGTTGGATAACATTTTCGCTATATCTTGCATTTGGAAATCAGATTTCGAATCACTGTTTGGTACAGATTGAGATTGAGTTGCTGCATCACCAGACATTTTAATACCCATAGCCATATAAATTACAATTAAAAATAAAACCCAAAGCCCAAAAAATAGTATCAACATACCATATGTAAAAATGAACACAATATTTGTCAAATGTGAACCACAAAGAGAGAATAAATTATACATCCAAACCAAATAGCTACAAAAAAGTATCAAACCTTGAAGATTTGTGACCTCTGTTGAAAAGTCCCGAAGTCAATTCATGAGATGAGTGACCTCTCTTAGCAAATCCCATTCTGAAGCTTAACCTTGCAAGACATTTGTGAAAATGTAAAAAAATGAACATTAACCTCAACCATTAAGAATTTGCAATACGTAACGGTATCAACCAATATTTAAAACCATGCTTCAAGGATATTAGAGAGACTCAAATCCATAGATAACATTATAATTTTACAACTAAATCGAGAAGTTTACAACATGGTCCAGAAAAATAATGAAAGATACAAAATATAGGAAACTAATACCTCTTGCTCTTCATCCCCCTCTAATAACATCACATCCCAATTTGTATAGGTTAGATCATCATATATATGTCATTTTGAATCAGGTCATGTGTTACTCGAACACTCATAACATAGTTTATAGTTCTACACTCTCTCTCCATTCTACTATTCAATTATATATATGCATACCAACAAATCATGTGCATTTATTGTCACTTTATAATGAATCAAACTTATTCAAACAAATAGAAGAATAATAGAATAAATGAAACTTATGTCTCTCATATCAGTGCGACGTCCTTTAATTAAATTATGTCTTTGAATTTCAGTATAAAACTACATTATTTCACTAAAAACAATCTAGAAGTTGGATAGCTGTAAATAAATCCACCCAAAAATTATTAAAAAATAAAGAGTAAAAAATTAAGAAAAGTAAAATACCCATTTAGGAATGAAAATTAATGAAGCTTAACATCTATCACCCACCACCAGTTCACATGCACTCTTACACTTCAACATCTATGTATGTGGCATTGTAATCGAAGTTAAAAAAAGCATCCTTAAAAAAATCATATGTACATAAAGAAAAAAAATTAAATCTTATTCTCACAAACCCCACCATACTACCACATTTGAAAGAACATATCATATTACAAATACTAAAAGAACATATTATACATGATTTGAATCAAAGTTAGGCAATCTCCAAGATCTATAAACTCTGCAAAACAATACACATCGATTAAACATCGGTCTACAAACTCTGCAAAATAATAGAATCTCCAAGATCTGAAATGATTTAACCATTACTAAACCTCCCCCCCCCCCCCCCCCCCCCCCGCCCCCCCCAAAAAAAACATTGAAATCTTCCATTTAGATCTATAAAACTAAAAAATAAAAATCCACCATATGAAACCTAAATCAAACCTCCTATTTTGTACCTAGCGGTAGTGGGGATAAGAGGCTGGAGGTGAGGTTGGCAGCAAGTTACTACGGCAATAGAATGAAAGGCGGCATCGAGGAGAGGGAGCGGCAGTAGGAGAGGGGCGGCAACAAGGTGTAGGGGAGCTGAAGTGATGAGTGAGGTAGGGCTGGCTGGAGTGAAAATAACGGGAGAAATTAGAGAAACGATTTGTGTGAGCGGGAGAGAAGTAGAGAATAATTATCATTTTCACCAAAATACCCCCAATTTTAAATTAAAATGTAAATTTGGAAAGTAACAAAAGAGGGGGAACCAAAAATTTGAGGGGTAAAAAAGGTATTGTAGGAAAACTCTTAACCTCAACCCTTTATTTCTAGCCTAGGTGGCTTCAATCTCAACCACAAAGTATGTCCCCAACTTATGAATAGTAAAAACACCATCCTACTTTATTTTATATATATATATATATATATATATATAAAGAAACTTATTTTACTATCCTTTAGCAGTCCCGTCTGACATGCATATTGACTCTTTTATACTGAATTATGGTTCGATGTACCACTAACCTTTTAATTATCTATATAAATATATTTTCCTATTTTTTAGTTGTACTCCTTTTATGATTTTCTCCCATCTTTCGAATAATGCGGACACTATGATTTCACTCTTTATGAACTTTTCACGTATATATTCACATTTCACCCCACATACACTATACATATTTTAGGAGAAAAAAGGTAATATTGTTTATATCCCATGAGATACGAAAAGAGCTTAATGGGTGCCTAACACTTTCCCATTCTGTAACGTAGCCCCCAGACCCGGAATGTACTTTATTTTATATGCATCATTTATTCTTTGGATGCCATTTATCTGGGGATGACTATATATTTTGCCTATTTTGGGTAAAATATGATGGTTACTCCAATCTATATATTTTCAACCATTTTGACAAAGGCCATTTTATGTCTGTAATAGCCCACACGTATCGTGTGAGTGGAAAAAAGATGATTATACTCCTTGATCCCCTTTTTTCACGTGATATCCCTCCTCGGGTCACACCCAATAATTCTCGGACGGCCACAATCCTTTTTAAGTAGCTCTTACCAATGTTTCCCTCATAAATTTTTTAAATTAACTAACAAGAAATGGTACTTACAAGAAAACCTAAAAAATCCAGGGAAGAAAATATGATCGAATTGAGTGAAAATGCCTGGCAAGGAAGCATTTCAGATCAACTCGATGATACATCTTATTACAATTTATGTCAAGTGTGTGTGGTATGGTTAGAATAGAATATGATTGTAATAGGTTGTTTATTATATATCTTCAAAGATAATTATTGCATAAGTCTACAATAAGGTCACACTATCCTCCAAAATTCTAAAAAATAAAAAAATAAAAAAAAAAATAAAATAGGCTACATGGTCTTATTCCTATATCCTTTATCACTGATTGCATAAAGGCCAAAAAAAAAAAAAAGACAAACATTTTTTTATTTTTCGAAACACATCAAATCACAAACAACAAACATATAATACACTTAAGGAAAGATAACACGAAATAAAGATGATGAATGAAATCCTAACTTAGAGATGAGATAAACGACTCACTCGGAAGGATGAGTTGGATGATAATTTTCACCCTCATCCACTACTCTAAACACCATTTTCTTCTTCTTCTTCCTCTTCCTCTTCCTCTTCCTCTTCCTCTTCTTCTTCTTCTTCTTCTTCTTCTTCTTCTTCTTCTTCTTCTTCTATTTCTCTATAACTTACCTTGAGCACTATAATGTAAACTGACCATCCTTTTGAATTCTCCCTTAAGCAATTAGGGTGTTCGAACTGTAAGTGCAAATATATTACCTGATGCTTTTTATTTATTTTATTTGCCCTTTGCCATATTTGGCATATCCCGTTAAAAAATAAGTCACACTGACTCATTGAATCGAACATCAATATCTCCAAGTTCAAGAATCCTTTGCATCTCAAGAAGGTATAAAGACTTTTAGGAGTTTGATATCATTCATAAAGTTATTTGGGATATTTATTTTTTATTGAAAAATTAGGTTGAAATTTTTAATGTTTTTAAAATAATATTTTTATTTTTAAGCCCAATTCGAACGATTTTACATTCTCGTAAGCAGGGTCATTTGATCTTTACATCGAACGAGCATCTAACGAGGGCATACTTTTTTACATCATTTGGAGGTCGTTTGAAGCTAGTTCAAACGAGATGGACTTGTCATTAGAACGAGCTCCTGGTTTGTTCAAATGAACTGCCTATCTCAATCGAAATAACCTTATTTCTATTCAAACGAGTTGCCGCCATGAAATTTATGACGCGTTTATACATACTTCTTTTAACTACAAATTTCAAAAGACTTTTTCCAATTAGTTTACTCCATATCTACTGCAAAGGTTTTTACTTTTTATGCTACCAAAACACTTTTGATTCACACTTTACATTCCCAAATATTTTTTGTGAATAGTTTTGAAACCTAGATATTTTTGTGTGTTTGCATACACATTGTGGATGATATGCCCCAAGTGTAACCTCGGCCTAGAGACACCAACCTCGGCCGGCATTATGGCCGACGTTGGGCATGTCTTGGACACGCGATATCATCCCTCGGCCATATCATGGTCGGCCCAGGCCGACACTACCATGAGCCTCTCCAAGGGATGTCACAAGGATCGGCAGCATTCTCGTATACCTTGGAATGGCAACCTCTGCCAGATGTAGGCCGAGCTCGCAGGAAGCCACCAGAAGCCTCATCAAGCCACCAGCAGCCTCGTCAAGCCACCAATTCAACTTCGTCTCAGGCCGACCTTGCCCATTGTCTCGGCCAGGATTAGGCCGAGACCTCCATGGAATCCTCGGACTGAACAGGTATCAAGACTCACCAAACTCGGCCTCACCAAGGCCGAGGTCATACCCCAGACACGATAGCCGAGCACCTACTGACATTTAGATAAGGACACGTGGACACAAATCAGTTATAACAAGATTATTCCCCACACGTGGGGAGAATATTGCATCATCATTCTCTACATGTGACAGTGACAGATGGCACTCCCATATTGGTGAGGTAACCACACACATGCTCATTGCATGCATGGAGGGTACATTACACCCCCTAGGTACTATATATAGAGGTCATCCTCTACCTTGCAAAAGGATCCAGCTATTCAACCCTAGCTGAAACCCTGTCTAGAAACACAGTAGAGAGAGAAAGCTTGAGAGATTGTATCCATGGCTATTAGTTCCTTATTGCAGTGAGACTATTCACACACACACAAAGTGGACGTAGGCTTGACTGGATGAACCACTTATATTCTGGTGTTGATTCCTCTTCTCCTCATCTCATTCTCTCACCTTTTTACATAACTGTGCTGCCATTATTGTTCTTAGATTGAGCTTGAAAACACCTTGTCTGGTGGTGCTGATTCTGGCATCATCATTTGGCGCCGTCTGTGGGAAGAGAGAGTCTATCTCTTCCTCTTTTTCTGCTTAACCTCATCGGAGACTCTGGTGGTCAACCAAGCCTCCCCCTGGCGTGGAGCTGTTACACCATTGAAAGAGGTCATGTGAGGTACTAAGCTTATCTGCTACTCAAGCTCTATAGTGTTAACATATGGCACCAGACTTACCACCGCCTCTTCCGCCGCCCGGGGGTGGAGGGCCTAGTTCCAGTTAGGCGCCCCCCCAGTCCGAAATCGCGGAGGTAGCAGCAGCCTTGAGATCTTTAGCTGCAACACAACAATCCATGCAGGAGTAATTTGTACAGCTCAGTCAAACTATGATGAGGCCACCTGGAGTCTCACCGGACATGATCACTCTAGCGATAGTTCAGCCTCATCTTGATGCCAGGGGACCACCCCAGGCACCGATAAAGGACTAGCCTGCGCCCCAGCGGAGAAGGGACGTTGCTGACCCTAGGTGCTTGCGCCTGGGGAGGCAGGGAAACCCTAGCCCAGAGTACAGCTATGATGATCTAGAGGCGGAAGAAGCCCCAGAAGACTGCTGGGAGCCGTATGAGGTGTCAAATAACACTGTACGGCCTCTTAGGCAAAGCCAAGGTTGTGTCGGCCGAAGAGGTAAAGAGGCCCAACAAAGAGGGTCAGCCTTTGATAGGTTGAGTAGAGGGTGGGCCTTTGAGAGACTGGGCCCGATGAATGACCTAAGACAGAGATAGTCGAGATCAAGGAGCGCAGCAGGCTCTCAGAGAGGGAACAGGCAGGGTCGACCAGACCAAGGCCGACGCTGTGAAAGAAGAGGCAGGGAACAACAAGAGGTTAACAGCCAACGTGTCGTGGCAGGGGAACCCTCGGTCCATCCCAAGGAGGTGGCAGGGGATAACCTCAGCCAAGTTGATGACAGAAGACCATGGAATGATTCTATCCAATGCCTTGAGGAGAAGATAGGAGACCTCATTAAAAGCAGGGACCCATTACAAAGGGGTTACTCAGAGGGCTCCCCATTTGTGGCTAGGATAGTGGGGTTCCCAACCCCAGCTAAGTTCAAGCCTCCTACAGTGTCTCCCAAGTATGATGGCAGCACTAACCCTGTACATCATATCGAGATGTACCATTCGGAAGCAGACATTTACTCGATACCCGATGAGATGAAGTGTAGGGCCTTCTCTGGGACCTTGACAGGGGCTGCACACAGTTGGTTCATCTCCCTTCCGAAGAACTCAATTGAGAACTTCAAAGGCTTGGCTGAGCGATTCATCCACAACTTCTGCTTTGGGATGAGACCTCAAAAGAAGACTACCCACCTGCTTTATGTTAAGCAGGCCAAGGGTGAGAGCTTAAGAGACTACATAGCAAGGTTCAACAAAGAAAAATTGGAGGTCGAAGATTATGAAGAGAACATAGCCATGACAGCCCTTATAGGAGGCCTCCAGAAGGGGAAGCTATTGTGGAAACTGGCGGAAGACCCCCTAGGTCTATGGTGGAGCTGCTGGCAACCGCAGGGAAAGTAATGAATGTGGAAGAGGCGATGGCCGCCAAGTATGAGGATGAAAACCGCGGTGGCAGCGGGAAGTTCCAAAGCAAGAAAGAGGGGAAGAAGAGGTTAGGAGATGTCAAGTTAGCTCACTATACTCCTCTGACTGTGAGCTGTGAGCACATCCTCAATGAGATTAAGAATGACAGGGCTTTGAGATGGCCAGAGAAGTTGAAAGCCCCACCACATAATAGGAACAAAAACCTATGGTGTGAGTTCCACCAAGATCATGGTCATGTCACGGATAGATGCTTCGCTTTAAAAGATGAGATTGAAAAGATGTTGAAATCTGGAAAGCTGAGGAAGTATTTGAATGGTAAGGCTCCAAAGGGTGGAAGAGATGACCCTAAGAAAAGAAGACATGATAGATGCCGTGATAATGTTTCGTCCAGAAGAGACGATGATTCAGAAGGAGATGACGAAGACGATCCGGATCTCTCGCCAAAAGATAACAACACCCCGGTGAAGAGGGTCGGTACGATCTCCTTTGGTGTTAGCACCATATGTGGGTGTTTTGCAGGAGGTGGCTCTAAAGTAGCTGATAGGAAGGCTCATGTAGCAGAGGCCAGGTTAGTGGCCAAGCTTGAAGTTGTGAATATAACGTCTTATGAGACAGTGCAGAAGAGGAAGAAGGTAGACATGGACACCCTCGTAGTGAGGTTCTCCAGACTCGACTTTAAGGGTATCTTAGCCCCCCATGATGACCCTTTGGTCATAACAACAAGGGTGCATGGGTGCGAGGTACAGAGGATCCTCATAGATGGGGGGAGCTCAGCGGACGTGATCTTCTGGCCTTGCTTGAAGAGCCTAGGTCTTATCAGAGCAAGGCTGGTGCCCTATCATCACCCGTTGATAGGCTTCAGTGGCGAAAAGGTCCACCCCTTGGGCATGTATGGGATGGACGTACGGATGGGTGATGAGTGGCCTAAGAGGCTGACCAAGAAGATAAACTTTTTCGTTATGGACGAGAACATTTTCTCGGCCTACAACCTCATCATAGGAAGGGTGGACCTTAAAGAGTTTGAAGTTGTGCCGTTGACTGTCCATCAGATGCTAAAATTCCCGACTCCTTATGGAGTATGGGAAGTTCAAGGGGACCAGACCATAGCGCGAGAGTGCTACTTCAACTCGGTCGAAGAGAGAGAAGCCCATAAGAGGGCAACCACCACTTATAGCATTGACACTCTTGACCCGAGAGATAAAACAAAGTTGAAGAAGGGAGAGGCCGCGGAAGAGGTAGAATCCATCGTCCTCAATGAGGACGAACCAGAAAAAACCATCCAGGTCGGTAAGGCCCTAGAGCCAGGAACCAAGTAAGAGCTGATAAACTTCCTCAAGAGGAGACAAAGTGTCTTTGCATGGAGTCACGCAGACATGCCTGGCATCGACCCTGAGGTGATGAGCCACAAGCTCAACGTGACCAGAGATGCCAAGCCGATCAAGCAGAGATGAAGAGTCTACTCCAGGGAGAAATACGATGTCATCCGAGATGAGGTCAAAAAGTTGGAAGAGGCCGAGTTCATAAGAGAAGTTACCTATCCGGAGTGGCTCTCAAATGCAGTCATCGTGCCTGAGAATGGGAAGTGGCGAATGTGTGTGGATTTCACTGACCTGTATAGATCTTGTCCAAAAGACAGTTATCCCTTACCTCGGATAGATTAGATGGTGGACGCGACGGCGGGACACGAGCTCATGAGCTTTATGGACGCGTATTCAGGCTATAACCAAATCTTCATGGATGCTGAAGACTCTGAGAAGACAGCCTTCATTACTGACAAAGGGACGTACTTCTACAAAGTGATGCCCTTCGGTCTGAAAAACGCAGGGGCAACGTATCAACGTCTTATCAATAAGATGTTCAAAGAGCAAATAGGTAAGACCATGGAGGTGTATGTAGACGATATGCTAACGAAGATCTTGAAAGCTTGCACTCACGTAGCGGACCTTGAGAAGACCTTCGATGTTATGGACTCATACAGAATGAAACTCAACCCAACAAAGTGTGTCTTCGGAGTAGGAGCTGGGAAGTTCTTGGGATTCATCATTAACTAGAGGGGAATTGAAGCGAACCCTAAGAAAATCAAGGCATTACTAGACATGAAGACTCCTAGGAGTATCAAGGATGTCCAAAGACTCACGGGAAGAGTGACTGCCCTTAATAGGTTTGTTTCTAGGGCAACGGACAAGTGTCTTCCATTCTTTAAAGTTTTAAGAAAGGACTTCCAATGGGACGAAGAGTGTGAAAAAGCCTTCAACCAACTCATGTCCTACTTAGGGTCTCCCTTATTGCTGTCTCGGCCCATCACAGGAGAAAGGTTGCTTGTGTATCTGGCAGTCTCTGAATCAGCCATCAGCGCGACCATCATACGGGAAGAGGATGGGATCCAAAGGCCTGTGTACTTCAACAGTAAGGCCCTTCAAGGGCCTGAACAAAATTATCCCCGTATGGAGAAGTTGACTTATGCCCTAATATATGCCTCAAGAAAAATGAAGCCTTACTTCCAAGCTCACTCCATGGTAGTCCTCACTGACTCCCCACTAAGGCAGGTCCTGCATAAACTTGAGAAATCTGGGAGGTTGATGACCTGGGCCATCGAACTAGGAGAATATGATATCACCTACCAGCCTAGGATAGCCATCAAAGGGCACGCCCTCGCGGATTTTGTCGCAGAATTCACCTGGGAATAGGCTGAGACAGAGAAAGGCCTAGAGGACGGCGAAGAGACAAATCGTAGTCTCTTTTGAAATTCAGAAGAGACAGCACCAAACGTCTTCCAAGATCGGGAAGAGGTCATCTCAGGCAAAACTCGGAGCAGAATAAAAGAGAACGAAGAGGATCGATACCTCTTCAAGCAAGGAGTTATGACAGAAGGGGTTTTCTCATCAGAAACAGACGTCTGGAGCCTCTTCGTTGATAGCTCTTCCTGTGATAGTGGAAGCGGTGCGGGGATAATACTCTCGGCTCCAGATGGCGCCAACATTGAATACGCCTTGAGATTCAACTTCCAGGCCTCAAACAATAAGTCCGAGTATGAGGCCATGATAGCAGGTCTCTTATTGGCAACAACTCTTCGCATAAAGCGACTCCTACTCCATAGCGAGTCTAGGTTGGTTGTCAATCAAGTACTGGGGATATACGAGGCCAAAGACGAAAGGATGTCCAAGTACTTAAAGAGGGTAAGAAGGTTGTTAAAATATTTTGAAGAAGCAAAACTGAAGAGAGTGCGTCGACTAAGTAACAATCACGCTGATGCATTGGCAAGGCTGGCCTCGGTAATGAAGACAGATATGGGAAGGACCATTCCGATCGAGGTCTTGAGAAAGGCAACCATCGAGGAGGAAGAGGTATGTAACCTTTGTCACAATTTGAACTTAGGAGACTCATGGATCGACCCGCTCGTCAGATACCTAAGAGAGGGAGAGTTGCCTGAGTCCTAACTAGAAAGGATAAAGTTGAGATATAAGGCTGCCAAGTTCCCAATGGTAGGAGACGTCTTGTACAAAAAGGGGTTTCTATTGCCTCTCCTCAGATGTGTGCATCCCAGGGAAGTTCTCCGGGTCTTACAGGAGGTTCATGAGGGTTCTTGCTCTAGCCACATAGGAGGAAGGCCCCTGGCCAAGAGGATCATCACTCAGGGATACTGGTGGTCTACCTTATGCAGATATGGCCTCCCAAACACTCTCATCTCTGATAATGGGACCCAGTTCAAGAACTCCTTCTTAGAAAAGTATTGCCTAAGAGTAGGGATTAAGCAGTTCTTCTCATCTCCTGGTCGACCTCAGGCAAATGGTCAGACCGAGGTCACAAACAGAACTATCTTGGACAGGATCAAGAAGAGGTTAGAAGATGCGAAGGGAAGATGGACTGAAGAGGTCTACGCTGTGTTATGGGCCTACAGAACCACGACAAGGACACCAACAGGAGAAACCCGTTCATGCTGGCACATGGCTCATTGGCCGTCATACCAACGGAAGTAGGACTCCCAACTCATTGGATTCAGACCTATGACCCTGACAATAATGGAAAAGAGAGGAAGCTAGACCTAGATCTTATCGAAGAAAGAAGAGAGGATGCAGAGGTCAGAAAAGCAGCCTACCAACAGAGGGCAGCGAAATTCTACAACCAGAGGGTGAAGTCAAGACCCATTGCAAGGGGAGACCTAGTGCTAAAGAAGACCCTACAAAAAGCAAATAAGCTTCACCGAAACTGGCATGGACCCTACAAAGTAACAGAAGAGGTTGTGCCTGGCACTTACAGGCTAGAAAACCTAGAAGGAGAACCTTTCACTAACCCATGGAATGCTGACCACCTAAAGAGATATTACATATGATGTTGCATAGAATTTTATGTAAATGTACCATCTTATTGTGAAGAGGTTATTAATAAAGATCAGTTCCCATGACAGTTCTTGCTTCATTCTTAGATCAGAGATTCATTATAAGGATAACCTCTTAGGTGATGACCTCAGACCCTTATAACATCATAATTTGATGACAAGGTCTGAGGTCAGACACCATAATGATATGACCTCAGACCCTTAACATCATTAATTTGGTGAGATTAATTATGAGGTTAACCTCTTAGGTAGTGACCTCAGACCCTTATAACATCATAATTTGGTGACAAGGTCTGAGGTCAGACACCATAGTGAGATGACCTCAGACCCTTAACATCATTAATTCGATGAAATTCATTATGAGGATAACCTCTTAGGTAGTGGCCTCAGACCCTTATAACATCATAATTTGGTGACAAGGTCTGAGGTCAGACACCATAATGAGATTACCTCAGACCCTTAACATCATTAATTTGGTGAAATTGATTATGAGGATAACCTCTTAGGTAATGACCTCGGGCCCTTATAACATCATAATTTAGTGACAAGGTCTGAGGTCAGACACCATAATGAGATGACCTCAGACCCTTAACATCATTAATTTGGTGAAATTCATTATGAGGATAACCTCTTAGGTAATGACCTAAGACCCTTATAACATCATAATTTGGTGACAAGGTATGAGGTCAGACACCATAATGAGATGACCTCAGACCCTTAACATCATTAATTTGGTGAGATTAATTATGAGGATAACCTCTTAGGTAGTGACCTCAGACCCTTATAACATCATAATTTGGTGACAAGGTCTGAGGTCAGACACCATAATGAGATGACCTCAGACCCTTAACATCATTAATTTGGTGAAATTAATTATGAGGATAACCTCTTAGGTAATGACCTCAGACCCTTATAACATCATAATTTGGTGACAAGGTCTGAGGTCAGACACCATAATGAGATGACCTCAGACCCTTAACATCATTAATTTGGTGAGATTAATTATGAGGATAACCTCTTAGGTAGTGACCTCAGACCTTCATAACACCATTCATTGGTGAGAAGGTCTGAGCTCAGGACCATTGGTTGAGTTTAAACAAGACCATTGCAAATTTATTTTTAGCAGACACCATAACAATGGAACTAAGAATGAAAGACATCACATGACATTCAATAAAAAGGAAGTGAAGATAGTCCTCATCAGAGATTGGTATACATTCAGAAATAATAAGATGTTCAATGATTACAGACAAGTTCCACAATACAGTTAAGTTACAAACAGTGATCAAAATATCCTAAGAGTCTGAGGGGGGAACGTTGACACCCTCGGCTTGATTAGTCACCTCGGCCGCATCATCACAATGGTCTGCCCCTCTAACCTTGGTGACCTCTAATGTAGCAGTCTCGACAGGAGCGGCAGCCTCTTCCTCAACCTCTTGAAGAGCTTGGGCAAATTGAGCATCAGCAAAGCCGAGACCAACGAAATCAGAGGCATTCAAAGTACCGACCTCTCTCTCCTTGACGTCTTCCCATTTAATAGTGGCTTGGTACCTCTTTCAAGGTATTCAAAGCCGAAGCCCATGAACTCATCAGAGGCCTTGTAGTCAGAAATTATTTTCTCAGAGGCGTCCTCAAGGGCGGCCCTGACAGCTGAGTTGACCTTGTGCTGCAGAACATCGTCCTTAGCCTTCAGTGTAGCATCATGATCCTTGCCGAGCTGGGAGATGTACCTCTCCAACCCCTTCACCTTCTCCTCAGAGTCCTTCAGCTCAGACTTGAGGCGCTCGATCTCTATGTTCAGAGTACTCTGGACTTTCTCTGCCTCTTGCCCCTTTTGGATGAGAGGCAACTTCCTCAGAGTCCAGTTTGATAAATGGTGCATAGCGGTCAAGCCCTGCATATTTAGTGATCATGAGTAAGCTGAAGAAGAATCATATGTTACACATAAAAGAATTTCTGAAGAAGGATAAAATCATACCTGAATGGCTCTGTAAAGGCCAAACTCAACCAGCAATGGGGTGTCCATAGACCTGTAGAAGGGTTTGTCAACCTCGGTCATTACAGAACCGATGGCATCCAGGGCCTGCATACTGTGGTCGACTACACTGTCAGTTAACTTCAACTGATCTAGACGAGCCGACAGGATATCAGCTGAAGAGATAGGGATGGCAGCTTCAGTAGTCTTCTTCTTCGGCCTCTGATCCTCAGGGGCATGACCTTCGGGAGCCCTCTTATTTTTGGCTGGGGGCTTACAGGCAGAGGGAGCTGGGGGAGGAGCGTTAAGACCTGCTTTCTTGGCAAGTCTTATCAAGCTTGGTGCAGCTATCTCCTAAAGCTCGTCTGGAATGTCCTTTGGTTGCTCTGCAAAAAATTAGTAGACCTGAGTTAGATAATCAGATATGAATAAAATTAGAGGTTAAACTTGCAAAAAAAAAATGCTTACCAAGCTCGGCAAGGGGACTTCCACCCAGACCTGTCCCAGAGAGGAAGTGGGGAGTCATCAAGTGTTCGAACCTGACAAGTAGACCATGTACCCCCTGATCTTGAAGGGCTTTCACCTTCTGGAGGTTCTGTAGACTTAGGCCAGGGTCGGCCCTGTCAGACCTGGTGACCTTACCCCATCTCAGGGGCATCCTCTGCTCCAGATTAGACGAGGGAACACATGGGCCAAACTCCCATGGCCCTGAAGCAAAGAAGTACCGAGGCTTCCAGTTATGGTTGGAAGTCTGGGTCACCGAAGAAATTTCTTCTCAGGCCTCTGAGCTACAAAATGGTAGTAGCTCGGATGATTTTTGGCCGAGGAAGGGATGTAACAACCTACGAAGACCTGAACTGGAAGGTCTGAGTGGTGGACAGCCTTCTATAACACTATGGCCCCTATTAGGATTCTCCAGGCATTAGGAGAGAGTTGGGAGGGGGCCAAATTAATATAAGAAAGGATGGAATTGATAATGGGGTGAATGGGCAGATGGAACCCCAACTTGAACATCTGCTCGTACAAACAGATCTCACTGTCTCAGCTATGATAAGCCCTCTCTTCCCTCAGAGGTCTCCTAAGTTTTATTGAGGGGCTGATAGAATACAGGTATCTGAAGCAGGGAAGGTCTACCTCAGTAATAGTACTCTCGATCTCGGCCGCCTCAGAGACGTCGACATCGCTCTCAACCTCATCATCATCATCCAACTCAACGTCGTCCGAAGCAGATGTTGATGGGTAACTCGGAAACCTCTGAGCAAACTCTACCCCGGTGATAGTTGACATAGGGATGGCGTCAATTGGTGGTGGAATGGCCACACTCGGCTCAAGAATCTTAACCTCTAAGGAAGACCCTGAGGTGCTTGAGTGGTTATGGGATGAGGCTCGGCTGGAGACCTCGGCCTGATCAGGGGCCTGATCAGGACTAGGTGTGAAGTCCATGGCCTCTTGAAAGGAATCCATAGACATGGGGTCTGAGGTAGAGGATTCAGACTCAGACATAGGTATGGGATCAGCAGGAACCTCTGTCTGATAGAAGTTCTCCGGGGGGTCAGGATATATCACCTTCAGAGGTGGTGGAAATATGGGTCTAATAGGAAACTCTTGTGATCTACGAGCCTCCTCCTGTGCTCTTTCTATTTGCCTAATCTTTTCTAAAGTCTTCTTTCTAAGAGAGGGGAACTCCTCAAGAAGCTGATATAAGGGTCTGAGCATCAAAGGACGACACTACACTTAAGGGATTTTCCTAAACTCCAAAAATTACAAACAAGATTGGCTGATAAAGCAAAGGAATCTAAAGATCAAACTACTTAAATTTGGCAAGAATAGCTCGCCTGAAATTATGGTGGTGTCGCCGGAAAACTAAGAAACTCGCCGGAAAATACGAAAACAAGGGTGCTTGCAGGAAAAATGAAGGAAAAAGTATGGTAGACCTTACCTGAGGATGAAATGGTAAGGAAGAGAGGAGAAAACGCGAGAAATCACCAACCAAAAGCCTTGAACCAAGATCTTTCTAGAGAGAGAAAGCTGCAGGAATGAGAGCAGCTGAAATGGAAGAAATAAAGAAGAAAGAAGGGTTCAAAACTCATATATACTCAGGCACAACTCCCAAGGCCCATCATTGCCTTGGGAGCCCCAAAGGGCGGCTGACAGCACACGCCTACCAAGCGAGCATGTTCCAGCATTGGACAAGTGTCAAGCAAGTATTGGCTTGTAACAGACAGGCCTCGGAGGTGTAGTAATCCCCTAGTCACTTGCTCTCACATATGACTAAGGGCTGGGGGGTGATTGATATGCCCTAAGTGTAACCTCGACCTAGAGACACCAACCTCGGCCGGTATTATGGCCGACGTTGGGCATGTCTTGGACACGCGATATCATCCCTCGGCCATATCAAGGTCGACCCAGGCCGACACTACCATGAGCATCTCCAAGGGACGTCACAAGGATCGGCAGCATTCTCGTATACCTTGGAATGGCAACCTTGGCCAGATGTAGGCCGAGCTCGTAGGAAGCTACCAGCAGCTTCATCAAGCCACCAGCAGCCTCATCAAGCCACCAGTTCAACTTCGTCTCAGGCCGACCTTGCCCATTGTCTCGGACAGGATTAGGCCGAGACCTCCATGGAATCCTCGGACTGAACAGGTATCAAGACTCACCAAACTCGGCCTCACCAAGGCCGAGGTCATACCCCAGACGCGATAGCCGAGCACCTGCTGACATTTAGATAAGGACACGTGGACACAAATCAGTTATAATAAGATTATTCCCACACGTGGGGAGAATATTGCATCATCATTCTCTACATGTGACAGTGACAGATGGCACTCCCATATTGGTGAGGTAACTATACACATGCTCATTGCATGCACGGAGGGTACATTACACCCCCTAGGTACTATATATAGAGGTCATCCTCTACCTTGCAAAATGATCCAGATATTCAACCCTAGCTGAAACCCTGTCTAGATACACAGTAGAGAGAGAAAGCTTGAGAGATTGTATCCATGGCTATTAGTGCCTTATTGCAGTGAGACTATTCACACACACACACAGTGGACGTAGGCCTGACTGGCTGAACCACCTATATTCTGGTGTTGATTCCTCTTCTCCTCATCTCATTCTCTCACCTTTTTACATAACTGTGCTACCATTATTGTTCTTAGATTGAGCTTGAAAACACCTTATATGGTGGTGTTGATTCTGGCATCATCAGTGGAGATGATTCTCTACGGCCGAACCTTATGACCCGAGTGATCATGACAGAAGAATACTAAAGGTTGATCGAAGGCTATCGAGGGTGGAGTGCCACCTGTGGATTAATTTGTATCGATAAATTTTCTTTAGAGGTTCTACAAAGACTGCACATTATACTTGTGGGTGATATAAAGTAGTTTTTAAGTCGTATGTCTTGTAAAATTCTTTGAGTGCTTATATATAGGTTTTACCCTAAAACATGATTTTTCCTTATTTATTGTGTGATAACGTATTTTATTTATCTTTTTTATCACCTATATGCATGTTTGGGATAAAAAAATAAAATTTGATAAATTTGTTTTTGTAAGGACATGTTTCATAAATGTCCGGGGTTAAATCCAGGAATTTTCTAAGTACCCTAGATCACAATTTACTGTGTTTGATGCCTCTACATTCAGCACGTCTCCACAATCATCCTTGGCGGCTTTGATCCATATCAATGCATCCATCATCTTTGTACGTGCATCATGACTCAAGCAAAATGCTCTTCAACCGTTACCACTACTTCACGTATTTATGGTCAAATAATTTGAATTGGAGTTTTATTATTTGCATAAATAGTTGGGAATATTTTTAAATAAATTTTGAAGTCTGAAAAATGTTTATCACGTCATATCTTTTTGTAAAAAGAAGAGGCGATTTTAGACTCGTCATTGATATCGTTCAAACGACATCGTATGTTGTTCGGACTAGAGTTTCTTTCGTTTAAACGACATCGTATGTCGATCGAATGACCCACCGCCTCAAATTATGTATTTATATAGTGTTCATTCTGCATGTTTTCCTAAGTCTTCACACCCTCATTTTCTGCATAACAGTAGCAGTTTTCAGACTTCATTTTTTTTGGTTTTCATCTGTTTTGATTGACAAACAATTCCCAATCCATTATATGAATCCTCTAAACCCCAAAGAAGATTGTTCTACTCATTTGGAGTACACTTATGGAGAAGAAGATTCTTTTCCATTTCTGACCACCTGGAGTTCTTACGGGATCTCTTGCCGACGAAATCTAACCGACGCCTGCGGGTATTTCGTATGTCACTTGTATTTTCATTGTAATCCGTGCAAATCGATATTTACAAATTATGGTGGAAAAAAGATTGCTTTGCCCTGGTGGGGGATTTTTCCTCATTTGTGATTGTCTTGCATCTTAGATTATTTCATTAATCAATCACGTTTGTTTGCAAGAGTTTGGACTTATTGGGATTGAAATTGGATTTTAATTAAATAAGTTTAACATTGATTGTTGGTGCACTCTCAAATTGGTATCAGAGCCATTTACACAATTTTACCATGTAATGTATCTGCAAAAAAAAATTTGGATATAAATTTTGTTCAAAAATTGATCTTCGAAAAAGAGCAAATTCAATGTAAAACTTATATAATAGAGTCCCAATTTTTTACGGGCCAAATTACGCATATTGGAAAGCCAGTATGAAATCTCACTTAAAGTCCATAGACGAACGTGTTTGGGCTGTGTGTGAAAGAGGGTGGGTGCCTCCCACTGTCACTGTAGATAAAGTAACTACTTTAAAATCTGTGACTACATGGAGTGAGGATAAATTTAAATGGAGCACATATAACTCACGTGGTCTTAGTCCCATTTCTGGAGCCGTCACACCTGACGAGTTCCGACACATCAAGACGTGTACCACGTCTAAAGAGGCATGGGATGTTATGCAACTTACCCATGAAGGAACAAATGCAATGAAAGAATCTAATTTGCAAAACTTAACTACACGGTTTGAAACCAACACCATACATGAAAATGAGTGTTTCGATGAATTTTATGCACGCTTATTTGATATCGTGGACACTAGTTTCAACTTAGGTGAACACATTCCTAATGCTAGCGTAGTTAAGAAACTTTTGAGATCACTGCCTAAGAGATTTATCCCCAAAGTCACTATGTTAAATTCATGAGGTAATTGAGAACGATAAAGTTAGAAGAGTTATTTGGAGACCTACAGACCTATGAAATCGACATGTTCCCAAACATGAAAAAATCAAAAGACAAAGGGGTAGCTCTAAAAGCCCATGCCAGAAAAAGTGAGGGGTCAAAGAGAGGTGAGTCATCTAAGAAAATAGAAGAAGAGATGTCTAATTCTGATTCTGATTTTGACTTAGATAATTTGGTCCTATTTGCTAAAAAATTCAAAAAAAAAACTCAAATTAAACGAAAATGGGAATTTTAAAGATAAATAGAATTATGAGAAAAATAAATCTTAAAATAAATTTGAGAAAAATAAAAAATGGACACCCCTAAGAATTTTATAGTGTGTAACGAGGTCGAAACGTCTAGAATAATCCAAACTTGCGTTAAATACCACCCTTAGTGACGATAGCGAGGTCGAGTCGGTTGACTCTGGATACGAGTCACCGCATGAATGTAACTTCATCGAATTCATAGATAGTCATGTGAGTATTGATAGTGTTCCTCACGGCGATGAGGATTCAAGCTCATCAGGACACCTCGACAGTGAAAACAGTGTGAGCGAGGGGGAGGAAGAAGCAAGTGAGAGCGAGAGTGATCTCTGACGCGCGTACACTGATTTATATGTTGATACCTTCAAGACCAAAAAGCATAACAAAGCATTAGATCTTAGGATAGAAGCTCTAGAGAAGGATTTAGGAGAGATGAGAGAGAGAGAGAGACCTCCATGTCCACTGCGTTGAGAGAGAGGGAGACCACCTGTGTTGAGAGAGAGAAAGTTTTTAGAGAAAGATAAAGTGTTGTTGATAAAGAAAAAGGGGACATGACTAAGCAATTGGTTGAACTGACGAGTGAGGCCCATTCCGCCCTGGACACTCGAAAGAAACTGGAAGCCCTTGTAGTCTAATTCACTCATGACCTTGAGAGATCCCGGGATGTCAAGGTAATAATTAAGGACTGATTCTGTAAGTTTGGAAAGATGTTCCTCATCTCTTCTTTAGGTTTAGGTGAGAAGCTGGGAATATGTTTCGATGGCACTTCCAGGTCACATACGACATTAGAACCGGTTCCCGAGTTTATTACAAATCCATATGGCCATCAACCTAAAAATACAAAGAAAGTTCGACCAAGAAAAGCAAACTAAAGTCGGCCTAAGTCTACATATTTTGTACATACTTAAAAAGAAAAGTCCATATTCGTGAGTATTACTATAGTTTGGGTCGGACACGACGTACTTTTTCTCCATCACACGCCACCACTGATTTTGAGATTCTTAGAGAGAGTTGAGTCACGGGCAACCAGAAGGTTACCACATCTTGGGTGCCTAAACACAATGCAAAAGCCCTTGTTGTTCATGTTTCTCCTAAAGCACATAATTCTCTGTAGTGGTACTTTGATAGTGGGTGCTCCAGGCACATGAGTGGTGACGTTTCTCTGTTTACCTCCCTATAGGATCAAAAGGAAGGTAAAGTCACTTTTGGAGACGGGAGTAAGTCTAGCATAGTAGGACGTGGTACAGTAGAGTTACCAAGATTTCCTAAGCTAGAGAATGTATTATACGTCAAGGGATTGAAAGAAAATTTACTCTGCATTAGCCAGCTGTGCGACGCTGACTTTGCAATAAAGTTTGACCTGAATGAATTCCACGTTTATGATCAAGCCGATAAAATTCTATTACAAGGGGTGAGGACTGAAGACAATTGCTAAGGGATTATGCTTAAGTCCTCATTTGTCTGCAACAGCTCCACGGTCACTATTATGGATCTATGGCAACAATGTCTAGGTCATGTGAATTTTTGAGATTTGGAAAAGTTAGTTAAAAGGACCTAGTACGTGGCTTGCCAACTTTCGCAATTTATGGACTCTACCAGTTGGGAAAGAAAATTCGTAGCCCCCATTGGAAGTTGAATTCCATTACCACCTCACGAATCCTTGCTTTGATACATATGGATCTTATGGGTCCGACTCGTACTGAGAGTTTAGGTGGTATGAGGTACATTCTCATGATGGTAGATGATTTCTCACGCTACTCAATTGTAGGTTTTTTGCGTGATAAATCCGATGATATGGATTTTCTTATGACACCAACTGTCGTGTCCTGCAAAATTAACACGGTGTCACTATCAATAGAATACGTAGTAACAATGACACTGAGTTTAAAAAGGCAAAAGTAGATATGTTCTATGATAGCCTCGGAATCAAGCGTGAATTTTTACCATTAGGACTCCTCAGCAAAATGGGATTGTTGAGAGGAAGAATCGGACGATTCAAGAGATGGCTAGATCTATGCTTTTGGGTCGTAAAGTTATAAGAACTTTTTGGGCAGAGGCGGTGTCTACCGCATGCCATATGGTGAATAGGGTATATTTTCTCCCACACACACTCATCATGCCCTACGAATTGTGGACTAGAAAGAAGCTCAATCTTTCATATTTATGTGTCTTTGGGAGAAAATGCTACATCATACGGGATAAAGAACAATTAGGAAAGTTTGACTCTCGGAGCGACGAGGGGATATTTTTAGGTTATTCATCGTCCAGTAAAGCTTATCGGGTGTATAAACTGAATATCTATCAGGTTATCAAGTAAATAAATGTCACTGTTCAAGATGACGAACCGCCGATGTGTGTTTATTCTAACCTTTTGGGTGAGGTTGACGCATTTTCTACTGATGATCCCATTGTGCCTCCCATACCCAAAGTGGAGCCCATGCCTGACTTAGGGGACACTCCTTCTTGGGTTCGTAAGAGTCATGATCCTTCTACTATTCTAGGAGATCCCACCCTAGTGGTCAAGAATCGTGCTCAGCTAGAGAACACTATTAGCCATGTCTGCTAAACGTCTAAAGTCGATCCTAATAACTATAAGCAAGAACTCAAAGATGAACATTGGATATGTGTTATGCAGGATGAGTTGCTTCAGTTTAGAAAGAATGATGTCTGGTAACTGGTCCCTTGACCTAGTGAGACAAATGTGATAAGTACCAATTATATCTTCAAGAATATAGTGGATGAGACTGGTACTATTATTCAAAATAAGGCTAGGTTGGTCGCTCAAGGCTACACAAAGATAGATGGTGTACACTTTGATGAGACATTCACTCCTATTGTGAGGCTTGAGTCCGTTCGCTTACTACTCACCATAGCATGTCATCTGTGCTTCAAGTTATATCAGGTGGATGTCAAGATTTCCTTTCTGAATGGAATTCTACAGGAGGAGGTTTACGTTGAACAAACAAAAGGGTTTGAAGACCCTAGGCAACCTGATCACGTCTACTATTTGAGGAAAGCCTTGTATGGTTTGATGCAAGCACCTCGTGCTTGGTATGAGAGGCTTACTTCCTATCTCTTAACCTATGGCTTTAAGAGAGGGGGAGTTGGTATGATGTTATTCATCAGGAGAGATGATGGGGCTATTTTGGTTGCCCAGGTCTATGTGATGACATAGTCTTTGGATCCACATGCTCCCAGCATGTTCATCACTTTGAGGAGGAGATGAAGAGTTAGTTTGAGATAAGCATGGTTGGTGAGGTTACTTTCTTCCGTGGTCTCCAGGTTCATGAGATATAGGATGGATGTTCATCTCCTAATACAAGTATGCTATAGACCTTATGAAGTAATTTGGTCTAGACTCCACTAAGTATGCACGTACACCGATGGGTACCTCAACTAAGCTTAGCAAGGACACTTCAACCAATGACGTAGAGCAAACCTTGTATCGGAGTATGATAGGTAGTATTCTCTACTTGATTTCCAGTCATCCCGACATATCCTTTAGTGTTAGAGTCTATGAGAAATATCAGGCATCCCCAAAAGAGTCACACTTACTCGCTCTTAAATGTATTATCAAATACGTGACTGGGATTCTGTCACTTGACATTTGGTATTCCTTTGATACTAGTGATCATTTATCCGGATATTCGGATGCCGATTGGGCCTGGAATGCCGATGGATGTAGGAGCACTTTTGGTGGGTGTTTCTTCTTTGGTTATGCTCTTGTCTCTTAGTTGAGCAAGAAACAAAACTCCTTCTCTTTGTTCACTGCGGAGGCTAAGTACATAGTCGTCGGGAGTTGTTACACTCAACTTCTATGGATGAAGAAGATGTTGGAGGATTATGTGATACAACAGTTAACCATGACTATTTCCAATGATAACACGAGTGCGATACACATATCCCGTAATCCATTCCAGCATTTGTGCACAAACACATTAGGATACGCGGGAACTTTATCAGTGAGCTTGTAGAGGAAAAGGTCGTATCCTTGAGTTTTGTATCTACCGACCTCCAGTTAGCCAATATCATCACGAAGACTTTAGATGCCCTTAGATTCGAGAGTCTTAGTATGTCTTTAGGAATTTGCACAGTTGACTGAGTGGTGTGTGACACCTCGACTAATTAAATACTGGGTAGCTACTCCTTTATTTAAATTAATACAAAGTGCCAACTTGGTTCAGTTAATAGCATCACAGTAAAAAATGTTTGATTACTTACTAACCACTTAATATTTAAAATAGTGAAGTGTCAAGTTTTAATCTAACGAACAACAAAATAATCTAAATCATCATCCAGTCGTCACATAAACAATCTCATAAGATAATCAACAGAATGAATAACTGATGTTTGGAGTAAACACTCCAAAAATAATAGTAATGTAAATAAACCCAATACAAATGTCTGAATGAAATAAATAAATCCCAAGACTGAAATAACTGAAAGTCTAAAACTGATCTCACTGAATAGAATGGGCAACAAGACCTAAATGGAATAAATAACTCCCAACTAAAACAAGGATAAGTGCATAGGCATCTATTCACGAGGTCCTGTAACTTCTATAACAGTTACAACACGTCAATGGAATGGAACTCCTAAGCTTGGCATCCCTGTGGCTGGGCACCTAAAAGGAAAGAAAACGAGTTAGAGCCCGAGGTGAAAATATTTTAAAAGAATCAAGTGTTTAAATTATAATATTAAACAACACATATATTAAACATGTTAGTCGCGTGCCCTCACTTGAGTCCTCACCCCTCAACTATTGTGCACGCCTATCGCATCTTTTAAATTCCACCTAGTTATACCACTACCTTTCTAGTCTAATCGACCCCTATCCAGGCGATTCTTACTTTAGATGCCACCCGTATTATTTAAATAAACTGTATTCATAACTCACACATTCAATAATCAGAGTACTTGTCTCAAGTATTAGTTAAGTCTATAGTGTTCTTAACTCAATTAAATTCCTTAATTATTCGCTTCTATTAAGTAGCAGTGAATCAGTAACAAGTACATATATAACTCACCCATTACATATATACATATATGGCACCCCTAGGCTAAGCTGCGGTGCATGCATACTCTGCTATCGAATCCCGGTACATCACGTACGTAAGGATCACGTGTTTCGAATCACTTAGGAACCGTTTCAATAAAAATCACACATAGTGGAGGTGAACATAGTTCACATACCTACGATCCCATGGTCAGCTGACTTATCAACTCAAAAATAAATCATTCACAGTCCTATGTCCTTAAGGTACCAGTCTAAATCCCCCCGAAGGCACACAAAGATAAGACGGTCCTTTCTTGAAAATCAACCTCCCGTGATAGCAAGTATGGTGGGTATGTCATACACATAATCGTTCATATACTAAGTATTCACACAACTTAGGTAATCATAATATTAGTATAGGTATATTCCATCCCTATGTTGTAGGTCTCACACATATAATAACATCAACCCATTTACTCTACACAATAGATTTAGTGCGATAATTCTCGACATATAGTTCCAAGTACATACCCTATCCCAAAAAGGTTAAAAAGTCTCCCTCTAGTCACTAAGGTTAACTAAGTATTTAAAGTCCCTATGCTACTGGTCCTAACCTTACATCATCATCCACCCAAACTCTCTCTCAATTTATGTAATTTCTAGTCGTACCTCACTCGGTAAGCATCCCTAAGAATCCCATTTAATTCCATAAGGTATAACATATTCCGGGCACTAACTACGATCCTACTGACCTCAATCAAGTCCCACCATCTTTTATAAGTCACACTACAAATTTCTTAAAATCTTGGGATTCGACGAACCTAAAAGGGAACAATTTTACAAAAATTAGAAGGGGTTGATCGATCGATCCATCGATCGATCGACATTCTTGAGTCGATCGACCGATCGAATAGGTATCTGCCCAGAATTTCCTTTAACCGTTACGGGTTCTCTATATTTTACACCGAAATCCTCCATTACAACGTCCGAAACTCCCAACCAAGTATTCTAATCATCAAACCAACATATATGCATAAACTTTAACGTATGAGAATCATTAAATCGATAAGGGCTAACAGTTTTTGGGATCAAATCACATATTTTTCATAATAACCCTATTTCTCCTATTTTATTCAAGATCTTCATATAACACCATAGAAATTTGTGATTATTTACACGTGGATCATGATTTCATAACTAGTATATGACTAGCAGTGTATCTACTTTCACCGTACTCAGATTAAAGGTTTAATTCTCCAATTGCACAATAAAAATCATTATTTATGATAAGACATCAAAATCTACACTATCATGTAAAGTATATGCCTTGAATATTTGGAAGATAAATTAATTACCCGTGTTTAGAAGTTCTGATCCTTTCATGACGATAAAGGTTGGTTCTCCTTCTCTTTCCGGTCACAAATCCGGCGTTAGTGGTGTTGTGTGGTTGTTATGGCCTTTCAAACCCTTGGAACTTCTCCTCTCTTTTCACGTTGCCCACTATTTGGTTGTGACAGATAATGGCCCAAGTGGCCCTAAGGTTGGCTGATAAACAAAACTTAATTTTCCTAGGTCACTATTCATTAAAATTTAAAATGACTAAAATACCCTCCCCGGTTGCCGATTTGGCCCAAAACTACCCCGGAACCCATACTAAACCCCCGGCTAGAGTTTTCTGACTATCTCGACCCTTCCAAACACGTTGGCACACTCGAAATGAGAATATGCATGATATAATAATAATTTACTTCTAAACACATTAAATTGGTTCCTGACACGATTGACACGCGCGTCCCAACTTAATTTCTGAAATTATTGTATTTATAACTCGCGATAATATTAATAAATTCATTAATCATTTAATAACATATTCACTCAGTAATATTCAATATAATTATCATAATCAAATACCAACTCTCGTCTCGCTAGCATTTAAATCCGGATTAATATCCAATTAATTGTCCCATTTAATTTAATTAATCCCATTAAATAAAATCAATAAAATTATGGGGTATTACATACTTCCCCCCAATAACAAAATTTCATCCAGAAATTCAAAAGTAAAATATGCCTGGTAAAAATAACTCTGGATAACGCTCACGTATCTCATCCTCGCGCTCCCAGGTAGACTCCTCGACATTATGATGCCGCCACTAAGCACACACTAACGGTACTATCTTCGACCTCAATTTCCAGTCACTACAGGCTAGGATAGGAATTGGCCCCTCCTCATAGGAATTATCAGGCTGTAGATCAATCTCCTATAAAGAATTATAAGTATGAGCCAATTCATCTCGAAGATATCTCCTTAGTGAGGAAATATGGAACACGTCATGGATCTTATACAAGTGTTCCGGTAACCCAAGTCTATACGCAATCAGCCCAATTCCCTCGATGATAGGGAATGGCCCCACATATCTAGGTGTCAACTTCCCCTTCTTCCTGAAATGCAGAATCTCCTTCAAAGGATACACTCTAAGCAGCACCTGGTCCCCCACATTGAACTCTCGAAAGGACCTCTTGCCATCGGCATAACTCGTTTGTCGGTCCTGAGAAACCCGAATACGACTCCGTATCATCTCTATCCTTTCTGAAGTATATTGAATGACTTATGTCCCAAGTAGCTTGTTGTCCCTCATCTCTAGCCAACATGATGAAGAACGACAAGGTTTACCGTACAACGCCTCGAATGGGGCCATGCCAATAGTGAACTAGTAGGAGTTATTGTAGGCAAACTCCACCAGTGGAAGATACTTCTCCCAACCTCCGCTAAAGTCGAGTATGCACATACGCAACATGTCCTCCAACATTTGATTCATCCGCTTGGTCTGCCCATCAGTTTGTGGGTGATAGGCTGCACTCAACCGCAACTCCGTTCCCATAGCTTCCTGGAAACTCTCCCAAAACTGTGACACAAATATCTTGTCCCTGTCAGATACGATATTGAGAGGCACCCCATGGAGTCTCACTGTCTCACCTATAAAGATCTGGGTGTACTGTCCCGTAGTGTAGTGATCGAGGTGTAAAAACCGAGCGTCCGTGTAATACGTTAGTCGTTGTTATCGGCTTCCAACCTCAATACAAAAAAAAACTAAACTTGTAACTATACTTCTTAAGGAGTATAGTGGCGAGTCTGGGTATCGAATCCACAGGGAATGGTTGATAGAATTTTATTGATTTATTACCTCTAAAGAAAAAATGAAAAAGATGATGATGGTTGAAAAGGGAAAAAAATAAGTAAATAAAGAAGTTAAATTAATTAAGATGAATGAGAAAGTAGGTTGGAATACAATCCCCCTAACCCTAGTAATTTACCGTATAGAAACCTAGAATTGTAAATTATAAATTTGAATGAATCCAGTCTTTATAGATCCTAAGCATTACATATATGAGGATCAAGCCCACACCATATGAATTCAAAGGTAAATATAAAGCGGTGCTAAATAATTATATGCACATTGTATTCTTAAACATCCCAAGTACCTAGGGCAAGAGATACTAAAAGATCTACAATGGTTGTAAAATTTGTCTCGCACGACTCTTTCAAATTTTTAATTTAAATTCTATTTTTTGCATAAGTAATTTACATTGGGATGGGCTCATGCATCCCAACCCTTAAAAACTTAGCTTAACATGATGAAATCAAAATAAAACTTACAAATTAAAGTGTAGGAATTCATAACTAACTCTAGAAAATTGAGAACATGACTTGAATTGGGAATGGAAAACTAGAAATCAACAATTAATTAAACTAACTAGGAAAGCAGTAAAAACAATAAATTAAAATTACTTGCAATGGATGAATGATGAATCTTGAATAGAACTTTGAATCTTGAATAGTAGACAAACTTCAAAAACTAAGGTTTATGAAAATTTCTACCAAAGAAAACTAAAAAGACTCTAAAATCTGACTTTCTCTCTCTAAAATTCTATTCTACTCTCTAGAATTTGACTCCTCTTGAAATAAGGTAGGGCTTGGTCTTTTATAGCACCAAGTAGCACAAATTTGACAGCTAGAATTGCTTGTTGCGCAAGTTTTTACTAGCTATGCACCTCTTAATCTTCATAATAAATGCCAGGATTTCGCATGACCGGACCGGTCCATTATCGTGCAACTTCAAAACATCATAACTTCTTCACCGTAGCTCGGATTAAGGTGTCGTTTTTCCAGTGTTCTTGTAATTTAGAGCTCTTCCACTTTCTAGTTGGCCCCACCTCCGGACTAATTCTGAAAAATTACAAAAATGCCCTTCAACTCTCCATTTCTTGGTTTCTTTCACTGTTTTGAGTTCTCCTTCGCACTAACTTGCATGAAATACCTGTAAAACACATGAAAAATACACAAAAAACGAAATACTTGCCAAAAGAGGTTAGTAGAATAAATACGAGACAAATCCAAGCTATTTACACTCCACGGGATCATAAAAATACCGAAATTAAGGGGATAAATATGAAGAATATGTGACTAATCTTGTAGTCTATCCGGGCTGGCAGAAAGTGAGCAACCTTGGTCAAATGATCCACAATCACCCATATGGAATCATGACCCTTCTGTAATGTAGGAAATTTCGTGCTGAAGTCCATGGAAATGCTTTCCCATTTCCATAGAGAGACCTCTAATGGATGTAAAAGTCCTGTCGGTCTCTGATGGTCTACCTTTACTAGCTGACAAGTGACACATATCGAAACGAACTCGGTAATATCCCTCTTCGTCCCGCTCCACCATTATTATCGCATCATATCCTAGTATATCTTATCCCCACCAAGATGTACCGTGAATTACAAATCGTGCAACTCCGTCATCACCTCGTGTCGGAAGTCTTCCCCCTCAGGAACAACTAATCCCCCATTAAAACGTAAGCCACCATCTGAACTAATGGTATAAGACTCGGCCTCCTCTGCTAGTAAACGTACTATCTTCTCTTGATAGAATGGGTCTGCTGCCTGGGCCTGTATCACTCTCATAATGATCTGGGGCATAACTATCATCATAGACGTGAATGATCAGGCTACTACGTCATGGTGTCCCAACTCCTTCCACTTCACTTTCCAGACCTCGGATACCTCACCTACTGGCCTACGGCTTAACGCGTCTGCTACCACGTTAGCCTTCCATGGGTGGTATTGGCTATAGAACTGATAATCCTTCACAAACTCGAGCCACCGACATTGACACATATTCAACTCTTTCTACGTGAAGAGGTACTGTAGGGACTTGTGGTCTGTGAATAAGTGAAATTTCTCCACTAGGAGATAGTGTCTCCAAATCCGAACTGTAAATATGAATGCCGTTAACTCCAAGTCCTGGGTGGGGTAATTCTTCTCGTGAGGCTTAAGCTTACGGGAAGCATAAGCTATAGCCTGACTCTCCTTCTGCAGTACACCCCCAAGTCCTAGTAAGGATGCATCAGTGTAGACTAGATACTCCACTCCCGGCCTGGAAAATGCTAACACTAGTGCTGAGGTCACCTTGTCCTTTAACTCGTCAAAAGCCAACTAGCAGGCATCACTCAAGATAAATATCACTCCCTTGCGAGTCAGATGCATCAATGGACCCGCTATCTTCGAGAACCCCAAAATAAACCTCATGTAGTATCCTGCTAGGCCCAAGAAACTACGTATCTTTATCGATGTCATTGGTTGTCCCCACTCCCTCACCACTGATACCTTCCCCGGGTCAACAGATATCCCCCTATCAGAAATGATGTACCCTAAAAACTGAACTTCCTTCATCCAAAACCCGCACTTCTCATATTTTGCATATAACTCGTACTGACATAGTGTCTGCAAAACCTGCCTCAAGTGCTCGGCATGATCCTCCTCGATCTGGGAGTAAACCAGAATGTCATCAATGAAGACAATGAAGAACTAGTCCAGGAACTCTCTGAACACCCTATTCATCAAGTCCAAAAACACGGTTGGGGTGTTGGTCAAGCCAAAAGGCATAATCCTGAACTCGTAGGAAGCATATCTCGTCAAGAAGGTAGTCTTCGAGACATCCTATTCCCTTATATGCAATCGATGGTATCCCGATCTCAAATAAATCTTTGAGAAGAAGGCAGGTCCTCTCAACTCGTCGAATAAGTCATCGATTCGGGGCAACATATACTTATTCCATATTGTGACATTATTCAACTTCCGGTAATCGACACACAACCTCAAAGATCCATCCATCTTCTTAATAAACAGGACAGGTTCACCCCACGGCGAAGTAATCCTACGGATAAACCCCTAACCCAACAGCTACTCTATATGATCCCGTAGCTCCCTCATCTCTGCTGGAGCCATACGTTAAGGTGCGTGAGCAATCGACCGAGGGCCCGACACCAATCTATAACAAAGTATATCTCTATACTAGGAGGTAATCCTAGAATATCCCGGAATACATCAGTGAACTCCCCAACAACTGGAATCGAATCAAGTGGTATCACCATATCCTTAGAGGTCTCCTCTTTTATGTAGTACAAGTGAGTGGACGATCCTCCCTTAGGATGAGGCATCACCACTAGGAACATCTCCTGATCAGGTATGGAAAAAACAATACTCCTACTAAAATAATCGATCATGGCTGTATATGAAACCAGCCAATCCATACCAATAATTGCATCGTACTCAGACATGTCTAATACAAGCATGTCAATAAGTAAAGTAAATACCCCAATCTCTACACCCACGCCTCTACATATAAAGGAAATCACAGAACCTCTACTTAAAGGCGAATCTACACAAGTGACAGTGCTCTCCGATGTATCTAATAATCCCATAGTGCATGTAAATTTTGTGGAAATAAAATAGTGTGTGGATCCCGTGTCAAATAAAATGCACCCCATAGTCCCCTGAATAGAAAACATATCCTCAATCGCGGGTGGATCCTGCGAGACTGCGGCCTGTTGAAGGTTATAAACCATACCATATTGGAGATGCCTGGCAGCGCTGGCATCTGTGGTGGTGCTAGGAAGGCGGAGGGAAACATCGGTCTCTGGGGCTCCTGTCGAACACCCTATTGCTACTGCTGTGGAGACCTTCCCCTCTTAGGACACTCCTAGCATTTATGGCCAAACTTGCCACATGTGAAACATTTCCTTACAAAGTTTCCCCCTCTCTGACCCTACTGCCCACGACCCTGATGACCGTTACCACCCCTACCCTATCCATGCTGGCCCTGCTAAAATTTTTGTTGGCCCTGATGGCCTTGATGACCATGCCTAAAAACTCCCTTGCCATGTATGAAACCTCCTGATCTAAATATCTTTGAATCCCCATAGTGGGAACTCTGATCACCCTGTTTGTGCTAACCCTGAGCTGATTGTTCCCCACTGGCACCATTTCCCCCTATCCTGCCATGTAAAGCTGCTCCTACCAGCTTAAACGTCGCCAGTATCTGCCTATGCACATCTATACACTCATACATCCTCAAATTCCTTTGGATGTACTTCTACCACTGTCTTGAAACAATAACGTCGGATCTCCCTACAAACTCCGGGGGGTGCGCCTTCTGAAAGGCATCACGAACACGTTCCCAAAAAGACGGGAATGCATGAGCCTGGATTGGGGCTACCATCGGTTCCTGAGGTGGTGCCTGTTGCACAATTGCTAACGTGGAGTTTACCACCTAGGTTACAATGGCAGAAACATCAGTAGCATTCATAGAACCCTGAACCGGTGTAGGCAGAGGCTTGGGCTGGGCACCCCTGGGAACTTGTTGTGCATGTCGAGGAGGCATTTGAAATGAGAGAGAAGTTTTATAAGTCCACAGTTAATATCTCAAAATAGCTGAAGAACATAAAATATACAAAAGAGTATAACAATCCTAAAATATAGGTCTCTATATCAAAGGACGCTACGCAGAAACATAACAACCCATACAGATCCTAAGGACTCTAGAACCTGATGCTCTGATACCACCTGTGATACCCCGACTAATTAAATACTGTGTAGCTACTCCTTTATTTAAATTAATAAAGAATGGGAATTTGGTTTAGTTTATAGCATCACTGTAAAAAGCGTTTGATTACTTACTAACCACCTAATATCTAAAATACTGAAGTGTCAAGTTTGAAAGTTTTAATTTAACCAACAACAAAATAATCTAAATCATCATCCAACCGTCACATAAACAATCTCATAAGATAATCAACAGAATGAATAATTGATGTCTGGAGTCAACACTCCAAAAATAATAGCAATGTAAATAAACCCAATACAAATGTCTGAATGAAATAAATAAATCCCAAGACTGAAATAACTAAAAGTCTAAAACTGTTGTCACTGAATAGAATGGGCAGTAAGCCCTAACTGGAATAAATAACTCCCAACAGAAGCAAGGATAAGAACGGAGGCACCTAGTAACGAGGCCCTGTAACTTCCACAGTGTAACACCCCGTATTTTTGGTACATTTAAAATTTAATTAATTCGGAAATTCTAAATTACTAGTGTGTTGTAATTTAATGAATTAATTATGATAGAATATTATATAAATATTAATCTGGGATTGAATGGTTAATATTTAAGGAAAATTATTTACTGAGTGTATAGTAATAATGTAATTTCGTCGTTTCGAGTATTAATGACGAGATATGTACTTATCACATCCGAAAGTCGGTATAGACTATAGGGGTGGGGGATAAGTATTTTTATAAATTAATTCAGATGCAAATTCTGAGTGTACAGTTGAGTCCGGATGGGCCGAGATAGTCAGAAAAGTGTACCCAGGGGTAGTAAACGGGTCACGGGACGTTTTTAGACATAGTCGGGCCCACTCGGGGGCATTTTGGTCACTTGGGCTTGGCCCATTAGTCAAAAAACGGGAATGGATTAATTATCTTAATAAAAAGAAAATTTAGGATGGCTGAGCTTAATTAGAAAGAGGAACTAAAGGGTTAGGAAACCCTAGCAGCAGCCAAGCCATTTTGGGGATCTCAAAATACCAACAAGGTCATCTTCAACCTTGGGATTTAGCTCCAATTCAGACTCTACGAACCTTAAGGCAAGTGGATAACTTGCAATAGCATTAAATCTGTTTTCAATTCATATTCATGTGTAGTGAATAAGTAGAAATTCGTTTTTTGGGTGTTAATGGTATGAACATGGGATTTTGAAAACAACAATTCTGATTTACGAAATTGGGTGGTGATTCTTGTAAAATCTGATAATTGTGAGTTAATGCATATCTGGTAGAATGATATCTGAATATTTGGAAACGAATTTGATGATGAGATTTGGGGTATAAATGGGTTTAGGGTTAATGATGAAACTTTCCCCAAACTTAGAAATTGGAGTTAATGGACGAATTAATAATGCTGATGACTGTTCTGGGGATCCTTAATGAGTTTCCTAATATGTACAAATGCTAAAAGGGATTTAGTTTTAGTGTAGAAGGAAATTAGGGCTTGAAAATTTTCGTCCATGGCTGTCTGTCTTCGCGAAGAAGACGAGTACCTGATCGATCGATCGATCGATCGATGGTCGGCAGAAACTGACAATTCGCCCAGTTTTGTTTATATAGAAAGAGATTTATATAAAAGTTGTTATGTAATTAATTATTGTGGAGAAATTAATGCATGAGTTAAACCTGATTAAATGTGAGTGAATTAATTAGGAGATGGGAGTAGAAATTTGGGTGACACGTCAAAATTGGTTGAGCGACATCGAGGTAAATTATTTTACTTAGTAATGAACTAAGAAATTTAGAGTCGGGATTTAGACTCGGGTGAGGTTAATTCGGGCTATGAGATTGAGTCCAATTAAATGGTGAGGGCAACATCAAAAGTAACTGAATTTATTAATGTGCAAATTAATAAATAATTCGAGTTGGGTAACAAACTCATAATAAAAATGGAATAGGCTTGTGTCACGGGTTTAGTACACGGTGTAGCTGGAACATTTTTATATATGTATATATATATAAATACGGTGTGTGATAGTATATATATATAGTGTATGCCTTAATATCAGTGGTTAGATATTATTATACTCTATTGCTATAGGGGGAGGTTACGCGCAGTGGATGAATCCCCTAACTTGAGGAGTAGGGCGAGTAGATTCCCAGGTCATAGCGTCCGTTACAGGGGGTGAGGGGCATCTCACTTTCCGGGAAGGAATATGACCGCTTCCAATCGTATACTAAACCAAGTTAGTGAGCGATTCTAACTTGGATAACTAGGGTATGTGAATATACCTAGTGTACTAGCACTTTAGAGAAATTATGTCCGGTGAGTACTTTTACTCGGGTGGATGTTAGTGTTTTATGTATTTCAGTATGTGTGTGAATGCTGCAATATTTCTAAGTATATAATTAGGTGATTATTATATACGGGCTAAATAAATACAAGCATGAGTTGTTGTATATGTATAACGAGTGGAGAAGTTATATGAATCAAAAAGGGAAATGATTAATTAAGTTGATGTTACTAATAACTTAAAAATCATAATCACATTATACTCATATTAGAGTATGGGGGGGTACAAGGAGACTTTAATAATTATCTAGTCATGAGATAGATAACTAGGTGATAATTAAAGCGTTAGTGATGCACATTAGAGGAGGGGTAAGGAAGTTCTCAAGAGAGTGCGACACTAACTAAAATATGAAGAGCATGCATATTTATTATTACTGCAAGTTAATCATTTGTTAAATGTTTTCAAATGTTTTGGGTACTAACCCTTGCTATAAAAACTTTTTAAAAACCTTTTAGGTGTCCAGCCACAGGGACGCCAGCCTTGACTATATTCCAGGAATCCGATGCTGCAGCATATGTGGATGTTGCGGGGTTTTGATAGACGCCTCATTCTTCATTCTTAATGTAGAAGTTCGTGATTTGTATTCGAGCATGTCGCTCACTTTCCATTTAAATGTTTTTAGACTTGTTGGGATTTTATTCTTGTCTTTATGGGATTTATTATTTGGACCGTTGGTTTACTCGGTCAATTACATTCTTACTTGTGGATGATAAATTCAGCTATCTGTGATTGTTTATAGTTTTTATTGTCTGCATGGGTTTTGTTTAAATAATGAAAGATAAAAATGGCACCAGTCTATTTTTCTCACTTAGGGGGTTAGTAATCTAATATGACGACAGTGATGCTAAGAATGAACCAAATGAGAATCCTGTTCTAACTTGATTTAGGACTGATCACCCGGGATTAATTAGGCGGGGTGTCACACACAGTAGCTACGGCACGTCAATGGAATGGAACTCCTAAGCATGACATCCCTGTGGATGGGCACCTAAAAGATTTTACAACAAAAATAGATTTTAAAGAAAATGGGTCAGAGCCCGAGGTGAAAATATTTTAAAAGCAACAAGTGTTTAAATTATAATATTAAAAAACACATATATTAAACATGTTATTCACGTGCCCTCACTTGAGATCCTCACCCCTCAACTATTGTGCACGCCTATCGCATCTTTTAAATACCACCTAGTTATACCACTACCTGTCTAGTCTAATCGACCCCCATCCATACGGGTCTTACTTTAGATGCCACCTGTATTATTTAAATAAATTGTATTCGTAACTCACACATTCAATAATTAGATTACTTGGCTAAAGTATTAGTTAAGTCTACAATGTTCTTAATTATTTGCATATATTAAGTAGCAGTTAATCAGTCACAAGTACATATATAAGTCACCCATTACATATATACATATAAGGCACCCCTAGGCTAAGCTGCGCTGCACGCATACTCTGCTATCGAATCTCGGTAGATCACGTACATAGTATCACGTATTCTAAATCACTCAGGAATCGTTTCAATACAGGCGAACATAGTTCACATACCCATGGGTCACGCACATACCTACGCTCCCATGGTCAGCTAACTTATCAACTCACAAATAAGTCATTCACAATTCTATGTCCTTAAGGTACCACTCTAAATCCCCCCGAAGGCACACAAAGATAAGACGGTCCTTTCTCGAAAATCAACCTCCCGTGATAGCAAGTATGGTAGGTATGTCGTACACATAATAATCAATATACTAAGTATTCACACAACTTAGGTAATCATAATATTAGTATAGGTATATTCCATCCCTATGTCATTGGTCTCACACATATAATAACATCATCCCATTTATTCTACACAATATGTTTAGCGTGATAATTCTCGACATATAGTTCCGAGTACTTACCATATCCCAAAAAGGTTAATAAGTCACCCGCTAGTCAATAAGGTTATCTCAGTATTTAAATTCCCTTTGCTACTGGTCCTAACCTTACATCATCATCCACCCAAACTCTCTCTCAATTTATGTAATTTCTAGCCGTACCTCACTCGGTAAGCATCCCTAAGAATCCCATTTAATTCCATAAGATATAACATATTTCGGGCACTAACTATGATCCTACTGACCTCAATCAAGTCCCACCATATTTTATAAGTCACACTACAAATTTCATAAAAGCTTGGGATTTGACGAACCTAAAAGGGAACAATTTTATTAAAATCATAAGGGGTCGATCAATCGATCGACATTCTTGAGTCGATCGACCGATCGAACAGGTATTTGCCCAGAATTTCCTTTAACTGTTATGGGTTCTCTATATTTTATACCCAAATCCTCCATTACAACGTCCCAAACTGCCAACAAGTATTTCAATCATCAAACCAACATATATGCATAAACTTTAACGTGTTTGAATCATTAAATAAACAAAGGTTAACAGTTTTTGGGATCAAATCACATATTTTTCATATAAACCCTATTTCTCCTATTTTCTTCAAGATCTTCATATAACACCATAGAAATTCATGATTCTTTACACATGGATCATGATTTCGTAACTAGTATATGACCAGGAGTGTATCTACATGCACCCTACTCAGATTGAAGGTTTAATTCTCCAATTTCACAATAAAAATCATTATTTATGATAAGACATCAAAATATACACTATCATGTAAAGTACACTATCATGTGGTTGTTATGGCCTTGCAAACCCTTGGAACTTCTCCTCTCTTTTCATGTTGCCCACTATTTGGTTGTGACAAATAATGGCCCTAGTGGCCCTAAGGTTGGCTGATAAACAAAACTTAATTTTCGTAGGTCACTATTCATCAAAATTTAAAATGACTAAAATACCCTCCCGGGTTGCCGATTTGTCCCAAAACTAGCCTAGAACACATACTAAACCCTCGGCTAGAGTTTCCTGAATATCTCAACCCTTTCAGACACATTGGCGCACTCGAAATGACCATACAGATGTAATTTACTTTTAAACCCATTAAATTGGTTCCTGACATGACTGACACGCGCGCCCCAACTTAATTTCCGAAATTGTCTTATTTATAACTCGCGACAATATTAATAAATTCATTAATCATATAATACCATATTCACTCATTATTATTTGATAACCACCCAAAAGTTTACATTTTATACCCCTAATACACGTATTTTAGTTCCTAATTCTCGGCAATTTGGGTCTTATGCGCTTCAATGTCTATTTTGTAGGTCGAATGCACGTTGCGGTGTTCAAACGCGTATTTCAAGGCAATTGTGTGAATTTTGGAGCTAATTACCATTGTTCCGTACCCTAGACTACCCTAGCCTACCTAAACCTGTCCCATTTTATTTTATTTGTGTCATTTTATTTTCAGGGTTTATTTTATTATTTTATTGAGTCATGTATATATTTTTAGGATTTTTATATTTTTAGTGCGTCGTGTATTAGTTTTTATATTTTCTTTTATTTTTCTTAGTTTTTAGTTAGTTTATTATTATTTCTTTTTTTTAATTTTTTTTATAGTATTTATTTTAGTTATGTTTAGTTTTTTTCTTAGAGTTTGTATAGTGTGTCGTGTCATGCCATTTTTATTTTTAGTTGATTTTTATTTTTTTTAGTTTAGTTAAATTGTTATTTTGTTTTTTAGTTTTAGTTTATTTTTTTAGGGGTCATGAGTTAAACACACACACAACCCCTCACACCCTAAATACCCTATGCCATCTATAATGAATTTTTATCTCAATATAGAGGTGTGTAGTGAAATTTATCTCTAGGATAAATTCATCCCCACCCATCTATAATGATTTTTTGCATTTTTAGCAATTATTTCAAAATAGATTGATGTAGTTGAATTCATCCCTTTTGGGATGTAAATTCTATTCCATTCCTTTATGTTGAGATTTTGCATTTTTAGCAATTATCTCAATATAAATTAATGATCTAGAATTTATTTCTTTGGGTGAGTTATAATGTATAATTTTATAATGTTAGGATTTGCATTTTTAGCAAATCTCTTTTATTATTTAATTTTCCATTATGAATTCATCCACGATCCATTATATTTTTGTTTAGTAATTTGAAGTTTAGATTCAATAAATAAATTAGTTAGAAAATATTTTTGAGTGTAATTGTTGATGGAATTTTGGTTTGATCACACAAATTGGAGGGATGTAAATTGCAAATTCAATGATTGGAGTCTAATTTCACTCAAAAATATTTGGTTTGATTGTTCTTCTCTTCTACTTTATTTTATTAGCCTTTGATTATTTTATTATCATGTTTAATTATCACCCGACTCACTCGCTTACCATTTGTGTGCTACCCTAGCCATCATTAAATTTAAAATTAATCAACTAGGTAGCCCAATAGGAGAACATTTTTGAAAAGGCAATCACAAAGATATTTTCATACTTTTTATCGCTCGCGGGCTTAATTAAAATTTGACTACCCTTTCACTCAATTTAACGATAATAATTGGTTATGTGCTAGTTAGGAAATTTTCTTGACTTGTGTGTGTATCCAATTCATTTTTTGGTAGTCGGATTTTAGTGAGTTCGTCCATTCAAATAGTCCATTTTTTCCACCTTTTCTTCCAAAAAATCCAAAAATATTTTCTTCCTTTATTTTTCACAAAACCCCAAAAATATTTTCTTTCTTTCAATTTAGAAAAATCCAAAAAATATTTTCTTTCCTTTTATAAAAATTTAAAAATCAAAAAAATATTTCTCTCCTCATAGCCGAAGAACGTCCTTTAAGGGACTACTTTAGTCATTTTCCATTGTCACGCGACACGTGTGAGGGTGATCCCGAGCCGTCTCTTTATGATACCCTTAGTGGTCTCACCTCTCTCACGAGTACCGTAGATACTCTTGACCCGTCCATGCACGCACCTCGGTGTCAATTATCGGCGTGTCGCGTACCTTGTCGTGCACCCATTGTTCATATGCCGATTACATGTCCCATGAGTGCCCTTACTTTTCATATCCCTACGAACCCACCATGGAACATGTGTATCCATATGACACTATTGCGAAACCCACCTCAGCCTTTATCCCGATATACCAAACCCCGAGCTGTGTGAGTATCCGAGCTATTCGTGGAGGCCCGATCACCCTTCCACGCAAAACGAATCCCAAACCAATGTCGTTGATCCTCACACGTTCCAACAGTTTTCATGGCAACCTTGTGCACCCATTCACGATAAGTTCCCTCACTACGTACCCTATGAGTATTAACCAATTGTCCATCACGAAGGCGATCCTTTCATGTATGATGAACTTGGCCCCACTCTACACACTTCATTTGAGTATTCTCCGTCTAGTCATGATAGTAGCGCGTTGTGTCCACCTCAACCACCACCACTATCCATCACTCCACCACCTTCATCCACATCCACTCTCGAAAGCCTCTTGCAAAAGTTCATACTCGATCAAGAGCAAGCCACTCAAATTCAAACTCAATCCCTCCAACGTCTTGAATAAAGGTTAAATGAATTGGAGTGTGCGAGAGAGTCGGAAATCCCTATGGATCCTCCAATCGTTGCAACCGAGTGTGATGATGATGTGTCCTCTTGTGACACGTATTTTGAGTGTGACCAACCCTACCACCCTGAGAATCTTGAACTTGAGACCATCCCATGGTCCAGGTCCCAAGTCGAAAATTGTGTTGACTTACCTTTTTATAGTGAGTCTGATCCAATCTCACCATGTCCACCTGAACCCCACATTGAGCTTCCCCTTACCTTTCCCGTCGAATCCAAAAATATGCCCGATCTTTTACCTTATGCCCCAATTACATATGTCTCTGACATGCCCATATCTTTTAGGTTGGCTCCTGCTATGAGTGCTCACTATTTTCCCGAGATAGAATTCATGATAGTTCCTACCTATTCGGATATGGATCCTGTTCCGCCATGCTTGGCTCATCTTGAGCCCAATATTTCTAGTGATACCTCTATCTACAATCTTGGTGCCTTGTCTTACCCACCCACCACATTCCCTGATACTACTCTTGTGGAGAATTTCATCACTCACCCGTTTATTTCCACAATCCCTTGTGAGTATTCTTTTACTCCTCCCAATGAGTGTGTGTCTCCCACGCTTGAGTTGGATCATCTTCCTCCATCGTTTATCCCGCCCGACCCGCCCATTGTCCCTTCTATCCCACCACCTGGTTTGGATCTTAATTTTACACATTTCATGTTTCCCTCCACATTTTTAGATCCTCACTTGAAACCATCCTCCACCATTCACGAGAATATTTGTGGTGAGACTCTCCACTTCTGTGACACCGAGCTTGTTATTCCATGCCCGCCACTCTCTTGTGGTGTTGATTTTTCTTCTCGACAGCTCCCTGGTATGTCACGGCGCGACCATTATCATCGCTCATTCATAGAACGGTAGTGTGATTTCTCTGAGGCCCAACCCATTTCACTTACAAAACCCTTTTGCCTTCCCATACAACTTGAGCACCATTCTTACAGGGCCCTAGTCGCCCTCACCTTTAAGCTCAACAAGGCCCATGATCGATGCTTTTTCCCCCCAGCCTTTCTTATCCTTACCCTAATACCCACCCGCCCATGGTCCACTGATGCTTTGCATCATGTGATGCACTTTACTATACAGGTGCATTGACCATTTTAGCCTTTATCCAATGAGACTGACGCTTCAGTCTTGTTTGGGGGTGATTCTGATCAACCCAATTCTTCTGTCGCCCTGTGCTTTCATAGATCTTATCTTTAGGTGAGATCCCTTCGTTCCGACTGAAAACATTAAAATTAGCGCTACCGGAAGGCAGACCGCATTTCTTGTACTAGTATCATCCTGTTTGGGGGTGGTGTTTCACATCACCCTATGTTTTACCATGTTTATAGATTTATACATTTTTTTCTCTCATTCCATTCAGGTTTCTTCTTGGCTTCATCTGTTCACTTCACTAGCGGTTGATTCTGATAATCTCTTTCCTACCTTATGCTCTCAATTTTAAAAATCATTTTACCTAACATTGAGGACGATGTTCCTTTTTGTTTCGGGGTGGGGAATTTTATCAAAATCATACCTCTTTTGAAATTTTTTGATTTTTGAACCTGATTTTTAACATTTCATGCAATTTCTTTCATCTCAATCATTGATGTGAATTTTCAATCATCCATCTTTCAAAAGTCTAGGAATCAAGCTAGAGAATATTTTTTCCTAAATAGCTTATGTAATACATAACAAGGCATGTTGCACCATGAATTTCTAGACTCAACAAAATTTGCGCACGTATCTTGTCACTACGGTTTAGATTTGAAGATTACTATAATTCCCAAGAAAACCTTAAGGATCACTAGTAGAGACTTTAGCTTGTGAGATTTGTGCCTTTCACCCTTTCAGAGTGTCTTACGCAATCTCTGAGTCACAAGTTGATTCAACTTCTTTTGGTTCCGCACTTTAATTATTGTATGATCTCATTATCTTTCATAAAATTTTGGCTTGATAACTGAGAATGACATATTTTTCGAGTTGTAAGAAACGCGTGTCTTGAAATTTGTCCCGAATACTAGATTCTCACTCATACACATACCATTTACCATTTACCATTCACTTCACCCATATTCTTCCATATTCCCCACACCACCACCTATCATCTCCATATCATATTTCATTTTAAAATAAAAGAGTTTTGATTCTAAATGTTAAATGTCTTCATTGTTAGGTTGAAAAGTGAGAGAAAAACAAAAAGAAAAAAAAAGAAAAAAAAGAAAAACATAAAAATAGCAAAAATAGAAGAAAAATTAGAGAAAAAGAAAAGAAAAATCGAAAAAAATGGAAAAAAGAAGGAGGAAAAAAGAGAGAAAAGAAAAGAAAGAGAGTTTGTAGTTAGTAGTTGGTTTTGAAATAAAGACATTTGTTCTTCATAGTACACTCTTCTCGCTCATCTATCATGTATCCATCATTTCACACATCCATCCTATTCTACATCACCATCCAACCTCTTATCCCATTCTTCTTATTTCATTTTCCCATCACCCATTATCATCCATGTTACCCTAGGTGTTCGGGCAAATGAAAGTCAACGTGGTGAATAACTCGACGTTCTCACTATAGTGATTAGCATTTTTCATGAGATCATTTTCTTTCTTAATGTTCGTTCTTTCTTATGTGTGTGAGACGTTTGAACTTGCTTACATTTACTCACCTCCTCACACACAAGAGCGATACACTACCCCAAATCTCGAGAGTTCGATTGAGAGAGATATATCCGTGAGATTCGAAGTTGAAACGTTGATTCCGACAAGGCAATCTAGAAATTACTCTGATGATGCTCGACCCGTTTTTACTGATTCACACTACACACGCTGAGTTTTAGGAAGGATGTGCCTTGAGTATTTACTTAGCTAAATCTTTTTACACATTCTAGCTTGTATTTCTGAAATCATTTATTTCATGATGGATTGTGCGATTATTCTACGTCTAATAAGAGATTGACTGCCTTTTGCAAATAATAATCTTGTGGGTATATTCCCTGCAAACCCTCACAAGACACAACTCGTCCTGTAGGGCAACCTATAGGTTTGCACATGCTAAGTGCAATCGCAAGTTCCCGCGAAAGTGGAACACTTTTTGTTTCTTATCTTTCTCTTTCTCTCTATCTTATTACTCGAGGACTAGCAGCGCTTTGTTTGTGGGTGGTGTGATAAGCACCCAAAAGTGTACATTTTATACCCCGAATAGACGTATTTTAGTTGCTAATTCTCGGCAATTTGGGTCTTATGCGCTTTATTGTCTATTTTTTAGGTCGAATGCACGTTGCGGTGTTCACACGTGTATTTCAAGGCAATTGTGCGAATTATGGAGCTAATTACCATTGTCCCATACCCTAGCCTACCTAAATTTGTCCCGAATCGTGTGTGTTTTGTTTGTCCCATTTTATTTTATTTGTGTCATTTTATTTTTAGGGTTTATTTTATTATTTTATTGAGTCATTTATATATTTTTAGGATTTTTATATTTTTAGCGCCTCATGTATTAGTTTTTATATTTTCTTTTATTTTTCTTAGTTTTTAGTTAATTTATTATTATTTAATTTTTTTGTTTTATTAGTTTTTATTTTTATAGTTTTTATTTTAATTGTGTTTAGTTTTTTTCTTAGAGTTTGTATAATGCGTCGTAGGGATGTTCATAAAACTGAATGGACCAGCGGACCAACCGGACCGTCTTAATTTTGTCGATTTTTTTTAATCGGCCCGGTCCAATTTTTTTTTTACAGACCGGTCTAACCGGTTCGGTCCTCGGTCTCCCTTATTAAATATCCGGTCTGGACCAACCCGGATCGGTTACTATTAATATATATGTATTTAATTATATTTATACATATACATATATATTTATTAACACACGCACACAACTAACCTAACTTGGGGGTACGCTCGTCCAAAAATAAAGAAAGGAAACCTAGATCTAAATTAATAACACACTCAGTCTCCACTCTCTCACATCACAACACAACAATAACTCTGTCGTTTATGCTCTGAGAGAAGAGAACTTCTCCAGCCTCTCCGCTTATCAAATTCTCTCAGAGAGCTTCTCTCTCTCTCACGGCATGATCATGAGCCCATTGACCGTTGCTGTTGCTGTTGCTATTGCTGTCGCGCCACCGCCGATGTTGTTGTTGTCGCGCTACCGCCGGTGTTGTTCTTGTCGCGCCATCACTCTTGTTGTTGTTCTCTTCTCAACCCCATTGTTGTTGTTGCGCAACCATGATCAAAAAGTTATCTTTTAAACCCCATTGTTGTTGTTTCACTCAGGTATTCACTTTCAATAACTTCTGTTCCAAGTTGTTTTTTGTTACTAAAAAACAGAGTTCTTTTTTTGTTGTTACAAAATCATTGCCCACATTTTTGGTTAAAAAACAGAGTTGTTTTTGTTACTAAAAAATTAATGTAATTACTAAAAAACAGAGTTATTCTATTTTTTGTATTGAGTTATTTAGTGCCCATTCCATTTTTTTGTAATTACTGTAATTACTAAAATTAATGATTTTGTTTTTAATGGTACCATTGTTTACTAAAAAGGAAATTAATGATTGTGTACTAAAAAAATAAGAAATGTAATTACAAAAAGCAGAGTTAAAAAACAGAGTTTCTGTTTGGTTTAATTTATTTAGAGCCCATTCCAGTTTTAAAAAAGATTATTTCAATAATATTAGGACCGATAAGTTAGACAGGACCGACCATACAAAAAATCGGACCGACTAAGCTCGAAAAATTCGGTTTAATCGGTCCGGTCTTGGTCCATTTTTTTAGGACCGGTTTAATCGGTCCGGTCCTTAAAATTCCAAAAAACGGATCAGACCGGACCGCGAACACCCCTAGTGTGTCATGTCGTGTCATTTTTATTTTTAGTTGATTTTTATTTTTTTAGTTTAGTTAAATTTTTATTTTGTTTTTTAGTTTTAGTTTATTTTTTAAGGGGTCATGCGTTAAACACACACACAACCCCTCACACCCTAAATACCCTATGCCATACATACATACACCCAAACATACTCACTCACCCTCACCCACATTCCCATACACCCACCTACACACTAACTCCACCCAACTCATCTTCAACCTCAAACACTCTCTCTCCCTCATCCTACTTTAACACCCCAAGGTCATCACCTCAACCAAACCTATCCAAACCAAACCCCACATGCTACCTCCTAGACCCGCTAGCAACCCGACCCCCATTACCCCCTCTCCATCGAGCTCAAACCGGTGTTGCCGAGACTCTTGCTCCCACCGCCGGAGCCAACCTAAAAGACGACTCCAACCACCCATGACCCATTATCGGGTCTGCCCCAGCCATCCTAAGAGGCGACACACGACACCTGCTCCGGCCACGATGGCTAGCCATAAACCCCTAGCAGACCCTTTCAAACCGGTGACCTCCCTCCTGCCGACGTCGAAATTCCCAATCTCTGATCCCAAGCTCCGGCCTTACCTGGCCGAACCCGAACCCATCTCTCCCTACTAACTTACTCATCACCAAACCCGTGTCCAACTAAAACTAACATCAAAGACCCATTTGCATTCAAACCGTTTCAAACAAAACTTCCACACACGATTTTGTACCTGCCAAACTCCAAATAAAACCAAACAAAATAAAATACCCACATGCCTTTTCCCACTAAACCCTTTTTCCATAAAGACCCCCAAACCCTTTTAACCAAATCTGATTTGTTTTTATCCTCACCACCCCACTTCCCACATGACCTCACACAACTCATGCACATGTGTGAATTTTCCTATTTTAACCCCAACATTTCCTCACAGCCCTCATGTCCATTTAACCCCTACCCAAATTACCCCCATGCTCCATGCCTACTATTTAAGGATGGAAGATACCATTTAAATAGGGATCTCAAAATTAGTTTTTAAGCTTTGTGTGATAAAATTCTCTCCATCCCTCTATGTTGAGGATTTGCATTATTAGCAAATATCTCAATATAGAGGTGTATAGTGAAATTTATCCCTAGGATAAATTCAACCCCACCCATCTATAATGAATTTTTGCATTTTTAGCAATTATTTCAAAATAGATTGATGTAGTTGAATTCATCCCTTATGGGAGGTAAATTCTAATCCATTCCTTTATGTTGAGATTTTGCATTTTTAGCCATTATCTCTATATAAATTAATGATTTAGAATTTATTTCTTTGGATGAGTTACAATGTACAATTTTATAATGTTAGGATTTGCATTTTTAGCAAATCTCTTTTATTATTTAATTGTACATTATGAATTCATCCACTATCCTTTTTATTTTTATGTTGTAAATTTTAGTTTAGATTCAATAAATAAATTAGTGAGAATCCATTTTTGATTGTAATTATTGATGTAATTTTGGTTTGATCACACAAATTGGAGGGATGTAAATTTCAAATTCAAGGATTGGAGTCCAATTTCACTCAAAGATATTTGGTTTGATTGTTCTTCTCTTCTACTTTATTTTATTAGCCTTTGATTATTTGATTATCATGTTTGATATTATGTTAGGCTAAATCCCCTTTCAAGGGGTGGGGGGGAAACCCTTATTTGATATTATTTTAATTTAATTAGTTTGATTATTTGAAAATTCCCTTTGAATATTAATTTTGATCCCTTATCCTTAAATTTACGCCTTGGGAGAGGGTAAATGATTTTCGAGAGAAAATCGAAATTCTAAGTTATAATACTCATTTTAGATTCGAACTAGAGATATAGGTTTCTTAAGTAGGGTATTGTTCCTTGAATTTCAACTCTAAAATTCATTTTCTAGATTTACATAAATTTTAATTGATCAATCCTAGCGGGTGATTAATTAAAAGGAGTGTAGATCTATTTTTCTAGAGTTGTGGGGGGTTAAACTTAATTTTCTAAAATATTACTATTATAATTACATTTGCGACGAGAGTTGATTTGTAATTTTGATATTAATTTGGGAGAATTCAATTAATTAAATTAATTAATTAGAATAGCTAAAAGTTGTGGTGTAATCCCACTCCTTGATTGTTCTCAAATTTATTTACCTCATTTATCTCATATTTTAGTGTTAGACTTTATTTTCCATTTTAGTTTTCTTTTAGTTTGTCATTTGATCTTTCATTTTAGTTTAGTGTTATTTCACTTCACCTCACGTAATTGTTTTAATATTTGAAAAAGCTAAAAAAAATAGAAAAAGAAAAAGCCCAAAAATAAAATAAAAATTGAACTACAATTGAGTTTGTCTCTAGCTTACCCCCTTGATGTTGATTGATATCCTTACTTACCTCTACACTTGAGATTGTTATATTTTGTAGGTAATTTGAGGATTTTGATTAGAAGAGATTTTCAAGCAACGGCGAAAAAAAATATACCGAAAAGTTTTTTCTATCAATATTCAACATATCATAATCAAATACCAACTCTCGTCTCGCTAGTATTTAAATCCGGATTAATTTCTAATTAATTATCCCATTTAATTTAATTAATCGTACTAAATAAAATTAATAAAATTACGGGGTATTATAAGGTGGTCACCATGTATAGAGTATGATGCATTTTTCATGTTCATATCATCTGATTCCTATCTCTAGATTGTATCATTTTTATTATTATTTGTTTGTTTTTTAAATATTTAAAAATTCAAAAAGATTTTAATTTTGTTTGAAAATTTTTAGAAAACCCCAAAAAGATTTTCTTTTTTAATTTTTTTTTGAAAAAGACGAAAAGAGTTTTGCATTTTGTTTACACCTTTTATGGATGAACATTTAAGATAGCCATAGTCACAACTTCATTCCATATTCCACATGACTGTTTGATAGTTATTTGAGATGCTACATCATTTCATCCATGTGCTTTACATTGTTTGGAGTCTTTGAGATATGATTAGTGATATCTTCTACATGTTTGGCTCCTTATCTATTTTATTGTACACATGCACGAAATTATTTGAGTATTGTACTTATCTATCACAAATTGGCTTGAGTGTTTCCATCTCAATTCTATCAATACAATGACCAAAATGCAATTGAAATTGACAAGATTTTACAGCATGTAAAAATCGTTTACTGTGAGAATTTAATTGCAACAAAATATGATGAGTGAATCACGAGAGAGGGCTGTGAGAGTTCAAAATTAACTCTTTGAGAAAACCACGGTTTGAATAGAGCCCGAAAAAAAATTAAATGGCAATAAAAAGAAAAATATGCCAAATCACATGGGCCAATAGGTTTTAGTTTCATCACCTCAAATAAAAAATATAGTGTATAATTATGTATGAGGGAGTTTGGATGGAAAAAAATGAAAAACGGGTTTGCACGACCTTGAAAGTCATTAAAAATCATTTCAAATATTTTGGACGTTATTGGTGTGGAAATCACTTTGAGCTTTGATTTGCTGATTTGATTGAGTCAATTTCTTTTAATTCCATAATTTTTACACCTAAGGAAGATGTTGAGTTCATTCGTTAGGAATATCAAGTATTCATCAAGCACATATGTTATGGTTGTATGCATTGATTTTCCGATCGTATTTGTTCACATCCCTACATTTTCGCTATCACCAACTTGGTTGTTTTGGTTTTCTTTCATGGTGTGATATTTTTTTTCTTTGAAATTTTTTGAAAAATTCAAAAAGATAAAGTTTATTATCTTGTGACACTCTCCATTTGCATTGTTTATGTTCTTCATATTTGGGGACAACAAAAAAGGGGGGATAACGAATTATAGGGGAGAATTTTGATTTCGTAATGATTTTCTTGCACATAATTGATATTTATTTCTTCTTATCATTATATTTCAAATAGTTGTGCATCATGGGTATTTATTTCTTATCTCATGTGTGTAGGTATGACAATGGAGGATCAGTTTTGCACACCCTGATGATGACAAAGAATGATTGAATAAATATTGAAGATTTGAAGATGATAAAATTTCGTGAAGACACGAATTTAGTATTTCTAATTTTCTAGTTTAATGGGGATCTTAAATTGTATGTCATTTAGTTTTATTTTGGGCAGCATAATTCGAATTTTTTATGTATATACCGGCATAGACATAGGGGATATTTGTAAGGACATCTTTTATAAATGTCTGGGCTAGAATCTAGGAATTTTCTAAGTGTCCTAGACCACAATTTAGTACGTCTGATACAACTGCATTTGGCACGTCTCCACGATCATCCTCGATAGCCTTGATTCGAATCAATGCATCCATCATTTTTGTACATGAATCATGACTCAAGTAGGGTGCTTCAACCGTTCCCACTACTCCACGTATTTATGGTAAAATAATTTTAATTGGAGTTTTTATTATTTGCATAAATAGTTGGGAATATTTTAAAATAAATTTTTAAGTCTGAAAAATGTTTATCACATAATATCTTTTTGTAAAAAGAAGAGGCGATTTTAGACACGTAACTGATATCGTTCAAACGACATTGTATGTCTTTCGAACGAGAGTTATTTTTGTTCAAATGACCCACCGCCTCAAATTATGTATTTATGCAATGTTCTGTACGTTTTCCTAAGTTTGCACACCCTCACTTTCTGCATAACAGTAGTAGTTTTCAGACTACGTTTTTGAATGTTTTCATACTGTTTCGATTCATAAACAATTCCCAATCCTTTATGTGAATCCTTTAAACCCCAAAGAAGATTGTTCAACTCATCTGGAGTACACTTATGGAGAAGAATACGCTTTTCCATTGTTGACCACCTGGAGTTCTTACGGGACCTCTTTCCAACGACATCGAACCGACGCCTGCGGGTATTTTGTATGTCACTTGTGTTTTCATTGTAATCTGTGTAAACCGATATTTACAAATTATAGTGGAAATAAGATGGTTTTGCCTATGTGGGGGATTTTTCCTCATTTGTGATTGCCTTGAATGCTTAGATTATTTCATTAGTAAATCACGTTTGTTTGCAAGAGTTTGGAATTATTTGGACTGAAATTGGAATTTAATTAAATAAGTTTAACATTGATTGTTGGCGCACTCTCAGTTTTCACAAGAAAGATTTAATTGGGTTTTTATTTAAAAAATAATAGAAATAAATTTCTTGTTTGTGACCATCCTTGTCGAGCATGTTTATTTTTGCATTCTCATATTGGTATCAAAGCCTTCAACTATTACAGGTGGTGTCAGAGGATTTTACCTTCATACAAATTGGTATCAGATCGATTTGCACCAAGTTATCGTGTGATCCTGATTTTTCAAAGAGTTTTTCCCGCTGATACCATATCTAAAAAATGGTATGAGAGCGGGTTTCAGTAATGCATTGTGTAGATCCTTATTTAGTGTTGTTTTGGGGTTGTTATTTATTTATCTCTCTTGTTTTGCTTAATTTGTTTTTCTTCTCGATCGATTCCCATAGTAATGACGACTTAAAATGTATGAATTTGAAGTTTGCTACAAGAATTGAAATTCTTGAAAAGTAATTTTTTCTAGGAGAAGCTTCTGGACATGGATCATGATTTTAAAAAATTGGAATTTTCTAAGAAATAGAGTGATGATAGAGTCCGATTTTTAGATAAATAATGAAAGGACTCAAAAATTTGTAGGGTTAGTTTAGGTGCCAATGAGAATAATGATAAATTGATTTTACATTTAAGGGCACGAGAGAAAACTCTTAAGGATAAATTCACTTAGGGGGCAACCAGATAACCATCTAGGAATGATGGAAAATTGAAAGAATGAGTCCCAAAAACTTGAAGAGTAATATATTTCTTGAGTTTAAATATTTTTATGTTAAAAGATGATTTAAAATACTCGAGTAGTGTTGGTATTAATGGTACTGGCTCCCTTTATTCTAATTCTTCCAATGTTAAAGCCAGGGCCATTATTTGTTTTATAGGGTCAACCACATCCTAGGGTGTTAGAAAAGGTCAACCCAACAGTTCCATTCCTTGTCACGTTTACACATGCACATATTGCGGTAGGAAAGGCCACCTCAGGCATTTTTGCTATGATATTAGAAAAGACCATAGGAAGTTTATGTCTAGTGTTCCTTTGGTTCCTGAATCCCAATGCATTAAATATACATCTATTTGGGTTAGGAAATCCACTTTGGAGGCGCTAGATGTTGGACTATTTGATTATCGCATGCTTGCACATGACTCTTCACATGCTATATCTTATGGATGATTGCTTGCATGATTTTATTTATCATACTATAGTTGTGATTCATGATATATGTTTACTACTGTTATGACATGTGTATCTTTTTTATTACATTTTTCTTTTATTGAGTCATATTGGGAAAATTCAGAAGATTTTATTTTGATAATTTTTTTTTAAAAAAATACAAAGAGATTTTTGTGTTTTTTATATTTTAGTTTTATACATTTGGTATGTCATATTGGTGTGTTTGAATCCACATCACTCTATACTTTCCATGTGGCTGGATATTTGGTTATGGTTTATATACTAATCTTGATCTTAACCATGTTTATGGAGTTGTTTCAAACTTTATTTTCTTAATAGATTCGACTTTGTATGTGCCTTAGCACACACGTCCATGAGCTTTTTAACCTTTACAAGTGGTATCAGAAAGATTAAATGTAATAAAAATAGAAAAATTGCCAAAAAGGGGCCAATATAATTTAGTTTTTTTTATCATTCAAAAAAATAACTTCAAAAGAGAAATGAATAAAGAAAAAAAAGAAATATATAAGTTTATTTTTAATCTTTTGAGAGTGTTTAGTTGAAGATCAACAGATTTGCACAATGAATCCTAGTTATGCTTATTTTGTCACGACGCTATTGATTTGTACAATAATTACTATTCTAGACTTGTGTGCATTGTGCTTGTGTGTTCATTTAGTTCACATTATTTGTCAATTGAGGCTAAAGCTTAGTTTGATAAAGTTTTGCTGTCAATTATGACTTCGTGAATATATTTGAGTGTTTGGGTCATAATTCCTTTGTATCTAGTTCATACCCATGCATTCCATCCCACAAGTTTACATACATTGATAGTATGCTGGTGTGTAAAGCTTATGTGTTTCGTGTTAAATTTTTGTGGTTATATATATATGTGTGTGTGTGTGTGTTTGTGTGTGTGTGTGTGTGTGTTGGATTTTCTTTGGTATATTTTGTTATATTATATATGCTATCGTGTTGTATTTGTAAAATTTATACTTTTTGAAAATTTTGAAAATTTGCAAAAATAGTTGGTGAGGCCTCTGAGATTATCATTACTTGTGCATTGTTACATAGATTTATGATGATATATTTCTTCTTTTATGTGATGCTTTTCACACCATGTTTAGATTCTACTTTTTCATCTATTTCGGACAAAAAGTGGGAGAACAAATTATGGGGGAGATTTGATGAGTTTAATTTATGGGGGAGATAGTGACTTTGTTTTATATTTCAGACTCCTTGCATCTCAGGGTATTTTCTTTGCTTCATATGTGTAGGTACTTACGGAAGATCATATTACACCAGATGAAGATAAAGTGTCAAAGAGAAGAACGAGTGGACATTGAAGACAAAGCATATTTTTATATTTCATTCCACTTCTAGGGTTTAGGAAGGGCATTAAAATTTTTGTCTTAAAGGAGATTTTTAATGTAATTTGGATTTTGGTCAGTTTTTGTACCTGAATAGCCAAAGGGGGATATTTTGTAAGCACAAATATTTTATCTTAGGCTTTTTATTTGTTTTTTTTTTCACTTTGGCAAATGTGGCATATCCCGTTACAAATCGACTCGCACGGACTCGTCAAACCAAACATCAGCATCTCCAAGTTTAAGATTCCTCTGCATCTCAAGAAGGAATAAAAACTTTTAGGAGTTTGAAACTATTCATCAAGTTATTTGGGATGTTAATTTTTTATTTAAAAATGAGGTTGGAATTTTTATGTTTTTAAAATAACTTTTTTATTTTTAACCTCGTTCAAACAATATTTGTTTCTTGTTCGAATGACTTTACATTCTTATGAGAAGGGTCATTTGATCTTTACATCTAACGAGCATCTAACGAGGGTGTACTGTTTTTCATCCTTTGAAGGTCGTTTGAAGCTAGTTAAAATGATATGGCCTTGTCATTAAAACGAGCTCCTGTTTCATTCAATTGAACGAGCCTCACTTTAATTCAAACAAGTAGTCGCCTCGAAATTTTTGACGCATTTATAAATACCTATTTTGACTCCAATTTTCATAAGACTTTTGCTAAACCATTTCCTGCATATCTGTTGCAAAAATTTTCACTTTTTGTGTTACCAAAGACTTTTGGTTCACACTTTACATTCCTGAATAGTTTTTTTATTCGTTTTAAAACCCTATGGCTAAACCTTATGACCCGCGTGATCACGACAAAAGAAGACTGAAGGCTGATTAGTGGATACCGAGGGTGAATCGCCACTTGTGAATAACTCTGGATTGAGGCATTTTCTTTAGAGGTTCTATGAACACTATGCATTATACTTGTGGGTAATGTCAAGTAGTTTATAATATGACGGTCTTGTAAAATTCTATAAAATGTTAAAATATAGGTTTTTCCCTTAAAAGGGATTTTTCCTTATTTTTCGTGTGATTACATGCTTTATTTATCTGTTTTATCACCTAGATGCATGTTTAGGATAAAAAGATAAAATTTGATAAATCTATTTTCACAAGAAAGGTTTAATTGGGTTTTAATTTGAAAAATAACAAAAATAGAATTCTTATTTATGATCATCCTTGTTGAGCACGTTTATTTCCACATTCTCAATTTGGTATCAAAGCCTTCCACTCTTACAAGTGGTGTAAGAGAATATATATCCTCTTAAAAATTGGTATCGAAGAAAGTTGCACCAAGTTATCATGTGATCCTGAGTTTACAAAGAAGTTTTCCCGCTAATACTATCTCTAACAAGTGGTATCAGAGCAAATTTCACAATTCATTATGAAGATACTTGTTTAGTGTTGTTTTAGGGTGGTTATTTATTCATCGCTCGTGTGTTAGTTTATTCGTTTTTCTTCTTGGACAATTTCCATAGTAAGGACGACTTGGATTGTTTCAATTTGTAGTTCGCTAAAAGAATTAAAATCCTTGAAAAGGAAAATTTTGTTTTAAAGATGTAATGGAACTTTTGCAAAGTATTCCAACTCGAAGAGTTTTCTTTCGTGAAAAGCTTGTTAACATGGACCCCGATTTTAAAAACATATAATTGTCCTAGAAAGAGAGTGATGATAGAGTCCGATTTTCAAAAAAGAATTAGAGGACTCAAAAAATTCTAGGGTTAGTTTACGTGTTGATGAGGATAATCATAAATTGATTTTAGAGTTTAAGGAACATGAAAGGACTGTTAGGGATCAATTCTCTTGCATTGAGGGGGAGCGAGATAACCTTTTAGGAATGATTGAAAATTTAAAGAAGAAGTCCCGAAAACTTGAAGAGAAATTATCTCATTGAGTCTAAAATTTTGAATTTAAAATATGATTTAAAATACTTGAGTAGTATTGGTTGTAATGGAATTGGATCCTTTGGTTATAATTCTTTCATTGCTAAATTCAAGACCATTTTTTGTTTTAGAGGGCCAACCACATCCCTGGGTGTTAGAAAAGGTCAACCCAAAGGTCTCATTCTTTGTCGTGTTTACATGTGCACATATTGCGGTAGGAAAGACCACCTTAGACATTTTTGTTATGATCATATAATAGACCCTATGAAGTTTAAGTCTAGTGTTCCTTTGGCTTCCAAATCCAAACTCATTAAGTATACATCTATTTGAGTTAGAAAATCTATTTTGGAGGTGCTAGATGTTGGACTAGTTTACTCTCGGAAGCTTGACATGACTCATCACATGCTATAACTTATGGATTATTTCTTGCATTTTTTTTTTTATCATTCTCAAGTTGTGCTTCACGATATATGTTTTTAGTGTTATGACATGTGTATCTTTTGTATTGCATTTTTTCTTTTATTAAGTCATATTAGAAAAATACTAAAGGATTTTTTTTTATTGAATTTTTTTAAAATACAAAAAGATTTTTAATTTTTTTGTATTTTATTTTACACATTTGGTATGGCATAATGGTGTGTTTGAATTCAATTCACTCTATACTTTCTATGTGGATAGGGAATTTGGTTATGATTTTACATACTTATATTGACCTTAACCATGTTTATGGATTTTTTCAAACTTTATTTACTTAATGTATTCGACTTTGTATATGCCTCTGCACACACATGCACGAGATTGTTTACTTTTACATGTGGTATAAAAGATATTAAAGCCAATAAAAATAGAAAAATTTCCAAAAATGGGCCAACATAGTTTAGTTTGTTTGATCATTAAAAAAGAAATAGCTTCAAAAGAGAAAAGAATAAAGAAAAGTAAAGAAAAATATGAGACTATTTTTATATTTTGAGAGTGTTTAGTTGAAGATGAAAGGGCTCGCACAATGAGTCCTAGTTGTGCTTGTTATGTCATGATGCTATTGATTTGTAGAATCATCAATATTCTAGGATTCTATGCATTGTGCTTGTGTGTTAATTTAGTTTACTTTATTTGTCACTTGAGGCTAAAGCTTATTCTAATAAAGTTTTTCAGAATAATTAGAACTTTGTGAATATATTTGAGTGTTTGGGTGGTAATTCCTTTGTATCTAGTTCACCCCCATTCATTCCATTCCAAGTCCTTAGACATGTTGATATTATGCTAGTGTGTAAAGCTTTTATGTTTTTTTTCGAACTTTTGTGCTTTTTTATACCTATATGTGTGTGTGCCAGATTTTATTTCGTATATTTTGCGTATATTATATCTGGTATCGTGCTGTATTTGTAAAATTTACACTTTTTGAAAACTTTAAAAAATTTCAAAAATAGTTGGTGAGACCTTTTATATTATCATTACTTGTGCGTTGTTTACATATCTTTGTGATGATATCTTTAATCTTATATGTGATTCTTTTCACTTCATGTTTAGATTCTACTCGTTTGTCTATTTTGGACGAAAAAGGGAGAACAAATTACGAGGGAGATTTGTTGAGTTTGATTTATGGGGGAGATAGTATTACGAGTTTCTGACATTATTTTCAAAGTCAAACTTGATGCATCACGGTGTATTTTCTTTAGTTCATGTGTGTATGTACTTACCCAAAATTATATTACACCGGAAGATAAAAAATGTAATACCCACATTTTTTGTTACGTACTTGTATTTCGACCTATTTATATGTCAATGGGCCATTAAGGAAAATTCTACGTTGGATGTCTCGCATGGGAATTTATTTATATTTGTATGATTTATTTAAGCACATTGGTAAAGTTTTACACAAATTCGGATAAGAAAGGAACGATTTACGGACACAAGTAGTAGAATACAACACCTTCCGACGGTATGCTACACTACAAAAACGTAACTTTATACGAATTATTTAAGACAATTGGTAAGTCAAAAAATAATTTGACCATATATTTAAACTCATAAAAATACATATAAAATTACCATGGGGTCAAAAACAAAAAAATATAAAAATCATTTTTCGTCAAAAAATTAAATTGCTTAGAAAAATGTGAAACTTTACGAAAAAATGCAAAATTTAATTTTGGACAACTTTCTCTCCTTTGACGTCATCACCATTTTAACCAAATTTTATGTCTAAATTATAGAAAAAAGTATATTAGATGGTGTGGTTGTCTCACTTAATGGGTCGTTGGATTTTGTATTTTCTAGACCTGGGTAAAACATATTTCATTTGTATTTTCAAGCCTAGGAGACTTAAAAAACATTAAAAATAAAATATTAAAAATTGGTATAAACAAGGGTGGGGGGATTCATGAACCTATTAAACCAAATAAACATAAAATCCTCCATCTGCTTCCTCTCTCTTATGTCCTCAAGAGCAAGAACACTTATAAAATTCATAGCTCACCCTTATAACCACATTCTCTATGCTCAAACTCCATTAAAGAAGCTCAAACCACCATTAAAACATCACACAAGGGGAGGGGCAACTTGGTGTGGCTTGAAAGTTTGATTTTAGCGGCATATGAGTGGAGTTTAGGAGCAATCTAGGAGGGCTTGAAGTTATGTTCTCCAAAGTTCTCTTGTCTTCATAAATTATGTAGGGTTTTCCTCTTCCTAAATTCATATTTTCAAAAGCTTAAACCACCCATGTTGATAAAAGACGATTTCATGCTAAAAATTTTAGCTATTGTATTTTCTATTATGCAAACCCATGATTTATATGTGTTAAAATGGACTATCTTTGTTGATTAAATTTCTTAATATCATGCTTGTCGTTAGAACATAAAGTTGTTAGAAAAATGTTATAATCATATAGTACTTGAATATGAATGTGTAGGATGCATATACATGGATTTCTTAGGTAGAAATCCTCATTTTATGTGAATATACTTGAATAATTTTTAGTCTTGATAAATGATATGTTTTGAAATGAAATAGATATATTTCATTATATTTTGAAAGAATGATAAATTTCAGCCCCTATTTTGATCTTGTTAAAAATTAAATATAATGACTTAAAATGGTTTAGAAAACCCACTTAAACCCCTATGATTGAACTCTACATTAAAATGGTAATTTTAATGATTATGTTTATGATTAAATGAGTAAAATAATGTAGAAAAACAGCTTGTAAAAAACTAATCTCATGATTCCCACTTGAAAACCCGTTAGAACGATGAAAATTGGTGTAAGAAAGATGTAGAAAACCCATTTGAACTTTAAAATGCTAGTAAAATCATTTTTAATGTACTAAAAATGTGTTAATGCATTAATGTATAAATAAAGTAAATAGTGATTGAATATAAGTGCTAAAAATATAGCATTATTATTAGTTGGTATCCTCGACTATTTAAAAGTAAGGCAAATAATGAAGTAAAGAAGTAACATCAAAAGATTAATACGAGTACCATGAATATTGAGAATAATTGTAAGAACGTGAATATTTGGAAGAATGTAAATATACGAAAAAATAATGATATTTGGATTATGATGAAAAGATTCATTAAGAAGATCAAGACGTTGCTAGTGGCGAAAGAACCCAAACAACTTGGCCATTGTACCGTATGTCTTCTCGATACCGACGGTGAAAGGCCATGAAATCGTGGATGTTGGCAAATCCCAATGTAATAAAAGTAATATTCATGAAAGATTTGAAAAATGAATGGATTCATGAATTTGAATAAATGGAACTTATTAATATTATGATGACAACATAGTTAGATTAATAAGTTAAGTCTCTATCACGAGACATGAAAATGCTTAAGCATGAGTTGGGCACATAGGCCAGGTGCATTCCATGTAGTTGCGTTATCATTTAATGAAATGAATTTTTTTTAACAAAATACCGAAAGACATTGTATATGTATAGTATTTTGTTTATCAAATTATTGCTTAGTATTTCCCACCCTACTAGGCATTCGCTCACCCCATTACTCTTCCCACCCCAAAAACTTCAGTTTGTAACACTGGAAAGGATCTCGGTAAGGATGCTGACGGTGAGACTTAATGTTAGACGCTGTATTGACCGTTCCATAATATGTTTAAGATTTGTATTTGTATAACTTTAATTAATATGTTCAAACTCTGTTATGAAATTTAGACTATTGTATTGTCTCACTTAGTGAACTTCATTTTGATTGATTAAATGTGGTATTAAATGGTTTTTCATGGAAAAATTCCTAAGTTGGTGTTAATATGCATGTTAAATGTTCATTCTTATTACATTGACATTTGACAAATGAATATTATGTCCTTAAATCACTTGAATATTTGTTTTTCTTAAATAATAACGTCCCCCCCCCCCCCCCCCCGCGCTTTTAACACCTCAATTTGGATTTAGGTTATTCCAACGGTAATCTAAATCCGTCTCGGGGCGTTATAACTTGGCATCAGAGCATTAGAATCCATGTGTGCGGCGAAGTGATAACACGCCTTCCTCATTTATGTTTCTTCGAAAAAATTATTATATTAAATTACATGTTCTTATAGGATGGCAACTAGTCATAATAATGCCCTTTCTGAGAAGAACGTCCATCGGTTAGCTAACATTCTCTTGTAGCGAGAGAGGAGTAATTGTAGAGGGACTATAGAGAGTACTACTTCAACGTCTATGCTGAAGGATTTTTGATGATTGAACCCTTCAACTTTCAGTGGTACCAAAGGAGATGATGTGACAGAAGAGTGGCTTGATGAGGTCGAGTAGATTATAAATATTCTTGACATGAAATTTGGGAAAAAATTGAAGCTTGCTAATTTCCAGTTGACTGAGTAGGCCCAATGATGGTGGGCCATGCACATGGTGAGTTTGACCGAGCCCTTGGATTAGGATGTTGTCATGTCTAGTACTTGGGTGAAGGACTTATATGATTTATTTCATCAGTTACGGGGAGTGGGTAGGTTCTCTATGATTGATCTTCGATATGGGTATCACCAGTTGCGCTTTAGGGAGGAAGATATCCATAAGACATATTTTGAACAAGGTATGAACATTAAGAGTTTTTGGTCTTACCTTTTGGCTTGACTAATGCCCTTGTTTCATTCATGGACCTCATGAATAATATTTAATGACCATACTTAGACCGATTTGTGGTGGTCTTTGTTGATGATATTTTGGTACATTCTACTTTCGATGTTGATTACGAGGAGCATTTTCATATTACAGTTCAGGTACTCATGGATAATCGGTTGTATACAAAGTTTAGCAAAAGTAAATTCTGGGTAAAGGAGGTCAATTTTTTTGGCCATGTAGTGTCCAGTTCATTATTTTTCATTGATTCGTCCAAGGATGAAGTCATCCTCCGATGGGAGAGAGTGAAGACAGTCATAGAGATTCAGAGTTTTCTTGGCTTGGCTGGATACTACAAGATATTCGTTCAGGATTTTCTCAAGTTACATCGCCCCTTATTTGGTTCATGCAAAAAAATGTCCATTCTGTGTGTTCAGATGAGTGTGAAACTGCCTTCCAGGAGTTAAATTTTAGGCTTACCTCAACACCATTTCTTATTCTTCCCGAGAATAAAAACTGGGTATAGAGTGCATTGTGATGCCTCCAGATCTGGTCTTGGTGAAGTTCTTATCCTGGTGGGTCAAATGGTCGCTTATGCGTCTCGATAACTTATGATGCATGAGAGGAACTACCCCACTCACGATCTTAAGTTAGCTGTTGTAGTGTTTTCTTTGAAGAATTTGTGGTATTACTTATATGGAGAGAAGTTTGAGGTATTCACGGATAATGAGAGTCTCCGACACACCTTTACTCAGTAAGATCGTAACCTTCGACATCGGAGGTGGATCGAGCTTTTGGAAAACAATGAATTTACTTTGGCGTGCCATCTAGGAGAGGTAAATGTTATGGATGATGCCCTTAATAGGAAGTTGGGTCCTACCTTAGCAGTGATGAAAGGCTATTGTGGGAAGATGTATGTCAAGCTTTAACATTATGACTTCCATGTTCAGTAGAGTAATGATAAGGCTTATTTATGGGGGATGATGGTTAGACCGAGCATTCATCAGGATGTATAGAGACCTTTACATAGATTTTTTGTGGTTAGGGATGAAGAGGGATGTGGCTTTGTTTGTGGCTAGGTGTTACACGTTCCAACAGGTGATGGGTGAACACAAGAAGCCAACTAGATTATTGTAACCACTTCCAATTGCCTAATGGAAGTGAGAGCATATCACCATGGATTTCATTACAGATTTACCTCAGTTTGAGCAAGGCACGATGCAGTTTGGGTTATAATAGACCGTCTCACTAAGTCATCACGATTTCTATCGATTAGAGTCATGGATAGCATAACAAAATTGGCTAGACTTTTTATTCGGGAGATTATTTGACTATGTGGTGTTCATCTCATTGTATTATTCGGGGGCTTAAAGATAATCGCGAGATTAGAGATAATCCCCCAGATAATACAACAGACTCAAAAGATAAAGGCACCAAGGCATCTCAGCGTGGTAGCCCAGGGAGATCTTCTAGTGAAGAAATTGTCCGAGAGTGCTCATCCTTTAGCTTTATTGTATTACTTAGTCATGTTGCATATTTTGTTTATAATGACTATGTGTTGTAACGATTAGAATGATTATTCAATGTGAGTTCAAACAGTTCTCACGAGAGACCAAGCCTGGCAGGGCCTTGGAGAGCTTTTATGCTCTATCGAATGACCTCGCCGTAGGAACTTCAGAGGGACTTGGTTTGGGGTATTGAGAAGTGAGGCACCGTTGGGACTTGTCCTGACCATCATAGATACACATGGTAAAACACCAAAAGACCTTGACCGTGGAACCTTGGGTGGAGAAGCCTTGAGTCCCATCAGACATTAAGTTGTGAACCACTTGTGCCTTCTACTTAATGTCATATCTACTTTAGGTGATGTTACTAGCCAGCTAAGTGATGTCAAATCTGCACTTGAGTAAACCATTGTGGTATTTGGGGTTGTCAGACAGTTAGTGAGCCACCTCTGTGGTGACAGCCCCCTGACACACAGTGGTTAGGAAAAAGTCATGTCTTGGTATTTAATGTTTATGACATGTAGCTGACTAGTCCATCAAGCATTTAATGCTTGTGACATAAAGTATGAGGGATGTCTTTCACAGTTGTAAAAGACTGAGGCACCCTGAGAGTGGTGTGGGAGGGGGGGGGGGGGGCTATTTATGGGCCTCAACCACTTCTAAGGGGAAAGAGTTGTTCTTTCAGATTTATGACTGGAGAGAGAGTTATTAGAGAGAAGAAAAATGATCAAAGAGAGGTTTATTGCCAACCAGAGTTTCTCACCCACCATTGTCATTTATTACGAAGCTTTTAATATCTGACTAGATATTTTTGAGGGTTGGCGTGTTTGGTTGCCTGCCAAGGTGTGTCTAGGGTGCTTACTTCTCTCTCCCACTAAATGAGTTATGTGGGTACCCGAAATTTTGAACCATGGGCCCGGACGAGTAGCCCAGTCCTGGCGGCCCAAAGTTCGGGCCCCTCATCTCTTATATTGATCCGGTCTCCCCCACGTTTCCACAATTGGAAGTTATAAGGGAGATGGAAAACGTGGAGAAACCCATCACCTCCACTTACCTACATGTACATGTATATATTAAACCCTAGGTCCGGGGCAAAAGGACAAGTTGTATTCTCTGTAATTACTCTCCGGAGTATATAAAAATAATATCGACTGCACCACCATGGACGTAGGCACATCCTTGCTGAACCACGTACATCCTTTGTTGTGTGATTGGCATCTTATATTCCTTTTTCTTTCTTGATAATTGCTTCTCTCGTATTTATTTGTGTTGCATAATAATTGCTTCCACAATTGGCGCCGTGTGTGGGAAACGTTCATCTTTCCCTGAGAAGAGCCCACGTCAAGAAAGGAGTTTAAGATGTCTGGCCACAGCAGCAATGCTCCCCAAGAAGGAGATATTCAAGAGCCACCTGCTCCTCGGAGGATTAGGTCTGAAGTCCGACGTTCAGATCAGAGAGCTCTCCTGGAAAGACCAGCCTCAGAAGAAAGTCAGGGACCAGCGAGGTCCACGCAGATATCTAGGTTGATTGATGCTTACGAGGCAAGGCTCCACGAGAAGAGGGAGTCTTCTCGCAGATACGAGGCTGAGAATGCTCGCTTGAAAAGAAGACCGGAAAGAATGGAGAGGGAGCTTCGTCCTGATAACAGGAGACGCCCATATCGCACTCCTAGCCCTCAGGCGAGCAAATCTCGCAACCGAGGAAGGAGCCCTAGGTGAGAATCTCAAAGGGACGAAGGAGGCGAGTTAGACGACGACCTCCGCGAACAGCTGCAAAGAGCTCGCAGCTACTAGAGCCCTGCTCGCAGCGACAAGAACATACGAAACATGGTCCGTAGGGAGATGGACCAGCATCCCGCTCACCACGGAACAAGATTAACCAGAGAACTCGCGAGGCGAGCTCTCAAAACCCAGATGAAGTCACCTTTCACAAGATAAATCGAAGAGGAGGAAGCTCCCAAGAAATTTTCCATCCCAAGGTTCAAGATTTACGACGGAAAAACTGATCCCATCGATCACGTCATGCAATACCGACAGACCATGACCCTATGGAGTCACCGAGATGCACTGATGTTCCGCATTTTTCCCTCGAGCCTTCATGATGTAGCACAGAAGTGGTTCGAAAGTCTCCCCCACCGGTCGATCAATAATTTCAAATCCCTAGCCAAACTTTTTACGGCCCGATTTATTACCAGTAGCTCCCATCCCAAAAGGATGGATGCTCTACTAACAATGAAGAAAACGCCTCAAGAGACCCTCTGAGAATACGCGAAGAGGTACTGGGAGTTATTTAATAAGATCGAGAACTGCGCGGAGGAAGTGGCAGTGGCCTCCTTCAAAATTGGGCTCCCTAGTTCTTCCCTCCTCTACCAGTCCCTGACGAAGAAGGAAGCTATGACTATTGACGACCTAATGGCCCGAATCGAGAAATACGCAAAGGTGGAAGATGTCACCCGCCCTAATACAGGAGAAAAAGATCGATCTAAGCTCACTACCAAAGTAGGTGAGAAAACTGAGAACCAGAGGAAAGAACGGAGGCAAAAATGGCTCCAAGAACGGAGGGAACCATGACGCGTTGAAAGTATTCCAGGCGGTCAACACCGTCTTCAAAGAACCAATTTACAAGATTCTCGCGAAGATCAAGGATGAGCCATTCATCAAGTGGCCCAGGAAAATGGGAGGAGATCCCTCGAAGAGGAAAATGCGTTGATATGCGCTTTTCACAAAGAGGGAGGACACAAGACCGAGCACTGCAAAGCTCTTAGGTCTCACCTCGAAGAGTTGGCCCAGTCCGGGCATTTGAACGACTTTGTGGAAAAAAGGGCAGAGAAAGTGACAGCTAACAAAGAGGTGAGACCCGATAACGTGCTGGAGGATGATGCTGGACACGAGTTCGCAGTAATCCACGGAGTATCTGATGTCAAGCAGATACAAGGGAACTCAACTCGAATGGAAATGAAAAAACTTATAGCGGTAATGCAGGCTTTTCAAATCGATCCAGCAAAGTCACAGTCAGGAAAGTGTCGACGAGCAGAGGACGTCAACTATAACAAGCATATTGTTTTCACGGATGAAGATTTGATGTGAGTAAGGACCCCACATCATGATGCCCTGGTCATTACACTCAGGATAGCCAACTTTGACATCGACAAGCTGCTCGTCGATCAAGGAAGTTCATCCGAAGTAATGTACCTCGACCTATTCAGGAAATTGAAGTTGAGCGTCGCCGACCTAAAGGAATCTACTATTCATTTGGTTGGCTTCGCTGGAAAAATGACCATGCCCCTAGGCAAGATAGTGCTGCCAGTTCGTGCTGGGAACATCTCCAAGATGATTGAGTTTTTGGTAGTTGACCTCGAATCATCGTACCAGGCCATCCTCGACAGAGGATGGCTTCATGCAATGAAGGAGGTCTCCTCGACCTACCATCAGAAGCTCAAGTACGTAACCGAGCGAGGAGTAATGGAGATCCACGGCGACCAAGCGATGGCGAGGAAGTGCTTCATAGCAGCCATCCGACCAAAGCCAGAGAAGAAGGCCGGTCAACCCAGCGAGAAAGTTGAAGAGGGTGTGATACCTTCTAAATAGCAATTAAAGTATGGAAGACCTGGAGTAGAGGAGACCAGGCTCCTCCCCTCCGAGCGTGTCGTCGAGAACCTGGTAGAAGTTATAGCCGAAATTGGTGACAGTAACAGAGTCTTCATGATTAGAGCATCTCTCACCGACCAAGAACAGAAGGAGTTGACGACCTTGCTGAGACATAACGTAGATGTTTTCACATGGGAACCATACGAGCTGCCTGGAATCGATCCTGATATGGTCTGTCATCAGCTGCACGTCGACCCCACATTCAAGCTAGTCACGCAGAAGGCTTGAAGAACCGCACTCGAGAAGGCTAAAACGGTCGAAAAGGAAGTCGAAAACTACTGGATGCAGGATCCATACGGGAAGTGCAATTCCCCAAGTGGTTGTCCAACCTAGTAGTAGTTCCGAAGAATAATGGGAAGTGGAGAGTTTGCATCGACTTCACTGATCTCAACAAAGCATTCCCTAAGGATAGTTTCCCCCTCCCAAAGATAGACCAACTAGTAGATGCCACTGCAACTCACGAGCGAATGAGTTTCCTGAATGCATACTCAGGATATCACCAGATCCCCTTGTATGCCCCAGACCAGGACAAAACGACGTTCATCACGACAGTTGGGTTATATTGCTACAAGGTCATGCCATTTGGGCTCAAGAATGCGGGGGCAACCTATCAGTGGCTGGTCACAAAAATGTTCAAGGATCAAATGGGAGACACAATGGAGGTCTACATCGATGACATGCTCGTTAAGAGCAAGAAGAAGGAAAATCACCTTTCAGACCTGTCAAGAACCTTCAAAATCCTCAGGAAGTACCGAATGAAGCTTAATGCGAGCAAGTGTTCCTTTGGTGTCCAGTCAGGAAAATTTCTTGGATACTTGGTCAGTAAGAGAGGCATAGAAGCTAATCCAGACCAGATCGATGAAATCAACAGGGTACAACCCCCTCGAACAATCCGTGACGTGCAGAAGCTCACTGGAATGCTCGCCGCCTTAAATCGCTTCATATTCAAATCCTTCGAGAAATGCAAACCTTTTTTCCAGCTTCTAAAGGGGAGTAAACTGATAGAATGGAGCCCAGACTGCTCGCGAGCTTTGGACGAGCTCAAGGCCTACTTAAGCTCTCCACCACTGCTTGTCATACCACAGCAAATGGATTCTTTATACCTGTACCTCTCGGTATCCAATCACACAGTCAGCTCTGCGTTAATATGCGAGGTTGCAGGAATCCAACACCCCGTTTACTACACGAGCAAGACCTTATTAGATGCCGAGCAAAGATACCTACCATTGGAGAAGCTCGCCTTTGCACTGGTAATAGCCTCGAGGAAGCTGAAGCATTATTTTGAAGCCCATACTATCATCGTCCTTACATCGCATCCCCTTAAGGTTGTCCTAAGGAAAGCGAACTTGTCGGGCAGACTGTCTAAGTTGTCAATCGAGCTCGGCCGATTTGACATCCAATTTCAACCAAGGACAGCTATTAAGGGTCAGATCCTTGCTGATTTCATAGCCGAATTCACGGGCGAGGAACTCTCCGACCAACCTCAACCAACAAAGCAAAAGAAGAACCAAGCAATAAAAAGAACCTGGAAAATATTTGTTGATGGAGCCTCCAACTCAAAGGGGGCAGGGGTAGGCATTGTCCTCATCACTCCAGAAAACACAATCCTCGAACAAGGAATCAGGCTTGGATTTGTCGCCTCCAATAATGAAGCAGAATACGAAGCCCTAATAGCCGGTCTCCAAAAGGCACAAACGCTAGGAGCAAAACGTTTACAGGTGTTCGACGACTCTCAGCTAGTCTCCAATCAGATAAGTGGAGATTACAATGCAAAGGATGAAAGAATGGCAGCCTACCTCGCCTTAGTAAGGGAATTAATGTCAAGCTTTGAAGAGATCAACATCCAGCAGTTTCCCGGGGGGTAAAATAGTCACGCTGATGCCTTAGCAGCCTTGAGTTCGGTAGTTGACTCTGACATTAAGAGGGTCATCCCCATCGATTTTCTCATTTATTCGAGCATTAACCACAACAGCAAGTTACCAAACATGGAACAAGTACTCCAGGTGGGACCAGCCCCCAGTTTGATGGACCCCTTAAGGGGCTATTTAAAGGATGGCACGCTCCCAGATGACAAGAAAACTTCCCACCAGATAAGAGTCAAAGCTGCTCGCTTTCACTTATCCACAGGAGGCGACTTGTATAAGAAATCCTTCTCCGGTCCCTACCTTAGATGCGTCCACCCAGGTGATATCGAGCAAGTGCTACACGAGCTTCACGACGGAATCTGTGGAAGTTATATCGGAGGAAGGTCTCTAGCCTTTCGAGCAATGAAGGAATGCTATTGGTGGCCATACATGCAAAAGGACTCCGCAGTATATGTTCGCAAATGCTTGAAATGCCAATTCCACGCTCCTATGGTCCAGCAACCCGCTAGCGATCTGAAGTCCCTGTCCAGCCCATGGCCATTCGCCCAATGGGGAATGGACATAGTGGGACCACTGCCTACCGCCTTCGGCAATCGCAAATACCTGTTGGTTGCTACTGACTACTTCACCAAATGGATCGAGGATGAATCCCTGGCGAACATCCGAGATGCTGATATGATAAGGTTCATATGGAGAAATATAATCACTCGGTTTGGAATCCCCAGAACCATCATCACCGATAATGGAACGCAGTTCGAAAGTGGCCCCTTTCAGAACTTCTGTAACGAACATGGGATCAGACACCACTTCATCTCGGTAGCCTACCCTCAGAGCAATGGCCAAGCTGAAGCTTCTAACAAAACTGTGATTGACGGATTAAAGAAGCGATTAGAGCGAGCCAAAGGTGCATGGGTAAAAGAGCTACCCCATGTTCTATGGGCATACCGAACCACTCCTCGATGAGAAACAGGAGAAACCCCATTTTCGCTGACATACGGCGTGGAAGCAGTCATCCCATTCGAAGCAGGTTTGCCAACAATGAGATCCAACCTTGTCGACCAAGGCCTGAATGAAGATGCATTGCTCGCTGAACTCGACTTAGCCGACGAGGGTAGAGAACTGGCCCTGGTGAAGCTAGCGAACTATCAGTAACAGCTCGTGAAGCATTACAATAAAAGGGTTAGCCCGAGGGAGTTCCAAGTTGGGGACTATGTTCTAAGGAAGGTCCTAGGCAGCATAGTGAAGTCATCAGACGGCAAGTTAGGCCCAAACTGGGAAGGACCCTTTAAAGTCACTAAAGACGATCTGCAAGGCGCCTATCACATGGAAACGATGGAGGGCAGAGAAATACCACGAGCATGGAAAGCAGTTAATCTCAAGAAATTCTATTTTTATATCTTTTTCTTGTATTTCTTTTGTTATGAAAACAGAAGTTCATTTTTTCTTATTACTAATGAAAGTTACTTAGTTGGTTACACTCTGATTGGTGACAGTTGCATTCATCACACATCTTTTCTAAATAACAAGAACCTTGATCACTACAGCAGGGGAATACCCCTCCTCAGGCCATCATCATAAAACACGAGAGACCTCTTAGCGTTGCCCCTGGCAATATATAAAACCCTACAGAGGATTCTTAGGCAATACGACCAAATCTTGTACTGGTCATCAAACCTACTTCGGTTGAACAAAATCCTTATCGGATGAAGACATCCAACACCAGGTGCATCCTCGCCAATTGCCCTACTTAGGCCTAAGGGAGTGTGACGACACAACCTAAAAGGTAAGGTGGGGTACAATGGTACTTTGATATTATACTGGATTGGGGGGACACTTGCATGACAAAACAGAAGAGATCACAAAGCAGCAAGGGTACGAAAAGTAGGATATACACGTTTTTTTGGCAAAATTGCCCCAAAACACAAACTTTTCATTAATCCATCTTACAACAATGATAATACATGTTTAGTCGGCGAGCTCGCCCAAAGCATTTACATTATCAAAAAAAATATATATATATATACAACAACTGGCAAAATCTCAAGGGGGTGGAAGCCTCCGGGCAAGATAATCAACCACTCGAGCTCTTCGTTCGTCATCAGGAGCAGGAGAAAACTCTTCCACAACATCATTCACATTCGACTCCAATAATTGTCGAGGAATATCATCGATGGGGATCCATCGATCGTCCCTCCTGAATGGGTTGGGCACTAGAGTGGAGGAAGACATCTCATGACGATACCATAGCACCGAGTTCCTCGGGACTTGCAGCTCCTTCAAGGCACTTAGCCATCCCCTGATGAAAAAAATCTCCTCGAACTCAGATAGCCTTGTTGGAGCATTCGACCACCCTTGATCATAACCATCAGCCCACGCTTGCCGAGGACCTTTCTTGAATAAGTGCCGTAACCGGGTGACGTCCCTTTGAAGCCCAGCAGCGATTACATATGCTCGCTGAACATCACCGTGGAGTTCTTCCATTTCCCTATCGTGAAGTTCTTCTCCTTCCCTGCTTCTTCTCCTGGTGCTCCTACTAGCTCGCGGAAGGGGAGGGCGTGCAAGCCTTCGCGACATGGGAGGGGTAACATTATTATCAACTCCAGCTCACGATGATGAGGAGCCTTGTAATACTGCTTGAACGGTGCTCGGTGCATGCTCCCTAAGTTGTAAGACTTCCCTCCTCAGGTCTTCGTTCTCCTTCTAAAGGAACTCCCCAACTTGGTTGACCTCGGTGGCCTCTAGGAGTCTTGTTCTCAGCACATTGACTTCTTCATGCACTGAAGCACCAATGTCCTCCATCTCCTGGAGCCTGTCCTTTATCTTGTCCACGAACTCAGACTGCTCCTTATACTTCTGATTTCTGGACCTAAGGCACTTGCAGAGCTTAACGAAGGCCTGGAGAACTTCAGGACTCGCATTGGGACCAAGGGTCTTACCCAATCGGGAAGTAGCAGGAATGTAATCATCCACATCAACTAACTACAAGCAAGAGAAAGAAAAGGGAGAGAAAGGAATAAATCAGTACAAGCAGAAATGAAGCCTTTTTCATTAATGAAGAATGAAGTTACATCGAACTGAAAAAAAGAAAAGTTTACAGAACGAAAAAAACAAAAATACAGAGCAATCCTAGTCGATAACTAGTTGACAACCTCAGGCGGCCCAGAGGTCGATGGCCCCTTCCCCTTGTCAACATCAGCAGGAACACCAACCTCAGCAGGGATAGTCTCTATCCCCACAACCAGAGAAACATCAGCAGGGGTCGCTTGAGGAACAGGATCAGCGCCTTCAACATCTGGGGCAGGAACTTCATCCACGGTTGGCTTCGGACCTGGGTCATGCTCGTCAAACAAGGGGGAATCGATGTCAACTCCAGCAGCCAAAAGGGCCTTATTCCAGCCTTTCTTGAAGTTCAGATGACTAATATAGTCTATATGAACTTCAGCATCCTCATATGCTGCAGCCCAACCGGAATTGTATGAGTCCTCCTTGGCAGTGACAGCCTCAGACTCTTTCTTCTTCAGCTCTGCAGATAGCATCCTGTTGTCCTCAATAATCGTTGGATTGCTCGAGCAAACCAGGTCATAGGCGTGCTGCAGCTCCTTCAAGTCCTTGACTTCTGTTCCCTTCTCCTTGTTGGCAGTAGCAAGAGCCAGATCGGATGAAATCCGAGCAGCATCAACGACTTTAAAGCTAGTCTCGAGCTCTTTACCCTTCAGCTTCAGGGCATCATTTTCCTCCTCCTGCTCGCTGTTTCTCTTCACCAGCTCGTCGCGTGAACGATAGAGCACGGCGAAGTCAGTAACGAACTGCAGAAAAAAGAAGGCATCAGAAGAGAAAAATGAGGTAATTCAAAACAACATAGGAGGAAAAGGAAAAACTTACCAGAGCAAGCCTTTGACTGGCCTGATGGGCCAAATGCTCCGACCCTACCGCCCTTTGGCGATCAGCCACGAGAACAGCTCTCTCGAGCAGAGCTGGGGCCAGCTGAGGAGAAATCACCACAGAATCCCCCTCGGGCAGTGCGGACACCGGGACTAAGGCCTGCCCGGCCTTCGTCCTCGCTTCTGCCCTCCTTCTCTCCTCCTCCTTCTCACTCTCCTTCCTCTTCCTCTCCTCCACACTCTTCTTCTCTTCCATCTTCTTCCTCTCCTCTTCCTTTTTTCTCTCTCTCTCTCTCACCTGCTCCTCTTCCCTCCTTCTCCTCTCCTGCTCCTGAGCGGAGGACCGGGAACCAATAGCCATGGCCCCAGAAGTAGCTTTTTGTTTCTGTTTCTTCGACCTCTGTGCAAGGAGCACGTGGTCCTCATCATCATCATCCCTAATCAAGTTCTTCCTCAGAGGAACCATATCTTCACTTGAACTGCTAGAAGTGCTCGACGATCTCCGAGCTTCAGAAACCTCCTCACGGTCAGAGGAACTGCTACTCTCAAAGCTCCCTCCACCCAAATTGCTCACGGCTCCTGCAAGGTCACTCTCAGAGCTGCTCTCCTCCTCGTCCAGCTGGATAGGCTCTGCAGCAGTATCTGCGAGAAAATCAAACTCTGCTATACTATCCACAAGCCTCGCTATAAAGCTGGAGCCAACGTTCTTATACTCGAGCAGGAAGGCAGCAGATCTGGGTTGCTTGCCTTCACCTAAGGGCTCCCTGATTTTCCAAGCCTTTACCAATTCTGAAAGACGGACCTCATTGAGTGCAGGTTACAAGTTCTTTGACTTCGCTGCGTAAGAAAAAGCAAAGAAGAGTTAGAAAGGTCACAAATCAGCAAAAGTCGAAATAACAGTACAACGTCTACCTATATATTCCTCCCCGTAAAAAGGAACAGAGAACCTCTCAGACCTCGACCCTTCAAATTGGGGAGGGAACTGCCAATTCCTAACAAGTAAACCTTCTTGCCAGTAGTCCTTATGGGAATCAGGTAGATTTACTACCAATACCCTATCAGGGCTCCTAGCTTTGAGGTATAAGACACCTGAACTAGTTCGAGAAAAGGAGTAACAGAAATAGACCTCGGTAAGTCCTAACCTAGTACCATACAATTGATTTATCCTATGGACGCCATTTACTATTTTCCACACATTGGGCGAGCATTGTGCAGGAACAATATTGAAATAGCCAAAAAAATGCAGGAACAAATCATTGGGAGGGAAAGTTAGTCCCCCCTGGGAAAGAAACAGAACATGGATCCAGTGAGCATCATCTATATCCCTAACATTCCTAGGAGGGGAGTCACAACACTCAATATCTACCCACTCAGGAATGTTGTAAAACTTTCTAAATTCAGAGATTGACCTATTTCAAATATTCGCCATTGGAAGACCTAAGAAAATCTACAAACCAAAGAGAAAGTACAAGGAAAGGGAACAGAAAACTTACAAATTAGAAGATCGGCTCAAGTGATGAAGAAGCACGAGCTCAGACAACTAAGAAACAATGGAAATGGAGACTAAGAGAATAAGGTATGAGGCACTAGAGTTCTCAGAAGAAAGAAGAGTACTGGAAGGGCTGAAGCGACGGAAGAAAAAGTGGCTATCCCAATAAGCCTTCAATTCTAATCATAGCGCACAATAAGCGAAGCGGGTGCCGCCAAATCAACTTCACATCTTTCGAAGAATCGCAAATCAGCCATAATGGCTGATCATTTAAATCCATTGAGCCCACAAACATGGCCCAACAAATTTAGGGGCAATTGTGAGTACCCAAAATTTAGAACCATGGGCCCGAACGAGTAGCCCAGTCCTGGCGGCCCAAAGTCTGGGCCCCTTATCTCTTATATTGATCCGGTCTCCCCCACGTTTCCACAATTGGAAGTTATACAGGAGATGGAAAACGTGGAGAAACCCATCACCTCCACTTACCTACATGTACATATATATATTAAACCCTAGGTCCGGGGCAAAAGGACAAGTTGTATTCTCTGTAATTACTCTCCGGAGTATATAGAAATAATATCGACTGCACCACCGTGGACGTAGGCACATCCTTGCTGAACCACGTACATCCTTTGTTGTGTGATTGGCATCTTATATTCCTTGTTCTTTCTTGATAATTGCTTCTCTCGTATTTATTTGTGTTGCATAATAATTGCTTCCACAAGTTACTTCTGAGTGTATTACTATTTTCTGAGTTATACATGAGAGATTTGTGAGTTCAAACTGAGTTCATCTTCACTGAGTTGTGATTGTGTGTCTTGTAATTAATCAAGAGTATTCTCAGTTAACTTGTTATTAATATACTCAAAAGGGGTTACGCCTCCATCTAATCTAAACTACACTCTTACATTTGGCGACTCTACTGGGGAGGTATTCTTCTAGAAAAAGAGTATAGCGCAGGATAACGTTAATCGTAGACTAAACTTTGATGATATCCAATGCAATGAGGAACAAGTGGAGAGAAAGGCGAAAGATCTCAGAAGTGGGGTTCCTCCTCGAGTAGAGGTTCCCCAAGATCCAACGATGACTGGAGTCCCAACAGTCACCCAAGACTCTACTAGTGTTTTCGTAGTACCAATGAAAATGACCTTTATCATGGGTAAGTTTTTTAAGTTTTTGTAGACACGTGGGGCTACCATGGTCTTAGGAGGGGGAATACATCCTAGCGCTTTTATGACCTGGGGTGGTCCCAGTAGCTTCGATGAATCCTACTCTGGGTGTTCCCACTAGGGCTGGGCCCAAAGACACAACACCCACTCCTGCCCCAACGATGGTAAAAATAGGCATGACGGGCGTTCCACATGCGGGCCACTCCAAGCACAACGAGCATCCCATCAGCGGTCCATCTGGCCACTCCTTCCACGATTGAGAAGATGTTGGAGTCTGCGTTAGAAAAAATGAGTAAAGATATGCGAAAAGAGATGGTGAAGATGATAAAGGCTTCCTCGCAGTCGGCCAGTGAGGTAGCTTCAGTGTATGATTATTTCCGCAGGCCCTACCCCCAAGAATACAATAATGAGCCTTACCCAAAGGACTACATTCCTCCCATCTTTAAGAAATACACTGGGAAAGAGGGGAACTCGAAGGACCACATCAAATGATTCATCGAGCATCTGGGAGATCACTACAATAATAAGAAACTCAGATCGAGGGAGTTCTCAAAATATCTAACTCATAAATCTTATACATGGTACTCTTATTTAGCGCCAAAGAGTGTTTCAACATGGGAAGAGATGCACATTTTATTTATCCACGAGTTCATTCTGGTAGAAGACGAGTTTACATTAATACAATTGGGTGAGGAGAAGCAACGGGTGGGGGAAGATGTGGTAGTTTATGTTCGAAGATTTAGTGAGAGGTCCATCGACATGAGGGAAGAAGCCAAAGAGTCTAAACTGTTACAACTATGTGCTGAGGGTTTGCTCCCAGAGTATATCTGTCACCTGATTAATGAAACTCGCAAACGGACTTTCGTAGCATTTCTGAGAGAAGCAAGAAATATATCATTTGTGGTTTGAGCAGACCCTATTATGGTACCACTGGTACCGCAAGTGTTCGAATAGTCAGGGCCACCCGGTTCGGCACGGGTAGCCCCTCTGGGTGGGATACGTAGATGGAGGTGAAAGGGGCAAACAGTGGAAGAAGGATAATAAGAGAATGTTTGGGAGAGATAGAGAAGACCCACCACCGATACCTTGCACTATTGAAGAGGTTATTAGTTGTTACAATACCATGGTTCAAGGAGAAACGATGTATAAACCTAAGGGCATCCCTGCCGTGGAGCCAAATAAAGCAACAAGAGCGAATCCTAAGTATTGTAAGATCCATTAAAAGGTGGGCCATACAATGGAGGTTTATTTCACGTTGAGAAAGATTATCAGCAAGCACATGAAGACAGGAACTTTAGAGATTCCTCAAGAGAACAACAACGTGAACGTTAACCCTTTACCACCGCACGAGACGAACCTAGTGATTGCCTATGATGAAGAGGCAGAACAAGAGACGAGGGAACTTGAGTTCCAACAGGAGGACTTTGAAGATGCCTTAGAAGATTGCACGATGCGAATGACCAACGTGGTCATTTCTTATGATGAAGCAAGCACAAGGGATGTAGAGTAGGTATACAACTTGGAAGGAGAACAAGCAGACCCAAAATTAGGGTACCAAGTTATTTTACGGTCACCCAAGTTTTTATGGTTCTATAATCAAGTGGGGATACCGAAGAAAAGCCATTTGGAGATAACGCAGGAAATTCTAGATATCACACGGAAGAATGCAGTACCCTCACTGAGATGGAAAGGTCCCATGGCAAGACTGGTGAGAAAGTTCCTATTCGAAGTAACTTTTAGTGACGCCGATAAATCTGTTAGATTCCCACACAACACGCCCCTGCACATAACGGTCAGCATCAACGAGGTAAGCTTTGCGAGGGCCTTAATGGATGGAGGCGCATCAATAAACATAATGCCTATTAGTTCATTCTAGATAGCCAACATTCCAGAGGAAAGACTAATACCAATGCCCTTGATGATTTTTGGCTATGATAATTAGTCATCCAAGTCTATCAGGTACGTGAATGTGGGGATTGTGATTGGAAACCTTGCCTCACACATCAAGTTCCATGTGATTGAAAGTACCACTTCCTACCACCTACTCATAGGGAGAGTATGTATCCACAACCAGGGTCTAGTCCCTTTGACGTATCACCAATGAGCAAAGGCAAACGGTAAAGGTACTGAGATCGTCATACGAGCCATGAAGAAGCCTTTTGCCACCAAAGAAGATCACTTGGTAGATGCAGCCTTTTACACAGAGTTGGAGGAAAATTTTAGGGTGCTGACAAAAAGGATGGAAGGAGCAAGAGTTCCCTCTATCAGGGAAAGGATGGGGCCTATGAATAGCTAAAGCCGTGAAGGAGAAAAAGGAAAGGTAATAATAGAAGAGGTTCACTTAGTTATTCCTAAGAAGAAAAGCTTGTCAAAGCAACTTAGAGACAGGATGAGGCCCCGAATGGATCCGATAGATCATGAGGCCTAACAATAGAGTGTGCTAAGCAAATTTTTAGGGAATAGGTTGGCTAAAGCTTCAAGAGAAAGGAAAAGAAAGGCAGTCACAATAATGAGTAGGTAGTGTAAGAAAACGATTACTGAGGATGGAAGAGTGATCTACCTCTTATAAGGGTGTGAGCGGGCAGTCGAAGAAGCTGATTCAGAGGCTGACCTGATGTGTGAGTGTTTTTGATACACCAGCAAGGGCAGTGTATGGTCATCGATTACTCAAATATACAGGAGTTTATAGAGGACGTAGTTAAAGAACCAGACTACATAATGGATTATACGAAGCCCCAAGTTCAAGACTTGGGGAAGTTGAACCTGGTCGAAGATGGAGAAGATGCAAGACCCATCTTAATTTCGAAGGATCTGAGAGAAGCGAGGAGAGAAGCCTTGATTGAGTTGATTCAGGAATTCAGGGATGTCTTTGTGTGGAAGTACACTGAGAGGGAAGGGTTGTATGAAGAGGTTAGTTGCCACAAACTGAACATTATGCCTTCATCCATACCAGTGAAGCAAGCCACAAGAACATACAAGCCAGAGCTGGATTTAAAGATCAAGGAGGAGGTCCAACGGTTGCTAGTTTATTGAGCTGATCCAACATCCACTATGGATTTCAAGCATCATTACAGTAGGAAAGAAGGATAAAAATCAAATAAGGATCTGTGTGGACTTCACGGATCTAAACAGAGCTTGCCGGAAAGATGAGTTCCCCTGCCCTCCATTGATAGCCTCATTGATGCAATGACTTGTCATTAAATGTATAGTTTCATGGATGGGTATATGGGATACAACCAGATCAAGATGGATCGGACTTACATAGAGAAAATGACATTCAGAACCCCGTTGGGAAACTTCATGTACAAGGTGATGCCGTTTGGATTAAAGAATGTCGGGGCGACATATCAAAGGACAATGATGGCCATTTTTCATGACTTCTTCCACAAATTCCTAGAGTTATATGTGGATTATTTGGTCATCAAATCGAAGAAGGAAGAGTCCCATCTGGATGACCTAAGGAGGGTGTTCGCTCGCTATAGAAAATACAAGCTGAAGATGAACCCACTATAGTGTGCCTTCGGGGTCACAAGTGGGAAGTTCCTAGGGTTCGTAGTGGATCATAGTGGGACTATAGAGAGTACTACTCTAGCATCAATACTGAAGGATTTTTATGATTGAACCCTTAATCTTTTAGTGGTACCAAAGGAGCTGATGTGGCATAAGAGTGGCTTGATGAGGTCGAGCGGATTATAGATATTCTTGACGTGATGGATGGGTACAAATTCAGGCTTGCTACTTTCTTGTTGACTAAGAAGGACAAATTATGGCGGGCCATGCATATGGAGATTTTGACGGAACCCTTGGATTGGGATGTTGTCATGTCTGGTACTTGGGTAAAGGACTTAAATGATTCAGGAGCATTTAGCCCACCCATATTTGTGGGATTACCCATAGGTGTTATCCTTAGAAAAGTTTTTTGGAATCGGGTAGTTATAGCTGGAGACTATATTCTGTAGGACGATCTTATATAATGGATATGGATGGATTTGATGTTATTCTCGGTATGGATTGGCTGTCCAATTTCGACGCCACTATCAAGTGCCATCGGCACAGTGTGTCGTATCTCTTCCATATGGGTCTTGTTATCGCTTTGGCACTGAGAAAAGCATAGATTATCCTTGAATATTCATTTTTACCCAATATCAGATACATTTCTTTGGGTGCTTACGTAGAATTATAGTACAACAAGATCATGCATGTGTGATTGAAGATTATCATGCTGTTTAGGATTTTCCTGATACATTTCTTGAGGATTTTCCAGGATTGCCCCCGAGCCAAGATATTGACATTGTGATTGATATTCATCAGCATTTTTCACCTATTTCCATCCCTCCTCATCGGATGGCCCGGACGGAGTTGTAAGAATTGAGGCTTAAGCTAGATGATCTCACTAGCAAGGGTTTTATACACCCTAGTGTGTCCCTTTGGGCATGACCGGTCTTTTTTACAAAGAATAAGGATAACACTCTCAGACTCTACATTAATTATAAGCAACTGAACAGGGTGAGGTTGTAAAACAAATATATTATGCCAAGGATCAATGAGTTATTTGATCAGTTACGGGGAGTGGATAGGTTTTCCAAGATTGATCTCCGATCTCGGTATCACCAGTTACGAGTTAGGGAGGAAAATATCCCTAAGACATCTTTTGAACAAGGTACAAACATTAAGAATTTTTGGTCTTACCTTTTGGCTTGACAAATGCCCTTGTTACATTCGTGGACCTCATGAATAATATCTAATGACCATACTTGGACTGATTTGTGGTGGTCTTCGTTGATGATATTTCGGTATATTCAGCTTTTGATGTTGATTACGAGGAGCATTTTCATACTACACTTCAAGTACTGGGGGATAATCGGTTGAATGCAAAGTTTAGCAAATGCAAAGTTTAACAAATGTAAATTTTGGGTGAAGGAGGTCAAATTTTTTGGCCACGTAGTGTCCAATCTAGGATTTTTCATTGATTTGTCCAAGGATGAAGTCGTCCTTTGATGGGAGAGATCAAAGACACTTATAGAGATTCAGAGTTTTCTTGGCTTGGCTGGTTACTACAAGAGATTCGTTCATGATTTTTCTCAAGTTACATCACCCCTTATTCAGTTGACGCAAGAAAATGTCCATTTTGTGTGCTCAGATGAGTGTGAAACTACCTTACAGGAGTTGAAGTTTAGGCTTACCAGAACACCTATTCTTGTTCCTCCCGAGCATGAAAGAGGGTATAAAGTGTATTATGATGCCTCCAGATCTGGTCTTGGTGAAGTTCTTATCGTGGAAGGTCAAATGGTTGCTTATGTGTCTCGATAACTTATGATGCATAAGAGAAACTACCCCACTCACAATCTTGAGTTAGTCACTGTAGTGTTTTCTTTGAAAAATTGGTGTTATTACTTATATGGAGAGTAGTTTGAGGCATTCATGGATCATAAGAGTCTCCAACACATCTTTACTCAATAAGATCATAACCTTCAGCATCAGAGGTGGATCAAAATTTTGGAAAACTATGAATTTACTTTGGAGTTCCATCCAGGAGAGGCCAATGTTATGGATGATGCACTGAACAGGAAATTAGGTCCTGCCTTAGTAGTGATGAAATACTATTGTGGGGAGATGTATGCCAAGCTTTAGCATTATGACTTCCATGTTCAGCAGAGTAATGATAGGGCTTATTTATGGGGTATGATGGTTAGACCAGACATTCATCAGGATGTATAGAGACCTTTGCAGAGATTTTTGGTGGTTAGGGATGAAGAAGGACGTGGCTTTATTTGTGGCTAGGTGTTAAATGTGCCAACAGTTGAAGCCCGAACACAAGAAGACAACTAGATTATTGTAACCACTTCCAATTGCCGAATGGAAGTGGGCGCATATCACCATGGATTTTGTTATAGCGTTGCCTCGATTTGAGTGAGGCACGATGCTGTTTGGGTTACAGTAGACCGTCTCACTAACTCATCACACTTTTTACAGATTAGAGTCATGGATAGCATAACGAAATTGGCTAGACTTTTTATTCGGGAGATTATCTAACGACATGGTGTTCTAGTCACTATATTTTATATAGGGAACCTCGGTTCGTCTCTCGATTCTAAAAGAAGGTTCAGGAGGAATTGGGTACTAACTGAATTTGAGTAGGTCTTATTACCTTAACACTGATGGGTAGTCTGAGGGTACTATTCAGATTTTAGAGGATTTACTATCACCGTGTTCTTTAGAATTTCGACGTCGTTGGGATGAGCATTGGCCTCTTATAATAACAGTTATAAGTCAAGCATAGAGATGGACTCCTTTGAGGAACTATATGGGAGACCGTGTTATTACCCAGTATGATGGGCAGAGGTTGGTGAGAAGCATCTCACGAGTACCGATATGAACAAAGAGATGACTGAGAAGGTTGAGTTTTCTTGATAGAGACTTGTTACGTCCCAGATTAGGTTGAAGAATTATGTTGATAATCATCATATACTTCTAGAGTTCTTAGTACCATGTGTTACTAAAAGTTAGGTCTGAATCCGTAGCATGAGGTTTGGCAAGAATGGCAAGCTCCCCTCAATATATTGGTCCCTTTGAGATCGTGGAACGGGTTGGATAAGTCTCTTATCATTTGACATTGCCTACTCATTTGAATCACCTTCATGATGTGTTTCATGTTTCCAAGTTAAATAAACAACTGCACGATCCTAGTCAGGTGATAAACTGGAAGAATATCAAGTTGCAGGAGGATACTACGTTTCTAACACGACCTTTATCTATTTTGGACTGTGAGGATAGACTACAATGCAACATGATTATCCATTTAGTGAAAATCCTTTAAAAATCACAGGGTGTTGAAGGTGCTACTTGGGATCAAGAAATCGAGATACTGGAGAAATATTCACACTTGTTTGAGTGACTTAGGATTTATTTCGAGGATAAAATTTTCTAAGGAGGGGAGAATGTAATACCCACATTTTTTTATTAAGTACTTGTATTTCGGACTACATATATGTCAACGTGACCTTAACAAAAATTCTAAATTGCATGTCTCGCATTGGAATTATTTTATGTTTATATGATTTATTTAAGTACTTTAGTAAAGTTTTACGCAAATTTGGACAAGAAAAAAAATGATGCATGGACACGAGTAGTAAATACAACAATTTTCGATAGTATGCGACACTTTGAAAATATAACATTGTACGAATTTCTTAATACAATTGGTAAGTCTAAAAATAATTTAACCATATATTTAAACTCATAAAAATACATATAAAATTACCATGGGGTCAAAATAAAAAAAAAAATTCTCGTCAAAAAATAAAAGTACTCAGGAAAAGCTAAAACTTGACTGAAAAATGTAAAATTTAATTTTGAACAACTTTCCCTTCTTCGAAGTCTTCAAAAAAAATTATTTAGACCCGGTTTTAGGCAAATTTTATGTCTAATTATAGTAAAAAATATTTTAGGTGGTGTGGTTGGCTCATTTAATGGGTGGTTAAGTTTTGTATTTTCTAGACCTAGGTAAAACGTATTTCACTTGTATTTTCAAGCCTATGAACTTAAATGAGTCAAAAAATTTAAAAGGGAAGCTTAAAATTTGTATAAACAAGGATGGGGGGATTCATGAACCTCGTTGTTGACACCAAAATTAGTATGCTGATGTGGACAAATAATAAGAAGACACGTGTCAATCTACGTGGCACAATAGCAACGAGGAAGATTGTTTCCCCGACCAACATACTCACTCCGAGGAATACCAACCCTACAAGGAACTTTTATCCTCCGAGGAACTCCAATGCTCCGAGGAACTTTTGGACGAGGAGCAACTAAGGCGGTTCGAGCTGCACCTCGACCACAGCATTAATTGCCAGATAATCAACAGTTCAACTATTCACTGAATGCTTATCATCTTGACACGCACGTTTGAAGAACATTAAATGAATTACCCTTTCATATGTGTATCATTTAATGTAACACCCTTTCATGTACAGCCTACGGGCTATAAATACCTTGTATCACCCTCATTCAAAGGGTCCGAAATTTCTTGAGAGAACTTGTAATCGAGAATTCCCAAACACTCAGCAATAACATAACAGTGGATGTAGGCCATTCATACAAGGCTGAACCGCTTTAAAAATATCCTGTCTCATTTATTTATCTGTGATTAAATTATTAGAGCGATCTAGTTTTTTACATCAACAGATTGGCGCCGTCTGTGGGAAATGATTGTTATTATCGCTTTTCACCAAGATTCATTCATCATCAATGGCAGATAACCCAGAATCCAGCAATCGAAACGCTGGAAATACTGAAAATCCTCCAAATTCCTCTGCACCTCCAGATCTGGCTGGGATTATGACGAATCTGGCTCAAGGACAAACCGCCATGCAAGAAACAATGAAGCAACTCATACAGACTCTTCATAGCGGTGCACCTGCATGTTCAGGACAGCGAAGTGGTCAGAGGCAAACTTATTTACTTTCTTCACGATCCAGGCGTACTGAGTCATATCGTAATGAGGAATTTGATGATTTCTCTTATCAACCTGGGTGAACCTCGTCAATAAGGGCTACAGATACTGATCAACGTATCACTCTCTCTCCAGAAAGACCCAGTGTCGTGGAAAGACTGAGTAGGGTGTCTCCTTTCAGTCGATTAGGCCCTAGGAGGAACAGGAGTCCACCTAAGACCATGTCGAGAAGTTTTCGACGACCATCAGATCTAAGAGAAGGATCATCACAATCACGACCAATTGCTCGTCAAGAAATATCTCAAGAGGTCACATCAGAACAATCGATTGCTTGAACTAATAAGCCCGAGGAAGGAAACGACGCGTGGAAGGGTTCCATTCAGCGTTTGGAGGATAGATTGGGAGAAATGGCTAAGGCGAGGAATCCTTTACAACGAACTTTTGTTCAAGGGACACCTTTTGTCCAGGCCATTGTGGGTTTTCCTACCCCATCAAAGTTTAAAGCACCAGTGGTGACCCCCAAATATGATGGAAAGACAGATCATGTTCTTCATATAGAGCAATATCAAGCTGTCACCGATATCTATATTGTCCCCGACGAGATGAGATGCAGAGCATTCTAAGGAACTCTTACTGGAGCTGCCCAGATATGGTACAACAATCTTCCTCGGGGTAAGATTTCAACTTTCTTTCAGTTGGCCGAGTTGTTCATCGGCAATTTCTGTTTTGGAGCAAAGCCAGTAAAACGAGTAGCACACTTGTTAAGTGTTAGACAAAAATCTGGTGAGAGTACTAGAGATTACATAACTCGCTTCAATAACGAGAAGCTGGAAGTCATAGATTATGAAGAGAAGACAACAATCACCGCCTTGATGAGTGGGTTGTTTCCTAATAAGTTGTATTACACTTTGGCGAAAGATCCACCTAAAACTATGTCAGAGTTGATGGCAAAAGCGGCCAAAATCATGAATACCGAGGAGGCTATGGCTGCGAAGAAGAATATGGATAAAGAAACCAAGGTGGAAGACGATAAATCCAAGAAGAAAGAGCATAAGGGCAATGGCGGTGATAAGAATTCCAAGAATAATAGGTCGTCATGGGAAGTCCTGAAGAATTTCGATAATTATACTCCTTTGAAAATGGGTATTAATCATGTCTTGGAAGAAATCAAGAATAGCGAGGAGGTAAAATGGCCGAAGAAATTGAGGTCAGACCCTGATGCGGGGAACAGAGATAAATATTACGAGTTCCACAAAGATCATGGCCATATGACTAAAAATTGCATAGATCTTCAGAACGAGATTGAAACACTCATCCGAAGAGGAAAGCTAGAAAAATATGTTGATCGGGGAGGTGAAAGAAGAAATAATGATCGAACTAGAGAAAGATCTAGATCTCCTCGACGAACAGAGGAGAAAAAGAAAAGGGATCATGAAGATGATGCCGAGGATGACCCCGATCTTCCCAAGAAACCAAGGCAGCCAGAACGAGAGGTATTTTCCATACGTTTTGGGTCATTTGATTGTAATGTTATTACAGGAGGAGATGCAGGAGGAGGAGATCTTAATGCAGAAAGAAAATCTTATCTCGGAGAGGCACAAGCTTGCTCGTACATTCAGCGAATAAATTTGGCCGAGGAGGATCGTCCGAGGAAGGTAAACAAAAAGAAGCTGGTTATTGGCTTTTCAAAAAATGACCTGGCAGGTGTTCTTTACCCTCACGACGACCATTTGGTGATCAAAATGAGGATGAAAGAAGTAGTGATTTCAAGGGTGCTAGTAGACAATGGCAGTTCGGCGGACATCATGTATTATTCATGCTTTGACAGCTTGAATTTGAAATTATCTCAATTGGAACCTTATCACAGACCCCTTCTGGGTTTTGCTGGCGAGAAAGTTTTTCCACTCGGAACGATCAAGTTGGATATATTCATTGGAACTTGGCCTGCTTGCCGAACAGAAAGAATACACTTCTTTGTGATGGATAAAAATGTGCAGTCAGCTTACAACATCATCATGGGAAGAGTTGGTTTGAAGAAGTTCGAAGCAGTCCCATCTACAGTACATCAGTGCTTAAATTCCCAACAAATTTCGGAGTGGGAGTTGTGAAAGGTGATCAGAAAGTAGCTCGGGAATGCTATTATTTCTCTGCCGAGCAAGAGGAGCCTGAGGAATCAAGGAAAAAGACTACTACCTACCAGGTGGATGAAGGTACAGAAATTGAAATAGTGGATCCCAGAGATGAATCCCAATTGGTAAAAGGATAGGCGGTGGAATCTACAAAAAATGTTATTCTGGACGACGAGCACCCTGAACGAGTAACCCAGATAGGTTCATCGTTGGATGTTTCAATAAAATAGGAGTTGATAGCTTTCTTGAGAGACAGAAAGAAAACTTTTTCATGGAGTCATGAAGACATGCCAGGAATAGATCCAAACTTCTTATTCCATGAACTCAATGCGAATAAGGAGATCAAGCCTGTAAAGCAGAGAAGAAGGGTATTTAGCCCCGAGATGAATCAAGCTATTCAAGAGGAGGTCGACAAGCTCCAGAAAGCCCAATTCATTGAAGATGTGAAGTATCCAGACTGGTTGGCAAATGTGGTGATGGTAAAGAAGAAAAATAATAAATGGAGAATGTGTGTTGATTTCACTGATCTCAACAAGGCCTGCCCAAAGGATCACTTCCCATTGCCCAGAATTGACCAACTAGTGGATGCTACCTCGGGGCACGAGCTACTCAGCTTCATGGATGCTTACTCTGGTTATAACCAGATCAAAATGAAACCTGAAGACAGGGAAAGCACTTCTTTTATTACCCCTAGGGGAACTTATTGTTATAATGTTATGCCTTTTGGTTTGAAATATGCAGGAGCGACATATCAGCGGCTGATGAACAAGGTTTTTGCCGAACAAATCAGTTGCAACACGGAAGTCTATGTCGACGATATGCTGACAAAGAGCAAGAAAGCTGCTGAGCATCTAGTTGACTTAGGTCAGACCTTTGATCAACTGGATAAATATCAGATGAAGCTCAACCCGACGAAGTGCACCTTTGGAGTACGAGAAGGAATGTTCCTCGGGTACATCGTCAACCAGCGAGGCATTGAGGCAAATCCAGCAAAGATCAAAGCTCTTTTAGGGTTGCGATCTCCAACGACGAAGAAAGAAGTGCAGAGTCTTACAGGACGAGTTGCAGCGCTCAATAGATTTGTATCTCGAGCAACTGATAGGTGCCTTCCATTCTTCAAAACACTCCGAAAAACTTTTGAGTGGAATGATGAATGTGAAAAAGCCTTTCAAGACTTGAAGAAATATCTGGGAACACCTCCATTGCTGTCCAGACCAGTGATGGGTGAAAAGTTGTACTTATACCTGGCAGTATCAGAGAATGCAGTCAGCTCGGCATTGATCAGATTGGAGAATGGAGTCCAGAAGCCAATTTATTACACAAGTAAGGCTTTACGAGGTGCAGAGATCAGGTACCCAAAGTTAGAAAAATTGGCATTGGCATTAATTGAGGCAAGTAGAAGAATGAGGCCATATTTCCAGGCCCATACCATCATCGTGTATACCGACATGCCATTGAGACAAGCTCTTCATAAGCCAGAAAAATCAAAAAGACTGATGTACTGGGCGATAGAACTCGGTGAATATGATATTGTGTATGAACCCAGATCATCCTTAAAAGGGCAAGTTGTAGCAGAGTTTACATATCCTGATACCCCCGAGGAACAAAAGTTGCTCGCTGACCAACCTGTGGATGTTACAGGATCAACATACATAAGTCCAGACCAACTCCGGTTGGTAAAAGGGCTTGTGGATGTAGAAAGATCATCAAATTCAAACCCAGACCAACTACGGTTGGTAAAAGGGAGAGAAGAGATGGTCGACGAGGAGCGAAAAATACCAGGGGAGGATGAAACAAAACAACAAATATTTCACCGAGGAACGCTGTCAGATAAGAATTTTGAAGACGAGTTACCTACGTGGAGATTGTATGTAGATGGGTCATCTTGTACAACAGGTTGTGGAGCAAGGATTGTTTTGAACACCCCAGACGAGATTGACGTGGAATATGCCTTACGATTCCAATTCAAAGCTTCCAATAATGAGGCTGAGTATGAAGCCTTGATAGCAGGTCTTAATTTAGCAAAGATTATGGAAGCGCAACAAGTGATGGTATTCAGTGATTCTCAATTAATTGTGAATCAGATGATGGGAACGTATGCAGTTAAAGGAGAATTAATGGTCAAGTATCATGCAAAGGCGATGGAGTTGTTGGCAGAATTTGATGCCATTCAGTTGATCAGAATACCAAGAATGGAGAATGCACAAGCAGACGCACTGGCCCGACTAGCATCAGCTACTCGTACCGAGTTGCAAAGAACGATACCAATTGAGGTATTGGAAAGTCGAAGCATAGATGAAAGCTTGACGATGAATATTATTTCCCTTGATTTAGGACCATCTTGGATGGATCCCATCAGGGCATATGTCGAGGAAGGAGAATTACCGGAGGATAAGATCGCTGCCAAGAAATTGAAGTTTAAAGCTGCTCGGTATGTATTCACTAATGGTGTTTTATATAGACGAGGAATTATGGCAGGTTTGCAAAGATGTGTACATCCCTCCGAGGTGAAAGAATTGATTGAAGAAATCCATGAAGGGTCCTGTGGAGCCCATGTAGCAGGTCGAACACTTTTGCAAAGAGTGATGACGCAAGGATACTACTGGCCGACGATGAGGGCTGATTGTATAGCATATGCCAAGAAGTGTGACAAGTGCCAACGTTTTTCCTCTATAACTTCCCCTTGGCCTTTTGCCATGTGGGGAATGGATTTTGTTGGACCCCTGCCAATGACCAGAGGAAGATTCAAGTACCTCGTCGTGGCAGTGGATTATTTTACTAAGTGGGTAGAAGCTGAGCCACTTATTGATATGACGTACGAGAAGGTATACCAATTTGTTTGGAAGAATATCATCTGCCGATATGGTCTCCCTCATGCCTTCATCACAGATCATGGAACACAATTCGATAACGAGGAGTTTGCCGCCTATTGTCATCAGTCAAACATTTTGAAGATTCATTCAGCACCAGGCCATCCTCAAAGAAATGGACAGACTGAAGTGACGAACAGAACATTATTAAATGGTTTGAAGAAGAGGTTAAATGAGGCTAAAGCAAATTAGATTAATGAGCTACAGTCAGTATTGTGGGCTTACCGAACAACTCCCCGAGCAGTAACTGGAGAGTCCCCATATATGCTGGCATTCGGAAGTGAGGCTGTAATACCTGCCGAGTTGGGTCTACAAACACACAGAGTGCTGAATTTCAATTCCCCAGTCAGTGATTTGATGAGAAGATTAGATTTGGACATGCTCGAGGAGGTTAGAGAAGAAGCAGCCATTAGGAATGTTGCATATCAACAACGAACAACTTTGTTCTACAACAAGAGGGTGAAGAAATGTGATTTAAAGGAAGGAGATTACGTGCTAAAGAAGGTCATTCAGAAGCACAATAAATTGGAAGCAAATTGGCATGGACCTTACCGAGTTACAGAAGTTGTTCGACCAGGAACTTACCGAATAGCAACTCTAGAAGGAGAGGAATTCAAGAATGCCTGGAATGCTGAACACCTTCGCAAGTATTATCAGTGATGTAAAATGTACAGCAGGTCCATCAATATGAATAAAACGATGATGTTTCACCATTTTTCTCTCCTTTGTTTGAAAGTTTTTTGGGGAATATTAGTGTTGTACACTACGCTGCTCGACAGCAAAAAGAAGACGATAGTTCAGACCCACGAGCAACTTCGGTTGGTAAAAGGGCGAGAACAAACTATACTCCTTTGGTTAGGAGGCATACACTAGGGTGACCAAATCCGGTTGGTAAAATAACTAGTGGGCACTGATAGTTCGAGCGTGATCAACTTCGGTTGGTAAAATAGCAAGAACACGATAGTTCAGACCCACGATCAACCCCGGTTGGTAAAAGGGCGAGAACAAACTATACTCCTTTGGTTAGGAGGCATACACTAGCGTGACCAACTTCGGTTGGTAAAATAACTAGTGGACACTGATAGTTCGAGCGTGATCAACTTCGGTTGGTAAAATAGCGAGAACAAACTATACTCCTTTGGTTAGGAGGCGTACATTAATGTGATCAACTTCGGTTGGTAAAAGAGTTAGTGGGCATGATAGTTCAAACCCATGACCAACCCCGGTTGGTAAAAGAGCAAGAACAACATTCTTAAAAATGCCAATCTCGGTTGGTTTGAAAACAAAATATGCTCTCAAAAGCCAACTTATGTTGGTCGGGAAGTAAGTTTATTACATAAAAGTTCATCGAAGAACAAATATTCCAAACTGAACCAAGTATAGTTGGTCGGGGATAAAAACCCACTAACTGTAGTTGGTCGACGAAGAAAAATCTTTGACCTTGGTTGGTCGGGCACATTTTATGAAAAAAAACAAAATTTACCAAGTATAGCTGGTCGGGGATAAAAACCCATTAACTATAATTGGTCGACGAGCTCAATTTAAACAACCTTGGTTGGTTGTAAGAAATTTTAACATTTTTATACTCATTACTTTATTGTTAAGTAGTCGAGCAACATTAGTGGTACTTGTAAGTTATTATTAGATTGGTCGATGAACCACAAATAATTGTTATGCAATCACAAATATAAAAGTGTTAGACAAGTACAAAACAATAGCAATACAGATTTACAAACAAAAAATGAAAGTCTTTCATTAAAATTCAAAATAAATTACAAGTTACATATGTATGCTAACTATTGCATTGAAAATCCTATTCTATTGGTTTTTTCCCTTCAGCGTTCGATACAGGTTCCTCGCCAGCAGGAGGATCATTTAATGTCTGAGGAGAATTGATAAAATTCAAGTCCTTCAACATTCTGACATTCATTACTGAAGGAGTATCCAAGAGATGCTCGGGACGAGATACTTCAATTTGAGAATGAAGATTATATTCACCAAGATATTTTGAAATTAAGCTACGAGGAATGGCACGAGCTGGGATCCATTCCATGTCCAATTTATAGGGTGGTACAGGCAGGTCTAGTAGCCCAGGAGTATGATAATCCCACAGGTAGTGCCCCTGTTCAAGCTTCAGCACACCCAGGGTGTTCAACCATCCCTATTTATAACCTTCATTATTGGCATTTTCAATGCGAGCGTCCAAGTGATAAAGGGCCTCATTATAGCCTGCATTCCAGAATTCGCGAGGTTGTTTATGGAATTGGAAAGTTAATCTTTCTAACTGCTCATGAAGGTTCCTGGCAAAAACATCCTTATTATTCAAAGAAAATTTCGTCGCAGTAAGTTGATCTTCCAAAGTCAGGATTTTCTTGGACATTTCAGACAAAGCCCGATCTTTTGCGTTCAACTGGTACGCTTGAGTTTCCAATGTTGACAGAGTACGAGCTTCTTCAACACTACGAGGAGTTCTTGATCTACCCCGAGCAGCTAGAGTGCTTCGTTCCTCGTTAACATCCTGGGCAGCTCTTCCTCGCCCACGAGAACCTCTTCCTCGTCCCCGAGCAGTAGCAGAAATACCAGACCTTCTTAAAGTATCCAATTCTTGCCTTAATTTGGCATTCTCAACCTCTAAGAATGAGAACCCTTCATCGGAGACTGGTACCAAGGCAGTGGAAGATGAAGCTGCAGACTTATACTGTGCCAACTCTGTCTGCAAATTATTGTTATCTTGTTCCAGCAGCTCGGTGATCTGTCTGCAGGCCTCAACTTCACCTTTTAGGGTCCTCTCCCTAACATCATACCCAGCAATGAGTTTGTCATGGCCCTTCTAGGCAGAAAGCTGTTGATATTTCTTTTCATACCCCTCATGTAACAAAGCATTTGACTCCCTGTACTGATCCTTGAGATCTTCTAGAGTATATTGAAGCTCCTCGATCATATCATAGTAGGCCACGTTATTAGCCACTGCTCTATCAAGTAAGTCCTTCAGGTATCGATAAGCTTCGATTGCTTGCTCTGAAGCACCATGACCAAGGATATCGGCAATTTCGGATGTACTGAGGTCTGTGTGACCAGCTTATAATACTCATGGCATTGCTGCATCAACTTTGTGTCGTTAGCAGACAAACGATCCATCCTGGTCAGAAACTAACAGAGAAAGAAAAAGAAGATCAAGACAAAGTGCAGATAAAGAAGGGACAATCATATGGAAAGAAAGAACTCAAATTTTATTAGATCATAAGGCAAAAGTTACAAAGATCTGAGATACAAAGTACAAGTAAGGAGAAAAAATAGAAAGATAGTACCGAACAACTTCACACCTTTTCCTTGTCTCCCAAGACTTTCTCGGGAGGCTGGGACGAGGAGCTTGGTTGCTCGGTGGGAACACTGATTTGATCGGCTAGAGTTGGGATTTGTTCAAGAGGAGCAGGCAAAGAAGAAATGTCCTCAGCAGATGTCTGGTCGGGTTGAGGAGCATGGATCTGATCACCCACAATCATTGAAGATTCTTCAGCTTCATCTTCGTCTTCAATAACTGGAGGAGGACCAGGGAGATGTTGTTGAAATAGCTCAGAGTCCTCGCTCACCTTCAATTCCTGCAAGGCAGCAACCCAACCATCATGGAAGAATTTTAAACTTCCATAATTCACCTGGGTCATCATTGCTGCTACCCCCCTATCCCATCCTTTATCCCAACCAGTTCGAAAGGATTTCTTCACAGCTATTTTTCTCTTCATCTTCTTCGAGGAGAGCTTCTCGGATAGAAGGTCCTCGGAGGCTTTCAGCTTGGCCTCCAACTCCTCCTTCTGACGATTTGCTTCGCGCAGAAATGTCAGCTCTTCCTCAGCTGATTTTAGCTTATTTCAAGCTCCCCGAAAGTAGTGAGCTTCTCGGAGTATTTCTTGTTCTCCATCTCCAAGTCCTTCACCTTGTTTCCCAACTACACCTTTTCTACTTCAGATGCAGCCAATTTCTTCTCCCATACACCTTTATCCTCATCGTACTTCTGACGGGATTCCTTCAGAGATTGGGCCAAACCCTGGAATGCATCCTCTACTCCAGACGAGGAGCTTGAAGCCTTGAGCGCTTCATCTTTCTTCACAATGGTGTTAAAACAACTCACCAGCTGAAAAAATAATGTAGTGATGAGTTAGTGCCGAGATACATATATTGATAGAAGGAAAAATTCAAGATAAAAAGAAACTTACTGAAGTAATGTGACGAGTAGCTAGGGATGTCAGCATATCCCTAGGCATGTTTTCCTCGATGCCTTGAACTTCAGGAATAATCCAAGTTTTTACCGAGCTCGTTGCAGAGCTCGGGGGAATGATGGTTGTAACACCAGCTCCACTAGTTTGGAGCTGGGGAATGGCTTCAGAAAAACTAACCGAGGAGGATTTCTTCAATCTCCTCAGTGGAACTTCAGCAGTTTCAGCCAAAGAACCCTTGGTGGGGGAAATAGTGATCACTTCCACAGAAGTACTTTTCTTGCTCGGAGCCATTGGAGGCTTCTCGGCAGCCTTCTGAACAGCAACAGAAGGAACAACATCAATTTTCTTGGTCCCCTTTGGGACTTCAGCCTTGTTCCTCTTTCCATCCCCGGCAGAGGAAGTCTCCTTGAAGATAGAAGGAACTCTTCTCTTTCCCATCTTCTGACTTAGAGGAATATGAGATTCTGGTGAAGATTCCTCAGAAGCTGGAAATGGGTCACTAATGCTGACCACGGGACGAGCAGTAAAGGATGATGTGTAGCTCCTGTACTGCAACAAATATGAAGCAGACCTGATGTGCTCGTCTGCAACTCTTCGATGCAAACTCCAGATATGTTTCAGATGCTTTATATTAACTTCTGATTCTTTGGGTGTTTTTCTTTTACTGTCAACTGCAAGCAAAAATATTTTGAAATGTCAGTCATGCATTTATTCAAACATAATGAAATCATAATTTCAGAAATGAAATAAAATAAAAATAACCTATCCCATTGCCATATGGGGGGCATCTGGGACCCTCATATACAGCATCTCCAACCAAAGGGGCATGTTGCCAATTTTTTATAACTACCCCATGTTCAAAATAATCCCTGTTGGCATCAGGGAGGTTGACTACTAAGGCCCTATTCAAAAACCTAGTTTTTAAATAAAAAAACGTTGTCTAAAACAGCCCATCTGTAACAGTACATAATCTCAGGAATTCCTATACGAGTTCCATGAGTTTGATTTAACCTATATACCCCATTAACTATTCTCCATGTGTTGGGGGCTATTTTTGCAGGGACAATGTCGAAGTACTGACAGAACTCTAAACACAACGGATTTGGTGTAAAAGAAAATCCACATTCAGCAATAAATAGGCTAGGGAACCAGTGTCCCTCAGCCAAATCAAAATAACTTGAAGGCTCAGAAAGAACCTCCAAAGTTACCCAAGAAGGAATAGAGAAGTCAGAGCGGAACTTCTCAAGAGATTCGATAATGTAAACTATGATGAATAAAAGAAGAAGGAAGAAGAGCTTACAGGGAAAAAAAGGAGATATGTTAACAAACGAAGGAGGAAATGAACGCACAAGAGAGAGAAAAGATTTAGAAAACTCGAAAGCAGAAATCAAAAAGGTAGAAGATGATGGGATTGCCTCTGAAGTTTAAATACCTTGCCTTGGGAAACGGCGAAAGAAATGATTACAAAAAGGAAATATTACGCTACCGGCGGCTAAAAGGACAAAAAGGGCACGAAGATCGAAGCGCCTACAAAAATGCAAAAAGGCGGATTCTGCGAATTTGGAAGGAAATTTAAATACAAAGAAAAGGCTCCTAAAACCCAGGAAGGTCATTTAATATCGCCATATACCGAGAAAGAATGTTCCATACTCCTCAAAGTTCGAAATATGAAACATTGGGGGCTTCTGTTGACACCAAAATTAGTATGCTGATGTGGACGAATAATAAGAAGACACGTGTCAATCTACGTGGCACAATAGCAACGAGGAAGATTGTTTTCCCGACCAATATACTCACTCCGAGGAACACCAACCCTCTGAGGAACTTTTATCCTCCGAGGAACTCCAATGCTCCGAGGAACTTTTGGACGACGAGCAACTAAGGCGGTTCGAGCTGCACCTCGACCACAGCATTAATTGCCAGATAATCAACAGTTCAACTATTCATTGAATTTTTATCATCTTGACACGCACGTTTGAAGAACATTAAATGAATTACCCTTTCATATGTGTATCATTTAATGTAACACCCTTTCATGTACAGCCTAAGGGCAATAAATACCTTGTATCACCCTCATTCAAAGGGACCGGAATTTCTTGAGAGAACTTGTAATCGAGAATTCCCAAACACTCAGCAATAACATAATAGTGGACGTAGGCCATTCATACAAGGCTGAACCACTTTAAAAATATCCTGTCTCATTTATTTATCTGTGATTAAATTATTAGAGCGATCTAGTTTTTTACATCAACACTCGTTAACCAAACAAACATAAAATCCTCCATCATCTTCCTCTCTCTTATCTCCTAAAAAGTAAAAACACTTATAGATTTCATAGCTTACCCTTATGACCACATTCCCCCTCCTCAAACTCCATTAAAGAAGCTCAAAACTCCATTAAAACGTCACATAAGGGTCGGGTAACTTGGTGTGGATTGAAAGTTTGATTTTGGGTGCATAGGAGCAATTTAGGAGGACCTGGAGTTTTCTTCTTCAAAGATATCTTCTCTTCATAAATCAAGTAGGGTTTTCCTCTTCCTAAATTCATGCTTTCAAAAGTTTAAAACACCCATGTTAATAAAAGATGTTTTTTTTTTAAATCATTAGTTCTTGTACTTTCTATTATGCAAACCCATACTTTTTATGTGTTAAAATGAATTAGCATTTGTGATTGAATTTCATAATATCATGCTTGTATAAATGAATGATTAGAATGTGAAAATTGTTAAAAAAAATGATCTAATCATATACTACTTGAATATGAATGTCTAGGATGCATATATATGGAATTCTTAGGTAGAAATCCTCATTTCATGTGAATATACTTAAATAATTTTTACGCGTGATAAATGATATGTTTTCAAATGAAATAGATAGATTTCATCATGTTTTGAAAGAATAACAAATTCCATCCCCTACTTTAATGTTGTTAAAAAGTAAAGAAAATGACTTAAAATGGTGGACATAAACCACTTAAAACCTTATATTTGAACTCTACATTATAATGATAATTTTAAAGATTAAATGAGTAAAATAATATAGAAAAATAATTAGTACATATAATGTCATGATTCTCACTGAAAACCTGTTAAAACGATGAAATTTGGTGTAAGAATTATGTAGAAAACCCATTTCAATTTTGTATAATAAATTCTATATTAAAATGGTGATTTTAATGACTTTATAAGTGTTAGAATGAGTAAAATAATAAGGTATTATAAAGATATGTTTTCTCCATGAAAACCCATTTAATGGATGCTTTTTTATGTAAAAATGGTATAATGGCAGTTTTGGTAATTATGTGAAAAACTAGTGAAAAATAATATTTCTTTACTTTAAATGCTAGTAAAACTATTTTTAATGTAATAAATTTGTGTTAATGCATTAATGAATAAATAAAGTAAATAATGATTGGATATAAGTGTTGAAAGTACGATACTATTATTAGTTGGCCTCCTCAGCGATTTAAAAGTAAGGCTAATAATGAAGTAAAGAAGTAACATCGAAAGATTAATGTGACTTTTTGGAATAATGAGAATAATTGTAAGAATGTGAATATAATAAAAGATAGTGATATTCAGATGATGCCAAAAAAAAATAATTAAGAAGGGCATGGCATCCCTATTGATGAAAGACCCCAAACAACCTGGCCAATGTAGTATATGTGTGTTCGATACCGATAGTGAAAGGCCGTGAAATCGTGGATTTTGATTAATGACGAAGTAGTATTCATGAAAGATTTGGAAAATGAATGGATTAATGAATATTAATAAATGGAACTTATTAATATTATGATGACAACTTAGTTGGATTAATAAATTAAGTGTCTGGCACGAGACATAAAAAAGCTGAAGTATGAGTTGGGTACATAGCCCGGGTGCATTGCATGTAGTTGTTTAAACATTTAATGAAATAGAAATTGTTTTAGAAAACACTGAAAGGCATTGTATATGTATTGTATTTTTTTATCAAATTATTTCTTAGTATTTCCCACCCTATTGGGCATTCTCTCATCCCATTTCTTTTTCCACCCCAGGAACTTCATTTGGTGACACTGGAAAAGATCCCGATAAGGATGCCGAGGGTGCGACTCGACGTTAGATGCTCTGTTGACCGTTCAATAATATGTACAAGATTTATATTTTTACAACTTTAATTAATATGTTAGAACTCTATTATGGGATTTGGACTATTGTATTTTCTTACTCATTGAACTTCATTTCGATAGATTAATTTTGGTATTAAATGGTTTTTCATGGACAAATTCATAAGTTTGTTTTATTATGCATGTTAAATGTTTATTCTTCTTAAACTGAAATTTCACAAATGAATATTATGTCCTTAAATCACTTAAATAAATGTTTTTTCTTAAATAGTATAGTACTCTCCCCCCCCCCCCCCCCCCCCTCTTTTAGCACCTCAATTCGAATTTAGGTTATTCCAACGGTAATCTAAATCTAGGTCGGGGCATTACAACTTGCTGTCAGAGCATTAGGATCCACATGTGCGACAACGTGATAATATGCCTTCCTTATTTATGTTTCCTCGAATACATTAGTATATTAAATTACATGTTCTTAAAAGGTGGGAGCTAGGCGTAACAATGTCGCTTATGAGAAAAGCAAGCCAAAACGTTTCCTGCATATCTTTTGCAAAAGTTTTCACTTTTTTTGTTAACAAAACACTTTTGATTCACACTCTACATTCCAAATTAGTTTTCGTTAATAGTTTTGAAACCCTAGATAGTTTCATATCTCTGCATTCATATTGTGGAGAGGATTCTCCCCAGCTGAACCTTGTGACCTGCGTGATCACGGCAGAAGAAGACTAAAGGTTGATCGATGGATATCGAGGATAGACCGCCACCTATGGAGTACTCTGGATTGAAAATTTTCTTTAGAGGTTATGCGAAGACTACACATTATATTTGTGGGTTATATCAAGTAGTTTGTAAGTTGACTGTCTTATAAATTCTCTAAAGTGCTGAAATTTTCCCTTATTTTTCCTATGATTACATGTTTTAATTATCTGTTTTATCACCTAGATGAATGTTTATGATGAAAAGATATAATTTGATCAAATAAATTTCACAATAAAGGATTAATTGGGATTTAATTTCAAAAATAACAAAAATAGAATTCTTGTTTGTCATAATCTTTACCGAGCACGTTTATTTCTACATTCTCAAATTGGTATAAAATCTTTCTACTCTTACAAGTTGTGTCAGAGAATATTTATCCGCTTACAAATTGGTATCAAGGAGGGTTTCACCAATTTATTATGTGATCCTCCACTAATACCGTCTCTAACAATTGGTATCAGAGCGGTTGCACTAATTCATTATGTAGATCCTTGTTTGGTTTTATTTTAGGGTGGCTATTTATTCATCTCTCTAGTGTTTGTTTATTTATTTTTCTTCTCGATCGATTCCCATAGTAACAATAACTAAAATTGTATGAATTTGAAGTCTTCTAAAAGAATCGAAATTCATGAAAAATAAAATTTTTGTTTTAAAGAAGCAACTGAACTTTTGCAAACTGTTCAAACTCGAAGAGATTTCTTTCGTGACAAGCTTGTGGACATGGACCCTAATTTTGAAAAATTATAATTGTCAAAGAAAGAGAGTGGTGATAGATTCCTAGTCTCTTTAATATGTTTTGCATATGTTAAATATGGTATAGTCATGTATTTGTAAAATTTAAACTTTTTGAAAAATTTCCCAAATTAGTTTGTGTGGTCTTTGATATTACTATTACTTATGCGTTGTTTACCTATCTTTGTGATGATACCTTTCTTATTCTACGTGATGCTTTTTACTTCATGTGAAGATTCTACTCCTTTGTTCATTTTGGACAAAAAAAAGGGAGAACAAATTTCAGGGGAGATTTGTTGACTTTGATTTAAGGGAGAGAAGGTATTATGAGTTTTTTTATTTTATTTTCAATTTCAAACTCGATGCATCATAGGGTGTTTTCTTTACTTCATTTATGTAGGTGTGACACCCCGCCTAATTAAATACCGGGCGATCACTCCTTTATTAAATTAAAATTAAGGTGAACAGTTGGTTCATTCTTAGCATCACTATCGTAAAATAATCTTTTCCAATTTAAACACCCTAAATAATTAAGCTAAGTGTCAAAACCATTTTTAGGAATTACTTTCCCAAATTTTATTTAAAACCAATATTTAAAACTTTACATAATACACAAGTTAAATAATCATACAACAATTATCCTGTAACATATAATCCAAAGATTTAACCATTCAACAAATAAATCCCAACATTTAAAACTAAAAGGAAAACATCCTGACAGTAATAAAATCCAAAGACTAAATAGTGGAAATAAATGAATCACAATGTCCACTAGAACAACTGAATAATGGAAAAGGGCGACACATGCCCAAACTGGATAAAATAAATGCTAGGAGTAGAATCAAGAAATGAGGTCGTCTAAGCAAGAGGCCTGCAACTCCCACCTAAGCTGCAGCACGTTCCTTCCAAAGGATCCTATGCAAGACGCCCCTGTGGCTGGGAACTTGTAATATATACATATATATACAAGAGAGAGAAGAGAATGGAAACGGGTCAGAGCCCGATTGTAAAAACGATTTAAAATTTGTTTAACAAGTATTTAAAATGTTTACTGGCCAATGCAACAACATATTAATGCGGCACTCCCTTGAGAAATTCTCACCTCTCTTCTAATGTGCACGCCTATAACACTAACCTTCCCAACGGTTTAACTTATCTTATCTTAGATTGCACGTAAGATTTAAAATGACACATTCAATTGAGTAAGAGGTTAATTTCATTTGATAACAAAGTTCTCATTTAAACCTTATTTGCTAATAAAGTTTTTCAGTGTCATATTATACTTTTCACACACATGTTTCCCAATTGAAATAATAATTCATTTTCTTACTTACCATAAACACAGTAGGTAGTTCCTAAATTCCAGAATTTAACATATATATAAAATACTCACATAATATATATATTCCAACGGCACCCCACATAATAATTATGGTGCGGGCATACTCTACCATCCAGTCCCTGTATCACTCATACTAAGGGAAATACAAGTTCGAAATCACTCTCGAACTGTACTAACACAAACACAATAATATTGAGGCGAAGCATAGATTCCAAGTCTCTAAGAGGGCAGTACATGCCCACACATCTCTTAGGACCGTATGAACTATCAATTCGATAGCCTGTACCAAAGGATTTCTATCTTCTAGGGTACGAGTTAATATCCCCCATAAAGGCTCATCGAGATAAGACTGTCCCAGCGCGGTAACCTCAGGGATAGCAAGTAGCGCGGACATGATTTTCACACGTATATAGTATATGCACAAACACAGTCATATAAATATACTACTATTACTATATCGAATTTGGGTACATCTCATAACCCATAATTATGATATTTATCCTTATTTCTCATTATTTATTTATCACGTATAACGATTTGTCTGATAATTTATTTTGTGGGATTATCCCAACTTATCAAGTGACACTCATGAATTCCTATACTCTCAAGTGTAATTTCAGTAGGTAACTCATTTATGTTCCAATGTAACTATCTTACGCATCTCCCCCTTTTTAATACATAATTCCATCGTCCCTTATATGTAAACATCCCCAAAAATGTAAATCTCGTCCTACATTAAAGGTTTCACATTTTTAATAAGTCCTACTAGTTTTCTTTACTTCCCAAAATATTTTAATAAGGATGTCCCAAGATTATTACACATTTAAATTTATTCAACTATTTACAAGGCGGAATGTAAGTCTGTCAGGAGGGGTCGATCGATCGATGGCAGGAGCTCGATCGATCGATGTGTCGATCGATGTGTCGATCGATCGACACTCCTGGTTCGATCGATCGATCAAACATGTATGGGGATTCTGCAGAAAATCCAACCTCATCCAAATCCGGATTTTTAACACCCAAACTCCCAGAAATTTGTACTACAAACATTATAAACCCAAACTAACAACCTTCTACGTAAAGCATGTGAATTTTCATCAATAACCATGGATTAAAGGGCCAAAACTTATATAAATCTCATGAACCCTAGAAATTTCTTTAAATTTGTTCTAATCAACTTTTTTCCAGAATTTCTACTTCTAGTACATTATAAATTCTTGGTTCAACCTCTACATATGAAGGGGATTTCTAGATTATCATTTATATCATTATTACATGCAATTTTCCTATCTCCAACATGGGTTTTCTTCTATGAAACTCATCCTAATCAACCCTAGACTAGCATGAATGATGCATTAACGAAATTAAGAAAGATAAATACTTGCCTGGGAATTTTTGGTCTCTAATTTGTGCTGAATCAGTGTGGTTACGATCCTTGCGACGTGATCTCTCGTTTGGCGGCGACGGCGGCGCAAACGGAGGGGTTTTCGGCCTAGAATTCCTTGGCAAGCTCTATCCTTCCTTCTCCAATGGTCGTCACTTGATTTTGGTTGTGTTAACCCTAGAAGGAAACCCTAAGCATCTGATATAACCTTGTAATTTGCGTGGGTTTAATTAACCAAAATTACGAAATGTCCAAAACGCCCTCCCGGGGTGCTAAATAGGCCTAAAAATACCCCGAGACCCAAACTAAACCCCCGGGTATATATTTTTTACTATCTTGACCCTTCCGAACACTTTAGCGCACTCGAAATGACCATACGGGTGACTTATAATTTATTCACTTTTATTAATCAATATTTAGTCCAGACGCGATACGGGCGCGTCCCGACTCAAATTTTCAAAATTATCATTTTATTCACTCGTGACATTTAATAGTACCAATATTATATTACTTTACTCATTAGTAATATTCAACAAGTTTCCAATGATTACTAACTCTCGTCACGTTAGTAATTAAAAATAATTAATTTTTGGATTTATATTAAATTAATAACTCACATTAAATTTAATAATTCCCCAAATTTAGAAAGCATAAAAATACGGGGTATTACATACTTCATCCTTAATAACGGAATTTTTTCCCGAAATTCGAAAAATAAGGCATACTTGGTAAGAATAAATTTGGTTATCTCTCGCGCATATCTGCCTCACGCTCCCAGGTGGATTCTTCCACATTATGATGCTCCCACTGGACACATATGAGTGGAACTACCTTCGACCTTAATCTCCTCTCGCTATGGGCTAGGATAGCCACTAGTCTCTCCTTGTAAGAGCTGTCTGGCTGTAAGTATACCTCTTCTATCGCGATGTGGGTGTGAGCCATGTCATCCCGAAGGTATCGTCTCAATGATGAAATGTAGAATACATCATGAATGCGATGTAAATGCTCTGGCAGTCCCAATCTGTATGCTATCGGCCCAATCCTCTCGATAATGGGAAATGGTCCCACATACCTCGGGGCCAATTTCCCTTTCTTTTCGAACCTCATCACTCCTTTCATAAGAGATACACGTAGTAATACTTGGTCCCCCACATTAAACTCTCGAAAGAACCGTTTCGCATCGGCGTAGCTTTTCTGCCTGTCCTGGGCTACCCGAATGCAACTCCTAATAATTTCAATCCTCGTGGATGTAGCCTGAATCACCTCTGGTCCGATCAACTTGTTATCCCCCACCTCTAGACAACACGTTGGGAAACGACAAGGCCTACCATACAACGCCTCAAATGGAGCCATGCCAATCGTGAACTAATAAGAGTTATTATAAGCGAACTCTACCAGTGGAAGATGTGGCTCCCAACCTCCTCTAAAGTCAAGGACACACATGCGTAGCATATCCTCTAACATCTGATTAGTACTCTTTGTTTGTCCATCTGTCTGTGGGTGATAAGCTGAACTCAATCTCAACTATGTACCCATAACCTCTTGAAAGTTCTCCCAGAAACGCGATACGAAGATCTTGTCTCTATCTGACACAATATTCAGGGGCACCCCATGCAATCTGATACAATGAACAACTGAGCATACTGACTCGTGGTATAGTCTGTTCGCACCGACAGGAAATGAGCGACTTTGCTCAAACGGTCCACTATCACCCAGATGGAATCGTGGCCCTGCTGTGATGTAGGCAACCCTGTAATAAAATCCATGGAAATACTCTCCCACTTCCATGCGGGTATTTCCAATGGATGAAGCAACCCTGACGGTTTCTAATGGTCCACCTTTACCAGCTGGCAGGTAGAACACTTGGACATGAACTCAGCAATGTCCTTTTTCATCCCACTCAACCAGTATTGCCGCCTCATATCCTGGTACATCTTATCTCCTCCAGGATATACAGAAAATCGGGACCCGTGAGACTGGATCATCACTGCATGACTTAAGTTTGCTCCTTCTAGGACCACCAATCTCCCATTAAACCTCAAACCCCTATCAGAACTAACAGAATAGGACTCAGCACCCTCAACTAATATTCGTACAATCTGCTCCTGGCAAAATGGGACTGCGGTCTGTGCCTGTATCACCCTCATAACAATCTCGGGTGTCACTGTCATGACAGATATGAAGGAACGGGCTACTGCGTCCTGGTGACCCAACTTTTTCCACTTTGCTTTCCAGACGTCCGCTACATCGTCTACCGGTCTTTGGCTCAATGCATCAGTAACTACGTTGGCCTTCCCCGGATGGTACTGAATGTCGAACTGATAATCCTTCACAAACTCTAACCACCTACGCTGATGCATATTCAGCTCTCGTTGAGTGAACAGGTACTTTAGTGACTCGTGGTCTGTGAACAAGCGGAATTTCTCCCCCAATAAATAGTGCCTCCAAATCCTCAATGCAAAAATGACCGCTGCCAACTGTAGGTCGTGTGTGGGGTAATTCTTCTCATGCGACTTAAGCTTGCGGGAGGAAAAAGCTATAGCTTTCTCCTATTGCTGAAGTACTCCCCCAAGTCCCCCTAAAGAGGCATCGGTGTAAACTAGGTACTCCATGCCCGGCTTAGGTAACGCAAAGACCGGTGCTAAAGTAAGCTTGTCTTTCAGCTCGTCGAAGGACAATTGACAAGCATCGTCCCAAATATATGGAACCCCTTTGCGAGTCAGGTTCGTCAATGGGCCCGCTATTTTGGAGAACCCCCGAATGAATCTCCTGTAGTATCCGGCTAATCCCAAGAAACTACGCACTTCCGTCGGTGTCGTGGGTTGTCCCCACTCCCTCATCGCTAACACTTTACTCGGGTCAACTGCTATCCCCTGTTCATAAACAACATGTCCCAAGAACTGCAAGTCCTGTAACCAGAACTCGCACTTCTCGTACTTAGCATACAGTTGATGCTCTCGTAGAGTCTGAAGAACCTCCCTCAAGTGCTCGGCATACTCCTCCTTGGAGTGTGAATATATCAGAATGTCATCTATGAAGAAGATGACAAATTATCCAAGAACTCTCTGAACACTCGGTTCATCAAGTCCATGAATACGATTGGAGCATTTGTGAGGCCAAATGGCATCACTCTAAACTCATAGGACCCATATCTCGTCAAGAAAGAAGTCTTTGAAACATCCTTCTCCCTAATACGTAGCTGATGGTACCCTGACCTCAGATCTATCTTCGAAAAGAAAGTTGCTCCCCTCAGATGGTTGAACAGATCATCTATTCGAGGCAACGGATATTTGTTCCGTATCGTGACCTTGTTCAGCTCCCGGTAGTCCACACATAGCCTTAGTGAACCATCTCTCCTTTTTACAAACGAAACTAGAGTGCCCCAAGGTGTGGTACTCCTGTGAATGAAGCCCTGACCTAACAGCTGCTCTATCTGATCTCGTAACTCTCGCATCTCTGCCGGAGCCATACGGTATGGAGCGCGTGCTATAAGTCGAGTATCCGGTAATAAATCTATGACAAAATCTATCTCACGACTGGGGGGTAGGACTGGTATCTCCTGAAATACATTGGAATACTCACGAACAACTTGGATCGTATCTAAGGGAATCACAACCTCCTTAGAGGTATCCTCCTCTATGTAATACAAATGAGCGGTCGAGCCTCCCTCTGGGCAAGGCATCGCCACTACAAACATCTCTTGCCCGGGAATGGCAAAAATAATATTCCCCCCAAAATAATCTATCATGGCTCTGTAAGCTGCGAGCCAATCCATACCGATAATAACATCGTGCTCATGCATATCTAAGACTAACATGTCTGCTGGTAATACCAAGCTACCAATCTCTACCCTCATAGCTCGACATATAAAGAAAATTAGCGATCCATTTCCCAATAGTGAGTCTACACACGTCACAGTGCTCTCTACTGTGGCTAATAACCCTAAGGCTTTCGCAAAATGGGTAGCTATAAAATAGTACGTCGCCCCAGTATCAAATAAAACCCGACCCATAGTACCATGGATAGGAAACATACCCTCAATCGTGGGTGGTGCCTGTGGAGCTGCAGCCTGGTGGACGTTATTGACACGTCCGTACTGTAACTGCCCCAACTGCACTGGAGCGGCTGGTAGGGCTGGTACCTGAGCTGGTGCTAGGAGGGCGGCTAGAAAAAATGGCTTCTGTGGCTCATTACGGGCACCCTACTGCTGTGGGGCCCTATCTCCCTCTGGACAGTCCTGGCTCTTATGGCCACGCTTGCCGCACACAAAGCATCGGCCTTTGAAATTACCTCCCCTCTGACCTTGCTAACCACGGCCCTGTTGGCCGTTACCGCCCCGCCACTGACCCTGTTGGCCTTGATGAAAACGCTGATGGCCCTGTTGGCCCTACTACTGACCCTGCTGTTGGCGGTGTTGGCCATGCTGGCCCTGCTGACCCTGCCTAAATCCTCTGAATCCCTGCCTGGAATCAACTGATCGGAACCGCTTGGCAGGGTCCCCCTGATGGTAACTTTGCTCATACTGATGAGTCTGCCCCTGAGATGTCGTTGCTCCACTAGTGCCACTACCCCTTGTCCTGCCCTGCTGGACGGACTCTCCTGCCCGCTTACTTCCCTGCAGATGGAAGCGGTGATCCTGGAAGTGTAGTAAAGTAGCATTGAGTACATCTGTGAAGGTACTTAGAGATAGATTCCCTATAAGGTGCTAACAGATCCTCCAAGCTAACCCGTCCACAAATAATAGTATCTTCTTGCCCTCAATGGGTGACTCATCTGGCACTATAGTGAGAAGTCTTGTGAACTCTTCATACTCAGCAACAGTAGAATTTTCCTGCTTCAAATTCAGTAACTTTCGCCTCATCTCGGTTTGCACGGCGGATGGAAAGTACTTGCGGTCAAACCGCTCCCAGAATGACTGAATCGGGATAGTATCCCCCTCTTCTAAGGTGGTGGTGGACTCCCACCATTGCAAAGCGTCCCCCACTAGCTTAAAGGAATCCAACAACTGTTTATGCACGTTCGTGCACTCATACATACGCAGATGCCTCTGGATATCTTTCTTCCATTGGATGACGATGATGATATCTGAACTACCCGAGAACTCAGGGGGATGCGCCTTCTGAAAGGCATCCCTAACCCGCTCCCATGCTGATGGAAGCTGTGCAGCAACTGGCGCCACTACCTGAATCTGGGGTGGATCCTATTGTACTACCGCCAATGCGGCATTCACCGCCTGAGCAACAGTTGCAGCTACCTCATTAGCATTCATCGTTCCCTGAGCCGGAGCTGCTGGTTGCTCGGCTTGGGCACGCCTATCCTTTGGTGCACGTTTCGGAGGCATCTAAAATATGAAGAAATTTATAAGTCTACAGTTATTATCAAATCTCAAATAGCTGAAGACGTATTCGTAAAAGTAAGAATACCATAATCCTAAAATAGGGCTCTATAACAAAAACGTTAAGTTGAAAGCAAAATAAGCCATACAGATCCTAAGCACACTAGAACCTGATGCTCTGATACCACCTGTGACATCCCGCCTAATTAAATACCGGGCGATCACTCCTTTATTAAATTAAAATCAAGGTGAACATTTGGTTCATTCTTAGCATCACTGTCGTAAAATAATCTTTTCCAATTTAAACACCCTAAATAATTAAGCTAAGTGTCAAAACCATTTTTAGACATTACTTTCCCAAATTTTATTTAAAACCAATATTTAAAACTTTACATAATACACAAGTTAAAGAATCACACAACAATTATCCTGTAACATATAATCCAAAGATTTAACCATTCAACAAATAAATCCCAACATTTAAAACTTAAAGGAAAACATCCTGACAGTTTTAAAATACAAAGTCTAAATACTGGAAATAAATGAATCACAATGTCCAATAGAACAACTGAATAATGGGAAAGGGCGACACATGCCCAAACTGGATAAAATAAATGCTAGGAGTAGAATCAAGAGATGAGGTTGTGTAAGCAAGAGGCCTGCAACTCCCACCTAAGCTGCAGCACGTTCCTTCCAAAGGATCCTATGCAAGACGCCCCTGTGGTTGGGAACCTGTAATATATACATATATATACAAGAGAGAGAAGAGAATGGAAACAGGTTAGAGCCCAATTGTAAAAACGATTTAAAATTTGTTTAGAAAGTATTTAAAATGTTTACTGGCCAATGCAACAACATATTAGTGTGGCACTCCCTTAAAAAATTCTCACCTCTCTTCTAATGTGCATGCCTATTGCACTAACCTTCCCAACGGTTTAACTTATCTTATCTTAGGTTGCACATAAGATTTAAACTGACACATTCAATTGAGTAAGAGGTTAATTTCATTTGATAACAAAGTTATCATTTAAACCTTATTTGCTAATAAAGTTTTTCAGTATCATATTATACTTTTCACACACATGTTTCCCAATTAAAATAATAATTCAATTTCTTACTTACCATAAACAGAGTAGGTAGTTCCCAAATTCTAGAATTTAACATATATATTAAATACTCACATAATATATATTCCAACGGCACCCCACATAATAATTATGGTGCGGGCATACTCTACTATCTAGTCCCTGTATCACTCGTACTAAGGGAAATACAAGTTCAGAATCACTCTCGAACTGTACTAACACAAACACAACAATATTGAGGCGAAGCATAGATTCCAAGTCTCAAAAAGGCCAGTACATGCCCACACATCTCTTAGGACCGTCTGAACTATCAATTCGATAGCCTGTACCAAAGGATTTCTATCTTCTAGGGTACGAGTCAATATCCCCCATAAAGGCTCATCGAGATAAGACTGTCCCAGCGCGGTAACCTCAGGGATAGCAAGTAGCGCGGGCATGATTTTCACACGTATATAGTATATGCACAAACACAGTCATATAAATATACTACTATTACTATATCAAATTTGGGTACATATCATAACCCATAATTATGATATTTATCCTTATTTCTCATTATTTAGTTATCACGTATAACGATTTGTCTGATAATTTATTTTGTGGGATTATCCCAACTTATCAAGTGACATTCATGAATTCCTATACTCCCAACTGTAATTTTAGTAGGTAACTCATTTATGTTCCAACGTAACTATCTTACGCGTCTCCCCCTTTTTAATACATAATTCCATCGTCCCTTATATGTAAACATCCCCAAAAATGTAAATCCCGTCCTACATTAAAGGTTTCATATTTTTAATAAGTCCTACTAGTCTTCTTTACTTCCCAAAATATTTTAATAAGGATGTCCCAAGATTATTACACATTTAAATTTAATTCAACTATTTAGAAGGGGGAATGTAAGTCTGTTAGGAGGGGTCGATCGATCGATGGCAGGAGCTCGATCGATCGATGTGTCGATCGATCGACACTCCTGGTTCGATCGATCGATCAAACAGGTATGGGGATTCTGCAGAAAAACCAGTTACGGGTTCTATCATCCAACCTCATCCAAATCCGGATTTTTAACACCCAAACTCCCAGAAATTTATACTACAAACATTATAAACCCAAACTAACAACCTTCTACGTAAAGCATGTGAATTTTCATCAATAACCATGGATTAAAGGGCCAAAACTTATATAAATCTCATGAACCCCAGAAATTTCTTTAACTTTGTTCTAATCAACCTTTTTCCAGAATTTCTACTTCTAGTCCATCATAAATTCGTGGTTCAACCTCTACATATGAAGGGGATTTCTAGATTATCATTTATATCATTACTACATGCAATTTTCCTATCTCCAACATGGGTTTTCTTCTATGAAACTCGTCCTAATCAACCCTAGACTAACATGAATGATGCATTAACTAAATTAAGCAAGATAAATACTTGCCTGGGAATTTTTCGTCTCTGATTTGTGCTGAAATCAGTGTGGTTACGATCCTTGCGACGTGATCTCTCGTTTGGCGGCGACGACAGCGCAAATGGAGGGGTTTTCGGCCTAGAATTCCTTGGCAAGCTCTCTCCTTCCTTCTCCAATGGCCGTCACTTGCTTTTTTTAGTGTTAACCCTAGAAGGAAACCCTAAGCATCTGATATAACCTTGTAATTTTCGTGGGTTTAATTACCCAAAATTATGAAATGTCCAAAACGCCCTCCCGGGGTGCTAAATAGGCCTAAAAACGCTCGAGACCCAAACTAAACCCCCCGGTATATATTTTTGACTATCTAGACCCTTTCAGACACTTTGGCGTGCTCAAAATGACCATACGGGTGACTTATAATTTATTCACTTTTATTAATCAATATTTAGTCCCGACGCGACACGGGGGCGTCCCGACTCAAATTTCCAAAATTGTCATTTTATTCACTCGTGACATTTAATAGTACCAATATTATATTACTTTACTCATTAGTAATATTCAGCAAGTTTCCAATGATACTAACTCTCGTCACGTTAGTAATTAAAAATAATTAATTTCTGGATTTATATTAAATTAATAACTCACATTAAATTTAATAATTCCTCAAATTTAGAAAGCATAAAAATACGGGGTATTACAATGGGTACTTACGAAAGATCATATTACACCAGATGAAGACAAAGTGTCAAGGTGAATAACAAATGGAGATTGAAGACAAAGCTTATTTTTCTATGCCATTCGATTTATAGGGTTCAAGAAGGGTATTAGAATGTTTGTCTTAAAGGCGATTTTTAATGTAATTTGGATTTCGGTTAGTTTTTATACATGAATGGATGAAGGGGCAGATTTGTAAGTGGAAATATATTAGCTTAGGCTTTTTATTTATTTTATTTGCACTTTGGCATATTTGGCGTATCCCATTACAAACCGACTCGCACTGACTCGTCGAACCGAACACTAACATCTCCAAGTTCAAGACTCCTTTGCATCCTAAGAAGTTATAAAAAATTTAGGAGTTTTAAATTATTCATAAAGTGATTGGGATTTTTTTTATTGAAAAGGAGGCTGGAAGTTTTATAGTTTTTAAAATCAAGTATATAGTTTTAACTCGTTAAAACGAGATTTTTTTCTCGTTCGAATGACTTTACATTCTCATGAGAAGGGTCGTTGTATCTTTACATCGAACAAGAATCTAATGAGGGCATAATGTTTTGCATCGTGTGAATGGGTAAATAAAGTTAGTTTTAAGGGGTAAAGATCGTTTGAAGATCTTAGAGATTCCTCTCGTGAGAATGGGTAAACAAATCTAGTTCAAACGAGATGTCCTTGTATTTAGAATGATCTCCTGGTTCATTTAAACGAACTGACTCTCTCTTTCAAATGAGCCTTATGTTCGTTCGAACGAGTCGCCGACTCAAAAATTTTGACGCGCTTATAAATACTTATTTTGACTCCAAATTTTGTAAGACTTTTGTTGAAATGTTTCCTACATATCTATCACGAAAAAATTTATTTTTTATGTTACCAAAGAACTTTTGATTCACACTTTACATTCCCAAATAGTTATTGTAAATCATTTTAAAACCCTATATAGTTTCTTATGTTTGCATACACTTTGTAGAGATGAATATCTACGGCTGAACCTTAAGATCGAGTGATCAGGGAAGAAGAAGATTGAAACTTGATCGGTGGATACCGAGGGACCACCACCTATGGACGACTCTAGATTGAGGCATTTTCTTTAGAGATTTTGCGAAGACTGCGCATTATACTTATGGGTGGTATAAAGTAGTTTTTAAGTTGACTATCTTGTAAAATTCTCTTAAGTCCTGAAATATAAAAGGGATTTTTCCTTATTCTTCGTGTGATTACATGTTTTATTTTTATGTTTTATCACCTAGATGAATGTTTAGGATAAAATGATAAAATTTGATAAATCAATTTTCACAAGAAAGGTTTAATTGGATTTTAATTGGAAAAATAACAAAAATAGAATTCTTGTTTGTAACCATCCTTGACGAGCACATTTATTTCCTCATTTTTAAATTGGTATCAAAGCCTTCCACTCCTACAAGTAGTGTCAGGGCAAATTTACTCCTTTACACGAACCATGTACTCAACATGTTCTTATAGTTCATAGAAGTCTCCATTCAAACATGGTACCCACTTTGCATAAGACTGTAATAATTGTCTTTAAGGTGACCCTTTATTTTGGAACGGGTGCAAAAGTAAAATTACGATGGATCTAACTTCTTAGACTTATGATCATTTGTTTAATGAGGGAAATGATTTGTGTTTGTTGATAATTTGACATACGTGATCTCTTTCTTTGTCTTTAACTCTCACACACCAAAGTAGGAAATACATGTTTGTCATTTAAGGATTGATATGGTTTACTGACCATCTTCTATAAATTCTCAAAACTCACTTCTAGGTCAACCTTCACCTTATTATACTCTATGTACTATTTGATAATCTTTTTGTATTGTGCCTGTAACATATCATGTTCACACAAGGACTCAAGGAGATCCATTTTCAAAGTAGCGACCTTGTCATGTAAGATATTAATATCTTTATCCCCCGATTTTAACTTTTCTATGAGAGTAGATTTACTATTATGAAGATAATAATTTATTTATCAACCTCCATAAAAGAACTTAACTCGCTCTCATATAAACTAATATTCTTAGTAATGTTACTATTCACCTTCTTCATGCCTCATCTCAACTCAAGGTGTTCATCAAACTTCACTTGAAGTTACTCTTTAGTGTAATCGAAAAAAAATCATTTCCTATAATTGTTTGTCCCCATTAGTATCGGACTAAACCCCATCTTTACGGATGTCAAATTCATTAAGGGAGTCTTAAGCACTAACGGTATTTTAGATGTCGATGAATGTAATGATGTTTGTGTTCAACGGGAGACTCATTGCTTGAGTTGGTGTCACTATCACTAAGATTTCCCACACCTCCTTATTTTCATCACATCGTCTCTTTATCCTACTAGGACACTCACGTTCCAATCAACTTAAGCCTTGGATTTCAAATCATAACCTAGAGTCATCATCCAATTTTTATACTCCTTGGTATTTATGGTCTACTCGATAGAAGACTTCTCTATCTTGTTCAATTTATTAGTATAACCCCATTTCTGCTAAATGTAAACTTTTGGGAATTGGATTTGATAAAAAAATTCAATTTCTTTGCCAATAAGGAAACTAATCAAAATCATCAATGGAGATCAAAAATGAAATTTGTGCGCCTTTAATGTGATGCCTTTATAATTCTTGAGCAGCAAATAATTTTCTAACACAATGGTTTGAATATACAAAATAATATCCTCTACCTTCATGTTATCTATACCTCCTATGATGTTTAAGGTTGAGACATGGGGAAAAACCTAGGTGTTATTGCCATAAATATTTTCCTAACAACCCTATATTTCGAGATCTATTCTCCTAAATAAATATGTGAGTTCATGAAGTTGGATACTTTTGCATAAACATCATTGAAGGTTTCATTATCTTTTATCTCTAACAACTCAAACTGGGTGTTGAGATTTTGGATCTTCATGACCCATACTGTATCAGTTCCTCGTGGGTGAATTGGACAAGGTCCTACACCTCCTTGGATGTAGTACATATAGAGATCTGGTGGAACTCTTTTTAGGTTACTTCTTAGAACATGGTATAAATTCCCATCGAGTTACAGTTAATTACCCCGTGTTCATCCCCAGACCAGGATTCCTCGGGTTTAAGGACAATAGTTTCTCATAGAAAGGTTGGTACATGTATCCACCCCTTAACTACGGCTAATCACACATTCTCATCTTATTACTTCATAAAAAATTCATAAGAGGCTTCAAGTATGTGTTATTACTACAATTAAACATTAGCAGTCAAGTGACTGAATGACCCTAACTAGTCATACCACCGATGCATGATTAACATGTGATATCATGCCAATTTGAAATAGGTATGTGCCTCAAGGATATAAATTAATTAATTAATTAATAAGTCAAAACAATATAAGAATCCTTTTTAATTTGAACCAAATTTAAAATATATTGAATAAATTTATTTCGTCCAAATTTCATGCAGTTTGTTATTAAATTTAGAAGAAAGCATAAAAATAATCACAAACAACACACCAGAGTTTTGAGTGGAAACCCTCGAGGAAAAAAGTACTATCGCAGTTAACCCATATATAGTACACTAGTACTTAATTTTTTAATATAATACTTATAAGGACTCAGATGAAACTTAGATGTACGACAAAGATCATCTCTATGATGTCGCTCCCGTGCGTTCTGTTCCTCTGCTTTTGCCCATACTAGTGATGGAAACTTCAATCTAGGAAACCCACTACACAATCTCCAAGGTCTTGGTGTCCAATAATATTGATTGGTGAACGATGACCACACGTAATCCAGTATGATAGAATATCACTAGGGATTTGTAAGGATAAATTCTACTTTACTTGAATACAGTTGACACGATTTTGAAATAAAAGGACCATTCGCAAAACCAATCTAGGTATTTTAAAAATATTGGGCTTCTTCAGTTGAAATATGCGTCTGAATGTGTTTAATTAGTTTTATTGTGAAAGAGATCTATTCAAACACATTTTCCAATATGAATACACTAGTTACAACCAAATAGCCCCCGTTTGATTGAGAGATCTATTCAAACACATTTTCCAATATGAATACACATTTTCCAATATGAATACACTCTCGATCAATAAAAACTTTGGTTGAGGTTTGTTTTTGGTGGGTAGTGAGCTCGAGTTTGATACAATCTTTGATCAAGTGTTCCTTTTCTGAAGACTAAATTTGATCAAGGTCTTTTTCCTAAAAATATAGGCTATCGATTGATACCATTTCTAACGAGGGAGACCTCATTCGAATGAGGTCCCTCTATAAAGACCCTTAACAATTTTTTTGTAAAAATGAGATTTAAAAAATTTCCAAAAATTTCTTTCACAAAAGTCTTATCATGTCACTTCCAATTGTTCCCTTTACCGAATCTCCATTATCCAGTGTAATTGTCCGATTCGGTCCAATAATCTTAGTCACAATGGTTTGTCTCTCGTCTTCATATAATGTAGCATTACAACTCAATAGACTCAATACAAAGATACAACCAAAAGTTTTTTTCAAGAATTAACGCACCTCAAAAATAAAACCTAAATGGAGTGTAAAACATGTCCTTACAAGCTTCAATATCATGAGTAATGGTTTGTTATTTCATTAAATGTGAGTTAACACATCAGAGTAAGCCGTTAGGTAAGAGTGGGGATTGGGGAAAATAATAAAATAATTCCTTCCGTACTCTTCAAATTGATTGATCATTTTTTGCATATCTACTTGCAAGCCTACATCACCTTAAGGACCTATAGAGGAGGAATTAAGTGTTTCGAAAATGAAGGGGTGAAATGTGAACCTATTGAGGTCTAAGGGTCTTTGTTTTGGTTGATCCTAAGGCAATGAGGCTTTTTCGATCCCTTCTGAGTGATTCCAAATGGAATAGATGATCCAATGAATATTCATGTGGGATTTAGACAAACTATAGAACATTTGAGAGTGAGATTAGGCCTTTACTTAGGGGTTGAGGTCCCTAAAGTTGCATTTTATCCTTAGTAGTTATAGCAGAGAATTGAATGAAATCATTGAGGTGGACTTGGGTTATGAGAGTATTCAATACCTCATGTAATCTTGGCTAGTAAAGAGATGCCTTTATTTTTACTTGAGGTAATTGATCATGCTTTCTGTCATTACACCAAAACTAGAGTGAAACATATTTCTTAAGAAACTAATGACTTTTCAATTAAAATAGGTGTAGACAAAGGGTTTCTTTGTCCTTCTTCATTAATGCTAGTTTTGGAAGAGAAAACCAAGGACATACAAGAAGGCATCCAATAACGTATGTAGCATGGTGATGATTAATTTTAATAGACACTTCAAAGGAGGCTTTATTTACAAGAGTAGAAATACGGAGAAATACATTATTAAAGGGATTAATAATTAGTAAAACTAAACTCAAATTTATGAATGAAACTACGGATAATATAATGAAAAATATTAAAGATCTAGTGATGACTCAATACTACTGCACAGAAAAATACCCAAGAGGGGGGTGAATTGGATTTTTTACAAAAAAATTGACTTCTTTCAAAATAAATAAATTAATTTTACTATGGAAACAATACTCAATTATGAAATTAATTAATAATATATTTTTAAGAATTATTTTTATATTTTGGAATAAATAATATGTCTGAAAAGTAAGCATAATAAAAGAATAAATATTCCATAAAGAAATGCAAAAGACTTACAGTGGCTCGGCTAAAAAACAGTGAGTCTACATCACCTCTACAAATTGATCGAGCCTTATTGAGTTCCGCTAATGTGATCGGTTGAGAGTGAGATCAAATCACCATGTACAAATCATGTAGCCGAGTCGAGCTACAAATTACAACCAGAAATTTATAAATGAGTTTAAATAATATTCAAATGTGTGTAGTAATTTTTGTACGATGACAACACAATAATAATACAAATTTAAATATGAATGTGTCTCCCTTTCAACAAGACCTAAAAAAATGTCACTGTTGCATGAGTTCTTGAATGCTTTTATGCTTTTTCTAAATCTCCGAAGTGTTATGTTAATTTTCTCTTGGGAAACTTTATGTAGGAACCAAAAATAGTATACGTTTGAGAGGAATGAGCTAGCAGTTATCTACTCCATAATAGCATACTCTGATAAGAAGTCTAGGTGTGATGATAGACCCCCAAAAAATTAATATCTGATGAGTCTCTTGCACTTGATATCTTTGAAAAATTCAAAGATGACACCATCCCATAAAATCTGCAAAAAGGAATTAGTACAGGTCTGATACAAATAATGTTAGCATACATGAGTAAAATGCATGAGTGTCGAAAAGAATTGTGTGCCAGTCTAGTTGTGAATGCTTCTAATCGTGAATACTGATAAACTGTAGTTTTCATATACTATGATTTCATATTGCACATTACTGTATGTAAATGCTTTGCGTGCAAGTTCAGTTGTGAATATTACGGACAAGCTTTAGTATAGACCTATACAATAAGCTTTAATATAAAAATAAATGGGAACAAAACATTTACACTGCCCAAGGCAGAGATAAAGAAAATACGATATGATAGAGACTCAAGTAGCCATTCGGATGATAAAAAAGAAAATGCTAGTGGTTGTTTTCAAAAAAATTAATGCACGAATTGTCCTGAGCATATTGTAAGATAAAAAAAACTTCTTTTTTCTTTTTATGTTTGGCCTTATACGGCTAGGGGTCCACTACCTAAATAAGAAAAAAGAGCAACATACCACCACCGACTTAACATCACATCCCAAAATGATTGATACCCTCGTATTCTTTATAATATTCTCCTAGCTATTTAGAGCATCTACAATGTGGGAGAAAAAAATAAGAGATTTGGAAATTTTACAAAATTTGAGACTTTCAGTGGTGAGTGAAAATCAGCAAATTCTGTATAAGAATTTGTAAGCGTTCTGCAAATTTAGAGAATGGTTATAAATTCTGTAAGGGTTTCTACGAATTTCATTTGTCCGTAACAATTGATACGAACAAATGAAGTTCGTAGGAAATATAAATAATCATTTTTATTATATATATTGAGTTCTTACGAACAACATTTGTCCGTATCAGTTCCTACGAACAAATGTTGTTCGTAAGAAATGGATATTTAGTTCCTACGAACAACAGTTGTTCGTAGGAAATTAAATTACAAAATCATTTCTCTCACCACTGTGATGCTTGTACTGAACGAATGGTAACTTTCACTTTACATTTTGTATACTACCTTTTATTTCATTTCATTTCACCACTCGTGATGCTCTTACCTGCACATTATTAGTGGCATCACCTTATATCCCTATAGCAATGTACTGTATTATTGATTAAAGTGGGTTATTATAGAAACCAAGATGGAACAAAATTTCTTAGGTGTGTATATATATATATATATAAGGGCTCAATCAGGTCAAGCAATAAATGTGGATAAAAGCAGGTTTTTAATGGGGAACAAGACAAATAGAAGAAGTGAAAAGAATGTTGTTGATGGTTCAGGATTCAAACAAGCTAAAGGTTCAATCAAATATTTGGGTTGTCAGCTTTTCAAAGGCAGGAAAAAAACTATCTTCTTTGATCATATGGTTCAATCCTTGAATGATAAAATCAACAGGTGGAAATCTAGATTTCTGTCTTTTGGAGGTAGAATTACTCTCTTTTCTTCAGTTCTTCAATCGATGAATGTTTATATAATCTTTTCTCTCAGTCCTCCCAAGAAAACTAATTATTTGATAAACAGAATTTTAAGTAATTTTATGTGGGGTTCTCATAAAACTTTTGGGAAAAAGTTTCACTGGCAAAAATGGAATGATATATTTGCTCCAAAATCTGAGGGAGGTCAAGGGATTAGGAAATTAATTAGTATGGTTTCTGCCTCAAATCTTAAACTTGCTTGGGAATTCAAATCAAGTAAATCTCTTTGGGCATCATTAGTAGTGGCACATGGGCGGTTATGAGCGGTTATGGACGGGTTAAAAATGAATATGGATAAATTTGGGGGGGTCAAAAGCGGGTCGGACATAATAATTTGGGCGGGTTTGGTCGGGTTAAATCGGGGTCGGGTCGGGTTGATCCGCTTTTTTCCTCTTTTTTTTGAAAAAACAATTATTATACCATATACATATAAATATGGTATAATAATTTTGAAAAAAAATATACAAATAAATACTTGAATAAAAAAATATTTTAACTCTTAAGTAATTTGAGTTTTATTTTTGTGAGGGTCCAAAACCATTTTGACCCACAAACACAATTAATGGGATCCAAACACATTATTTTGAATGGATTATGGGCGGTTTCATCCTCAAGAGCCCATATTACCGGGGCTAGGCATCATTCATGAGGAAAAAATATAGCTCTATGCCTTTAAAAGTTTCTTCAATGTCTGCAAAAAGAATTGCTCAGGTGTGGTCTATCTGTGAAGAAAACTCTGCTGTTATTTAAGGTAATCATGTGTGGGAGCCCTCTAATTCAGGGGACTTTAATTTGTCTCCAGCATATGAAATTATGAGATCTCCTAAACTCCCCTCTATCTCTCAGTCTTAACTTATCAGCTTTTGCTTGGAGAATTCTGAACAATATAGTTCCTTTAGAATTCAATGTAAAAAATCTTGGAATTCAGATTACTTCTAGATGCTTGTGCTGCTACAATTCTGAAGAACATCTGGATCATCTCTTTATTAAAGGTTCTACTGCTAATAAAATTTGGTCTGTGTTTGGAAATCTTTTGGGAATTCAAAAATCTTTTTCAGTCAATTCTCTTATTCTGAAATGATGGATTCATATGGGATCTTGTCAGTTCTCAAAATGGATCCATAAAGTTATTCATATATGTATCTTTTATGAGATATGTCTGGGGAGAAACAAAGCCCTTTTTAATGGGATTCAGATGCATGCTGATGTTTTAATTGGGAGTATTAAGAGAAGGATCAAAAACCTTGCTCTTAACTCCCCCTAATCCTACTCAATTCTCTATATCTATTATAAAATGATCTCCTCCTGCTAAATATTTTTTAAAGCTGAACACTGATGGAGCTTGTGATATTCATGGTAACATGGGCATTGGAGTTGTTCTTAAATATGACAAGGGTTCTTTTATTTGGGGTTTATCAGATTTCATTCCACGAGGATCTATCATTCAGTAATAAGTATTGGCTCTAAAGGAAGGTGTTTATCATGGAATTTCCTTCTATCACTACACCAAAAATGCTAATCTGACACGCTGAAGGAAGGAGATTCTGGCACAGTTTAAAATCGTGCCAAAATCTGGTGCAATTTTATCGTAATCTGGTACAGTTTCAAACAGTGCCAAAATCTGGCACGGTTTTAAACAGTGCCAAATATGGGTACGCTTCATTAAAAAAATAAAACCCCAAAATTTTAAGCAGGGACCAAAATTTGAAGAGGACCAAATCATTCTAACCCCCCTCTCTCTCTCTCTCTCTCTCTCTCTCTCTCTCTCCGAGACCCGTTGCCCACCTCCCCCCTCCCTCTCGATGACACGCTGCCACCCCCACTGCCACTCTCTCTCTCTCCCTCTCTCCGAGACCCGCTGCCCACCTCCGCCCTCCCTCTGGATGACACGCTGCCACCCCCACCGCCACCCACCCTCTTTCTCCACTGTGACTTGAAATTATCCCAGCCACACCGCAACCTTTGTTCTTTCCCGGAGCTCAATCGTCTCATTCATTGTAAGGTATGTTTCAATCACATTCATTTCATTTCAATTCGTATATCGCTTCAATGGTAACTTACTTGGTGGTATTAAGATGTAGGGTCATTTTGGGGGGTTTTACAAGAACACTACGATGTTTTATGGTATTAGATCTACCATAAAGTACAAATTTAATGCCTTTGTTGTTACATTGTTTGGGATCAGGATCTATATGCTGCACGGTTCAGAAAATTGAAAAAACTAGCATATACGCAGATGATGTTTTCTGCATCTATCTATCTAATGGGTAATTATTATCTTTTGAATTAAATGCAGCTAGGGCATGTGGGTATGGTTCCTCGGCTATAAGCTTAAGTGCTGGGCAACTTGCAGTTGTTGTACCTAGCATTTACAAAGATGGAGCTGGTTGTGGTTCATGTTTTCAGGTATGCACATTTAGAGTTTTTAGTTTATAAATGTGCATAAATACAGTAAGTGTGAATTTTCTTTTTATTTGGGGGGGTTTAATCTAAATTAATTTTGCAGATGAGGTGCAAAAATGCAGGCCTTCGTAACAAAGAAGGGACTAGAGTGATAGTAACTGATCTCAATCGAAACAACCAGACTGATTTTGTACTCAGCAGCAGAGCTTTTGTGTCTATGGCTAACAAGGGTATGGACCAAGACTTTTTGAAACTTGGGCTTGTAAATGTGGAATACAGGAGGTGAGTCAAGAACTACATATATATGTATCACATATACACCCTTATTTTATGTATTTTACACCAATGACGTGACTCTGAGCATACTGGTTTTGTTTGGAATAAGTAAATACATGTTTTTGTATTTTGTGAAAATGCTTATATATATATATATGTCCAAATATTATAAATATTTTTTGGATTATCATTATTGGAACTGATCCTTTATTCGAGTAGTTCATATTCACCAGTTTTAGTTTATAAAATCACTTGAGAATGTTAACTCCATTAAGTATATTCAATGAGATTTAAGAGGAAACTGACATGTTAGAACCCCAAATGTTGCTGGCAATCAGACATCAAGAAAACATTTCCCGTAGACAATCCTTATAAATGTTTCTATTTTGTGAATATAGTGATTGTTAAAATTATGTAGATATAGTGATTGTTGTGTATTCATGTTGGGTCTTGAAGTTCAGGTGTTGTTTGGGTTATTCTGAGCTATAATTTCTAGAGCCATTGGAATTTTTTTGCATCGAGTATAAATCCTTTCTTTTTTGAGAAGCTCCAAATTATAATTTACTAATTTTCACAATATTCAAGTGAGGATAAAGTTTAACAATTAATATGGTAAAGTCAATTTCATCTTAAAATGTTAAATGTGCACTACCTGTTTCTCGCATCATTAGAGTTCTCACACATCTTTCTTCTTTGAACTATATAGCTAGAGAGACTGGTGATTCCACGCATCATCACGTTTTACTTTGAATTTAAGGTATTCTTAAGGATTCGAATCGATCATATGAGAGAAATATTATTGATGTGCATACATTGGAATCCAAACACGATCCAAATACGTATTTTGTTTTGGCTCACTGCATACATTGGAATGTGCATACATTGCATACACGATCTAATACATTTATGTGCATACATTACATACATTGAAATGCATACCTTCGAATCTTTTCGGTGTGACTCACTGACATGTCATATTCATATTGACTCCTATTTTGACCGCTCACCAATGGGGTACAATGGAATCCGAACACGATCCAACACGGGTGCGACACGTTAGCGAGTCTCACCCATTGAGTCGGAAATATGAGTCGGCATAGACAATATTATTATTATTTTATTTTTCTATATGACATGCACCTGTGATTTTCTTCACAGAGACCATTATGTAGAAAATCAATGTACTGTGATGCATGTTGTGTATCGTGTTGGAGTTGACAAGTATGATATTGGATTTGGGTTTGGCCATTTTGGTATTGTCGTTGATGATGTAAGTTTCTGTTGAATTTTTATGTTGTTGATATATATTTGGTCTTACATTTTCCCCGTTGCAAGTGAACCTCCTTATGTTTATTTTATTTTTAAATCACATATACTTGAACATGCCTTACATTATGTGAATTTCATATTCTTGATCACTGCAAATTATCCATTGATTGGCTACACAATCAATAACGATCAATGGCTATGATCAAAATGAATGTGTATATTACATAAGATGTGTATAATACCTTCGTACCATATATATAGTCGCTACATGTAAATTGATTGTGTATATTACATGTAGCTATGATCAAAATGATTTAAGAATTTTTTGAGTTTAAGCTAGGTTATTACTCGTGAGTTTAAGAATTTTATATGGAATGATTTGTGTTACAAGTAGCCTGATCAATATGAATAATTTATTTCGCCTTACTTACAGGGGGATGTATGTATGTTGCGACCTGAGCTACAAAGACGAAGAATTTGAAGTTGTTGACGTGCCGTTAGAGTCTGTAGGCTTTGTTGAAATCGACACACCGATTCTACAGGTTTGTAAATTTCTTAATGTTTATGTTCGATTGATTCATCTTGTGGTTATAATTATCTGATTAAAAGAGCTAAAACGATTAGAGAACATACATGTTTAATAAAAAAATCATTTCCCTTTTCAGACAAATGAAAATGCTAATAATTGTAATGCAAACTTGAAAATATCTAGATTAGGCTTAAAAATATTTCGCACGAGATCAATGTAACTTGTAGAAACTGATCGCATAGGCATAGGTCTTTCGGTTTGAGAATATGACGATAATTTCAAAATATGTAGATTAGGCTTGAAAACAAGTCGTTAAAGGGTGAAAACCCAAACCAGCCCCAAACGACCCCGTAGGAGGCACAAACACCTTGCACGGGACCAATGTAACTTATAGGAACTGACCGCGCAGTCCCAAGTCTCTTGGCTTGAAAGTATGATGATAATTTGCAAAAATCACACTTTGACTTGAAAACAAGCCGTTAAAGGGTGAAAACCTAAACCAGCCCCCAAACGATCTTGTAGGAGGCACGAACACCTCGCACGAGACAAATGTAACTTATAGAAACTGATCGCGTAGTCCCAAGACTCCCGATTTGAGAGTATGACAATAATTTGTAAAAATCACACTTTGACTTCAAAATAAGCCGATAAAGGGTGAAAACTCAAACCAGCCCCCAAACGACCCCGTAGGAGGAACACCTCGCACGGGATCAATGTAACTTGTAGGAACTGACCGTGTAGTCCCGGGTCTCCCGATTTGAGATTATGATAATAATTTGTAAAAATCACACTTTAACTTGAAAACAAGCCGTTAAAGGGTGAAAACCTAAACCAGCCCCCAAATGACCCCATAGGAGGCCCGAACACCTCGCACGGGACCAATGTAACTTGTAAAAACTGACCGCGTAGTCCCGAGACTCCCGGTTTGAGAGTATGACGATAATTTGCAAAAATCACACTTTGACTTCAAAACAAGCCGTTAAAGGGTGAAAACCCAAACTAGCCCCCAAACGACCCCGTAGGAGGCACGAACACCTCACACGGGACCAATGTAACTTGTAGTAACTGACCGCGTAGTCTCGGGTCTCCCGGTTTGAGAGTAGATCGATAATTTCAAAATTAACACATAGACTTAAAAACAGGCCGTTAAAGGGTGAAAACCCAAACCAACCCCCAAACGACCCCGTAGGAGGAACGGACACCTCGTACGGGACTAATGTAACTTTTAGGAACTGACCGCGTTGTCCCGGGTCTCCCGGTTTGAGAGTATGACGATAATTTGCAAAAATCAACACTTAGACTTAAAAACAGGTCGTTGAAGGGTGAAAACCCAAACCATCCCCCAAACGATCCCGTAGGAGGCACGGACACCTCGCACGGGACTAATGTAACTTGTAGGAACTGACCGCATAGTCCCGGGTCTCCCGATTTGAGAGTGTGACGATAATTTGATAAAATCAACACTTAGACTTAAAAATAAGTCGTTGAAGGGTGAAAACCCAAATCAGCCCTCAAACGACCCTGTAAGAGTCACAAACACCTCGCATGGGACCAATGTAACTTGTACGAACTGATCGCGTAGTCACGGGTCTCCCGATTTGAGAATAGAACGATAATTTACAAAAATAACACTTAGACTTAAAAATAGGCCATTAAAGGGTGAAAACCTAAACCAACCACCAGTCGCCCCCGTAGGAGGAACGAACACCTCGCACGGGACCAATGTAAATTGTAGGAACTGACCGCGTAGTCCCGGGTCTCCCGATTTAAGAATACGATGATAATTTTCAAAAATCAACACTTAGACTTAAAAAAAAAGACGTTAAAGGGTGAAAACCTAAACCAGCCCCCAAACGGACCCGTAAGAGGCACGAACACCTCGCACGGGACCAATGTAGGTTGTAGGAACTGACCACGTAGTCTCGGATCACCCAGTTTGAGAATATGATGATAATTTACAAAAATCAAACTTTGACTTAAAAACAAGCCGTTAAAGGGTGAAAACCCAAACCAACCCCCACAGACCCCTAAGAGGCACAATCACCTCGCACGGGACCAATGTAACTTGAATGACCTGACCATGTAGTCCCGAGTTTTTCGATTTGAGAGTATGACAATAATTTGCAAAAATTACACTTTGACTTGAAAATAAGCCGTTAAAGGGATCATCCCCCAAACGACCCCGTAGGAGGCACGAACACCTCGCACGGGACCAATGTAACTTGTGGGAACTGACCGCGTAGTCCCGGGTCTCTCGGTTTGAGAGCATGACGATAATTTGCAAAAATCACACTTTGACTTGAAAACAAGACATTAAAGGGTGAAACCCAAACCAGCCCCCAAACGACCCCGTAGGAGGCACGAACACCTCGCACGAGTCCAATGTAACTTGTAGGAACTGACCGCGTAGTCCCGAGTCTCCCAGTTTGAGAGTATGACGATAATTTGCAAAAATCACATTTGAATTGAAAACAAGCCCTTAAAAGGTGAAAACCCAAACCATCCCCCAAACGACCCCGTAGGAGGCACGAACACCTCGCACGGGACCAATGTAACTTATAGGAACTGACCGCGTAGTCCTGGGTCTCCCGGTTTGAGAGTATTACGATAATTTGTAAAATTAACACTTTGACTTGAAAATAGGCCGTTAAAGGGTGAAAACCCAAACCAACCCCCAAACGAACCCGTAGGAGGCACGAACACCTCGCACGGGACCAATGTAACTTGTAGGACATGACCGCGTAGTCCCGGGTCTCCCTATTTTAGAGTATGACGATAATTTGCAAAAATCAACACTTAGACTTAAAAACAAGCCGTTGAAGGGTGAAACCCCAAATCATCACTCAAACGACCCCGGAAGAGGCACAAACACCTCGCACGGGACCAATGTAACTTATACGAACCTCTGTTCTAAAAAACCCGCCTAGGCACGCCTAGGCTTGAGGCTTGGGAGAAACGCCCCGCCTTAAGATTTTGACGCCTTATTCTTGGTAAAACCCTTAAAGCGTACTTTTTCTCTAAAAACAATAATGCTTTAGTGAAACGATATCGCTTTTTAAAGATTTTTTTGCAAACCGGACCATTATCTCATCCAAAATAATCAAATAGTTTTTTTATTTGCAAATATTCAGACATATTTTTATGATATGTACAATTTTAGTATTTTAATAGCCTTGTTATCGTTAAAAAATATTAAAATATATTAAAAAGACCTAAACGCCTTTTCACGCCTTTTTAAGCCAAGGCCCGCCTAGGCTTCTAAGGCTTAAGGCTTGGCCTCCACGCCTCAATCACGCCCCGCGTTTTTTAGAACCTTGCGAACTAATCGCGTAGTCATGGGTCTCCCGGTTTGAGAATAGAATGATAATTTGCAAAAATAACACTTAGACTTAAAAATAGGCCGTTAAAGGGTGAAAACCCAAACTAGCCACCAGACACCCCCGTTGGTGGCACGAACACCTCGCACGGGACCAATGTAACTTGTAGGAACTGAGTGCGTAGTCCCGGGTCTCCCAATTTGAGAATACGACGATAATTTGCAAAAATAACACTTAGACATAAAAACAGGCCGTTAAAGGGAGAAAACCTAAACCAGCCACCAGACGCCCCCGTAGGAGGCACGGACACCTCGCACGGAACCAATATAACGAGTAGGAACTGACGCGTAGTCCCAGATCTCTCAGTTTGAAAATATGATGATAATTTGCAAAAATAACATTTAGACTTAAAAATGGGCCGTTAAAGGGTAAAAACCCAAACCATCCACCAGACGCTCCCGTAGGAGGCACGAACACCTCGCACGGGACCAATGTAGCTTGTAGGAACTGACCGCGTAGTCCCGGATCTCTCGGTTTGAGAATATGACAATAATTTGCAAAATCACACTTTGACTTAAACACAAGCCGTTAATGGGTGAAAACCCAAACCAGCCACAAAACGACCACTAAGAGGCACGAACACCTCGCACGGGACCAATGTAACTTGAAAGAACTGACCGTGTAGTCCCAGGTCTCTCGATTTGACAGTATGACGATAATTTGCAAAAAATACACTTTGACTTGAAAACAAGCCGTTAAAGGGTGAAAACCCAAACCAGCCCCCAAACAACCCCGTAGGAGGCACGAACACCTCGCACGGGACCAATGTAACATGTAGGAACTGACCGCGTAGTCCCGGGTCTCCCGGTTTAAGAGTATGATGAAACTTTGCAAAATCACACTTTGACTTGAAAACAAGCCGTTAAACGACCCCGTAGGAGGCACGGACACCTCGCACGGGACCAATGTAACTTGTAGGAACTGATCGAGTAGTCCCGGGTCTCCCGATTTGAGAGTATGACGATAATTTGCAAAAATCACACTTTGACTTGAAAACAAGCCGTTAAGGGGTGAAAACCCAAATCATCCCCCAAACGACCCTGTAGGAGGCACGCAAACCACGCACGGGACTAATGTAACTTGTAGGAACTGACTGCATAGTCCCGGGTCTCCCGGTTTGAGAGTATGACGAAAATTTGCAAAAATCACACTTTGACTTCAAAACAAGCCGTTAAAGGGTGAAAACCCAAACCAGCCCTAAACGACCCCGTAGGAGGCACGAACACATCACACGGGACCAATGTAACTTGTAGAAACTGACCGCGTAGTCCCGAGTCTCCCGGTTTGAGAGTAGGATGATAATTTGCAAAATTAACACTTAGATTTAAAAATACGACGTTAAAGGGTGAAAATCCAAACCGGCCCCCAAACGATCTCGTAGCAGGCACGAACAACTCGCAAGGGACCAATGTAACTTGTAGGAACTGACCGCGTAGTCCCGGGTCTCCCGATTTGAGAGTATGATGATAATTTATAAAAATCAACACTTAGACTTAAAAACAAGCCGTTGGACGGTGAAAACCCAAATCAACCCCCAAACGACCCCGTTGGAGGGACGAACACCTCGTACGGGACCAATGTAACTTGTAGGAATTGACCGCCTAGTCCCGGGTCTCCCGATTTGAGAATACGACGATAATTTACAAAAATAACAATTAGACTTAAAAACAGGTCGTTAAAGGGTGAAAACCCAAAATAGCCACTAGACGCCCCTGTAGGAGGCACGAACACCTCGTACAGGACCAATGTAGCTTGTAGGAACTGACCGCGTAGTCCCGGATCTCCCGGTTTGAGAATATGATGATAATTTGCAAAAATCACACTTTGACTTAAAAATAAGCCGTTAAAGGGTGAAAACCCAAACCAGTCACAAAACGACCCCTAAGAGGCACGAACACCTCGCACGGGACCAATGTAACTTCAAAGAACTGACCGCGTAGTCCCGGGTCTCCCGATTTGAGAGTATGACGATAATTTGCAAAAAATACAGTTTTACTTAAAAATAAGGCGTTAAAGGGTGAAAACCCAAACCAGCCCCCAAACAACACCATAGGAGGCACGGACACCTTGCACGGGACCAATGTAACTTGAAGGAACTGATCGCGTAGTCCCGGGTCTCCCGGTTTGAGAGTAGGATGATAATTTGCCAAAATCACACTTTGACTTGAAAATAAGTCGTTAAAGGGTGAAAACCCAAACCAGATCCCAAACGACCCCGTAGGAGGCACGAACACCTCGTACGGGACTAGTGTAACTTGTAGGAACTGATTGCGTAGTCCCGGGTCTCCCGGTTTGAGAGTATGGCGATAATTTACGAAAATCACACTTTAATTTCAATACGAGCCGTTAAAGGATGAAAACCCAAATTAACCCCCAAACGACCCCGTTGGAGGCACGAACACCTCGCACGGGACCAATGTAACTTGTACGAACTGACCGCGTTGTCCCGGGTCTCCCGCTTTGAGAGTACGATGATAATTTGTAAAAATAACACTTATTCTTAAAAACAAGCCGTTGAATGGTGAAAACCCAAATCAACCCCTAAACGACCGGAGGCACGAACACCTCGCACGGGACCAATGTAACTTGTAGGAACTAACCGCGTAGTCCCAGGTCTCCCGATTTGAGAATACGATGATAATTTTCAAAAATAACACTTAGACTTAAAAACAGGACATTAAAGGGTGAAAACCTAAACCAGACACTAGACACCCCCGTAGGAGGCCCGAACATCTCGCACATGACCAATGTAACTTGTAGGAACTAACCGCGTAGTCCCGGATCTCTCGGTTTGAGAATGTGATGATAATTTGCAAAAATAACACTTAGACTTAAAAACGGGTCGTTAGAGGGTGAAAACCCAAACCAGCCACCAGACACCCCCGTAGGAGGCACGAACACCTCGCACGGGACAAATGTAGCTTGTAGGAATTGACCGCGTAGTCCCGGATCTCCCGGTTTGTGAATATGACGATAATTTGCGAGAATCACTCTTTGACTTAAAAATAAGTCGTTAAAGGGTGAAAACCCAAACCAACCCCCAAACGACCCCTAAGAGGCACGAACACGTCGCACGGGAACAATGTAACTTGAAAGAACTGACCGCGTAGTCCCGGGTCTCCCGGTTTGAGAGTATGACGATAATTTGCAAAAATTACACTTTGACTTGAAAACAAGCCGTTAAAGGGTGAAATCCCAAACCACCGCCAAATGACCCCGTAGGAGGCACGAACACCTCGCACGGGACCAATGTAACTTGTAGGAACTGACCGCGTAGTCCCGAGTCTCCTGATTTGAGAGTATAATGATAATTTGCAAAAATTAAATTTTGACTTGAAAACAAGCCGTTAAAGGGTGAAAACCCAAATCAGCCCCTAAACGACCCCGTAGGAGGCACGAACCCTCGCACGGGACCAATATAACTTGTAGGAACTGACCGCGTAGTCCCAGGTCTCCCAGTTTGAGAGTATGACGTTAATTTGCAAAAATCACACTTTGACTTGAAAACAGTCCGTTAAGGGTGAAAACCCAAACCAGCCCCAAACGACCCCGTAGGGGGCACGAACACCTCGCACGGGACCAATGTAACTTGTAGGAATGGATCGCATAGTCCCGGGTCTCCCGGTTTGAGAGTAGGATGATAATTTGCAAAATTAACACTTAGACTTAAAAACAGGCCGTTAAAGGGTGAAAACCCAAACTAGCCCCCAAACGATCCCGTAGGAGGCACGAACATCTCGCTTGTGACCAATGTAATTTGTAGGAACTGACCGCGTAGTCCCGGGTCTCTCGGTTTGAGAGTATGATGATAATTTTCAAAAATTAACACTTAGACTTAAAAACAGGCCGTTGAAGGGTGAAAACCCAAATCAAGCCCCAAACGACCTCGTTGGAGGCACGAACACCTCGCATGGGACCAATGTAACTTATAGGAACTGACCGCGTAGTCCTGGGTCTCCCGATTTGAGAGTATTACGATAATTTGTAAAATTAACACTTTGACTTGAAAATAGGCCGTTAAAGGGTGAAAACCCAAACCAACCCCCAAACGAACCCGTAGGAGGCACGAACACCTCGCACGGGACCAATGTAACTTGTAGGACCTAACCGCGTAGTCCCGGGTCTACCTATTTTAGAGTATGACGATAATTTGCAAAAATCAACACTTAGACTTAAAAACAAGCCGTTGAAGGGTGAAACCCCAAATCATCCCCCAAACGACCCCGGAAGAGGCACAAACACCTCGCACGGGACCAATGTAACTTGTACGAACTAATCGCGTAGTCATGGGTCTCCCGGTTTGAGAATAGAATGATAATTTGCAAAAATAATACTTAGACTTAAAAATAGGCCGTTAAAGGGTGAAAACCCAAACTAGCCACAAGACGCCCCCGTTGGTGGCATGAGCACCTCGCACGGGACCAATATAACTTGTAGGAACTGAGTGCGTAGTCCCGGGTCTCCCAATTAGAGAATACGACGATAATTTGCAAAAATAACACTTAGACATAAAAACATGCCGTTAAAGGGAGAAAACCTAAACCAGCCACCAGACGCCCCCGTTGGAGGCACGAACACCTCGCACGGAACCAATATAACGAGTAGGAACTGACGCGTAGTCCCAGATCTCTCAGTTTGAAAATATGACGATAATTTGCAAAAATAACACTTAGACTTAAAAATGGGCCGTTAAAGGGTAAAAACCCAAACCATCCACCAGACGCTCCCGTAGGAGGCACGAACACCTCGCACGGGACCAATGTAGCTTGTAGGAACTGACCGCGTAGTCCCGGATCTCCCGGTTTGAGAATATGACGATAATTTGCAAAAATCACACTTTGACTTAAAAACAAGCCGTTAATGGGTGAAAACCCAAACCAGCCACAAAACGACCCCTAAGAGGCACGAACACCTCGCACGGGACCAATGTAACTTGAAAGAACTGACCGTGTAGTCTCGGGTCTCCCGATTTGAGAGTATGACGATAATTTGCAAAAAATACATTTTGACTTGAAAACAAGCCGTTAAAGGGTGAAAACCCAAACCAGCCCCCAAACGACCCCGTAGGAGGCACGAACACCTCGCACGGGACCAATGTAACATGTAGGAACTGACCGCGTAGTCCCGGATCTCCCGGTTTGAGAGTATGATGAAACTTTGCAAAAATCACACTTTGACTTGAAAACAAGCCGTTAAACGACCCCGTAGGAGGCACAGACACCTCGCACGGGACCAATGTAACTTGTAGGAACTGACCGAGTAGTCTCGGGTCTCCCGATTTGAGAGTATGACGATAATTTGCAAAAATCACACTTTGACTTGAAAACAAGCGGTTAAGGGGTGAAAATCCAAATCATCCCCGAAACGACCCTGTAGGAGGCACGAACACCACGCACGGGACTAATGTAACTTGTAGGAACTGACTGCATAGTCCTGGGTCTCCCGGTTTGAGAGTATGATGAAAATTTGCAAAAATCACACTTTGACTTCAAAACAAGCCGTTAAAGGGTGAAAACCCAAACCAGCCCCAAACGACCCCGTAGGAGGCACGAACACCTCACACGGGACCAATGTAACTTGTAGGAACTGACCGCGTAGTCCCGAGTCTCCCGGTTTGAGAGTAGGACGATAATTTGCAAAATTAACACTTAGACTTAAAAATAGGCCATTAAAGGGTGAAAATCCAAACCAGCCCCCAAACGATCTCGTAGCAGGCACGAACAACTCGCAAGGGACCAATGTAACTTGTAGGAACTGACCGCGTAGTCCCGGGTCTCCCGATTTGAGAGTATGATGATAATTTATAAAAATCAACACTTAGACTTAAAAACAAGCCGTCGAAGGGTGAAAACCCAAATCAACCCCCAAATGACCCCGTTTGAGGGACGAACACCTCGCACGGGACCAATGTAACTTGTAGGAACTGACTGCTTAGTCCCGGGTCTCCCGATGTGAGAATACGACGATTATTTGCAAAAATAACACTTAGACTTAAAAACAGGTCGTTAAAGGGTGAAAACCCAAAATAGCCACCAGACGCCCCTATAGGAGGCACGAACACCTCACACAGGACCAATGTAGCTTGTAGGAACTGACCGCATAGTCCCGGATCTCCCGGTTTGAGAATATGATGATAATTTGCAAAAATCACACTTTGACTTAAAAACAAGCCGTTAAAGGGTGAAAACCCAAACCAGTCACAAAACGACCCCTAAGAGGCATAAACACCTCGCATGGGACCAATGTAACTTCAAAGAACTGACCGCGTTGTCCCGGGTCTCCCGATTTGAGAGTATGACGATAATTTGCAAAAAATACAGTTTTACTTAAAAACAAGGTGTTAAAGGGTGAAAACCCAAACCAGCCCCCAAACGACCCCGTAGGAGGTACGAACACCTTGCACGGGACAAATGTAACTTGTAGGAACTGACCGCGTTGTCCCGGGTCTCCTGGTTTGAGAGTAGGATGATAATTTGCCAAAATCACACTTTGACTTGAAAATAAGCCGTTAAAGGGTGAAAACCCAAACCAGATCCCAAACGACCCCGTAGGAGGCACGAACACCTTGTACGGGACTAGTGTAACTTGTAGGAACTGACTGCGTAGTCCCGGGTCTCCCGGTTTGAGAGTATGACGATAATTTACAAAAATCACACTTTAATTTCAATACGAGCCGTTAAAGGGTGAAAACCCAAATCAACCCCCAAACGACCCCGTTGGAGGCACGAAAACCTCGCACGGGACCAATGTAACTTGTACGAACTGACCGCGTTGTCCCGGGTCTCCCGGTTTGAGAGTACGATGATAATGTGTAAAAATAACACTTATTCTTAAAAACAAGTCGTTGAAGGGTGAAAACCCAAATCAACCTCTAAACGACCCCGTTGGAGGCACGAACACCTCGCACGGTACCAATGTAACTTGTAGGAACTAACCGCGTAGTCCCGGGTCTCCCGATTTGAGAATACGATGATAATTTTCAAAAATAACACTTAGACTTAAAAACAGGACATTAAAGGGTGAAAACCTAAACCAGTCACCAGACACCCCCGTAGGAGGCACGAACATCTCACACAGGACCAATGTAACTTGTAGGAACTAACTGCGTAGTCCCGGATCTCTTGGTTTGAGAATGTGATGATAATTTGCAAAAATAACACTTAGACTTAAAAACAGGTCGTTAAAGGGTGAAAACCCAAACCAGCCACCAGACACCCCCGTAGGAGGCACGAACACCTCGCATGGGACCAATGTAGCTTGTAGGAATTGACCGCGTAGTCTCGGATCTCCCGGTTTGTGAATATGACGATAATTTACAAAAATCACTCTTTGACTTAAAAATAAGCCGTTAAAGGGTGAAAACCCAAACTAGCCCCCAAACGACCCCTAAGAGGCACGAACACCTCGCACGGGAACAATGTAACTTGAAAGAACTGACCGCGTAGTCCCGGGTCTCCCGGTTTGAGAGTATGACGATAATTTGCAAAAATTACACTTTGACTTGAAAACAAGCCTTTAAAGGGTGAAAACCCAAACCAGCCCCCAAATGACCCCGTAGGAGGCACGAACACCTCGCACGCGACCAATGTAACTTGTAGGAACTGACCGCGTAGTCCCGGGTCTCCTGATTTGAGAGTATGATGATAATTTGCAAAAAATAAATTTTGACTTGAAAACAAGCCGTTAAAGGGTGAAAACCCAAATCAGCCCCCAAACGACCCCGTAGGAGGCACGAACACCTCGCACGGGACCAATATAACTTGTAGGAACTGACCGTGTAGTCCCAGGTCTCCCAGTTTAAGAGTATGACGTTAATTTGCAAAAATCACACTTTGACTTGAAAACAGTCCGTTAAGGGTGAAAACCCAAACCAGCCCCAAACGACCCCGTAGGGGGCAAGAACACCTCGCACGGGACCAATGTAACTTGTAGGAATGGACCGCATAGTCCCGAGTCTCCCGGTTTGAGAGTAGGACGATAATTTGCAAAATTAACACTTAGACTTAAAAACAGGTCGTTAAAGGGTGAAAACCCAAACCAGCCCCCAAACGATCCCGTAGGAGGCACGAACACCTCGCTTGTGACCAATGTAACTTGTAGGAACTGACCGCATAGTCCCGGGTCTCTCGGTTTGAGAGTATGATGATAATTTTCAAAAATTAACACTTAGACTTAAAAACAGGCCGTTGAAGGGTGAAAACCCAAATCAAGCCCCAAACGACCCCGTTGGAGGTACGAACACCTTGCACGGGACCAATGTAACTTGTAGGAACTGATCGACTAGTCTCAGGTCTCCTTATTTGATAATACGAGGATAATTTACAAAAATAACAGTTAGACTTAAAAAACAGGCCGTTAAAGGGTGAAAACCCAAACCAGCCACCAGACGCCCCCGTAGGAGGCACGAACACCTCTCACGGGACCAATGTAGCTTGTAGGAACTGACCGCGTAGTCCCGAATCTCCCGGTTTGGGAATATGATGATAATTTGCAAAAATAACACTTAGACTTAAAAATAGGCCGTTAAAGGGTGAAAACCCAAACCAGCCACCAGACGCCCCCATAGGAGGCACGAACACCTCGCACGGGACCAATGTAGATTGTAGGAACTGACCGCGTAGTCCCGGATCTCTCGGTTTGAGAATATAACAATAATTCCTTATAGGAACTGACCGCGTAGTCCCGTGTCTCCCGGTTTGAGAGTAGGACGATAATTTGCAAAATCACACTTTGACTTCAAAACAAGTCGTTAAAGGGTAAAAACCCAAACCAGCCCCAAACGATCCCGTAGGAGGCACGAACACCTCGCACGGGACAAATATAACTTGTAGGAACTGACCGCGTAGTCCCGGGACTTCCGGTTTGAGAGTAGGAGGATAATTTGCAAAATTAACACTTAGACTTAAAAATAGGCCGTTAAAGGGTAAAAACCCAAACCAGCCCCCAAACGATCCCGTAGGAGGCACGAACACCTCGCTCGGGACCAATGTAACTTGTAGGAATTGACCGCGTGGTCCCGGGTCTCCCAATTTGAGAGTATGATGATAATTTGCAAAAATCAACACTTAGACTTAAAAACAAATTGTTGAAGGGTGAAAACCCAAACCATCCCCCAAACAACCCCTAAGAGGCACGAACACCTCGCACGGGACCAATGTAACTTTTACGAACTGATCGCATAGTCCCGGGTCTCTCAGTTTCGTATATGCAATTTTTCTTCTTGTATTTGCAATTTTTCTTCTTGAATACGATTTTTTTAAAATGACTTGGTTACTAATATTGTATATTTTTTGTGTCTTATTTTTTTTGTAGGGTGACATTCAATCGTTAGCTTTTATCCACTTGGAACGCACGAAGAAGTCAATGCTTTACAACAAGGGGATTGTTTATTTAGTGTCGTTAATATTCAGGACTCTATTTTGTGTGTTATGGCCGAGCAGGCTTTAGTAGTTTTATGGTTTAATTTTATGGTCGTGCTGGCTGTAGTAGTTTTATTGTTCACTTTTATGGACGTGCGGGCTTTAAATGGGAAGATTTCAGTGTATGGTCACAACATTGAAGTGGAATATGATTCTCCAGTAGAAGTTAAATGCCTTAATTTCAAACCCAAACCTTCATGGAAGACTAGAAGTTTCATATATGAAATTCAATCTATCATTTATTATGGGAACCTAAAGGTCTCTCATAGCTTTAGGGATGCTAATCATGTAGCGGACCTTTTTTCCAAATGTGGCCTTAAATAAATAAAAAAGGAAAATTTTATAGTATTGAAGACCTTCCTATCACGATTAAGGGAGATATTAGGCGAGATGCTTATAGGTTGCCTTATATTAGAAAGTCTAAAGTGCAATGATTATCTTCTTATGTAATGCCACTTAGAGAGGGCTATTCTCTCTAATCTCTATAATCAATAAAAAAGATAGTCTTATATATATATATGAATGTTTTCGGGGAGAAAATGAAATGTGATATATATGTAATATTACAATTAAATGACCAAGGAAAAAGGTTGATGTCTTTGAAACACTATACCAAACTAGGCGAATGGTCACGGACCTTGGCCCTGACATGGTCTGTGGGTCACAGAACATGCCCATGAACAAATCAAGCATAACCATTTTCGTGGGTTGCGGAGGAAATCTATGACCAAACAGTCGGTCACGAACCTTGTCATCGTGGAGGATGGTCGCGGACAAAGGCCATGACTGAGGCTTTACGAGGCATCCAACTGCCTACGACTATAGGTCGTGACCCCATTTAAACTGTAATGAAATAAATGGTCATGCCAAAGAACCGAAACAAGAAAACTTACAACAACTGATCACAGCTAATGGTCGTGACCCTATATAAGCGCGAAGAAGAAAATTAAAAATGGCCACGCCAAATAACCAAAAATAAAAAAACTTACAAAAAATGGCCATGGATAATGGTTTTTACCCTATTTAACTACAATGAAAAAATAAAATTGGTCATGCCAAAGAATCAAAACAAAAAAAAATCACGAGACATGGTCACGACTATAGACCATCATCCTATTTAACCGTGATAAAAAAATATGGGTAGTTTGGGTCCTGTCCTTAAAATGGGAGTCCCACGACTATGCGGTTGGTTGCTATATGTTACGTTGGATGTGTACAAGGCGTTCGTACAATTATAAGGACCATTTTGGGGCTTCTGGGGGTGCCCGCTCCGCATCATGTTTTCAAGCCTAGGTGTGTCGGTGTTCGAATTCGGGTCCTATAATCAAAATAGGAGCCCTGTGACTACACAGACGATTACAGTGTGTTACGCTAGACGCACAAGACGTGTTCATTCCACTCGAGGTGTTGTTTTGGGACCATAAGGGGTTCCCCTGGCACGTTTCAAAGCCTAACTGAGCCTGTGTTCGAATTCAGGTTCTATCCTCAAACTATGAGTCCTGCGACTTCTTGACAGGTTGCTACATATTACATTGGACGTGCACAAGGTGTTCGTTCCACTCGTAATGTCATTTGGAAGACATTGGTGGTCATGGATCATAGCCCCCGTGGCACGTTTTTAATTCTAAGTGTACCTATTTTCAAATTCGGGCCCTCTCCTCAAACCGGGACTCCCACGACTGTGTTATCGATTGCTACGTGTTACGTTAGACATGCACAAGGTGTTCATGCCCCTCCCGATGCTATTTGGGGTCGCTGTGAGTGCTCCCCAAAATGTTTTCGAGCCTAAGTGTGTTAGTTTTCAAATTCGTGTCCTATTCTCAAACTGGAAGTCTCGCGACTGCGCAATCACTTGCTACATGTTAAGTTGGACATGAACGAGGTGTTTGTGTCACTCGTAGAGCTATTTGGGGGAAGCTGGTGGTATCGGCCTACCGGTGGTACATTTTCAGACCTAAGTGTGTCTGCTTTCTAATTTGTGTCATATTCTCAAACCGAGAGTCCCACGATTGCACGACCGATTATTATGTATTACGTTGGATGTACACAAGGTGTTTGTGCCACTCACAGTTCTATTTGGGGGATGTTAGTGTTCACAGGCCATGGCCCCCCGTGGCACATGTTTAATCCTAAGTGTGCATGTTTTAAATTTCGGGTCCTCTCTACAAACCGATAGACTCATGATGGTGCGACCAACTGCTATGTATTATATTGGATGCGAACGTGGTGTTCATCCCCTCGCGGTGCCATTTGGGGACCGTTGGGTTGCCTCCCCCCGTGGTATGTTTTCAAGCCTAAGTGTGCCTATTTTTAAACTCGTGTCTTATTCTCAAACCGGGAGTCCCGCGACTGTGAAACCTGTTGCAACGTGTTACATTGGATGCCCTCGAGGATCTTGTGCCACTCGCAGTGCCGTTTGGGGCCTCCGGTGGTCTCAGCTGACCCGTGGTACATTTTCAAGCCTAAGTGTGCCTATTTTCAAATTAGTGTCATTTTCTAGAACTTGGAGTCCCGCGACTGCGTGACTTGTTTCTACGTGTTATGTTAGATGCGCACGAGGTGTTCGTGCTACTCACACTTCCATTTGGTGGATTTTGGTGGTGTATCCCTCCCCTAGCACGTTTTCAAGCCAAGTGTGCCTATTTCAAGCCTAAGTATGCCGTTTTAGGCTTGAAAATGTGTTGTGGGTGGACCGAGACCAGCTGTGGCCCCCAAATGGCACCACAAGTGGAACAAACACCTTATGCACATATGTTTAGAGCTCCAGAGTTTCACAACTTCTTAGAGCTCAAGAGTTCTGTAAACAATACATTGATTGGACAGAGATGGCAAGTGAAATTGGGAAGTCTGTGTGCTACGATAAGCAATAATTATATAACATGTTTTCCAACAACCAAACCAATATTTATCCTGTAATGTTTCTAATAATCTCTTACTCCTTCTAACATGCTGTCCAACAACAAACCAACAACTAATAACCAAAAAAAATAAATAATTATCCCGTAACCCTTCTAATATACTATTCAACAAAAAACCAATAATCAATAGATATCAAACAACCAAACCAAGCCAAACCAAACCAAACCAATAATTATCTCGTACTCCTTCTAACATAATATCCAACAATAAATTAACAACAAATAATATCCAACAACTAAACCAAACAAAACCAATAATTAACAAGTACTCCTTGTATCATCTAGAAGATTTAAAGACAATGCATATCAATTATATTACTACTTCAGTTTAAGTAAAGAACATCTTGTTCATGCGATTAAAGAAGGCCATTAAATAGAATCTTCTGAATATGTGATTAAACCAAATTAATCCCGAAGCCCTTAACATATTCTTGTGCATGTACATTTGCTGATTAGTATTTATGATATAATATTCATGAAATAAAGCTAATTTAACTTCATTTTTAAAAGACTACATCAATAAAACTGATCAACAAATGTATATGTACTGGAACACGTGGAAATTGAGTTGGGTCAATTTGATCCAATCACAATCTCAAATAACTCTATTCTTAACCCAAGCCTCTTCTAAAAAATGAATAGGCTAAAATTTGTATATGTCACTGTAGTCTTATTACACACCACACATGAATTAAATAAGAAATGTTTTGAATTTTCATAATTGAACATACATAAATCATATAAAACATTAGTAAAACTAACTAAACATTCATACATCTAAGTATAATAGGATACAAATAATATTGACAATGATAAAATAATTTTGTATACTCAATCTTGTTCTAAATAAACTTGATTAGTTTCTTTGATACAATATTCATAAAATAAATCTAATTTAACTTCATTTTATGAAGGTTGAATCAATGAAACTAGTCAACAAATGTATATGTACAAGAACACATGGAAATTGAGCAGGGCCAATTTGATCCAATCACAAACTCAAATGACTCTATTATCAAACTTAGCATCTTTTGTAAATGAAAAAGGGTAAAATTTCTATATGTTATTGTAGTCTTATTACACACCACACATGCATTAAATAAGAAAAGTTTTGAATTGTCATAACAAAACATACATAAATCATATTAAACATTCGTAAAACTAACTAAACATTCATACATCAAAGTAAAGTGCTAATACAATGTGAATATCATAATAGGATACAAATAAGATTGATAAGGATAAAATAATGTTTTAATACTCAATGTTCCTTTTAATCAACTAAAAGATCCTTTAAATTAGGGTTGTCATCAAGAGAATTGGAACTCTTTTGGAGCCTTTAATGCGTCTACGTAAGTAGTCACACCCTTTTGTGCATGCACAACAATAGATTAATTCTCATCGTTTATGCACTTCGAGTAGAATACCTTCTTTATGTTCTAAAAGACTTAAATAAAAGGCTCGTCGACTGTGTGATCTTTACTCTTCAGCTTTGATAAATCTACCATAATATGTATGGAGTGAGGATCAACTTTGTAAGCATTTGTAGTATCCTCCACCATTAACCAATCACAGTAGAATACGATTTCTATGATATCTAAGTAATCGAGTTCTAGGATTTTTTGGATTATCCCATAATAAGTTAGCACCGTATCCTTCAGATTTTCATCACTTTTTCTAGAAATATTGGTGGTGAGGTCAGAAATTGATATTGCACTATTTTACGTCAAAAGATCTTGGATGTGAAATGAAATCAAAGTGGGTGGTGCATAATTTCTTAAACTCTTTCGTACGAAAACTAGAACCTTGGAAGAGACATCACCTCTTTTTAGAAGACGCATTTATTAATGAATTTGTATGAGGGAATGTTTTTACCACACGGAATAAATAACAAAACACATAATATGTGAAATTACCTCTTTTGATACCCATGTCCTTAAATCACATGTCTTGCAATTTTTCCTTTTATTTTAGGCAATTTCATTCTCGTACGTCCAACCGGTACATTGTAGAGTTTATATCATAAAATATAAAATACATATAATCAAAGAAGAAGAAATCAGTAGATGCTCACTCTCTAGTCTTCGACTTCATATTGTGATACGAAGACATAATGAGTTGTTTGCTCATATTGTAGATTTGTAAGTTTCACCTCTTTAGGGTTCCCAAATGGTGATTCATGCTCAAACTCGTTAGGTTCCTCTATCACTCATTCTCCAAGAGGATTATACCTCCTCACCTCTTATTCTGTCATATGTTCCCTAGCGTATAATGATGATTCCACATTTACATATTCTTTAACAAATGACCCTCCAATTACGTGTATTCTTTACGTAATCTTTAAAAGTTTTCATCAAGATCTCAAAAAGGATACATCTAATGATATCTAATAGTACCACATAATAAAGCTTCATAGCGTAAATGTACAAGTAGGTGGATCTTGATATTGAAGAATAATGGAGGAAAATATTTCTCTAATACATAGGTTGCCTCAACTAAAGTTGATTTTGCAACTTTAATGTTCTTTTTTTACCACTTTTGCACAAAGTAGGTTAAAACACAAACCGATTTTCATAATTTCCCCATGGAGATCTTTGTGTTTAGATAAGCAATGTCGAAATAACAAAGGGATTAATTGGATGATTACGTGGCAGTCGTGAGAGTTACACCATTTTCAATCATTTTATTAGTAGCTTAGTAGCCTATGTAAATTACCATAATAGTCGGTTGGAGTCTTCAAGTTGAACATCATATCTAAGAGGATATTCTTCTCACTAGAAGCCTGAGAGAAAGCACTTGGGGGATACAAATTCTTCCTGTTGTAGGATCGCTTTTTACATACAGTTTTTTCTTTATTTTCATATCTTGTAGATCTCGACAAACCTGATCTCTATCTTTGCAACAACTTGTAATATTTTTAAGATTTGTCCTGGTTGTTCTTATAAATCACATATATAGGACATTATCCTTCTCTTCATGATCATTGCACAATATGCAATCATACTTGCATGCATTAATAGATTTCTATTTCAAAGCCAAACCCTTCAAGATCTTCTTCATGGAAGGATAATTGTCTCGTAACGTGTTCTCTTTTGGGAGAATTTCTTTAACCCACTTAAGAATTTTGGTTACCAAATTGATTCTTCAAATTATACAAACTAATCATTTCATATAATACCGAGTGATCTTAATTACAATTTTTATACAAAGGTTTAGCCGCATTGGCTTTCAACCGTATGTTTTCCCGATATCCTAGTAGTTCAGCATCAAATTGTTCATTTACTTGGTCATAATGTGTACTATCGATATCCATAGGTTTGAGGTATTAATGGATATATACTCTGTAAGCATCACCAATTAAGTCGGTCAATGGATGATGTGTTGGTGAATCATGTACCACTTCCACTCATTTGGGTTCCATTAAGTGATTGGGTACCGACAATTCTTTCGGAACATAAGGTATATTTTTTTCACAATGGTATGACATAACTTTTCCGCTCATACAATGGGTGCACGGACACGGAATCATATCACTTTTAAGAAATTTGGAAGCGTATTTAATAAATCCTTGGATGCCCTTTACATGATTATTTGTTTTTCAGTTAGTCTCTCCCATCCAATATTTGTATTGTGGAAAATCTCGATTTAATAATCTTCAAATTTCAGTCATGTGTTAATAGGTTGTAACAAATGTCATATAGCATACAAGAAATTAATATAATTGTGGAAATATTATTACACTTGGAACCAAAAACAATATTCTTACAATTGAAACAAAATATTCTTACAACTAAAAAAAACATATTTTTACAACTGAAACAAAAGAAAATATTATTAGAACTTGACCAACAGATAAACTCGCCAAGTAATACAAGAATCTGCATAATTACTGATTTCCCCCCCTTCCCCATTATCTACGTTCACTGGTACATCTTCGCAGCCATTGTATATTTAATCAACCATTATTTAAGCCTCACCTTTTTTGCAAAGCTTGGTGATATACTAGAGTTTCGACATCTACATAGATGAATGTGCACACACCAAGAATCCTTGTACTGGCTCATCCTTGACGTAGTATTGCTGGCCATAGTCATCGTGAGTTTTTGACGATGATCCAAGTCTTATGACTTATGGAGGCACGGGGAAGGGTAGAGTTGTAGGAGGTGGCGTTGAGGAGGAGAGTGCTGAAGGAGATGGCATTTGGGAGAGGAATGTCGAAGGAGGAAACATTTGTGTGACACCCCCCTAATTAAATATCGGGTGATCAGTTCTTTATCAAATTTTAAAATAGAATGTTCGGTTGGTTCATTCTTAGCATCACTGTCGAAAAACATTAATTTTAACAATAACCAAATTTAAATTAACATGGTGTCAAAATACTTTTTCCTTTTTTAAAATTGTAATAAGAAATCTTTTATTTAAAGTCCAAGAATCTAAATATAATTCATTCACCATTTAACAAGGTTAAATAATAAATCTGAATTACGTATTGAAATAAATATGACTGGAATAAACCTTCCAGTTCAAAACCTAAATCCAAGAATCACAATAAACCAAATCCAACTAGAATGAATAGAAAGAAAACTAAATACAATCTCTGATAAAATTGTCTAAGGAATGGGCGACACATGCCCTAAATGATGAGTCTAGATGAACTGAGAGTAAATATAGGAGTGTCTATAGCAAAGACCTACAGCTTTCGCATCAGCTGTAACACTCCAAGAAAATGAAGTCTCTAAATCTGGTGACCCTTTGGCTGAGTACCTGATATAATACATATATATTTATATATAACAAGAGAGAAAAGAAATGCCTGAGACGGATCAGAGCCCGTTGTGTAAAAATATGTTTTTACAAGTATTTAAAAATGCCTTTAAGAATGTATTATGCGCATGTTAGATTCCTTCTCTCACGTGAAGATCTCACCTCTCTTCTATCGTGCACTCCTAACGCATCTTCTATTTGGTACTAGTAACTATACCCAAGCTAACTAGTCTATGTTACTTAACATTTTCTACATCCAACCATCGTATTTTTCGTATCACCCATACAATACCCCATAAGTAGTCTATCACATGTAACTACCTCTCACATTCACTATGAATATTTAAGTCTTTATCTCATTAAGATTAAATTCATTTGTCTTCATTACCGTAACTACTAGTTTCTCTAAGTAGAATTTCTCATAATTATACGTATATATATATCAGTCATGCACCCCCAGTTTAAATCCCATTAGTCCGATTAATAAAATAATCATGTACCCCCAAGTTATCACCCATTACTGCGCTAAATGAAAACATTACACCCCCGGGTTATCACCCTTTAGTGTATTAACCAACATAACCTTGCACCCCCGGGTTATCACCCATTAGTTCACTTAACAAAAATATTAACGAATAGGTATACACACATCCTATTAAAGTTTATAGGTATTCTCCCAACCTATTTGCATACTTACTATACGTATTGTATTCTCATTGTTACGTATTGTATAAAATTATTAGATTACCATGACTCTCTAGTAATCTTCAAAGTAATTCCTTTTTCCCGAAATATTTAAAGTATAAATCTCACACACTTATTCGAATACCTATCTCGTTTTAAATTTTTAATTGGCAGTTTCTCTCACTCCAATAAACTAAAAATTCCAAAACTGGAAAAATTCCTAAAATTTACCTCGTCACTCGAACCAGATGGCAACATCGTTTGAACAACTTCCACGTGTTGCTCGAGCAACTTCGCGTGAATGCCTATCTCGTTTAAACGACCTTCACACGACTTCGCGCGAGACCTACGATTTCATCTTCTTCCACAAAATTTCAACGTTTTTCCACCATTAACACCTCTAAAACCTCTACTGTTCATTCCCAAACACCCAAACAGAAAACTCAATCGATGTTCTAACATATTTAGGTGATTTATAACAACCTAGAATCATTAAATCCTCATCATACATCAATTAAATATGAAATACCCAAATTTATTTAATAAGAACCCTAGTTCTTAATTTAAGAGCATAACTCCAAATTAAACCCAGATTTGTTCATGGAAATTATCATAAATTTGTGGATAACATCCTATCTACACAAAGGAATTTAATCTCTTATAATTTCAGACCCAAATATGAATCAAATCATCAAGTTTTCATCAAAATTCAATCTCATAAACTAATGTGTTATCAACTACTCTAATCATGAACATAATTATTACAAAATCACGCAAGTAATAAACACTTACCTCGAATCAACCGTCTGATTTCTTAATATTGTTGGTATGGTTATGTTCCTCTCATTCTGATCTACACGATGGTGGTGGTGGTTGTGCGAGGTGGTGCTAATTTGGGCCTTCCTTCTTGGAATTTGTTCTCCCTCACAGCCTCTGTGGTCGTTCCTTAATTTTGTATCTCTCAACCCTAATGAACCTCTCGTGTCTGATAAAATAAACTCCCAATTTTCGTCCATTTAATTCCTCCAAAAATCAAAATTACAAAATTACCCCTACGGGGTGCCGGTTTGGCCTAAAAAACTTCTGGAGTCTAAATAAAATAATCGGGTTGTATTTTCGGACTATTTCGACCCTTTCGAACTCAACAGTGCACTCGAAATTACCATACGAGTTACATAAAAATAGTTTATATTTATATTCCGTTCAATTAGTCTCAACACGACTCACATGCGTGTCCCGACTTAATATACAAAACTGTCGTATTTTTCCTCTCGATAATTTATCCGATTCAATAATTCCATATTACTTATTCACTTAGTAATATTCAATAATTCTCATTAATAAGTATTAACCCTTGTCACTCTAGTTAATAATTATTTTTAAATACGGATTAATTTTCCAATTAATTCTCGCATATTAATTTAATTAATCCCACAATAATAATTAATCACATAATTATTTAGGTTCTAAAAAATACGGGGTGTTACATACTTCGCCCCTAATAACGGAATTTGTCCTAAAATTTGGAAAGTTAGGCACACCTGGTACAAATAAATCTGGATATTTCTCATGCATATCCGCCTCTCGCTCCCAAGTGGACTTCTCCACATTGTTATGCTTCCACTGAACCCGCACAAGTGGAACTACCTTTGACCTCAGTCTCCTCTCACTGTGATCTAAGATATCCACTTGCCTCGCCTCAAAAGAACTTTTGGGGTGCAAATCAATCTCCTCTATCACGATGTGAGTGTGGGCCAAGTCATCCCGAAGACACCGCCTCAATGATGATATGTGAAACACATCATGAACACGGTGTAAGTGTTCCGGCAATCCAAGTCTGTATGCTACCGGCCCAATCCTCTTGATAATAGGAAATTTCCCCACGTATCTCAGAGACAACTTCCCCTTCTTCCCAAACCTCATTACTCCTTTTATAGGAGATACACATTGATAATACACAAATATTGCGTATTTCATCTCTCGAACCTATGCATTTTAGCCCCCTCGGGTGCCTTAATCTCTATATTTAAGACCGTTAACCAGAAAACCTCAGTTTATATTATTAACATGCTATATGAGGTATAATTGGGCTTTTGTAGGTATTTAGGTACTAAGTATGGAGTTCGGACGCATTCCTCTCAAGTTCCATACGCAATCAGACGTTCAAGGGCAATTTAGTCAATTCACATTTTAGGCACTTGGCCCATCATCTTCACAGAAATTGTATCCCTCCTCACAAGCTTCGTGTGCCCATGAACGGTGAACGATTAGGATACCTAACGAATAAGTTAAGGCACTTTTTACATAAGAAAAAAATATTGAAACCAAAAGAGGGGAGAAGAGAAGGAAAAGGGAATGCAGGGGGATCACATATGCTTGATTGATCGAACGATCAAGACCCGTCGATCGATCGATCCTTCATATTTTACCATCGAGCTGAGACAGTGGGATTGATTTTTTGCCATTGATCGATCGACCAAATGGGTCGATCGATCGATCCCCTATTTTTTTTGAGATATTTTTCTTTTCTTTTCTTTCTTCTTTTCTTTTCTCCCAACTTACTACATAACAAAATTTTGTTGTAATATCAGATATACTTACTTTTAGAAGACATTTTAGGTTATGGTTTGGTTTTGAGAGCTCATCGTCTTCTCTTCTTGGGGTGACATCCATTTGGTTTTGTAAGATTGAATTATTCATTAACATCTCCTTTAATATAGTTTTGTTCTTCATTTTCCTTGCCTAGATAATAAGTTTCATGCTTTGTTAATTAGTTTACTTGATTTATTTCTTTCTTTCCTAGTTTAATTAATATAAATGAGTTTAATTCATGTATTACCCTTAGATAAATAGGGTCAGGATTTCTTTCCTCCATTAACGGGCCCCGAGCTCCGAAAATTAGGTTTTGTGCAAAATTGCGTTTAATTGAACCTGCGCGAATTAAAGTCAGATTATTATGCATTTAAGTTTCTCTGTCACGCAACGTTAATGTTTATAGAGATAATCCGAGTTTAATCCGTGTGTGACCATTTTCTGTTAAATGTTTAATCTCACAACTTTGGATTGAATTCCTTATTATGTGATGTTTATGCTTAATTGATTGTGTCGGTTAAATTGCTCTCGAGCCAGAATCATGATTAGTACTTGTTTCGATCCGTATGGTTGGATGTTATCCCGATCCTCGCTTTTAGTTTATTTACACTTAACTTCCCTTTTCTTTTATTTACTAGCGCACATCACCCTTTTTCACTTTTATTCTTGAATTAATAATCCAATTAAAATCTGTCGAACACTCCCTGTGGATTCGATACCTGACTTACCGTTATATTTGTATCACAAGTGTAGTCGTAACATAGGTTTGTTTTCTTTGAGTCGTCGAACCGATAACAACGATTTGCGTATTATACGACGCACGGTTTCGCGCTCGACCAAAATGGCGCCGTTGCCGGGGAATGTTTTGTTATAGATTGTAATTGTCTTATTATTTCGTAGTATTTTTTATTTTGTATTATTTGTTTTAACCTTTTTAGCAGGAATTCTACATTTGAGCGCCTAGAAATTCTTGAATTTTGCCCTGTGCACATCATCTTTGTGAAAATAGCCATCTCGAACCTTTGTTGGGGTAAGCATGTCTTATTCCAATCCTTTCGGTAATCATTATGATAATTCTCAAAATCTACGAACTCCTATGACTTTTGGTCAATACTTAGAGTCCCAAAAAATTGCAAATTCAAACATGACTTTGGGCGTGTATTACAAAAGTCAAGCTTTGGAGTGCATATATTTTGAGGATGATCATAATGATTTTGGGCCTTTACCTCCTTATAATAGAAATTTTGAAATGAATTGCAATAGTTGTCAAAACACCTATAATAATAAGTTTAACTTTTGTGCCGATAATGATTTTTAAACTCCTCATTTTCAAGCTTACGCACCTCGGCCTATGACTTTCGACAAGGGTTTGCTTATGCTTGAGAACGAGAGGTATGAAGAACTTTATCGGTAAGAACATCGTTGTTCGGAGCAAGACTTGGATTTATTATTCGAATCCGATGACAATTTCTCTTCCGAGACTTTTGAAGTTGAGGAATGTTTTGAACCAATTGAGGACTTTGGGCCTACTTTAGAACAAACCATTCGTCACATGCCGCATCATGTAATTGAGAATGAAAGCGAAGATGAAATGGATGTAGTATCTATTTTCAATGAGATGACTTCTTCTTTGGATCCCAAAGAATAAAGTTTCATTGAAAATGATCCTATCTCTTTTGAAATTCCAACTTTGAGTGATGATAACTCATCTCTTGAGTTTGAATTTCTTTCCTCCCCATTTTCATTCTTCGTTATCACACCGTCACAAGTACCCGATGAATCGGTACCTAATTTTAAAACATTCAACCCTTTCACCGATGAGGAGTAATTGCTCGATTTTCTCTCCATAATGGCATCTTTGACCTCGTGTGCGCCTCCTCCTATTCCACTTGCTAAATCTTTGGGAGAAAATTCAGTTTTTTTTGTCCCCTTGTGTATTTGTCACCCGTCCTATCCAAATCCCCCATCCTCCCTCCCAAATTTTTTATTAGGGATGGTTCACCTTTTCCACCACCCACAGCTTTCCGTTGTTTGAACGGAATTCCTATATTTCGGGAGGCATGCATGAAAGCGAGGGACCACCGTTGATCCCCCAAAGTCAAATTGTATTTTGGGTGGACCCTAAAAAATTTAGAATTCTAGTGTATAGTTAGTTAGGAGTCTAAATGGTAGGTTGTACATAGTTAGCTTTTTATTCTTTCTTTCTTTTTATCTTTTCTTTCCTTTTTAATTTAGTCTAGTGTAATTAGTTAACTTTTTGTTATTTGTTTTTGCTATGCTCGGTACTAACTTGTTTTGTAGATTCTTTGAACTTGTTCTTATGGGGATCGCTCCACTTTTGGGTAATATCGATATTTTCCTTCTTAAATTGGTTTTTAATTAACATTGAGGACAATGTCAGGTTTTAAGTTAGGGGGTGTGGGATATTCTATCCATTCATTGGTAGTGTCCATGTTTTTGCTCACATGTTAGTTACTTAGTATGCTTTTCTTAGAAAAATTAAAAATTTTCAAAAAGATTTTCTTTCTTTTTTCTCCTTTTTTGGGCATTTTGCCTTTGTTTTTGATGATAAATTTTAATAATTTCCCGATACATTTGACAATTCAATGATGCATGTTCTCGATTTTAGAAGTTATTAGACTTTAGTCTCAAATCATTGATATTATGAATAACTTCATGAATTAAACTTTAAACCCATGAGCACATGCACTTTTATCGTTCTATTGATTTGGTTTAAGATTTTTATAACTCGATAATCTTTTGTTGCATTGTATATAATTACACCGAGTAAGCTTTGTACCTTTCGTCGTTTGTTAGTGTATACACTATTCTTTTATCATTGAAAACGTTGAATTCGTCGGTAATCTTTCTATTCATTCATTTGATTGTTCATTAATTGAGTTCATACTTGAAATGTTTTACTTGAGCATGATTTTCATATATTGTTTTGACTCGAGAATTGTGTAAACTTTTGGAAATGATCATAGGCATTCTTTGTTATATCACCCATATTGACCTCGACCTCACCTTATATGTTTACCCTCGTTAACCCCATTGAGCCTAAATATTAGCCTTTTGTTTCATAACCCAAAATCCCATACCAACTCTAAATTGGAGTTTTAGCCCATAAATACACTTTCCATACCTTTGTTTGGATTGTTACTTGGGACTGAATGATATTGTTGTTTGTGGTTGCAATTTGAGCATCAAAAGAGTGACAAAATAAGAAAGTGTAGTGAAAAAGAAAAGAAAACGAGAAAGTTGAGAACAAAAGAAAACGTGAGAAAAAGAAGAAAAGAAAAACAAAGAGAAATTTGTATATATTGTCTATAGTGATTCAATAATCCTTGTTACTCTCCCGATAATTTTATCTAATGCTCGTTTGAAAATCAATTGTCCAATTTTGAAATTGCCCACTTCTTCCAATTATCCCGAGTTTCGTCCCCAAACACCTTTGAATCCGTATATACATCTCTTTCATTTCGTACCCTAACCTAACCTACATTACAACCCAATAAAGTCCTATGTGATCTTAAGTAGATGTAATTCAAAGGTTTAAATTGTTTTGATAATCTGTGAAAATGCATTTAGCCTATTTTATATGTGTGGTACCTTTCACTGAGATTACAATTTTTATTTTCTATATAGTGTTCTTCAATTTTGACATGTGTGCGCCTTAGTTTCCCTTTACATTTACTCCTTATGCCCGCATGTCATGTGTGTTACCTCCCCGTTTCAAGTGAATTCATTTGATGAGTGTAATGCCCGTGAGGATTGACTTATATGCATGATTTGATATTTAGTATCCGATTTATTTAAGTTTTTGACAAATCATATTTTTCGTTTGCTCACTCCCCTCCCACATTTTAAAGTTTCAATTCATTGAGGTGCATTCGATAATGTTAATAACTACGGACTTTTCACGTGAATTCGTTTACTGTGCTAATAACATGTTGAAATATTATTCGTGTTGTTGAGTTTGTCGCATGTGATTGGGCATATTTTGAGGAAAACATGTGATGTGTGGGTATCATCCCTGAAAATCCTCACCGGACGACACTTATCCGCTAGGGTAACCTAGGGGTTTAACGTCTTATTACATACGCTAAATGCAATCGAATTGCCCGTGAAAATGGCCTTATGATTTTATACCATATTTTTGTACTTCTCTTGCCTTTGGTTTACTTGTAGTTCTTCTTGCATCCTATTTCATTGCTAGGGACTAGCAATGTGTAAGTTAGGGGGTGTGATAATACGCAAATATTGTGTATTTCATCTCTCGAACCTACGCATTTTAGCCCCCTCGGGTGCCTTAATCTCTATATTTAAGCCCGTTAACCATACAACCTCGCTTTATATTGTTAACATGTTATATGAGGTATAATTGGGATTTTGTAGGTATTTAGGTACTAAGTATGGAGTTCGGACGCATTCCGCTCAAGTTCCATATGCAATCGCATGTTCAAGGGAAATTTAGTCAATTCATATTTTGGGCACCTGGCCCATCGTCTTCACGGAAGTTGTAGACCTCCTCGTAAGATTCGCGTGGCCGTGAATGGTGCACGATTAGGATCCCTAACGAAGAAGTTATGGAACTTTTAGCGGAAGAGAAAAATAATGAAACCAAAAGAGGGGAGAAGAGAAGGAAAAGGGAATGCAGGGGGCTCCCACCTTCTTGATCGATCGATCGATCAAGACCCATAAATCGATCGACCCTTCACATTTTTCCATCGAGCTGAGATAGTGGGATTGATTTTTTGCCATCGATCGATCGACCAAATGGGTCGATCGATCGATCCCCTATTTTTTGAGATATTTTTCTTTTCTTTTCTTTCTTCTTTCCTTTCTTCCAACTTACTATATAACAAAATTTTGTTGTAATATCAGATATACTTACTTTTATAAGACATTTTAGGTTAGGGTTTGGTTTTGAGAGCTCGTCTTCTTCTCTTCTTGGGTGACATCCATTTGGTTTTGTAAGATTGAATTATTCATTAACATCTCCTTTAATGTAGTTTTGTTCTTCATTTTTCTTGCCTAGATAATTAGTTTCATGCTTTGTTAATTAGTTTACTTGCTTTATTTCTTTCTTTCCTAGTTTAATTAATATAAATTAGTTTAATTCATGTATTACCCTTAGATAAATAGGGTCGGGATTTCTTTCCTCCATTAACGGGCCCCGAGCTCCGAAAATTAGGTTTTGTGCAAAATTGCGTTTAATTGAACCTGCGCGAATTAAAGTCAGATTATTATGCATTTAACTTTCTCTTTCAGGCAACGTTAATATTTATAGCGATAATCCGAGTTTAATCCGCGTGTGACTATTTTTTGTTATATGTTTAATCTCGCAACTTTGGATTGAATTCCTTATTCTGTGATGTTTATGCTTAATTGATTGTGTCGGTTAAATTTCTCTCGAGCCGGAATCTTAATTAGTAGTTGTTTCGATCCTTATGCTTGGATGTTATACCGATCCTATCTTTTACTTTATTTAGACTTAACTTCTCTTTTCTTTTATTTACTAGCATACATCACCCTTTTTCACTTTTATTCTTGAATTAATAATCCAATTAAAATCTGTCGAACAGTCCCTATGGATTCGATACCCGACTTACCGCTATACTTGTATCGCAAGTGTAGTCGTAACTTAGGTTTGTTTCCATTGAGTTGTCGAACCAATAACAATGATCTGCATATTAAATGATGCCCAATTTCGCACTCGATCACACGTAGTAATACTTGGTCCCCCACGCTAAACTCTCGAAAGGACAGCTTCTCATGGGCGTAGCTCTTCTGTCGGTCCTGGGCTAACCGAATGGGACTCCTGATAATCTCAATCCTAGTTGAAGTCTCCTGAATCACCTTTGGTCCGAGCAACTTTTTGTCCCCCACCTATATCCAATAAGCGGGAGAACGACAAGGCCTTCCATACAATGCCTCAAATGGGGCCATGCCAATCGTGAACTGATCGGAGTTATTATATGCGAACTCCACTAGTAGGAGATAAGACTCCCAACCTCCTCCAAAATTAAGGACACACATGCGTAGCATATCCTCCAGCATCTGCTTGGTGCACTCTATTTGTCCATATGTCTGTGGGTGGTAAGCTAAACTCAATCTCAACTCTATACCCATGGCCTCCTGAAAGATCTCCCAGAAGCGCGACACAAAACTCTTGTCTCTATCAGAAACGATATCCAGGGGCACCCCATGTAGCCTAATGATCTCGACAATGAATAACTGTGAAAATTGGCCCGCGGTGTAGTCTATTCGTACTGGCAGAAAATGAGCTACCTTGGTCAACCGATCCACTATAACCCATACGGAATCGTAACCCCGCGGTGATGAAGGATACCTAGTAAGGAAGTCTATGGAAATGCTTTCCCATTTCCACGTAGGTATATCCAACGACTGAAGTAACCTTGGCGGTCTCTGGTGGTCTACCTTTTCCATCTGGAAGGTAGAACATTTGGAAACGAACTCTGCAGTGTCCTTCTTCATCCCACTCCACCAGTACTGTCGCCTCATATCCTGGTACATTTTATCCCTTCTGGGATGTACCATAAATCTGGATCAGTGCGACTGTGTCATAACTGCGTGACGTAAGTCTTCTCCCTCCGGGACCACTAATCTCCCATTAAATCTCAAACCGCCATCAGAACTCACGGAATAGGACTCAGCACCCCCAGCTAAGAGCCGTACAATCTGCTCCTGGAAACAAATATTCGCTGCTTGTTCCTGGTTCACCCTTGTAAAAATCTCGAGTGTGAGTGACATAACAGATATAAAGGAATGGGCTACCACGTCCTGGTGTCCTAATTCTTTCCACTTTGCTCTCCACACTTCCTCTATGTCACCTACCGGTCTACCGCTTAATGCATCGAAAACCACATTAGCCTTCCCCGGATGGTACTTTATCTCGAACTGATAATCCTTCACAAACTCTAGCAACCTGCATTGACCCATGTTCAACTCTCGCTGAGTGAACAAGTATTGCAGTGACTTGTGGTCTGTGAACAAGCAAAACTTTTCCCCCAACAAGTAATGTCACCAAATACGCAATGAAATACTACCGTCGCTAGCTCCAGGTCGTGGGTGGGGTAATTCTTTTCGTGAGGCTTAAGCTTGTGGGAGGAAAAAGCTATAGACTGCTCCTCCTACTGAAGTACTCCTCCGAGTCCCCGTAAAGAGGCGTCAGTGTACACCAGATACTCTACTCCTGGCTTGGGCAAAGAAAGAACTGGCGCCGAAGTTAACTTATCTTTCAACTCATCAAAAGCCAATTGAAAAGCATCATCCCATACATACGGTACTCCCTTGCGAGTCAGATTTATCAACGGGCCCACTATCTTTGAAAATCCTTGAATGAACCTCCTGTAGTACCCGACTAGCCCCAAGAAACTATGCACCTCTGTCGGTGTCCTAGGTTGTCCCCACTCTTTCACTGCCGACACTTTGCTCGGGTCAACCGATATCCCCAATTTCGATACAACATGCCCCAAAAATTGTACTTCCTGTAGCCAGAATCTGCACTTCTAATACTTAGCATACAACTGATGCTCTCATAGGGTTTGAAGAACCTGTCTCAAGTGTTCGGCATGCTCCTCCTCAGTGTGTGAATAAATAAGGATGTCATCTATGAAGACGATGACAAACTGATCTAAGAACTCCCTGAATACTTAGTTCATCAAGTCCATGAATAGGGCTAGAGAATTTGTCATCCCAAATGGCATGACTCTAAACTCATAGGATCCATACCTCGGCAAGAAAGCAGTCTTTGACACATCCTGCTCCCTAATTCGTAGCTGATGGTATCCCGATCTCAAATTTATCTTCAAAAAGAAGGTTGCTCCCCTCAGCTGGTCGAATAGGTCATCGATTCGGGGAAATGGATATTTATTCAGTATCATGACCTTGTTCAACTCCCGATAATCCATGCATAACCTCAGTGAACCATCTTTTTTCTTTACAAACAACACCGGAACGCCCCAAGGCGAGGTGCTCCTACGAATGAAGCCCTGTCCTAACAGCTACTCTATATGATTCCGTAACTCCCTCATCTCCGTAGGAGCCATATGATATGGTGCCCGCACTATCGATCGAGTGCCTGACATCAAGTCTCTGACGAAATCAATCTCTCGACTGGGGGGTAGGCCCGGTATCTCCTGAAATACATCCAAAAACTTACAAACGACTGGAATTGAATCCAGGGGAATCACAATCTCCTAAGAGGTATCCTCCTCTATATAATACAAGTGGGTGGAAGATCCTCCCTCTGGGTGAGGCATCTCCACTAAAAACACCTCTTACCCCGGAATGGCAAAGATAATACTCCTACCGAAATAATCTATTATGGCTCTGTACGCAGCGAGCCAATCCATGCCAATAATGATATCGTGCTCATGCATATCTAACACTAGCATGTCTGTAGGTAAAATTAAGATACCAATATCTATAGTTACGCCCCGGCACATAAATAAAATCAATTACCCATTCCCAAGTGGTGAGTCTACGCATGTCACTGTACTCTCTACCGTGTTTAATAACCCTAAGGGCCATGGAAAATGAGTAGCTATAAAATAGTGCAATGCCCCAGTATCAAATAAAACTTGACCCATAATGCCATGTATAGTAAACATACCCTCAATTGCGGGTGGTGCCTGAGGTGCTCTTGCCTGGTGGATGTTATAGACACGTCCATACTGTAATTACCCCTGCTGAACTGGGGTTGCGGGAAAGCCTGGAACTGGTAGGGCAGTGGGAAAGATGGGTCTCTGGGTCTCCTGGTGATCACCCTATTGCTGAGGGACCCTGTCCCTATTGGGGCAATCCTTCTTCTTATAGCCAGTCTTTCCACAAGTATAGCATTTGTCGGCAAAATTTCCTCCCCTCTGTCCCTGATAACCTCGGCCCTGCTGGCCGTTACCACCCCTACCTTGTCCCTGATGGCCCTTCTGTCCTCCCTGATGTTGGCCCTGCTGCTGACCCTGGTGCTGGCCCTACTACTGGCCCTGGTGCTGACCCTTATGGCCTTGCCTGAAACCCCCCTGACCATGCCTGAAACCCTCAAACGAAACCTCTTAGCATAATCCCCCTACTGGGAACCCTGCCTCTGACTCTGATCAGCTAGTGCACCACTAGCACTACCTCCCCCTGACTTTCACAAATGGCTGGGCTCTCCTCCCCGCTTACTTCCCTTAGCATGGAAGCGGTTGTCCTGACAATGTAACAATGCTGCATTTAGGACATCTGTGTAGGAATGTAGGGAAAGGTTACACTGAATATGCTGATAGATCGTCCACGTCAAACCATCCATGAACATCTGGATTTGTTTCTCCTCAGTAGGCACCTCATCAGATATTATATTAGTCAATCATGTGAACTCCTCCTGATATTTCGCAACTGTCTTTCCTTCTTGGGTGAGGTCTAAAAGTTTTCATCTCATCTCAGTCTTGACGGGAGAAGGAAAGTACTTGCAGTCAAAGCGCACCCATAAATTGGCAATAGACATAAAATCCCACTCCTTTGAAGTAGTAGTGGACTCCCACCACTGTAAGTCTTCCCCTGTTAGCTTAAATGTAGCCAAGACTTGCCTCTGTACCTCGGTGCACTCATACATACGAAGGTGTCCCTGTATATACTTCTTCCACTGACTCGCCAACACTATTCAGAACTGCTTGAGACCTCTGGAGGATGCGCCTTCTGAAAGGCATCCCTGACTCTCTCCCACGCAGTATGGAAAATAGGAATAGGTGCTGGCGCCACTACTGGTGCCTGTGGTGGTGCTTGTTGTACCACTGCTAGCGCTGCATTTACTGCCTATGCACCGATGGCTTCAACTTCTATAGCATTCATCATGCCCTAAGCTGGAGTTGGCTGTGGCTCTGGATGAGATTTCTTATCCTTGGGTGCACTTCGAGGAGGCATCTGAGACGAGAAAGAAGTTTATTAGTCCAAAGTTATCATAAAATCTCAAATAGCTGAAGACTCGATTGCATAAACAAGAATACAACAGTCCTAAAGATAAGGCTATATATCAAAGGACGCTAAGCTCAAAGTAAAGTAAGTCGTACAGATCTAAAGGACTCTAGAACCTGATGCTCTAATACCACCTGTGACACCCCACCCAATTAAATATCAGGTGATCAGTCCTTTATAAAATTTTAAAACATAAAGTCCGGATGGTTCATTCTTAGCATCACTGTCGAAAAACATTAATTTTAACAATCACCTAATTTAAATTAAGCCAGTGTCAAAATACTTTTTCCCTTTTTAAAATTGTAATAAAATTTTTTTTATTTAAAGTCCAAGAATCTAAATATAATTCATTCACCATTCAGCAAGGATAAATAATAAATCTGAATCACGTACTGAAATAAATACGAATGGATTAAACCTTCATGTTCAAAACCTTAAGCCAAGAATCACAGTAAACCAAATACAACTAGAATGAATAGAAAGTAAACTAAATATAAACTCTGATAAAAATGTCAAAGGAATGGGCGACACATGCCCTAAATGATCACTCTAGATGAACCGAGAGTAAAGATAGGAGCACCTATAGAAAAAACCTACAGCTTCCACATCAGCTGAAGCATGACAAGCAAACTAAGTCTCTAAACTAGTGACCCTATGATTGAGCACCTGATATAATTCATATATATATATAGCAATAGAGAAAAGAGATGCATGAGATGGATCAGCGCCCAATGTGTAAAAATATGTTTTGCAAGTATTTAAAACTTCCTTTAAGCAGGTATTATGTGCATGTTAGATTCGTGCTCTCACCTGAAGATCTCACCTCTCCTCTATTGTGCACTCCTAAAGCATCTTCTATTTGGTACTGGTAGCTATACCCAAGCTAACTAGTCCATGTTACTTAACATTTTCTACATCCAACCATAGTATTTTCCGTATCGCCCATACAGTACCCCATAAGTAGTCTATCACATGTTACTACCTCTCACATTCACTATGAATATTTAAGTATTTATCTCATTAAGATTAAATTAATTTGTCTTCATTGCCATAACTACTAGTTTCTCTAAGTAGAATTTCTCATAATTATACGTATATATATAGCCATATCATCCCTATATATATATATATATATATATATATATATATCAGTCCAGCACCCCCGGTTTAAGTCCCGTTAGTGCTATTAATAACATAATCATGTACCCCCAGGTTATCACCCATTAGTACACTTAATAACCTACCCTTGCACCCCCAGGCTATCACTCATTAGTGCGATAAATAAAGACATTACACCCCGGGTTATCACCCTTTAGTGTATTAACCAACATAACCTTGCACCCCCAGATTATCATCCATTAGTGCACTTAACAAAAGTATTAAATAATAGGCATACACACATCCTATTAAAGTTTATAGGTATTCTCCCAACCTATTTGCATACTATACGGATTTTATTCTCATTGTTACGTATTGTATAAAATTATTAGATTATCATGACTCTCTAGTAATCTTCAAAGTAAATCCTTGTTCCCAAAATATTTAAAGTATAAATCTCTCACACTTATTCGAATACCTATCTCGTTTTAAATTTTTAACTGGAAATTTCTCTCACTCCAATAAACTGAAAATTCCAAAACTGGACTTTAAGAAAAATTCCTAAAATTTACCTCGTCGCTCGAACTAGATGACAACGTCGTTTGAACGACTTCCACGTGTCGCTCGAGCGACTTCGTTCAAGATGCCTATCTCGCTTGAATGACCTTCGCGTGACTTTGTACGAGACCTACTGTTTCGTCTTCTTCCCCAAAATTTTAGCATTTTTTCACCATTGACACCTCTAAAACCTCTACTGTTCATTCCCAAACACCCAAACAACAAACCCAATCGATGTTCTAACATATTTAGGTGATTTCTAACAACCCCAATTTTATTTAACAAGAACCCTAGTTATTAATTTAAGAGAATAACTCCAAATTAAACCCAGATTTGTTCACGAAAATTTTTATAAATTCGTGGATGACATCCTATCTACATGAAGGAATTTAATCTCTTATAATTTCAAACCCAAATATGAATCAAATCATCAAGTTTTCATGAAAATTCAATCTCATAAATTAATGGGTTATCAACTACTCTAATCATGAACATAATTATTACTAAATCACGCAAGTAATAAACACTTGACTTGAATCAACTGTATGATTTCTTGATATTGTTGGTATGGGTATGTTCCTCTCGTTCTGATCTACACGATGGTGGTGGTGGTGGTTGTGCGAGGTTTGCTAATTTGGGCCTTCCTTCTTGGAATTTGTTCTCCCTCACACCCTCTGTGGCCATTCCTTACTTTTGTATCTCTCAACCATAATGAACCTCTCGTGGATGATAAAATAAACTCCCAATTTTCGTCCATTTAATTCCTCCAAAAATCAAAATTACAAAATTACCCCTACGGGGTGCCGGTTTGGTCTAAAAACCTCTTGGAGTCTAAATAAAATACTCGGGTAGTATTTTCTGACTATTTTGACCCTCCCGAACTCAACGGTGAACTCAAAATTTCCGTACGCGTTACATAAAAATAGTTTACTTTTATTTTCCATTCAATTAGTCCCGACACGACTCACGCGTGTGTCCCGACTTAATATACCAAACTGTCGTATTTTTCCCCTCAACAATTTAACTGATTCAATAATTCCATATTACTTATTCACTCAGTAATATTCAAGAATTATCATTAATAAGTATTAACCCTTGTCACGCTAGTTAATAATTATTTTTAAATCCGAATTAATTTTCCAATTAATTCTCGCATATTAATTTAATTAATCCCATAATAATAATTAATCACATAATTATTTAGGTTCTCAAAAATATGGGGTGTTACAATTTGGTTAGGGAAACTTGAAGGGGGAGGAGAGGAAAAACCTTGAGATGAGGGTAAGGGAAACCTTGAGGAGGCATTGGGGTCATATAACCTTAAAAAAGAGTCACAAGTTTCCCAATTTGATTCGATAAGAATCCTGGGTTATTTTTAATCTTCTGAATTTCGACATCAGTTCTGGACTGTTGTTCCTCTTGGGTCGGCATACAATCCCTGAACGAAGAAAGTTCATCCACGAGAGGTGAGGCTTGTTTTAGGTTTGCTCCCCTTTTATCTTTTCCAAAGGTCTAGTCTAGAGCATCATTTTCAAGGTCATCAAAACGGATCGAACTTGATTGACTGTTGATGGCCTTTGTAGATTTCAACGTCATAGACAAGTGTGAAGGGAATTTATTATCTTTGTCCCATCGAGCATGAAGGTATAAGTTGGTCTGATTTGGTTGTTTACCAACATCTGGACCATTTTTTGTCCTATTCGCCCATTTATTCTTTAAGTACTCATATGATTTGGATTCCAGCCAGTGGATATCAATTTCTATTGCCCTATTTTGTTTGTTTTTCTTCCTTTGGACCAGCTTTTTGTCCATTATCTAATTCTCTAAGAAATTATTCAACTGCTCCATTGGAATTTTGACATTAGGAGGCAGTCTGTCTTTCAATGCCAAAATATCGGAGCTCGCTATCTCCTTCGAGAAATGTCTCTTTCGAAGGTTTCTCCTGTATGTCCTCAACTGTTCAGCAACTTGAAAAATAACCATATGATTGGAACGGTAGATAATTGAGAAACACTTGCAGAGTTGATCATATATGTTATCTTTAATGGCTTGATTAACCAAGTTCCAGTGTTCTGGTCCCTCGACTCCCACATTCATTTTTTCCAGGGAAAAATACTGGGTTTAAAGTTCAACACGTCATTAGTATCATCCAGAAGGTTGTTCTTGAGCAGGGAGAACCCCATGGTCTTCTTTTTATTTGGGCGGGATGTGTCGGAATCACTAAATGGGGGCATTGGAGCAACGAGAGTGATGGATGGGGGCATTGGAGCATTTGGATTTGAACTTGGTGTTGAGTTAACTAGTGGTGGAGTTGTGAATTGCTAAACCATTGGTTTTGAGAATTCAGGTTATGTACGAGATGAGGAAGCTCATCGGGGTGTCACCTCGGCACTTGGTACATTTTTGTTGTTTCCTCCCGACATTATCTACAAAAATTAAAAACCATAAGAGACTAAATAATTATAATAATATGATATTATAACTAATTAATCAAGCTTAAGACTATATATATATATATATATATATATATATATATAATATATATATATATATATAGACACACACACACACACACACCTTTTCATATGTAAGACATTACAATATGTTCAATGTGTTTGATCTCCATCCATATGGTATTAATTTTTAAAAACCTATGAATTTTTGCATGTGACCAACTAAGAGGAAGAGTATCTATGATTGATGTGTAGATATCCGTGACATGAACTTGGAATCCCATCCTTTTCAACTTGTTGGCAAGATTCAATTTTAGGTGCATACGGTGCGAGATATCACAGTCTATGGAAATGCTCTCTGTACGTAGTTGTATCCATAACGAGTAGATTTTTCCTACTTTCTCCAACAACGTAAGGAAGGTCAGGGCTACATTGGTGTTATGCATGTGAAATATATTCTTTATAGCGCCAGGTACTCTTGTTAGAGATCAACTCTAGGATTTAGAAGGTAGTTAAATTTTTTGATCTTTTTATTTCCGTACCTACAAATAAGAGTAACCTCTATGTGGCGCGCACTAATAAAAGAGTTGTATGTGTGGTCTAATTTCAGTCTCTCGCACTTTTGTTGCCAGTGATTACCCCCGTGCCTAATTTTTCCTGAGAAAAGTATACAAGGACGTGAATATGAGTCCTACAATTAAGGGCTCTAATTAATTAATAACTATTAATTCAAACATGTGAGGTATAAGGGTATATTAGTTTTATTAAGGTTTTGATTCCTAAATATCCTTCTCTTAACTCCTTGCATTTTGGATCTCACCGATGTGAAATCCACACAGCAACCCTCCATTAGTGTTAAGAGACATTTTGTTAGGGTTTATTATGCGAGAATTTAAAATTACACGTGTATTATCAATCCAAGAAATCCAACATTGTATCCAACAACCAAACCAGCAACCAATAATTATCCCCTACTCCTTGTATCATCTATGTGATAATACACATGCCCATAGTCATAATATCTCACTATAGTAGAGCCATTTATCATTAAAGATATACATTAAGATTAGGGTTTTAATTTTGTACATGATAAATTCATAAACAACAGAGTTATTAATGTGCACATGTGTTTGTGATTCATATTTAGAATAAAGAATTAAATAATTGCTAAAATTTGTTGACAATTTATATGTTTAGCATTAATAAAGACTTAAATTATATGTTTAACATTGCAAATAATTTCACTAATAATATACCTAAAAAATCGTCATATCAAGTTAACTAATGTATATATTTATTGTAAAATGGAAATAAGAGAAGAAATATTATTTGGTAACCTACAAAATAAAATTTCCTAAATATCAAATTTTAAACCTATATCTTGTTTGAAATCGCTTGGTTTAAAACAAATCAAATACACACACATATATCTAGTTTGAAACAAAATAAATAAAATACACATACATATACACACATAAATACATCCATAGCCACCACCCCCCCACATACACACACAGTACACACAGAGTACACATGCAATACACGCATACACATAGAAATACACATAATATACACAAACATATACATGGAAATACACATACATGCACACACACACACACACAAACACACACACACACACACACAAACACACACACACACACACACACACACACACACACACACATATATATATATATATATATATATATATATATGAAATATTAGGGTTTGAGTGTTACCTTTAAGATTCAGTGAAAAATTTGAGGGAAATCGCCAAAATCACCAAAAATCGCAGGAGAGAAAAAAGAGTTTTTTGGGTTTTTACACGCGAGTGAAAATGAAATTTGGGCGGGTTGGTTTTAGTATTAGGATGCTAGTCATGGATTAGACCGTGATCCACCGTTGTGACCCATTAAATATTAACACGTCAGCGTTGTCAGGAAAGAGATGGTCACAACTTCTAGTCGCGACCCACGTGCATGAATAATTTGATATGGTCATGGACCAAAGTTGTGATCCACACTGTGTGTATTGTGGCCTTGGTTATGCATATGGTCACGACCACACTTAGAGGGTATTTTGGCATAAACTTGGCAACGTGATTATCACGTCATGGTCACAACTATGGTTCGTGACCCACAGTGGTCAGGAATTTGGTTCATGACAACTTCCAAGAGCATCCATTCTCACACCGTGTCAAGGTTTATATGGTCATGGCTTTGAGCCGTGACCATTTGCAAGATTTGGTGTAGTGAAATACAAAAAGCTTTGGACTGAAATGAGGCATGTCATAGCCTAGATTTAAAACATTTTGTTCCATATTGATTTACTAATATAGTGACCCTCATTGGCATCAAATCCAATGCTAAGCATACGAAAAACTTTATACTAGTATATATAAATAAAGTGTAATAACATTGGGTTACTTTATATGTTATTGGCATGTGTTGAATAATTCTAGTTTGATCGCCTTAGTTTAAATAAAAATGAGGTAACTAAGACCTATTTAGAATTCTTTACAAAACAAAACCAATGCAGTTACATAATGTATGTATAAAAGGGTTTATCACATTCAGATTTTTATAAAAAATATTTAGTAGGTAATAGATTTATAAGTGTATGAAAATATATATCTAACAAATGTATGAATAATAATGTATGTAAGAAAAATATTAGTAGTAGGGAAGTTTGTTATTAGAAAAATAATGAATTAAATATTAGTATTTGTGTGAATAGTTAAATAAATAATTAAATAATTAATCCAATTTAAGATACGCTTTAAAAATCTCCCCCATTTTTGATAATAACAAACAAATGTAATATGGAATAGTATTTTTGCTATATATATAATTCTTCTCCACCTTTGACATAATCAAAACGGTCCATGAGAGTAAATAAAATCCCCCATATCAAATGTTCTTAATGCAACCTCTTAGAGAAATATCATAATTAAGGAAAGCATAAATTTGTGGTCTATTCATTGAGTAATAAAACAAATGATACAAAAATATACCAATTTAAATTCTCAAATTGTTGACAATAGAGCAAGATTTTTTTTTCTTTGCCTTCAATAGTAATTTTTTTTTCATTTTTCTTCCAAGGTGACTTTAATAACAACACCATCTTCATTATTTTGAGGTTAACTAGACCCGATTTCACTAGAAAGGCCAGAAGAAGTAGGTGAACTGATAAATTATACCGGGCCGAGGAAAATAAGTCCACGAGGGGGATTAACCCACGAAACAAGAGGCAGAGATTTAGAGATATCGCCGAGTCCCTCATAAATGGAACGATATTTTCTAAACTTTGCACTATTTTGGTTTGATTTTTATAATCATTCCATGAAGTCTAAATTTTGGGTTGTCTTCCAAACCAAACAACATAATGATTGAATTTGAACATGGAGAGAAAAATCATAGTGAGAAGGGAGGAAATGTAAAGTGAGCATATGAGGATATGTATATATAAGAAGGATTTTATCAAGTGTGTAGTACATGACACCAACAAAAGGACAATATTTTTTTTAATTATAAGTCATATCTAGTCATTACTTCTAGTTTAAATTTACAAAAACTATTTTATTAAAGTTTTTTTGTGAATATATCCACTAATTGATTTTCAATTTTCAAAAATTCAAGTTTGACATCCCCTTTTTGAACGTGGTTTCTAAGAAAATGATGTCTAATTTCAATATGCTTTTTTGTTAAGTGATGAATATGATTTTTGGTTAAAAAAATTGCACCTGTATTATCGTGCATGATAGGAATACTATTCACTAAATTTTAAAATCTTCCAATTGTTATTTTATATATAAAGTTTGAGCACAACAATTACTTGTGGAAATATATTCGATGTAGGGCGTAGATAATGTAACGGAATTTCATTTCTTACTAGACCATGATACAAGAGAGTGTCTGAGAAAATGAAAATTACCATTAGTATTTTTCTATCAAATGCGCATCAGACAAAATCATCATCGAAGTAACTAACTAAACCAAATGAAGTAAATCAAGGATACCATGATCCTAATTCTACTGTACCAAGAAGATATCCAAAAACGCATTAAACAGTACATAAGTGAGATTCTTTAGGATTAGCTTGAAAATATGCACATAAACAAACACTAAACATAATATCCGACCTATTAGCCAATAAATAAAGTAAGCTAACAATCATACCACGATATAATGTTATATCTACAGATTTTTTATTTTCATTTTTGTCAAATTTAAATGATGTACTCATAGGGGTTCCAAGATGTTTAGCAATACGTAATCCATATTTCTTAAGAATATCTTTAATATACTTTAATTTGTTTATGAAAATACCATTTTTATTTTATTTAATTTTTAATGCCAAAAAGAAATTTAGCTCACCCATCATGCTCATTTAAAATTCTCTTTGTATAAATCTAGTAATCCACATAGATTTGTATAATAAGCTTATCTTTTTAATACAATTTAATTAATATAGTAGTATCCATGTTTACTCTTAAAACAATTAGCAATAAAAATCCACTTAATCTTTCGTATCATGATTTAGGTACTTCTTTCAATCTATACAATGCTTTGTTCAATTTATATACATGATTAGACAATCCATGATTTTCAAAAATTGGGGGTGGTTTCGCGTAATCTTCTTCGAAAATATAACCAATTAAAAAGGCTCTTTTAACGATTATTTGAAATAAACAATTTTTTTTATAACATGCAAATGCAAGCAACATGTGAATAACTTCTAATCAAGAAATGAGAGCATATGTTTCTTCATAATCAATTCCATCTTCTTAATTGTATACTTGTGCTATTAATCTCGTTTTGTTTCTAATAATTATTTCGGATTCGACCTTTTTATTTCTAAAAATCCATCTTGTTCTAATCATTGTATTATCTTTAGGTTTAAGTACTAAAGTCCAAACATGATTTCTTTCAAATTATTTCAATTCTTCTTGCATAGCCATTAATCAAAATTCATCATTTTCGAATTTATTTATATTTTTAGCTTCAATTTGAGAGACAAAGCAAAATTATTACACACATTTTGAATAGATGATCAAGTTAGTATACAACTAGTGGGTTCACCTAAAATTTGATTAAAAATATGGTTATATACAGATTTCCAGTTTTTAGGCAAAATATTAATATCATTTTCTCCTTAACATCTATGTCTTTATTAAGAGTTTGCATGCTACTAGACGGTTCATTGATGCTATTATTATCAATTTTATTTAAATCAAGTTTATTAACAACTTGTTCCAAAATCTCAATATCATTATTATTGTCATTCTTTATCAGCTAAGGTTCCTTTATTGAAAACTACATAAGCCTTACTATTCAAAGCATAACTAAGAAAAATACCTTCATTCGATTTGGCATCTAAAGTTTCCAATTTATCTTTATTATTAAGTATAAAGTGGTTACAACTGAAAACATTAAAATTACTAATACTAGTTCTTTCGTTTTTCCAAAGTTCATAAGGTGTGTTATATGAGCATTTTCTAATGATAACATGATTTATTATATAGTAGGAAGTATTAGCGGCTTCACCCAAAAATATTCCAACAACTTATGTTCATTAATTACTGTTCTTATCATTTCTTGACATGATCTATTTTTTCTTTCAACTATATCATTTTGTTGGGAGTGTTCTAGGTACCGAAGAAATATGCTCAAAACCATTTTCATAAAAAAAAAAGGTTCAACATTTTTGTTATCAAATTATATTCCTCTATCACTTCTAACAAATAGAATATTATAACCTTTTTCATTTTGAACATTTTTTTACAAAAGTGTGCGAAAACGTTGTGTATTTCACTTTTATGAGAAAGGAAGAATACCCAAGTAAATCAAGAATAATTGTCAACAACAACAAAAGAATAATATTTTCCACCAAAACTTGATACATTATTAGGGCCAAATAAATTCGCGTGTACCAATTCCAAGGATCTATATGTGGTAATATGTTTTTCCCTTTTAAATGATGTTTTAATTTGTTCACCAAGTTGATATCCATAAAAAAATATCCTTTACAAAATTAGTCTTACTAAATTATTTTTAGACAGTGTATGAATTAATTTCATATTAGCATGTCCAATATTTTATTCTATACTCAACTAGTTTCATTTGATGAGGCTAAGCATTTAACATTTTGTTGAGCTAAATTAATAAAATCAAAAGTGTACACATTATCATGTCTAGATGCAACAAGTAGCATACTATCATCTTTAACATTCTTAACAAGATAATTATCTGATACAAATACAACTTCGTATCCTTTATCACATAGTTGACTATTGCTAATTAAATTATGTTTCAATCCATCAACTAATAAAACATTATCAATACAAGAGTAATGCTTCTTACCAATCTTACCCACTCCAATGATATTTCCTTTGGAGTTGTAACATAATGTGACACCAGTCCTATGCCCTCAACATCCACTAGAAAATAACCACTTAGACTTGTGTGAGAGAGATCTCAAGAATACGTACCCATCACATTTGAATAACTTTTCTTTCAGTAGCTCACTAAAAAAGTACATTAAAGTACACACAGTTTGATATAAAGTAAACGTGAATTTTTTATTTTTTATTCTTGTTTCGTTTTTTAATTTTAATTTGGCATAATGTTAATGTCATTTATAGTGATAGTATCATAAGAAATGGGTATGTCTACCACAATAAGAGCAAAGAGAATTAACATGATTAGAATATTTATAACTGGTAAAAATTTTCTCATTTTTTAAATTTTATCCTATTCCCGTTTTATCAAACATCCATCTTTGATTACCCAAAAGTTTATCAAAGTTATCTATCCCATTCATAAAAAAAATTTAAGATGTGTGACAAGTATTTAACATTTGTTTTTAATTCAAAATTTTTAGATCAAGAGAGTTGGGAGTGCCAATGGTTTTTCCCTTTTTCAAAATTTTAAGTTCATTTTTCAAATATTCATTTACTAGTTTTAAATCATCATTGTCTTTTGAAAAAGAATCACATTGTGTAGAGAAACATAAATGATTCCTTCCAATAGTAACATATTTCCTTTTAAGTTAATTGAAATTACAATATAATTCATCAAAGGAATTTTGTAATTCATCATAATCATTTACTAAATCCTCATCAGCATCACTAAAGGAATGATAATTAGAGTGTACATCTTTTTATTTTGCCACGAGATAAAAGTTATCCATCTCATCATCACTTCAATCATTTTCGGAGTTGCAACTATCGAAGTCACTCCATATAGTTGGACTTTACTGAGGCTAAGAATGGACCAACTGTTAAATTTTGTATGGAAATTTCTTTTACCTATTTCTCTAGGTAATATATTATTAACAACTTCTTACCCACTTTTTTCACTGTAAAGAAATACGATATTTTATGTTCACAATTTATTTTAAACGATAGAAAGAAACAAACATTAAATTATTTATAGATATTCACGATATGTTATCCATGGTAACTGAGTTCATGAATTATGGTCAACAAACAGTACACGCTGCAAGGTACATTAGTCAAAGCTTCATGATTGCCTTATCACATTCGAATCGTTTACCTGTAACTATTCAATACCCATACAAAAAATTGATCACATAAGAACGTTTCAACGGCCAAATCCACTTTGAATCCTCATAGCCTTCTTTCCTTGGTTGTTTTCTCTTTTATCTCTTATTTCCATTTGTTCTCCTTATTGTCTTTTGACTTTGGACTGAGTGGTCTAATGTGATCAAATTCATTATAATTGTAGCATCTTGGCTCAGATTCGGAACACTACAAGAAAAATACATTTTAAGATGCTTTTATAAATTAATTTATATCACTCTAAAATGAGGTGTTGTAAATTATTTCATCCATATACTTTAACATCATTTTTCTAATTAGCCAGCGTATAAACTTTTTATTTGATCCTTATACAACGATTTTATTAAAAACACCTTAATTGTGATAAAAAATACTCCTTCTCAAGCAAGTCTATCCCCAAAAATCGTGTGAACTCCTCCACCCCACTCCTCCATATCCAAATTTTCCCTTTGACATTTCTCTCCCACTTCATCATGGCATTCGTTCAAGGAACGTGATCTCACTTAGAAACTTATCTTTAATTGGGGAAAATGAGAAGAAAAACCTAAGTCACTGAAAGTCTTACTTTGATCAGTGGTCTGTTGAAGGAGTTATGGAATTCATATATGAAGGTATGTTATCTAAATTGATGTAGTTTCATTGAATTTGTCATTTTTCATATTAGAATCGGGTTGAATCTTACCAGCGATTGGTGGAGTTCTTGTTGATGGTTGTGTCTTGTGTGTTTGGGTTCTATATCGAGGTGGTGATGTTCCGGGGGACTGCTCCTTTATATTTGGTTGTTAGATTCAATAATTAGGTACGTATTAATTGTTGAGGCATTTTGGGGTCATTTGGTATGTACTGGGGTTGTGTTGTGTAGTTTGGCATTTGCTAAGATCAACTGTGGTTATGTTATGTACTGGGGCTGTGTTGTTTTTATGGTGTCACTTGCTAGGGGTTTCTTTTTAGGTTCTGTCATTGGGTTTCGTGACATCACTGTGTCATTGTTCTGGTGACAATTGTGACCTTTTTGGTTGAGAAGTGTTGTGTTCGTTGTCCATTTATCACAGTCAGGCTTCTTTGGTTGCCTAGGTGGGTTCTCGGGTGGTACCTTGTGCTTTATTTGGTATGTTATTATTGCACCCTTAATGCTGGGCCGTGGGACTGAGTTTTTTTGTTTCGTTTGATGCTCCTGTTGGGGCCTTGTTACTGGCATGTGTGCCTTGTTGTTCTTTTGTCTATTTCCTTCATTGTGTTTGTTTGTAATGTTACTTTGTTTCTGTTGATGGTAGCAGTGTGTGCTCCCAAGGGTACACCCTCTTGTAACTCTTAGAGTATTTTTAATTTATTTACACATAACTTCCTAAAAAAAACTAAATTGTTGTATTTATCTAAACGAGTGACGAGATTGATTAGAATATGAATTTGGCTCAAGCAAAGTGTTGGATTTGATTCAACCATTTAACGGATTATAATTGGATATTAATTTGGCTCAATAGTTGCTTGACAAAAGTTCTCAACTGAGCTTATATCCATGAATTAAGTGATGTTAGTCTAGTTGCTACATACTTGTTTTATATATATTTGTGCCGAAATCAATGTTAGATTTTGTTAAGTTCCTTAATAGCTTATTAATACAAGCATGCAACTAAGTTCACACCTTATTAATATTTTGTTTTCTAGAATGATTCCTTTAGAAATTTCTTTAGGTTTATATTTGACTAGAACAATATTCTACAACTAGCTTCATTTTCTTCAAGCCTTACTATCTATTATTTGGTTTATGTTTACCTCTAATTTTTAGGCAACCAAAGAATCTCCATTTTGATAAGTAGTTGTAGTTGGGTATTGCAATAAAACCCCTTCATTATGATAACTCGTATTAAAAGAACTTAATGACTTGGTATAAATCTTAGATTTCGATTATGGTTAACTACATCATAGTAACTGGGTTCTTTTAATCATAGATTAAAAGAACTTAACGTTGTAATGATATTGGTTGTGATATGGTTTAATATGGGGGAAGTATATATTACTACCTAATTTTCGGGGTTTACTCACTATATGTTAGGGTCTGTTATGATTATTAATAATGAGATAGATTTTAAAGATAATTTTATAAAGCTAACCTTAAATAAAAATTGTGAAATATTATTCAATTGAACAAAGCTATAACTTTGATGCATATAAGGAATTAATGGTATTTTGGGGTTAAAACTCTTATACTTATTTTTCTTTATATAGTGGATTAAGCTTCCATAATATTTGGCTCATAATAGTGTTAAGTTAGATTCTCAAATATTGTAAGATGTTATATTTTCCTATTTCTGGATAAGAAATGGACATGTCTAAAACTTCTGGACAATAATTTATATAAGAGAATTAAGATTTTGACTTTGTTTTGATTTTGTTGTGTCTTTTGAAGTGTGTGAACATGTGCTGGAATGGATTTACTTAACGAAAATGAAATGAAAATATCTTTAATAATAAGCTAAGAGTCGTCACTATAAAAAAAAATCATTTATCAGTTTAAAAATTGACGTTATGTCAGAAAAATGTAAATTGACATAAATGATATACATTTATGTCAGTTTGACTTTGAAGGTAAATTTAAGTAAAATTGAGATAAAAAAAATTATTTATCTCATATTTATATATAGATGACATAAATATAACCATTATAATTTTAATTATTTTAGGCTTTAACTAAAAACTTAGATAAATGGGAAAAAGAAGTGGGGCTTACTTTTTTCCATTCCTACACCAAAATTTTCGCGTCAAATTCTTTCTCGGATCTCTCACATATACATCTCTCTCTCGCTTGCTCATACATCTCTCTCTCTCTCTCTCTCTCTCTCTCTCTCTCTCTCTTCCCTTTAGATAAATCCACCTCTGGCACCGACGAGGCTCCATCACACAGGTAAAAAGCTCACGCTTTGTTTTAAATTTCTAGAGTTTCCCAGACTAAGTTCTAATTTATGTTTGATTTTTTCTTGATTTTGTTATTATTTTTGGATTTGAATTTATGTGGATGTATAGATTGACCAAATTTGTGTATACATATGGATTTTTAATAATTTTTTGTCTAGATTGCGATTTGTTGATTCGATTTGTGTATGCACGTGTTTGTGTGTGTGTGTGTGTGTGTGTGTGTGTGTGTGTGTGTGTGTGTGTGTGCATTGATGTTCAGATCCTTCAGTGTTCTAGATTGGGATTGATATTTTCCATCACATTTAACGTGTTTTTAGTTGTTGGTCTTGTTTGATTCTAGGTTTAAAACCACTTTCTAAACTAAGTTATCAAACTAGTTTCATGAACGATTTTGGGTTGCAAACTAATTTCGATTCTAATTTTCTGTGCTTTTTGGAAATTATTATGCATAGTATCGGGTTTTCTTCTCAATTAAAAGACTCTAATTGCATTTACATTAGGATTTTTCTTCAATTTTCTTGATATTAGTAATGAATATAGATGTATTTGTTTAATTTTCTATTCATCTTTATCTATACTTAAGGTACAACTAGAGTTGTGGTGAGATCGTATTTGACATTTCTCCCTGGCCAGGGGTAACACCTATGTGCCTGCTATGGAAATGACCAAGTGGTTCAATACCAACTAGTAACTTTTTACAAACCAATCACTCCTGTCAAATTAAAAATATGGGTTATAATCATAGTAATACTTACGTAATGAATACAATTAATGATAGGTTGTTAATGATTTAATGCATCCATTTTATTTTCCCCGAGTTGGGACCTGATGTGAAGTTTTCATGTGCTTCCCACAAAGCAGTGAACAAATATAAGGACGCTAAGGCGGTATGTGGATGCTTTTCAATTTTGTAATTTTCCAATTGTTGACCTTTCATTCGTTGTCTCATTGGACGTGATCACTAAATCTGATGTCATAAATTAAGAATGAATATGTCTGCTATTCAATTCTAGCGAGTTGTTGTGGTGATAATAACTATACTCTTATATAAAGTGTGATAAACATTTGTGCCAGATGAATTTATACTAAGCTTAAAACTTGTAGGCATAGGCGGTCATTGGATTTTTTTTAGAACCAAAACTCAAATATAATAAATTAAGGAATTATGACGTTTAATATAGTTTTATGCCGCGAGGCACAATATAAACTCCCACAAAATTGAGACAATTGATGGATAGGTAGATGCGATGTCACACTGAACATTAACATTTGCCGAGTATACTTTATTTCTCCCAGTAGATATCGAACTTAAAATTCAAATCCCATATCAAGAATTACATCAACTTGATCTAGAACCACAAAAAATACTTCCTTTAGGAAGCAAAAACCCATTTCCACCAAGTCCCTCAAATGAAGAGGATTTCCCAAACAATGTCTTCACCAGATTTACACCAATTGATTGTTTAGTCTCCTTAAAACACGCGGACAACAACATTCTTGCAATAAACACCAAAACATGCAAACAAAATGTAGTTAACATTGAAATTATAACACGTAGATAAAATTGAAATGAGCAGATGTAGTTAACATTGAAAGGAGAAGATGCAGTTACCATTAAGAACATATATGTAGTTAACATTGAAATGAGCAAATGTAGTTAACATTAACTATCTGGAAACTAAAGTTCTTGAAATTCTTTTGTTTAAAACCAAACAGTCCGGTCCTATTTATATTAGTTTGTAAGAAGGTGAAAATGAATGTAGGCTTGCTTTTTATTTTCCAATCGTTGACGGTTTCTAAGTAACAAATTGGCATATACTTGGTCTTTGTATTTTTACAGAAAACATGGCAACGGTTGAGAAATGTAGGCATGCTTCTTGATGCAATTCCTCTTTCGTTTGACAGTATATGCATGTTAAGGTAAAAGGTTCTCCATCTTATTATAATAAATTGAAAAATTCTTCCAAAGGACTTTAGAGGTTGGGAATGAATTGTGCACGACATCAGTGGGGACCACGAAAGCCCCATAAGCAATGGTGAAAAGAACATAATCGCCTCTTGAGACCAAATACGTGCCTTAATCTCTACAATTTGTACACAAAATGCATTTTCATGCTCAATTGATGAGATTAGCTATTCTTCCAACCACACATGATTTTTTTTGTTGTCCATTCCATTTGTTCTCTTGGAAAGATTCTCGTTGTGTTTTGGGTAATAGAGGGTTATTGTACAAATAATAATTTGTTACTTAACACAAAAAGTATTCATACTTTGGTGACTATTGTGTTAATTTAGTTGAGAGTAATTCTATTTTTGATGAGTTTTCTTATCTCACTGACAAGGAAAAATAAATTTCATGCCATTCTTCTTTCTTGAGTGTTTTCAAAGATAGTATATGTTTTTCATTGTTCACTTTTGGGATATGAGACAATAAGATATAAGTTTTTTAAAATACAATAAATAATTCTTAATCATTAAAAAATAATTTATCCCTATGGGCCCATACTTTTTTTATTTAGTCTTGTGAAAGATTTGATATTAGTCAAGGGCGCCCATATGATATAATTTTGTTTGCAGACGATCTTGTTTTTCTATATGATCCAGGTGGAATTGGTACATTCTAGGTCAGTATTTCTCACCTCAGCTAAGCTCGCAATTCTATGTGATTATTTATATTTAACATTGTTTGTCAAGTCATTATCTCTCTCTAACAGTTCATGTAAATTTAATGCATCCCCTTCGCTGATTGCTTTTTTATTTACATGTAATAAAATGTAACTTTTCAATGCAGGAATAATTCATGTGTCCATACAAAGTTGAGGAATTTTTAAGAGTTTTGAAAGTTATTATCTACAAGAACTACGATGATCAATATAAGGTGAGAATGGTAACCTTCTTTTAAGGAGATACTTTGTTACACAAACTAATTAAGTGAGGCCATTCCATAAGAAATCGGAGAAATTAGCTAATGAAATTATTATATTAATTTTATTTTTCCTCTTATGATGTATTGATCTTGTTGTGTTAGTAAAGTTGGTTTTTGTTGGAGAATTATCTTTTCATATTCATTGTTGTGCAGAAACGGTTCAAGTTTTCAGAAAAAATGGAGAGTTATAGACTAAGAAAGTCAAAAGTAGGGGGCTTTGTGCAATTGCTTAGGCCGAGTCTCTCACTACAAGCTTCTCGGTGGTATTTTCATTATGAGGTAATATAATCATATTCTTTTGCGTCAGTATTTTGTATTTACTGTGATTTTACGCTGAAAGATACATGTTTAGTAGTGCACATTGTACATGGCTAAAATAGAACGTATAATCACTCACCTCCCTCCCACCCACATGCCCATGCATGCACACACACACACACACACACACACACACACACACACACACACACACACACACACACACACACACACACACACACACACACACATATATATATATATATATATATATATATATATATATATATATACACACACACACACACACACACACACACACAATGTACATGGTTAAAATAGAACACATAGCATGTAATGCTCCTTTCCCACTTATCAAAATCAATAACAGTGCACTATTAAGTGGATTCCAAAAAGGTGAAAGATTGGGTATCCTATGTTAATCATATCCTTGTGTTTAATGCATCCATTGCGGAGACATCTTTCTATTATCTTTATATTCAATTAGTATCCGATCCTTCAAAACTGGATAGAGTTGAATCTATATCAATTATTATCGAGTGTATCCAACAGTTGATTCAGATCAAGGCATTGATTAGGGTCTGTTTAGATCATTAATTGGTACTATGTTTTATCCTTTTCCATTTTTGAAAATATCCTTTACCGTACTCAAAAATTAATTGGTGTTAAAATTGTCACTGAAAAGAAGATGTTCAATAGATATTGTTGATGTAGTTTTCTTTCTTATGTATTATATGTTGATTAATCATTATTTTCCACACATAGTTCCCCATTCTCAATCGTCAACTAGAAGTTTTAAAACTACCATGAATTACACATTATCATGATCGACCCACTTGTTTTCCACTCGATCATGTCCTTCATATGTCAAATAACATACTCATTACTTTGATGTAGAAAATATTGTCACACATCCTTTGTAAACACGTGTGGTAATATGGAAATACGTACATGAGATCAAGTGTTTGTAGCATACGATTGATTTACAATGTTGTCATATTGAAAACTTTCGGTGTGAAAAAGAAATTCATGTCAAGTTAGGGAATCCTAATTGGGAGAAATTAACAATAAATAACCTCACTTTACTGAACACAAGTGTTTAGAAATAAATGTTTGGAGTAATAGAAGACATGAAGTATTTTATTTGAGAAATAATTCCTTTCACCATCAGTCATAACACAATACAGATTTTTTTCAGTAGAATCCTCAAATACTGTCTTCTTATTTTTTTTTTCTTTCCATTAGGTGTAGAACGATGTTTGGTGTTGTCGTTACCCCTGTTCTATTTGCCTTAGGAATGGGATTTTCTCTGGAAAGTCCTCTATACTAATAATTTTCTCTAGAAAGTCCTCTATACTAATGGTTTTATTTTCTCCAGAAATTTTGTGGGTAAGATTACTAATATTGTCATATATGTATGCCTTCGTCTCTATACTAATGGGTTTATTTGATATAATTTTGTAGATGGATAAAATGGATCACAATGACGATAGTGAGAAAGTGGGACCAAAAACTATTTTTTGAAGTGCTATGGACATGTTATCAGATGATGATAAAAAGATACCTCAGACAAGTTGATATTTATGCTCCATATTAATAGATGTATATAAATGGGAGCTGTGACTTTGGTCGCTTTGTGTTAGTGTACAACACGATGTAGTTGTCATACTGAAGGAAGTTATTAAGATACTATTTCAAGAAGGGCTCATCAAGGTTGGGAGGAAAATTTTTAAATTCTTTTTTCCTGTTTGTTTATGAGATGAATATATTTTAAGTAACATAGGTGTATTGAATGATATATGTATCGTACCCTATATGGGTCGATCAGATTCTGGGAACAATTTCTTTATGAAAGTCAATTTTTTTTAAACTTACACATCATGAGGTATGGTGGTGAAATCAAAGTTTATTTACTATTTTGTAATATTGACACATTCTTCTTTAGTGTTTGTTTGCTACAGAGACATTCATCACAAGCTTGAATATGTCTGCAAAAACTGTTGTCTTCTCAATTGTACGTAAATTTAATGGAGATAAATTTAGATGGCTATCCAGAGGACACTATATATGTAAGGCCCTAAAAGATGATTAGGAATGTTAATTACATGATTAAGTATAAGTTATGATTAATAAGTTTGGTGAGGGGTGTTAAACATGTTAATTATCATATTTGGGGGATGCATACTCATTTGATATGCGTGTTGTTTGCATTAGATGTTAATCGAGATTATGATCGGGGATAACTTGTTTAGATCATACGATTAGTTATGTGGTTAAATGCATCATGAAAATATATTTTTCATACATCATTATGATTATAAAATATAACTAATGTGTTCGTCCGAAATTGGTGATGTTTGGTCGCCAAATGTGAAAGTTGTGATTTTTTTAATAAATTATTACTCTATTGTTTGAGCCGAAATTAGGCGTGCTAATTTTATGATTTTGGAAAAACACAAAATATGAAAGTTGCATATATATAAGTTAAATAAATGTATATGCAAAGTGGGAATAAATCGGGACTCGTAATAGGGAGTTATGGTGATTTTACAAAGGCAGGACAAATTCGTCATTAGTGGAATTGCCTTATGGGACCTCTTGTCCAACCAATCACATGCCACCACATTAAAATGGCCACATGGTCTCATGGCCACGGTTTTTATGATTATATATCAAACCTTTATCATATTTCTCATTTCATATTATAATCTTGGGAAGAAATATGCCTATGGAGAGAGAAAAAAAAAGTTAACGAAGAATTGCTTTGAAAAATTTCCATAAATCGAGGAATTCTGATAAGGTAATTATCTATTGATTAAAGTTGGACTCATGAATGAGATTCATACTTTGTATATTTTTGTTTCTGATTTTTATAAATATTTAAATGACACCCATTTTTCTAAATTGTGTTAAAACCAAATATGGCTTAAGAACATACGTGTGGACTTGTGCTAGGATCGTAAATGTTAACTTTAAAGTCCCAGATTTGAATTTCCTTCTTGTGAATATTTTTGATGTAGTAAATTAATATATATGATGTGTGTATATACTGAAATATGTTTAGTATCTGTCTCCATGTTTGATACCCGAGTTAGAAGTGATATATGCTTAAAAAGGTTAAGTTATGCTTTAATGTTCTCTTCCGACCTAGTTGTGCTAAAAATGGCATAAATCATGAAATACCTATTAAAATTAAATGATTAAAATTGGAGATTAAAATAGAATCATATATGTATGCTATATATAAAAATTATTTAAAAATACCAAGAAATTAATCTTGGGTGACAGTTTGAAGTTCAGGTATAAAATCTGCCCCAAAAGTGTAAATGCGCACACCGGGTGTTTGACGTTTTGTTTGACTTAGCAAATGAACTCTAAAAATTATGCAACTTTGATTTTATATTATTCAATATGTTTAATATACGTTTCCATGATTTATAACCTAGTTAGAGGTTATATATGCATGAAAAATGTTATGTTATGCTTTGATGGTCTACTCACACCTAGATGTTTAAAAAGTGGCATAAATCATTGAATACTTGTCGAAATCAAGAATTTCCAATTGGAAATGTTAAAGAACATATTAGTATGATATAATTGAAGGAGAGAATAAAATACCTTATAGTTTGGCTCGGGGTTTGTGTTGAAGTTGAAGTTTTGTTGTTATTTTTCTCCAGAAATGATTTGGAAAATGTTGTAATAAAACAGACATAAATTTGTCAGGAGAATTCATAATTTAATTCCATTAATTGTGTTAGAACCCTAATTAATAAGGTGTTATAGAAATGTGAAGTATCATATTCAATTAATTTTCAGTTATGTCAGATTGACGAACTAATGTGATGTGTTACCGAGTTTAATGTGATTTGGTGTATTCAAATATTAATGATGTTGAATTGTTAGGTGGGGAAGCGGCTAAGACTACCATACCAAGGAAATAGTTTTATTATTAATATTAGTACCAATTTCAAGGTGAGTGACCTATCCTATGAAATATATATGCTTATATGTTCATATGGAAATGTGTAGTTAAATACATGTGTTAAAATGCTTATGGGAGTGATGTTGTATTTATGAAACATATGCATATGATTAAGAATGTTAAGTAATGTTATCTAATGTTAAGTACTGTGGTGGATCCTACAAGATGTGGTGGTCCCGTTAATCCAACTTAAAGGTTTGTTGTACTCGGTCCTAATTATGCGATGTAGTGGACCCCATTAACTGCGGTGGGTTAATTGGACTATGGCGGGTCTAGGCTTGCAAGAGTTACACAATTCCTGTTGGGTTATAAGATTAGAAAAATAAAAATGGTTTTTCAAATTGGTTATATGTGTGGTTTAGGTGTGGTATATGGTCATTCACTAAGCTTGTATTGCCTATACTCCTATAATCTTATGTTTCAGGTATGCCTATCGTTGGAGTTCACTGCCAAATTAGGACCATAAAATGGGGGAGTGACGGATATCTAATATGGGTTGAGTATCAACAAGCTATTGGGGAAAACATAAAACTAAATAATTTTTGTATGTAAAGTTGTTAGTACTTGTACATTACATATTAAGGTAGTTATGTTTTGATCCAAACATGCTTTTGTATAAGCAAAAGGAAAGAAAAAAAATATGACGCTATTTTCTAGAGAGAATTAAAGTAAAGTATTGTTTAAGGGAATTTATATCTAAATAAAAGGGAAATTTTATGTTAATTAAGTTGAGGCGCGACAACTTGGTATCAGAGCATGGTTATTAGGTTATGGACAGGGTGTGAGGGTCTAGATTAGAAGTGGATGTAGAAACTGTTTTGAGTCATAAGTATTCAATTTCAAGGGATACATTTAAGTATGTTGGATTACTTAGGCGTGGACACGAAAGGTTTGTTATTAAGTTATAAATTGACTTTTTTGACTAACATCTGCTAGTTATACACATATATTGTTGTACATCATATGAAATGCAAGGATCTTGCAGGAAAGGAAATAAGATGTTAAGGTTTATTCGTGGATGACAGCGAATACAGGTATTTTAATATAAAACATTGCATTGTTTTATATGTTGTATGAACAAATGTGTCATTGAAGGAAAAATTTTAAAGACACAATGTGGTATACAAATTGTGAAGTATTTTAAGTGAGCTCTTTTTATACTGGTATATGTGAACTTGACCAAAATTATAAAGTATTGGAGGTGATCTATTCCTATGCTGGTATATGCGGACTTAAGTCATGTTACATATATCATTATGAATGGGTGCGCTCCTTATCTGTATGGGAGAGTGATGTATGGTAACACATATTCCATTAAAGGATGACAAGTGAGAAGAATTATTGTTACATGATTACAATGAGACTTAAATTGTAAGAGTGTGAGTAAAAATGAAAATTCACATAGTAAAGGTTAAATGAGAAGGTCAGTAGTTGTATATGTTGATATTTAACATGTGAAAAGGTATGAAATTCAATAACTAGTCGATATATCACAAATTATCAAAATATGAATTCATAGTGAATTATTATAAGTAGAATAAAGAGTAATGGGAGTTGGGATGTACATCTTTAATAATATGAGTACCTATAGTGGATATTACTCCTGTGATGTTTCGAAACGCTTATATAAATAGTAAAGTTGAGATGAGATGTTAAAAAGTTAGAAGTTTAAAAATATTAAGGAATCCTCTTAGGAGTATGTGTTGTGTATTATGGCAAGGAGTTTGTTATCAGATGAAAGGTAAGAATTATTTATGAGAATTGAAGATGTAATTGGGAATGAAGGGTGGAGAATTAATTATATCTAGTGTATATTATAACTAAGTAGGAGTTATTAAATAAGAAAGGGGGGGGGGGGGGGGGGGCGAGTGTATGTTTATACTCAGTATCAGCAAAACCTAATGGGATGTGGCCATGATGAAATATAAATGTACTATGATGGGGTGTGATGAATTTTTGATAAATTATAAGTGGGGCTAAATGAGACGTTCACAGTTAATAAATAAATGAGATCTAAACCTTAACTAATGACGAGTAAGGAATAAGGTATGATTATGAGAAAGATGCTATTTGGATTTGAATATCTGCAACTAGTTTGGGGGGAAATTGAGTTGTATTTATCATTATGCGTATGTGTTATCACTAAGAGTACGTCATATAAAGATTATGGGTTGACATTATACGGGGTTACCAAGAAGTATGTTTAAGGAGAATGTGTTATGTGAGATACCATAATACATTAAGGTATTTGTACATGTTATTTGAAAGAAATAAGACATATAATAGTTACAGAAGTATTATGGAGTTAGTAAGTATGGTTAAAGATTTAAGTAGTGATGTTACATTTAACATCCATGTTACCAAACGGGTAAGATGAGTGTATTAATGATATTGTGTAAGACTATAATGTTAAAAGGATTGGGGTAAGATTATGATTGTAATGTTATTGTGTTGGATGAATGACTTATTAAGGTCATTGTATGTTTAGTTAAAGAACAATCAAACGATACTGAAAATAAGAATATAGTGAGAAGTTATATTGAGTCTTAGTGTATGACTGCACAATATACATGAAAGTGAATATGGGATGTGGGTTAAAAGTAAAAATTTAGTGAATAACTGTTCATTATCGATATATGGAAAGTAGTGAGGCCATGTGCAAATTAAGGATCGTAAGAATGATATTTCACATATTTTAAAACTTCAAAGATGATATGGATAGTAGTCCAAGTCGAACACATGAATTTAGTATTGAATGGAAGTTGGAGAGATGAACTATTAAAAATTAGTCTTGTAATAGAATATTTATTATTTGAAATGTTACAAGGTGATAAGGATGGACTATGGGAATGCAGTGAGAGACGTAAAGAATGATTTTTGTTTTATTAAGAATGTTCACTCATTGTTAATATAAGAGGATACAACCAATAATTTATTATGTGTGAATTTTTGACATACGTATATAAAGGTATGGAATAATATATGAGTTGAGAATTGACTTTCATTGATAAGAAATCACTAGACAATTATCCTTACGTATGAATGATAAAGACGCTTATGTGTTGATAGATCTTGGTTCTACACATTATTTGTGTCTTGCTTTATCTATTGCATATTAATAAACCACTATCATCATTAGATTGTGATTTAGCTATTATTACTCCAGTGTGGGAGAATAGTTTTTATTAATAGGGTGTGTAGGGAGTTTATGGTGCGAATAAATGAAAATGAGTTGTTGGTTGACTCACTACCTTTCAGTATGCATGACTTTTATGTGATATTGGGTATGGATTTGTTATCCTCATATCATGTATGTCTAGATTACTTTAGAAGGGGGTTAGTGTTTCGATTATCGGGTGAACTTGAATTTAAATTTATTGGGGAATGGAATGTCACCTGCGTATTATTTTACAGTCCTTGAGAGAGAAGCAACTATATGCTAAATTTTCTAAATGTCAATTTTGGTTAGACCAAAGTAGCATTTTGGGGGCATGTAACTTCTACTGATGGCAATTGTGTTGCTTAAAAAGACGATGGATGGAATTTATGAAGGGTTATGACTAAACAATACATCACCATTCGGGTAAGGCTAATGTTGTTGCTGATGCTTTGAGTAGAAAATCTCTAGGCATAGTACTTTATATTTACTGTGTTCGAGTTAACCTGCTAAGAGATTTAAGTTTAATAAGTAAGAAGTTAACGTTAAATGAGTCTTGTGGAATACTAGCTCATTTAAATGCCAGACCTATGATACAACCATCACAAGCAGGACATATACAATTGGAGAAAATTAAAGACAATATGAAAAAGGGTAAAGAAAATGAATTTTCTATTCGTAATAATGACATTGTTATGTATGATAACCGTTTGTGTGTACCTAATGTGCCTAATTTAAGGAGAACGATTTTAAAGGAGGTCCATTGTTCTTTATATGTTATGTATCTAGGAAGCACAAAACTTTATAAAAATTTGAAATAATGTTAATAGTGGTCGGGAATAAAACACGATATTGTAGACTTTGTTGCTAGATGCAAGTGAAGGCAGAGCATCAAAAACCTAATAGTTTACTATAGTCCTTACCTATTCCTGAGTGGAAATAGGAGCATGTTACTACCGATTTTGTTATAGGTTTACCAAAATTATCATGAGGGCTTGATTCTATTTGGGTTGTCGTTAATAGATTGACTAAGTCGACACACTTTCTTCATGTTAAATCTACTTATTACATGGATAGATATGCCAATATATATGTGGATGAGATAATTAGATTGTAGGGTGCACTTGTTTATATTATCTCTGATCGAAATACTAAATTTAATTCACACTTTTAGCCTATTTTACAATACGTGTGGGGGACTAAATTGAAATTAGTACACCTTTTCATCCTTAGACTGATGGGCAGTCAGAGAGAATGATCCAGACACTTGAAGACATGTTATGAATTTATGTATTAGAATTCAAGGGAAGTTGGGATGAACACTTGTCACTAATAGAGTTGCTTATAATAAAAGTTATCATTTGAGTATTGAAATGGCTCCTTATAGCCTTGTATGGGAGGAAGTGCAGGACCCTAGTGTGTTGGACTAAAGTAGGAGAACGAAAAACTACTTAGTCCAGAAATTGTGCAACTGACTACTTATAGGATAAATCTTATTCATAATCACTTGAAGGCGGTGAAAAGTAGACAAAAAGGTTATGTAGACAATAGAAGAAAGGAATTGTAATTTGAGGAAGGTGATCAAGTATTCCTATGTGTTTATCCTTGGATATTGGCTATGAGATTTGAGAACAAGGGCAAATTAAGTCCTAGGTATGTTGGCCCTTATGAAATAGTGAAACAAGTTGGAATCGTAGCTTACAAATTGGCTTTTATATAAGAATTATTTTGGATACATGATGTTTTTCACATATTAATGTTACGTTAGTATGTGCCCGATCCTTCACGTGTGTTTATTTCACAACCGATAGACTTAACCTATGTGGAGGAACCAATCGCTATTATAGATCGAAGGAGTAGGTGTTACGTAATAAAACTGTTCCGTTTGTGAAGATAATGTAAGAAAGTTAATATGTGGAGTATTCCACCTGAGAATGAGAGAATAAGATGAAGGAGTAATATCCTCATCTGTTTGGTAAGTTCTTATGCGTTAAATTTTGAGGATGAAGTTTTTATAAGAGGGGTAGAATTGTAAGGCCCTAAAATGTGATTAGAAATTTTAATTAAATGATTAAGAATAAGTTATGATTTATAAGTTTGGTTAGGGGTGTTAAATAATTATCATATTTTTGGGATGCATACTCATGTGATATATGTGTTGTTTGCATTAGATGTTAATCTAGATTATGATCGGGGATAAGTTGTTTAGATTATATGATTAGTTATGTGGTTAAATGCATCATTAAAATATGTTTTTCATACATCATTATGATTATAAAATATAACCAAGTAATTGGTCCGAAATTTGCGATGTTTGGTCGCCAAATGTGAAAGTTATGAATTTTTGAGTAAATTATTACTCTTCTGTTCGAGCTGAAATTAGGCATGCTAATTTTATGATTTTGGAAAAACACAAAATATGAAAGTTGTAGATATATAAGTTACCTAAATGTAGACGCAAAGTGGTAGTAAATTGGGGCTCGTAATAGGGAGTTATGGTGATTTTACCAAGGCAGGACAAATTTGTCATCAGTGGAATTGTCTTATTGGACCTCTTGTCCAACCAATCACATGCTACCACCTTAAAATGGACACATGGGCTCATGGACACGTTTTTTATGAGTATATATTAGACCTTTATCATCTTTCTCATTTCTTATTATAAGATTGGGAAGAAATATGCCTATGGAGAGAGAAAAAGAAAGTTAAGGAAGATTTGCTTTGAAAAATTTCCATAAATCGAGGAATTCTCATAAGGTAATTATCTATTGATTAAAGTTGGTCACATGAATGAGATTCATACTTTTTATATTTTTGTTTATGATTTTTATAAATATTTAAATGATACCCATTTTACTTTGTATTTAACCAAGGATGGCTTAAGAACATATGTGAAGACTTGTGCTAGGATCGTAAATGTTATCTTTAAAGTCCCAAATTTGAATTTCCTTCTTATGAAGCTTTTTGATGTAGGAAATTCATATATACGATGTGTGTATGTACTAAAATATGTTTAGTATATGTTTCCATGATTGATACCCGAGGTAGATGTGATATATTCTTAAAAAGGTTAAGTTATGCTTTAATGTCCTCTTCCGACCTAGTTGTGCTAAAAATGGCATAAATCATGGAATACTTTTTGAAATATAATGATTTCAATTGGAGATTAAAATAGACTAATATATGTATAATAATATGAAAATTATGTAAAAATACCAAGAAATGAATCTTGGGTGACAGTTGAAGTTCAGGTATAAAATTTACCCCAAAAGTGTAAGTGCGCACACCAGATGTTCGACGTTTTGCTTGACTTAGCAAATTAACTCTAAAAATTATGCAACTTTAATTTTATATTATTCAATATGTTTAATATATTTTTCATTATTTATAACCTTGGTGGAGGTTATATATGTTTGAAAAGTGTCAAGTTATGCTTTGATGGTCTACTCTGACCTATGTGTTTTAAAAGTGGCATAAATAATTGAATACTTGTTGAAATCAAGAAATTCCAATTGGAAATGTTAAAGAACATATATGAGTATGATATACTTCAAATCAAGAATAAAATACCTTCTAGTTTGTCTTGAGGGGTGTTTAAGTTGAAGTTTTATTGTTGTTTTTCTCCAGAAAGGATTTGGAAAAGGTTGTAATAAAACATGCATAACTTTGTCTAGAGAATTCTTATTTTAATTTCGTTAATTGGGTTAGAACCCTAATGAATAAGGTTTTATAGAAATATGAAGTATAATATTCAATTAATTTTCAGTTAAGTCAGATTGACCAACTGATGTGATGTGTTACTGAGTTTAATGTGATTTGGTGTATTCAAACACTAATGATGTTGAATTGTTAGGTGGAGAAGCGGCTAACACTACCATACCAAGGAAATAGTTTTTGTATTAATCTTAGTACCAAATTCAAGGTGAGGGAAATGTCCTATGAAATGTAGATGCTTATATGTTCATATGGAAATGTGTAGTTAAATACATGTGTTAAAATGATTATGGGGGTGATGTTGTATTTATGAAACATATGCATATGATTACGAATGTTAAGAGATGTTATATAATGTTATGGACTATGGAGGGTCCTTTATCTAATGTTAAGGATTGTGGTGGGTCCTACAAGATGTGGCGGTCCCGTTAATCCAACCTAAAGGGTTGTTGTACTCGGGCCTAATTATGGGATATGGTGGTCCCCATTAACTGCGGTAGGTTAATTGAACTGTAGCGGGTCTAGGCTTGCGAGAGTTACACAATTCCTGTTGGGTTATAACATTAGAAAAATAAAAATGGTTATTCAAATTGGTTATATGCGTGGTGTATTTGTGGTATATAGTCATTCACTAATCTTGTATTGCTTACACTCCTATAATGTGATATTTCAGGTATACCTATCGTTGGAGTTCAATGCCAAATTTGGACCATAAAAAGGGAGAGTGACGGATCTCTAATATGGGTACAATATATATATATATATATATATATATATTCACATCATCCCTATACATATATATACTAATCTTGCACCCCCGGGCTAAGACCCATTAGTGCACCTATTAAGAGAATCCTGCATCCCCGGGTTAGCACCCATTAATGCACCTATCAAAAAAATATTCTTGTACCCCCGGGTTATCACCCATTAGTACACTTAACAATAGAGTTCCTGACACCACTGTTTGTGACACCCTCAAATACTTTTGGGTGTAAATATTAAACTAAATAATTTTTGTATGTAAAGTTGTTAGTACTTGTACAATACATGTTAAGGTAGTTATGTTTTGATCCAAACATGCTTTTAAATAAGTAAAAGGAAAGAAAAAAATATGGTGCTATTTTTAGAGAGAATTAAAGTAAAGTATTGTTTAAGGGAATTTATCTCTAAATAAAAGGATGATTTTATGTTTATTAAGTCGGGGCGCGACAATATACAGATGATAAGTACCATGCAATGCTGAGAGTCGGGTAGGACCATGAAATGCTGCAAATCACATAGATTGGCAGAGTATGAAGTTGATATGAGCCACTTAGAAGGACTCTTATTGCCTCTTAACGGAACTGCTGCAACATATACTTCATTGGTCGCCATCTATACTTCATTGGCCGATGTAATTGGTGTAAAGCCTGACCATGATGTTCATATATATAACACTCCTGGAAGAGTTGATGTCTTTTGTGTTTTGTGTGATGTTAGCTACGACTGTTAATCATTATATATCTTGAATTTCGAAAGGTAAGGTCTAGTCCACTTCCTTTTGGATTGTATACCAATCAAATATAATGAATTTTTTAAATAATTTTTTTGTGTCATCATTATTCTAATAGTTTCCTATTTAAAAAAGCTTGTAATATCTTTTTAACAATTTAAAATATAGATATACCATCTTGTATCTTTCTATCTCCTAAGAATCCAATGTCACTTTACAACTATTTTCCATTCTAATAAATTGCGAGTTCTTAAAATAAAAAAGTTTTTTATTCTATGCAAAGATGGTCTTGCATAGTATCTTTTTATTTATGCAGTTATGTATATATATATATATATATGTGTGTGTGTGTGTGTGTGTGTGTGTGAGTTTGCTATCTTTTGTTGCATATAGGAGATATATTATGTTATGGAATATGTATTCTATGCAAAGACCTTTCACTTGTTCTTTTGGAACTCAATGGAATCATTCGTGACCGGTAGAATGTATGCAAAATATGTTGTTATCAGTTTATTAATTCCCCCAATTTTTCATTCTTAGGTATTGAGCCATTTGTTATACTTAATGCGGGTTTCCAAGAAAGTTATGCAAAGACGAGTTGCTTTTGGAGCTTTTGGAACTAACAAATCTGAAGCTCCAATGAGATGGTCCAGTCACTTTGTATAAGTTAGCTGACAAAGCCAACTCACTTTCTCCCTTGGATGCAGGTCCTCCATCCTCATTCTCTCCAGTTTTGCATTTAAATGTTCGTTAGTTTATATATATGCACGAATTACAATTTCTAATTAGTTTTCATTAGGTTCGAGTTTTGTGGTCTTCAAAAATCCCAGATTGGTAAATTGACATATGAAGTCTCATTATTCGTGTTAAAAGCTTAAGTAGCACAATTTCAATTTCTTCCTTACTATTTAAATTTTACATGTGAAATAACCAACTTAGATTCTTGGAAAGCACAAAAACTTGAATCAAACTAGAACTTAAAGTATTACCATATTAATAACCCCCAAACGGCCACGTGGGAGGCACTAACACCTTTCACGGGACCAATGTAACTCGTAGGAACTGACTGCGTAGTCACGGTACATGATAATTTGAAAATATCTATATTTAGGCTTAAAAACACGTAGTTAGATGGTGAAACCCCAAATGACCCCCAAATGAACCCGTAAGAGGCACTAACATCTTGCACGGGACCAACGTAACTTGTAGGAATTGTTCGTGTAGTCATGGAGCTCCCTATTTGATAATATGATGATAATTTAAAAATATCTAGATTAGTCTTAAAAACATGTTATTAGAGGGTGAAACCTCAAATGACCCCCAAACGGACCCGTAAGAGGATTTAACACCTCGCACGGGACGAATGTAGTTCGTAGGAATTGATCGCGTAGTCACGGAGCTCCGCATTTGAGAATATGATTGTAATACCCTGTGACAACCCGAATATAATTATGATTAATTATGCTTAAATCATGCCTAGCTTATGTGATATGATTAGTGTGTCATTAATACACATGATGTTAATTTATTATGTTTAGTCTAATCCTACCTTCAAAAAGCATGAAATGTCGAATTAGTTACAAATACAAAATTTTGAAGGTTTCGGTAGGAATGTTCATGTTTAAGGCTAGTTTTGACCTTTATGACATAACAATTGACTTGAGGTGAAAACTACATAATTGTAGACAAGTGAGTTATGGTTGTAACACAACAAACGGTGAATGAAACGGAGGTTCGAGTGAGAAGTTATACCAAAATTACGAAACAAGGGCAAAGTAGTCCATCCGTTAAGTAGTATTTTGTCTTAATATGGCAACAAATGTTTTATTCTCATTGGTTGGGAAGGGTGGTGGCTTTGGCCGACCTCAAACCCTTAGAATTACCTCTTTATTCAGCCAAAATGCAGCCATGAGAGATTTTAATCCTAAGGAAAGAGAAGTTGGAAGGTTAGGAAGAAAGTGAGGAGAAAATTGAAGAAAATTCATAGAAAATTACGAAAAAGCCCCTAAGGTAATTCCAACCATGAATCTTGCTATTTTTTCTTTCATTTACGATTTATATGATATAAATCCTTGATTTTTATTGAACTTTCATGTTTGGGTGCATATGTATGGATATATGCAAGTTTAAGTTAAGTTGAATGTACAAAACCCTAAGATTGCTTTGTTTAGAAACTTTGTTTATTCAAACTTCCATATATTTTTGTATAGTTACTGGAATCGATTGCTTCCAATTGGATATTAACATGGACTCATATATGTATGACATATACGAAAATCATGTGAAAATACCAACAAATGAGTCCTTGGTGAGGGTTTGAAGTTCGGGTAAGAAATCTGCCCTAAGGGTGAAAATATGCCCGCCATGTGTTCGGTGTTTTGCTTGACATAGCAAACGAACCTTAAAAATTATGAAACTTTAATCTTATATTTTTTAATGTGTTTACTGATGTTGGGTGAAATATCATAGAAATTTATGATGTAGAAAAATCATGAAAATTCCTGGAAGTTGAATGAACGATAAAAGAGCCTATAGGGCAGATTTGCTATGTAGTGAAGAAATAGGCTTATTTTGCTCTAGGAAACTCGGAATGATGTGCCGTCTTTTGTTTTGGAAACATGATATAATAAGGATTGGATTACCAAGAATAATTAAAAAGGGTTTGGGCTGTAATTTGAATATGTTAGATATTAGAACCTGAGTCTAGATGGGACTTCATTTTAATGAATGATTTGAATTGAATAATATGATGCTTATGAATTGAGTTATGATTGAAGTTATTCTTTGGACTATTAATATTCTTATGATGATACTAATATTGTGAGAATGATAGGAAGGGAAGAAGATCTGATTGAACAAGTACAGGATAAAGGCAAGGGAAAATCCAGTTAAACTGTCAAGGTGAGTGTACTTATGATTTGTTTCATATATAAATATGAATATAGCAACCAATCCTGGATATTTTAATATCCAAACAAATCCTGAATACTTCGGTATTCAGGATTTGTTTGGATATTAAAATATCCAGGATTGGTTGGGTCTTATGATCCAGGATTGGAATTGGACAAAGATCCAATGATTTGTTGGAACTTATGTTCCAGGATTTGTTATTGCCAATGGGCAGGATTGTTCGGATTTTATATCCACTTATTCTATATAGAATTGTTATTACATTGTAGGGAAGGAGTACCTCACTAAGCTTAATGCTTACAGTTATATTTTAACAATTTCAGGTTTCTATGCTGCCAACTAGAATACCATATGACCGGTAACTTTGAGAGTTGCACCGTTGGAAGGAGCCGGGGTTTAAATGTGGGGATTTTATCATTGTCACACTGAAGATTTTAATTTACTCACACATTGTATATTTTGCGTTAGTATGGATTGAGTTGATGATTGTGAAATTTTATCGTAGTTAATCATAGTATTGTATGTCCGCTTAAATTATGACTCTGATATTGATTTCGTTATGGCACAATAATAATATTATGTTGATTATGCGCATTATACAGTAAAATATGGATAGATGAATTATATTTCCAATGGGCTCTAGATTATGATTTAATTATTCTAATAATAAATGGTTAGTATGGATATTGGGTTTGGGGTGTGACAATTAGTGGTATCAGAGCGTCTAGGTTATTAATTCTGGACGTGTGTGACGATTAGATGGCAGTTATTGATTGATTTGATATTATTGAATTGTTTATATACTAACAAATAGTTTAGTACTGTAAACTGTTTATATTGGTTGTTAGAATTTTATTGTATTACAGATAATTCCAGATGGAACCTGGGAATGGACAACCTAGAGAAGAGGGAGTCGCTTCTCGTACAGAGAATACTGAAGTGGAGCAAAGTGTTGCTGGAAGGGCTAGAGAGCAAGAGCAGACTACAGAGATGCAAATAATGGCGCAGGCAATGATGAGGATGGCAGAGCAACAAGAAAGAAATATGGCGCAAATGGCAGAACAACAGGCTAGATATCTAGAATCCAAGACTGTGGCCAGGATTGAGAAAGAGGCAAGGAAGGAAATGAAAGATTCCATGCATGAGAAGTTTTTGAAGTTGAATCCTCCAGAATATTCAGGGTCAGTTGAACCTACGGAAGTTGAGATGTGGGTCAGGGATCTAGAAACTATCTTTGCAGTTATGAAGGTTCCAGATAACCAGAAAGTGAATCTAGCTGTGTTTAAGCTCAAAGGAGAGGCGAAATATTGGTGGGAAGCCAGCAACCATTTGGTGCCCAGGATGGAAGGTACTGATGTTATTACTTGGGCTGAATTTATTAAAGCTTTGTATGTTAAGTATTTCCCTAAGGTCTATAGGAGGGAGAAGCTGAGGGAGTTTATAAATTTGACCCAAGGGAACATGTCTGTGAGGGAGTATGATGCTAAATTTACTGCTTTGTCTAGATTTGCTACTAAGTATGTGCAGGAGGAAGAAGATAAATGTAGTAAGTTTCAAGATGGACTGATTTTGCCTATTCAAAATAGAGTAGCCACTTATGAGTTAGAAGATTATGCTTCTCTGGTAAACAAAGCCATGATAGCAGAAAGGCAAATGAACCAAGGGGTGGCGAGCAGAGAGAGTTTTAAGAAAAGTAGATTCGACGCATCTCAGTATAGGGGAGGTGAGAGTGGAAGTGTTAAGGTGGAACCTCATAAATTTCAGAGGGGTGGTGGAGATAGTGGTAGAGGTCAGGGGAGGTTTGGTAGAGATACCAGGGGTGGAGGATCTTTTGGTTCAGCCAGAAAGTCAGGGAGAGGTGAGGCCCCAATAGGAGGTGTTACATGTTTCTTTTGTAAAGAGGAAGGACATTATAAATCTGAGTGTCCTAAGCTTAAGGGATTGGAATGCTACCATTGTCATCAAGTGGGGCATATTAAGAAGAATTGTCCGCAATTGGCACAGACTCCAGCAGCACATAGTGAAGTAGCAAGCAGAATGTTATCTACAGGCAGTACAGTGAAGAGTGTGGGTAGAGGACAAGCTAGTGGTTCCAGGCCAGGTGGACGAGTCTTTACGATGAAAGAAGCTCAGATTACGCCAGATGTGGTGACAGGTACACTTTCTGTTAGTGATAGAAGTGATTATGTTTTGGTTGATCCTGGTTCCACACATTCTTTTGTGTCCTATGCTTTTGCCATATACCTGAATATACCGTGTGCTCGTTTAGATGTGGGGTTGGGTATTTATATGCCTATGGGGGATATGGTTGTAACTGAATATGTTTTTCATGATTGTGTTTTGACTGTGGGGTCTAGAGATACAGTTATAGATCTACTTCCATTGGATATTTCTGATTTTGATATAATTCTGGGAATGGATTGGCTATCCAAATATCATGCATCCATGGATTGTTTCCGTAAGGAAGTTGTTTTTAATATGCCTGGTGAGCCTGAATTTAAATTTGTGGGGGAAAGGAAAATTGTTCCCAGTTGCATCATTTCTGCTATTCAGACGAGGAAATTATTGAGTAAGGGTTGTGAGGGTTTTATTGCATATGTTCTTGACACTAGGAAGGGGGCTTTACAATTAGTCGATGTTCCTATTGTACGGGATTTTCCTGAAGTGTTTCCTAGTGAGTTGCCAGGGTTACCTCCAGAAAGAGAAGTTGAATTTAGTATTGAATTAGCACCAGGGACAACCCCTATTTCTATGGCACCGTATAGAATGGCACCTGCTGAGTTGAAAGAACTCAAGATTCAATTGTAAGATTTACTTGATAGGGGGTTCATACAACCTAGTGTATCTCCATGGGGTGCGCCAGTTTTATTTGTGAAAAAGAAAGATGGTACCATGCGTTTGTGTATTGATTATAGGCAACTGAATAAAGCTACAATTAAGAACAAGTATCCTTTACCTCATATAGATGATTTGTTTGATCAGTTGCAGGGTGCTAAAGTGTTTTCAAAGATAGACTTGCGATCGGGTTATCATCAGGTGAGGGTGAAGGAAAGTGATATTTCTAAAACCGCTTTCCGTACTCGGTATGGTCATTTTGAATTTCTTGTGATGCCTTTTGGGGTGACTAATGCTCCAGCTGTATTTATGGATCTTATGAACCGGGTACTGCATCCTTTTGTTGATTCATTTGTGATAGTTTTTATTGATGATATTCTGATTTATTCCCATGATATGGTTGAACATGAAAAGCATCTCACAACTATTTTGAATCTGTTGAAAGATAAGAAGTTGTATGCCAAGTTTAGCAAGTGTGAATTTTGGCTATCACAAGTTGCATTTTTAGGCCATGTTATTTCTGGAGATGGTATATGTGTTGATCCTAAAAAGGTAGAGGCTATTGTGAAATGGGAGAGACCCGATAATGTGACTGAGGTGAGGAGTTTTTTGGGTTTAGCTGGGTATTATAGAAGGTTTATTAAGGGATTTTCTTCGATTGCCTTACCAATGACTAAACTGACTCGGAAAGATGTTAAGTTTGAATGGAATTCTGATTGCGAAAATAGTTTTGATGAATTGAAAAAGAGGTTGGTAACCGCACCTGTTCTTACTATTCCGCATGGTGGAGATGGTTTTGTTGTTTATACCGATGCTTCACATCAGGGGTTGGGTTGTGTTTTTATGCAGCATGGTAAAGTTATTGCCTATGCTTCTAGGCAGTTGCATACACATGAACGTAATTATCCTACACATGATTTGGAACTTGCTGCTATTGTGTTTGCTTTGAAATTATGGCGTCATTATCTATATGGTGAGGTATGTGAAATTTTTACTGACCATCAAAGCCTTAAGTATTTGTTTACTCAGAAGGAGTTGAATTTGAGGCAGAGGCGGTGGATGGAGTTAATTAAAGATTATGATTGTACAATTCACTACCACCCAGGAAAGGCAAATGTAGTTGCAGACGCTTTGAGTAGAAAGGCTTCAGGCAGGTTATCGTGTATTCGATGTGCTAGAGTTGCTCATATTATGGAGTTGAGATTGATGGGAGTGGAATTGCAGCTAGCAGATGGGGACAGATTCTTTGCTCATGTAAGCGTGAGGCCTTTGTTAGCTACCCGTATTCATGATTTGCAAAGTCAAGATCCTTTCCTTGAGAAGAAACGACAAGATCTCCGAGATGGTAAGTCTGAAGATTTTTGTATTGTGAATGATGGCACTTTATTGTATAAGCATCGGTTGTGTGTGCCTAATGTGTGTGGATTGAAAGAGGAAATTTTAGATGAGGCTCATAATTCCATTTATACTATGCATCCTGGTAGCACTAAAATGTATAGGGATTTAAAGGAGCATTATTGGTGGAATAATATGAAGAAGGAAATAGCTGATTTTGTTGCGAGGTGCCTTATATGTCAGCAAGTGAAAGTGGAGCATCAGAAACCTACTGGTCTGCTTCAGCCATTGCCGATACCGGAATGGAAATGGGATCATGTAACGATGGATTTTGTGGTTGGGCTTCCTCGATCTCAGAAGGGGTCAGATTCGATTTGGGTAGTGGTGGATAGATTGACAAAGTCCGCTCACTTTCTAGCAGTCAAGACTACGTATAGAGTTGATAGGTATGCTAGATTGTATGTTAATGAAATTATTCGATTGCATGGAGCACCGGTATCTATTGTTTCAGATAGGGACCCTACTTTTACATCCAGATTTTGGGATAGCTTGCAGTATGCTATGGGTACTAACTTGAAGTTTAGTACGGCTTTTCACCCCCAGACAGATGGGCAGTCTGAAAGGACAATACAAATTTTGGAAGATATGCTTAGAGCTTGTGTGCTTGATTTCAAAGGTAATTGGGATGAATATTTGCCTTTGATAGAATTTGCATATAACAATAGTTTTCAGTCTACTATTGGTATGGCTCCATATGAAGCCTTGTATGGTAGACGATGTCGTACACCGATATGTTGGGGTGAAGTTGGTGAAAGGAAGATAGAGGGTCCAGAATTAATTGAAGTCACCACTGAAAAAGTGAAGATTATTCAAGATAGAATGAGAATAGCTCAAAGCAGACAGAAAAGTTATGCGGATAAACGATGAAAAGATTTGGAATTCCAGAAAGGGGATTATGTGTTTCTTCGGATATCTCCATGGAAAGGAGTTATGAGGTTTGGAAAGAAAGGGAAATTAAGTCCACGCTACATTGGACCTTATGAAATCCTTGAAAAAGTCGGGATGGTTGCCTACAAGTTAGCGTTACCACCAGAATTATCTCGGTTACATGATGTTTTCCATGTTTCTATGTTAAGAAAGTATGTAGCAGACCCTTCACATGTATTGGTGGAACAACCTATTGAGTTGAAGGAAGATTTGAGCTACGTGGAAGAACCGCTTGCTATCGTCGATAGGAAAGAACAAATATTGAGATCAAAGGTGATCCCACTTGTGAAAGTTGTGTGGAGAAGGCATTCCATGGAAGAAGCTACATGGGAGAGTGAGGATAGCATGAAAATGCGTTATCCGTATTTGTTTGATTCGGACAACCAAGGTATGTCAATTTCGAGGACGAAATTTCCTAACAGGGGGAGAATTGTGACAACCCGAATATAATTATGATTAATTATGCTTAAATCATGCCTAGATTATGTGATATGATTAGTGTGTCATTAATACACATGATGTTAATTTATTATGTTTAGTCTAATCCTACCTTCAAAAAGCATGAAATGTCGAATTAGTTACAAATACAAAATTTTGAAGGTTTCGGTAGGAATGTTCATGTTTAAGGCTAGTTTTGACCTTTATGGCATAACAATTGACTTGAGGTGAAAACTACATAATTGTAGACAAGTGAGTTATGGTTGTAACACAACAAACGGTGAATGAAACGGAGGTTCGAGTGAGAAGTTATACCAAAATTACGAAACAAGGGCAAAGTAGTCCATCCGTTAAGTAGTATTTTGTCTTAATATGGCAACAAATGTTTTATTCTCATTGGTTGGGAAGGGTGGTGGCTTTGGCCGACCTCAAACCCTTAGAATTACCTCTTTATTCAGCCAAAATGCAGCCATGAGAGATTTTAATCCTAAGGAAAGAGAAGTTGGAAGTTTAGGAAGAAAGTGAGGAGAAAATTGAAGAAAATTCATAGAAAATTACGAAAAAGCCCCTAAGGTAATTCCAACCATGAATCTTGCTATTTTTTCTTTCATTTACGATTTATATGATATAAATCCTTGATTTTTATTGAACTTTCATGTTTGGGTGCATATGTATGGATATATGCAAGTTTAAGTTAAGTTGAATGTACAAAACCCTAAGATTGCTTTGTTTAGAAACTTTGTTTATTCAAACTTCCATATATTTTTGTATAGTTACTGGAATCGATTGCTTCCAATTGGATATTAACATGGACTCATATATGTATGACATATCCGAAAATCATGTGAAAATACCAACAAATGAGTCCTTGGTGAGGGTTTGAAGTTCGGGTAAGAAATCTGCCCTAAGGGTGAAAATATGCCCGCCATGTGTTCGGTGTTTTGCTTGACATAGCAAACGAACCTTAAAAATTATGAAACTTTAATCTTATATTTTTCAATGTGTTTACTGATGTTGGGTGAAATATCATAGAAATTTATGATGTATAAAAATCATGAAAATTCCTGGAAGTTGAATGAACGATAAAAGAGCCTATAGGGCAGATTTGCTATGTAGTGAAGAAATAGGCTTATTTTGCTCTAGGAAACTCGGAATGATGTGCCGTCTTTTGTTTTGGAAACATGATATAATAAGGATTGGATTACCAAGAATAATTAAAAAGGGTTTGGGCTGTAATTTGAATATGTTAGATATTAGAACCTGAGTCTAGATGGGACTTCATTTTAATGAATGATTTGAATTGAATAATATGATGCTTATGAATTGAGTTATGATTGAAGTTATTCTTTGGACTATTAATATTCTTATGATGATACTAATATTGTGAGAATGATAGGAAGGGAAGAAGATCTGATTGAACAAGTACAGGATAAAGGCAAGGGAAAATCCAGTTAAACTGTCAAGGTGAGTGTACTTATGATTTGTTTCATATATAAATATGAATATAGCTCTAAGAGCGGATTTGTTTGAATACTTCGGTATTCAGGATTTGTTTGGATATTAAAATATCCAGGATTGGTTGGGTCTTATGATCCAGGATTGGAATTGGACAAAGATCCAATGATTTGTTGGAACTTATGTTCCAGGATTTGTTATTGCCAATGGGCAGGATTGTTCGGATTTTATATCCACTTATTCTATATAGAATTGTTATTACATTGTAGGGAAGGAGTACCTCACTAAGCTTAATGCTTACAGTTATATTTTAACAATTTTAGGTTTCTATGCTGCCAACTAGAATACCATATGACCAGTAACTTTGAGAGTTGCACCGTTGGAAGGAGTCGGGGTTTAAATGTGGGGATTTTATCATTGTCACACTGAAGATTTTAATTTACTCACACATTGTATATTTTGCGTTAGTATGGATTGAGTTGATGATTGTGAAATTTTATCGTAGTTAATCATAGTATTGTATGTCCGCTTAAATTATGACTCTGATATTGATTTCGTTATGGCACAATAATAATATTATGTTGATTATGCGCATTATACAGTAAAATATGGATAGATGAATTATATTTCCAATGGGCTCTAGATTATGATTTAATTATTCTAATAATAAATGGTTAGTATGGATATTGGGTTTGGGGTGTGACATACCCCGTATTTTTATGCTATATTAATTAGGGGATTTATTAAATTTAATGTGAATTAATTATTTAATAAAAATTCAGAAATTAATTATGTTATAATTATTAACGTGATGAGAGTTAGTAATTATGAGAAATATGTTAAATATTACTGATGAGCAAAGTAATACATAATATTGGTTATATTGAATGTCACGAGTGAATGAAATGACAATTTTGGAAATTTGAGTCGGGACGCGCCCGTGTCGCGTCGGGGCTAAATATTGATAAATAAAAGTAGATATTTTATAAGTTGTTCATATGGTTGTTTTGAGTGCGCCAACGCGTCCGGAAGGGTTGAGATAGTCAGAAAAGTATACCCGGGGGTTTGATTTGGGTCTCGGGGCGTTTTTAGGCCTAATTAGTACCCCAGAGGGCATTTTAGTCATTTTGTATTTTTGGGTAATTAAACCCACGAAAATTAAAGGGGTTATATCAGATGGTTAGGTCATCTCCTAGGGTTAGAAAACTCTAAACACAAGAACGGACATTGGAGAGGAGAGGAGAGAGCTCTCAAGGCATTCCAAGGCTCAAAACTCACCCGTTTGTGCCGCCGTCACCGCCAACGCGTAGATCGCGAGACGGGGAATGCAACCACGCCAAATTTATCACCAAATCAGACTTCTGAAAATCCCAGGCAAGTGTTTATCTTGCTTATTTCGTTGATGCATCTTTCATATTAGTTTAGGAGTAATTAGAATGAGTTTTTATGGAAGAAACCTAAGATATGAGTTAGGAAATTGCATGTAGTGATGGATAAATTGATAATTCTGGAAACCCTTGCCATGTAGAGAAATTACCCACAAAATTATGATGCTTATAAGAAGAAATTTTTTGGAAATACTGGTTGGAACTCTGTTTATGAAAATTCTAGGGTTCTTGATAATTATGTAAATTTTTGGGCCATAAATCCATGATTGGTGTTAGAAATCTACATGTTTTACGTTAGAAATACCTGGTATGATGATATAACGTTTGTGGTATAAATTTTGGGTCGATTGGGTATGATAATTATGGAATTAGTGAAGGTTAGAAGATGAAACCCGTAACTGCAAATCTGCAGATTTCGCATACCTGCTTGATCGATCGATCGAGCCCAGAGCTTCGATCGATCGAAGGTTCGATCGATCGAGCCCCATACCTCGATCGATCGACCCCTCATGGCAGACTCCTATTTCTTTTGTTTTAGATTAGATAAATTCAATTTATTGTGAAATAATTCTTGGGCATCCTTAATAAAATGTTTTGGGAGATAGGGAAGACCAGTAGGACATGCGAATAAATTTTGGGACCCTTGATGTCGGGCAAAGATTGTATTTTGGGATAATTACATAAGGGTCGGTGAATTTATGATTTAAAGAGAGAGACACGTAAGAGAGTTACTTTGGGACAAATGTGTATACCTACTGAATTTATACTTGGGAGAATAGATTCCATGAGTGTTACGTAGTAAGTTTGGATAATACCTCGAATTAAAGTTAAAGACGAATCGTTAAACGTGATAACTAATAATGAGATATGGGAATGAATGTCATAACTATGGGATTTGAGATAGACCTAATATGGATATGGTAATATTAGTATAGTCTTATGATTGTGTATGCATATACTATCTATGTGTGAAAAACATACCCACGCTACTTGCTATCCCTGAGGTTATCGCGTTGGGACGATCTTATCTCGTGTGCCTTATGGGGGATATTGACTCATACCTTAGGAGATAGATATCCTTGGTACAGGCTATCGAATTGATAGTTCAAACGGTCCAAAGAGACGTGGGTATGTTCCATCCTCTTAGAGACTTGGAATCTATGCTTCGCCTCACTATTGTTGTGTATGTGTTAATACAATTCGAGAGTGATTCCGAATTTGTATTCCCCTTAATACGAGTGATACGGGGTTTGGATAGTAGAGTATGCCCGCACCATAGTTGTTCATGTGGGGTGCTGTTATGATATATATATATATATTTTACGAGTAGTTAATATATATATGAAATTTTGAAATCTGGAACTGCCTACTGTGATTTGATACGTAGGACATGGTTGATGACTCAAATTGAAATACTTGTTTTGAGAAAGTATAATATGACACTGGAATACGTTATAAATTAATAAAGTTAACACGAGAATTTTGGATACTAGTTGAAATCTCCTTTTCAAACAATTGTATTGTTCAGTTTTAAATTCAGCGAATAACCTAAGATAAGTTAAATCATTGAGGAAAGATAGTGTGATATTTGACGAGTTAGACCATTGGGAAGGTTAGTGCGATAGGTGTGCACATTAGAAGAGAGGTGAGAATTTCTCAAGAGAGTGTCGCACTAGTATGTTGTTGCATTGGCCTATATCAATTTAAATACTTGCTAAACGAATTTTTAAATCATATACACTATCGGGCTCTGACCCGTTTCTATTTCTCTTTCCCTCTTGTATATATATGTATATATTACAGGTGCCCAGCCACAGGGGCGTCTTGCTTAGGATCCCTTGGAAGAAACGTGTTATAGCTTAGGTGGGAGTTGCAGGCCACTTGCTTAGACGATTTCATTTACTTGATTCCACTTCTATCATTCTCAGTTATTGGGCATGTGTCGCCCTTTCCACTATTTATCTGTTTTATTGGGACATTTGTAATTCAGTTATTTCTAGTACTGTTACTTGGGATTTATTCAGCATGAATGTTTTACTCTAAGTTTTAAGTGTTGGGATTTTGAATGTTGAATGTTTAAATTAATTGGATTGTGCTCCAGGATGTTTGTGGTATGATTCTTACTTATTAAAAATGTTGTTAATAAATAAATAAATAAGTTTTCTTTAAGAATAAAATTTGGAAAGTAATGTTAAAAATGGTTTTGACACTTAGCTTAATTAATTAGGGTGTTAATTTGGAAATATTTATTTTCACGACAGTGATGCTAAGAATGAACCAACTGTTCACCTTGATTTTAATTTAATAAAGGAGTGATCGCCTGGTATTTAATTAGGCGGGGTGTCACAGGTGGTATCAGAGCATCAGGTTCTAGTGTCCATAGGATCTATACGGCTTATTTTCTCTTTCAGCTTAACGTTTTTGCTATAGAGCCCTATTTTTAGCATTGTTGTATTCCTGCTTTTACGTTAATGTCTTCGCTATTTGAGATTTGATAATGACTGAAGACTAATAAATTTCTTCACGTTCCAGATGCCTCCGAGACGTGCACCGAAGGATAGGCGTGCCCAGGCCGAGCATCCAGCAGCTCAGGCACAAGGCACTTTGAATGATAATGAGGTAGCCGCCATTGTTGCTCAGGCGGTGAATGCCACGCTAGCGGTGGTTCAGCAGGCTCCACCCCAGATTCAGGCAGTGGCGCCAGTACCATCACAGCTTCCATCTGCATGGGAGAGGGTTAGGGATGCTTTTCAGAAAGCGCATCCCCCTGAGTTCTCTGGTAGCTCAGATATCGTCATAGTCAGCCAATGGAAGAAAGACATCCAGCGGCATCTTCGTATGTATGAGTGCACCGACGTGCAAAAATAGTCGTTGGCTTCCTTTAAGCTGGTGGGGGCCGCTTTGCAGTGGTGGGAGTCCACTACCACATTGGAGGAGAGGGACACGATCCCTATTCAGTTGTTCTAGGAGCAGTTTGACAGCAAGTATTTTCCACCCGCCGTGCAGACTGAGATGAGGCGGAAATTACTGAATTTGAAATAGGAGAATTCTATCGTAGCTGAGTATGAGGAGGAGTTCACGAGACTTCTCACCATCGTGCCAGATGAGGCACCCACTGAGGGCAAGAAGGTTATGTTATTTGTGGACGGGTTAGCTTGGAGGATCCGTCAGCATCTTATAGGAAATCTATCTCTGAGTACTTTTACTGATGTACTCAATGCTGCGTTACTACATTGACAGGATCACCGCTTCCATCTGTAGGGAAGTAAGAGAGAAGGAGAGTCCAGCCAGCAGGGCAGGACCGGGGGTAATAGTGCTAATGGGGCACCATCTCATGGACAGACTCGTCAGCACGAGCGGAGTTCCCATCAGGGGACCCTGCTAAGCGATTCCGTTCAGGTGATTCCAGGCAGGGATTCGGAAGTTATAGGCAGGGTCAGCAGGGCCAGCCTAATCATCAGGGCCAGCAAGGCCAACATCGACAGCAGGGTCAGCAGCAGGGCCAACAGCGTGTTCATCAGGGCCAGCAGGGCCAGTGGCGGGGAGGTAACGGCCAGCAGGGCCGTGGTCAACAGGGTCAGAGGGGAGGCAACTTCAAGGGCTGATGTTTTGGGTGTGGTAGACACGTCCATAGGCTCCAGGATTATCCGGAGGGAGATAGGTCCCCACAGCAGTAGGGTTCCCGTAATGAGCCACAGAGACCACTTTTTTCGGCTGCCCTCCCAGCTCCAGCCCAAGTGCCAGCCCTACCAGCCATTCTAGCAACTCTAGTGCAGCAGGGGCAGTTACAGTACGGACGTGTCTACAACGTCCACCAGGCAGCAGCCCCACAGGCACCACCCGCAATTGAGGGTATGTTTCTTATCCATGGTACTATGGGTCGGGTTTTGTTTGATACTGGGGCGACGCATTATTTTATAGCTATGCATTTTGCGAAGGCCTTAGGGTTGTTAGCCACAGCAGAGAGCACAGTGACGTGTGTAGACTCACCATTGGGGAGTGGGTCGCTCATCTTCTTTATATGTCGGGGAGTGGGGGTAGAGATTGGCAGTTTGGTATTACCTGCGGACATGTTAGTCTTAGATATGCATGAGCATGATGTTATTATCGGTATGGATTGGCTTGCAGCTTATAGATCCATGATTGATTGCTTCGGTGGGAGCATTGTTTTTGCCATTCCTGGGCAAGAGATGTTTGTAGTGGCGATGCCTCGCCCAGAGGGAGGTTCGACCGCTCATTTGTATTATATAGAGGAGGATACCTCTAAGGAGGTTGCGATTCCGTTAGACTCGATTCCAGTTGTTCGTGAGTATTCCGATGTGTTTCAGGAAATACCAGGCCTACCCCCCAGTCGAGAGATAGACTTTGTTATAGATTTATTTTTAGATGCTAGACCTATAGCATGCACTCCATACCGTATGGCTCCGGCGGAGATGCGAGAGTTACGAGATCAGATAGAGCAGCTGTTAGGTCAGGGCTTCATTCGCAGGAGTACCTCACCTTGGGGAGCTCCAGTTCTGTTTGTGAAAAAGATGGATGGTTCACTGAGGTTGTGTGTGGACTACCGGGAGTTGAACAAGGTCACGATACAGAATAAGTATCCGTTGCCTCGAATCGATGATCTGTTCGACCAGCTGAGGGGAGCCACTTTCTTTTCGAAGATAGATCTGAGGTCGGGGTACCATCAGGTACGTATTAGAGAGCAGGATGTTTCAAAGACTGCCTTCTTGATGAGATATGGGTCTTACGAGTTCAGAGTGATGCCATTTGGTCTCACAAATGCTCCAGCCGTATTCATGGACTTAATGAACCGAGTATTCAGAGAGTTCTTGGATCAGTTTGTCATCGTCTTTATAGATGACATTTTGATATATTCACACTCCGAGGAGGAGCACGCCGAGCATTTGAGGCAGGTTATTCAGACTCTACGAGAGCATCAGTTGTATGCTAAGTATGAGAAGTGTGGATTCTGGTTGCGAGAAGTACAGTTCTTGGGCCATGTTGTTTCTGAGCAGGGGATTGCAGTTGACCCGAGTAAAGTGTCAGCGGTGAGGGAGTGGGGATAGCCCACGACACCGATGGAAGTGAGTAGTTTCTTGGGGTTAGCCGGATACTACAGGAGATTCATTCGGGGATTGTCCAAAATAGCGGGTCCATTGACGAACCTGACTCGCAAGGGGGTACCATATGTTTGGGATGATGCGTGTTAATTGGCTTTTGACGAGCTGAAAGACAAGCTTACTTCAGCACCAGTCCTTACTTTACCAAAGCCGGGTGTGGAGTACCTGGTTTACACCGATGCCTCTTTACAGGGACTTGGGGGAGTCCTTCAGCAGGAAGAGAAGGCTATAGCTTTTGCCTCCCGCAAGCTTAAGTCGCATGAGAAGAATTACCCCACCCACGACCTGGAGTTAGCAGCGGTCATTTTTGCATTGAGGATATGGAGGCACTATTTATTGGGGGAGAAATTCTGCTTGTTCACAGACCACAAGTCACTGCAGTACCTGTTCACTCAGCGAGAGCTGAATATGCGTCAGCGCAGATGGCTAGAGTTTGTGAAGGACTACCAGTTCGATATACAGTATCATCCGGGGAAGGCCAATGTAGTTGCTGATGCGTTGAGTCCTAGACCGGTAGACGAGGTAGCGGACGTCTGGAAAGAGAAGTGGAAGGAGTTGGGTCACCAGGACGCAGTAGCCTGTTCCTTCATATCTGTTATGACAGTCACACCCGAGATTATTAAGAGGGTGATACAGGCACAGACCACAGACCCATTTTTCCAGGAGTAGATTGTACGACTTTTAGCCGAGGGTGCTGAGTCCTATTCTGTTAGTTCTGATGGGGGTTTGAGGTTTAATGGGAGATTAGTGGTTCCAGAAGGGGCAGAATTCATCATGCAGTGATGACCCAATCTCATGGGTCCCGGTTTGCGGTGCATCCTGGAGGGGATAAGATGTACCAGGATATGAAGAGACAATACTGGTGGTGTGGGATGAAGAAGGACATTGCTGAGTTCGTGTCCAAGCGTACTACCTGCCAGCTGGTAAAGGTGGACCATCAGAAACCGTCAGGGTTGCTTCAGCCATTGGAAGTACCCGCGTGGAAGTGGGAGAGTATTTCCATGGATTTTATTAAAGGGTTGCCTACATCACAGCGGGGCCACGACTCTATCTGGGTGATTGTAGACCGATTGACCAAGGTGGCTCATTTTCTACCGGTGCGGACAGATTATACCACGGGTCAGTATGCTCAGATGTTCATTACTGAGATTGTCAGATTACACGGGGTGCCCCTGAATATTGTGTCAGACAGAGACAAGATTTTTGTGTCACGTTTTTGGGAAAGCTTTCAGGAGGCTATGGGTACTGAGTTGAGGTTGAGTTCAGCTTATCACCCACAGACTGATGGACAGACAAATCGTACTAATCAAATGTTGGAGGATATGCTACGCATGTGTGTTCTTGATTTTGGAGGAGGTTGGGAGCCACACCTTCCACTGGTAGAGTTTTCTTATAATAACTCTTATCAGTTCACGATTGGCATGGCTCCATTTGAGGCCTTGTATGGCAGGCCTTGTCGTTCCCCAGCTTGTTGGCTCGAGGTGGGGGATAACAAGTTTCTAGGACCAGAGGTGATTCAGGAGACCTCTGTGAGGATTGAGATGATTAGGAGTCACATTCGAGTATCCCAGGACAGACAGAAGAGCTACGCCGATGCGAAACGGTTCTTCCAGGAGTTTAATGTGGGGGACCAAGTGTTACTGCGTGTATCTCCTATGAAAGGAGTGATGAGGTTCGGGAAGAAAGGGAAATTGGACCCGAGGTACGTAGAAACATTTCCCATTATCGAGAGGATTGGGCCGGTAGCATACAGATTGGGACTACCAGAGCATTTACATCGCATTCACGATGTATTCCACATCTCGTCGTTCAGGCGGTATCTTCGGGATGATATGGCCCATACTCACATCGCGATAGATGAGATAGACTTACAGCCTGACAGATCTTATGAGGAGAGACCGGTGGCTATCCTAGACTATAGTGAGAGGAGATTGAGGCCGAAGATAGTTCCACTTGTACGGGTCCAGTGGGAGCACCACAATGTGGAGGAATCCACTTGGGAGCGCGAGGTAGATATGCGCGAGAGATATCCAGATTTGTTCTTACCAGGTATGCCTTATTTTCCGAATTTCGGGACGAAATTCCGTCATTAAGGGGGAAGTATGTAATACCCCGTATTTTTATGCTATATTAATTTGGGGATTTATTAAATTTAATGTGAATTAATTATTTAATAAAAATCCAGAAATTAATTATGTTATAATTATTAACGTGATGAGAGTTAGTAATTATGAGAAATATGTTAAATATTACTGATGAGCAAAGTAGTACATAATATTGGTTATATTGAATGTCACGAGTGAATGAAATGACAATTTTGGAAATTTGAGTCGGGACGCGCCCGTGTCGCGTCGGGGCTAAATATTGATAAATAAAAGTAGATATTTTATAAGTTATTCATATGGTCATTTTGAGTGCGCCAACGCGTCCGGAAGGGTTGAGATAGTCAAAAAAGTATACCCGGGGGTTTGATTTGGGTCTCGGGGCATTTTTAGGCCTAATTAGTACCCCGGGAGGGCATTTTAGTCATTTTGTATTTTTGGGTAATTAAACCCACGAAAATTAAAGGGGTTATATCTGATGGTTAGGTCATCTCCTAGGGTTAGAAAACACTAAACACAAGAACGGCCATTGGAGAGGAGAGGAGAGAGCTCTCAAGTCATTCCAAGGCTCAAAACTCCCCGGTTTGCGCCGCCGTCACCGCCAACGCGTAGATCGCGAGACGGGGAATGCAACCACGCCAAATTTATCACCAAATCAGACTTCTGAAAATCCTAGGCAAGTGTTTATCTTGCTTATTTCGTTGATGAATCTTTCATATTAGTTTAGGAGTAATTAGAATGAGTTTTTATGGAAGAAACCTAAGATATGAGTTAGGAAATTGCATGTAGTGATGGATAAATTGATAATTCTGGAAACCCTTGCCATGTAGAGGAATTACCCACGAAATTATGATGTTTATAAGAAGAAATTTTTTGGAAATACTGGTTGGAACTCTGTTTATGAAAATTCTAGGGTTCTTGATAATTATGTAAATTTTTGGGCCATAAATCCATTATTGGTGTTAGAAATCTACATGCTTTACGTTAGAAATACCTGGTACGATGATATAACGTTTGTGGTATAAATTTTGGGTCGATTGGGTATGATAATTATGGAATTAGTGAAGCTTAGAAGATGAAACCCGTAACTGCAAATCTGCAGGTTTCGCATACCTGCTTGATCGATCGATCGAGCCCAGAGCTTCGATCGATCGAGCCCAGAGCTTCGATCGATCGAAGGTTCGATCGATCGAGCCCCATACCTCGATCGATCGACCCCTCCTGGAAGATTCCTATTTCTTTTGTTTTGGATTAGATAAATTCAATTTATTGTGAAATAATTCTTGGGCATCCTTAATAAAATGCTTTGGGAGATAGGGAAGACCAGTAGGACATGTGAATAAATTTTGGGACCCTTGATGTCGGGCAAAGATTGTATTTTGGGATGATTACATAAGGGTCGGTGAATTTATGATTTAAAGAGAGAGACACGTAAGAGAGTTACTTTGGGACAAATGTGTATACCTACTGAATTTATACTTGGGAGAATAGATTCCATGAGTGTTACGTAGTAAGTTGGGATAATACCTCGAATTAAAGTTAAAGACGAATCGTTAAACGTGATAACTAATAATGAGATATGGGAATGAATGCCATAACTATGGGATTTGAGATAGACCTAATATGGATATGGTAATATTAGTATAGTCTTATGATTGTGTATGCATATACTATCTATGTGTGAAAAACATACCCACGCTACTTGCTATCCCTGAGGTTTCCGCGCTGGGACGATCTTATCTCGTGTGCCTTATGGTGGATATTGACTCGTACCCTAGGAGATAGATATTCTTGGTACAGGCTATCGAATTGATAGTTCAGACGGTCCTAAGAGACGCGGGTATGTGCCATCCTCTTAGAGACTTGGAATCTATGCTTCGCCTCACTATTGTTGTGTATGTGTTAATACAATTCGAGAGTGATTCCGAATTTGTATTCCCCTTAATACGAGTGATACGGGGTTTGGATAGTAGAGTATGCCCGCACCATAGTTGTTCATGTGGGGTGCTGTTATGATATATATATATATATATATATATATATATATATATATATATATATATATATATATATATATATATATATATATATATATATTTTACGAGTAGTTAATATATATATGAAATTTTGAAATCTGGAACTGCCTACTGTGATTTGATACGTAGGACATGGTTGATGACTCAAATTGAAATACTTGTTTTGAGAAAGTATAATATGACACTGGAATACGTTATAAATTAATAAAGTTAACGCGAGAATTTTGGATACTAATTGAAATCTCCTTTTCAAACAATTGTATTGTTCAGTTTTAAATCCTGCGAATAACCTAAGATAAGTTAAATAATTGAGGAAAGATAGTGTGATATTTGACGAGTTAGACCATTGGGAAGGTTAGTGCGATAGGTGTGCACATTAGAATATAGGTGAGAATTTATCAAGAGAGTGTCGCACTAATATGTTGTTGCATTGGCCTGTATCAATTTAAATACTTGCTAAACGAATTTTTAAATCATATACACTATCGGGCTCTGACCCGTTTCTATTTCTCTTTCCCTCTTTTATATATATGTATATATTACAGGTGCCCAGCCACAGGGGCGTCTTGCTTAGGATCCCTTGGAAGAAACGGGCTGCAGCTTAGGTGGGAGTTGAAGGCCACTTGTTTAGACGATTTCATTTACTTGATTCCACTTCTATCATTCTCAGTTATTGGGCATGTGTCGCCCTTTCCACTATTTATCTATTTTATTGGGACATTTGTAATTCAGTTATTTCTAGTACTATTACTTGGGATTTATTCAGCATGAATGTTTTACTCTAAGTTTTAAGTGTTGGGATTTTGAATGTTGAATGTTTAAATTAATTGGATTGTGCTCCAGGATGTTTGTGGTATGATTCTTACTTATTAAAAATGTTGTTAATAAATAAATAAATAAGTTTTCTTTAAGAATAAAATTTGGAAAGTAATGTTAAAAATGGTTTTGACACTTAGCTTAATTAATTAGGGTGTTAATTTGGAAATATTTATTTTCACGACAGTGATGCTAAGAATGAACCAACTGTTCACCTTAATTTTAATTTAATAAAGTAGTGATTGCCCGGTATTTAATTAGGCGGGGTGTCACAATGATAATAATTTGAAAATATCTAAATTAGGCTTAAAAACACGCCGTTAGAGAGTGAAACCCCAAACGGCCTCGTAAGAGGCACGAACACCTTACACGGGACCAATGTAATTGTAGGAACTGATCCCGTAGTCACGAGACTCTCGGTTTGAGAATATGACGATAATTTAGAAATATCTAAAGTTTGTGTTAAAAACATGCCGTTAGAGGGTAAAAACCCACACCATCTCCTAAACGGCCCCGTAAGAGGCACAAACACCTCGTACGATACTAATGTAACTCCTAAGAACCGTCCTCGTAGTCATGGGACTTTTGGTTTGAGAATATGATGATAATTTGAAAATATCAAGAATTTGGCTTAAAAACATGCCGTCAAAGGGTGAAAACCCAAAATAACCCCCAAAGGGCCCCGTAGGAGGCAATAACATCTCCCAGGTAGGAACTGACCGCATAGTCACGGGACTTTCAGTTTGAGAATATGATGATAATTTGAAAATATCTAGATTAGTCTTAAAAATACGCCGTTAGAGGGTGAAACCCCAAACCACCCCAAAACGGACCCGTAAGAGGCACTAACACCTCGCATGGGACCAATGTAACTCATAGGAACTGACCGTGTAGTCACGGGGCCCCCATTTTGAGAATATGATGATAATTTAAAAATATTTAGATTAGGCTTAAAATACGTCGTTAGAGGGTGAAACCCCAAACGATCTCGTAAGAGGCGCTAACACTTTGCACGGGACCAATGTAACTAGTAGGAACTGATCGCGTAGTCATGGGGCTCTCGATTTGAGAATATGACAATAATTTAAAAATATTTATACTTTGGGCTAATAACATGCTGTTAGAGGGTGAAAAATCAAACCATCCCTCAAACTATCCCGTAAGAGGCACAAACACCTCGCACGAGACCAATGCAACTCGTAGGAATTGACCGCGTAGTCACGGGGCCCCCGATTTGAGAATATGATGATAATTTGAAAATATTTAGATTAGGCTTAAAAACACGCTGTTCGAGGGTGAAAACCTAAAACGACCCCCATGTGGCCCCGTAAGAGGCACGAACACCTCACACGGGACCAGTGTAACTTGTAAGAACTGACCGCGTAGTCACGAGACTCCCGGTTTGAGAATATGACGATAATTTAAAAATATCTAGATTATGCTTAAAAACAAGTCGTTAAAGGGTGAAAACCCAAACCAGCTCCCAAATAGCCTTGTAAGAGGCATGAACACCTCGCACATGACTAATGTAACTCGTGGGAACTAACAATGTAGTCACAGGATTCCTAGTTTGAGGATATGACAATAATTTAAAAATATTTAGACTTTAGCTTAAAATATGTCATTAGAGGGTGAAAACCCAAAACCACCCACAAACGGCCCCGTAAGAGGCACGGATACCTCGCACGAGGCCAATATAACTCGTAGGAACTAATCGCATAGTCATGGGACTCTCGATTTGAGAATAAGATGATAATTTGAAAATATGTTTACTTTAGCATAAAAACATGTCGTTAAAGGGTGAAAATCCAAACCAACACTCAAACGGCCCCCATAAGAGGCATTAATACCTCGCACGGGACCAATATAACTCATAGGAACTGACCATTTAGTCATGATACTTCCAATTTGAGAATATGATGATAATTATAACGCGTATATGTAATTTTTAAGTTTGAATACGATATTTTAAAATTACTTAGTTACTGATATCAATTTTTTATTAATCTTATTTTTTTGCAGGATAACATTTTATCGTTAGCCTTTATCCACATGGAATACACGCAGAAGTCAATGGTATACCACAAGGGGGTTGTTTATTTAATGTCGTTAATATTTACGATTATATATTTTGTGTTATGATCATGCAGGCTTTTGTAATTTTATTGTTAACTTTATGGCCGTGCGGGCTTTTGTAATTTTATTATTATATTTTATGGTCGTGCGAGTTTTACATTACATATATTTTATATTAGCAGGTTTTAGAATGTTTAGAAAACAGAGAAAAATTTGCCCAAATTTTTTTGGTCTCTGAGCTATTAAGACTTGTAAAATTTTGACGTTTGTTTTACATTAGTTTATCAATGTGCGAGGTTCGCAATTTGTGAATTTTTTTTATTTTTTCGCAAATAATAGATATTTTCCCTACCAGATTTGGAATTTGCTAATTTTTCCTGATTTGTTTTCAGAAAATATTTTTTTCATTAATTGGAAAATCTGGCACGATTTTAATCGTGCCAGAAAATGAAAATCTGGCACGGTTTAAAGCCGTGGCAAAAGCGTGGCAGATTCAATATCTGATTAAAACCATGGATATGATTAGTTAGAATTGATTTTGAGAACATTTGTGTTGATTTTATTTCGTAGGATAACTTTCGAATGTAATATATGGATATGCATCAAGTGAAGCATCCTATAAAATAATATTTAAGACACTTTTGGACAAGTGGTAGGTAGCCGGAGAATTTTTCGCAACCCTTGTAAATCACGTCTTAAAAAACTCTTTAAGACGTTTTTTTTAGTTTTTTGCAACCCTTATAAATAGTGCGTCTTAAAAGGATCTATTTTTCAGGACTTTTTTTGAATTTTTTTTATGACGGTGGCTTTTAAGATGCTTTTGATTATAATTAGAAGTGATGTAAGTAGTTTTTTATGACACTTTTTAGCCGTTGTAAAAAGATTTTTTTTTCTAGTGGAGGAAGATTTTTCTTCATCGTACTTTCTTGAGGGGAACCTCTTCCTTTTTTCTCCATATGCTCCTTTTCTTTAATCAAGGAATTTTTAAAAATTTTGGTCAAAAGAGCAATATCATCCTCCTCATAATATTTTTCATCAATAATTTTATCATCTCTATTTGAAGATTTAAACGAAAGAGTTTTATTTACTTTAGGTTGCTCTTCCTCTTTAAATTCCTTCAACTCCATCTCATGAGTTATAATGAGTCTAGAAGCTCATCAAGACTTATGAATATTAATCTAATAGCTTCTTTGATAACAAGTGTAAGACCCCGTATTTCCGAGTATTTAAAATTGAATTAAATTGGTTATTTTAAATTACACGCGTGATATAATTTAATTGAACTTAATATTATGTGTATATTAAAATATTGATCGCGAGAGATAAAGATTAATATTTATAGAATATAATTACTAAGATAATAGTAGATAATTACTTTACATCATAATGAGTGATAGTGATGTGACAGGGTTATATCTCAATCGGGAGTCGAGTGTAGACTATATGAGGTTGACATAGTAGATTTATGTAGAGTGACTCGAATGGGTTGAAATAGTCAAAATAGTGTACCCAAGTGTGCGGATTGGGCCCTGGGATAATTTTAGACCAACCCGACACCCTGTAAGGGCGTTTTGATCATTTGGGAGATTAGGATTGGAGGAAATATGAATTTCTAAGTGTTATATCAGCATATAGTTGGAGGAATCTATGGTTAGAACCAAAAGAAAACCAATAGAGGCCATAAGAGAGGAAGAATAGAGGATTCTTGGAGCATTTGACACCATTCTTGCACCATCATTACCGTCGGAATTTGAATCAGAAGGGGAGGAGGACATCTTCATCATCTGAAAATGAAATCAGACCACCTTCACAAGAGGTAAGTGTTAATCTTGCACGTTGAATAGTCATAATATACATGGTAGAACTAGATGTAATCTAGCATGAATGCATGATTTCAAGATAAAATAATGGACGCTTAATTGATGTTAATAATTGGGATTCATATTAGAGACTTGATTTTTGAGTTTGATTATATGAAATCTGACTTTTGGGATGTTATGAGGGATTTAGTTATGGGTTTTATGAAGAAAATGCATGAAAAAATGAATCCAGGATTTGTTTACACAAATCATGATAAAATCTTGTTAAACATGGAATTTAATGGTGTTTTAGTATTGGAAACTCATTAGAAGCTGCTACTATACTTATATTTTATGATGGGTTGAATTATATGGGAGTTTGGGTACGATCCATGGAGGTTGGGTTTGATATTAATGGAAGAAACTTGTAACAACGCAACAGGAAGATGACCTTCTCGTCGCAAATTGATTCGGTTCCTTAGCCGAATTGATTCGGGTCAATGTCGGATCGATTCGGTTGCCCAGATTTTTGCCATTTTCTTTATTTAAGCACTATTTTCACAAATAAATTAACGGGAGACCTTTGTATTGTTCTTAAACTATAGGTCAAGACTTAATGAGATATAGTAGACCTACGGTAACGACTAGGGCTTGGGCAAAAACGAGGGGATTATACTCGAAAAACACGGATAAAACATTGTGTGAGAATTATTAGTACGTTGAGTATTCGAAAGAGATAAATACTACATATGGGTTTATATGATGGGTTGTTTTCATACTTAATGAATATATATATATATATAGGTTGTGTGAATACCTATTACATAACTGGTTATGTGTGTGAACATACCTATGCTGCCTGCTATCATGGGAGGTTCCATGCAGAGGGCAACCCCGCCTTGGAAATTCCAGTGAGGTCTTAATTTGTGCCCCAGAATATAGGACATAGGGCAGCCAACTGTGTGCTATGTATTAGTGGGACTGGCAGGTCATTTGAGTACGTTGGGTATGTACGTATCCCAAAGGCTTAGGGCTATGTTCACCTCCATTGTGTGTTGGTTGATTTAGGGTTTGAGGTGACATTCCAAACCGATGGTCCTTGATATGGTACAAGAGGTACATGGACTTTATAACGGAGTATGCATGCATCACGATGGCCATTCCGGGGATGCCATAGTAGTATATATATAAATAGTGATATATATATATATATATATATATATATATATATATATATGTGTGTGTGTGTGTGTGTGTGTGTGTGTGTGTGTGAGAGAGAGAGAGAGAGAGAGAGAGAGAGAGAGACTTATCTACTTTTGTGTGATGGTAGAAGAGATAGATAGTGTATATCTAAAGATAACTTAAGTAGGAGGAACTTAATGACATGGTTTAGGGATAACATATGAGAAATGTTGATACGGTAGCGTACTATATGGGCGGTACGGGGGAGCCAAACTTAATGAGGTTAGTTAGATACATACTTAGGTCTAGTTAGGCTGGATCGTATAACTATGAGGGTTATTAGGAGACGTTAGGTGTGCACTCTAGTTGAGAGGTGAATAAAGTCAAGGGAGATTTCTTGAAACTAACTTGTATGTCTAATAACATCTCTTACTGCATTTTAACACTTGATAAATATTTTTTAAATGGTTTTGGGCTCCGAACCGTGTCAAAATATTTTTTTAAAACATTTTAGGTGCCCAGCCATAGGGATGTCAAGCTTAATGAATCATTCCAGGGGTGCATAGCTGCAGCATTTGTGGAGGCTTACAAGAGTTTGCTTAAACGCTTCAGTTATCCATTTCTAGACTAGGATTTATTATTCACCATTTCATTTGGGCATGTTGCCCCTTCCATTTAAATAGTTATTCAGTTATTTATCAGATTATGTTGGATTCTATTTTATTTCCTTTAGATTTATTATCGGATTTTGTTTTGGGAACCAATGGTTTATTAGGTATTATTTATTCATCTAGTTATCATATGATTGATTCAGACTTTTATAATTTTGTGGATGGTTTGGTTAATATATTTATGTTCGCATATTGTTATAGTAATGCAATATAAAATTTTCCACCGGTTTAATTTAACATAGGTGTTTAGTAATTTAAAAAAAAATCGATAGTGATGTTGAGAATGAACCAAATGACATTAATGTTTATTTTAATAAAGGACAGATCACCCGTGGTTAAAATAGGCAGGGTGTCACAAATGGTATGATATCATCAAGTTCTATTATCCATAGAATCTGTACGGCTTGTTACGATTTCAGCGTAGCGTTCTTTGGCATGGATCCCTATTATATTAGGATTGTTTCATTCATGATTACGTATATGAGATTTTGTTCTTCTCCTATTATATTTGTATAGACAGTTAACTCATACAATTCGATATCTTTTCAGATGCTACCTAGGGGAGGACGATCGGCTAGGCCAGGGGAGAAAGCCGATGAGGGAGAGGCTCAGTAGGAGCCACATACACCACAACCACAGCCACCATGGGGGATAGTTACGACAGTAGAGGTGGTCGCTATTGTGGCACTGGCAGTTAATGCCACTATGACTGTCATGGCACTTCACTTTCCTTAGGCCCAGCCACCACAGCAGCTAGTGGCACCATTTGTTCATGCCCACCCGAGGCCCTCAGATTGGCAGTGAGGGAGGGAGGCATTTCAAAAGGGCCACCCACCATACTTTCAGGGTAGCTCAAATGTGATTTTGGGAGAGCGCTTCGGCCAGCCGGCGTCGATTTTGTGAGGTGTGAAAAATGTAGAGAGATTCAGAGTCGCCAATCTATTTTACTCAAAATAGACAAAAGAAAAAGGGGAAGCCACCCCGAAGGATGGCTTCCAAAGACATACTGGTGCGTGCGAAACCAAAATGATTCGAAAAGGGTTCGGAGGCTTAGTTACGAAATGGGAAGGTGTTAGGAACCCATTCCACCCTTTCGGTCTCTCATGGATATTTGCTATTTTCCTTTATGTTTCCCCTCGTGAGATGTGTGCATGTGTATATATATAGAATGGAGGTAGGAATCCTCGGCTTGTATCATGGAAAAGATAAAGCGAGTCATCCATAGGAAGATTATAAAAGTAATATTAGAAAAATAAGATTTACGGGGTTACCCCTACGTTGATCGCTATAAAGGAACGATAACACACATGGATTAATGTGTCACTAAGACTAAGGATATATATAATATAAGAAAAATGGATTTAGAGAAAATAGGAAATGAGAGAAAAAGTGAGAGAAAGGACTCATGTCTCGGGTTTTACCCCGAGACGCCTACGTAGCCTATAAAGGCATCAAAGTCCACGTAGTTCGCATACAAAGCAAAGGGGTGGGGTTTATCCCATAAATCCAAATGTGGGATCTCTTATTTGTAAGTGTGTGCGTGTGTGTAGAAAAGGTGTTTTAGTTGCGAGAAAAATGTGGAAAACGTGTGCGAATCCCTACTTGGAATTTATGAGCAAACCCTCTTTTTCTTGTTTTGGGGTTTTTATTTATATGAAAATAAGAGATGTGAAATAATACTAAATAAAAAAATATATTAGGACGTGTGAGATGAGATTATAAAAGTGCTAAGTAAGAAAACAAGTTATTGGGAATTCAAGAGAATTTAAGAGAGAGAGTTTGAGAAAGTTAGACCTTCTTGAAGATCTTGAGCATGATCTTGAATGTTGGAGAGAAGACCTTGAGCTTGGATGATGATGGAGAGTGGTTAATTGACCAAGTTTGATGAAAAGGATGATGAAAAGTGAAGGTAAAAGAGGGATTTGGAAGTTGAAATCACGTTGCCTTCGAGAGAGGTCTCTGGGATTCGTTTAGAGAGATTTCTATCAGATCTGGGCTCCCCTTGCAAATGAGGCCAAGGCCTCCTTTTATAACCCCAGGGGACTACTGATCGACCCTATCATGGCACTGCCTATCGGCAGGTGCCGATAGGCAGGATCTGGGACCTACCATTTGGCAGTGCGCCTCAGGCTTTTTCATAAAATTAGCCGACGAGGGCAAATCGTTGGTCAGAATCGTGCACAGGGCATACCGTTGGAAAGGTATTTCAGAGACCTTCAAAAGTCCTTTGGACCACTCCCGAGTTCGGGAGTTAACTTTGGGTCAAATGTGGCTCGGAAGCGTTTGTTGGTCCATTGGACGGGGAATCGTGCGGATGCAAATAGCGCGTTCGTCCGCATGGTAAGTCCGAATCGCGCATGGGGCATACCGTTGGAAAGGTTAGGATATGTACTTCAACATTCCAAAGAGTTTGACCAGGTTTGGAGAGTTGACTTTTGTCAACCGGGCCGGGGAAATGCTCGTTGGCTTCCCGGAGTCAAACGGATCGTTCGTCCGCATGGAAAGTCAGAATTATGCACGGGATGGACCGTTGGAAAGGGTATTCAGTGCCCTTCGAAGATTTATTCAGCCTCGATCGAGCTGAAGAGTTAACATAGGTCAAATAAAGCCCGGGAGCGCCCGGTGGCCTCTAGGTCAGGTTTCGGACGCAAATGGCGCCTTCGTCCGCATGGTATGTCGGAATTGCGCACGGGGCGAATCATTGGAAAGGATATTTAGTGCCCTTCAAAGATTCATTGAGTCTCGGTCGATACGAGGAGTTTGACTTTTGGGTCAAACTGAGCCGGGGGGTGCCCGATGGCTTCCAGGTCAGTACTCGGGACGTGACCTGGGTTTATAGTGATGAAGGGAGGTACTAGGGACCTAAGGAGAGTTAAGGGGTAACAAAATGGGGTGTCTACAGAGCCCCTCGATGGGTGAGTTTGGAATAAATGATAGCCGTCGATTAGACACCGGATGATGCTTTTAAGGGAGTATAACCGATTCAGAGGGTCGAGGTAGATTATGAGGACCTAAGAAGTATGCTGGGGATGATCAATTCGGAGGATTGAGGTCAGTTATGAGGACCTAAGGAGATGAGGATGACCAATTCCGAGGGTCGAGGTCAGTTCTGACCTAAGAGTGGTGATGACCGAGGACTGAAGTCAATTCTGACCTCACTAAGGTGACGATCCAAGACCAGGGCCAATTATGACCCAAGAGTGGTAATGACCAAGGACCGAGGTCAATGCTGACCTAACTAAGGTGATGATCCAAGACTGGGGCCAATTCTGACCCAAGAGTGGTGACGACCGAGGACCGAGGTCAATTCTGACCTAACTAAGGTGACGATCCAAGACCGGGGCCAATTCTGACCCAAGAGTGGTGACGACCGAGGATCGAGGTCAATCCTGACCTAACTAAGGTGACGATCCAAGACCGGGGTTAATTCTGACCCAAGAGTGGTGACAACCGAGGACCGAGGTCAATTCTGACCAAACTAAGGTGAAGATCCAAGACCGGGGCCAATTCTGACCCAAGAGTGGTGACGACCGAGGACCGAGGTCAATTCTGACCTAACTAAGGTGACGATCCAAGACCGGGGCCAATTCTGACCCAAGAGTAGATAAAGATTGTATTTTGATTCTGCTGGAGAAAGAGCTTTGTGATTCCGCTTTGAGCTGGGGAGCTGCTAGCTGGGGGAAACTTTATAGGAGGCCTTGCAGGGGGGAACAACCTATAATGGGTGTTGTGAGAGAATTCCGTTGGGGAAGTGATCAGATGATCCTTAGAGATCCTCCGGAGTTTTGCCGGGAGGAGATTTCACTTAGTTTTTGAAGATTCCGCTGGGGAAGAGGGGTTCCGCTGGGAATAAGAATTTGGATCTGAGATTCCGCTGGGGAATGATGAATGGGCCGGGGAAAATTTGGATTGTCCTTAGGTAGAGATTGCTCGGGGCGAGTGGTTCTTCTGATTTCTGCTGGGAAAAATACCATGTGATATTGTACCGCAACGGATAGCCGATGGATGTAAAGTCTGATGAGGAGGTGATTAGGTGGTCCGGGCGCCTTGCCCGAGAGGTCAATCGCTTGGATTTTGAGGGCTCTGTTGGGAAAAATGGTGTGTCACCCGAAGGAGTGAGAAATTTCCTTAATGAAAATGTTCTAAATCCTTCCTGGGATTTTTAGGAATTTTTCGGGGTTTTTTCGAGGCTTTCTGGTATTTTCTGAGAATTTTTGCATGAAATTTTAAGGGGGGGTACCGGTCGGCATAGACTGAGGGGTGCCATTCGGCAGTGGCACGGACTTTTGGGCTACCTCAGGAAGGTGAGGAGATAGTGTCGATCGGTGATGCCATCATACTTTTACTGGAGCCACATATCTCCTTGAGGTATTCTTTACTTTGCGCATTTCCATTTCATGCATTCGCATTTTCCTTTCATGCATTCGCATTTTCCTTATGCGTCTCTTTTTGCTCATGAATTCAGACATGGTTCTATGAGGTGATTGGGTGAAACACCCCACTGATTTCTCTGAAGGACGACACCGTCGGGGACTTCTGTCGCTTGTATCGATGGCGTAAGGCCAACCGACAGTCGAAGGGATCTCTCTCCCTGGAGGCGGTGCGTCAGGTCTCGAATGACCTGACCAGTGGTAGGGTAAGAGTCTTTCCATTTCAGCCTTAGTTTTTTGCCTCTTCTGATTTTGTATTGACTTATGCCTGCTTGGGGATTTTCAGGTGACCTTTTATCCTTGGGGGACCGCCATTCAGGATACGGGGGTGACTGGGGTGAACGCGCAGATGAGGCCTTTATTGGCGCATGAGTTCGGCCATTCTTGGTACCTCGGGGAGAGGGTGATCCGTCAGATTGCTGAGGAGGAGGTGGTGGTGCCTCCCGCGTAGCCTCCTACTTCTATGAGGCGAGAGAGATAATTGTTGGAGGATGAAAGGATCGCGGCGATGATTGGCGAGTCCTATGCATTGTATATTGATACGGCTGCGCCGTATTACTATATGGACTTTGTGATGAGCTGGTTGATGGCGCCCAGCATACATGATGCCTTGCCTTTCCCTCCTGCTGGTTCGAGTCGGGCGGTGGGGTCTTCCCACAGTGGTGGTGGTCCGTCGACACATACAGCGGCGGCGACCTCGGAGGTCCCTTTTGTTCGGCTGCACACTCCTTCATACAACATCCGGCGGGCTGATGGTGGGACAGTGTCGATGCTACACCGTCCTCTTGCGATGGATCCGGAGGAGCTGGGCTTGACAGAGGACGTCCTTCATCCTGCGGTAAACCTTTCGGTCCTTTTCCTCTCTTTTTTGATTTCTTTTGCTTGATATTGATTCTGCCTTTCCTTTGCAGCGAATTCGGGTGTCGACCACTTGGCTCAGGGACATTAGGGATTGGATATCATCGACGACTGCCCACATTCGGGAGGTTGTTCCTATTCCTTCTTTCTTATTGCCGTCAGCCTCATCCGAGGGAGACTCTGGCTCGGGTAGTGGGGGTGTGTCGTCTCGCCGTAGGGGAAAGAGGGCGCGTCACCGGGATGGAAATTCTTGAGAGAGAGAGAGAGAGAGAGAGAGATGGAGTGAAATGTGGGTTCGGGCTGAGTCCCGTTATTTTTGGCTTTTCTTTATTTCCTGCAAAAATTATGTAACACAGAAAACATATATATGCAATGCAATGCGATTTTTTTACTATCTTTTATTTTAATGATGAAATGAATGCATGCGCTTTTTAATTTGCTGCTGAGACCGAAAAAAAAAAGAATATTTTTAGAAATCTTTCAAAGGAAAGTTATTTTATTCAAAACGGGGAATCCCATAAGGAGGGAACATGATTCTTGAAATTCTTTTGAGAATATCAATTTATTTTTATAGAGTTTTCTGATTTGACAAAGAAGGAATGGAGGAAATTTAAAAAAGGGAATTATATAAGGAGGAAAAGGGATTTTGAAATTCTGTTGAGAAAATCAATTTTTTATTTTTCTGATTTTGACAAGAGAGGAAAAAGGGAGATTTCCAAAAATGGGGGGTTGCTGATCGGCAAGCACCCTCAGTCCAGTCCCATCAATTGAAAGCTTTGATTGGTACCCTCTTCAGCCTTTAGTACCTTGTGGGGTAGGGTTCCTTTCGATTTCTACAGGGATTATGTCCCTTGTGAGGATTTTTAAGTATAAAAAGGGAGAAGGGTGGAGTGTTTTCCTCACACCTTTTACATTCTTCATACCCACCCATCATCTTTTAGTCTTGCAAGATGGCTCTCCCTGGTAGCATCGATTTTGCCAATTACCTCGAAGCCTTGGAAGCTATGTGCTCTTATAATGTCGACTATGATGCCTTCAATATGCGTCGAGTCTCCTTGTGGCGTAATCGACCTTTTGAGTGGAATATACTGATGGCGGCAGTACAATATTGGTACCCCGAAGACCATGTATTCCGCTTTGGGTTGGAAGAAGTTTGTCCTACCTACGAGGAGTTTTCTGCCATACTGGGCGTGAATCCTAGTGTTGCCGTGGCTTTACCTGAATTTTCTCGTTCTCCTAGGGATTTATTGGTCGGGCTTCTTCATATCTCGCCTTCGTCGGCTAGGTCACTGGTTGCTAGAGGGATGATCTCCCTCCTGGTGGTGTTGCAGTCCGTCTGTTCGCGGGAAGTAAGTGATGCTGGCTATGCTGGAGCCGTTGTTCTGGGCCTGGTTTCAAAATTATTGTTGGTGACTGGGGAATTGCAGGTGGACCCACAACTTGCAGCCATTACCTCATGGATGTCATACCGCCGCAATCCTGCGGTGGTGATATTGGCAGATACTTTGAATGGCTTGGATGCCTGAAGAGAAGGCCGTTCCAAATTTTTTAGAGGGAGCCTTGTGATGTTGTTCATGTGGTTGTCTAAAAGATTCCACTTGTCAACCCCTCCAGAATATCCTTTGTCGGATGTGCCCAACTTCTTTTTGCGCTACTTCATCCGCATGGGCCTGTATGTTGAGAACTGGGAGAATTGGCTTGTGGAGTACGTGGCCCGTGGACTGTATTGGTCCGTGCCTTGGTGGGGACAGTTGCAGCCTATTCTGGAGCTAGGAGAATATTCATATGTGCGGCTGGTTGGTCTCAGGCAGACCTCTTTTTATTTCCCTTGGCGGCTTTTGCGCCAATTTGGCTGGGCGCAGGTCGTGCCCCCTCGGACCTCAAATTTATTTCCGGTAGAAGATTTGACTGAGCGCTTGCGTCTGTTGCTAGGATCTCTGTGGGAAAATCGGCGTCCGTCGACCCGTACCTCTCAGTCTGTTGGGAAGGTTTGCCATTCCCCAAAGATTATATGAAGTGGTTGTGGAGGGAAGTAGTCAGCAAGATGTTGGCAGTAGAGACCGGTCGGAGGTGGTTTGTTTTATCTGACTCCATGGAAGGGGGTGTTGTGGTCTTTTCGAAGATGGTTAAGGCTCATCGGTCCATGGAGTGTTTGCGGCACTCCATTCAGGCAGGAGAAAATTGGGGTCCTCAGGACGTGGATGATGAGGGTGCAGACTCTTCGGGTAGCTGTGGGTAGGACTCCTGGGGAGTTTATATATGTAACAGATGTGGGGGATTTTGTCTGGTTTTTATGGTAGTAGGGGGAAGGGAGTTATCCGCTCCTTTTTCTTATGTAATTCGTACTGTAATTTCTTATTAATGAAATAAACAAGTTTCTGATCATCCAGCTGTGCCTTTTGATGAGTTTTGCATTTTTAATTATCTATACCAATCTCTAAGGCATACATAATCCTTTTGTTCAAGAAAATGTTTAGAATGATCTATCGTTCTCGGGGGTAAGAAAAGAATGGTATTTTGTGAAAAAGAAGGGGTCGTGCTCATGTGAGGAGTATGAGCTGCCTACGTACCTCTGGGGTTTTTGAAAAAGTTCTTATCTATTTGAAAATAGTTTTTGTAGAGGATCAGGCCCACGTAGTTCTGGGTAGAGGGAAATGGAGAGAGTGTTTTTTTTAGAATAGAAGGGGGATGAGAAGAGTCGTAGCGCACCGAGATTTTGGACTAGGGGTATAACTTCTTGAGATGGTCCAGATTGACTGGACGAACCATCTCTTCCCCATCTAGGTCAGTGAGCATGGCGGCACCACCGGATAAGATTTTCTTCACAATGTAAGGGCCGCTCCAATTGGGTTTGAACTTTCCTCTGGGGTCCCAGATGGGTTCGATTATCTCTTTGAGGGATAAATCCCCCTCTCGTACACCGCGGTCCTTGACTCTCTTGTTGAATGATCTCACTATTCGACGATGGTATCCTTGTATATGGTAAAGAGCTTTTAATCTCCGTTCATCTAGGAGGGTCAGCTCATCAAGACGGCCTTGGCACCAGTCTTCTTCACTAACCTTGCTTTCGAGCATGACACATAACGAGGGTATTTCCAGCTCCACAGGTAGGACTGCCTCCATGCCGTAAACCAGGGAGTAAGGGGTAGCCCCAGTAGAGGTTCGAATTGAGGTTCGATAGCCCCAGAGGGCGTAGGGGATCCGGTCGGCCCAATCCCTATAACTTTCGGTCATCTTCCTGAAGATGGCTTTGAGGTTTTTGTTTGCGGCCTCAACTGCACCATTAGTCTGAGGTCGGTAGGGAGAAGATTTGTGTCTCTGAATCCCATATTCGTTGACTATTTCTGTGACTTCTGCCTCAAAGTTTAAGCCATTATCCGACACTAGCTCGTGCGGGACCGCATATCGGCAGATGATATTCTTCTTGATGAATTTGGCCACCTTCTTGGCATTTAATACTGCGTATGACTCAGCTTCGATCCATTTGGTGAAGTAATCGATGGCAACCAGGATGAACTCATGCCCGTTTGACGCTTTTGGTGTAACTTTCCCTATGATGTCGATACCCCAGGTGGAGAACGGCCAGGGAGAAGTCATATTGTATAATTCCCGCGGAGGTAGATGTTAGAGATTGAAGAACTGTTGTCATTTAGGGAACCTCCAAACATAAGCGGTGCAATCCTAGGCCATGGTGGTCCAATAGTAGCCTTGTCGGATGATCTTTTTGGCAAGCATGTGATCGTTCATGTGAGGTCCGCATTCCCCGCTGTGGATTTTCTGCATTATCTTTTCAATGTTAGCCCATGCGATACAGTGCAAATGAGTTCCATCTAAATTCCTCTTGAGTAGTGCTTTATGGCAGATGATGTACTGAGCGGCCAGCCTTCGGAAGGTAGCTCGGTTGTTCTTGTTGGAACCCTCGGGGTACCTACCATGTTTGAGGAAGCACCAAATATCATAGTACCAGCAATCGGCTAGTTCGGGATCTTCAGTGGAGACAAGCTCAATAAGGTAGCAATGGGTCGGTCTGTCTTGTTTTTGAACTAGGAAGGGGGTCATTGTTATTCCCTAGGGCATGTCGACCATGGAAGCCAAAGTAGAGAGAGCATCGGATAGGTTGTTCTTTGCTCAGGGTAGGTAATGGAAGGTGATATCTCGGAATTGGGAGGCCAACTCTTTTAATTGGGCATGAAAGGGTTGAAGCTTTTCGTCATTGACCTTCCACTTTCTGAGCACTTGCCCGATGATGAGGGCAGAATCCCCGTAGACATCGAGGTATTGAATACCTTTCTCGAGAGCGACCTGGAGGCCCACTGTGCATGCCTCGTATTCTGTCATGTTGTTGGTGCAAGGGAAATCCAATTTAATGGCGATGGGAGTGTGGGATTCATCTGGGGCGACCAGAAGTATCCCAATGCCATATCCCTTTTTGTTGGCAGCGCCGTCGAAGAACATTTTCCATCGGGGGTAGTCTTGAGTGGTGCAGAGGATGTTTTCATCTGGGAATTCGGGGATCCAGACATCTGCTTCTTCTATAGGGTAGGTAGTCAGAGATGGCTCTTCCTTTATCGTCTTTCTGTGTGACGTACACGATATCAAACTCGGCTAGGAGCATCAACCATCGGTCCATTCGGCTGGACAAGGCGGGTTTTTTGAGCAGGTATTTGATGGGATCCATTCGGGATATAAGTTTGATGGGGAAGGTGAGCATGTAGTGCCGTAACTTTTGGGTGACCCAGACAAGTGCGACACATGCTTTTTCCAAAGCAGTGTAGTTGACCTCGTATCCGGCCAACTTGCGACTGGCATAATAGATGGCTCTTTCTTTACGGGAGTCATCGAGGTACTGGGCTAGCAAAGCCCTGGCTGCAATGTCTGTTATGGTTAGGTATAAGAGCAAAGGGAGACCAGGCTATGGTGGCATGAGAACTGGAGGTTGGGTTAGGTATTGTTTGATTCGATCAAAAGCTTCTTGGCAGGCCTCGTTCCAAACCTTGGTTGAATCCTTTCGGAGGAGCTTAAAGATTGGTTCACAGATGGAGGTTAGCTGGCTGATGAACCGGCTGATATATTGTAATTTCCCCAGGAAGCCTCGGACTTCCTTCTCTGTTCGGGGAGGTGGCATCTCAAGTATGGCCTTCAGCTTGGCGGGATCTGCTTTTATCCCCTTCTCACTGATCATGAATCCTAAGAGTTTTCCTTCGTAACGCCGAAGACGCACTTCTGTGGATCAAGTCTCATCTGATACTGCCGCAGTCGTTCGAAGAACTTCCGGAGAGCGGGAACATGACCTTCTCTAGTTTTGGACTTGATAATCATATCATCCACGTAAACCTCGACCTCTTTGTGGATCAGATCGTACAGGATAGTTGTGGCATCCCTTTGGTAGGTAGCCCCAGCATTCTTGAGACCGAATGGAATAATGATGTAGCAAAAAGTTCCCCATGGTGTGATGAATGCGGTTTTATCTTGGTGGTCGGGATGCATTTTAATTTGGTTGTATCCGGAAAATCCATCGACAAATGACTTGAGAGCATGACTGGTTGTGTTTTCCACGATCATGTTGATGTTGGGTAGCGGATAATCATCCTTCAGAGAAGCTTTGTTTAAATCTCGGTAATCCACACACATTCGAACCTTTCCTCCTGATTTTGGTGCAGGTACAATGTTAGCCAGCCACGTGGGATATTCGATTACTCGAATGAAACCCACGTTCAACTGTTTGATCACCTCTTCTTTGACCTTAAGAGACCATTCGGTGTGGAGCTTTCTCAACTTTTATTTAACTGGCTTGGCATCTGGGAGAATGGGGATCTCATGCTGAGCTATTTCGGGATCAATACCGGGCATGTCATCGTAGGACCATGCGAAGACATCCACGAACTCCTTTAGCAATTCTTTGAGTTGTGCGCGCTCATGCTCATAAAGGGTGGCCCCTATCCTAATCTCGCGCAGTTGGCTACTAGAACCGAGATTAATAACAACAGTCTCTTCTTCATTAACTTGAACGCGATTATGTTATTTATTATTAACCTTATTTAGATCAGTTAAGAATTGTTCATTTGCAAAATCATCATCATCAAAAGTTTGATTAAAATCCACACAATTAATATAAGGCACAACAAGATACTCAAAATCTTCGTTTATTTCATTGATAGGAAAAATAGCATTGAGAACCTCATCAAAAGAGGTCTCGATTACATTTGAGCAAGGATGGACAACAGTAGATAAAACAGGGTAAACATTGGGGTTGAGGGAGATTTCAAGAGGTAGAACTGGCGCAGCATGCCAATTGAGGAGAGGTGTATCAACAACTTTAATCAGACGGGATGGGTCCCTTAATGTAGTGCATGAATGAACCATGCAGAGTGTCAGCCCCAGTGTCTGTAGGTTGAAGGAATCTTCGGAGTCACTTTCCTCAGTTTCTTCAGTATCTTTGATAAGCGGTGGCACCTGGTATTGGTAACTTTCGGCCCATGGGTAGCTATCTTCGAAGAAGATCTCCATTCCAGGCTTCATCTTCTTATCTGTATGGTCATACCACGGTTCTGGAAAACCGCAAAAGGGTAAATCCTCGCCCTCTTTGATAAATCTTCCATTTAAAGAATCTCCCGAGATAGTTCGGACGAAGTCTAACCCTCTCTTTGATCGAGTCTGGCGGATCATTCTGAGTTCTGGTTCTGATGGTTGATATCCCAAGCCGCAAGGAGGGAAATCTTTCTTTAGTTCGATGGGCGCAAGTATCCCCTGCTGCCTTTGTCCTAGCCCCAGTCCGGGCATGAAGTGCATGTTTCTGAACATCTGAATCACATTGACATTGCCATGAGGGTCATATTCTGGACAAACCCTTTCTTTGAAACCGTCCCCTGCCGGGAGTAGGGATGGTTAAACTCGGAAACCTGATAGGAGCATATCATTTGACCCATGTTGCATCTCAATAATTGAACTGCTGATGCTTGCACCCTCGGCATTACCGTCGTCACCCAGGATGGTGATGACTCGCCCATCGACGAAGAATTTCAGTTTCTGATGGAATGAGGAAGAGACACCCTTTATACTGTGGATCCAGGGTCGTCCGAGCAACAGGTTAAATCATGCTGGGATATCAATGACTTGGAATTCGACGACAGGGTTTATAGGTCCAACCCCTATTACAAGTTTTATGGATCCCATCACCTCACGGCGGGTATTATCGTAGGCACGCACGGCAGCGGATGTTGGAGCGAGGTCACTTTCTTTCAGACCTAAACATTTGAAAGTTCTCAGCGGGAAGATATTCAAAGCGGATCCGTTGTCAAAGAGAAAGAGTTGTACAACCTTCCCCATAACTTCGACGGAGATGTTGAGTGCATGATTGTGATTTGGCCCAATTTTGGGGATTTCTTCTTCAGAAAAGGACAGCATTCGGGTAGAGGTCAAGGATCCGACCAGGTTCACCGCTTCTTCTGGTGTGGTAGAGGGAGGAACTACAGGTCCAGTGAGTAATTTGATTAAAGCGTTTCTGTGAAGCTGGGAAGACATGAAAAGCCCCCATAGAGTGATGTTAGCTTGAGTTTTCTTCAATTGATCGAGGATCTTGCTCTTCTCGAGGGTCATTTCTGGCATAGGAAGGTTTTCAACGCCCTTCCCCTTATCATTGGTTGGTAGCGAGTTTAGAATTTGGTAATGTCTCCCAGATCTGGTCATGTGATTTACTGAAGAAGGGAAAAACTTAAATCCAGTTTCCTTATCAATCTCAGGTTATTCTACTACCTTGTCTATTTCTCCGAGGAGTTCCTCAAATGATATCATCCCACATAAGTCAGCTATTGGGCCATTTCCTCCTGAAGCTTGTTCTTCATTTGAAACTTCAAATTCTCCCCCCCATCCGGTGGAAACAATTATGTTTTCCCTTGTGAAGTTAATGAATTCCATAACTTCAACGACTTCTTCATATAGGTCTTCCCATTCTGTGGGGATATGTAAGGGTGAAGGGACCAGGTGCCCTTGCAGCTTCAAAGTGTCAAGTAACTCGGTGATACTGCAAATGTTATTGGTTTGCCTGAATTCTTCCATCATGATCCGGACAACATCATCTAAGCAGATTTCGTCGGTTGGTGCCATCCATTTATCTGATTCTCGGGCCCATTTTCGTGCTTCCAAAAACAACGTACTGAACCTCTGGCAGTCGATAATCATCTATGAGGGCAATTTCAGCCCGAACTCTAGGAGTTGGTTTAATACCTCTGACAATTCCATACCTTCACTTTTAGAATAGGTCCAGACAGTGATGCATGCTCTGGTAAGGAGTGACAAAGCCTGATCAACGGGGCTAGCAGGGTGTAGGAGGAAATATGGGCAAAGTTGAAGGGGTTTACGAGGGTATAAGGGTGTGATTTGAGTTGATGGATCGAAATCTGGGTTTCCTTCCAAGAAGATGGCATTGGTATGATTTGGGAGTGGGTTATGAGTAGTATTTGGTTTAGGATTGGTTGGTGGGGCGATGGTACCCCGGTTAATGAGATCTTGGATTATGTTTCGAAGATGGAAGCATTAGTCGGTGGTATGGCCATCTGTTTGGTGAAAGGCGCAATGAGCATCGGTCTTGAAATTTCTGGGAAGTGGATTGGGTAATGGACGTGGATCCAGGGGCTTTATAAGGTTTCGGCTTAACAGGGCTTGGTAAACTTTGGAGAGGGGAGCATGGAGCTCAGCGTATTCCCTTTGGACGGGAGCAGGGCGGCTTTTTGGTGCCCATGATGTGGTTAGTTGAGAGATGTTGTTGATGGTTGAGACTGCGGCACTGACAGGCTTGTCATATTTTCTGGGGGTGAACTGTCCGGACACCTTCTTTGGTTTAACTTCTGTTTTGGCAAGACCCTCTTCGATTTCTACTCCTACTTCTCCGAGAGCTCGAAAATGGGGGTAGTACTATCCTCCCATGGTTACTCAGACATGGGGCAAGAAATTCTTCTTCACTATGCTGACTTGTTCTTCTTCAGACGGCCGATTGGTCATGGTAGCCGCTTTTTCCCTCCATCGGGCTATAAAGTTACTGACTGATTCTTCGGAGTTCTGTTTGAGTAACTCTAAATCACGGTGGGTGACCTCAAGCTCTTCGTTGTATTTGTACTGCGACATAAATTCTCGGGATACATCCTCCCAGCTACGGATTCTGGATTCCTCAAGAGATAAAAACCATCAGAGAGCACTATCTTTCAAAGTTTGTTGAAACAATTGGGCCATCACTTCTTTCGAAGCCCCTAGTAGAGTCATGGAACGATGATAACTGTGAAGATGAACAATCGGGGGACCACTCCCTCCAAATTTCTCGATATTTGGCCTTTTGAACTTCTCGGGTAACCTTGCTTTAGGATAAGGCGACATATGGGTGTAGTCCATGTAATTACCAGAGATCCTGACTTGGTCAAACTTCTTGGTGAGAATCTTGAGATCCTCTTTGACTTTGTTCAACTCCTCCTCCTTTGGATCAACAACCAGAGGCAAGTTAGCCATAGGCTGGGCAATGTTTGGCATTGGAAGCTGGGCAGGCGGCGGCCCATTAGCAGGAGGGGCACGCGGAGCGTGCTGATATTCTTCCGGGACCCAGATGGGATCGGGTGGACCCATAGCACGAGGGAACAGGGCCTCGAGCTCTTGAGGAATAGGACCTTGGTTTCGTTGCATTTCTCGGACCTCGGCTTGGAGGTTGTCAATCTTAGCCACATGCTGAGCTAGGACTGTCGGCATATCCGGTTGTATGACTGGTGCTTGATCTGCATTCTCCATGGAAAATGGATGGATTCTGGACTCGGAAGAAGTAGTAGAGGAACGGACGAAACTCCGGGGTGATTTGACTGAAGACCTAAGCCAATAGGGAGCCAGACCAAGGGCGTGCGATCAAGCTGAGAAGGTGTAGGATGAGATTTATTTTTGAGAAAAGGGAAGGAACTATTTTTGGATTTTTGATAAAAAGGGAGAAATGTTTTTGGATTTTTGATAAGAAAGGGAGAAATGTTTTTAGAGACGGAACTCAGCATGATTATTATGATTATTATGTTATCACTTGTATTTAATTCTCCTAAATGCAATGCCGGATGAGACCTGAGCCTGGAAAAGTGGGGTTTTAATATATGAAAAGCTACGGTTTGGGACTTGTAACCAGGCTCGCGGACAGAGTCCCGTTTTAAAAATGCGCAAAAATTGGGCGAAAGATCGACCCGGAATTTCGGTAGAGTTTCGGGTCGAAACCGGCAATCTAAAGTGCGTGTCCTAGGTTTGACACCTATATGCGGGTATGCAGTTGGTTGGGTGAATCGGCATGGGTTTCCCCCTTTGGCGTGACTTCCACGATATACGTCTTGCTCTTGCGGGCAATCGGTACGTGTGGATAAGCCATTTGATATACCCGAGTGTACGTGAATTGCCTCACCATATACCTCGTGAGGACGGTACGTGTGAGAGCGAATTCGATATACTCGGTGTACGTGAACGAATTCCCTGCGATATACCTCCCATCATGACTTCGGTCAAGCGGTACGATGCGAGGGAACCGTTCGATATACGTCGAAGGTACTTGGCCAATGGAAGTGAGACTCATATCGCTTAGGCTAACTGCGACCTACCTGACCAGCGCCCATCACGAAGTGACCCTCCAGTTACTGGGTAAAATTTGGTCAATATCAATGCTCTTTGGTGATGTCGTGTGAATCATGCATGATTCTCTTATTAGTAGCTTATGATGAGAATGCCTTTCTTTGATTATGCCAAACCGGGAACAAAGTACAAGTACCCCAAAAGGTACGCCAAGTATGGATAGGTGATGCGTGCAACATGGGAATATACGTGATCCTAAGTGCACGGGGTGTGAGGTGTACATGGAGGATTTTCTACAAGTGTGTGAACATAAGCATAAGCATGGGATATACATGTGAGAAAAGGGGAACATGCAGATATGGGGGGGGGGGGGGGGGGGAAGCATAAACAAATATAGCATCCATGTAAATAGAGTCAAGCCCTCAAAATAAATAAAAGTCCCCAGCGGAGTCGCCACTATGGCCATCCCCGCCGATCCCCGCCGCGGAGGGAGGAGGAATCCTTCGAGTCCCGCGCGTCCCCTCTCGGGAGAGCGCTTCGGCCGGCGTCGATTTTGTGAGGTGTGAAAAATGTAGGGAGATTCAGAGTCGCCAGTCTATTTTACTCAAAATAGACAAAAGAAAAAGGGGAAGCCACCCCGAAGGATGCCTTCCAAAGACATACTGGTGCGTGCGAAACCAAAATGATTCGAAAAGGGTTCGGAGGCTTAGTTACGAAATGGGAAGGTGTTAGGCACCCATTCCGCCCTTTCGGTCTCTCATGGATATTTGCTATTTTCCTTTATGTTTCCCCCCGTGAGATGTGTGCATGTGTATATATATAGAATGGAGGTAGGAATCCTCGGCTTGTATCATGGAAAAGATAAAGCGAGTCATCCATAGGAAGATTATAAAAGTAATATTAGAAAAATAAGATTTACGGGGTTACCCCTACGTTGATCGCTATAAAGGAACGATAACGCACATGGAGTAATGTGTCACTAAGACTAAGGATATATATAATATAAGAAAAATGGATTTAGAGAAAATAGGAAATGATGAGAGAAAGGACTCGAGTCTCGAGTTTTACCCCGAGACGCCTATGTAGCCTATAAAGGCATCAAAGTCCACGTAGTTCGCATACAAAGCAAAGGGGTGGGGTTTATCCCATAAATCCAAATGTGGGATCTCTTATTTATAAGTGTGTGTGTGTGTGTAGAAAATGTGTTTTAGTTGTGAGAAAAATGTGGAAAAAGTGAGAGAATCCCTACTTGGAATTTATGAGCAAACCCTCTTTTTCTTGTTTTGGGGTTTTTATTTATATGAAAATAAGAGATGTGCAATAATAATAAATAAAAAAAATATATTAGGATGTGTGAGATGAGATTATAAAAGTGCTAAGTAAGAAAACAAGTTTTTGGGAATTCAAGAGAATTTAAGAGAGAGAGTTTGAGAAAGTTAGACCTTGTTGAAGATCTTGAGCTTGATCTTGAATGTTGGAGAGCAGCCCTTGAGCTTGGATGATGATGGAGAGTGGTTAATTCACCAAGTTTGATGAAAAGGATGATGAAAAGTGAAGGTAAAAGAGGGATTTTGAAGTTGAAATCACGCTGCCTTCGAGAGAAGTTTCTAGGATTCGTTCAGAGAGATTTCTATCAGATCTGGGCTCCCCTTGCAAATGAGGTCAAGGCCTCCTTTTATAACCCCAGGGGACTGCCAATCATCCCTATCATGGCACTGCCATTTGGCAGTGCGCCTCAGGCTTTTTCGGAAAATTGGCCACCGAGGGCAAACCGTTGGTCAGAATCGTGTACGGGGCATACCGTTGGAAAGGTATTTTAGAGACCTTCGAAAGTCCTTTGGACCACTCCCGAGTTCGGGAGTTAACTTTGGGTCGAATGTGGCTCGGAAGCATTTGTCGGTCCATTGGACGGGGAATCGTGCGGACGCAAACGGCGCGTTCGTCCGCATGGTAAGTCCGAATCGCGCACAGGGCATACCGTTGGAAAGGTTAGGAGATGTACTTCAACATTCGAAAGAGTTTTACCCGGTTTGGAGAGTTGACTTTGGTCAACCGGGCCCGGGAAATGCTCGGTGGCTTCCCGGAGTCAAACGGATAGTTCGTCCGCGTGGAAAGTCAGAATTGCGCACGGGACGGACCGTTGGAAAGGGTATTCAGTGCCCTTCGAAGATTCATTTAGCCTCGATCGAGTTGAAGAGTTTACATGGGTCAAATAGAGCCCGGGAGCGCCCGGTGCCCTCTGGGTCAGGTTTCGAACGCAAATGGCGCGTCCGCATGGTAAGTCGGAATTGCGCACGGGGCGGACCATTGGAAAGGATATTCAGTGCCCTTCAAAGCTTCATTGAGTCTCAATTGAGATGAGGAGTTTGACTTTTGGGTCAAACTGAGCCGGAGGGTGCCCAATGGCTTCCAGGTCAGTACTCGGGACGTGACCTGGGTTTATAGTGATGAAGGGAGGTACTAGGGACCTAAGGAGAGTTAAGGGGTAACAAAATGGGATGTCTACAGTTACAGTACGAATGTGTCTATAGCATCTGAGATGCAGTCATACAACAGGCCCCACAGACGCCACCTATCGTAGAGGGTACGTTTCCTATTCACGAGCTTAAAGGTAGAATGTTTTTTATATGGGGGCATCACACTCTTTATAGTGACCACATTTGCACAATTTTGCCGCTCTATTAGAGACTGTTGATAGTCTCCTTATGTGTGTAGAGTCACTGTTGGGTAGTGGGTCGCTTATACACTCGATTTATAGGGGTGTTCACATTGATGTGCTTACATTATGTTCAGTCATTGATCTTCTAGTGTTAGATATGGATGGGTATGATGCCATTTTAGGTATGGATTAGTTAGATGGATACCGAGTGATGGTCGATTGTTTTGGGAAGACTATTTTCTTCTCTATTCTAGGGCAGGAGATTTTCCTAGTGGCGATGCTTCTTCCTAAGGGAGGGTTGAGCACACATCTATATTACATTGAGAAGGATACCTCACAGGAGGTGGTTGTCTCTTTATACTCGATTCTAGTGGTGAGAGAGTATGAGGACATGTTCTAGGAGATACTCAGCCTACCGCCTAGTCGGGGAATTGAGTTCGTTATTGACCTTTCATTGTCTATGAGGCCTATCGCCCTAGGTCCTTATCACATGGACCCTTCATAGATGTAGGAGTTGAGGGAGAAGATTCAGCAGCTTCTGGGGAAAGGTTTTATTAGACGGGGTACATCACCGTGGGGTGCGCCGGTGTTGTTTATCAATAAGAGGGATGGATCACTTCTATTGTGTATCAATTACAGAGAGTTGAATAAGGTCACGATCCTAAATAAGTACCCGCTACCTCAGATCGATGATCTGTTCGACCAGTTGAGGAGATCAACTTACTTTTCCAAGATAAATTTGAGGTCGAGATATCATCAGTTGCTCGTCAGAGAGAAAGACATTCCCAGTGCTTCTTTGCTGGCATGTTACGGGTCAAACATGTTTAGGGTGATGTCAATTAGGCTCACCAATGCGCCAACAGTATTCATGGATCTGATGAACTGGGTTTTTAAAGAGTTTCTTAACTAGTTCGTGATCGTGTTCATCGACAATATTATGATTTACCCTCATTCTAAGAATGATCATGCCAAATATCTATGGATGGAATTATAGACACTACATGATCACCAATTGTATGCCAAATTCGATAAGTATGGGTTTTGGCTTCAAGAGGTGTTGTTTCTGGGCCACGTTGTCTCTGACAGGCGTATTGTAATCGATCCGAGTAAGGTGTCGATGGTAAGGGAGTGGTGATAGCCAATGACACCGGTGGAGGTTCACAATTTTTTGGGGCTGGACGAATACTATCAGTGTCTCATTAAGGGTGTTTCTCAAAGATTGTGGGTCCGTTAATGAATCTGACTTGCAAGGGGGTGTCATTTGTTTGGGATGATAAGTGTCAGTTAGATTTTGATGAGCTAGAGGATAAATTTACCTCAACACATGTGCTTGAACTGCCTAGGGGAGGAGTGGACTACCGTGTTTACAGAGATGCATCCTTATAGGGACTTAAAGGTGTATTACAGTAGGAAGAGAGGGTTATAGCTTATGAATCTCTCAAGTTTAAGTCAACGAGAGGAATTGCCCCATGCTGACTTGGAGTTAGCAGCGGTTGTGTTTGCCTTGAGGATTTGGAGGCATTACCTTTTGGGAGAGAAGTTTACCTTATTCATAGACCATAAAGCACTCCAGTATCTGTTCACACAAAAGGATTAGAACATGAGGCAGAGGATATTATTAGAGTTCATGGAGGATTATTCAGTATCTTCCTAGGAAAGCTAATGTGGTGGCAGACGCATTGAGCCAATGGCCTACTGGGGAGATAGTGGAGGTCTGGAAGGCAAAGTGGAGAGACCTTCAATATGATGATGAGGTTGTCAGAGCGTGTATGTCTATATTGGATATAAATATTGAGATTGTTATGATGTTAGTGATATCATAGGCAGGGGATCAGTATTGCCAGGATAGAGTTTGCCAGTTGTTAAATGATGGGGAAGAGCCTTATTCGATTACTTCTGACGGAGGCTTGCACTTTAATGGGATACTCATGGTTCCAGAGGATGAGGATATAAAACATGAAGTGATGTCAGAGTCTCACGGGTCGAGGTTTGAAGTACATCCCAATGGGATAAGATGTACCAGGATATACGTAGGCAGTATTTGTGGTTGAGGATGAAGCAAGACATAACGAAGTTTGTCTCAAAGCATGCTACCTACCACTTAGTGAAGGTAGAGAACCAGAAACCGACAGGGATGTTGCATCCACTCGAGATTCGAGGGTGGAAATGGGAGAGTAATCTATGGATTTCATTACTAGGCCACCGATATCATAGCGAGGTCACAACTCCATATGGGTGATAGTGGATCGATTGACTAAGGTGACCCATTTTCTACCGGTTCGTACATGCTTTGAGATGAGGCAGTATGCGCAGTTATTTATTGCTAAGATAGTGTGGATATACGGTGTTTTGATTAATATTGTGTCGGATGGAGATAAGATTTTTATGTCCCACTTCAGGTAGAGCTTTCAAAAGGCCATGAGTACAAATTTATGATTGATTATAATGTATCACCCACAGACAGAGTGACCAACGGAGTGAGTTAATCAGATGCTTCGGGATATGATGAGGATGTGCATACTTGACTTCGGGGGATGATAGGAGTAGTATCTTCCATTGGTGGAGTTTGCGTATAATAATTCCAACCAGTTAACCAAGGACATGGCACCATTTGAGGTACTGTATGGTCGACCTTGCCGTTCTTCCACTTACTAGTTAGAGGTGGGGGAAAACAAACTATTAGGGCTAGAGATGATTCACGACACCACTCTTAAGATTGAGTTGATACGTTAGCACATCTGTATAGCCCAGGATAGGAAAAAGATTTACGCCGATGCAGACAGGATGCACATAGAGCTAGAGGTTGGTGCCCAAGTTTTAGTGCTGGTGTCTCCTATGAAGGGAATCATAAGATTCGACAAGAAAGGGAAGCTAACACCGAGATATGTGGGATCGTTTTCAATTATCGAGAAGGTGGGACCAAGGGCGTATAGGCTGGGACTACCAGAGAACTTACAACAGATTCATAACATGTTTCAAGTGTCTTCGCTGAAGAGGTACTATAGGAGTGAGAGGGATTTTTTTCATGTTCCATTAAAGAGATATACTTGCAGTCAGATATCTTGTATGAGGAGAGACCTATGGAAATACTTGATCACCGTGAGCGAAGTTGCGATCTAAGGTGGTACCATTGGTTTGAATTCAGTGGAGGCACTACAATGTGGACGAGTCCACGTGGGAGCGGTAGGATGACATGCGTGAGGAATATCCAAGGTTATTCACTATAGGTACGTCCCAATTTTGAGGGAAAAATTCCTTTGTAAGGGGTAAGTATATAACGACCCGTATTTTCGAGTATTTAAAATTATATTAATTCGATTACTTTAAATTACATGCGTGACGTAATTTAACTGAATTAAATAATGTGTGTCTATTGAAATATTAATCAAGAGAGATGAAGATTGATATTTATGGAATACAATCACTAAGCGAATAGTAAATAATTATTTTACCTCATAACGAGTGATAATGACGTGACATGGTTATATTTCCACCAGGAGTCGAGTGTAGACTATATGAGGTCGAGATAAAAAAAATTATGTAGAGTGACTTGAATGGCGATTTCAAGGTCACGATTGATTTCGAATGGATCTAAATAGTCAGATTAGTGTATCGGGGTGTGCTGATTGGGTTTCAGGGTGATTTTAGATCAACCCGACATCCTGTAAGACCATTTCGGTCATATAGGAGACTAGGGTTGGAGGAAATACAAATTTCTAAGTGTTATATCAGCATATAGGTTGAGGAGTCTAGGGTTAGAACCAAAAGAAACCCAATACTGTCCATAAGAGAGGAAGAAGAAAGGATTCTTGGAGTATTCAACACCATTCTTGCACCGTTATTACCATCGGAGTGTGGATCAGAAGGGGAGGAGGACATCTTCATCATTCGAAAATGAAATCAGACCACCTTCACAAGAGGCAAGTGTTAATCTTGCATGTTCTTAAACAGTTATAATATCCGTGGAAGAACTAGATGTAATCGAGCATGAATACAAGATTTTGAGATAAAATAACGGGCTTAATTCATGTTAACATTTGTGATTCATATGAAAGACTTGATTTCTGGGTTTGATGATATGAAATTTAACTTTTGGGATGTTATGGGGGATTTAGTTCTAGGTTTTATGAAGAACATGCATGAAAAAGTTAAACTAGGGTTTGTGTAGAGAAATCATGATCAAATCTTGTTAAACATGGAATTTAATGATGCTTTAGTATTGGAAAATCATTAAAAACTTTTAATATACTTATATTTGCTGATGGGTTGAATTATATGTGAGTTTGGGTACGGTCCATGGAGATTGAATTTAATATTAATGGAAGAAACTCATAACTGTCCAACAAGAAGACGACCTGCTCGTCGTGAATCGATTCGATTCCTTGGCCGAATCGATTCGGTTTCGCAAATCGATTCGCGTCAAGGCCGAATCGATTTGTCTGCCCAGATTTTTCTCATTTTCTTTATTTAAGACCTATTTTGACAAATAAATAAACATGAGACTTTTTTATAGTTCTTAAACTATGGGTAAAGACTTAGTGAGATCCAGTAGACCTATGGTAAGGAATAGGGCTTGGGCCAAAATGAGGGGATTAAGATTAGGGCCGATTGGGCATAATATGGGAATTAATAAATTACGAGAATTTAAATGGGGCGGACAAGATTTAGTGTGTGTGTATGTGTGTGTGTATAAACTAAGCGTTAATATATAAAAGAAGTGGGAACAAGACATCCACACTGCCCATGGAAGAGATAAAGAAAATAGGTGATGATAGAGAGTCAAGTAGTCATTCGACAAATAAAAAAGAAAACGACCGTGGTTGTTTTAAAAAAATTCTCTAAGACGAAATGACTGTCACCTTACTTGTGCTAAAAATATTTTGAAATATGTTAAAGGAACAATTGAGTTTGGACTTTGGTATACCAATGATCCTTTTGCGAGATAATTGGGTACTCGGATGCAGATTGGGGCGGTAGCACAAATGGTTGTCGTTCCACCTCAGGTGGTTGCTATTATTTAGGGAAAAACCTAGTTGGATGGTCTAGTAAAAAGTAGACTAGTGTAACTTTGTCGACTGCCGAATCTGAATATGTTACTGTTGGCGGATGTTGTGCTCATCTAATTTGGATTAAACAGATGTTATGTAATTATGGTATAATTGATTCCATAGTTCACCTTTATTGTGATAATGAGAGTGCTATTTGCATTGCTGAAAATCCTGTCCAGCATAGTAGGACTAAACACATTAATATTAGGCATCACTTCATTAGAGAGTTTGTTGAGTCGAAAGAGCTTGTAATAGAATATATTTCTACCGATAATCAACTTGCTAATGTGTTCCTAAAACCTTTAGATAAACCTCGTTTTGAAAGATTGAGACATATGATAGGAATGGTTGTACTTGATAACTAGATTGTGTTTATTATGCATCCTATTTATTAGATCTCTGAGATTTTAAGATAAAGATATCTATTAACAACCGGTATCTCTTAAAATCATGTTTAATGTAGGAGACATTTATTCTGAAGTTTATAAACTTATTCATATGTTATTTTCTTCCATTGTACTATTTAGTCAAAATGGGGGAGAATTGAGTACATCTTTGTATTTTTTGTGTTGATATTCTTTCATGTATATTGTCATGTATCATTCAGCACAATTATTTTTGTTAATATTAATTTGGTAGAGCAAATTCTTTTAACTTTGATCTCGGCATAAATGTATTTATGTTTTGCAGGTTTTCATCAACTCTTCGCCCGAGTCGTGTTTTTTTCGTTTCTAGGATGGGTGGGTAATTAGATACTCTTTTGTATAGGACATTTTAGGAATTATTTCTTTTTCCTTAGTATATCATTTGATGTACTCAAGGGTTTTGTCAAAATAAGTCCAATGGGGGATTTTGAAGGTTCTTATATAGAACACTCTTATGGTTTGTGTTCCGTGCTTTAGCTATATAGGACTTCATCTAATTGGACTTCAAATTTGACAAAATTATTCATGTAATTAGGGTGAGTGTCTTTACCTCCGCCAAGATCCTACTGCTATCTACTTCATCTCGGCGATTGAATGAATTCTCAATACTGCATAAAGTTGTTTCTCACACCCTCTATGTCTCGTTGGATTTTATCACGTAGGATGCACTACACAACACAACATATCATTTTAACATGTCTAATGATTGAGTGTGTGTTTAAAAATGAATTTTTAAAATTGTTTGAATTTAATTTGAAATTTTATGATTAAATATTTTTGTTAAATAAATTGTTTAGAATTAAAATTTGAAATTAAAGGTGTTTTTTTTATTCATATGTATGTGTATATATTTTTGTTTATACTAATTTGTGTGTTGTGTATATCTTCCATCTTACACGATTTGACCTTAGCTGGACTAGTCTATAGTCTTTTAGGCTATTATATGTTTAATTGCATGCGTGGTCCTTATATGATTTTAGCTGCTATCGATTAGACATCAGCTGGTCTAGTTGGCATGTTACTGTTTATGCAATTTGTACCCTTTATTGTGACCTTAGCTGATAATTAGATAGCGTGTAGACCATAGTAGCAATTTGACCGAACTATATTTACGAATACCAGCTGGCCCTTAATTTCTTGAAACGGTATCGTATTATAAAATATTACGATGGTAGCATTTTTATAGCTAGTTTCCACCATCTTTGATGATTATTTTTTTGCCTACGGTTGTGTACAAAACCAAATATGGTTTTATTATTACCTTCGAAGTTGGTTACAGTTGTCATTACACGCATCAATTTTCAAGCTGGTTCATTTGTGTTTCTTTAATCATCGCCCGATCCTTTTTTTAATATAGGGCCAATATATGTTAGGCTTTATCCTTGTGAAAGAATTTTGAACCAATCAGACCAATTCTTATTTCTCTATAAATAGAACCCTTAAGGTCGTAGTTTTACGAACCGAGAAAAATTATTTTTAAGTGAAAGCTCTACTAAAATTTTGAGAGAGAAATTATACACCTTCTTCAAAAATATTTATCTTAAGAGTGTATACTTTGAACCAAGGCTGTTTCAACTCAATATTTTTGAAATCTTGCGAGGTCAGTCTTGGACGTTTTTTTTTTCAGAATATCATCTCCCCGTTCTTGTTGATTTTTCATTTTGAAAAATCTGGTTGTGAGTATCTCTAATTGTTTTTCTTGTTTTATTTGTTCATTTAGATCTGTTATCTATTAGATCTAATTTCTTGTAGTGTATTTCTGAAATATATTTTATATATATAAACACTACACACACGAACAACATACTCGTGGTATTAAGTATGATTTTCCAAAATTATTGGTATATTGTTTGATCTATTTTTCTTAGACCTATTTCTGTGATAAGTCGTGCACAAATTTGATCTGTTTAATAACCTTGAGTATTTTGATATGTTCTAAATCAGTGCTTGATTAAAACGTTTTGTTTTAATTGAATTTAGAAATATTGGTTCATTATATTCATATTATTAGGTTAGACAGTTAAACTTGTAGAGGAATAAACTTGTAGAAATCTAAAATCTGATTCGATTTTATTCTTGCACGAACCATATACTTGATGATTTGAGAACATAGAACTGATTAGACTAAATCAAGAATATCATATTGCTGAACTGTTTGGATTGACCTTATATATATATTTCAGATTAAAATTGATTTAATCTAAATATGCTTCAAGACATTTTCATGATATTTTCAGTCTTGTTATTTGTGTATATGATTATTTGGTTCATTTAAGTGATTTTCAGGAATTGATTTACATATCATATCACTTAAATATATTCATTCACTTTGTACTCACGTAAATACATTTATGGCTGTAAATATTTGAACAAGTCTAGTGTTCAAGGTTTAAAAGAAAAGAAAGCTTTTCAAAACTGTATTGAAAGTCAAGAAGACTTCACTTGAGTTGACACAAGACTTGCGAAGATATATATATAGGAGATATAATCTGTTGCATTGCATTTGGTGTGTATCATTTAAGTGTGGGTGTGTCATCTAGGATAGAACACCGCACACAAATACTTCACTAGAAAATATAACACAATAGGCACTGAGCTGATCTTGAGCTAGAAGAGCAAAAGGGAGACGATGAGAAGTGTAGAAAACAATAGCAAGCAAGGACAGACTTTAAGAGAGAGCAGAATAAGCAACCAGGGAGGAGTCTTGGTCGTGTGAGGTAATAGCGACATCTATCTTCTTTAGTCATCGTGTTTGTTGATTGTAACTCGTTCCTGTTGTTTTTATTATTTTAGTTGAAGTAGATTAGGTGACTCTTAGGAGAGTTCGTCGTTTTTCCTGGGGAAGGGTTTTTGCGACGTAAAATAAACACCTTGTGCTTTACTTTTCATATCTGCAATATCTCGCCTCATACGAAAAAGTAGGTTTAATACTTGTAGGTAATTAGAGTTTATTTCAAATAAATAGATAACTTGTAGGTAATTAGAGTTTATTTCAGCAAATTATTTTACTTCCGCATTATCGTCTATCGTACAAGCCGCATGCTCAGTTTAGCCTTATACGGCTAGGGTCCACCGGGTAAGTAAGAAAAAAGGGCAACATACCACCACCGACATAACAACACATCCCAAAATGCAAAACCAAACAAACTTTAGTCTATCATATTTGATCGAGACCCTTTTATTCTTTATAACATTCTCCTAGCTATTTACCTGCCCTTTTAGTAGCGACATCACCTTATATTCCCTGTAGTAGAGTACTCTATTCTTAAAGTGGGTCATGATAAAACCCAAGAAGGAACAAAAGGTTTGAGGTATATATATATATACTAGTATTGCCCGTGCCCGTACCGATGGCAAGAAACCCCAACCACACACCCCTTTTTTTTTTAAAACAAAAAAAAAGACCCCTTTTATAAAAAAAATTGAAAAAAAAGTTGCTTTAGCATGACATTTCATGCATGACCATGCACCCAAAAATGTCATGTATGAAAATATCATGCACAAAATATCATATCATATATATATATATATATATATATATATATATAAAGGTTTCGAATGAAACAAGAACGCATAACCCAGATACCCAGATTTAAAACATTTTGTTCCATATTGATTCAATATAGTGATCGTCATAGGCATCAAAACCAATATGGAACAAAATGTTTTAAATATAGGGAAACGAAAGAAAGAGAAGAGGAAGGGATGCAAAAAATAGTCCTGAATGGATCAAGATACACAACTTATTTTAAAAGTGAAGATACATTAAATGATATTTATACCTCTAATATTATAGTGGGTTACTCTATATGTAATTGACGTATGTGGGGTAAGTCTTATTTAATTGACTTAGTTTAAATAAAAATGAGGTAACTAAGATCTGTTTAGAATTCTTTACAAAATAAAACAACATAGTTATATTATGTATGTATAAAGGGTTTATCACATAAAATATAACTATAGTAATTATAATAACAAATATTTACAAAAAAAAAAATATTTAGTATGTAATAGATTTATATATGTATGAAAATATATATGTAACAAATTTATGAATAATAATGTATGTATGGAAAATATTAATAACAGGGAAGTTTGTTGTCATCAAAATAAGTCGTCAAATATTAGTAGTTGTGTGAATAATTAAATAATTAATGAATTAAATAATTTAATTTCAGATATGCTTTAACAAATATAATAAATTTCATCATCTAGGTTTAATAAGACAAGTGATGGATAACTAGATAAGAATATAAAAAGTAGAATATCAACATAATGGATGAAATGGAAGCAAACTAATGGTGTCTTATGTGATGAGATGATATATCACATATTAAAAGGGATGTTTTACCAAATAATAATTAGGCAATCTACCCTGTATAGAGCATATAGTTAGGTATGAACGAAAAAAATGAGCTACTTATCCATGATGGATGACAGTGGTGACTAGAAGGGATACGACTAGCATTAATATCTTATAAAGTAGTTGGGAGTAACTTTCATTAATAATAACATAAGAGAAAGTCAAATTATATGGTACGAATATGTAGTCTGTAGATTCAAAGCAGCAAGAAAAGACAAAGGACCTTAACGAAATTATCTTGAGAGAAAATTATAAGAAAATATTTTAAACAATTTAGTTTAGTGTATAACACAACTTATGATAAAAAATAATGAAAAAAGATAATTCGTATGACAGATCTCATATGATGGAATTAGTGTGAGGGTGATGATCATCATCTCAAATCTCATGTATTTATCTTTGGTTGAGCACAACTAGTTGGCCTCGTGTTTAAGTCATAAATTCACGACTTTAGCATTTTTGTGTCATTTATAATAAAAACTTTGAGTAATGTTAAGAATCGATACCTTATATACCTACCACTGAATATATTATACAAATTTCCCTGTTCGATAAATGTCGATCAAAGATTCAATTCTACAATTTTTACAAAAAAGAATGTAATCTATCTATATATCAATTTATTTATAATATTTATAAATGTGGCTAAAACAAATTGTTCTGGTTTGAACCTTATATCCTTACAAAATCAAAGAATTAGTACGAGTTTCTCTTTAATACATCTTTGTACTCCTTCATAAACCCATCATGTGGCTCTTGAGCATACCCATCCAGAAACCCATTATGTAGCCAATTGTTCTCATTTACACTACTTAATATTTTAGACTTTTCACATCCATAAGCTCCACGCACACGCTAAGTACTAATATCTACCTCCGATCAAAATGACTCTCTCTCTCTCTCTCTCTCTCTCTCTCTCTCTCTCCATTTGTAAGAGCTGTAAATTTCATCTCTTATCACACTTGATCTTCAGTGTCACCATTCGTAAATCCAAAATGAATTTCCACAGTGCCATAGTTTACATGTATTTACCTTCCTGCATTTATCCATATTAAGATTCCATAATTTGTCTTTACTTGGAATCTAATGGAACTTGGCCATTTGACTTCATTGGACTTTTTTGTTAAATGAAGATTAAGTTTTCATCATTTCTGAATGTGTTTATTTTTATGATACGAAGCTAAGTTCCGTTAATAATGATGGAATTATTATTCTTTGTTATCTCAACGAAAGTTGTGATTACTTTATTTATAGAAAGAAACATATCATTTTTCTCTTATGCTGGGCCAACTTTTGGTTCTGATGTATTTTGGTTGTGCAAATATTTGGCTTGAAGCATAATAGCTTATCACAAGCATTAAACATGATGGGAAAAGATAGAAATATAAAGGGATGAGTATGAAATGATAGAGGTATGTTTGGTCTTCCTTTTTGCTTCCTTTTTGGTGTGTGCTGAGAGGAGTGACGTGAGAACATCGTGGGAGTTCAATGAATATTTAGTAAAAAAACTAAGGAAGAAATACATGAAGTGAACGCCATGAAAGGCAAATTTACTACTCACTGCCTTTAGCTGTTTGGTTATTTTCATTGCTTAATGGGTAACAAAATATGTTAGAGGGTATTTGATTGACATGAATTTTTTTTTTATGAAAAATAATTATTTGAACTCATATTTACTTGTAGAACTTTGATTGCAAACAGTTTATATAGGAACAATCAAAATTCAAGTAGTAATTGGTCCATTTCAAATCTCATTTTTATTGAAAATTATTTCTTATTCGTCCACCAAAGAATTAATTTCAATAGAAAATAAAAAAAGTAAGACCAAAAACTCATATTTTTTTCAGTACATTTTTCAACTTCTCATCAAAATGAATTATTTTTCCCCTATTTTTCTTGTTTGTAATTAAACACACTCTTAAGTTAAATAATTTCCTTGTTTGATTTGTTGTAAGTGAAACTCTCTCATTTTCAGGGTTTGTTGCTTACTAAAACGCACCCTAGTCCCCATTGTTGTGTAAATACCTCAGGATCCATTTTACCTCTGTGTAAAGGAGATGGTAGTTATGCATTCTTTTACCGGTGATATGGGCCTTAAGAGAAGTTTAAAAATGCTTGCGCATAAAAGCTCATTAGAAAGATTTTTTCCTCCCATTTTCCATTTCACTAGAATCATCATTTTCCTTAATGTCATAAGCTTCAAATTTCTCTCTTTTCTTGGTGTCTTTTACATTATTTTTAAAAATCACTACTTCTTTTGCTTGATTGCATGTCTTTTAACTACATATCGTTTCCAATGTGCATTCAACTAATATGCGACAATTAGTAGAGAAAAAAGTATGATACTTTTGCATTAATATGCGACAATTAGTAGAGAAAGAAAGTATGATACTCATTGTTCATGTAAATATAACAATAAATGCTAGTGTCACTTTGAAGGGTAATTTTGAATGCTGACTCATTAGAATGAGCACCGAAACAAAGTGATAATGAAATAAGGACTAAATAATATTCCTCCTGTAGAGCTTCAATTGTTCTTTGACCAACCCTCGGTAGTCACTTCGCAAGAGTTGGGAGTAGAAAATATTGTAAGGAAGACAGGAGGGGACATAACATGTGCTCAACATGTTTGCATCCACGTGAAGCAGTCATTTACAACATTATTTAAGCAATGTAACATCTTGTGAAACTAAGCCTATAATTGTACCCACACACAAAAAGAAAATAAAAGAAAGAAAGAAAGAAAAAAAGGAAAAGAAAGGTTTCGACTGTTATTAACAAATTTCTCTGACTTTTGTTACGTTAAAATACATATTCCCCGTGCTGGAACTATACAAGGGCTAACCGATGGTGACATAATACTATCAACTTTGAATGGGTCTGATGTTATATATATATAAGTAGACATGTGACGTACGGCAAATTTCAATTGAGTATAAAGCCCGATATTCTTATACATTGTAATGCAAGGTTTACTTACCCGTAACCGGTTATCATATTCTAAACTTTGTATTTTTAACAGTATCCTTCTATATATGGCCTGAGTTAGATACATAAAAATAATTATATTAGGTGATGTGAAGTAATAGGCAAAACCAATTATGACGTCGGGCAACACATTCTATTTTCTATACATACATGGGACTATACATTCCCAACAATTTATCTATATGTGTATATATATTATATTTCCAACACTATTATCAAAAACTTAGGATTCTAGTCTCACATATGACGCCGTACATTTGAAAACCATAAATTCCAAGTAATGACATGCTATTGTAATGTGATTTGTTTCCCAAAGAAGCCACCATTTCTGACCAAGTTATTCTATTCTATTTGGTAGACCAACCCTACGTAATTCCAAGGGTGCAAAGTGTGATGGATGAAATAATTTTTTGGTTTCTTGGTGATGGAGTTTTCCTAAACCCGTAGCAAATAATATGAGAGAGAAGGGGCCGGGGGACAACATGAATGCAGGTGAAAGAATGAGTGACAGATAACCTAACAGAACTACACTGTTTCGTCCATCCCAATGCCATTGTCTTCATTGTAATGGACATATGCATATAAGCGTCCTTGTGTCACGGCCTCCTGAATTAGTCTTATCAAATCATGCAGCTTGTTTCTCCTATTCTCATAAAGATACTTTAACAGATAAGGATAATTAACAAACTACAGGTGTTTCTCATACTATTCATTCATAAGCTATCCGTGTTTGCAACAATATCTATTTTTTGTTTAAGGTACTAATGACGCCTTGGAGCTGCAAATCACTTGTGCCGAAGACCCTCTCAAAGGTGGTGTTATGATGAATTATTTCTACATGCGCCATTTGCTGTAAAGTTTTCCTTACATCAGACAAATCTTATGTATAGAAAATAACATGGGTAACTCTAGGATTAATTGCCGAAACAGTCCATGAATTATTGATTACGTTCATACTTATTACTTTGCTTGCTGTAATTTGGTCTTCAAACTATTAGTTAGGTTTCAATTTGGCTCTTAATGTCGGTTGTGTTCAAAATTGTAGTCCAACCTTTGCTAGAAATATATTTTGAACCCCCATGATAATAAAACTTGATATAAACACAAAGTATAGGATGTGCACAACTGTATTTCTAAGATATCTTATATTAAATCATTTATAGGTAGTAAACTATAATTATATTTTAATATAGTCTGACTTATTTGTGATCAAAATAATAACATATTACAAAAAAAATATCACGTAAATATATAACTTTCGTGGTACTAGGGGTGAAACATCTACTAGTCTTGACTCTAAATTTTTACTTTTTGAAAACAAACGCCCCTTTATATTTAACAAATAAAAATAGTATTTAAAATTTTTGTCACTGAATGTAGTTAGCGTCGGTACTTGGCATAGGCAAGCTTACAATTTACATGTGTGGTTAATCTAAACATCACTATCCTTAGACCAAACCCAACCCAAATTTGTTTCGTATCTAACTAAGGTTGTGAATTTAGATGACTGTCTGTACTAAATGGATAATGGGTCTATATTAGAGAAAATCCTTATATAAATATATACATGTTCAAGTGTCACACCATTCCATTTAAAAAAAGACTTCTATTATAAACTTTTGCAGATTGCAAAACTATGTCTTACTCTAAGATTATCTAAAAAATCAGACTTCTTTCTTATCTTAAAAGACACTCAGGAATTTTCTGTCCTTTACGAGTTTTATACGCACATTTGGATTCTAAACTCGGACTTAAAATGAAAATAAAAGTACAATAATTCAGACCAGTGTTAAAAGTAAAAGACAAAGGTACAATAATTTGCACCCAGTGGTAAAAATAACAATTTGAAGACAAAAGTACCATAATTGTTAGAGTTATTGTCGATCCCCTCTTCATGTGATCATTTGTCAGTCTTATATCATCGTGGGGACTAGCATTAACATATCACGTACCCTGCACGTGCCCTGTACGAGCGCGCCAATCACTTGGAACTGTTCAAATTGATAAGAAGTAAGTATGAACTCCTAGAAATAGATTTTAACGGAGCATAAGACAAGCCTAAGCTTATCTATAAATATAAACTTGCCCCTCATTGAGAGAGGCATATGATATTGTATCGTATAGCAGTACTACAACTTTTCCGACCAATTCTACGAGCTAATAAAAATAAACCCTAAACCATGTGGATGTAGGAATATTGCTGAATCACGTATATCTTGTGTTGTGTATTTTCAATCCTTCCCTTTGAATGATTCTCTTAATTTAGCTTCTACATATTGAATACAAACATTGTAGGAAAGTATCACCTATAATTAGCATTATCTGTGGGAAACAATCTGAGTTTTTTGCCACCTAGCATCTAAATTCATAGGAGGATCGTCAACAATACAATTATGGAGATCTAAAGGATTATCCCCTTGATCATGAGTGTCACCAACTACCCCCCCCCCCCCCCCCTTCTCAGAGGGTTAAATTCGAGACTGGTAAGTATTATCAATCCTCTGATGACCATTACCGTCCTCAGGAGGATAGAAGTGTGAACAGTGATGAGATTGAATGATCCAACAAGATTTCAAGACTCATTGACAAATATGATAAGCACCTTCGAGATGAAAGAGCTACCAACGTGATCCAAAAGGAGAAGAGTGTCACGCTATAACGGAGCCCAGAGAATCTAGAGAAGGAAGCCAACAAGGAGAAGTGCAATTGTGGCTGCCGCTCACGAACTCCTATCGTAGCCGAGGAAGGAGTACACATCGACATAAGTAATGTCCTCCTCATCGAAGGTATCTTGAAGGGAGACTACGACCCGATGATCGGGAAGGAGACAGAGATCTCGATAAATTTATAATAAGGAGGTAGAGAGACACCCACCCATCAAGGGGCTCGCACTACCAAGGAGGTCACTGGAAGAGCACTTATCTGTTGGATGAGATCACATTTTAGTCGATTCATAGAAGATTTTGAGCCTCACAAAAAGTTTTCTTCCCCAAGATTTAAGATCAAGGATGGGAAGAGTGATCCCACCGATCATGTCAAGAAATATCGCTAAGCGATAATGTTGTGGAACACTAAAGAAGGATTAATGTGCCAAATATTCTCCTCTAGTTTAGGCCTAGAAGTGGTTTAAAAAGCTTCCATACCAGTCTCCTTCAAACAACTAGATGAATCTTTCAATGCCCGATTCATTACCAGCAGCACCCATCCCAAGAGGATGAATTCACTTCTAATGATGAAGAAAAATCCCCATGAAACATTGTGCGAGTACTCCAAAAAGTAATGGGAGGTGTTCAAGGAGGTAGGGAATGCATTGAGAAAGTCATGGTGGCATCCTTCCAAATCGATGTGTCGAGAAATTTCATTTTTTACCAATCTCTCACAATGCGGGAGGCCATCACAATCGACAAGTTGATGGCAAGGATAAAAAAATGTGCCAAGGTTGAAGATACATCGATAAAAGTCGGTCAGGACGGAAAATGGCAAAGGAAATCTAAAAATGGGGATAAGGAGGGGGAAAATAAGAAAGAAGGGAAAAAGAAAAATTAGAAGCTGAAAGGAGTCGAGAAGAAGGATCTCAAAAAATCATTCAAGGCAGTTAACACGATTTTCTCTAAACCGATGTACAAGATCTTTTATAAGATCAAAGGTCGGGAATATTTTAAATGCCCAAAAATATGTTTAGCAATTCGAAGAAGAGGAACCAAACACTAAAATGTGCAAACCATGAACATCACGATCACGAGACCAAAAACTGTAAGGCATTCAAGCCCCATCTCAAGGAACTGGTCCAGAATGGGCACCTAAATGACTTTTTAGAGAAGAAGGAAGGCACTGCGCAACTTGTACACGAACAGAGCCCAAACAACATCTTAGACGATGACATGGGACACAAATTTACGATAATCCTTGGGGGCCCAAGACAAGATAACTTATTGGACAATTATTTGGGTCATGAATTCGCGGTGATTCATAGTGCATTAAACCTATACCAAATCAAAGGGAATACCCTTCGAATGGATGTAAAAAAAAAGCTCACAACAGTCATACAAGTCTTCAGATCAATTAGGCAAATCCCATTACGGGAAAATGTCGACGACCAGTAGATATTGATTATACGAAGCACGCCATTTTCACTGACGATTATTTAGTCAGAGTAAGGACTATCCATCACGTCACTCTCATCATCACTCTCAAAGTTGCTAATTGGGATGAAGATGAGTTGTTGGTGGATCAGGGAAGTTATTCAAAAGTTATGTATCTTAAGATGTTTAATTAGTTAAACCTATGTATTGAAGACTTATAGGATGCCACTATTCCTCTAGTCGGGTTTGCCAGGGGGTGACTTTACCCCTGGTAAAGGTAGTTATCCCTGTCCGTATGGGAAGAATCCCTAAGCTTATTGACTTCCTCATGGTAGATATTGATTCCTCATATAACGCTATCCTCGACAGAGGGTGGTTGCACACCATGAAGTTTGTAAGATGTACTTACCATTAGTAGATAAAATGCATCATTACCAAGGGAGTTTTGGAGATACGGGGGAACCAAGCCTTGTCCAATAAATATTTTAAAGCTTTCTTCCAACCTAAGCAGGTGAAGAAAGAGGAAAATGTCGTAGATCCAGACGAAGGATCCATACGCTCCAAATATCAACAAAAGAATGAGAGACCTAGTGTTGAGGAAACAATAGTTGCCCGAACTGACCGTGTTGTGGAACCTCTTCAAGATGTAGCATTTGATGACAGTCAGCCTAGAAAGAAGTTCTTGATCGATAATTCACTCATAGAAGAAGAGAAGAAAGAGATGGTCATTTCCCTAAAAAAAACCAAGATGTAATTTTCTGGTGACCATACGACATGTCAGAAATTGACCAAGAAGTAATGTTTTGTAAGATCCACGCGAATCCATTACATCCACGTGCCTGAGAAGGCGAAAATTACAGAAGAGGAAGTGGGAGAACGTATATAAGTTCAATCCATAAAGAAAGTTTAATTCTCTATGTGGCTGTCAAATCCAGTAGTTGTAAATAAAATCAATGGGAAATGGAGAGTCTGCGTACATTTCACCAACCTGAATCGTGCATGTCCAGATATAGTTTTCCTTTTCCTAAGAAAGATCAATTGGTCGATGAAAATGCTAACCATAAACGAATGAGATTCATCGATGCCTACTCAGGGTACCATTATGTCCCATCGTTCACCCCCGACCAGGAAAAAACCTATTTCATCACCATACTGGGGTTGTATTGCTACAAGATGATGTCATTCTGATTAACGAACGTTGGTGTGACCTACCATAGGCTTGTGATAAAGATGTTCAAGGAGCAATTGGGAGACATGATGGAGATATATATAGACATTATTCTTGTGAAAGGCAGGAAGAATGGGCATCACCTTGCAGACCTCGCTAAAACTTTTAAAGTCCTTGGTTATTATAGGATGAAACTAAACGGGGTGAAATTTTCCTTTGGGGTACAATTAGGAAAGTTACTTGGATACCTAGTCAGTGAAAGAGGTATCGAGGTAAACCTCAACTAGATTGAAGCCATCAGTAAGGTGCACCCACCAATACTGTGCACAAGATATAAAAATTGATTTTTATGTTATCCGCTCTCAACCTCATCATATCCAAATCCTTGAAAAGTGCTAACCTTTCTTTCAAGAACTTAACAAACAAATAAAGGATGTCTTGAATGAAGAATGCACCAGGGAACCTGAAGAAATAAAGAACTATTTGAGAAAACCACTACTACTGGTCATTCCAGATGATGAGGGCCCTTCATATTTGTATAAAACAGTGTCCATTGATGCCATAAATTCAGCCTTAGTATGAAAGAAAAATGGGGGTAGACTCCAATATATTATGGAAGCAAAAAAATCCTGATGCTAAAAGGAGATATTTACCATTTAGAAAGCTTGCATATGCACTTGATAGCTTCCAGGAAGTTAAAACATTACTTTGAGGTGCCCATAATCATTGTTCTAGCCTCCTTCCTTCTGAAATGTAATGCTCAAGAAGGACGACCTATTTGGACGGATGTCTAAGTGGTCACTGGAAATCAAAAGATTTGATATCCAATTTCAACATAGAACCTCATTCAAATCTCAAGTCATAGAAGACTTCATCACCAAATATTTTGGTGACCAAGAACTGATAGAAATTGGCAACAAAAGTAAAGAATTTTTCCTACAGTAAATGGAAGAGGGTGATGGATGGATATTTATGTTGGTGTGGCCTCAAATCCCAATAGGTAAGGAGTGATGTTATTACAAGTATCCCCAGAAAAAAATTTCTCGATAAGGAAATTTTCTTGGGATTCAGAGCCTCCAATAATAAAGTTAAGTATGAAGCCCTGCTCGAAGGATTACAAAAGGAATCTCCATGGGTGTCCATCACCTTGATGCCTTTTGCGATTTAAGACTAGTATCAAATCAGATATCAGGTGACTACAACTCTAGGGATGGATGCATGGCTAGATACCTTGAAGAAGTTCATCACTTGGCCGAATAATTCAAGCACACACAAGTGCAATAATTCCCAAGAGGGAATAATAGTCACGCTGATACGCTAGCCACATTCCATCAGCTATTAAGTGGGATATAAAATGGAAAATTGAAGTGAAATACCTTGACCAACCCAATATCTGTAAAAGTAAATATTCAAAGAAGGTTATTGTCAATGATAGCACCCTGAGTTGGATGGATCCAATCATTCACAACCTAAAGAAATATATCCTCCCAATTAGTACAAAGGAAGAACATAAGATACTCGTGAAATATGCTCATTTTTACTTGCAAACGATTAAAATATTTACCGATGCTCTTTTTTAGGACCTTACCTCCATTGCATGAACCCAAATGACATTGAGAAGACCCTCTACAAGCTTCATGAGGGGATATGTGGGAACCATGCAAGGAGCATGTCATTAAGGCAATGAAAGAAGGATATTTGTGGGCATATATGCAAACGAATGCAGTTGTCTACATCCAAAAATGCAAGAACTATCAGATCTTCTCATCGTGGTACTTTAACGAGCTAATGACCTTAAATCCTTTATAAAACCTTGGTCTTTTTCCCAGAGGCAATTTGATATCGTGGACCCGTTGCCCCTTGCAGTCGAAAGTAGGACGTATTTATTAGTCAGCACCGACTACTTCTCTAAATGGGTTAAAGGATGGCCTTTGACAAATATCTAAGATGTTAGTATGACCAAATTAATATGGAATAACTTCATGAAATGCTTTGGCATGCCTCTAATTATAATCATAGATAACGAATCTCAATTAGAGAGAAACCTCTTTCAAAACTTCTATGACAAGCACCATATTAGGCACTACTATAGTTCAGTGGCCTACCCTCAAAGCAACAGGAAGGTGAAGGCCTTTAATAAGACAGTCCTCGACGGAATAAAAAAGAGTTGTGTAATGAAAGGATCGTATATGTCGACCAACTACCCCACGTTCCCTGGGCAATATAAATAATGCTCAAGCGATTAACATCGAAAAAACCCTTTGCTTTAGGTTATGGGATGGTGGTATTCATCCCACTTGAATCGGGTCTGCCAACCATGAAGTTCACCTGGGTCGATCACAATTTTAGTAACGAAGAAACCAGAGAAGAGCTTGACTTATCCAATGAAAAACAAAAATGGCTTTTATAAAACTTACCTCTTACTAGTAGCAGTTGGCCAAGAAATACAACAGGGTGGTCAAAGTGAGAAGCTTCACTACGTGCTTAGAAAGATTATGGGCAGCGCTAAAAATCCCATAGATGGAAACTTGGGACCACCTAGAAAGGTTTATTCAAAGTCATTCGAGATGACTTAATAAGATCTTACCACTTAGAAACAATGGAGGGCATAGAGGTTCCTGATCTTGGAATTCAAACTTCTCATACTAATCTCTATGCATGGTTCCAAATGGAAGGAAAATTAGTATTCAATAAAGAATACCAATTAGTTTAATGAGTTCTATTTGTAAGAGAGCAGTGCTCTTGGTGATAGGTTTCTTGAATATAAACTGAGGCGTAACCTGTATTAAATGGGGATAAATTACCAAACAAGATGTTGTAGATAATGATGAAATAAACTCGAATGAAATAAAACTTGACTCTTTGATATAAACTCCCAAATACCCATGTATAACTCGATAATAAGAAATAAATTTGATATGTTTGGAACAATAAATGAACCTTTGAAAAAAATAACTAAAGGGAGAAAGAACCAAGCACTCTAGATACACCTTAAGTAGGTAGTTCAAACACTAATAGACGAAGGAATGTAAGTCTGAGCTCAATGAATGCCTACCTTATTGGTAGAAAGTTTGAACAAAGGCACTAATGGTGAGGAATAAATGCTCTGGTTCTTTGTAATAACTCTCTCTAGTGTGATAATCTATATTCTTTGTGATCCTTTTCTTTCTCAGAGGGTGGTTGGGGGATATATATATTCAAATAGGTACAATCAAGTGATCTCAAGCTCATTAAATGTAAGATCATCCTCCCATGCCTTTACGTCATTGACAGTTAATGTAAAATTATCCAAGCATGCCTCTATGTTAGGGAAATTAAATGACAACAAAAGGCTTTGGTAACCAACTATGTGTTAGGGGGCTTCCAATAGGTGGTAGCCTACCAAACCCTCAAATAGTCCCCAGACCACCACACTTTACTTGAGTTTAGATTGGACATGGGTTGGTCATACGTGGCGTCACTAAGACATTTATTGCTTTGGTAGAAGATAGTTTGACACTAAACTCAATGGATAAAGTAACTCATGGTTGTTCGGATGATGCTCTCTCAGGTTATGCTATATTGGTATCTTACCTGATGTGTCTAGAGAGGTTAAGTCGTGTCTTAACGTTTCCTTTCTTACCAATCCTCCAAACTAGTTCACTTATAGGTTCCCATAGTGAGGTTGTCCAATAGAACATGGAAGCTCTCGCAAGCCCTGTCAAACCTGGTCCCTCACGAAAACCGATTAACTTCACTAATATATTATAATACACTTCATAAATATATAACATGAAAAATAAATCACAAAGCTTCCATGAACAACTTCTTTGAGGAAACTTCCTCGGTGCCTATTTCAAATGATTGAACTGACTTACTTGTTTCCATCTTCATATGTGCTTCCTCCAGCTTAATCTTCTCTTTTCTCGAGCTAGATTATGAGACAACTCACTTGACTCTTTGCATTACTTTAATGTGAGGGATTATCTCTGATTATATTTTTTTATCCTTAATCCCCCCTATATTTTTCCCTTTGTAGAGAGATTTGTTGTGTGGATAAGAAATGTGTGTAGAAACATCTTAAGCCAAAAAACCTCAACTTTGACAAACCTCCTCCTGTGTGTCCACACACAGACTTGGCCCTAGTGACCTTTTGGCGAGAAAACTTAATGCATTTTGAAATTTAAATAACTTATTCATTTGAAGAAGACTGCAAAACTATTTTTTTGTCAATAAGTGGCCTCCTTTTTTGTGTGTGCCCTCATGTAATGCTAAAGTCCAATCGTCTGACATCTCTACCACCAAAATGCCACATGGCGTGTTGGGGGTAACTGTACGAACTTTGTTTTTCCAACTGTCATCTTACCTTTTGAAATTCCCATGTGTGGAAAATCATAATGTCAGTTTTATCTCCTAAACGTCTATATTCTCTTTACAATCCCACACTTAACCTTTTATTCATAATTTTTAAACATTTATGTCATTGTTGTTCTAGAGATTAAGATTTTATTTAGAGAGAGAACACGCCATTTTCCCTCTAAACTCATCATAAACCATCGCAAAACTCCATCCCCACCGCCCATTCCTCTTCTTCTCTTTTTCTATGTTATTTTTGTTCCTTCTCCTCCATTAAAACCTTCTCATATTCACTAATATCTTCCAACATTCACCAACTATCTACCTCCGACCAAGTTTTCAATAATGCCCTAAAGGTTGATAAAGTGGCGTGTGAAGATAAGTTGCATTTTTACCGTCATGCTCCCTATTTTGCAAAAGGAGAAAAGTTTAGAGAAAAGTCTTCTCAGTTAAATGCCAAGGTAGACAATCTCATATTGGGAAATAAACCTGAGATGAGAGAGATCTAGGTATATCTAGCCTCTGAAGCAACCCTTCATTTCCATGTGGACTGTGGGGACTTTCCTTATTCCAACATTGACTTCGAGGGCCCGAAGTTCACCTAAAGGGTTTTCTTCCTAGTCCAACATTCATGAAAAATACTCAATCGTCCTTAAAAAGGTAAGTCTGCATCATGCTTACTGGTATGGAGATATCACTTTGTATAAACTCAACATTATCATCCAACTATTGAACTCTTGTTGGAACATAGTATCTCACACCTTCGTTGCATCCTAGGGTGAATTTACAATCCCCCTGAAGGAGTTTTTGAGTTTATGGGGCTTGAACCCATGGTGCTTTTTCGTACGATGATGAAGATATTGGTGTTGATGAAGCTACAGATTGATGAAAATTTGACAAGATCTGTCGTGATTATGTTGGGGATTCCAATAAAGATACCTTCCCCAAGTCATCAAGTATTACTACCATGTTCCCCCAAAGCTCATTAAGGATGAACAACCCAAAGATAATGTCTGAGAGGTAAATTTTGGAAAAGGTAAAGGATATCTATTTGAGTTAACTGCCTACATTTTGTGCATGCTTTCTCGCATTCTTTTATTGTGCAAACCCAATGACCAGCCTTGTCTCATGGGGTTAATCTCCCACTTACTGCTATCACGCTTGGGTCTCTTTACACATGGATGGACATGAATGACCTTGACATGGAATGGTCTTTGGGGAGGTATGATGTTTCTAATTTTCCCAACATAATCCTCCTTACGACTTTTCTTTACACAAGGTTCCCTAGTGATTCCCCTTGAGATATTCCTATCGTTCCATCTACTATAAATCCCCCAAAGATAATCCTTATAATAAGAAATAAAGTTGGAAAGACCTACTTCCTTTTCTTCATAAATACTCGGCCTTTTTGCAGGGCCTTATAATGGGGGAACTTTATCCCAAACTTTGTACTTTTTTTTCTGAAGCCAATCTACCTCTAGAAATGGTGACTTAAAAAATGGTCACTAAGAGACCTCTTTTGGTCGTTGTGCTAATTCCAACACCAAGCCATCTTACCTCATTTACTGAGTGGGGCGTTGCTATTGAGGCCTATATTCAGAATCGCTATGTCCATCAATTTGACTTTATCAAGGTGTCCCTCTAAAGTTCTGTCAAAGTAGCATTGATGGTTATACTTTCTCCCAAGTTTGTAAAAACTTTACAACTGCAACTACTATAGTTATTTGTTAGGATTTGAGAGGTAAACTCTCAATTCCAAATTATAAAAGGTAAGGTGATGTATCCCCCAATTAGCTCTTGTATTTTTGGCTAACGTAGCTCACTTAGATAAAGGAGTTCATTAAAACTCTTCCTGTTTATCCGTTAATTATCCTCCAATTGTGTTAGGACTCAAGAACAACTCAATGGTAGGAGTTAAGTTTCCATTAAATTCCAGAAAGAATATTCCTTCTCAGGAGTTGCCTCATCTTTTTTCTATTAAGCGATGTGCCTCAGAAAGGTTTAAAAAAGCTGTTACACCTCCCCTACTATTGCCGAAAGACTAACTTCCTCTGTAGTTAGTTCATCCATGGAGGAAGATTCTATCCCAGCACCCAAAAATCCTAAGTCCCTAAAAAGTGATAATTAGTTGGCTAGAATTCCTCTTGAAACCATTCAACAAGTAAACCTCGAGTTCGTAGAAAAATGTCGTTTATAAGCTGAAAGATTTTTTTGTACCTTCCAACCTTTACCAAATATTTCCCATGTGCAACACCATGCTCATCCTGCTAGTGCTTCAAAGGTTCCATTCGGAGAAGTTCACACGTTGTCCATTCTAAAGATGTACCTTCCTCTCGTGCCATATCTCAACAGAAGAAATGTGTAGGCACTAAAACTCTGAGGAAATGTGCAACTCAGGAGCGCGTTTTGATTCCTTAAAGTCCAAGTTCAACTCCACTACCCCCGTAGTTCTCTTAACCCATTGTTATAGATGATAGTCCCATGGATAAAGATGTTGTCATAGCTTTGACACAGGCTATCCTAATGATTTATATTTATCCAATTCAAGAGATAATTCTTTAAATAGTTTTTAGAAGTTTGTTCACTCTTTGACGTTCCTTTTTCTCTGAAACATTATATATTTTGATCCTTATTCTTTAAGAAATTCAATCCCTTGGTTATTCTTCCCCATCTCTAAGGAACTCTCTAAGCCCAATCATCGAAGAACCTTATCCCGAACAAACTCTAATTCGTTGTTCCTCACTGAATGAGATTATATATCCTCGGTGTACTACCCTCACTCATATGAGTGTGGTAGCACCTAGACTTTCAGTGGAATGCGACACTGTTAGGCCCTCGAGAAGTTTTGATAAAGCCTCAAATACGGTTGATCAAGATCTCCTAATGGCCTCTGGCTCTCTAACATCCAACATTTTACCCTTAATTGTGACTCCTCTTGCTAATCTATCGGATGCAAGTTATTTATCTTTGCTCGTAAGAATTTTAGGCATTGTTCCTCAAACTGTTATGCTAATAGTACTATACTGATATGTTGTTGCCCAGGTTGGTGTCCATGCACTGATTTGTATGATTAATGAATCTCTTCCTCCTTTCTCTATTATGAGGCCCGTCATTAATTGGGTTCTACGGGAGACTTTTGAAGAGGTAAAACTTCAATTTGTTATAACTGTTTCATTGTAGTACCTTGTATTATCTCTTAATAAACTAAGTCTTAGAAATTTCTTCTCTTATTTATCTGCTGACACAGTTGCTCGTGATGGTTCAAATACTTCTAATCGTGAGGTTCCTCTACCACTAGTGGAAGATTCACCTTCAAATCTTGAGAGTGGAGCTTCATCGATAGAGACGACATCTATCTTATATCTCGTTCCAGTAGGAGCTTAAATTTTTATGACATTTTAATAGGGAACTCCTTCCAAACAAAGTTATGCTAATAAAGTTAGAGATGTCTACACTCCCTTAGCTCTAACGGTAGGGATCAAGCTTCTATGGTATATTTCAGATTCCTATAAAATGTTTAAAAATATACCTACATAAAAAATAAATCTCCCACATGCTTGGTGACTTGGAAAAATATTTTCTAAGATTTTAACATAAATCTCACAACTGCTTGGTGACTTAAAAATATTTAATAAGATTTTAACTCAAATCTCACACTTGCTTAGTGACTTAGCAAAATATTTGCTAAGATTTTAATCCAAATCTCACACCTTCTTGGTGACTTAGAAAAATATTTCCTAAGATTTTAACTCAAATCCCACACCTGCTTGGTGACTTAGCAAAAGTGTTCCTGACTTACCTCTCTGGTAACTTAGGAAGAAATGCCCCGAATATATAGCTAATTGTTATTTACATCTCTTTGCATCCCTTAAGGCAAACTGCCACGAAACTTGAGTTATCTCCAGTTATTCCCTCACAAGTCATTATGACCTCTCCATAACTGGCTTCTCATGTGAGTTTTGCAGAAATAGAGATTGTGGTTCCGCCCTAACCATTAATGGTGAATTTGGGTGTGAGTTCCCCCTATCCAATGTGGCACCTCCAGAATTTTGCCAACAGATGCTTCAACAGTACCCATTCATCCAAGGTTTCCATCGCACGATGATAGAACAACTCAATCATTATCACCCAAATACTTTTGTAGTGGAGTTCCTAAGGTCTAACCGTATTATCATGGTGTATAGGCTCTAAAGTGTCGTAATAATTATGGAAGAAATCGTGAATGCCTTAACGACCAACCTTGATAGGGCTACGATCAATTAACATTTGATCAATTTGAGAGAATTATCCAAGGATGGGTTCAACTCTTATTGGCTCATCAATCATTTAAAACTCTTCAAGGATGCTCACCTAGAGACTTAACGTGAGCTATATCTCAAGAGTTTTGAGGCTAAATGTTTTGAAGAGGCAAAGGTGGAATATATTGATCCCCTTATTGAGGATCTCAACAACAAAGCTAAGGTGGCCAAGCAGCCTTATCCAAGGTTGTGAGTGATCGTAAAGTTGTGTTAGAGTAGATATCTCATGTTCAAATAAGGCTATAGGCTACCACGAAAGCTCCATAGTCTTGTATTTAAGGTGCATCTGTGCTTCTTGGGGGCTATTTCACCTGTCCAGACCTGGGGTTCCTCATAGGCTAGGGATGTTTTATTTTCTTGTATTTATGGGCAATAGTCCCCATGCATATAGTAAGTCCATTAAAATTTAAATATAAAGAAAGAAATATTTTGGCGTTCTCATTTGTGTACACTCTTTCTTATTTACTTGATTTCAACATTTATGTTTATAAAATAAAACAAGATATATTAGTATTTAAGTGTTTGCTTACAATCTATATACCTCTCTCATAGAATTATCTATCTAAACTTCATAACAAAATGGAGTTAAAACAAAAATAGGCTAGCCAACTCTAAAAATGGTAAATTTTCAACCATTTTTTATCAACCTTGATAGGCTTATCTCTTTCAATCTTAGAGATTGATCAATAAACTGAGTCATGTGCTTCCTTGACTATAAATGGACCCTCCTAAATGGATACAAGATTAGGCAATGGGAGTCCTACAATGTGTCTGACAGCTACCTTTAAAATTATATCTCCTTCTGCAAATTTTCGTGGCTTGACTAAATTGTCGTATGCCCTAGAGAGTTACTTCGTGTACATCTAGAAGTGTTGTCTTGTGTTATTTTTGTGTTCACCCAATGCTTCTAGTTGAACTTCTTGAGGGAGAATTCTTCTTCACAAGGTGTATCTGGATGAAGGAACTTCTAGTTCAACTGATAAAATTACTTCAGCTCCATAGACCAAAGAGAAAGGGGTATAACCAGTTGGCTTCCTTTTGCTCATTTTATAAGCCCATAGTACTGCTAGAATTTTGTCATCCCATGCTCTAAAAAATTCCTCTAGTGTCTTGGCCATGATATTAACTAAGGTCTTGTTTGCTGCTTCAGCTTGACCATTGCCTTTGGGGTATGTCACCATTGAAGCATGGTGTATGATTGAGTACTTGTCTATGATCAAGGTCACCTCCTTATGATTAAAGGAGTTTCATTATCAGACAAAATAACCTTGTGAATGGCCAAATAAAAAACTATGTCTTCTTTTATGAATTGTTCCACCATGCCCGTTGTTTCCCTTTTCCAAGGTATTGCCTCTGTCCATTTTGTAAAACACTCTATGGCCAAAAGTATTCGAATTTTTCCCCTTGAGGAAGAGTTGATTACCCCGACACGATCAAACGCCCATATGTGGAATGGATAAGGAGTTTTCAGAGAATGAAGGCCAACAAAAGGAGCATGGATCTTATTTCCATGTCGTTGACACACTTTGTATTTCCAAATAAACTTAGATAAATCTTTCTCCATGGTTGGAAAATAATAGCCAAAAGTCATAAGATGATCATATAATTTGGCTTCCCCAATGTGGGATGGATCGTCGTCTTGCTTAAGGACTGCCTCCTTCTTTTTTATGCACATCAAGGGTCTATTAAATTATCTTACGTGCTAGAGATATTATTGAACGTTGAAACTTAGGGCTCTCCTTCTAACTCCATGTAATTAATCTTCTCTGTAGGGATAACTCCTTCTTTAATAAAATCAATATAAGGTCGTCTCCAATCTGTTTGAGTTTCCAAGAAGTTGCATTCAGCTTCTTAAAAGAAACGTTGACACATATCACATTCTCTGTGTATTGTTGTAGTGTCTTGCCTCATTGTTGGCAAAAAATATCCCTTCCTTTGAATTCTTTGGTATAAAGGGATTTGATTAGTCTCGCAATAATTCTTATGGGTGTAACAACCCTTATTTTTGGGTAATTGATTTTATATAATTTTTCCATGTGAGATAATTATATAAAATAATGAAAGTTAGAGTAAATATTATTTCATGTGATTTAAGAGATAATATTTACTGAGTTTTGCGTATTTATCGTTGAGAGAACGTGAATAGCATCATGTTATGTTTTATTGCGTCGTTGTGCTTTAAGCGACGATTATGGCATATATTTCAATTGGATTATGATTAATAAATTAATATGACATAGGAACATGAAATATTTTAAGATATTTCGGAGGACAATTTTGAGGGTGCGATTAGTCATGAATTAGCCGAGACAGTCAAAATAAGTGTCATATTGTATTTTTGAGTTCCGAGCACTTTTGACAGGTTATGACTCAATTATTTGGTTACGAGTCATTTTAATGGTGTATTAATATTTAAAGATGGGAATTAATGTTAAGTACCCGATTAAGTATTCCAACCCCTTATTTTCCTCATTTATATGTGTTAAACTTAGAGAGAGTTAGAGAGAAGAGAGATCTTGGGAGAAAATGGAGAGAAAAGAGAGAATTGGAGATTTGGAGCTTGGAATCGTTACTACGGGAAGAGAATCTGAGACTACGAACTTGAGGAAAGTTTCTAACTTGCTAGTGTATTATTTAACGTGGGTAATTTGCATATATAGTTGTGTTTTTTTGAATTTTAACCATTAATGGGTTTTTAGGGATTTTAGTGTTTAAACCCCTTAATCTTTGATTTAAATTTGATTAGAGTTGGAGATATTAGTTAGTTATTGTGTAGGAATGAATTGGGTAACTTTTTGGGTTATAATGTTGAGATTTTATTGAAGATATTTGAGTTTTGATAAATTAGGGTTCATAACTCGTACCCCCAAATTGGGCATTTCTGCCAGGACGAATCGATTCGCCTCCAAGCAAATCGATTCGCCTTTGAGGGAGGCTATAGGCCTGGGGATCCGAATCGATTCGGGTTAAGGCCGAATCGATTCGGGTTAAGGCCGAATCGATTCGGGCTGAGACAGGAGGTTGGCTTTCCCAATCGAATCGATTCTCTACCAGGGAGAATCGATTCGTCCCTAGGCGAATCAATTCGGAAACGCTGCTGTTTTATAGGATTTTTCCAACTTGATTTTTAGTCATTTTCTTTTAGGTTCAAGGCTTAGGAACCTTCTCTTGGGAAGTAATAAAGAGTATTAGAGGTTTATATTAGGGATATTAATTCCTTAGATTAGTATAGGGGTAAATTGAACTTGATTCAGAGGTCAAACAACAGGAGTTAGCGTCATTGCATCTAGTGAGCTAGCTTCGGACTAAGGGAGAGTTAAGGGATATGGTCTAGTATTTTTGGTAGACTAGTATTGAGGAAAATTACCATTGATGGCTTATGGTATTACTTTGAACTATTGGATACTAGTGTGAGGATAATTGTACTTCATGGCCTATATCATTAATAAAATATGACTTCGTGAATAAGAAATGCAAATTTTAAATTGGCACTTAATTATTAAGTATAAATGATTTTGAGAATGTAAAAAGTGAATGTTTTAAATGGGAAAAACTTGTAAATGATAATTTTCATATACACACCTCTCTAAATCGCTAACATAAGTGAAGTTATGCGCATGAGGTGAAGTCCCCTGGCTAGTGAATGTAGGGTGAATATAGTCCTCGACCATATGACCAGTTATTATATTGTGTGATTATTGTTCGAAGTGAGGTAATTCCGGGTGTGGTTATGACTCACTATCGAAGGTATATGGCCTCTTCCCGACATCACACGATGTAGGATGCCCAGGTTGTCTTGGTGATAGGCCCTGGAAGATGATAGCCATTTAGGGGCGCATCCAGTGGGGGTACCTGGAAGGATGGTCTTAGAATCGTTATATGATGTGATTATAGCTATTCTTAATAATGTGGAACTTGTAATGATGACAAAGCATTTCGTGAGATAAATTGCTTTAAATATGTTTCCTAGAGAGAAAAGAGAATTGTAAAGTTAAATGGTGTAAAACTGAAATAGTGAAGCATTTTGTGAAATAAATTGCTTTAAATATGTTTCCTAGAGAGAAAAGGGAACTGTAAAGTTAAATGGTGTAAAACAGAAATGGTGAAGCATTTTGTGAAATAAATTGCTTTAAATATGTTTCCTAAAGAGAAAAGGAATTGTGCATTTAAGTTGTGTAAAACTGAAATGAAATCTCATTAAGTGAAATATAGATATATTCTCATGCGTAAAAGAACATTGATATTGCGCTAGGTTGTGCTTTTAGATAGGGAGGTAAGGAATCTTATCATTATTAGTGAGAGGGAGATAGGTTTGTGACGACGATATAATATTCATAACTTTCATGCATTTTATTTGCATGGTGATCATATCAAACCGGGCCCAGACCCGTCTATATCTCTTTTTTTGCATGAATTCTATATTCGCCCAGGTACTCCACTACAAGGACGCCCGTATTGACCTCTCCATCCCTGTTGTCCTGGAGCTATAACATTTTGCGGATGTTGTAGGATATTCATTGTAGATGCCTCTATCCGTTTGTAATCTAGCTATGATCAATTTTCACATTCGGGTGTGTTACCCAAGTTTTTTATCTGTTTAATATAATGTGACATTAATTTTTAATACTTGGTGTAACCTACTTGTAATGGTCTGTTAACTGACAGCTTATTCGGTTATTGCATTGTGCATTATTATTATACAGTTACTTGTTTGTTTTTATATCCACCATCTTTTCAAATTGGATTGTCTAAATGATTTTCTTTAAAACTTATAAATTAAAAATTGACATCCATTTTCTAAAAAAAATTAGTGGTTATCGTGTATTATTATTTTAATGACAGTGATGCTAAGAATGGACCATCTATGATTCCTGGAATTGTTGGAGTATCAGGCTTGCCACCTCTTATTTTAATAAGCGGGATGTTACAGTGGGTTTCTTTAAATTGTCCTCTGCTTCCTCTGGACCGATGCACCTTGCCAACCATCCTCCAATATTTTTGTAGTATATATTCCCTTGGCTAACAATGTATTATACTAACTCTATAAGCCCCATCTTTCCTTCTCGAAACTCAAGATGCTTTTGAATTTCACCTCTCCAGTACATGTCTTTTTCATTCGATAACATTGAAATCATGTGAAGCCATTCTTCATTGGAACACCACAGTCGTTGATTCACCATTCATGGCCACTTTTTGTGTGATGGTGGCATAGGCACAAACATGTTTGTTCATCATTCTACGATGTCTTCCTACTCTCACTTGATGGAACTAGTCGATCAACCTTTGGATGATTTATAAGGTGTCAGGTTGAGATGATTCAATATGTATTTTTCATTCACTTTCTTGACCACTAAGTTAGAATGCCCTTTGATGCAGAGAAAATGGATGCCTCTTCAAAGAGCCTCTATCAAACCCAACACTAAAGCCTCATACTCTTCCTCATTGTTGGAGCAAGAAAAATACAACTCAAAAGACAAAACAATTCCATTTTTCCACTTGAAAGGATTATTCCTACACCCCCTTTGCTTGAGCCAATGAGACATAAAACTTCATAGTCCATTATTTAAAATTGGCCTCCAAAAAATTGGCTTGCAAATCATCACCTGAAATGTCTTCGTGTGGTGGCTCAAATATCCTAGAGGGGAAAATTAACAATAGATCTGTGTAAGCTTGACTTTAAATCACGCGAGGAACCACACATTTCATGTCATACTCTGAGAGGTTAAGAAACCACCTTGCTTCCTTCCCAATCAAAATTGTACGTACCAATAAAAACTTAATATGATCACATCTTATCACAATACGAACAGTGAAAGATTACATATAATGCTTAAGTTTTTGAAAAACAAACATCAAGTCCAAGCAATGCCTCTTAACACTAGTGTACCTTACCTTCGAGACATGAATGATTCTATCAAATAGTAAAAAGTTCATTCTTGCCCATGAAACTGTTGTGCTAATAAATCACTGGTAGATCTTGTGATGGAAGTAAGGTAAAGTTGTAATGGTACTCTATCTCTTGGAGGAATCATAGTCTATGGGGATGTGATTAACTTCTTGATTTTGCAGAAAGCTTCATAATGATATTCCTTGCATTTAAACCTCATAATTTTGCATAGCATATCCATCAAAGGATGAGTAATCTTAGCCAAAACCAGTTCGAATCTTCTTAGATATGAAGCCTTCCCGAGGAAGATCTTAAGCTCCTTCGCTGTTCTTGAGCAAGGAATATTAATTATATCCTTCTGTTTGTCTTGGTGCATCTAGACTCCACATCAATCTACCACAAAGCCTAAGAATTTCCTATTCATTGCGCCAAAGCGCATTTGAGTGGGTTCATCTTCAATTTGTATTTTCTATACCTGTTAAATTTTTTTCTCAAATCAATCAAGTTGTATTCCTCCTTCTTTGACTTAATAACCATATTATCCACATAGAATTCCAAAATGTCATAAAAGAAGTCATGAAAAATGGTCGTCATTGTTCTTTGATAGGTTGCGCCTATATTTTCCAACCCAAATGTCAGGACATTGTACATAAAATTACCAAATGGAGTCCTAAAGGTTGTTTGCTATGCATCAGTTGGATCCATGTTGATCTAGTTATAGCCTACATATCTATCCATTAAGCTATACATTTCATGGTGTTCCGTTAAATCAATTAGATTATAAATAAATGGCAGAGGGAACTCATCTTCTGGGCAAGGTTTGTTGAGATCTCTAAAATCAACAAAAATGCATATTTGATATTTATCCTTATTATCCATTAGTTGAATACTAAAAAGCCATATTGGATGTTGAATTTACCTAATAAAACTAGTTGTCAATTACCATATTACCTCCTCCTTGATCCTGAGATATAGCTTTAGATTGTACGTTCGGGTTGCTTATTGTACCGCTATGGCTGAAGGCATAACGTTCAACTTTTGGTAACTCACATCTTAATCTAACGCTTCCATCTCCGTATACTTCCAATAAAAAATGTCTTTATACTCCCAAATAAACTCAATCAGTCCCAATTTCTTCTCAGCATCCAGGTAATTCAAAATGAAGATTGTCCTTTGATCTTCTCCAGCCTCACCCAAATCAGTCTTCTCTAACTCTTGTACCTGTGACTTTGGGTGATCGATCATACATTTTATTTCATCTTCAACCTCCTCAATAAATATATGAATATTGGAATTATCCGTGATAAGAAAATGTCCCCTATTATCCACCGAGAAACACTAGTATTTTGGGTCAGCTTCCTCCTCAACTTCGTCAACTACATGCACACAACTTAAAAGGTGGTACATGACTCTTCCATCTTACAGTTTTACTTTATTGCATTGGCAGTTGGGCAATTCAACTGACTTCATCTTGCGGTCTCTTTCAGCTTCCTCAAACCTTATTCTAGAAAATCTGTTGAGGATGCTTTATCGCCTCACATAATGCTCTAATGGATTAATCCTTGGCCTTATTCTATCTCTTAACTGTCTGAAGAAGATTGAGGTTCATAAATGACATCGTGTGCCTCCTCAACCCATTGATAAGTATTTACCCCAACTTTAATGTGGTTATCCACATGCCCCAACCTTTCTTTAATTGTGGGAACTTTGACTCCCTTTGTTTGCCATGTTATAATTTGTGCATCATCCGCTAGCTCCGTGTAAAACGCATCATGTACTAAGTGTGAATCCTCTTATTCGAAAGGCTTCTTAGTTTCTTGGATCACTATCTCTGTTCCCTTTACGTTAACTTTGGCACACCGATGGTACGTCAAAGGAACTAAGACATGGTTGTGCATTCACACCCTTTCTATCAAAAGATGTTATGGAGTGGCACTATCAATCACATAAAATTTAATGTGTGATATGATATTTCCTATAAAAATCCCAACATTTACATACCCAATGGACTTTTAAGTCTGGTTATCATAACCATAAATACCCAGTGGCATTGGTATTAACCTTGGATCTAAAATATTAGCTGGATAAAGAGAGCTAATAGGCATGATATTGAAGAGGCACCCGCATCTATCAAATCTCTATCGAAGGTTAACCCATTTACACTCGTTGTTATATACAATAGCCGATTGTGGGAGAAACTCACTGCTCTATCGGCGTCAAAGAACGTTATTTCTGATATAAACTTCCTCAACAGTCTGACAATTAGGCCCTTTAATCTCAGTGAAGGAACTGCATTTTTCTTTGCGATATCCAATATTTCATGGGTGATCTCCAACCTTCCTTCTTGAGGCATCCCCACCTGATCGAAGAACCGTGAAAATTTGGGGGACTTTAACACTACTTGATACTCTAAATTATGTTCTACCACATGGCCTTCCATGCTCAACACCTCATCCATGTCTCTAGCACTCAACTCATCATAGGCAATAACTACATTTACCATTCCCACCATGCAATCTTCTAACGGTACATCAAACTCCTCTATTTCTATGCTTATCTCTCTTGCATGATCCTTAGCCTCCTCATCATAATCCATAACCAAATTTTCCCCCTAAGCTGGAAATATGTTGTTGTTGATGTTACCTTAAGGTATTTTTAACGTCCGAGCTAACAAATGCTTATTGATAATTCTTCTCAACACAAAGCATAGTTGTTTGGGTGGTAAACACACCATTGTACGTGATAATATTTGGGATCATGTTTAGTATATCCTCCTAGTGCATTTTGGGGAGCATCCTTGGGTTCATAAACTACCCTTCCCGAAATCATGGCATTATAATAGTTAAGGCCTCCTCAACTATGCAAGGCAAAGGTGGAGGGTCTTATCTTTATTTTCCAAACTACCTTTTATTTTCCTTCTTCTGCCCCTCCTAGTTTCAGAGCCTCCATCTTTATAACCCACTTGTCGATCATGGAATTTTCCATCCTTATTTTGTGGTCTAAACACTAAATTAGTTATGATTGAATTTGGCAGACAACCAGCGAAATATTTTGTGCTGACTTTAAAAAAATTACAAAAGTGTCCTCTCGTGTTTTATTTATCAGATGGTAAATATACTCAAGTAGAAAACCTTCTACACAAAGTTGGAGTAGTTTTGATTCCTTGGCTTCCTGTCTCATGTCAAGAGACATCTCCCTAAACCTTCGTATAAATGCCATAATTTCTTCACCCAAATGTTATTCTTCTAGTGCAAGTTGAGTCAGAGTGAACTCATCCTCAACAAGAAAGAACTTCTAGACAAATAGCATGTCCTCCTAGCTATCCACACTCCTTGGAGCTAAGTGTGAGTACCACGTGTAATCTTTATTTATAAGGGATTTAGAAATAAAACTCAAGTGCAACTTTTTATTGTTATAATGAGAACCTAAATGATCCACAAACCTCTTAATGTGATCCTTCAGATTCCTTCTTTCTCAATATAATTCTTAAATATGGGGGAATGTAATACTTAGGATATGGTTCATCATTAAAATCCTTTAGATAAGGAATGAGAAAGTCATCATCTAACAAGGCAATCTCACTAGCAGTTTGCGAGGAAGTTGCCATCATCTTTAATATTTCGTTCTTTACCTCCTCAATAGTCAAAGAAGGTGGGAAAACTACCCCAGTCGCTATAATCTTTAGTGAAAAACCATTGGCAAAATATTGATAGCAATGGACGCTCTCGTGACAGGTGTAACGGTGGAAGTAGTTGCATCAGGAATTCCGCTCAAAGGAACTGCAAGAGATACTATAGGAGTAATGAATGAACTAGGGTACATGGATGCCTCGAAATCCATCACGGCTATTGGTGTTTGTAAAAACTCCATGAATTTCCCCATTAGATGAGATATTTGATCGGGCTCCATCAATGTGCTCGTGGAAGCATATGTCACTATAGATGCTTCCATGATAGTTGGAACTTGGAGAACATCCACCTAAGGCACCCCATCTTTAGGAACCTGGTGTCACCTCCCTTCTTGTTCCTCCCTTTGTTAAATCTCTTAACAGTTAATATAACGAATAACATTATCCTGGGCTATTTAAAAAAACTCTCCAACAGAGTCGTCAAATGTAAGAGAACAATGCTAGGTTGCTTGAATTTAAACTGAGGCGTAACCTTTATTAAACGATGATAAATTAACAAACAAGTTGTTATTGACAATGATGAAATAAACTCAGATTAAATAGAACCAAACTCATTGATATAAACTCCCAAATACTCATTTATAACTCAATGATAAGAAATAAATGTCATATATTAGGAACAATAAATGACCTTTGAAACAACTAAGAAGAGCAAGAAAGAAGCAAGTATTCGTAAGACACCTTAGTTAGGGAGCTCAAACACTAAAGTACAAAGGAATGTAAGTTATAACTCAATAAAGGCCAACGTTCTTGGTAGAAAGTTTGAATAAAGGAATTAATGGTGAAAAATACAAACTTTAGTTCTTTGTAATAACTCTCTCTAGTGATAATATATGTTTTTTGTGATCCCTTTCTTTCTCACGGGGTGTTTGGGGTATATATATAGCCATGTAGGTACACTCGAGTCATCTTAGGTTCATTAAATGCAAGAATAGGCTCCTATGCCTTTATGTCACTGGAATTTAATGTAAAGTTATGCTAGTGTGTTCCTACGCTGGTGCAATTAAAAGCCAACAAAAGGGTTTAGTGACCAACTATGTGTCAGGCGACTGCCAATAGGTGGTAGCCTACCAAACTCTATGATAGTCACCAGACCACCACAGTTTACTCTATGTTAGAATGGAAATGGTATAGGTCATGTGTCCGCATCATTAAGACATTTGTTACTTTGGTAAAATACTATTTGTCCCTAAACCTAATGGGTAAAGTAACTTATGGTTATTTAGATGATTCTCCCTCATGTTATGCTCTATTCGTGTTTTACCTGGTGTGTCTAGAGAGGTTAAGTCGTGTATTAACTTTTCTTTGCCTCTCAATCCTCCAAACCAATTCCCTCGCAGGTTCCCACGGTGAGTTTTTCGATAGAGTATGGAAGCTCTCCCAAACCTTGCCAAAGCTGGTCCCTCGGGAATATAGATAAACCTTAACAACACATTAAAATACATATTATATCTTAAAAAATGAAATACAAAGCTTCCATGAATAGTTCCTTTAATGAAGTTTCCTTGGTGCCTACTTGAAATGCTTGAATTGGCTTAAATGCTCTCAGCTTCCTCTGTGCTTCCTCCCGCTAGCTCTGCTCATTGCTTGAGCTAGCTTATGAGCCAACTCATTTTACTCATTTCATTAATTTTATTTGAGGGATTGTATATAATTATAGTTTTTTTTTATCTTTAAGCTCCCCTAAACATACTTATCATTGTGATGATTATATTACCTCAAATGTCTTCTTTTAAGAATGACCGACTATAAGCTAACTCTGAACAAAGGACTGCATATGAGAATACTAGTCGGTCAGCACAAAGAGTTTTCGTGAGTAACGAAACATAACAAATGACTTATAGTCAATAAAAGGTCGACTGGGAAACCCTAGGCACCTATGACCAACTAGGTCATAAAAATATTTTATGGGAATGACCCCACAAACACATACATAAACTAGGCCTAAGGTTTGATGTGATGACATCACCTAAAAGGTAAGACAAGAAGACCACACATTATATAGGGAAGAAAAATTTAATGCTTGAAGTTATTACAAGGAAATTTAAAAAAGACAAATAATTTATGATAAGACTTGTAAATATTGCTTGATTAAATGTGTAAACGGGATGGCTCAATCATTGAACTCTTAACTCTAGTAGGTGAAACATCTAATGCGTAAGGAGTAACAATTTTAAGCATATTTCTGATCCTTAATGTACCCCTAGAACTCACCTAGTTGACCAAGTATTGAGGTCGGTAGAGTTTATGATCTCTATCATGGCCATGGTTGCTAAGGTACTTCCTTATTAGGATAACTGGTATGCCATCCATAGGGATCCATGAAACATCAAGCTTATAATGACAATATTGCTGTTCGAGGCAACCTGAGTTGTACCAATACCACAACTAAGATTCCTATGGGACATTTTACACCATGAGGGCATTCATCCAACAATTTTTATAACCAACATTTTGGGCATCATTCAGGGAAGAATCCATATTATGAAATGCCTTGTCGTTAGCATTCGTCCATACCTAGTGTAATCATCTATGCAATATGAGACGATAAATCTTCTTGGTTAGAATTTTAGTGTTTCATACTTTGTTAATAATATCCTTCTTGGTCGTCTCTAGATCTTCTGATAGATGAAATTCTTTATAACTTTGGGAGGAGGATTGACCCTTACCAGTTACACATTTACCATTTAAAGAATTTTGAGTTTTCTCTAATTCCTCTTTCAATTAGGAGTTCTCTTCTTCCAAAAAGGAAGATCCCTCTCCAGCCTATTCAGTTGATTATGACTTTTAATTGCGGCTAGTCTCTTATCAAATCCACTCTCTGCTTAAATTGATAATCCTTTTTTTCAAAGTCGTCTTTCAAATTTGTTAATAACTCCTTATGACCGCCTTGGGTAGTAAAAATCATTTAGCAAAAGAGGCATTATCTACAATTGACCAATAAAATAAGCGATGTAGATAAAAGTATGCCTATTTGTTGGGATAGAAACATCAAGGCCAAAGTATTGGTTAAGATCATAGTCCTTGTTATCTTCATCGTAACTATCAGTGAACAATCTTCCATGTCTTTATTCAAAGTCATTCTGAGCAGCTACCAGTGTTGTAAGTCTTACGTTAAACTGGACGAAGACATGGCATATAAGTTTGTTAAACAAAAGAAAAGGCATATAAAAATTAGATAAAACGATGATGGTTGAATAAAACCATGGTTTTCATTAAAAAGGATTACAAATGGGACATGCCCTTACATCATTCGAGAATAAAAAATAAATTAAGCATTCCCAAATGAAAGCCAAAAGAGACTGTCTTGCCGACTTTCTCCTTATCAATAGCTTGCTTAGTAGCCGTCTGATTTTTATCAGTAAGGTTCTCCTTATCTCTAGCCGTCTCGTCATCATCATCATCCTCAACCTATTCCTAAAGTTAAGGGGGGATAACTTGGATGGTGCTAGTGGAAGATGTCTGACCCCTCATATGTGTCGACCTTAACAAGAGCCTTGTACCATCCATTCTTAAAAAATGCATTTTTAAGATAGTCAATTTTCATTATGGAATTGGCAAAGGTTTTGTCCTAGTCACAGGTAAAGGAATCATCATTCTTCACCACACTATCTAAGGCCTCCTCATCTTTGGTCTTAGCTTCCATTACTTGTGTTTTGGGGAGGTCGGCCTCAAACATAGAATCCTTGGCATCTTTTTTTTTCTTATTCGGTAATAACCACTAGAGAAACAAAATCATCAATCTATTTTTGAAGATTAACCTTTTCAGCCTCTAAGCTCTTAACCTTCTCATCGAGATTCTATTTCTCAGTCGCATGGGTATCATTCAACAACCGAGCAGACTCTTCAAAGGCAACCTCCACATCAATAGAGGACACATTTATCATGTTGTTTCTCTTTAAAAATTGGTCATAATCAATCAAGAACTATAAACCCATAAGTGAATGAACATGAGAAAAAAATAAGTAGAATACGAACGCAAAAGAATAATGTGAATACGATCAACATACAAGGGAGAGATTATGATTGGCACACTCCAATAACCTTTAATAGGATAAGGAAGAGGCGGCTACTCTATCTGTAAAAAAGACCCCAAATCCAATCAAGTCTTGAGCTAGGTCGGGACAACCAATAATAGACTATGCTGTCCTTGCCCTTATTAATAGTCTTTTTCACCACAACGTCTAATTGAGGAGGAGAAAGTTCCTTTTTTGCCTCTTTAAAAGAGTTTCATGGTCATTGGAGGAATACTCATCAATGTCCACAGGATTAGTGGAACCCCCAACTTCACTTTTATTCCTCATTTACCGAGCAAGATCTTTATGCTTGACTAACGAACGAGTAGTGGAGGAGACTTGGTACCAACATTTATGAAGATCAAGTTCGTAGCCGTCCTTTTGGCCATAGAGCCAAGAAAAATGGTAGATAGAACTAATGAAAATTCAAGTGGTTGAAAGGAATATGATGTGCCTTCCTCGGATTATTTGTTTCATCCATTCCATTCTGAGTCATAGGAGGTGGAAGCTTCTTGGTCGTCCAAGGTGATAGAGATAACTGGTGTTTATTCTATTGGTCTTATAATAAAATAAGTTGTAGAACTCCTGTATCCGAGTAGAAATGCCACCAACCTCAGAAGATCAACGACTTCAACACTCTATTAAGTACACAAAATTTTCTAAAGATTAAAAAAGTTAACGTTACTTATGTGAGGAATCTTCTTCTTTCTCTTTGCTATAAAGAAAAAATAGAGAAAAGAACAAAGCATTAGCCTCAACCAAGAGAATGCCATAAAGATAATGAAATGTGTTTCTAACTAATTAATTTCCCTCCCTAGGGGCATCTCTGCCTTTCATATGCCACACCCCTAAGAAGGAGAGAGTGTTGCCTACACTTCACAATCATCCCATAATGCCAATATTCTTTATTGGAATTAGGGAGCTTCACAACCAAGCTCGATCAACTTCCATCGTCTTAATATAATTAATGTTCTATTGGATGTCACCCCATGGTAACAGTACACAATTTTAGATGGGTCCCATATAGCTCATTAATACGATTCACCCCTTTAACAATTCGTCATGTGTCTGGGTTAACATGGGTTAGGACCACATCAAAGTGCTGGTAGTACTCTAAAAATAAAATATTTATGGGAAAAGTGAGCCACACTGAGTAACAAAGATTCAAGGTAACCAATGGAATTTATAAAGGGCGCAAACGTCACAATGACCCACAACTAATCCTATAGATACCCACTGGGGGATTTGATGGTCAAGTTTAAATTTTTCCACGGTGTTTTTGTCAATAACATACACGATGGTTAAAGATGATAGGTTAATGAAAAAATAAAAATGGGAAAGCGAAGAAGATTGAAATAAATAAAGAGTTTTAAAAAGTTCATATAAGTAAAATGAAGAGATGAAAAGCTCTCCTTTGAAAGACTGCAAGTTTCTTAAATGAACTGAAAAGTGAGGGAAATAGTGGGAATTGTTGTCTTGTGGTGAGAAATGCGCTCATGATTTCATAAAAGCATAATCATCACATGCACATGTGACTATTATCGAAGCCATAATTCATCGTTATGGAAAAGGTTACATTTACCAGTGGGACCCTGGGTCATTCATTGATCAGAAAAATCCTCTAATTTTTAGGATATATACAAAATTTCCCTTAGACAAACCAATCAAAACTCAAGTTTGAATACTTGTCAGAATCAACAACTGACCTAGATATAATAAAGTCCAGTGACCTCAAAGCGACCTTAAGCTTTGGGGGTAATTGTGGAGACCAAAATTACGATAACAAGTGCCCAGCACGAGAGCTTATGCTTTTTGTTCAATAAACTAATGAAGAGTCCAAGTTATGGAAGACTCCCACGTATCAATCAATTGGAATGGTTCAAATCGATAAGGTATAAGCTCAAACTCCTAGGAATAGATTCTAATGGAGATTAGGACTAAGTTTCTCTATAAATACTAACTCGCCCCTTATTGAGAAAGTAAGTGGTATTGTATCATTGAGCAGTACTATAACTCTGCCGACTAGTTCTTTGAGCTAATAAAAACAAACCCTAAACCTCGTGGATGTAATCACTTTGTTGAACCAAGTATATCTTATGTTGTGGCTTATGTGCATGGAATAAAAATATTATATGAAATTACCACCTACAAACATATTTTCCAAATTTTAGATACTTTTGTAAGGAATTTTTTTGATAGAGTAAATTTGTATGTATTGGCTTAAATCCGGACAAAACAGTTTGAGTCCTAGGTTCAGAGTTGAGTATCATGACCATTTAAGCCTACAAAATGCTTTATTGAAAATGGTAGTGGCCATGTTAGATCGTCTAAATCGTCATGTTATGTTTCGTGTTACATCTCGTCTTCCACATCCGAGGAATCTTAAAATGGTGTGGCTGAATTTTAGATGATTCCTGGATATCATTAAATATTTGTTTTATATGTTTGAGGCTATTTTTTCATAAATAATATTTAAAAGGAAAATTTTATTTTTGGATAAAGTCATTCAAATTAGTTTTTAAATTTGTTCCAACGAGTACATGAAGTTTGTTCGAATGAGATTTTTTGTTTGTTCAAACGATATGTCTATGTTGTTTGAATGACATTCAAATGAGAAATTTCTGTCAACCGTGAAAAATTCATTCGAAACTCCTTTGACGACCTATAAGCATGTTCAAATGAGATAGACATATTCGTTTTTGGGTCAAACAAGATTATGCACTTCTTACAAACAAACATTTATTTTCAAGTTTCTACCACCACAAAAATCGATTATTCTATAAATACGCGTGCTGAGTACTTTTTAAGTTGAGAGCATTGGCAAAAATCGCTTTATAATCATAAACCAGAAGCCTTCAAACCCTAGTTTCACCCAAACTCTTTGAGATCCAAGATTCAATCTTTATGCTAGTTTGAGATCTCAAATTTGTGATCACCAAGGTTTAATATCTTCACATTGAGTATTCATTTTGTGCGGTGGAATCCATACTTCTTTTTATTTACACACATTATACTCGAGTTGTGGTGTTGCGATGAAGAAATGATGGACTCCACGTTCAAGATTCTTAGATGGTTTCTAAGACTTATCGATGGATACAAAGGAGTGTGTGGACTCACATTTTATGGTATCAATGTGGGTGGGCTCCTATATGTCATTATGATAAGGTTAAAGAACAAAGAATGTCAAGGTTTATGAGGGCGTCGAGTGTGTATTGCAAGTCTACCGTCGTGTCTGTTCTAATTCCTTACATAGTGAATTTGCATGGCTGGGTCGTCCGAGGTTTTCCCCGCTATGGGTTTTCATCATACATCAAGTGTTGTGTGATTGATCTTATTTTTTATTCTATCACCCAATATGTTAATGTGTTTTAATATAAGCAATTGTATAAAATTAATGTTTATTTATTTAGGTTAATTAATTTGAATTGAAAATTAAAATTTTGGGTATTTGTTTCTTATACCATCCGTATGAGATTGTGGGAGGCCTCTCAACTTTCATCATTAACTATGTTTTAGATATATTGAAGTTTGTATGCATATCCATATTTATCATAGCCTACTCTTAAGCTCTCCATGTCTTCATGTGTTGTGATGAGATAAAAAATCACGTCACGTCCTCTTTCAGATAAATATTTTTCCTTATTTATGTTGTTTAAATATTCATATACTAGTCCATAAGGTATTTAGGATATTTAATTATTTTCCCAGATGAGGAGGTATTGCAAAGGTTCTTTATCCACCATGAAAAATAATAAACTCTTCCTTTTCTAATTCAATTGTGGTCATACTATCCTTGAAGAAATTTATTTCTCTTTTTTCATTTGAGTCTGTTGTAGAATGTCATATGTTGTCATAAATCCTTTAAGACTGTAAGTGGTAAAATAGCATTTATCACGATGTTATCATTGAGAAGACTCAAAACTTATCGCATTTTCTTTTCAAGTTTGTGAAGTTTTTAATTTTTTATGGACATAAATTACTAAAACTTCATGAAGACAAGAAATAGATAACCCTTTGGATGATGAGAAATATCAAAATTTCTAATTATCAATAACCTCCTCATCGTAGTTTTTATACCATTAGAAAAGATAAAGTTGGGACTAATTGAAACCTATATTACCATGTTATAGGAAAAAAGAGTTCAAAAGTTATTTGAATTCCAAAGGAATTCTTTTAATTGACTAGTACCTCTTCAAAAAAAATTTAAATGAAATTTTTATCTTACATCAACTGGAAAGTAAAAAATAAAAGTTAGTTGTTGTAAGGTTAGTGGGGTTGGTGTAACCTTGGGGGTTTCATAATGAACCCTTTCATGAAATGGATATTTCAAGGCATTTGAAGTTATGTCATTATGGAATGAAAGGAATGTATGTACGGATTCAAAGTGTTCGGAAATGAAAACTTGGAATAATGGGAAAATGCGGGGAATATCAAAATTGGAAAACAAATTCCAAAAGGCATTACATATATCATCGAGGAGAATAATCAAAGCTTATTGAACTATATACAACATTTACAAATTTCTCTTTCTTTTCTTTTCTTCTTTTTCTCATGTTTTCTTTTCTTTTCTTTTTCTTTTTTCTTTCTCTTTTTCTTCTCTTTTTTCACTACTTTCTTTTCTTTACTTTTAAAACTCTCACATGCCTAAATTGCAACCGACATCACAACAACAACATTCAATCCCAAGTAACATTCCAAACAAAGGTATGAAAAGTGTGTATATGGGATAAAACTCCAATTTAGAGTTGGTGTGGGATTTGGGGTTATCAAACGAAAGGCTATATTAAGGCTCAAAGGGGTTAACGAGGGTAAACATATAAGGTGAGGTCAAGGCTAATATGGGTGATAGAACAAATAATGCCTAGATCATTTCCAACAGTTTACGCAATTCTCGAGTCAAAATAAACTTTGAAAATCATGCTCAAGTAACACATTTCATATATGAACTCAATTAATGAACGATCAAATGAAAGAGTAGAGAGATTACCAACAACCGTAACATTTTCAAAGAGGAAAGAATATTGTATACACTCACGAACGATGAAAGGTACAAAGCTTACTCGGTGTAAGTATATACAATGCAACAAAAGATTATCGATTTATAAAAATCTTAAACCAAATCAATATAACAATAAAACTACATCTGCTCATGGGATTAAAGTTTAATTCATGAAGTTATTCATAATATCAATAATCGAGGACTAAAGTCTAATAACTTTTAAAATAGAGAACATGCATCATTGGGTTGTCTATTGGATCGGACAATTATTGAAATTTATCATCGGAAACAAAGGCAAAATGCCCCCAAAAGGAGAAAAACAGAAAGAAAATCTTTTTGAAATTTTTTAATTTTTCTAAGAAAAGCATACTAAGTAACTAACATGTGAGAAAAAAACATGGACTAAAAAAAAGAAATGGATAGAATATCCCACATCCCCTAACTTAAAACCTGACATTGTCCTCAATGTGAATTAAGAACCAAGTTAAGAGAGGAAAAGAGTGATATTACCCAAAACTGGAGCGATCCCCATATGAACAAGTCCAAAGAATATACAAAACAAGTTAGTAACAAGCATAGAAAAACAAATAACAAAAATTTAACTAATTACACTAGACTAAAATAAAAAGAAAAGAAAAACTAAGAAAGAAATAATAAAAAGCTAACTATATACAACCTACTATTTAGGCTACACACTAACTATACACTAGAAGTCTTAATAGCTGAGGGTCCACTGCAAAAATAATTTGACTTTGGAGGATAATGGGTGTACCCTCACTTTCAAGCATGCCTTCCGAAAAATATGAATTCCGTTTGAACAACGGAAGGCATGTGTAAGGCGAAAGAAATGAACCATTGCCAATTAAAATTTTTGGAGGGACGATGGGGGGTTTGGATTGAACGGGTGACAAAAACATGTGGGGACCGAGAAAAGCCGAATATCCTCCCAAGGATTTTGAAATTGGAATAGGAGGGGGAGAACACAAAGGCAAAGATGCGATTGTGGAGGGCGACTCGAGCAAGTACTCCTCATCGTCGAAAAGGTTTAAAACATTAAATTTTGAAACCAAATCATCGGGTACTTGTGACGGTGTGATAACAGAGAATGAAAATGGGGATGAAAGAAATTCAAACTCATGAGATGAATCATCATTGCATGAAGATTGAGTTTCGAAGGAAATAATATCCTTTTCAATGAAATGTTCTTCTTTGGGGGCCAAAGAAGAAATCATTTCATTGCAAATAAATATTACGTCATTTTCATCCTCACTTTCAATATCTATTATGCAATGGGCAAAGTCCAGAATGGTTTGTTCCAAAGTAGGCACAAAGACCTCATTTGGTTCAAAATATTCTTCGACTTCGAAAGTCTCGGAAGCAAAATCGTCATAGGATTCAAATAACAAATCTAAGTCATGTTCCCCAAACGATTTTCTTCTCGATAACGATTTTCAATTTTCTCATTCTCATACATACGTAAGCCCTCACCGAATGTCATAGGTCGAGGTGCGGATACATGAAAATGGGAACTTTCAAAATTACCATCGGACTTAAACGAAAACTCATTATTATAGGAATTTTGAAAACTATTGCAATTCGTTTCAAAATTCCTATTATAAGGAGGTAAAGGCCCAAAATCATTATCATCATCGTCAAACTTCTAATAACCCAAGTTTTGACTTTCGTTATACTCGCCCAAAGTCATATTTGAATTTGAAATTCTTTGGGATTCTAAGTATTGACCGAAAGTCAACGGATTACGGGAATTTTGAGAATTATAACAATGATTACCGAAAGAATTGGAATAAGACATGCTTACCCCAAAATGGCTCGAAATGGTGAATTCCACAAAGATATGCACGCGCGAGAAAATGAGCATTTCTAAGTGCTCAAATATGGAAGTCCTGCAAAAAGGTTAGCAAATAATACAAATAGAAAGAAAATACTACGAAATACTAAATCAAATAAAGTCTAAAACAAATTCACCCCGACAACGGTGCCATTTTGATAGACCGCGGGAACTGTGTGCTCGTGTAAGGGCACAGTCATTCTTTTCATTTCATCGCGATAATACAAACAAACCTAAATTACGACTACACTTGCGAGGCAAGCATAACGGTAAGTCGGGTATCGAAAGAATCACAGAGACGAGTTGCTAGAATTTATAGGATTTAATACTTCTCAATAAAAGGGGAAAAGGTGATTACAAACTAAAAAGGAAAAAGATGCATAAAAGGAGATGATTGATCTAGGCAAGGGTATTGAAACTAGATTAACAAAGCGAGTAAAACATAGGTTGCGTCGAATATCCCTCACTCGAGTTAATTCGTATAAAATGGATACATGGGTCGACGAGTTATTACAAATGTGTCTCATTTTGACAGTAAAATGAATCAAGGGTTGTCACGCCCCTAAATCCGCATAAAAGCGTAATAAGATTTTGGCGTCAACAAATACCCCGAAAATTGCGCACGTAAGGTCATAAGCACGGGACATACATGATATGCCCCGTCAAATCTCCTAAGCCCAATAACTAGGACAACGCACCCGAAATAGACCCAGAAACAACATCGCCAAAGTAAAGCAACGCATCAACCCAAGTGAGTTCCATTCAAATACAACCTAATTTAAATTAGCTAGAAAGCATGGTAAAAATGCGGTAAATAAATGGAATAAATCTACACTAGAAAGAAATGAAAGAAAGCATGTGAATCTAATTAACAAAGCATGTAAATTAGTCTAGAAAGCAAGAATAAAGGAAATGCAAGCTATATTAATGGAGACGGTAATGAATAATGCAACGTACAAGCCCAATCGGGTGTTAATCCAAAGAGAAATGAAGAAGAACTATTCAAAAACCCAAACCCTAAGCTAAGCTAAACTAACCTAAAATCTATTCTATCACTTAATATCTGATATTTACAACAAAATTGCTTTATATATTAAGTGGAATAAAAGAAAAGAAGAAATAAAAGAAAAGCGAAATATCAGTTGGAAATAGGGGATCGATCTCCTTACATTGATTGATCGATGGTAAATATCCAAGCCCACTCTCTCAGCTCGATGGAAAAATATAAAGGATTGATCGATCGATCCTTTTGATCGATCGATTGATCAAGCAGGTATGCATCACAATTCCTCCTATTTTGGCATGTTTTCATTTCTCCTCCGCTAAAATCGATGTAAGTTCTTCGTTCTGAATCGGAATCGCGCACCGTTCATGGCCACGCGAAGTTTGTGAGAAGGGCTACAACTTCCGTGTAGATGTTAGGATAGGTGCCCAATTTGTGAAAAGACTAAAATGCCCTTGAACGTGCGATCATGTACAGAATTCAAGCGGAATGCGTCCGAACTTCACACTTAGCATCCAGATACCTATAAAAGCTCAATTAACCCCTGCAAAACATGTTAACATAGAAATACGAGGTTGTCTGGTTAACGAGCATAAATATAGGGTATAAGATACTCGAAGGGGCTAAAATGCATCGGTTCGAGGGATGAAAGATGCAATATTTGCGTCGTATCAATAAGCTGTACTCAATTTTATCTTGGTACCCATAGCCTCCTAAAAACTCTCCCAAAGTCGAGAAATAAAAATTGTGTCCCTGTCGGACGCAATATCAAGGGGCGCCCCATGTAATCTCACTATCTTGGGAATAAAAATCTGAGCGTACTGCGCCGTAGTAAAATTCATCCGAACTGGCAGAAAGTGGACTACCTTAGTCAATCAATCCATAATAACCCATATGGAATTGAGACCTCTCTGAGAAGTAGGAAACCCTATGGTAAAATCCATGGACATGTTCTGCCATTTCCACATAGGAATCTCTAGCAGCTGAAGAAACCCTGTCGATTTCTGATGGTTCACCTTTACCAGCTGAGAGGTGGCACATTTTGAGAAGAACTCTGCAATATCCCTCTGCATCCCGCTACACCAATATTGTCTCCTCATATATTGGTACATTTATCCCCTCCATATTGTAATGCAAATCGAGATCCATGCGAATCTGTCATCACTATGTGTCGCAAGTCTTCCCCCTCGAGAAGAACAATCAGTCTACTGTTGAAGCGCACACCTCCCTCAGAACTCACTGAGTAGGACTCTGATCCCGCGACTAAAAGATGTTGAATCCTCTCCTGACCAAATGGGCCCGTTGCTTGGGCCTGTACTACCCTCGTCACAATCTGGGGTGTAATGACCATGGCTTACATGAACGATCTAGCAATCGCCTCCTGATGCCCTAAATCTCTCCATTTCACCTTCCACAGCTCGGCTACCTCACCCCTGGCCTATGGCTCAACGCATATGCTACCACGTTAGCCTTCCCCGGATGATACGGGATCTCAAACTGGTGGTCTTTCACAAATTCAAGTCACCCGCGCTATCACATATTCAACTCCCTCTGAGTGAATAAGTACTGCTGTGACTTATGATCTGTGAACAGGAGAAACTTCTCCCCCAACAAATAATGCTGCCAGATCCGAAGTGCGAACATGACTTGTGTCAACTCCAAGTCGTGGGTGGGGTAATTTCTCTCAAGTGGCTTAATTCTGCGGGAAGCATAAGTTACAACTCGATCCTCCTACTGTAACACCCCACCAAGCCCCTGTAACGATGCGTCAGTGAAAAAGAGGTACTCCACACCTTCCCTGGGAGTGCTAAAACTGGTTCTGAAGTCAGCTTATCCTCCACCTCATCAAACGCCAACTAACACACATCATCCCAAACAAACGATACGTCCCTACGAGTCATATTAGTCATCAGACTCGCATTCTTTAAAAAAACCCGAATAAACCGTCTGTAGTACCCATCTAGTCCCAAGAATCTATGCACCTCTGTCGGTGTCATGGTTTCTCCCCACTCCCTCACTACTGACACTTTGCTCGGGTCCACGAATATCCCAAACTCTGAAATGATATGCCCAAAAAATTGAACTTCTCGCAGTCAGAATCCATATTTTTAGTACTTAGCTTACAGTTGATGATGACGTAACATCTATAGGACCCGGCAGAAATGCTCGACATGCTCCTGCTTGGTACATGAATAAATCAAGATGTCATCTATGAAGATAATGAAAAACTCATCTAGTAACTCTATGAACACCCTATTCATCAATTCCATAAATACCGTCGATGCATTGGTCATCCCAAATGGCATAACCCGAAACTCATAGGACATATATCTCGTTAGAAAAGTAGTCTTAAACACATCCTACTCCCTGATCTGTAACTGGTTATAACCGGACCTCAAGTCCATCTTCGAGAAGTAGGTTGCTCCTCTCAGCTGGTCGAATAAATCGTCGATGCGAGGCAATAGATATTTATTCCGTAGCGTGACTTTATTCAACTCTCGATAATCCACACACAGTCGTAAAGATCCATCCCTCTTATTTATGAACATAACTGTGGCACCCCAAGGTGGGGTACTCCTCCGGATAAAGTCCTGTCCCAATAACTGCTCAATATGATCCCTCATCTCCCTCATCTTCATAGGAGTCATATGGTGAGGCGCATGGGCTATCGATCGAGTGCCTGCACTAAATTAATCATGAACTCTATCTCTCTACTCGGCGGTAGTCCCAGTATATCCTGAAACACGTTGAAGAACTTCCTAACAACCGTAATTGAGTCAAGGGGGATCATAAATCTTGTAAAGGTCCTCCTCTATATAATATAAGTGAGTGTATGATCCTTCCTCAGGGTGAAGCATCGCCACTAAAAAATCTCCTGACCGGGGATAGCAAAAATAATGCTCCTACTAAAACAATCAATCACGGGCCTATACGTTGCTAGCCAATCCATGCCAATAATGGCATCGTACTGAGACATATCCAAGACAAGCATTTCGGCAGGAAAAATGAGACTCCGAATCTTTATACTCGCACCCCGACATATAAATAAAATCAATGTCCCATTACCCAACAACGAGTCTACACACATAACAGTATTATCCAATGTATCTAACAACCCCTTAATATGTGCAAATCTAGTCGAAATAAATGAGTGTGAATCTCCTGTGTAAAATAAAATGCGCCCTAAAGTCCCCTGAATAGAAAACATACCCTCAGTAGGTGGATCCTGTGGGACTACGGCCTGATGGACGTTGTAAACACGCCCATAATCTAGCTGGCCATGCTGAACCAAAACTACTGGAATGACAGGAAAAGCTGGGACTGGTGCTGGCACTGGGAGGGCGATGGGAAATATCGGTCTTTGGCACTCCTGATGAGAGCGCTACTGCTGCTGCTGTAGGACCCTATCCTTCTGTGGGCAATCCTGACGTTTGTGGCCAGTGTTGCCACAAACGAAACACCTAGCAGAAAAATTCCCTCCTCTCTGATTCTGTTGTCCTCGGCCCTGCTGGCCATTACCACCTGATTAGGCACATATTCTTCACATTTATCCCCTTAATTTCGGTATTTTTATGATCCCGTGCAGTGTATTTAGCTTGGATTTGTCTCTTATTTATGCTACTAACCTTTTTTGGCAAGTATTTCGTGTTTTGTGTCTTTCTCATGTGTTTTACAGGTATTTCATGTAAGTTAGTGCGAAGGAGAACTCAAAACAGTGAAAGAAACCAAGAAATGGAGAGTTGAAGGGCATTTTCGTAATTTTTCAGCCTTAGTCCAAAGGTGGGTCCAACTAGAAAGTTGAAGAGAACTAAATTACAAGAATACTGGAAAAAACGGCACCTCAATCCGAGCTACGGTGAAGAAGTTACGATGTTTTGAAGTTGCGCGATAATGAAGAGTCTGGATGTGCGGATTTCTGTAATTAATTATGCATTTAATGCAGTGCAACTCTTGGAAAACTTGTGCCACAAGCGAAATTTGATGCCAAATCCGTGCAACTTGGTGCTATAAAAGACCAAGCCCTACCTCATTTTCAAGGGGGGAGTGGAATTCTAGAGAGGGGGAGTTGCTAGAGAGAGGCTAGGTTAGGAGTAGGTTAGAAGTGCTAGATTGAATTTTAGGGTTAGATTTTGAGAGCAAATTTTCTATTCCTTCAAGAGTTTTCATGAACCCTAGTTTGTAAGAAATTCTGGATTCCAATTCCATTTTTGTTGATGAATTCAAGTAATATCTTTCCATTCTCTATTTTTATTATTTGCAAATTATTTCCCATGTCTTGTAGATCCATAATTTTGTGTGTGAATTTATTCTTGAACCAAATCATGAGTAGCTAAATTCCCAAGGGTTGGGGTACATGAACTCAATCCAAGTCAAATTATTTATGTAGAAAATAGAGGTTAAATTACAATATTGATTGAATCGTGAAAGCACCGCTTTATATTTACCTTTGATTTCGTATGGTGCGGGCTTGAACCTCATATACGTAATGCTTAGAATATATAAAGACTGGATTCATTCACCGCTTTATATCTATATTTGATTTCATATGATGCGGGCTAGATCCCTCATATATGTAATGCTTAGAATGTATAAAGACCGGATCTAGTCAATAATTTTAATTTACAATTCTAGTATTCTATACGGTAATTTGTTAAGGATTGAGGGATTGTACCCTACCCTATCTTCTCCCATTTGTCAGATCTAATTTCTTTTGCACTTTTTATTTTGTTTTTCTTAATTAATTTTTTAATTGAAATTTTCCCAATTTTTAATCATCTTTTCGTTTCGTTTACGAAATCATTTCAAGATTTAATAATTTTTCTTATTACTATTTGGCAATCTCGATCCCTGTGGATACGATCCCGACTTGCCGGGTTTATTACTTGAGCGACAGGCTTGCACTTGAGCCTAGATTGTATGCACTTTTGAGACAAATATTAAGTCGCGTCACCACCTCTCCCTTGGCCCTGATGGCCCTAATCGAATTATTTTAGTCCCCCCGGGTGGCCCTGTTATCCCTGATGGCCATGCTGACCCTGGTGGCCATCCTTGAAACTTCCGTAGCCCTAACGGACACCCCCTGATTTGAATCTCTTAGCAGAATCCCATGGTTGGGAACCTTGTTCCCCCTATCTCCGCTGACTCCGAGCTATTGGTTCCCCACTGGCACTACCTCCCCCGACCTTGCCCTGCTGGCTGGGCTCTCCAACTCATTTTCTCCCCTTAACATGGAAGCGGTGATCCTGACAGTGTAGTAAAACAACATTGAGTACATCTGCATGGGATTGTAAGGAAAGGTTACCGAGAAGATGCTTTCTAATCCTCTAGGTCAGGATATCCATGAATATCTGAATCTTCTTCTCTTCAGTAGGCACCTCAGCTGGCAGTAGGTTTACCAATCTAGTAAACTCCTCCTGATATTCTTCTACAGTATTCCCCTCCTGGGTGAGGTCCAATAATTTTTTTCTCATCTCAGTCTGAATGGCGAAAGGGAAATATTTGCGATCAAACCACACCCAGAAGTCCTGAATCGTCAAAACATCATGCTCCTCTATAGTAGTAGTGGACTCCCACTACTGTAACGTTGCTCTAACTAGCTTGAAGGTAGCTAATAAATACTTTTGCACCTCCGTGCACTCATACATCCACAGGTGCCTCTATATGTCCTTTTTCCTTTGGCTGACTGCCACAACATCTGAGCTCCCCAAGAACTGTAGAGGGTGTGCCTTCTGGAAGTCGTCTCTAACTCGTTCCCATGCAAAAGGTAACGCGTGTACTGGGACAGGTGCCACTGCCTGCACCTATGGTGGGGCCTGCTGAATCACGACTGGCATTGTATTAACTCCTTGTGCAACTATAGCGGCTACCTCGGTAGAATTCATCCTCCCCTAGGCCGGAGCTGGATGTGGCTCTGGCTGGGTGTTTGTGGACAGCAGGGCTCGCCTTGGAGGCATCTGAAATGAGAGATAATTAATAAGTCCACAGTTCAATAAATCTTAATATAGCTGAAGATGTATATGAAAATTCATAATGAAACAATCCTAATAATATGGCTCTATATCAAAGAACGCTAAGCTGGAAGCATAACAAGCCGTACAGATCCTAAAGGACTCTAGAACCTGATGCTCTGATACCACCTGTGACACCCCACCTAATTAAATACTGGGTGATCAGTCCTTTCTTAAATTAAATCAAAGTATCCAGTTGGTTCAGTCTTAGCATAATTGTCGAAAACATTTATTTTATTAATCACCTAATAATTCATTAAGCTAGTGTCAAACCATTTTGTCCAATAGTTAAAGTCAATTAATTTAAACCATTAAACTGATTCACTGTTCTAATGAGTAAACAATTAAAGAATAAAACACCATCTAATTGAATATGATAAAACTGGCATGATCATTCCAATTAATAAAAACCCAAACCATCGATCGCAATCATACCAAATCCAACTTAAACTGAAATATTGAAATGAAAAGAGTACAATGTCTCTCTAAAATAATTAAAATGAGAATGGGTGACACATGCCCTGACTGAGAAGCCTAAATCAAAGAAGTGAAGTCATAGATGTGGAGGCATCTAAATACGAGAACCTGTAACTCTCACAATAGCTGCAACACGTCAAAAGGTCCAACATACTAAGCTTGAGGCCCTTGTGGCTGGACACCTAAAATAATTTCACAAGAAAAAGGGATTTTATAAGAGACGGGTCAGAGCCCGAGTGTAAAACATTTTAAAATAATTTTGCAAGTATTTAAAAATTGCAATAAAACGAATATTATGCGCATGTTAGCTTTTCGAGCAATCAATTGAGATTCTCACCTCTCAACTATTGTGCACGCCTAATGTACCTCTAGACCATTCTTATTATTTTTGTCACATATAACTAGGTCGTGGCCATAAACCTTCTAATCGTCACCAATCGCAATAACCCACATTCCCCACATACTATTATTATTAAATATTATTGCATTTACTATCCCAAGTAAAATTCTACAATAAGGTTAACAATTCACATAATTGATTTAATCATTAACATACTCATCTACATATTCACATTGTAGATTAAATCGCAAGTATTTATTCTCTATTAGGCTATTGTAAATAAATACTAATACGACACCACTAGACTCAGCTACGGTGCGTGCATACTCTGATATCAAGTCCCATTACATCTCGTATTGAATACAGGCAATTACTTCGGAATCACTCTCGAACCATATAATACAAGCCACACATATTGGAGGGGAACATAGTTCCAAGCCTATGGGCTACGCACATACCTACGCACCCATATGACCGTCGAGACTATCATTCTCACAGATAGCCCTTACCAAGGTTCTATGTTCTGAAAAACTAATATAAATCCCCCCGAAGGCTCCTCAAAATACGATAGTCCTCCCTTTAAGACCTCCCATGATAGAAAGTATGGTAAGTATGTCATACATATAATTAATAGTATTATAGGTATTCACACTAACCCATCAAGATCATTAGGTATACACACAACCCAAATATTTTAGATCATACGTAGTATTACCCTCATTACTACCTATGATATATTTATTTAATCACGAATAACCTCTCTCGTAATTCTCAAGGATAATTCATCGCTCCAAACACCTTAAAGTTTTATTCCTAAATAACTTTAAAAATTCTGCCCTATACCGAAATTAAATCCACATTATTTAATATCACTCGAAGTAACTACCTCACACAAATTGAAGTCAGTATAAATTCCCAAAAATCGTACACGTCATTCGAACCAGGGTTGATCCCGTTTGAACGAGATCACAGGTCATTTGCACGACCTCTTGGTGAGACAAGCCATCTCGTTCAAATGTGGCTTCACATGACCTGGGTCTGCTTAGTCTTCAGCCTCTAACAGCTGTGTTTTTCCACCATTTTTTGTCCTAAAAACCTCTAGTGATTGCTCCCAAACTTCCAATAATTAATTCCAATCAATATTCCAATATATAGGGATGATTTCTAAAAACCTAGAATCATTTAATCATGCATTAAACTTCAAAATTCTGAAAATCCCCAAATTGACAAAATAAACTCTAGTTCTTCAAATTTCTCTTCAAGAACATAATAGTTTCAAATTCGTTCATCACAGTCAATCATCAATTCATGATTTCTACCCTACATACATGAGGGATTCAACCTATTTCAATTTCAGATTTCAATTGATTATCTTAACTCTCCAATTTCATCAAAATTATGAACAATATGTGGGTATTATACACCTATATTAACATGAACATGATTATTACTACAGATTTACAAGAATTAAACACTTTCCTCATGAAAAAAGGTCTGATATGTTGATGTAGTTGGAATGGTTGTGATCCTCTCTCTTCGATCTACGCGCTGGTGTAAAAGGTGCACTGGTGGTGGTTCTGGCCCTAGAAACCTCTCCTCCTCCATCCTCCTTTTGGCCTCTCTGTGTCTAACACTGATATCCATAATCTAACCCATATACTTAATCTCTTATTCCTTTAATTTTCATCATTAATTATACTCCAAAAATACTAATTACCAAAACGCCCTCTTGGGATGCCGGTTTGGCCTAAAACTTTCCCGGGACCCAAACTAAAACCCAGTGTAGACTTTTCTAACTATTTCAACCCTTCTGGACACATTGGCGCACTTGAAATGACCATTTTAATGACTTATAAATAATTTACTTCTTATTCCATTAATATAGTCCCGACAGGACTGACACGCGCATCCCGACTTAATTACCGCAATGGTCGTATTTGTCACTCGTGACAAGTCTCATAAATTCATAATTATATATTACTTTATTCACTCAGTAATATTCACTATTATTCTCATCTATAAATATTAACACTTATCATGCTAGTTAATATCTATTTTAATCCTGATTAATTATCAATTAAATTTCCCATATTTAAATTTTAATTAACCCCTCATTCTAAAAATCTTAAAAATTACGGGGTATTACATCAAGTTAAATGATGAGTTAACAATATCAGAAAATCTAACATTGAGCGCATCGAAAGACTTGATCTCATCCATTTTAATGGTTTAAAATTGAGTGCTGAGATTTTGGAGTTTAGAAGCCTTAACAACACTTGTACCTTCGTGGGTGAGTTGGAGTATCTCCCATACCTCCTTAGACGTTTCACCTGTCATAATCCAATGAAACTCCTCGAGTGTGACTTCTCTAAAAAGAGCATTTAAACCATGAGAATCAAAATTTTCTAGCTTACATCCTCACTTCATCTTTTTACGGGGTTAGGAACGCTAACATCTCCTACTAAACACGATCGTAGGGACCACCCTTTAATGATCGATAACCAAACCCACTCATCTAACGACTAAGTCCCAACCTCATACGCGCTTTCAAGTATGCGTAGTTAGAACCATCATAAACACAAAACATCAAAATGAAAAAATTTCCATATTCAAACCTAAAGGACCTAACTCAATAAATTAGTGTTTCCGATCTGATTCGACTTGATGGGGATGTAGTTTCCTAAATAATTCAAATTTTTAATTTCAAAGGGATGGTTAATCGAATATTCCGAATTTTGAAATTTCTACCAAATTAAATTAACTCTTATTAAATAAGACTTCAATTCAGGATCAAATTTATGCAAATCAATCTAAATATGAATTTGCGAAATTAATACTTCCAACTTGAATTTAATTAAACTAAATTACCCAAATTAATGTAACACCTCGCCCGCCCGGGAAGAGCGAACAGAGCGCTACTCTCGATTAAACTAACTAAATCCACAAACAACAAAGTATAGAGCATCTAAAATAACCCACAATATAAAAAAGAATGCACTAATCTCAATTTCTTCAAATAAATACAACAAAGTTTCTTGAAATAATACAACTATTTATCTTGAAATAAAATAAAATCACCAATGCTCTATACATCAAAATAAGTACAAATCTTCTCATCTTATATTCTAGAATATTCTTCCCAAAATAATCCAAGCTAAAAATCAATCTCCATAGCGCCCCAAAATCCGCGCTAACCTGCCACTAAAAGAAAATATGGGGAAGTACACAATAAGATAGGAAAGATGCTCAACAAATATTTAGCATGGTGAATAAAAACGTAACGATACGAATACGGATATTCAAATCAAATGCGAATCTCATAAGCATTTTTATCAATATAATTTCTCAACAACACATTAATCCGAGTCACCGGGCCTCACCAGACCGCGCCATACTTTATCAAGTAGACGAAACAGGAATTTGGGTGGGTGCCTAACATCATTACCATATTAAAATCTCATGACAACATGCCCAACAAAAATATAATGATACCACATAAATAAAAATAATTCGATAATTATTTTTCTAGATTTCAAAGAATTTAACAATTCAAATATGAGTTCAATAATCACATGAATTCAAAGAGAATAACACTCGCGAGATTTAGGAGCATTGATGATACGAGAAATCGTACACAGGTAGATCTCGTGCCAACAAATCAAGTATGAAGTGTAGAATAAATAGATAAAGCAAGCAAACAGAGAGAAGACAAGATATAGAGTGGTTCAGCCTCTAAAATGGGCCTACGTCCACTGTGATGCTCCCCTCTCATTATGTGTGTGTTGATTCGCACAATAAAATCGTGCCTATAGAGGCTTAAAAGTATGAGAATAAAGGAGAGTACATGATAATATTAGGTATTCCGGTGAGCTCGCGAGGTGGCTATGATGTAGATTCTGAGACTCCAAAAGCTTATGTTGGGGTGGTGTAGAGAGAATCTGTGTTGTAGCACCTCGGGTCTGTCTGGAACCGATCCCAAGAGTCCCTCTATCTCGAGGTGTGGACCCTTATTTATAGGAGGTCTGTGTGTTGAATCACGTGCCCTGAGCACGTGGCGTACACCGAGTCTGCAGTAATGTGGATGAGGGTGTGCGCCCAGAGCAGCAGCGTTGCGCTGCTGGAGGGGCTCCGCGGAACCTGAGCTGAGGTCATTGGGGTGCCGCGGCTTCTTATGGAAAGGCCGCACCCTACAGGAGTTCTGGTCGCACCTCAGATGAGATACAGGCCGCGGCATGTATAGCTTGAATGCGATTATATAAGTACTGCCACGGCAGGGTGCTATACTTGTACTATCAATAAGCCCCCAAGCCGTAGTGTCAAGGGAGACATATTGGGACTGCGGCTAAGTAGCCTAGGTGCCGCGGTGCTTCCAAAGCGACGATTCGTTTTCCGCGCTCCCTTATATAAATTGTTTCTGGCCGTGGACTTCATTACGTTTCCAAATCTTTTGAGAGCAAATCGAGAGCGAAACTCTGCACATTTCTTCCTGCATATTCCGACGACCCTCTGAGGCGGTGTGTGGTAGTTCAAGGTGGTTTGTAGCTGATCTTCTCGATCCTTTTCATTCCCAGGTGATTTTTCAACCACTGTTTACAATTTTCTTCCGTTTTAACGCCTTTCCTGATTCATTTGCTAGAAATCTAGGCTTTTACTTGTTCGTTTTGCTTTTTGTCACATATGCTGCATATGAAATACACATCACTGTTCTTGATGTTCATAGCCGAATCCTCCACATTCTGTGAATTTGATCTTAGAATAGTTAAAAATTGGTTAATGAACTGTTTAGGATAGAGGTCGCGACAACATAGGATTATAATAATCGTCTGAACTTGCAATTCTGCGTCAAACCGCGGTAACAAATCAACTTAATCCCCCTGGTCATCTCGGAACTGCCTTAAAACTTTCATGAGCCTTAAAACTTTCATGATCCCAAGACATCCATGAAAAATAATTGTTGTTGCTACTAGAGCATATCGATTTGTCTGAAGAATTAGGAATGGTCGTGGTCGGGAATGCCTTAAAGCAATTCTGTCTTATTTCCGTGGCAGCACATGTTCCATAAATATGGATGTGGCCGCGGCCAGTTGGGACCGTTTGGTCCCATAAGTAATAGAGTTCGCCCATTAACAACCGTATTAGGGACGTAGTTCCAGCTTGTAAGACTTAAAAATAACCTTCTGCGGCTTCTTGAAGTCTTACAAGTCATACTGGCTGCGGCGCCTAACTGCGACCTCTGCTTTTCAGGTACTGCTGCATCCATATGAGCTTTGACCCAGACGAGTTCCTGAGAGGCTTTTGGGCAAAGAATTTTGGGACCTCTCCCCCAGAGCTTACTTTCGTACGCCCTCTAAGATAAGTTGGGCCCTGCAAACTGAAAGATTTCCCGAACTGCATGATAATTGACTCAACCTCCGCGGACTCTGCATCTGGGAAGGATTCCCAATCTCAGCCGATGGAAGAGGAAGCCAACTCAAGTACCCATCCCATGGGAGAAGGAGATATTGCCGCGGCTGCTAGAAATAAGCCTGGAGGTACATCAGGGAGGGCTGCAAAACCATTGGCTGCGCTTGACATCCGCGCCTCGATGACCCAAGATTGGGTTGATCAGGTTGCTGAGGCTTTCGAGTTTCCAAAAAACTTGACGTGCTCAGCCCCTGCCGCGAACCAAAGACCGTGCACGGTTCTGTCTGACGATGGGATTTTTCTTCCCTTTGCACGCATTCATCTATGGGCTGCGGCTGCCTGTTCCTGTTCCCATCCGTCGTATTTTCCAGACAATGAAACTGGCTCCAGCTCAGTTAGACCCCAACGGTTGGAGAGCTGTTCTAGCTGCAGTTGTCCTTTGGGAGAAGTTGTTCAAAAAGGACATTACTACCGCAGAGTTCTTTCACTTCTACCGCCCAAAGGAGAACTCAGTAAAGTTCGCGGGCTACTACTATTTTTCTAGCCGCGGCAGGGACGAGACCCTCTACACTGGGAGACCTACCAGTGTGAAAAACTGGAAGGGAAAATATTTTTATATCTCCGGTGAAGGCTGGGAGATGCACCCCGAGGAGAATGAAAGAGAGAGATCATATAAAATGCCGCGGCAGTGGTGTTCACCCTAAAAACTAGGTACAAGATTATAGTCGCGTCCTTTAATTTCACTTGACTTCTACTAACTTGAATTGTATTTTCTTTCTGCAGCCCTTGACAATCTGCACTTGAACCCACGGCAGGAAAAAAGAGTTGCTGAGGCCGCGGAAGTTCCTGCTGAGCATAAGAAGTTCAACATACTTATAACGTCGGCAACTGTATTTGAGGCGGGATTCTTCCCAAACAAATCAATTCCTCAACAGATGGGCACATAAGGTAATTAACTGTGCCATTATTTTCATTCCGCAGTCATTTTATTCTCTTGGAACTTGTTGAACTCATGCTATTCTTTTTCAGGTGAAGAGGTTGATAGGGAGCTGCTGGCTGCGCAGCTGACAGAGATGGATGAGGATGCGATCGTCCTGAATAACACCGCGCGAAGCAGAAAACGGAAGCGGTCCAGAGCCAAGGTACCTGCCGCGGCCCCTGCTGGAGATAAGACCACTGATCCTGCCGCGGATCAGGTGGTTCACGTTGAAACCCTTGTGCATCATGAACATTTTGATGACGACATATGGGAAAATTTGGCCGCGGCCGGACTGATGTCAGCGGAAATCCCCCTCCAACCGTCCTCTCCTCCCCCACCAAATGTAGTGGCCGTTAATGCAAATTTTCCCCCTCCCCATTTCCGCGGAGAGTCCGGGCCAGACGGTAGGCCAAGGCCTCAATTAAGGCAGCCTGACCCAAATTCCTCCTGGGACACTACTGCAAAGGCTGCACGGAGAATGAAGCGAGCCTTGGATGCCGCGGACCTCGACAGACTAGTTGGGGAGGATCACGAAGATTTGGAGGACTGTGGCCTCCACAGCCTTCTCAGGGTACGTACTAGTCATTTAATCTTTGTATCTCATATTTTTCTGTACTTTTGCTAACGTCTTTTATTTCATATACAGGCCGCGGATGTGATTGTGGTCCAGAAAAAGAAGTACGAGGCTTTGTACTGGCTGAAAGAGGCCGAGAAGAGTGCTCATGTCGCGAACCTGCAGTCTGCACGGACCTCTTCTTTTGAGGCCAGGAAAGCGTCCACTGCCGCGGCCCTCCAGGCAGCCAATATGGACTTGGAGAAGGCCAACAAGGCCAGAGAGGAAGCGGAGGAGAATTTCAATCAAGCCGCGGAATCTCTGAAATCATCGCATGCCCAAATAGCCGAAGCCGCCCATGTTGCAGAGATTGCAAGTTCCAAGCTTTCCCTCCTCCAGCAAAAATACCAAGAGCTTGAAGCCAAGTCTGCTCAGAAGGACGAAGCCCATGCCGTGGCCATACAAAAGATGGAAGTTGATCATGGCGACGCCCTCCAGCTAGCCATAGATCATGCCGTGGAGTCCTTCAAAGGCTCCAAGGATTTCTTCCTTACCAATAACAGGGCATACCTCCGCGGCTACCAGGAGTTGCGGCAGAGAATCATTAAGAATTTCCCTGATGCCAAGGAGACGGTCCTCTCTTGGAAATTAAGTGATGCAGGACATCAGGAGTGTATTACTGAGCTGAGGGCCGTGACTGAAGAGAGAGCAAGGCTGATAGCCCAAGCAGAGGCAGAGGCAGCGGCTGAGGACGGGGAGACAGAGACTGCCGCGGGCGGTGATGAGGGTGATGATGATGATGACGCAGCCTCTTAGATTTTTAATTTCTTTTGCAACTTTGTAATCTAACTTTGTTGTGGCTGCGGCCCTCATTTTTGTAATCCAAGTCTATTAATACAAAGGCTGCGGCCATATTTTTATCACTGCTTAATATTCCTTTCTTTTCTGCATTGCGTGTTTTACATTGCCCACTATAATGAATGGTTGCATGTTACTGCCTCATATTTGCAACTTGCTTTTTGTATTGAATGAACTTGTAGTACTTATAACTAAGTCCGCGGTAGCATAGCATAATTCGATGCAATCTTGCTCTTGTTAATCATCCGCGGTGCCCTTGTCACCTTTGCCCCCAGGCCGCGGTGCCAATGAAGTTTGGTTTTGGGGCCGCGGCTTTATTTCTTCAATTTTTTGTAGAAGCCGCGGTGATTTGAACGAGGGCAACTACTCTGAATCCAAGCCCACCTCAGTGACTCAGTCGCTTTTTCCATTTAGTTGTGGCAGGTTGCCATCAAGCACTAGGTTAGTGGTGGATGAGGATGCCGCGGCATCTATTTGACTGCTGACAAGATAATGGGGCTGCAAAACCTTGCCCCTGGGAAATCGAAGCCACCCTTCTGTAGGTTTGACATGCCTCATGATCATGATGACAGAGCCTCCAACAGCTGATTTGATTGTCTTTCATGGATTTCCTTTAGTCGATCTTGGGACACTATGAAGCCTCCCCAGGATGGGTTACATTATTAAGCCACCCACAGCTAATATGCGAGATACTATCAAGCCTCTCCAGGCTGGGTTATGTTATTAATCCACCCACACCTAATATGCGAGATACTATCAAGCCTCTCCGGGGTGGGTTATATTATTAAGCCACCCACAGCTAATATGCGAGATACTATCAAGCCTCTCCAGGCTGGGTTATGTTATTAAGCCACCCACAGCTAATATGCGAGATACTATCAAGCCTCTCCAGGCTGGGTTATGTTATTAGGCCACCCACAGCTAATATGCGAGATACTATCAAGCCTCTCCAGGCTGGGTTATGTTATTAAGACACCCACAGCTAATAATATACATAAAGCCATCCCTGGCTAGATATTGTAAGCCTCCTGGCTCGATGACGAGTCCCAAAAGCTAAGAATGGGCGTTATAAGCTCCCGTGGCTGATGTCGCACTTCGAGAGCAGAGAATTGGCGTTGTAGGCCCTGGTGGTTGATAAAAGCTCCTTGAATCCTCAGATGCCTCCGCGAATATGGTCATCATATGATAAGATGTAGTTTCACATTGCGAGGGAAACTTTAGAGCTAACGAAGGTCGTATCCCATCCATGAGCGCATCCTGAAGTAGAATAATCCTTCGAGATAATTTTGTTATATTTCCTATGAAATATGATTGAGACAACAAGTCTTTTTGTGAGGTAGCAGGTTATGAAACCAAGAGAAATATCAGATATAGCTAAACTTTCTAGTTCATATACTTATATTTGTATGCTGCCAATGACTTTGTTAACAAAACATAAAGTCTTGAGTATTTAAGGGTACAGTGAGCTTCATAAAACATAAACATAAATAGTTGAAATTAGAAAGACTAAGGATGAGATACGGTAGGCAGCCTCGGATGGGTCTGGCTGAATCCCTTATGCATTCTTCAGGAATTGCTGCAGCATCCCTTGCCCGATTAGCCTTTCAATTTCATCCTTCAGAGCATAGCATTGCTCTGTGTCGTGGCCATGGTCCTGATGGAATCTTCACCAGGTAGCTTTGTTCCTCTTGTGGGGTGGAGCTCTCAATTTTTCTGGCCACCTCAAAATCTTGTCCCCTTTGATTACTTCCAATATCTCTTCAATTGGGAGGCTCAACTGAGTATATGCACCCAAGTTTTTCTGCCTTTTTTCACCTCTGATGGTTGATTCCGTGGCTTCATTTACTGCCGCGGCAGGCATGGCTGGCTTTGCTATTCCCTCAACTTCTGTGCCTATGTTTTTAGATGCCGCGGCCTCCAGCATTAGCACCCTCTGAGTGAGAAAATTGACCGGGGTCTGAAGCGAGGCGTGGCTGTCATAGAGGTGATTAAGGTGATTGTATAGTTGCACAATCTCATCCTTCACTTCTGCACTCCAACTGGATTCTCCCTCCATCTCTGATTTTGTTAGTCTTTGCAATGTATATATATAATCTGAGAACAAACTAACAGAAGTGATCAATCTCAGAGATACTGAACCAAGTAGGAAATGGAGGCCGCAGCCACTGCTACGTGGCACCGAGGCCGCGGCCATAAGGCGCATAGCAAGATGCACTGTCGTGGCCCCGTATGGTACACCTTGGTAGAGCTAGAGCCCGACTGATTACGCTCCTCAACGTTTGAAGCTTTTGTAACTACCCTAGTGGAGGCCATGGCCCTAAAACATATTTACTGTCTGGCCGTATCCCCTCCTAGGCAGCAAGGAGCAATCCCAAACCTGAAGCTTGGGATCTGAATTTCTCTCCCGAAACTTATGGGGAGCACACCTACTAGGGTTTTTTCATGAGTAAATAACCTCTTGGTGCACACAAGGCGCATTTTCAATGATAACCCTAGATCATAGGTCAAGAACAGCAAAGGAGTAGATACAATCCCCCCCTAATCATTCATCTTTTGAGGCAAAAGCCCGTCATGACTTTCGATACTAGCTAGATATAATGATATCACAGGGGTATGCAAGATGGGTCTAAAGCCGTAAGATGGAGTACATCTGGATATAAGAAATACCCACCTATGGGTGTGTATGTGATGTGGAGTCCAATAACCAGTAACCGACCCGTGAGGAGATGATCGAAAGGACCCCCGGGATCGAATAAGGTGTTTGAAGAACTCATATGTGCAGAGAAACAAGATTGAAATGTCTCGATCCCACAGACGGCGCCAAATTGATGCTACGAGAAATCGTGCACAGGTAGATCTCGTGCCAACAAATCAAGTATGAAGTGTAGAATAAATAAATAAAGCAAGCAAACAGATAGAAGACAAGATATAGAGTGGTTCAGCCTCTAAAATGGGCCTACGTCCACTGTGATGCTCCCCTCTCATTATGTGTGTGTTGATTCGCACAATAAAATCGTGCCTATAGAGGCTTACAAGTATGAGAATGAAGGAGAGTACATGATAATATTAGGTATTTCGGTGAGCTCGCGAGGTGGCTATGATGTAGATTCTGAGCCTCCAAAAGCTTATGTTGGGGTGGTGTAGAGAGAATCTGTGTTGTAGCACCTCGGGTCTGTCTGGAACCGATCCCAAGAGTCCCCCTATCTCGAGGTGTGGACCCTTATTTATAGGAGGTATGTGTGTTGAATCACGTGCCCTGAGCACGTGGCGTACACTGAGTCTGCAGTAGATGTGGATGAGGGTATGCGCCCAGAGCAGCAGCGCTGTGCTGCTGGAGGGGCTCCGCGGAACCTGAGCTGAGGTCATTGGGGTGCCGCGGCTTCTTATGGAGAGGCCGCACCCTACAGGAGTTCTGGCCGCGCCTCAGATGAGATACAGGTCGCGGCATGTATGGCTTGAATGCGATTATAGAAGTACTGCCACGGCAGGGTGCTATACTTGTACTATAAAGCATATTGTGTAAAACCTCAAACATTAAACCACCAAAAGGAATCAACATAAACCTTCCCAGAAAAATCAGATTACACCATCAAAATCATCTCCCAAAATTATCAAAACTCTTCCAATAGTTAACACCAAAATAGCCCCAAAGAACACCTCCAAAAACTAGGGTTGAATGCATAATATAAAGGGTACTATTTGTGTAAAAAAAAGAGAGGAAATAAAATATGTTTGCTGCATAATTTTGTGCCAAAAGTTTTATCCAAAATGGTCACCCACGACCTCTTTTTATAAGGCAAAAATATAATAAGTTGAAACAAACACAAACTCCTTAAAACAACCTGTTGCGCACGAAAACTGAAGGGATCGATCGATCGATCCCTGACGTCGATCAATTGATCGCCAAGTTATTTCGACTGTTCCCCTTAAAAAAGTTATAAGCGATAAATATTTAAAAATTCATATCAAATCCGTTTTAACTCCGTTTTCAAAACCGTTTGAAATTCTCGCCTTTAAAATTACAATCCAACATTTTTTAGCAAGAAAAATAATTAAATCTCAAAATTTTATTTTTCCTCTATTTTTCCAAAATATTTATAAAATTACCCTAAAATTATGCGGGTTATTACAATTAATGAAGCACCCATTACACTATTTTTGAGATTAAACCAATTTTATCTTGTTAAATCTAAGCATGGATCTAGGTGATAATTTGCAAGATGAGGAACACAACCAAAATGTCATGATGTATGAGGAAAACCCATAACAGGAAAAACTTGAGATGGCCCAATCACAAGTCCACTAAGTACGGATTTAATTGAAGGACACAATAGAAGACTTACTCAATGAGTCGATGTCCTCGTAAGAGTTGACACTCATAGTTCCTTCCACTTCTGCCTTGTGACAACACAAGAGTCTACCTACATCTCAGATTCTTCTGATGGGGAACTGTTACTATCAAACATATGAAGTCCACCGTATGTACACAAACAAACACGAAATCCTTTAAGAGGAAACAATCTTCAATGATGTTGGAAATGATAAACTTGGTGCCAAAATGTGATATCAAACATATATGTATGTTAAAGCTTGTATCAAAATAATTGTCTTTAAATGTTGGTTTGTATTTGATAAAAAGTAATCCTAAATGATTAACAAACATCTAAGGACATTTTGGAATAGTTTCTTCAGTTTAAGGATTGAAAAAGGTCATTTGTAAAATTTCAATCCCATACTCCTTAAATGGGTGATAGGAGTAATGGGTAGTTAAGGGAAGAAAACTGTCAAAATGTTAAATTTTTAAGTTTCCCGCTAATATCGTTCGAAGTGTCGTTCGAACGAGGTCCTTCTAACAAGGTCGTTAAAATGAGACTTCTAATGGAAAACAACACAGATAAAAAAAGGTCTCATTTGAATTGTCATTCGAACGAAGAAAAACTATCGTTTTAATGACTTGGAAAATCTGTTCTAATGACCTAAAGAAAAATTAAAAAAAAATTCTAAAAACATATAAAGTAATTTCAAAAAGGTTTAACGAGAAACAAACACCCAATAAATAAATATCCAAGTCTCAACATAAAATATTCATTAATACCCAAGAGATCCTTGGATTTTGATGATGAAATCAAGGCACAAAAAATGAAATAGGATGTTATCTCTTCAACTTGGATGCTACGACTTCAATAAAAAATTCAAAGGCTTGAAAGGACACAAATACTTCTTCTATCCTATGACTTAAAAAGTTTTGTCTGAAATTAAGCCAACACATACAAATTGAATCAATTGGAAATTTGTGCTTATGTAATTTCCTCGATATCTACGAAAACACATCCTAGTGTTTATTTATACGTATCATCATAAAACACCCCAAATAAAATAAGTCTCCTAAAAAGTATCACCCATTCGAATGACAAAGTCCAAAAATTACAATGTCCTAATTTATTTACTCTCCATTAAGTTGTAACCAATTCCAATAGGTAATTACACTTTCATTTAAATTTAATTATCTAAAAAAAATTCCAAATTAAGAGGCTTATTTGCAAAGTTAGACAGTTCATAATACAACCCACGTAATGCATACAATATTCACCATGTGGAATAAAATTCACCTTTAGTAGATTTTGTTTAATATCTTATTTATTCATTGATCTCAAACTTAATTTATTTGATCATATACCGGATTATAAAATAATCCATTCATTAGTTTTATTGTATGAATCAAAACTTATCTCCTAGACATGATTATTATGGATTATGTTCTCAAACATGTCCATCCAATGACTGCCAAACTTACAGAGAATTAGACCCAATAATTGAATCGCAACAATAATAATGAAAGCAATATTTATGAGTGAATTCCATCCTCATAATCCTTAGGATTGGCAATATATGCACCATTTTCAAACCTTGAGACGTTGTACAAGTCTAATATAGTCATTGCCTAAACTTGAATTCTCATGCTCAATGCATTCGTTATATACCTATATGATCCTCTTTGAACTATCACACAATTTATTGAATCATGAGACATGTTAAACTACTAAGATCGTACTATAAGCTTTGCCGATAGGATGTTGATTCCCTATCAAGGTTGTGAACTGGTCAATTAAACTAATACCAAAATTACAATCCTTCGTGATCAGTTCGAACCCAACTCACCAAAAATCATACCATGTTTAATTGACCGATATTAATACAATATATATAAAATAAATATACAACACTCGCACAAATATGATTCCCATTTCAAAATGAACCTGACACACATTTATTAATAATTAAATTTTAATAATAAACCCCCAACAATATGCCTCTTAGTCATAAAAGCACGTGCTTGTATATCTAGCACCCATTCCTTTTACATGACTATTAAAATCCTCATGTGGTAAGATCTTTGAAAAAGGATCCTACAGGTTGTCGTGTGTGAATCTTGATCATGATGATGTCGCCTATTTTCATGATCTCCCATATCAATTAATACTTTCCCTCACTGTGCTTAACCCAATTACGAGTCATTGGTTCTTTTGAGTTAGCAACCACACTGGTATGGTCACAAGAAGGTGTGATAGTCGATTGTATTGAAGGAACCACAACTAAGTCACTTAAAAAGTCTGAATACAATCAATTTCAATTTCTTCCTTTGAAGCGATAACATATTTGAATTCTATGGCTAAATCAACAATATGGGATTGCTTCATACTCCTCCAACATATGCCCCATCATCATTGGGTAAACATATATCCTGAGGTTAATTTTTTGGAATTATTATTCGACTGAAAGTTTGAGTCTGTTTACCCTAAAGGTACAAGATTATTCAATGAGTAAACTATCAAATAATCTCTAGTCCTTTTTAGGTATTTAAGAATGTTCTTTATTATTGTCTAGTGCTCCTCACCTATGTCTGACTACAACCTGCTATCCATATTAACATAAAATCAAATGTTTTGCCTTGTACATAACATAACATATACGGGGATACCCACCACCAAAGCATAATTTATATTCCTCATCCTCCATATCTGTAAGTTATATTAGTATACTAAACCTTATATAGAGTGATTTCATGCCTAAAAGGAATAAATCCTTTCTTGGGATCCTTTACGCTAAATTTTGTGAACACATCATCAATAAAAAATGTCTTAGGATAACCCAACATCCATTTTTCTGATCATGCAAAAGCTTGATCCCAAGGACTTCACTATCTTCTCATAAGTCCTTCATACATAAATAACTAGATAGTCATTCTCTTATGATGGATAACACATCCACATCATTCTCTATTAGGGGAATATAATTCATAAAGAATTCCAAAAATACCATCAAGTTTTTGTCATTCCTATTATACACACAATTTCATACTCATATTGATCAAAACTAAAAGATTTGATTGGCTAATTAAAATGGATATTCCAAGACCTTGATGCTTGCTTAAGTCCATAATCAGATCTCTTAAGCTTGCACACTTTAATTTTTTTGCTAGTTTTTCTAAATCCCTCGAGTTTCATCATATAGATTCAATCGTCAAGGATACCATACAATAACATAGTCCTAACATTTATTTTCCAAATCTCATAATTGAGATCAGATGCAATACATAAAATAATCTGAATAGAAAATAGCATGGCTACTAGTTAGAAGGATACCTTATAGTCAATCCCCTCTTTTTGAATAAACCTTTTCATAACAATCCTTTCTTTGATGGTTTACACCTTTATATATACCCTGATTTTCTTATTTTATATACACATGTATCTGATGGGCTTTATCCTATTTGGAAAGCATACAAACTCCCAAACCTGGTTCAAATAGGTTGAATTTATCTCGATATTCATAACCTTAAGCCAAATATCAAAGTCCATGCCTGGGAGTGCCTCGTAGTAGTTCATGGGATCTAGTTTGTGTTCCTCAAGGATTTCACCAAAGTGTTCATCCAAATGCACTTTCCTATCAGGATGACGGCTGACCACTCAACTATGACATGGCTCCATTTATGGTATAGTATAAGTGACACATGTATCCTAATCATTAAAAATACCCCCACTTCCGTTAGGTAGTGTATTATCGATATTAAGTTGTATATCATCATTATTTATGGTTCAAAAGAAATTACACGGTGTTGTTCTCTTAGATCCTATAAGAATAACTTACTCTTGGGTTTAAGGTATATCATATAATATTCATGTAAGTATTGGACATTTGTTCCAAAAAACACCATATTGTCTTTAGGATCATAAAACTAACCACCATTGGTTCCTTTCAGGTATCCTACAAACATATATACATTTGTTCTTAATTATAACTTCCCCACCTCCTTTTGCAGCATATGTGCTAGGCATCTCCCCGTTATAACATGCCCCAGTCTAGGTTTACACCCACGCAGTTTGGTGAGAGTCAGTAATATTAATTTAGAAGGAACTAAATTCAATAAGTAAGTAGCCATCTCCAATGAAAATACCCAAAAAGATCCAATAAATTTGAATAGCTCATCATAGATTTAACCATGTCAAAAAGAGTAATGATCCTTATTTTAGCTACACCATTTTATTATGGAGTTCTTAGTGTATATGATTGGGATGTCATCCTTACCTCTAATAAATGATTCATAAGCTCTCCGATGATGTACTCACCCCAATTATTAAGGGAATTAGACTCGTGGTACAAAAGGTAAACATATCCATACTTTGAGTAATTATTAACGAAGGTGATGGAATACTCATAACCACATTTTTCCCAAATAGTCATAGAACCATATAAATCATAATGAACTGACTCTAAAAGATCTTTGGATTTATAGCCTTTGTTCATGAAGGGCCTCTTGGTATTTACCTTTTAAATATGATTCATATACTAGAAGTGCTTCCACTTTCATTGACCTTAATTTACTATTTGAAACTAGTCTTTGAATTCCGTTTATATTAATATGACCTAAGTGTTTGTGTTGAAGATTTGTTTAGTTAAACTTAGAAGGTTTCCTTATCGTTAGGTTATTTCCATTTGAGTATTCATTTTAGAATTTAATATTAATGGTGACTATGCTTTATGACATACATATCATTTTTCAATGTACCGAAACAAATATATTTTTTTGCATTTTGATAAAAACATCTTTATTAAAATAAATCGAATATCCATTCATAACTAATTAAGAGACATAAATTTGAATTACTTCTAATAGTGGATACATAAAAAAATCTCCTAAAATTATCATTTCCTCTCCACCAAAATCTAAAAGTAGATATCTTACAACTAGTATTGATGCCTTGATGTTTTCACCCATGAACATAAAATATTGCCCGTTCAGTTAGCTTCCTGTTACCTAGAACCCCTATAAAGAATTGTATAGGTGATTAGTTGCTCTCTAATATACACATTATGTCGTAGTATATTATACTATAAAACATGTCTCAATGACTAAGGATAAATTATTGTTTCCATCCCAATGTTTAGATAAGTATACCAAGAACTTCATCATCCAATGTCTTGACCTTTTGGAGATGTAACATTTGTATTTTAGCAATTTTGCTACCCCTTAAGTTTTAATCATTGTTTTAAATATCACAAGTTGTATTCAAGAAATTCCCTTCTTCCTCTTACCTTTTAGGACAGAATAAGATAGGTCTCTCTTAGAAAACTTCACAATACACTTTTTGTCATGACATTATCCACTACATGGAATTAATTTAGTAGCTACACTAATGATTAATCGAATTAAAGGACTGTGGGAGTGATTGGATCATGAAGTCGATCTTAGTTTTTCCATCAACTTTCAATCTAAGCACTTCTAGTTACCCTAAGATGGAAATCATCTTTAAAACATGGGCACACACAGGAGTACATTCCAGCATATTTTTGTTTTCCATCCTTGCGGTACTATTTTGATTGTAAAACATGTCCATAAGGTTCAGAATCATGCTGTAAAAACTTGACATATTTTGATGCTGGTGTTGTAATAAATTGTAGAGGTCAATATCTAACAACAAGCCATCTAAACACTTTTTTCCACCTCTAGTAGGCTCAAACATTCAACTCAGGTGCCTCACAAAGCTTTGTAAGGCATGGTTCACTTAAAAAAATGTATAATCCTCAGCAATGAGGACATTGTCTATGTTCCTTTTCAACCAATGAAATTAATTCCACTTAATTTGTTTTCCTTTAAGATTGAAGCAAGTGGGTTGAATGTTGAGCCCATTTTGAAATACGAGAATCATCAGTTGAAAAAATAATTTAAATTAAATATTTGTTAATTAACTTTGATTAAATTTTAATTTTTAATCCATCTACTCACAATTAGAATTGATCCCGTCGATCATCCTAGTTCCATATGAAGTGATATTTCTTATTGGGATCTTAAATAACCCTCCTTGAACTAGATAGATTTTTCATCTTTAAATTACGTTCTCTGAACAGTTGAGAAACTATTTGCCAACATAATCTAATAGCCGACTTCATTTGGTCACATAGTTAATAACAATGACTCCATTTTGTAGGATATAATAAACTGTGTTTGACTTTATGCCATCTATTCAGTCATTGAAATTCAATATGCTTGTGTAGAACTTACCCATTGGGAGAATCTAACTCACTCTCATTCAAATAAAATAGTTAGAACTTAGTAATTTTAAGAATACTAGGTACCGTGATTAATTTCATCCATTGGGGATAACAGACAAAGATAATGTGAGGACCTAATCACATCGCATTCTTAAAACAACGATGGAGATTGTGGGGTTTATGTTAAAACATGGGGGTGTTTTTGAAAAATATTTATTCAATTCTAATACATTGAATAAAATCACCGGTAATTTTCCAATTACTTGTGAAAATTAAATTATGCAAACTCACTATTTTAATTTTTCCAAAAATAAAGTTATTTTTAATTTAATAAGTCTGGAGACCATAATTTAATATATACCTTTAATGAATTATTATATTAAATTCAATTTTAGACGAGAGTAAAAAAAACTTATTTTTTAGAAATTCAAGATCGCGGTTGGTCTCATAAATAAATCCATATTGTCCATAAAAATGTGGTTCTTAATTAAATCAATAATTAGCTCACAAAATGATACAATAATTAATTTTGAGTTGATACAGATACATCCAATCACAAACCCATGCAATTATATATTAAGAAAGAAATATAAATCCATTTCCATTATGGTCAAGACCTATTCCAAGAATAGAGTCCTTGTGGGACAATAACCTCTTGAAAAAGATTCCATCACTTTTTGGTTGGATTGAGTGAAAAAGTGTAAATATACAAAATTCCTCCTGATTGTATGACAAATTTTTCAGATTTCCTAGTATTTTTCATTCCCCCGTTTGAATTAAAAAGGCCATCATTTGAATGAGAAACCCTATTCCAACTTTTTAGTAACAACTTGTTCTCTAGTGCAGAACAAACACCAAAACCAGAAAAGTCATAAAGTAGGAAATTACTATTACATCCCCTCGCATACTCCTATAAATATATATATAAAATAAATAATTAAAATAATATAATCATTACGAATAAAATAAATTTTGGAAAAGTAACTAAGAATAAACCACCATAGGATCCATTCACACAAAACAACACTCATGTGACCATGGTGGATGGAGTAACAAAATCCTATAAGGCCATGTTAGTTCAAAATATATACATTCACGCATATATTTGCTGACATGCAACATAGGTTTTTAATAGTGGACAACATGGACATATCTAAAACATAATAAATCTATAATCGTGGATCTTATACCAATTGTTAGGGATCGAGTTTGTGAAAAACTTTTCTTGCTCAAAAACTTCGATCAATTATGCGTTAGAAAAACAAAAGTAGGTTTAAAGCACAAACCTAGGGTTTCCAATCACCATACCTTTGTGGATGTTGTAAGAGATCCTATGTGGAGGCTAATAAGAAGAAGTAGAGATGGGTCAAATCTTCTCGGATATAATTTTATGAAGTATGAATGGTGAGGGAACCTCTTAAGATTGGGATATTGAAGATCTTGAGAAGGATCTCTTTCTTCTCGCCTTTTCTCTAAGTTTATAACTCTAGCATTCCTCACCTCACATTTTTCCTTTTTTTATATCTCTATTTCTGTATGAGATTGAAAAAAGTTATTGAAATTGCCTCGATACCTGGGAAAACACATCCCTATGGTTTATTTATACTTATCAACATAAAACACCCTGAGTAGAACACATTTCCAAAAATTAGCCACTATTCGGACGAGATTTTCAGAATATATGAACCATTTGGAAACATTGTGACATTGTGAATGTATCATCTAGTCCGCACCTAGACTTAAATCTCACAAGTGGTCCTATATAATACATTCCTAATTTACCATCACGATCATGTTCGAGTTGTCAGACAACTTCTTAAACCACTAGACATGTTCATGTAGTCAATATAAACTACTATGATCTATAATATCGTATATTTCCCCTATATTTAAATAGAATATTACGTGTGCATGAGTGACATATAATGTCATATTTTACTTGTACATATATAAATATTTTTTGAAATAAAGAGATAGTAAAACAATAATAAATATTGAATTTGGCAAAATTGAATTTGTGTGTGGTTGCCCTAATACATGAATCATTCCATAGAATCCTCCAGTTCTCAAGTTTTGTATCAAAGCATGTTACACTATGTTTTTGTGTGATCCTTTAAAAAAATATTTTATGGTCAATTTTTATAATAGGATTCCCATCATTGATGGGTCAAATTCAACTTACTGGAAAGGTAGGATGAGATCTTCTTTAAAATCTATTAATGAAAGAGTCTCACTTGTATGTGAAAGAGGGTGGACATCACCCACTATGACCAATGACAATTTGAAAAGTCTTAAACCCATCACCGCTTGGACGGAAGATATATTTAAATTGAGTAATTTTAACTCACGCGGTTTGAGTGCCATTTATGGAGACGTCACCCCTGACGAGTTCCATCGCATTATGACATGCACCACATCTAAAGAATCTCTTGATACCCTCTAGCTAACTAACGAGGGTACCATTGTTGTAAAATCTAATAAGCTGCAAAATCTCACCACTCAATTTAAAGCTACTACCATGCTAGAGCATGAGCCCTTTGATGAATTTTATACACGATTGTTTGATATCATATACTCTAGTTTTAATTTAGGTGAGAAAATTGTTCAAATGAATGCAGTTAAAAAGATTTTGAGATCACTTTGAGGCCATTTTATTCCTCGGGTTACTCTACTTAATTCATTGGGGATATTAGACACGCTTAGGTTAGAAGAACTCGTAGGGTACCTTCAAATGACATGTTTCTCAAAACCATTAAACCTAAGGAAAATGAAGTTGCGTTAAAAGTTCAATCTAAAAAGAAAGAGGAAGTGTAGACTGACTCTGAGAATGATTTTGATTTGGATGATTTGGAAATTTCTGCAAAAAAATAAAAAAATTCTCAAACTTAGAAAAGAAAATACTTATAAAGAAAATAAGAGTTTTGAGTACGACAAAAAAATTTAATCGGACAAGAAAAATTTTGAAAAAGAGAGAAAAGATTACCCAAAGAAAGATGAAGAGAGATGTTATGAGAGCGAAGGTAAGGGTAACAAAGATCACTAGCGTGCTACATAATTAAAGAGATAAGGCAAAGCTAAAGCTTCCCTTAGTGCCACGCTTAGTGAAAGTGATATCGATTTGGTGCATTACGGGGACAAATAACCACATGGACTTATTTTCAATGCGTTTATGGCCAGTCATGTTAGTACATCTAGTTCATCTCATGCGGATGAAGAAGATACTAAAAATGATAACCTCGATAGTGAGTCTAGTCATTTTGGAGAAAGTGCAGGAAATGACATTTTGAGTGAGGGAAAGAGTGACCTTCAGCATCCTTACACCGAGGGTTACACTGAATACTTTAAAACAAAGAACTTAAACAAAAGTTCAGTGCTTATAGTTTTATATTTATAGAAGGAGTTGAAATAGTGGAGAGAGAGTGATTCATCAGTGAGAATTTTTTTTGGGGAGAGATTCCTTTTAGTTGAGGGGGAAAATAGTGACTTGATTAACAAAGTGTCTAGTCTTACGAGAGATCTTTAAGAATCCGTAGAGACTCATGACAAACTTGAAGCCCTTACATCCCAACTCGAGAAAGATATTAAACGTACCTGATAGGTCAAGGTTACCAAAGATGATATATCGAAGAAGGTTGAAATATGTTCCTCGTTCCCTCTTGAGGTTTTAGAGAGAGGAAAGTAATATGTTATGAGGGTGCATCCACTTCCCATACCGCATTGAAACCGGTTCCTAAATTTGTGGTAGATCCTTATGGGCCTCGACTTGAACAAAAAATAAAGTTCAACCTAAGAAAGTGAACCAAGGTAGACCCAAACAAGTCTATATTTGAACATTTTGTAAAAGGAGAGGTCACCTGAAAGAGTTTTGCTACAAGTTAGGAAGAACTCAATATACACATACTCCCATGCACCTTTATAGTGACTTTGCTAGTCTTAGAGAGCAAGTTGAGTTCCTAGTCACGACTTCACAAAGCTAAATGGAAGAATTTCAATGGATGTGTATATCATTTGAGAACGCTTCTAATTCTATGACTACAGACCAAAAACAATACGGGCAAACAAAAGGTTACGTCCACTTGGGCACCTAAGCAAGATGACAAAGCCCTTGTTGTTCACATTTATCTCATGGTTTAAAATACTTCCTAATGGTATTTTGATAGTGGGTGCTCTACGCACATGACCAGTAACAAATCATTTTTTACCAACCTTGAGGATCTCAAGGAAGGAAAAGTCACCTTTGGAGATAGGAGTAGGTCTACGATTATAGGACATGAATGTGTAGAGATACCCGAATTTCTTAAAATAAAAAATGTCTTGTACATAAAAGGGTTGGAAGTGATCTTAATTATCATAAGACACCTGAAAGATGCAAACTTTTTGGTAAACTTTGACAAGTCTGAATGTAATGTATATGATCAATCTAGTGAAATTTTACAAGGAGTGAAGATCAAAGATAATTTTTATAGGATCATTCCCAAGTCCTTCTTTATGTGCAGTAGTGCCACAATATCCTTTATGGACCTTTATAATCGACGACTAAGTCATTTTAACTTTAGAGATCATGAGTGATTAGTGAACAAGGACATAGTTTGTGCCTACCTTCATATGGGAAACCAACTTCCTTAATTTATGGACCTTTCTAATAAGGAGAAAAATTCGGAGTACCCATTGGAAGTTGAATACCATTACCACCACATGTGTTTTGGAGCTCATTCACATGGACCTTATGGGTCATTCTTGCTCGAAGATTTTAGGTGGTAAGAGATACATTATAATGATGGTCGATGACTTTTCAAGATATTTTATTTAAGGTAAAAGTCCAATGTGGTTGAGTTCCTAATAACTAAGTTTCGTTTCCTACAAAACTAATTTGGTGTCACTATTAATCGGATAAGTAGTGACAATAACACTGAATTTAAACAAGATGGAGTGGATAGCTATTTGGATGGAGTGGGCGTCAAACATGAGTTTTTACCTTTCATACTTCTAAAAAAATGGGATAGTTGAGAGGTAGAATTAGACGATACATGAGATTGATAGATCCATGCTTCTCGGGGGCAACATCCTAGATTTTTTGGGCAGAGGCGATGAGTACCGCATGCCATACGATGAATAGGGTATATCTCCGTCCGTACACTCTACACACACCATATAAGCTGTGGACATGGAAGACGCCTAACCTATTATATTTTCGTGTCTTTGAGAGTACTTGCTACATCTTGAGAGATAAAGAGCACTTAGGAAAGGTCAACTCTCGGAGTGGCAATGGTATATTTTTAGGTTATTTATCATCGAGTAGGTCTTATAGGGTTTTTTACCTTTCAAGCTCTAAGGTTATGGAGTCAATAAACATCATATTAGAGATAATGATCCGTCGACTTCTATTGACCCTAGTCCTCAGTGTGAGGATGACGCACCCTCTGGTGACAATCCTATCCTTCCTGAGGCTACCCTAGTGAACACCACTCTTGGTGTAGAGGGTCCACCCCCTTGGGTTTTAAAGAGTAATGACCATTCTACTATAGTCGGTGATACCATACTATGTGTCATGACTTGTGCTCAACTTGAGATGTGGTTAGATATATTTACTACACCTCCTTAGTTAAGTCAAAGAATATGAAAGAATATCTTAAGGACAAGAGTTTGATATCCTCTATACAAGATGATTTGCTTTAGTTTCGTAAGAATGATGTATCAGAGTTAGTCCCGTGACCTAGCATGAAAAATGTGATAGGTATCAAGAGGATTTATAAGAATAAGAGGGTGTAGAATTTAAGGAGACATTCACTCCTATTTCTAGGCGTGAGTCTGTCTTCTTACTACTCACCATATCATGTCATCTAGGCTTCAAGTTATGTCAAATAGATTTTAAGAGTTCCTTCCTTAATGACATTCTACAGGAGGAAGTATACGTGGAATAACCAAAGGGGTTAGAAGACCCAAAGCACTCGGGTGCTTTGGGGTTAGAAGACCCAAAGAACCCTGTGATTCATATGAGCGGATCATTTCTTATCTCTTAGCTCACGTCTTCAAGAGAGGGGGTGGATAAGACGTTATTTGTGAGGAAAGAGAGTGGTGCTATATTTGTTGCCCAAGTGTATATAGACAACATAGCATTTGGATCCAAGACTACTGACAGGCTTAGACTTTTGAGGAAGAGATGATGAACGAATTTGGGATGAGCATGGATGGTGAGCTTACGTTCTTATTCGGTCTCCAGGTGCAAAAACTTGAGTATAGGATATTTATATCTCAATCCAAAAATTCTAGGGACTTAGAGAATAACTTTGGTTTAGAATCCTCTAAGAAAACACACACCCCTATGAGTACATCGACTAAGCTTATCAAAGACACTTTATGTAAAGACCTAAAGCAAAACCTTTATAAGATCATGATAAGTAGTCAACTCTACTTGACCGGTAGTCATCCCGACACTACCTTTAGCATAAGAGTTTATGCACGATACAAGGCATCTCTGAAAGAGTCTCACTTTCTCGCATATAAACGTATCATCAAATACATGAGTGGAACTCTTTCCTATAGTATTTGGTATTCTTTTGATACCGATGACCATTTGTCTTCCATTTTAGATGTCGATTAGGCCGAGGATGTTGATGGCCGTAGGAGCACCTCAGGTGGGAGTTTTTACTTTGGGAGTTCTCTTGTCTTGTGGTTAAGCAAGAAACAAAACTCCATATCTTTGTCCATGGCGGAGGCTATGTATATTACCGTCAAGAGTTGTTGTGCCAACTCTTATGGATGAACCTAATGTTGGATGATTATGGGATTTCACAAGGCACAATGACTATTTCTTGTGGTAATATGAGTGCGATCCATATATTCCATAATCCGGTCCAACATTCTCACACAAAGAACATTAGGATACATGAGCGTTTTATACGTCATCTCATTGAGGAGAAATACGTGTCCATGAGCTATGTGAGCACTAAACATCAATTAGTCGATATTCACGAAACTTTAGATGCACTTAGATTTGAGGATCTTAGGAAGTCTTTTGGTATTTGTTCCATTAATTGAGTTTCGGTACTTTATCTAATATAGGATATTTATCATTTTCATATCTTATATCTCTATTGCTATATTATGTTATCATTGTATTTATATGTTTTTTATTTTTTATATATTTTGAAAAATTCCAAAGAGAGTTTTATTTTTATGATTTTTTTTTAAAATCAAAAAGATTTTTGTTTTGAAGAAAAAGTTTAAAAAAAAAATTTATTTTGATAAAATTTATGAAAAAGGCAAAAAGATTTTTTTTTTCGATTTTTCACCCCATGTGGAATAACATTTAAGATATTCGGATCACCCCTACATGAGGTCCATTCCCATGATTTTTTCATAATGTTTTGAGACTTGGCTTTGTTTCATCGGTGTGCTTAATAATGTGTGGACATCATTTCATTGATCATTGATGATTACTCTCTAAATGTTACACTCTCTGTCTCCTTTGTTCCACACGTGCACCAACTTTTTGAACATTTTAGTTACTTGTCATGTGTCTAATAAAATGTTCTCATCTCAATTCTGCTTAATAACGAACCAAATGTAAAAAGAGATAAGTTATGCATGTAAAACCGTTGCACGGATTTGTTTTCCTGAAAAATATTGTTATATGTTAAGTAATTGAAATGGTCTAAGCAAAATAATCTTTGCATTAAAATCCATCATTTGCAAAAAGAGCCTAAAAGATTAATGACACACACAAATAGAAGTGATAAAAAAATTTAGTTTATATTCATTGATGCTTCACTACATATGAGCATTATGATTTCTTCAAAATATTTGAGAGTGAATTCTTATATATGAGAGATTTTGAGGGAGATATGAAGTATAAGATCAATGGGTTTGTATAACGGACTTTCTTAAAAATATTAAATAGTTGGGAGTTATTATTTTGAGAATCATTAAAATTTATGGCATATTGCATAAGTCGAGTCAATTTCATTTAAGTTCAACAATTTTACACCTAAGGTAGAAGTTGAGTTCTTTATTTAGAAGTATATCATGACTTTGTGCACCTATGTTATGAATGTTTATGTTAATTTTCCCATGGAAAATGTTCACACAATTACATTTCGTTTTCATGATTCGTATATTTTAGTGTTATTCCATCTTGACTATGTTTTTTTGTACTTATATGTACTTTTTAAACTTATATGTAAATTTTTTTTGAAAAAGTTTCAAAAATAGTTGGTATGCCTCTTGGACTATCATTACATGCACTTTTCTTATTATATTTGTGATTATATCTTTTATTCTTCATGTGATGCTTATTATTCATTCTTAGCTTCTAACCCTTTGTCTATTATGGACAAAAGGGGGAGAATAAATTGCGTATGAGTTTTATTTTTCTTTTAAAAAATTTACGCATCACGGTATTTCTTGTTTCATGTGTGTAGGTCTTTTACTCTTTAATAATAATCTCATGGATGACACAAGATGAAGACAAAGGTAGGCAAAGAAAGAACAAGTTTTAGTTGAAGGCAAAGTTTCATATGTCATTCTGTTTTGGGGGTTGAGAGGACATCAGGAATCATTGTATTAAAGTTTTTTGTTGTAATTTGGTTTCAGTTTTGTTTTGTACCAAAATATCAAAAGGGGGATATTTATAATAGCAATATTTTATAATGTCTTAATCTTAGAATTTTTTATAGTTTTGTCGTATCAAGTTACAAACCGTTATCTGAAACCGAATATCCGCGTTAACTTCAAGTTAATGCAAATATTCCTTAGTGATCGAGCATCGTTTATGGATTCTTCACTAACACTTTATGTAGGTATAAAACTTGTGGTTTTCATAGATTGATATAAATCATATTTTGGGATGTTTAATTTTATAATCAAGGATTTTTATAAAAAGGAATTTAAGATGAAATAGTTTTTTTTTTCGTTTCATTCAAACGAGATTGAGTCTTGTTCGAACGAGATAGTGGATTCATTTGAACCAGCATCAAATGACATTTAACAAGACATCCCTGCCTTAACAAAGATTTCTCATTCGAAGCTTGAGAGAAGGCGGTTTGAGGGAAAAAAGGTTTTTGTTAGAACGAAATAGGATGTCGTGGGAATGAAACTGTGGTTTTCGTTCGAGCGATACCGTCACCTCAAAATTCGTGATTTTGCTTCAAAAAACTATTTTGTTCAGCATTTCTCAAGAACTTTCGTGAAAATGATTTTTTAATATCTGTTTGAAAAGTCCTCATATTTCATTTTTCAAAATAACTTTGTGTTTTCCAAATCATACATCCCTTAATATGATTGATGAGTTTATGAAATCCTAGTTTCCATACACCTTGTATAAACCCCTTTAAAGTCCATCTCTACTGTTGACTTGTGGAAGCGAGGTTCTACTACTGAAGAAGAAAAAGGTTGATTGATGGATACTAAGGGAAGACCTCTTAATATGGAAGGCACTCGACTGGTCCGTATTCTCTAGAAGATTTAAAGACTTTATGCCTTATACTTAGTCGTTCTAAGAAGTTTGTAAGTCGACTCGGTCAAATTTTCTACAGTGCGGAATATAAGGTTTTGCTTTTTTAGGGACATTTCCTTCTTCGCATATTTTCTTGTTTGATTTGTTATATTTAATCTGGACTACATTTTTGCATGCACGCAAAATTAATTCAAAGATAAAATTTGGTAAAATTGAATTTGTATATGGTTAGCCTAATATACAAATCATTCTGTAGAATCCTCGAATTCTCATAGCCAAAGAACGCAACACAAAAAAGCAACGGATACACTCACAATCCCTAGGACCCTAGAGCCTAGAGTGATCTGATACCAAATGTAACACCTCGTAAAATCTAACATAGGTTGATCAGGACAAAATTAAATAATACATGAGTCATAAAAATTGAATATCATTCTAAGTGTGCCTGAAATAAAAAATAACTAAATATAATAATGATGAGGATATAAAGGAACAAACAAGTAACTTTGATACAATACATAGATACCACCATTCGAAAAGCCCATAAAAGTCAGAGTATTCAAATCAATAAAATTTACCATATACATGTCACCACTATGTATCGTACTGAAACTACATCAAATGGAGGATCAAAAATAAATTGGCGTGCAGTCCATGACACCTATGTAACAACCCTCACTTTTGAGAGCCTATTTTATATTTATTTACTATGTGTAGTAATTATATATAAAATGATGAATGTAGAGTAAATATTAATTTAATGTGGAAAAGGTTAATATTTACTGAAATGTTGTATAGTTACCTCGTGAATAGGTAAAAATATCCATGTTGTGATTTATGGTGTCATAAGATTTAAAATGACATTTTGGTTTAATATGAAACCAGAACTTAAAACGACTTATAAAATTTCCAAATGATAATTTGGATAGTGTAGTTAGTCCCGGTAGGTGCGAGACAGTCAAAATAAGTGCCATATTGCATTTTGGTATTTCGGGCACTTTTGACTGGTTATAGCTTAAATGTGTATTTGCGAGTAATTATATCGCGTATTGACCATTTAAGTTGGGAATTTTAGACTTAAGGCCCGATTTAGTCTTGCTAAGACTTACTATCCCTTTGAGAAACAATTGTTAACCTAAAGAAAGAGAGAGGAAGATAACTTTGGGGAGAAAATGAGAGATTTGGAGATTCAAGCTTGGATTGTTGTCTACACAAAATCAAATCTGAATTTGTAAGATCAAGGCAAGTTATCTACTTGCTACTATATGATTTAAGTGGATTAATTAGCATTGATAGTTGTGGATTGTTATGATTTGGTTTAGTAAGGGTTTTTGTGGATTTTTGGGTATAAAACCCTTGGAAATGGATTTGGATGATAAATATTGTAAATGATGGTAGTTAGATATATTTGTGGGGTATTAGTTCCATTAAATGATCTTGGTTTGGTTGGTTTTGGGTTTAAGGAGAAATTTGGAGTTCAAGACTCCATAGCCAAACTTGGCATTTTCGCAGGGATGAATCGATTCGGCCCCTAGGGCGAATCGATTCACATAGATGAAGTTTTCCAGGTCTGGGTACCCGAATCAATTCGGTTTAAGGTCGAATCGATTCGGCATTTGCAAAAAGTTGAGTTTGTTTTCCGAATCGATTCGCTTTGAGAGATAATCGATTCGCCAGGGCAAATCGGTTCGGCCCTTAGGGCCAATCGATTCGGTTCCTGCAATTTTCAGTTATTTTTCTTGTTTAAGTTTTACCTTTTTCTTTAGGCTTAGGACCTAGGAACCTTCTTGAATGAAGTACACTTAGAGTCCTAGAGTAGTAATTGAGTTTGGTCGCCACCCTAGACTAGAATTGGGTCATCTGGGGTTTATTCCGGGGATGTTTAAAGTAATGTTAAGGGATTACTTCTTTTATTTAAACTTTTAGAAGTTCAGAAGTTAATACCCATGCTTGGAGACTTAGGGACTTATCGGAATCATATGAACTTCGGGAATTGTAGGATCATAATGATTATTTGGAGACTAAGTCGAGACTTGTAATTTGAGGAATATTAATGATGATATTTGATGATGATAGGTTCGAATAAAATGAACCAAGCTATTGAATGATGATAGGTTCGAATAAAATTAACCAAACACATGGATAATGGAAAATTGAAATTGGTAATGAAGATTGAATATGAAAATGAGATTATAAATGTAATGTTAATTTACTGATACACACCTCTCTAAATGACATCATAAGGGAAGTTCGCGCGCTTGGTGATGCCCCCTGGCTAATGAATGCAGGGAGGATATAGTCCTAGGCCATATGCGGGGTTTTTATATGTTTTCTTCTCTAGTGAGGAGATTCCGGGTGTGGTCTTGACTCTCCCGCATGCATATGGTCGCTTCCCGACGTTTTCGTTATAGGTGCCCAGGCTGCCTTGTTTGATAGGCCCCTGGAAGATGATGGTCATTTAGGGGCGCGCCCAGTGGGGAAACTCAGAGGGGCGGTCTCAGAATTGTTATATGTATGAGAATATAACTTTTTTGCATCAAGTGGGACTTGATGGATGTTAATGCCATAAAGAACATGTGATTGAGATATGTGCCACAAAGAGCACTTGTTAGAAATTATATTCCTGATAAGGAATGGAAAGATAAAAATGGAAATGATGATTAAAGATGGAAGTTCTAATTAATGAAGAGAATATATATCTTCTTGATTAAACCGAATAAATGGTTTTATTCCTAAAAAGGAATGTAAGAAGGAAATGGTAATTGGATTAATGAGAAAAGGTTTTAAATTAAAGTTATTCACTTTTATTCTCTTATGTAAATGACATTTCTTTTCATAATTAATTAAATATCTTAAATTGTAATGTAAGTTTAACATGCTATATTATCATCCTTGTCATTCATGCATAACTGTTCATTCATATCATGCTTTTTATTTCTTCTGGTGATCATATAAAACCCGGCCCTGACCGGTTCACTTTCTTTGTTGTGTATATGATTGTATCCACTCAGGTGCTCCACCGCAAGGACGCCCGTTTTGATATTCCCATTCCTTTGCTTTTGACGAGCTGTAAGATTTTGCGGACTATTACAGGATGTTGTATTAGACGCTTTCATCTTTGTATTCTAGATATGATCGGGTATTAACTCGGGCGTGTGGCCCACACTTTTGTATTTGATTAATGAATGTATTATGTAAGATATTTAAATCATTGTAATGTGTTGTATGTAGTTGTGGACCGACAGCCTATTCGGTCCTCTTGTGTATATTTGTTTAGATGTAATATATATACTCTTTTGGAATTCCACTTGCTTGTCAGATTGGGTTGTTTAAATTTAATTTTCTTAACTGGTTTTAAATTTCTAGACTTTTTGGCAACCCGTTTTCTGATTTATTGGGTGGTTTTCCCGTATACACAGTTTATTTCTGTGATGCTGAGAATGATATCCATCCATGATTCCTGTTACATTTGAGTATCGGGATGGCCACCCCTTATCTCAGATCGCGGGGTGTCACAGATGGTATCAGAGCATCAGGTTCTAGATTCTTTAGGATCTATGCAGACTTGTCACGTTCTACCATAGCGTTCCTTGATGTAGAGCCTGATGTTAGGACTTCTTTGTTGCTTATGTTTGCGATCTTCTGCAAGATAGATTGTTTTAAATAATACTCTAACTCTATTATTTCTTCATCTCAGATGCCGCCTAAGAGAGGTCACCCAGCGAGACGTAATAGGGTTGTAGAAGAGGAGGTAGGTCCTCCACCGCCACTACAAGGGACCATTAATGTTGCAGATGTAGCAAATATAGTGGCTCAAGCAGTTAACGCCGGTACGACCGCAGTGGTCCAACTATTGTCACAGGCTCAGCAACGGGCTCATGATGTGCAAGCTCCTACGGGACTTACTCCATGGGAAAGGGTTAGGGAGTCCTTTCTAAAGGGCAATCCCCCGGAATTCGAGGGAGGCACGGATGTTATTAGAGTCATTCAATGGAAGAAAGACATGCAACGCCACCTTCGAATGATAGAATGTAGTGAGGAGAAGAAACAAGTCCTTGCCACTTTTAAGCTTGTCAGATCTGCGTTACACTGGTGGGATACGACGACCACACCAGAGAAGAGAAACACAATGACGATCACTGAGTTCTGGGCTTTGTTCGATTGTAAGTATTTTCCTCCCCCAGTCCAGAGGGAGATGAAGAGGAAGTTACAAGATGTTTTGCAAGGAGAGAGATCTGTGGCGGAGTATGAAGAGGAGTTCACCCGGTTGGAGAGTTTTTTACCGGATGAGGTGACTCCGGAAGATAAGAAGATCTCGAAGTTCATGAGAGGTCTAAACTGGAGAATCCAACAACACTTGCTGGGTAATCCATCTTTACAAACTTTTGGTGGGGTTATGAATGCAACCTTGCTCTACTGCCAGGAGCATCGGTTATATACGCAGGGTAGCAAGAAAGCTACTGTTGTGGGGCAAGCAGGAAAGCCTAGAGGGCATGGAATTGGAGGAGGAGCATTTCCCTCATCCCAATCTTCGGGCACCAAGCAGTAAGAGAGGGAACCTCGGCAAGGGTATTCGTCTAAGAGACAACGCTTCAGAGGGTTTATTGCGGGTGGAAATAATAATAGGCACGGTCAGGGTGCTTCGCAATATGTAGGTCGGGGTGGTCCTGGAGGTAAAGGCCATCTGGGGCTGAGGCCTTACCTAGTTCAGAAATAACAGGGGTCGAGGTTAGGAGGATATGAAGGGACGGTGCTTCCATTGTGGGGAGGTTGGTCATTATAAGATGGAGTGTCCTCAGATGATTGGGGGCCAAATTCCTAGGGCTCCACAACAGCCATATGTTCAGTTTCCGCTTCAGGTACCTAATTCGGTTGTTCCTCTTCAGCAGGGATAGCTACTATATGGGCGTGTTTATCGAATTCAGGAGGCTATACTTCCTCTAGCTCTGCCGGAACTACTCGCTATTGAGGGTAAGTTTTTAATTTAAGTTTACTTGAGTTGTGTGATATTTGATGTGGGTATTACACACTCATTTATTTCTAGGATCTTTCCTCAGACTACAGATTTGATAAAATCTGTTGAGAGTATTCTCTCTAGCGCTGAGTTTTCTATGGGTGATGGTTCTCTCATTTTTCCTTGTTTGTAAACATATAGAAATTTCTCTTAGCAATTTGTGCTGTGAGGCCGATTTACTCATCCTAGACATGGTCGGGTATGATGTGATATTGGTTATGGATTTGGTTAGTAAAGTATCATGCTATTATTAATTGCTTTGGTAAGAGCAAAGTGTTTGTCGCTTTCGGGCAAGATATGTTTTTCGTGGTTATGCCTCGCTAAAAAGGGGGTACTAACACATACTTATATTGTATTGCGGAGGAGTTTTCTTGGGATGTAGTTGTTCCCTTGGATTCTATTTCGGTTGTTAGAGATTTTGATGATGCATTTCGGGTAATACCGGGTTACGCCTTGATAAGAAGGCTATTTAAAAAGATGCATATATGTTATGGGGTAAATAATTGTAAGATATAAAAGTAAAATCTTATTAGTAGGGTTGAGAGTTAGAATCTTTCTGGTCCCTAACATGTGTCTTGGACCTTTATATCTTAATGACCGATAACGTGAGGTAGTAGTGTAACGGGAGGGTTCCTTGTTTGGATTTCACTTCGGCGAGACATCCCACGCATGAAACCGAGAAAATGTCAGAAGTTGAGAAAGGTCTTAGGCACTAGGGATATACTTAGTATTATGTACACACGACTTAGATAGGGTATATGTAGGTAAACTTTAGGATTATTTGGACTTAAGGCCTTTAGGGCATGTGACGTTAGTTTAGGAAGGCTGTCAGGAGTTGACCACAAATAGGTTGTGTGTTAACAATAAGAGGGATTGGTTCCCTAGTAACGAGAAGTGGGGGATTTCGAGAGGTTTGGTAGATAAGGCCGATGGAGATGAGGACTCTCGTAGTAGAGTGTTTAGGAGGTAACGAAAGGGTGAATTGACTCGCACTCCTGAGCCATGTTGCTAAGCTTGAGGGTGGATTCAATTGACAAGCCTCTGCCAGGATTGGGAGTAATAATACTGGAGCATAGACCTAATGTTTATGCGCCTCATAAGCTAAGACTTGTGAGAAGTATTATCCCATGTTTGAATTAAAATTCATCGTGGGGGTGATCGCCGTGTAGGAAAGATAGGTATTACTTCCTGGGCAGAAATTTAGTTTTTCATGCGAGAAACAATTCATTGCAAGATGTTGTAGGAGGGACAAGGATTGTTAAGACCATATACACAAGCTGCTGACCGTGGGAATAGGATCCTACTCTATTGGCTCTGAGGGTGAGGTGCGTTTCCATGAAAGACTTATTGTCCCGGATGAGAAGGACTTAAGAAGGGTAGTAATAGCGTAATCTCATGGTTTTAAGTTTGTGGTGCATTCGAGTAATGACAAAATGTGTCCAGATATGAGCCGCCAGTATCGGTGGCCGGGCATGAAGAGGTTGTTGGAGCGCATGGGGTGCTTTTGATTATAGTTTCCGACCGAGGCAAGATCTTCATTTCCCACTTTTGGCAAAGTTTCCAAGAGGCCATGGGGACCGAATTGAGGTTAAGCACTTCTTATCACCCTCAAACAGATGGCCAGACCGAAAGGGTAAACCATATGTTGGGGGATATACTCCTTATGTGCATGCCTGACTTCAAGAGTAGTTGGGAACAGTGTCTTCCATCAGTTGAATGTGCTTATGATGATTTGTATCAATTCACTGTTGGGATGGAGCCTTATGAAACCTTGCATGGTAGGCCTTGTGGATCTCCTGCTTGTTGGTTAGAGGTGCGAGATGATAAGTTCCTCGGACCTGAAATGATCCGGGATACTTTTTCAAAGATCGAGCCCATTCGGAATCGCATTCGTTAACCAATATCGATAAAAGAGCTATGTCGATGCGGGGAGAAAGCATGTGGATATGGAGGTTGGGGACCAAGTGTTGGTGCGAGTGTCACCCATGAAAGGCACTAAGCTTTGGGAAGAAGGGGAAACTTACACCGCGTTACGTGGACCTTTTCCTATTAGTGTTAAGGTGGGTCCAGTAACCTATTAACTTGCTTTACCGAAACACTTGCTTCCAGCTCATGACGTGTTCCATATCTCCTCTTTAAAGAAATACAAGAGATGTTATGGTGCCCTTAGGCACATTCCTTTCTAAGATATTAAGTTGCAACCCGACGTTTCTTATGAGGAGCAGACGGTCGCTATTTTAGAGCATGGAGAGTGGTGATTGAGATCGTGGGTAGTACCTTTGGTTATGGTGCAATGTAGTCATCACGGTGTCGAGGAATCGACATGGGATCGCGAGGATGACATGCGGGAAAAGTATCCGCATCTCTTCTTGCATGGTACGCCTGAATTTTGGGGACAAAATTCCCTCATAAGGGGGGGAGTATGTAACAACCCTCACTTTTGAGAGCCTATTTTATATTTATTGACTATGTGTAGTAATTATATATAAAATCATGAATGTAGAGTAAATATTAATCTAATGTGGAAAAGGTTAATATTTACTGAAATGTTGTATAGTTACCTTGTGAACAGGTAAAAATATACATGTTGTGCTTTATGGTGTCATAAGATTTAAAATGACATTTTGGTTTAATATGAAACCGGAACATAAAATGAGTTATAAAATTTCCAAATGATAATTTGGATAGTGTAGTTAGTCCCGGTAGGTACGAGACAGTCAAAATAAGCGCCATATTGCATTTTGGTATTTCGGGTACTTTTGACTGATTATAGCTTAAATGTGTATTTGCGAGTAATTATATCGCGTATTGACCATTTAAGTTGGGTATTTTAGACTTAAGGCCCGATTTAGTCTTGCTAAGACTTACTATTCCTTTGAGAAACAATTGTTAACCTAAAGAAAGAGAGAGGAAGAGAACTTTGGGGAGAAAAGGAGAGATTTGGAGATTCAGGCTTGGATTGTTGTCTACACCAAATCAAATCTAAATTTGCCAGATCAAGGCAAGTTATCTACTTGCTACTATATGATTTAAGTGGATTAATTAGCATTTATAGTTGCGGATTTTTATGATTTAGTTTAGTTAGGGTTTTTGTGGATTTTTGGGTATAAAACCCTTGGAAATGGATTTGGATGATAAATATTGTAAATGATGGTAGTTAGATATATTTGTGGTGTATTAGTTCCATTAAATGATCTTGGTTTGGTTGGTTTTGGGTTTAAGGAGAAATTTGGAGTTCAAAACTCCATAGCCAAACTTGGCATTTTCGCAGGGGAGAATCGATTCGGCCCCTAGGGCGAATCGATTCGCATAGATGTAGTTTTCTAAGTATGGGTACCCGAATCGATTCGGTTTAAGGCCGAAACGATTCGAAATTTGCAAAAAGTTGAGTTTGTTTTCCGAACCGATTCGCTTTTAGAGCTAATCGATTCGCCAGGGCAAATCGATTCGGCCCTTAGGGCCAATCGATTCTGTTCCTGTAGTTTTGAGTTATTTTTCTTGTTTAAGTTTTACCTTTTTCTTTAGGCTTAGGACCTAGGAACCTTCTTGAATGAAGTAAACTTAGAGTCCTAGAGTAGTAATTGAGTTTGGTCGCCACCCTAGACTAGAATTGGGTCATCTGGGGTTTATTACTGGGATGTTTAAAGTAATGCTAAGGCATTACTTCTTTTATTCAAACTTTTAGAAGTTAGGAAGTTAAATGCCCATGCTTGGAGACTTAGGGGCTTATCGAAATCAAATGAACTTTGGGAATTGTAGGATCATAATGATTATTTGGAGACTAAGTCGGGACTTGTAATTTGAGGAATATTAATGATGATATTCGATGATGATAGGTTCGAATAAAATGTACCAAGCTATTGAATGATGATAGGTTCGAATAAAATGAACCAAACACATGGATAATGGAAAATGGAAATTGGTAATGAAGATTGAATATGAAAATGAGATTAAAAATGTAAATGGTAATTTACTGATACACACCTCTTTAAATGACATCATAAGGGAAGTTCGCGCGCTTGGTGATGCCCCTTGGCTAATGAATGCAGGGCGGATATAGTCCTAGGCCATATTCAGGGTTTTTATATGTTTTCTGCGTTGGTGAGGAGATTCCGGGTGTGGTCTTGACTCTCCCGCAGGCATATAGCCGCTTCCTGACGTTTTCGCTATAGGTGCCCAGGCTGCCTTATTTGATAAGCCCCTGGAAGATGATGGTCATTTAGGGTCGCACCCTGCGGGGAAACTCGAAGGGGCGGTCTTAGAATCGTTATATGTATGAGAATATAACTTTTCTGCATCAAGTGGGACTTGATGGATGTTAATGCCATAAAGAGCATGTGATTGAGATATGTGCCACAAAGAGCACTTGTTAGAAATTATATTCCTGATAAGGAATGGAAAGATAAAAATGGAAATGATGATTAAAGATGGAAGTTCTAATTAATGAAGAGAATATATATCTTCTTGATTAAACCGAATAAATGGTTTTATTCCTAAAAAGGAATGTAAGAAGGAAATGGTAATTGGATTAATGAGAAAAGGTTTTAAATTAAAGTTATTTACTTTTATTCTCTTATGTAAATGACATTTCTTTTCATAATTAGTTAAATATCTTAAATTGTAATGTAAGTTTAACATGCTAGTTAACATGATATATTATCATCCATGTCATTCATGCATAACTGTTCATTCCTATCATGCCTTTTATTTCTTCTGGTGATCATATAAAACCCGGACCTGACCGGTTCACTTTTTTTGTTGTGTATATGATTGTATCCGCTTAGGTGCTTCGCCGCAAGGACGCCCGTTTTGATATTCCCATTGATTTGCTTTTGACATGCTGTAAGATTTTGCGGACTATTACAGGACGTTGTATTAGACGCTTTCATCTTTGTATTCTAGATATGATTGGGTCTTAACTCGGGCGTGTGGCCCACACTTTTGTATTTGATTAATGAATGTATTATGTAAGATATTTAAATCATTGTAATGTGTTGTATGTAGATGTGGACCGACATCCTATTCGGTCCTCTTATGTATATTCGTTTAGATGTAATATATATACTCTTTTAGAATTTCACTTGCTTGTCAGATTGGGTTGTTTAAATTGAATTTTCTTAACTGGTTTTAAATTTCTAAACTTTTTGGCAACCTGTTTTCTGATTTATTGGGTGGTTTTCCCGTATACTCAGTTTATTTTTGTGATGCTGAGAATGATATCCATCCATGATTCCTGTTACGTTTGAGTATCGGGATGGCCATGCCTTATCTCGGATCGCGGGGTGTCACAACCTACATCCTAAAGAACACTGAGAGGATTTGACAGAAGAACTAACCAAGGCTAGGATGGTATCTAGTTCTTGAAATGTTATATCCACATCATTAATAGCAAATCCAAGAAGAATAAGAGTATAACTATGATTGAAATAAACCATATCTGTACACATTCCTATCGCATTTTAGTGTATTTTAGATTTATTCCACCCAACAATCCTAATAACACAAGAAACTAAGGTCTCCATCCCAAATGAACCCATGTTTAAGTATTACTATGCACATTTGAGAATAACCAAACCAAATAACGAAGGCCTACCTCTATTGCCCTTGGGGAGCACTCACGTGAACTAAGTATAGTCTTAGATCATCGCGCACCTAAGACCTCATCAAGGCAAGAAATAAATCATCACGTCTACCCATCAATCATATAACCAAGGTTATATAAAATAAATCTTCCCATAATCCCTCTCGAACATGGGTACCTAAAAATATGACCCAAGGGTAAAATCAACTAAGGCATCTCGTCTACTCACCGAGTTGCCATAGCATTTCCCATCGTACATGCCCCCTTAATGGAATATCCCCTTAGTATGTTCCCCATGGGTACTCCAACATGGTATGCATTTCACAAGTTATCACAACAAACAATATTCATCGTAATCTACTCACTTAAATCTCTATTTAGATTTGTTCACTACAAATCAATTTAAATGCAAATGGGAAATTCCTCAATTATCACAAATTTTATGTCACACTAATCAAAACATAAAATAAGTTGTATAACTAAAATTAGGGCAGAGGTTATCCCAAAACAAATCCCAAATCTAAAAATCCCCTTTCTAAAATAATAGGATAAATTGTCCAAAAACCAGAAGCATCGATCGATCGATCAAATCCATGGATCGATCAATCGACTCAATTATTTTGAAAATTCCCCTTATGGGTTTTTTGTTCTCTAATCCACCAATTACCAAAGAAAGACTATATTAATAATATAAAAACAATCATATAAGGTTCACATAACCTATAAATGATATGCCACGTACAAAACAAGATTGGCGCACAATTATAATAACAAAATCTCAATTCTAATTCAAGATTTAACCCAATTTCCAATTTTCACATTCAAGAACCCTACAAACTTAATTAACTTCAATTGATTACAAATTCCAACATATAATTACATCTAAATAGGGTGTTTTTTATTTTTATCATAATTACACAAGTTCTATTTATAAATTAATGAGTTTTAAGACAGATTCATATGAGTTTTCAATCAAATCAAGGGAAATTTGGTGGTAATTAAAAATTAATCATATTAACTTTGAAATTAGAGTTTTAAATCAGATTTAACTCGTATGATAGGCTTAATATAAATCAATAATCAATCATACTATCATTCTAATGAAACTTTCCTTAACAAATTTAATGAAAAAGCCTCTAAAATCCTCTAAGTTTCCTTCTCCTCTAAGCCTCTTTCTCTCTACAGTAATGGATCTCTCTCTAATATGATAATTATGTTGAAACAAAGGATATTAAGTCTTATTAGGGTTTTATTCTTTTTAACTAAACTTGAGCCTCCTACATGGACCTTAGTTTCTAAGTACACTTTATTCTACTACATGGCCTTTAAAACCTAACTAAGTCATATATCCCACCAATAGACTTAATTTCATTAGTTCCCATAAAACTCACATTTCATGTATATAACTTTAAAAATCAACCCTTAAAATATAGCAAACCAATTTATCTAAATAAATAAATATATATCTATATATACACGCACATATACATATATACATGTTGAGACATCATATATACACACACACACACACACACACACACATTGTGACATCTCATGTCGCCCAAGCACACAATACACTATATAATTTATATAAAAATATAGTGTATTACAATTTTCAACCCTTTAGGAGCACTTTTCATTATTGCGGAGATATATGGAATCAATATATGATGTGTCATAAGGCATAGGGCCATGCATATGCATCACGATGGGCTTTTGCTCCACTAGTGGTACAGGTGGGGAAACCTTCAAAGGAGTTAATATGTGGTTAGTAAGGTAGTGCATTATGTTTTTATAACTATTGTGAAAACTTGTGAAATCCATAAGTAAATTGATTAGTTCTAAATACAAATAATACAAGAGTAAGCAACAATTGGTATCATTCTATGCATAACTAAAATAGATGAATAACAATAAACTACAATATTAAAGAGTTAATACTACTACATGAATAAACCAAATGAAACTCTAATATAAATTCCCATATAATATATAGAACTCCATCACATAATAATTGTCTCAATACTAATATCTAAACTCTGAATATAAAAGAAAGACACCAAGTATTAAGAATTCAACTTGATAGATACATAAATGAAATGTGATAAATATATATGAGAACGTAGGCTTGACACTTATATCCAATGAAAAAAGATGTAATATTGTATGAAAGATTAAGTAAATAAGGGATCAAGCGATTTTTGTTGCCCAGAAAACAAATTCCACAAATAGGATTCAACCTAACAAATCTACATTAATTAAGAATTTAACTAAATTTGGGACACTATAATAATAATGAATTTTCCTCTCATATTTTAGTTTCTTTTAAGTTAACCCAACCTAAAAACTAAATAAAGCATGCAAATATAACCCCAAGCTTAAGTGAACCCAATAATACATAATTATAAATCTTCCTCAATTTTTTTTAATTACAATGTTCCATATATCATTATATCATGTATACATCTATTGTATAAACTCATCGAACGAAGTAGAATCACATAAATTCAATATCTAAGTGAGTATGTCCCAAATCTCTTTCAAATAGATGGGATAAGAACAAGCCTGTACATAAACATACAAAGCCATATCCTCATTGCTTTTGGGGATTACTTGTGCTTACTAGGTATAGTTAGAGGTTGTCCCAACCCTATAAAATTTCAAATAAGCAAAAAGGGAACATCAATACGGCTTCCCATCTATCATATAGGTTCCATACCCAAGTATACATTAACAACACCATCATTTACCCTCACTAGGGACACCAAAAAATCATCACCAGGATTGGGGTTAAAGGAAAAAGGTAAACTCATCACTATCACGAGATTAGCAGTATGGCTAAATTCGCACGCGCCCCATCAAAATCCCTCCTAGAAAATCCCTTACAAGTACTCACGCACCATGGTATGCCTTCATATAATGTAAATACACATAAATCCACTATCTTAAGTGTTTGATCAATTATTATTATTAATTAATTAAAAAAATTAATTAACAATTGTGCAAAAGTCGTTTGAATGAAATCCCTAACTCGTTTGAACGAAAACCCCTTTTTCGTTAGAAAAAAAATATAATCTCTCTATAATGAAAAGCCTATCTCATTAGAACAAACCCAAATATCTCATTCGAACGAAACCCCAATCATGTTCGAATGAGATTCATGCAGAACCCTTCTTCCTAAACCATAAAAAATGACCATTGACAACCCTAAAACCTAGATTTTAAGCCAATAAAAAACTCAAACCCCATCCTCCATTGAGCATAAGATGTTTATCAACGATATTAAATTATAACAACAAGTTTTGGGTGATTATAACAAGGATTCATGTATCAAATTAAAGTAATAATTTTAAAACCGTAAGGTCATAATTCTATCAAAATTATCTCTGATTTGATTCATTTATAGGTTAACCATGAGGGCTATGAATGTATCATTACTAAGATTTAGAATTCATAATATTCAATTAGATTTGACGATTAATTCAAGGGATTCATCATATAACTACCCTATTTTCATAACATAGGATTAAAGCTTAATTCAACAATTAATTTAATTGCAAAAATTAGGTTTTTCGATGATTAAAATTAGATTACAAGAGTGTTAAACATATTACAATAAACTATAATAATTATAACACAAATTGAGTTTGATCCCTAATCAATGCCTACTTGACTTAGACCGATTAATGAATCAATGTTCAAATACCCCACATTCTTTTTAATCCTTAGTCTGTCTCCACTCCTTGGCCTTTAGGGTTTTCTCTAATGTCTTATGAGTGTTTCAGTTTTTTCTAATTAGTTAGTAAAGCTCCAACCAATAAATTAAGCATAGGCCCAATATTAACCTTAACCTAATAAGCCCAAAACATGTTTTATACAGCCTGAAACTTTGTCCAACCTATATACTAATCCAATATACTTAAATCCCACTTGTTTAAGTAAAAAATGGACTTTCTAAGCATCCTGAAAGTCAACTTGAAATAGAACGTATTATAATAAAATAATTATCTCATTAAATTAATTTATAAGGTGATACGAGTCAATTAAGTTAAAACTTAATTATAAATTATTTACATGTGGCTTAGCACTATAAGAAACTACTTGACGATCGATATTGCGCCTCATTCCATAGTTGCCCATAATATTAAGGCACTTAAAATATTTACTTAATTTATTACCTTGTATTATATCAATTTTCAAAAGTGTGAATTCATGTAACACATATATGAATCACATAACAACATACAAATATATACTAAGTGACATATCACTTGTCACAGCAGGCAAAATAACTCATTATATACACAATTTAAATAGATGTAAAATACGAGGTAGTAAAGTTATGTAAAGTTATGTTATATATATATATATATATATATGAGTTATATGAATATATTACTTATGGGGTATGTGTGAATCCCCATTAAATCCATAAATAAATTGATCAGTTCTAATATAATAATCATGGTAGTTAAACAATTAATAACATTATAAGCATGAACGAGATTAATAAAAGGATATAATTAAAAACGATGTTAAATATTAAAGTGTTCAATAATTATAACATCAATGATACATCTAAAGATAATAAAACATTATTAACTCACCAAAGTGTAATAAATCGCAATAGTCCAAAATCTAGCTCTGTAGAATTACACCAATATGAATAAATGTATCTTAGACAAATATCTGACCTTAAAGAACTGAATAAGTAAGGGTATTTTCAACACGTCAACAATAAAATAAATATATGAATTAAAAAGAGCTACACACTCGACACCTATATCCTATAAAATGATAAATGGATTTTATGTTGGAGAAACTCCTCCAAATAGTAATTCAATTATGCGGTGATGATGGCATCCTAAGACCTCTAAAAATATTCCATAAAGAGGATAAAACCTAAAAAGTCTACAATGCATGAAAATATAACTATATTTAGTCCATAATAATAAGAATACATATTCCTCAAATATTAAGTCGAATTTAAGTTATCCTAACCCCAACAAACTAATTAAGCATGCAGTACTAATCCCAGTCTTGAAAAGTGAGGATATTCTCTAAATTCATCTCTAAATACGTATTCTTTACTTGAACGTTTTCAAGTTCGTCCTTTTATTAAGTAACTCTTACAATAACAATAGTCTTTTACTTTCACATTGTTCTCTTACTTTAATAGTCTCAATTTAAGATTCTTGATATAAGTCTTTATCGTTTCAAACTTTAATCTTGCTATGTCATAATCTCATGTGTACAAGTCATTAGTATAAACATATCAATGTACGAGATAACGAGAAATCACACAATCCAGAATACTCATCTCATATCAAATCATATAGGGCTATGTGAAGCTTGAAATGTAAAGGTGAGAAGGCCTACACCTATGCCTTTAGGGATCACTCATGCCACGGTATAGGATGACCAATCCTATATCCTTAAAATAGAAACACCAATGGAAATCACTAATCAATCACAAGCACAAAACCATACCCAAAGTTATATAAGATCATCTGGTCCCAATATCCTAACTTGGGCGATGTGTACCTCATCGCGTAGGATAGAGGTAAATAAGACCTAGGTAGAACCTATCTCTATCAGTAGGATGTGACAACCCGCATTCCGAAATAAGGTGTGGCCAGCCCGATACCTCGACATAACAGAATGATGGATGGATATCATCCTCAGCATCTTAACAATAAAATAGGTATATGGGAAAAGCACTCCATAAATCAGAAAGCAAGTTGTCAAAAATTTTAGTTCAATAAAGATTTAAGAAATAAATTAAACAACCCAAATCTGATGAAAGTGAAATTTCAAGGGAACATATAGATAAATACCAAAACAACATACAATAAAACAACCGAATAATTTGTCGGTCCACAGTTACATTCAAAGTGTTTCCACAATTCAATACTTTACATACTACATTCATTAAAATGTATAAAAGATGGGCCACTAGCCCAGATGAAAGACACGATCATAACTAGATTCCAAAAATAAAGGCGTCTAACAAACATCCTGTAATAATCCGCAAGGTCATACAACTCGTCAAAAGCATAAGAGTGGGAAAATCATAATGGGCACCCTTGTGGAGGAGCACCTGAGTGGGTACAACAACATGTACAACATGGAAAATGAACGGGTCAGGGCCCGATTTATATATGATTCCCAGAAGAGTAAGAAACATGATAGATATGGACAATGAATCATAAATAACGTGAAATGAGACTCTAACAACCTAATCATAAAATGTGATGATTCAATTATATAGGTTTCTAACAGTTATTAGATTAAGCAAGAGAAATAAAATTAAATTTAATCTCATTTCTTCTCATATCTTATCATTTTCCATTCCTTAATAGGAATATAGTTACCATCTCATATCTTATGGCAATTTACATACCTCAAGTCCCACTTGAGTTAGAAAGGTTATGTTCTTATACATATAACGTCTCCGAGTTTCCCCACTGGGCGCGCCCCTAAATGACTATCATCTTCCAGGGCCTATCTATACAAGACAACCTGGGCACCTAACGCAGGTCGGGAAGTGGCCATATGCCTGCGAGTGAGTCAGAACCACACCCGGAATTACCTCACTAGCGCAGAAAAACATATACAGACCCCGCATATGGCCGAGGACTATAGTCAACCTGCATTCAATAGTCAGGGGACATCACCTCATGCGCGAGCTTCCCTTATGATAGCATTTAGAGAGGTGTGTTTAAGTAATTTAACAATTACCAATTTAAATTTCATTTTCATTATCGTTAATCATATGTGTTTCATTTTATTTGAAACCATCATCTTTGAATATTTCTTATTCAATTTCATCATATATTTAAGTCCCAAAGTATTCTCCAAAAAAACTCCCAAAATCTTATGGACTCCAAGGTTTTATATACCTCAAAAGGCCTCTAAAATCTCCACATATGGGCTTAGAACTCTAACTTCAACTAATTTACCAAAAGATAAGTGATACCTAAGCATCACTTTAAGCACCCCTGAATTAACCCCAAGTGATCCCATTCAACTAAAGGGTAATGACCAAACTCAACTAAAACTCTAAAATCCAAGTTTTACTTCTTACAAGAAGGGTCCTAGCTCATAATCCTAAAGAAAGGGGTAAAATTTAAAAAGAAAATAAAGGAAAAATAGGCTTTCTGAATCGATTCGGACTAGCCGAATCGATTTGGGTTCTTAAAGGCGAATCTATTCGGAATAGCCTAATCGATTCGGTCAGGAAAAGTGGGTTTCTGCATAATTGTCGAATCGATTCGAACGAGCCAAACCGATTCCGACAACCCAGGCTTGGAAACTGTCTCTCAGCCAATCGATTCGGCCAGACCGATTCGATTCGGTTCTGCAGAAATTCCAAGTTTTATTTATGGAGTCTTTGACTCCAAATTCTACCCAACTTCAACCAACTCAAATTTCTATCCTTTAATGCTACCAACTGATTATAAATACATCATCCAACCATAATTTACCTCAAAACCATATCAATTAAACTTTCAAAGATCTAAAGCCCATAAATCAAATAAAAACCCTAACTTCCATAAACCATACATAACCATAACTATCAATGCTAATCACTCTACTTAAATCATAAAATAGCAAGTAGATAACTTGCCTCAAGTTTGCAAGTTCAGATTTTGATGAAGTTGTATGCAAGAACAATCACCAAAGCCTCAATCTCTCACTTTCTCCCAAGGTTTCTTCTTCTCTTTCTTTCTCTAGGTTTAACAATTTAATTAGGGGAATAGTGACTTAGTTCAAGACATAAATCGTGGCTTAGGTCCAAATTTCCAGCTTAAGTGATTAATACGCGGTAAAATAATACGCGACTAGTCAACCAAACTACAACCAGTAAAAAGTGCCCAAAACCTCAAAATACAATATGGCACACAATTTGACTATCTCGAACCTCCTGGAACTAACTACACCCTTCAAATTATCATTTGGAGATTTTATAATTCATTTTATGTTCCGGTTTCATTTTAAGCCAAATGTCATTTTTAAATCATATGGCATTACAAAACATCACATAGCAAAATTCACCTCTACATACGGTAAATATGCAACATCATAGTAGATATTAACTTTTCTTTCTTAAATTAATACCTACTCCACATATCAACATCTTTATATCTAATCACTATATCTAGCAAATTAAATATAAAATAGAACCTCAAAAGCGAGGGTTATTACATACTCTCCCCCTTATGAGGTAATTTTGTCCCCAAAATTCAGGCGTACCTTGTATAAAGAGATGCGGATACTTTTCCCTCATGTCATTTTTCGCGTTCCCACATTAATTCCTTGGCGTTATGGTGAATCCATTGAACCCGCACCAAGGGCAACACACGAGACCTCAATCTACGCTCCCCATGCTCTAAAATAGCAACCGGTTGTTCTTCATATGAAACATCGGGTTGCAAATCAATATCCTCGAAAGGGATGTGCCAAAACGCACCTTCACATCTCCTATACTTCTTTAGGGAGGAAACATGGAATACATCATGAATTTTTTGCAATGGTTCCGGTAAAGCAAGTTGGTATGCCACTGGACCCACCTTTGCAATAACTGGAAAAGGTCCAACAAAATGCGGTGCAAGCTTCCCCTTCTTACCGAAACGCTTTATGCCTTTCATGGGTGACACTCGAACCAAGACTTGGTCCCCAATCTCCAATTCCATGTGTCGTCAACCCGCATCAGCATAGCTCTTTTGACGGTCTTGGGCTATCCGAATGCGATTTCGAAATAATTCAATTTTTGAGGAAGTATCTTGGATCATTTCAGGTCCAAGAAATTTATTATCACCCACTTCCAACAAACAAGTCGGTGATCTACACGGTCTTCCATACAAAGCTTCATAAGGTGCCATTCTAATTGTGAATTGGTAAGAGTTGTTATAAGCAAACTCAACCAATGGGAGATATTGTTCCCAACCACCTTTGAAGTCAAGCATACACATGCGAAGCATATCCTCCAACATTTGGTTTACCCTTTCAGTTTAGCCATCTGTTTGAGGATGGTACGAAGTGCTTAACCTCAATTCGATCCCCATCGATTCTTGGAAACTCCTCCAAAAGTGGGAAATGAAAATTTTATCACGGTCGAAAAATATATTCAAAGGCACCCCATGGAGTCTCACCACCTCCTCGATGAATAAGCGGGCATACCGAGCAGTGTCATAATCTATCCATACGGGTAGGAAGTGTGCCGACTTTGTCAAGCGATCGACAACCACCCAAATTGAATCACATCCACTTTGTGATCTTGGCAAGCCCGTGATAAAATCCATCGATATGCTCTCCTATTTCCACACCGGGATCTCTAACGGTTGCAACAAACATGTCAGTTTCTGATGATCAATTTTGACCAGTTGACAAGTAGTGCATTGGGACACAAATTTCGAAATATCCCTTTTCATAACTGGCCACCAATACTGACGGCGCATGTCCTGATACATTTTGTCCCCTCCAGGATGAACCGTGAACTTAGACCCGTGAGCTTCGGCCATCACTGCCCGTCTCAAATCTCCTTCCTCCGGAACAATGAGTATTCCATGGAAGCGTAATCCACCCTCAGAACCAATCGAGTAGGACTCCGCTCCCTCGGACAGCAATCGGCGAATATGGTCTTGACACCCCTGATCCCTTCCTTGAGCTTCTACTACCCATCACCGACATGAATGCTCTCACCACCGCATCTTCCTGACTGAGTTCCTTCCATTTAGCTTTCCAAATCTCAGCTAATACTCCATCAGGCTTCCTACTCAAGGCATCCGCTACAACGTTTGCCTTACCCGGATGATAACGAATATCAAATTGGTAATCTTTCACGAACTCTAACCATCGGCACTGTCGCATATTCAAGTCCTTCTGTGAAAATAAATATTACAGAGATTTGTGGTCAGTGAAAAGACTAAACTTCTCTCCCAAGAGATGATGCCTCCATATCTTCAGGGCAAAGACAATTGCGGCTAGTTCTAAGTCATGCACCGGATAGTTTCTTTCATGGGGCTTCAATTTACGGGAAGCATAAGAGATAGCCCGTCTCTCTTGCTGAAGTACACCTCCTAATCCTTGAAGAGATGCATCGGTGAAGACTAGATATTCCAATCCTGGTTTTGGCAATGCAAGGACTGGAGCCGAAGTCAATCTTTCCTTAAGCTCATCAAATGAAGCTTGGCAAGAATCAGCCCAAATAAATCTCACCCCTTTCCGGGTCAAATTTGTCAAAGGGATAGCTATTTTAGAGAAACCCTTGATGAACCGACGGTAATAACCCGCCAAACCCAGAAAACTGCGAACCTCGGTTGGTGACGTGGGCTGACCCCACTCCCTCACTGCAGCTACCTTCCCTGGATCCACCGACACACCCTGGACATCACCACATGACCCAAAAACTGTACCTCCTGTAGCCAAAAGCCACACTTCTCGAACTTGGCATACAGTTGATGGTCCCGTAATCTCTGTAGGACCAACCTTAAATGCATAGCATGATCAGATTCCGTTCGAGAATAGACTAAAATGTCATCGATGAACATAATAACAAATTGGTCCAGGAAATCCCGAAACACCCTATTAATGAGATCCATAAATACAGCGGGGGCATTGGTTAGTCCAAAGGGCATAACCAAAAATTCATAGGACCCGTACCTCGTTAGAAAAGTAGTCTTGGATACATCCTCCTCCCGTATCCTCAATTGGTGATACCCCGTCCTCAAATCAATTTTGGAGAAGTACGTCGCTCCTCGAAGTTGATCAAACAAATCATCGATACGAGGTAAATGGTATTTATTCCGGATGGTGACCTTATTCAATTCTCTATAGTCCACACATAACTGGAGAGAACCATCTCTTTTCTTAACAAACAACACTGGAGCACCCCACGGCGATGTGCTACGCCGAATAAATCCCTGCTCCAACAACTTTTGAATTTGATCTCTTAGCTCCCTCATTTTAATAGGAGCCATTCGGTATGGAGCCCTCTCAATAGGCCTCGTTCCCGGCGCTAAATCGATCACAAACTCAATCTCACGGCTAGGAGGTAAACCCGGTATTTCTCGAAAAACGTCCTCAAAGTCTTTCACAACCGGAATAGAATCCAAGGGAACAACTACATCCCTAGAAGTCTCCTCGGTAATGCAATACAAATAAGTACTAGTACTCCCCTCTAAACGAGGTAAAACTACCAGGACCATTTCTTGTCCCGGAACGGTGAAGACTATACTATTCCCATAGCAATTTACTATAGCATGATACTTCATAAGCCAATCCATACCCAAAATCACATCATACCCGACCATATCCAGGACGAGTAAATCGGCCTCAAAACATAAATTACCGATAGAGATTTCTATATTTTTACAGACAAAGAAGATGAGTGAACCATCACCCATAGAGGACTCCACACTAGTAAAAGTTCTTTCAGCAGATTTAATCAACTCGGTGGTCTGAGCAAAGCTCCTAAAAATGAATGAATGCGTTGCACCAGTATCAAATAAAACACGACCCATATGCCCCAGAATTAGGAACTTACCCTCAATGGATGGTGGTGCAGGCGGAGCTGGAGGAAGCATAGCATCCTGAATATGGTAGACCCTACCATACTGTAACTGACCCTGTTGGGGAGGAGCAACTGGGATAGGCACCTGTGGAGGGAACTGAACGTACGGCTGCTGTGGAGCTTGAGGAAAGTGTCCCCCAATCAACTGAGGACATTCCTTCTTATAGTGACCCGCTTCCCCGCATTGAAAACACCGACCTATCATATTCTCTGCATTTCGACCACGATTGTTTCTAAACTGATTCACACCTTGGCCCTGCTGGCCTCTACCTCCCTGACCACCATGGCCTGCTTGTTGTTGTGGGGCACCCTGACCATGCCTATTATTATGGTTCCCCGAATTAAACCCACCAGAACGCTGCCTCTTCAACAAGTCCTCCTGTTGGGGATCCCTTTATTTTCATTTACTGCCCGAAGGTTGGGACGAGGGAAAGACTCCTCCTCCAATCCCACTACCTCTCGGCCTTCCTGCTTGCCCCACTACGGAGGTCTTCTTGCCACTTTGCAAAAATAGTCTATGCTCTTGGCATTATAATAGATATGCATTCATCACATCCCCAAGAGTCTGTAAAGACGGATTACCCAGCAAGTGTTGCCGAATTCTCCAGTTTAACCCTCTCATAAACTTCAAAACTTTCTTTTCTTCGGGAGTCACTTCATCCGGTACAAAACTTGCCAACCGGGTGAATTCCTCCTCATATTCCGCTACTGACCTCTCCCCTTGTACAAGGTCTTGCAACCTCCTTAGCATCTCCCCTTGAATTTTGGGAGGAAAGTACTTATGATCAAACAAAACCCAGAATTCAGATATCGACATTGTGTCCCTCTGTTCTGGCGTAATCACAGAATCCCACCAGTGTAATGCGGCCCCAACCAATTAAAAAGTAGCAAGTACTTACTTCCTGTCCTCACCACACTCCACCATACGTAGATGGCATTGTATATCTTTCTTCCATTGATTCGCCTTTATAACATCCGAGATCCCATCAAATTCCGGGGGCTGACCCTTTAGAAAATATTCCCTAGCTCTCTCCCATGGAGAAGGTCCGATAGGAACTTGGGCATCTGGAGCTCTCTATTGAGCCTGTGGCGCTAGTTGGGCCACTGCTGTCATGGCCGCATTAACGGCTTGAGCCACTATATTCGCCACATCCGCGGCATTGAATGTTCCTTGTGGCGGCGGAGGAGGACCAACATCCTCATCTAAGACCCTATTGCGTCTTTTCGGTCGTCCTCTTTTAGGCGGCATCTGAGATAGAGAAACAATAGAGTTAGAATTCTACTTAAAACAATCTATTTTTGCAGAAGATCGTAAGCATAAGAAACAAAACAGTCCTAACACTAGGCTCTATGTGAAAGAACGCTACGGTAGAACGTGATAAGTCCACAAAGATCCCAAAGACTCTAGAACCTGATGCTCTGATACCATCTGTGACAACCCGCATTTCGAAATAAAGGGTGGCCAGCCCGATACCTCGACATAACACAATCATGGATGGATATCATCCTCAGCATCTTAACAATAAAATACGTATACGAGAAAACCACTCCATAAATCAGAAAGTAGGTTGTCAAAAATTTTAGTTTAATAAAGATTTAAGAAATAAATTAAACAACCCAAATCTGATGAAAGTGAAATTTCAAGGGAACATATGGATAAATACCAAAACAACATACAATAAAAGAACCGAATAATCTGTCGGTCCACAGTTACATTCAAAGTGTTTCCACAATTCAATATTTTACATACTACATTCATTAACATGTATAAAAGATGGGCCACTGGCCCGGATGAAAGACACGATCATAACTAGATTCCAAAAAATGAAGGCGTCTAACAAACATCCTGTAATAATCCGCAAGGTCATACATCTCGTCAAAAGCATAAGAGTGGGAAAATCATAACGGGCGCCCTTGCGAAGGAGCACCTGAGCGGGTACAACAACATGCACAACATGGAAAATGAACGGGTCAGGGCCCAATTTATATATGATTTCCAAAAGAGTAAGAAACATGATATATATGGACAATGAGTAAAAAATAATGCGAAATGAGAATCTAATAACCTAATCATAAAATGTGATGATTCAATTATATAGGTTTCTACCAGTTATTAGATTAAGCAAGAGAAATAAAATTCAATTTAATCTCATTTCTTCTCATATCTTATCATTTTCCATTCCTTAATAGGAATATAGTTACCATCTCATATCTTATGGAAATTTACATACCTCAAGTCCCACTTGAGTTAGAAAGGTTATGTTCTTATACATATAACGTCTTCGAGTTTCCCCACTGGGCGCACTCCTAAATGACTATCATCTTCCAGGGCCTATTTATACAAGACAACATGGGCACCTAACGCAGGTCGGGAAGTGGCCATATGCCTACGAGTGAGTCATAACCACACCCGGAATTACCTCACTAGTGAAGAAAAACATATACAACCCCCGCATATGGCCGAGGACTATAGTCAACCTGCATTCAATAGTCAGGGGACGTCACCTCATGCGCGAGCTTCCCATATGATAGCATTTAGAGAGGTGTGTTTAACTAATTTAACAATTACCAATTTAAATTTCATTTTCATTACCGTTAATCACATGTGTTTCATTTTATTTGAAACCATCATCTTTGAATATTTCTTATTCAATTTCATCATATATTTAAGTCCCGAAGTATTCTCCAAAAAAACTCCCAAAATCTTATGGACTCCAAGGTTTTATATACCTCAAAAAGGCCTCTAAAATCTCCACATATGGGCTTAGAACTCTAACTTCAACTAATTTACCAAAAGAGAAGTGATACCTAAGCATAACTTTAAGTACCCCTAAATTAACCCCAAGTGATCCCATTCAACTTTACGGTAACGACCAAACTCAACTAAAACTCTAAAATGCTAGTTTTACTTCTTACAAGAAGGGTCCTAGGTCATAATCCTAAAGAAAGGGGTAAAATTTAAAAAGAAAATAAAGGAAAAATAGGCTTTCCGAATCGATTCGGACTAGCCGAATCGATTTGGGTTCTTAAAGGCGAATCGATTCGGAATAGCCGAATCGATTCGGCCAGGAAAAGTGAGTTTTTGCATAATTACAGAATCTATTCGAACGAGCCGAACCGATTCGGACAACCCAGGCGTGGAAACTGTCTCTCAGCGAATCGATTCAGCCAGGCCGATTCGATTCGGTTCTACAGAAATTCCAAGTTTTATTTATGGAGTCTTTGACTCCAAATTCTACCCAACTTCAACCAACTCAAATTTCTATCCTTTAATGCTACCAACTGATCATAAATACATCATCCAACCATACTTTAACTCAAAACCATATCAATTAAACTTTCAAAGATCTAAAGCCCATAAATCAAATAAAAACCCTAACTTCCATAAACCATACATAACCATAACTATCAATGCTAATCACTCTACTTAAATCATAAAATAGCAAGTAGATAACTTGCCTCAAGTTTGCAAGTTCAGATTTTGATGAAGTTGTATGCAAGAACAATCACCAAAGCCTCAATCTCTCACTTTCTCCCAAGGTTTCTTCTTCTCTTTCTTTCTCTAGGTTTAACAATTTAATTAGGGGAATAGTGACTTAGTTCAAGACATAAATCGTGGCTTAGGTCCAAATTTCCAGCTTAAGTGATTAATACGCGGTAAAATAATACGCGACTAGTCAACCAAACTACAACCAGTAAAAAGTGCCCAAAACCTCAAAATACAATATGGCACACAATTTGACTATCTCGAACCTCCCGGAACTAACTACACCCTCCAAATTATCATTTGGAGATTTTATAATTCATTTTATGTTCCGGTTTCATTTTAAGTCAAATGTCATTTTTAAATCATATGGCATTACAAAACATCACATAGCAAAATTCACCTCTACATACGGTAAATATGCAACATCATAGTAGATATTAACTTTTCTTTCTTAAATTAATACCTACTCCACATATCAACATCTTTATATCTAATCACTATATCTAGCAAATTAAATATAAAATAGCACCTCAAAAGCGAGGGTTGTTACATAGGAATACCACATGAAATCAACATTAAGTGCACCCCATCAAATCCCTACTAGTAGGTTACAAAAAGTGTATACACACCCCAGGTATGAATAAACAACTACCCTAATTGATGGGTTACAATTACATTCTCATTTATCTTCTAATTTTCACATTGGTTTCTCTTTACATGGAATTATAAAGTTAACTTGAACCACAAGGTTACTAAACTAGGTATCTAACCTCAAACCTATTGTTTATACACATATAATAAACTATTTAATATTCCCCAAGAGGAAACTACTTCATAAATCAAGCTACAAGCCAACCAAGACTAAAAGTACCTAAGATAACCAAAACAGGAGAAATTCTGTTAAAAGAATATATTCTCAAAAGGTAAAATCGATTCTCCCCTCAGGAAAAATTGATTATATCCCTAAAGAATCGATTCTCCCTTGTACCTTATAATTTCATCCCATCTTCATCCCAATTTTTCCCATGGCGGCTTTAAGCCAACTCAAACCAACATAAAGACTCTAAAACATAATAATAGACCATCCACCAATAAAGCATTCAACATATTGACATTTGAAACAAATTTATACAATATTTAAAGGGATTCTAACAAGTATCAAATTTGAATTCCATGATTAAGCCAATTTAACCTACCTTCATCGTCTTCATGTCAAAGGTCTCAATTATCCTACGAGTTCTAATAAATTGTCATACTAACCTTAGGGATTTTACTAATTACAACTTATGTGATTCATATATAATGATTTTGAAGTCATATTACAAGGAATCATCATTTAATATATTGACTCATATACCAAGTTTCATGAGTTCATTAATACATAAACTAGGGTTCTTAATTGATTAATCCTAAAAAAATGTATTTGATCATTAAAACAAACCAAATTATATGATCATATTAATATATTCAAATATATTATTACTATCATAACACAAACCGAATTATATATATACATAAAGTTAATTTTCCTTAGGATAATTGTGAAAATTTTGTCCTCCGATCTCCAAGCTAAGGTTCATTCCCCTTTTTCATTAGAATCTAGGATTCTCTCAATATGTGTTATGTGAATTATGTTATGTTAATTAGGTTAAAATATTAATCAAACCCAAAATTAGGTGTCACACCCTTATTTTCCATGACCAACTAATTTGGTCGGACGCAAAAAATAAGGAGTGCTAAAGAATTTATATCATTCTCAAAATCAACACAAACATAAAATGAGAGTAACAAAAACAATCCATAATGTAAAACTCAATAAATCATGACAATAAGAAAAATGAATAATGATAAAAATAAAACTCCAACAGTTTTGAAAAGTATGTTTTCATGTTGTATTTTGTAGTATCATTTGATTATCATTTATTTAAAAGATGAATATGCCATTTTATCTCCAAACAGAGGTGTTGGATTAAAAGCATAGCTTTAAAATATAAATGTTATAAAGTGCATAGTCAGTCCACTAGACAGAGGCTGGGTTAAGTTATTTGAATATATATGGATAGTTTATAATAAGATAAATATTTGGGGTGTAGACCCGACTTTCTTTACCCTTGTTGCGGAAGACAATTTTTTCTTGGGATAGCGTCCCCTATGAGGGGGCCCATTCAGTTGGTCAGAGCTCCGTTTGGAAGAGACGTCTCTCATGGGGTGTGTGTAAAGGCCATCTATGTATTTTGGAGAAAGAGACTTTTCAAAAGTACGAACTTCACTCAAGATTTTTTTTTATTGAGCTTGAGATTGTAAGACGCTCGAGATTGAAGAAAGTTAGAAAATACAATAAATATTCAGTTTTGAGATGATTTTGAATGTTGTTAGGGTCCCCTTTTTATAACGTCTGACTCGGGGCCTTTGGCCGTTTTGTCAAAGGGGGTCTTTAACTTTTCTATTAAATTAGAAGACACATGTAGGGTGGATACAGGGGTCGGGGACTGTGTATGGCCGGGGTGAAATAATAAACATTTGGTTATAATTAATGTTGGATCTTCAACTGTTTGGTTAAAGGGATTTAACTAAACGATTAAATGGGTTTAACTAAATGATCAAAGATGTTGTATCCTTTAACTGAATGGTTAAAGAAGTTGACCTCAATTCCCATTTCATCAATTTTTTTATTTTTTTTCCATAACTTTTGACTTATAACTTTAATTTATGCGTGGTTCTCACCGTTGGAAATATAATAAGCTCTACCTATTTATGTTTATAATTTTATCCAATCATGAAATTCGGAAGGTCCAAAATATCCCTAAAGTTTTATGTCATGTTAATTACTTGAGTCTAGGGACCCTAGGGTTTTGATTCAATCTCTAATTGGTGCTTTCTTTCATAATTGGAAAGATATTTCAAATATGTACACTTTTTTGGTTATCACTTTCCCAAATTATGATTTTTTTTAGGTCCAAAATTTCCATAAAGTGATATTTAGTGGAAATCTTCTTAATCAGGACTACACTTGGCTTCCTCCTTGTAAGTGAGGCACAAATAAGCATAAGGGAGATATGATAAAAGGTGTTTGTATATATAGGGTACATTGTAAAGTTGTTTATGTTGGTCCAAGCTTTGGTAAAGGACTTTTCATATTTACAGCAGTTCCCTTACAATCACGAGAAGTTTATGGCTTTTGTATCACAGAAGTTAGTGTTTTGAGAAAATTGCCTTGTATTATTTTAGGAGGTTAGTGGGTCATGAAGATGATGTGCCATTAAGGATAGGGGTTTCTACAATATAAAAATAATAACAAATGTGGGGAAAAATATTTATCGATTTTTTTTAGTGCCCTAATGTTGCAAGAAATATCTTACAGTATTAAAACAATAATAATCTTCCGACTCATTTAAGATAAACATGTAATCCCGCTGACACTCTCATGCAATTCGTACCTAACCCCTCATCATAAGTGAAATACTACCCGAATGTACCAACCCAAGGCATAATCAATACTAAGACGTCTTCATCACTAGAATATAAAGTACTATCACATAACAAAATACTAGCATGGAATGCAACTAACTACTCATGTATATAATAAACCCCAATACCCATTTATATATTCATTAAGATAGTCACTATCTCATAATGCTATATTTTCTCTTGTCTAAATATCTTGTCATTAAACATGACCATCCTTGATCTACTACATATATATACAATATGATTTCGAAATAACCCCCATTTATGTCACATGCATAATAAGATATACACATTCTAATGATGCAGCACATAAAAGTGACATAAGATTTTTAATCAAAATGGCCATCACCGTTCCAGTAACATATACATGTAGATAAGTCTTATAATAACCACACAAATGCATATACCATCGAGGGTCCATCTCGTGCTTCTATCGGTAAATATGTAGGAGTCTCTAACCTAAAGGATTTTGAAAACATACACACATAAATCTGAATGGGTGATCACTACGAAATCACACCACTGGGTAGTCTCACCCTAAAACTTACCAACGCTTCATCTCATTATGTTTTAATTTAATTATCATCTTAAACTATAAATTAGGTGCATAATAATTATCCAAAAATTAATTATGTGATTGAAATTCAAATCCACCTTTGCATCCACAAACCACCACTGGTAGTATAAGTCATTCAAACAAACAGTGCATCTCATTTGAACAAAAATTCACAACTTGTTTCACCTCGTTTGAATGAAATTACCCATCTCATTCAAACGAGAAAACAATCTTAATCTGACGAGATCGATGAATTTTGTCTCCTTCATCCTAAAAATGCCAAAAAGAAATAAAACCTCCATTAATGAATATTAAGCTTCCAATCAGCAGCTCGAACTACTCTATATTCAAACTTATCGTGGGTTTATGATTTTAAACGATTTCCACAACGTTTTAAGACAAAAAAAAACAATTAAAGGGTTAATTCTTTAAATTTCCAATTTAAACGGTAGTTCATTCTTTACATAATATGAGGTCATTCCACATATAATTTCAGATCCAATCAATAAATTAAGATATAGACGAAATTATAGACGAAATTAAGAATCCTTACCTTTAAGTCAGATTACAATCCCAACAATGGTTTAAATCAAGAGGTCGATTAAATCCCATATAAATATGATTAAGATAGAGGATTAAATATCTAAACATTCCTCTAAATCCCAAATAAGTACGTGACAATGAAAGAATAAATAAGTTATAGATTACAAAGTGATAAAGCAAGATATTCCTTGCCTGAACAATATGAATGAGTGATTTCTCATCCTGATCCCTAGTCCTTCCCCTCTAAAGCTCTAACTAAATTCTCTCAAATCTCTAGGGAATATATGGTTTGTGTTTAGTGTGCAAAGTGTTCAACTAATGAGGATTAACACCCTTTAAAATTGCTTAAATCTGCAGTTCACTAGTAGGCCTAATTTCGAGCCTCCAAATGAGCCCAAAATACTACCCAAAAAAGCCTAAACATAGCTCAAAGGTATACCTACCCGATAGGCCCAATCCGAAGCACTAAAATACATATTCGGGACTCCGTGACACTCCAGAGTCCATTCCAAATTATAATACCTCACAATATACAATAATAGCTCATGGCATAAATAAAATACATAATTAATTATTATACGCGTAACACATAATCCAAATATCATATCATTAATGTCATCGATTAATTATTTATAACACGATACAAAATCACATCTCATGCAAATTTAATTACCTTTTAAATTATACATTTTATTATTACCAAATCAAACAAGTAATACTTCATCTCATTTATTAATGTATTCTTCAATTAATATATAATAGATAAAAGCCACGAAAGTATGCGTATTAGATTAGGCTTAAGCCCCAAAATATCCTCAACCCCAAAGGCCCCAAAAAAGCCCCAAATGTCCTAAAACTGTGCCCGACCCATATACGAACACAATGGACCAAAATTTCACAATTATTAACTCATATTGGAATTTCTAAGCATCCCAAGAATGAACATGAAATTGAACATGTTTTACAAGACAATTATCTTGTTAAACTAATTAATTAACCGACATGTGTAGCTTAAATTTAAATCTTAATTATTAAATAATTAGATTGTGACTCGATAATATAAAAACCTATTTCACGATTAGTGGTGATGATGTTGAGGGAATAATTCAGATAAGAAAAACATAAACACCTAGCCCACAGTCATTTCATAACCTTCTGTAAAACTAAGTCATTTAAATATTTATCTTAATTATTAATGTGAGTTTGTCAATTTCTATAGTAATATCAGTTCAATCAACACCCAACCCAATTACTTAATACAATTTATGTAACATATCAATGTACTTAAAGACATAACGAACGTCTAACATCTCAAACACAAAATGACTTACCTAATGTCATATAAAATATCAACTCATGAAGCGAAAAAATAATCAATTTAATTGTAAGACCCATATCCAACATTTCGACGTAGACCACTATTTCGTCGTATGTTCTTAAAGAATAAGTAATCCTACCGTAAAATTTAAGCAATATAAGGAATAATTTTGGATTATTACCGACATAAACCTTATAAAAATGCAATTTCAAAGTTTCCTTAAGTTTCCATAATAATAAAACACCCCTTAAAGTTTTCAATGGAATTTTTAGCTATCTAAATAACTTATATGTTTTAATATTTCCCTAAAAACACCTTCAATATACTTTAGAATTATAAGTCAGCCCCTCCCAATACTTTCCTAACTTTTGAAATTTACACAAAAGCCCCAAAAGTTCGAAAAATAAATAAGAACCACCTCAAACTCAAGCAAAACCTCATTAGGACCTAAACTAAACATTCCATAATCTTCCTCATCGACAAAGTTGATAACAATGGCAACTAACCTCCATGAAAACTAATGAGAAGCCAAAGAAAACCTATACCCTTTTACACCCTAAACGTCCATCTCACTTATCTCTCATTAGACCAACCTATTTCCACCCCAATTTTGACCATTAAACTCACCTTAACTTCCCCTATATAAAGCCTTTATATGAACAAAGAAAAAAAAAAAACATTTGCTAAAACCCAAAGCTTAAAATTTGAAATTTTTGGGCATTCTATCATTTTATGCTTAGATATTAATTCTTTCACTTTAGTAATGTTTCTGCTGTAGAATAGGATTCAATTAAGCTTTTACATCTAATCTTTTACATAGGAATCATGAGTTAACGGGAAAAATCAGAAAATAGCCATGGATGATTTAGCTCTAATGGTGGACTCTGAGCTCCTAACTTTAAACCAGTTTTAAAATGGGAATCATTGTCCTTAGGATCTCAACCATATAGTTTGATCTCATTGTAGTATCCATAAATGTTCATAATCCAAGCTTTACAACTTTGGTAGTTAAAACATCAAAATCAAAATTCTTCATGTACAGGATGAATTAAACCTTCAAACGAAAACCATTTTGTTCATAATTCGCACAAAAATAAAACCCCAATAATGCCATGCTTTGAATTTCATTAAAAATCCACGAATACCAAACTAAAGTTTTCAAAAATTAATAGTTCTTGGAATAAGTCTTCACAATCCACCCAAACTCTTAAAAGTTATATATATATATATATATATATATATATATATATATATAGAATCCTAGTGAAAAATTAAAAAGAACTAAAATGGTGTTCTATAAAGGATTTAATCAAAGGTCAAAATTTTCAAACCCTAAAGTCAAAATTCGAGAGGTTGAAGATGCATATTGTACACGTGCGTGAGTGAAGTCATATACAACACATGATAGATTTGACTTGCGCGTGAGAGCGCATGACGAATCAGAAAATTTAGAAAAAAAATCCAAAATTTTTGTTTTATTTTTCTAGTCAAAATGGCACATTAGAACAACCTATATGGATATCCAGAACTCAAACTAGACATAGACCCTAAGTTATGACTTAAACTCTAATTTTAATTTTACACATAAACCCCTGAAGTTTTTCAACTTATTTATTTTTATCCCAAAATTTTCTAGAACTTTTTGACATTACTAGGAATAAAAAAAATGTTTCTTATCACCTATCTTAGAAAGTTAAGGAATTTGAGTAATGATACTTTAACTTTATTTTCAATTTAGACCTCTATAATTATAATCTATGCAATTTTATAGGTTTATCACACTTTCAAATTAAGTTACATACTTTATACTTACACCAAATACATTTTTTCTTTAACAGAATTTCAAAGATTACCACCTTGCTCATTAACAACTCTTTAGAACATTCAAAAACCATAAGCACAAGTAGGTGATTACTTACTCAGTATTAAATTCACGTTATGATTTTCAATTACACCAATTGTTGATATCACTTTGTGATAGACCCAGTATATCATATTTTCATTGTGGAACTCATTATAGTAGTTCAAACTATTTACATATAATTGATTCACAATTTGAAATGACTACACAATCATACATATTCATATGATGAAAATTTTAGCCGGTTCTACTATAGCTTACATTATGAACAGGGAATAATCTTTCGATACACCCACGACTGTTTTATTTTGCCTGTAGGACTCAGATGTTGAGGGCCTAGTTATTGCTACCATATGGAATGTCAAATTGACATAGCACGGTTACTTTTATCTCTAATTTCTGGACTGATTATCTCCAAGTATTTTGGATTGATGTTGTCGTCTATATTTTCTATTGCCGTAAAGCCTCCAAACGGATAATTATGGGTTATTTGTTTAAAAATTATTCAAACCATTACCAATTCTAGACAGATATTTCTATATTATTCTTGAAACAAACGGGTTATCATATCACAGGATTGAATCTCTTTCATATTGAATTTCCTTATACTAATTCATTCAGAAATTATGTTTTGAATTGTATAGAATGAAAATTATCTACTTGGCAAGTTTGCTTGCATTTTCTAAATTTCGGATGGACCCGGGCAATAGAGAAGGCAACATCATTTCGAACCCACACTATTCTAATGCATCGCATCGTATTACTCTAAGAATTATATACGCCAAGAAAACCAGTCGCAGCAATGAAGACCCCCTCATAGTTTCTTATGTTCCTACATATAAATGGATGTAATTAGTATATTACCAAGGCAAATGTAATACTTTTTCACTTTCTTTTAGTTTATTTTCTTTTATGGAATATGTAATAAAAGTTCGTGCCACTAAGGAATGTAATAAATAATGTACCTCCATTCTTTACTTTATATTAAGAAACATTGCCACTATTTAAAACTATGTTATACTTTTGCTACTTAAATTTATTTTCCAGTTACACATATATACCCAAACCAATCCTAATTGTTTCGGGACGTGACATTAATAATTATATAAATTCCATAAGAATATGGGATATTACTATTTGTACACAAAGGATTGGATGTATGAGCACCCTAGTCGTGGATACTATGTTAGGTGCATGTACACATAGGATTGGGTATATGGATTGGGTATATGGGTGTCCAGGAGTGGCATACTATGGAAGGAATATGCGAACCTTATTCTTTCTCGTGATGATACATATGTTGTCTAGGCATACATGAGCCTATGTTGTTTGTGTGGATTACATTATGACATTTTTGCCTTATCGAGTTTCGAGGATGGAATTCCTATATTAGGGGGGGAGACTAAAATAACTCGTATTTTTCAACTAAATTTATTTAATTAATTGAGGTAAGTAATTAAAGTAATTTATGATGTTGGATTTTAAATTAATATATAAACGAATTAATTTAAATCAATTTGGTGATTTTTAACTAATTAAATGAATAATTTGGGATTTTATTTAAATATTGGTGGTTTGAGGTTTTTTAAAAAAACTAAGGGCATTTGGTTCTTTTTTTATATTTTTCTTTGACTCCAAGGCATCCAATTTAAAAATCAATTCCCTGTACAAATTTGGTCAGTTTAAGAGTATTGAAAAATGGCGAACCCCAAACACCATTCAATAAAATTTCAACCTTAATTTGAGAGGTTTAACACGATATTTTGAAAAACGCCAAATTAGCAAAGTTTCTTACTTTTAAAGAGTAACGACCTAAGAATTTCATATTTTCAGAATTCTTTCATAAAAGGAAAGAATATATCTATTTTTCTCCTTTCATATTATTTGATTTAAATGTTCCATAAACATTAAATATGCCTGTCTTAGGATATTGGTTTTAATAATTAAAATCCTAAATGTTTAGAATATTTATCTTAGTTATTATTAGGTATGGAATCGAATTACATGTTAATAAGTATATGGATCTCGAAAATATGTTATGATTTATAAAATCATGTAAATGAGGAATATGGTTTAGAACATTAAAATATGTTGCTGGAAATTGTTAACTCACATGTTTAAACTTGTTTACAATTACAATTAATTAATTCTGACACTAATAGGGATTTGGTATCGTAAAACTTATTAGGATATATTGTAGAACTTGTATACCGCATGATTAAATTTGTTTAATGCATCTGAAATAGGATTTACATAAATGTGGAATAAAAGAATATGATGTTGGACTAAAGAATGTAAATGTTGTAGAAATTACATTTGTTAAAATATTGATATCATTGGGATGTTGGGGTTATGTACTTTAGTTTGTAATTTCCCTTGTATTATTTATAGTTGATACTTTATAGGTATGGGAATAAAAGAGTAGTAACATTTTATATTTGATGTTTTCTAGGTATGGGACTAGAGACTTGTCATTGTTATGGTTGGGTATTTTTAGACATGGGACTAGGTGATGCGTATTACTTTTATTTTCATCCTAGGAATGACACTAGGGGATGGTTATGGTTTTGGGTATTTTAGTAGGTGAGGGACTAGAAGGTACATATGGTTTGAGTGATCTCTACACATGAGAATGGGGATGGATTTATTGGTGATACCTGAGTGATTTGTGGGCTTGTGGACATTAATGTGAAATTAATATAATTAAATGAGAATGTCTGTAGCCAACACCCTTTATTTTGTAATCCTACCAATGAAACAACTCTATAGGGTGGTCGTCTGTAGCCAACACCCCTTATTTTGTAATCCATTTTTGTTTTAAAGACAATCTTCTATAATGAATGTACAGAATGAATATTTAATTGAATGAAGTGTTTCCTCTTATCTGTGCTTTCCTTATCTTTCTCATCTTGTATGTTGGAATTCTCCTTTGTCTTGAGTCATGAGATTATATCCAAATTATTAATTAAACAAAAGGTCACCAAATCAATGATGTTGAATTTCCTCATCCAAAGTCGAGAGCTCAATTAACCACAATAAACCATATTTTAATGATTTTTTAATTTGAATCCACCAAATTAATGGTGTTTGATCACAAGTCCCCTCTCGTCATTTGGAGAGTGTAAGGATGATCATCTTTTAGTCCTACACTATCATCTCGGCCGAGAGAGTTTGACTATAGCTCCACCAAATTAATGATGTTTAAATAAACCATAATTAAATGATTTTTTGAATTTGAATCCATCAAATTAATGGTGTTTGATCATAAGTACCCTCTCATCGTTTTGAGAGTGTAAGGATGAGCATCGTCTCGTCCAACATTGACGTCTTAACTGAGAGAGTTTGACTCTAGATCCACTAAACTAATGATGTTTAAATGAAACATAATTACATGATTTTTTGAATTTGAATCCACCTAATTAATGGTGTTTGATCACAATTCCCCTCTCTTCATTTTGAGAGTGTAAGGATGAGCATTGTCTCGTCCTATAATGTCATCTCTATCGAGAGAGTTTGACTCTAACTCAACCAAATTAGTGATGTTTAAATGAAACATAATTAAATGATTTTTTGAATTTTAATCCAACAAATTAATTTTGTTTGATCACAAGTCCCGTCTCATTGTTTTGAGAGTGTAAGGATGAGCATCGTCTCGTCCTACTCTATTGTCTAGACTGAGAGAGTTTGACTCTATCTCCACCAAATTAATGATGTTTAAATGAACCATAATTAAATGATTTTTTGAATTTGAATCCACTAAATTAATGGTGTTTGATCACAAGTACCCTATCATTGTTTTGAGAGTGTAAGGATGAGCATTGTCCTGTCCTACAGTGTTGTCTCGACCGAGAAAGTTTAACTCTAGACCCACAAAATTAATTATGTTTAAATGAACCATAATTGAATGATTTTTTAAATTTTTCTTTGTGTTTTTCACCAACTTAGTGATGTTATCACATTGTTCCCCTTCTCAGTGTTATTGAAAATCCATGGACGAGGTGAGTGCCATCTGGATTCTCATATCACCAAGAGTGAGTTAATGATATTTCATCATTTAAATGATATTTTGTAGATTAGGACTAGTTTAAACATACAACTTGATAAATCATACAACAAAAATATGAGGGAACACTTGAAATTTTTTTCATTACTTTTTCAATACATGTCTCACACAATGATAAAACAAAGCTTTTACAATGTCCTATTGATATTACTTCTTTAAATGATCATCATTCCAAGGGTTGGAGAATGGTTATCCCTACAAATTTTCAAGCCGGGACAGTCCAGGAACAACTTCCTCTGTAACTTTGTAGGGGTCATGCCTGTTTGCATGGACTTTATTCGGCTTTTTTAATCTTTCTTCAAAACCAGGTCTCCAACGTCTAGTGTCTTGGCCTCCATCCTTTTGTTGTACAATCTAGAAGTTCTTTGTTTATAGGGAGCCTTCCGAATTTCTGCATCCTCTCTTCATTCTTTAATGTGGTCTAGGTCTAAACTTTGTTCCTCAACATTTTCTTCTGGGATGTATGTCTGAACTCTATGACTTGGCAGGCCAATCTCTGTAGGTATCACTGCCTCTGAGTCATAGGCAATAATGAATGGGTTTTCCCCCATTGGCATTCTCTCCATCCTCATGTATGCCCGTAAGACAACGTGTACCTCTTCCATCCAAGTACCTTTGATGTCTTCCAGTTTCTTTTTTATCGCTTCTAAAATGGTTTTATTTTTCACTTCAGTTTGGCCATTTTCTTGAGGTCGGTCTGGAGCCAAGAAAAACTTCTTGATGATGACCTTCTTGCAGTAAGCCTCCAATGACTTATTCTTGAGTTGTTTACCATTATTCGATCAGGGTGTGAGGTAGACCATACCTACAAATAATGTTCCTCCAAATGAATTTGAAGGTCTTCGTCTCGGTGATGGTTATCATGGCCTATGCCTCTACCCATTTAGAAAAATAGTAGATCACCATAATAAGATACATGTAATTATCTTTTGCCCTGTGCAAGGGTCCTACCAAATAAATTCCCCAAATAGAAAATAGCTAAGGGGAGGTAATAGACGATAAAGATTGGTGAGGTTTATGAGGGATGCTACCATATCTCTGGAATTTGTCTCATTTCTTCACATAACTGGTTGCATCCTTGGCCAAGATCGACCACCAATACCCCTGGGGGACTACTATAGACACCCCATTCTGTTACCCCTAACTCCCCTTAGGTCCCTAGTACCTCCCTTCATCACTACAAACCCAGGTCATACCCCGAGTATTGATGTAGAAGCCATCGGGCACTCCCAGGCTCCGTTTGACCAAAAAGTCAAACTTTTCAGCTCAACCAAGGTTGAATGAATCTTCAAAGGTCACTAAAATACCTTTCCAATGGTCTATCTCGTGCGCGATTCTGAATTACCATGCGGACGAACGATCCATTTGCGTCCGAAACTTGATCTAGAGGCCACCGGGCGGTCCCGGGCTCAGTTTGACCTAAGTCAACTCTTCACCTCAACTGAGACTGGATGAATCTTCAAAGCGCACTGAAACCCCTTTGAAATGGTCCGCTCTATGCGCAATTCGGACTTACCATGCGGACCAACGATCCGTTTGCGTCCGAATAATTCCCCGTCTAATGGACTGACAAACGCTTCCGAGCCATATTTGACCCAAAGTTAACTCCCGAAACCGAGAACAATCCAAAGGATTTTCAAAGGTCTCTGAATTAACTTTCCAACAGTCTACCCCATGCATGATTATGACCAACGGTTTGCCCTCGGCAGCCAATTTTTCGAAAAGGCCTGAAACACACTGCCAAATGGCAGGTTGCAGACCCTACCTATCGGAAGGTGCCGATAGGCATGACTAGGTCTATGCCGATCGGAAGTGACCTGGTCCAATAAAAGGAGGCCTTCACCTCATTTGCAAAGGGAGCCCTGATATGATAAAAATCACTCTCAGCGAATCCCACAAACCTCTCTCGAAGACAGCGCGATTTAAACATCCAAATCCCTTTCTAACTTCCACTTTTCATCATCCTTTTCATCAAACTTGGTGAATTAGCCACTCTCCACCATCATCTAAGTGCAAGGGCTGCTCTCCAACATTCAAGATCAAGCTCAAGATCTTCAATAAGGTCCAACTTTCTCTTCAAATTATCTTAAATTCGCAATAACTTGTTTTATTACTTAGCACTTTTTATTATCTCATCTCACATATCCTAATATACTTTTTATTTAGTATTATTGTACATCTCTTATTTTCATATAAATAAAACCCAAAAAATAAGAAAAAGAGGGTTTGCTCATAAATTCCAAATAGGGATTCTCATATATTTCTCATACTTTTCTCACAACTAAAACACTTTGTTACACAAACACACACTCACAAATAAGAGATCCCCATTTAGATTTATGGGATAAACCCCACCCCTCATTTTGTATGCGAACTGTGTGGACTTTGATGCCTTTATAGGCTATGTAGGCGTCTCAGGGTAAAACCTAAGACTCGAGTTCTATTCTCACTTTCTCTCTCATTTTCTATCTTCTCTAAATTCAATTTTTTTATATTTTATATACTTGTTCTTAGTGACGTATTACTCCATATGCGTTATCGTTCCATTATAACGATCAACTTAAGGGTAATCGCGTAAATCTTAGTTTTTAATATTATTTTTATACCTTCCTACGGATGACTCGCTTTATCTCTTCCAGGATACAACTCGAGGATTCCTATCTCCGCTTATATATACACACGCACACATATCACGGGGAAATAAAAAAGGAAAATAGCAAACATCCATGAGAGATCGAAAGGGTGGAATGGGTGCCTAACACCTTCCCATTTCGTAACTTAGACTCTTAACCCTTCTCGAATCATATTGGTTTCGTATGCACCAGTATGTCTTTAGATGCCGTCCTTCGGGATGGCTTCCCCTTTTTCTTTTATCTGTTTTGAGTAAAATAGAATGGGGACTCTAAATCTCTCTATATTTTTACACCTCATCTTAAACGATGTCGGCCGAAGCGCTCCCGAGAGGGACGCACGAGACCCGAGGATCCTCCCTTCACGCTCTCACCCGCGATGAGGATCGGGGATGGCCATAGTGGTGACTCTGCAGGGGACTTGTATGTTCGGAGGGCTTGACTCTATTTACGTGGATGTTATATTTGTTTACATTTCTCCATATCTGCATGTTCCCCCTTTTCATGTGTATCCCATACTTATGCTTCTGTTCACACACTTGTAGAAAATTCTCCATGTACATTTCACACCACATGCACCTAGGATCACATATATGCACATGTTGCACGCATCACCCATCCATAATTGGTGTACCTTTGGGACTTGTACTTTGCTCCCTACTTGGCATAATCAAGAAAAGCATTCTCATCATAAGATACTAATAAGAGAATCATGCATTATTCACACGACATCACCAGAGAGCATTGTTATTGACCAAATTTTACCCAGTAACTGGAGGGTCACTTCGTGATGGGCGTTGGTCCGACAGGGTACAGTTAGCCTAAGTGATATGACTCTCACCTTCCATTGGCCAAGTACCTTCGATGTATATTGAGCAGTTCCCCCACATCGTACAGCTTGAACGAAGTCATGACAGGAGGTATATCGCAGGGAATTCATTCACGTACGCCAAGTATATCGAATTCGTTCTCACACGTACCGTCCCCACGAGGTATATAGTGAGTTAATTCACATACACTCAGGTATATCAAATGGCTTGTCCACACGTACCGATTGCCCACAAGAGCAAGACATATATCGTGGAAGTTACGCCAAAGGGGGGAACCCATTCCGATTCACCCAACCAACTGCATACCCACATATAGGTGTCAAACTAGGAGACACACTCTATATTGTCGGCTTCAACCCGAAACTCTGCCGAATTAAATACCCCACTTTTTCAGGCTGGGGTCCCGTCTGAAATTGCATTTAGGAGAATTAAATACAAGTGAGAACATAATAATCGTAATAATCATGATGAGTTCCGTATCCAAAAACATTTATCCCTTCTTTATCAAAAATCCAAAAATAGTTTATTCCCTTTTTCTCAAAAAAATAAATCCCATTCTACGCCTTCTCAGGTCGATCGTAAGCCCTTGGCCTGGCTCCCTATTGGCTTCAGTCTTCAGTTGAATCACTTCGGAGTTTCGTCCATTCCTCTACTACTTCTTCTGAGTCCGAAATCCTTCCACTTTCTATGGAGAATACAGATCACGTACCAGTCATACAATCAGATCTGACGGCAGTCCTACCTCAGCTCATGTCCAAGATTGACAACCTCCAAACTGAGGTCCGAGAGATGCAACGAAACTAGGTTCCTATTCCTCAAGAGCCTAAGGCCCTATTCCCTCGTGATATGGGTACGCCTGAGCCTGGCATGCCCATCTTCCGATGCCAAACATTGCCCAGCTTGTGGCTAACTTGCCTATGGTCGCTGATCCAACAGAGGAGGAGTTGAATAAATTCAAAGAGGATTTCAAGATGCTCACCAAGATGTTCGACCAAATCAGAATCTTTGGGAATTACATAGACTACACCCACATGTTTTCTTATCCTAAAGCGAGGTTACTCGAGAAGTTCAAGATGCCAAATATCGAGAAGTTCGGAGGGAGTGGACCCCCGATTGTTCATCTTCGCAGTTATCATCGTTCCATGACTCTACTAGGGGTTCTGAAGAAGTGATGGCCCAATTGTTTCAGCAAACTTTGAAGGATAGTGCCCTCGGATGTTTTTGTCTCTCGAGGAATCAAGAATCCGTAGTCGGGAGGATGTAGCCCGAGAATTCATGTCGTAGTATAAATATAACCCGTCATGATTTAGAGCTGCTCAAACAGAACCCTAGGGAATCAGTCAGTAACTTCATAACCCGGTGGAGGGGGCAAGCAGCTACCATGACCAATCGACCATCTGAGGAGGAACAGGTCAACATAGTGAAGAAGAACTTCTTGACCCATGTCCAAGCAATGATGGGAGGATAATACTCTACCCACTTCCGAGCTCTCATAGAAACGAGGGTAGAAATCGAGGAAAGCCTTGTTAAAACATAGGTTGAACCGAAGAAGGTGTCCAGAAAGTTCATCCCTAGAAAGAATGATAAGCCTGCCAGTGCTACAATCTCAACCATCAACAACGTCTCTCAACCGACCACATCATGGGCACCAAAAAGCCGCCATGCCCCCATCCGAAGGGAATACGCTGAGCTGCATGCTCCCCTCTCTAAAGTTTACCAAGCCTTGTTAAGACGAAACCTCATCAAACCCTTGGATCCCCGTCCATTGCCAAATCCACTCCCAAGAAGCGTTAAGGTCGACGCTCATTACGCCTTTCACCAAACTGCTAGCCATACCACTGACTAATGCTTTCACCTCCGTAACATAATCCAAGATCTCATTGACCGGGGTACCATCTCCCCTCCAGCCAATCCTAAGCCAAACACTACACACAATCCACTCCCAAATCATACCAATGCCATCTTCTTTGAAGAAAACCAAGATTTGAATCCCTCAACTCAAATCACACCCATATACTCTCCTAAACCTCTTCAAATTTTCCCATATTTCCTCCTACACCCTACTAGCCTCGCTGATCAGGCACTGTCACTCCTTACCAGAGCATGCATCGTTGTTCGTGCCCATTCTAAAAATGGAAATGTGAAATTATCAGAGGTGTTAAATTAACTCCTAGAGTTCGGGATGAAATTGCTCTCACAGATGGTCATCGATTTCCAAAGGTTCAGTACACTATTCTTGGAAGCACGAAAATAGGCCTGAGATTCAGACAAGTGGGTGGTACTAACCGATGAAGTCAGCCTAGATGATGTTGTCCAGATTATGGAAGAATTATGTGGGAAAACCAACAGCATTTGTAGTATCACCGGGTTACTTGACATTTTAAAGCTACAAGGGCACTTGGTCCCTTTAACCATACATATCCCCACAGAATGGGAAGACCTATGTGAAGAGCCCTTGAAGTTGTGTAATGCATTGACTTTACATGGGAAGACAAAATTGTTGCCACCGGATGGGGGGAAGAATTCAAAGATTCGAGTGAAGAACAAGCTTCAGGAAGAACTGGCTCGGTAATCGACATATGTGGGATGATATCATTTGAAGAACTCCTCGGAGAAATAAACAGGGTGACAGAACAACCTAAGATTGATAAGGAAACGGGATTCATGTTCTTCCATTCTTCAGTAAATCACATGACCAGACCAGGGAGACATTACCAGGTTCCAAGCTCACTACCAGCAAATGACAAGGGGAAGGGCATTGAAAAACTTCATATGCCAGAGATGACCATCAAGGAGAGAAAGATCCTCGATCAACTGAAGAAAACTCAAGCTAACATCACTCTATGGGGGCTTTTTATGTCTTCCTAGCTGCACATAAATGCTTTAATCAAGCTGCTCACTGGACCCACAGTTCCTCCTTTTACCACACCAGAAGAGGCGGTAAATATGGTCGGATTCTTGACCTCTACTCGAATGCTATCATTTTCTGAAGAAGAAATCCCCATAATTGGGACAAATCACAATCATGCACTCAACATCTCCATCGAATTTATGGGGAAGCCCGAGCCACTCTCTCTTGTCGATAACGAATCCGCCTTGAATGTCAACCCACTGAGAACCTTTAAGAGTTTAGGCCTGAAATAAAGCGACCTCGCTCCAACCTCCGCCGATGTACGTGCCTATGATAATACTCTCCGTGAGGTGATGGGATCCATAAAACTTGTAATAGGGGTTAGCCTTATAAACCCTATCATTAAATTCCAAGTCATAGATATCCCAGCTTGTTTCAACCTGTTGCTCGGACGACCCTGGCTCCACAGTATCAAGGGTGTGTCTTCCTCACTCCATCAGAAATTGAAGTTTTTCGCCGACGGGGGAGTCATCACCATTTTGGACGACGAAGAAAATGTCGAGGGTGAAAGCACTAGAAGTCCAATCCTTGAGATACAGCATGGGTCAAATGATATGCTCCTATCAGGATTTTGAGTTGAGCCACTCCCACTCCCGACAGGGGACAGTTTCAAAGAAAGGGTTTGTCCAGAATATGACCCTCATGGCAATGTCAATGTGATTCAGATGTTCAGAAACATGCACTTCATGCCCGAACTTGGGCTAGGTCAAAGTCAGTAAGGGATACTTGAGCCCATCGAACTGAAGAAATTTTTCCCTCCTTGTGTCTTGGTGTATCAACTATCAGAACAAGAGCTCAGAATGATCCACCAGTCTCGACCAAAGAGAAGGTTAGACTGCATCCCAACTATCCCAAGAGACTCCTTGAATGGACGATTCATCAAAGAAGTCAAAGACTTCCCCTTTTGCGGTTTTCCAGAACCATGGTATGACCACACAGACAAGAAGATGAAGCCTGGAGTGGAGATCTTTTTCCAAGATAGCTACCCATGGGCCGAAAGTTTCCAACATCGAGTACAACTGCTCATCAAAGATATCGAAGAGATTGAGGAAAGTGATTCTGAAGAATCCTTCAACTTACAAAAACTGGGGCTGGCACTCTGTGTGGTTCATTCAGGCACTACATCAATGGATCCATCCCATCTGATTAAAGTTGTTGATACACCCCTCGTCAGCTGGCATGCTGCGCCAATTCTACCTCTTGAAATCTCCCCTAACCCCGATGTTTACCCTATTTCTTCTGCTATTGTCTATCCTTGTTCAAATGTAATCGAGACCTCTTTTGATAAGGTTCTCAATGTTGTTTTTCCTATCAATGAAATAAACGAAGATTGTGAGTATCTTGTTGTGCCTTACATTAATTGTTTGGATTCTAATCGAACTTTTGATGATGATGATTTTGCAAATGAACAATTCTTAACTGATCTAAATAAGGTTAATAATAAACAACATAACCGTGTTCAAGTTAATGAAGAAGAGACTGTTATTATTAATCTCGGTTCTAGTAGCCGACTGTGCGAATTAGGATAGGAGCTACCCTTGACAAGCATGAGCGCGAACAACTCGAAGAATTGCTAAAGGAATTCGTGGATGTCTTCGCATGGTCCTATGATGATATGCCCGACATTGATCCTGAAATAGCTTATCACGAGATCCCCACTCTCCCAGATTACAAGCCGGTCAAACAAAAATTGAGAAAGTTCCTCACCGAATGGTCGCTCAAGGTCAAAGAAGAGGTGGTCAAACAGTTCAACGTGGGCTTCATTCGTGTGATCGAATATCCCACATGGCTAGCCAACATAGTACCTGTGCCGAAATCAGGAGGGAAGGTTCGAATGTGTGTGGACTACCGAGATTTAAACAAAGCTTATCCAAAGGATGATTATCCTCTACCCAATATCGACATGATCGTGGACAACACAGCCAGTCATTCTCTCAAGTCATTCACCGACGGGTTTATCGGATGCAACCAAATCAAGATGCACCCAGACCACTAAGAAAAAAACACATTCATCACCCCATGGGGAACCTTTTGCTACACCGTTATGCCATTTGGTCTCAAGAATGCTGGGGCTACCTACCAAAGGGCTGCCACAACCATCCTGCATGATTTGATTCACAAAAAAGTCGAGATTTGCGTGGATGATATGATTATCAAGTCCAAAACTAGAGAAGGTCATGTTCCCGCTCTCCGAAAGTTCTTCGAACGACTGCGACGGTATCAGATGAGACTTAATCCACAAAAATGATCCTTCGACATTACAAAGGGAAAACTCTTGGGATTCATGGTCAGTGAGAAGGGGATAGAAGAAGATCCCACAAAGCTGAAGGCCATACTTGAGATGACATCGCCCCGAACAGAGAAAGAAGTCCGAGGTTTTCTTGGGAAATTACAATATATGAGTCGGTTCATCATCCAGCTAACCTCCATCTGCGAACTGATCTTCAAGCTCCTCCGAAAGGATTCAACCAAGGTTTGGAATGAGGCCTTCCAAGAGGTTTTTGACCGAATCAAATAATATCTGACCCAACCTCCGGTGCTCACACCACCACAGCCTGGTCTCCCTTTGCTCCTATACCTAACCATAATTGACACTGCAGTTGGGGTTTTGCTAGACCAATACCTTGAAGACTCCCTCAAAGAAAGAGCCATCTATTATGCCAGTCGCAAATTGGTCAAGTATGAGGTCAACTACACTGCTTTGGAAAAGGCATGTGTCACACTTGTGTGGGTCACCCAAAAGTTGCGACACTACATGCTCGCCTTCCCCATCAAACTTGTATCCCGAATAGATCTTATCAAATACCTACTTAAGAAACCTGCCTTATCTAGTCGAATAGCCCGATGGTTGATGATCCTAATCGAGTTCGATATCATGTACATCACGTAGAAAGCCATTAAAGGAAGAGCCATCTCCAACTACCTCGCTGATTATCCCGTAGAAGAAGCAGATGTCTGGATCTCCGAATTCCCAGATGAAAATATCCTCTGCACCACTCAAGACCACCTTCAATGGAAAATGTTCTTTGACGGCACTGCCAACAAAAAAGGATATGGTGTTGGGATACTTTTGATCGCCCCTGATGACTCCCACACTCCCATCACCATCAAATTGGATTTCCCTTGCACCAATAACATGTTGGAATATGAGGCATGCACAATAGGCCTCAAAGTTTCTCTTAAGAAAGGTATTCAATACCTTGAAGTCCACGGGGATTCTGCCCTCATCATCGGTCAAGTGCTCAGAAAGTGGAAAGTCAAGGACGAAAAATTCCAGCCCTTCCATGCCCACTTAGAAAAGTTAGCCTCCCGATTCTGAGATATCACCTTCCATTACCTACCTCGAGCAAAGAATAACCTAGCTGATTCTCTCGCTACCTTGGGCTCCATGGTCAACATGCCCAAAGGAATAACAATGAGCCCCTCCCTAGTTCAAAAGAAAGACAAACCAACCCACTGCTATCATATTGAGCTCGTCTCTACCGAATACCCTGAACTAGATGATTTTTGGTACTATGATATCTGGTGCCTCCTCAAACATGGTAGGTATCTTGAGGGTTCCAACAAAAAAGACCGAACAACCCTCCGAAGACTGGCTGCCCAGTACATCATCTGTCATAAAGCTCTACTCAAGAGGAACTTCAATGGAACTCATCTACACTGTATCACAGGGGCTGAAATTGAGAAAATAATGCAGAAGATCCATGGCGGGGAATGCGGGCCCCATATGAACAGTCACATGCTTGCCAAGAAGATCATCCGACAGGGCTACAACTGGACCACCATGGCCCAAGATTGCACTGCCTATGTTCGGAGGTGCCTTAAATGCCAACACTTCTCCAATCTTCAACACCTGCCTCCGGGAACCTCAATCCGAACCTCTACTGGGGCTATCACTTACTCTGTGGTGTACGGCATGGAAACGGTCCTACCTGTGGAGTTGGAAGTACCTTCGCTATGCGTCATGCTCGAAAGCAAAGTTAATGAAGAAGACTGGTGCCAAATCCGTCGCGACGAGATGACCCTCCTAGATGAAAGGAGATTGAAAGTTCTTTACCATATACAAAGGTACCATAGCCGAATAGCGCGATCATTCAACAAGAGAGTCAAATACCGCGGTGTCCGGGAAGGGGATTTAGCCGTCAAGGAGATAATAGAACCCATCTGGTACCCCAGAGGGAAATTCAAGCCCAATTGGAGCGGCCCCTACATTGTGAAGAAAATCTTATCTTACGGTGCCGCCATGCTCACTGACCTAGATGGGGAGGAGATGGCTCGCCCAGTCAACCTGGACCGTCTCAAGAAATTCTACCCCTAGTTCAAAATCTCGGCACGCTACGACTCTTCTCATCTCCCTTCTATTCTTCAAAAAAAGAAAAAAAGAAGAAAAACTCTCTTCATTTCCCTCTACCCAGAACTGCGTGGGCCTGATCCCCTGCAAAAAAACCTTTTTCAAGAAAAACAAAGAGTTTTCAAAATCCCCAGAGGTACGTAGGCAGCTCATACATCTTACAGGAGCATGACCCTTTCTTTTTCACAAAATACTATTCTTTTATTATCTCCAAGAATGGCAGTTCATTCTAACAAAAACTTGAACAAAAGGGTTATGTATGCCTTAGCGATCGGTATAGATAATTCAAAATTACAAAATTCGGCATGGCTAGATGATCAAAAACTTGCTTATTTCATTAATAAGAAATTACAGCAGATATTACATAAGAAAAGGAATGGATAACTCCTTTCCCCCTACTACCATAAAAATCCAAATAAAATCCCCACATCTATTCCCTATTACACAAATAAACTCTCCAAGAGTCCTACCCACAGCTACTAGAGGAGTCTGCACCCTCATCATCTTCATCTTGGGGCCCCCAAATTTCCCCTGCCTGAATAGAGTGCTGTAAACACTCCATGGACCGATAAGCCCGAACCAGCTTTGAAAAAAACCACAACACCCCCTTCCATGGTGTTAAATAAAACAAACCACCTTTGTCCAGTCTCCACTACCAACACCTTGCTGACTACTCTCCTCCATAACCACTTCATATAATCCCCAGGGACATGCCAAACTATCCCGACAGACTGAGAGGGACGGGACAACGTACGTCGATTCTCCCACAGAGATCCAAGCAACAGATACTGGCGCTCGATCAAAACGTCTACCGGAAAGAAATTTAGTGTCCGAGGTGGCATGACCTGTGCCCAGCCAAATTGGCATAGTAGCCGCCAAGGGAAATAAAAAGAGGTCTGTCTGAGACCAACTAGCCGCACATATGAGTACTCTCATAGCTTCAGAACAGGCTGCAACTGTCCCCACCAAGGCACTGACCAATACAGATTCTGAGCCCCATTCTCCATAAACCAGTTCTCCCAGCTCTCAATATCTAAGCCAACGCTGAAGAAGTAACGCGAAAAGAAATTAGGTATAGCCGATAAGGGATACTCTGTAGGGGCCACCAAGCGGAGTCTTTCAGACAACGACATGAATAACATCACGGGGCTACCCCTCAAGAAGTTAGAACGACCTTCTCTTCAGGCATCCAGGCCATTCAGGGTCTCCGCCAGTATCACCGTCGCTGGATTGCGACCGTATGACATCCACGAAGTAATGGCTACAAGTTACGGGTCCACCAGCAGCAATTTTGAAACCAGGCCCAGAGCAACGGCTCCAGCATAGCCAGCATCACCTACTTCCTGCAAACACACGGACTGTAGCACCACCGGGAGGGCGATCATTCCTCCAACAACCAGTGATCTAGCCGCCGAAGGCGAAATATAAAGAAGCCCGACCAATAAATCCCTGGGATAATGGAAAAATTCGGGTAAAGTCGCAGCATCACTGGGATTTACACCCAGTATGGCAGAAAATTCCTTGTAGGTAGGACAAACTTCATCCAACCCAAAGCGGAATAGATGGTCCTTGGGGTACCAGAATTGTACAACCGCTATCAGCATGTTCCACTCAATAGGCCGATTGCTCCACAAGGAGACTCGACGCATGTTGAAAGCATCATAGTCGACATTATAAGAGCACATTTCTTCCAAGGCTTTAAGCTAGTTAGCAAACTCAATGCTACCATGGAGAGCCATCTTGCAAGGCTAAGAGATAGTGGGAAAGTAAGTAAGATTGTGAAGGTGTGATGAAAACACTCCACCTTTACCCCTTTTTATACTTGAGAACCCTCACAAGAGATATAATCCCTGCAGAAATCGAAGGGAATCCTACCACACAAAACACAAAAGGCTGAAGAGGGTACCATTCAAAGCTTTGAATTGATGGGACTGGACTGAACTGTCGATAGGCAGGACAGGGTGCTTGTCGATCAATAACCCCCCATTTATAGAATTTTCCCTTTTTTCCTCTTTTGACAAATCAGAAAACTCAATAAAAATAAATTGATATTCTCAACAGAATTTCAAAATCCCCTTTCCTCCTTATATAATTTCTCCTTTTAATTTAAAACTTTCCTTCAAAAATGATAAAAATACTCCTTTTTACTGTCTCATCAGCAAAGTAAAAAGCGCATGTGCATGCATTCATTCATTAATAAACGATAATAAAAAACTCCATTGCATTTCATCTATTTGTTTTCTGTGTTACATAAATTTTGCAGGAAGGAAAAGCAAAAACAACGGGACTCATCCCGAACCCACGTTCTCTCCCTCTCTCTCACCCATCTTTCTCTCTAAGAGCTTCCACCCCTGCGATGTGCTCTCTTCCCCCTATGGCAAGACGATGCACCACCACTTCCCAAGTCAGAGTCCTATATAGATGAAGCAGAGGGAACCAAGCAAGAAGGAACAGGAACCGCATCCCGAATATGGGCAGTCGCCGAAGATATCCTGTCTCTGATGTCTCTTAGCTAAGTGGTCGACACTCAAACTTGCTGCAAGTAAAAGGCAAAATCAATATCAATGCAGAGATGACCAAAACAAAAAAGAAAGAAAGAGAAGAACAGAAAGGCATACCGCAAGTTGGAGGACCTCCTCTGTCAAACCTAACTCCTCCGGATCCATCGTATGAGGATGATGCAGCATAGGCACCATCCCTCCATCAGCCCACCGGATGTTTTATGAAGGAGTGTACAACCACACAAAAGGAACCTCTGAGGTCACCACCGCCACAAATGTCGTCGGACCGCCGCTACTGTGGTAAGATCCCACCGCCCGACTCGAACTCCCAGGAGGGAAAGGCATGGAATCATATATGCTGGGTACCATCAACCAGCTCGTCACAAAGTCGATATAGTCAACGGTGCATCCGTATCAGTGTTCAATAAGTAGGATTCACCGATCATCACCGTGATCCTCGCATCCTCCGACATCAGTCGCTCCCGCCTCATAGACATAGGAGGATGCGCACGTGGCACCACCACCTCCTCCTCAGCAATCTGGCAAACTACCCTCTCCTCGAGATACCAGGAATGGCCTAACTCATGCGCCAGCAAACGCCTCATCTGTGCATTCACCCCGGTCGTCCCCGTATCCTGAATGGTTATCCCCCAGGGATAAAAGGTCACCTGAAAATCTCCAAACAGGCATAAATCAATACAAGATCAGAAAGCGCAAAAACCAAGACTGAAATGGAAAGATTATTACCCTACCACTGGTCAGGTCATTCAAGACCTGACGCAACGCCTCTAGAGAGAGATCCTTTCGACTGTTGATTGGCCTTGCGCCATCGATACAATCGGTAGGAGTCCCTAACAGTGTCGTCCTTCAGAGCGATTAGTAGGGTATTGCACCCAATCACCTCATGAAACCACGTCTGTCAAAGATAAGAATTCATAAACAAAAAGAGACGCATAAGGAAAATGAGAATCCATGAAAGGAAAATGCTAATGCATGAAAAGAAATGCGCAAAATAAAGAATACCTCAAGAAGGTACGTGGCTCCAGTAAAAGTCTATCGGCAGCAGTGGCTGAATGCATGCAGAGAAGAGTAAAGGTTCGCCAAAGTCAGACTCCCCTAATCATAGAAAGGGGTGTTCGAAAACATCCTCAGGTACGATAAGAACCACAAATGGACGACGTCGCCGCTCGACGCCACCATGAAACTCCCAAAACCAGTAAAATAAATAACTAGGCCATCTGCCTCACTTGCAGCCCATCCTCCACATCAATCACCCTGCCCAACAGAACATCCTTCAGCAGAGACAGCCAGATAGAATCCCCAGAAACTATCCTCCCTACATCACCAAGTGCCCCGCACACTACCTCCAGTCTCACCCGCAAAGAGCGATCCACCTCTATTTGCTCTCCATCACAATCCAGCCCCAACAGCTGTTGCACGTCTATGAGAGTCACATTCCTCTTCTCGAAGCCGAAATGGAAGGTGTGAGTAGTATCCCACCATCTCTCCCCCAAAGCGCACAGGACCGCTGTCGAACGAGGCGTCTCATCCATCACAGATTCCAACCTCCCAAAACCCACTGATGATACCACCCAACGCACCACAGGTGGGAGATGCTCCCAAACATCCCTGAGCCCCATCGTCCCACGGGCGCGTATGTTCTTCAAAGAAATATAGGACTGGAAAAAAGGAAAAAAAATCTCATCAGAAGTCAAAGAAAGAAAGAAAAATCACCAAAAAGAAAGGAATGCCAAAGGTCAGGACACTTACATAACCGACATGATTCACTTTCGAAGAGTGATGACATGACGGCTCCCGCAACAAGGTCTGTTCATCCTCAATAGGCTCAAATGCATCAAAGGAGCTCTCACTCCCCAAAGTAAGAGGCGCCCTGGCCCTCCACTCCACATTCGCCCAGTCATCAACGGTTAACCACTCCCTCTAGACTGTAGTGCTCATAAAAGTGGCCATATCTTGAAGATCGGAATGCTAGAACGATTTACAGAGGAATCACAGAAAGAGAGAAAGCAAAGAAGCTATAAAAAATAAAGGGATTCGCCCCTTTATATAGGATGTCAAACGCCATGCCGATCGGCACTGACCCCAACCATACCGATCGGCACTGACTCTTTACCTTCACGAGGCACTCCAAAAGTTTGTGCTAATATCAAATGGCACCCCTCATACCTTGACGATCAGCACCCCCTTAAATTTAGTACAAAAATTCCCAAAAAGTACCCGAAAGCCCCAAAAAATCCCCAGAAAAATCCTAAAAATCCCAAGAGGATTTAGAGCATTTTCACCAGGAAAATTTCGCATTCCCTCAAGCGGAACCCCTCGTTCCTAGCGAAATCCTCAAAAACCAAGTGAATCTCCTCCCAAAAAAACTCTGAAGGATCTCTATGGATTGCCTTATCACTTCCCAATGGAGTTTTTTATAGCACCAAAATTGGTTGTTCCCCCATGCGAGGTCTCCTAAAGAAACAAAAGCTTCCCTAGCTATCAGCTCCCCAGCTCAGACCAAAATCATAAAGCACTTTCTCCAGCAGAATCAAAATCCAATCTTTATCCACTCTTAGGTCAGAATAGACCTCGATCTTGGATCGTCACCTGAGTTAGGTCAGAATTGACCTCGGTCCTCGATCGTCATCACTCTTAGTTCAGAATTGACCTCGGTCTTGGATTGTCACCTGAGTTATGTTAGAATTGACCTCAGTCCTCGGTTGTCACCACTCTTAGGTCAGAATTGGCCTTGATCTTAGATCGTCACCTGAGTGTTCAGAATTGATCTCGGTCCTTAGTCGTCGCCACTCTTAGGCCAGAATTGACATTGGTCTTGGATAGTCACCCGAGTTAGGTCAGAATTGACCTCGGTCCTCGGTCGTCACCACTCTTAGGTCATAATTGACCTCGATCTTGGATCATCACCTGAGTTAGGTCAGAATTAACCTCGGTCCTCGGTTGTCACCACTCTTAGGTCAGAATTAACCTCGGTTTTGGATTGTCACATGAGTTAGGTCAGAATTGACCTCGGTCCGCGGTTGATACCACTCTTAGGTCAGAATTGACCTCGATCTTGGATCGTCACCGGAGTTAGGTCAGAATTGACCTCGGTCCTCGGTCGTCGCCACTCTTAGGTCAGAATTGATCTCGGTCTTGGATCGTCACCTGAGTTAGGTCAGAATTGACCTCGATCCTCGATCATAACCACTCTTAAGTTAGAATTTACCTCGGTCTTGGATCATCACCTGAGTTAGGTCAGAATTGACCTTTGTCCTTGGTCGTCACCACTCTTAGGTCAGAATTGACGTCGATCTTGGATCGTCACCTGAGTTAGGTCAGAATTGATCTCGGTCCTCGGTCGTCACCACTCTTAGGTCAAAATTGACCTCGGTCTTGGATCGTCACCCGAGTGAGGTCAGAATTGACCTCGGTCCTCGATCATCACCACTCTTGGGTCAAAATTGACCTCGGTCTTGAATCGTCACCTGAGTTAGGTCAGAATTGACCTCGGTCCTCAGTCGTCACCACTCTTAGGTTAGAATTAACCTCAGTCTTGGATCATCACCTGAGTTAGGTCAGAATTGACCTCGGTCCTCGGTCGTCACCACTCATAGGTCAGAATTGACCTCAGTATTGGATCGTCACCTAAGTTAGGTCAGAATTGACCTCGGTCCTCAATCGTCACCACTCTTAGGTTAGAATTGACCCTGGTCCTTGGTTGTCACTACTCTTAGGTCAGAATTGACCTCGATCCTCGGTCGTCACCACTCTTAGGTCAGAATTAACCTCGGTTATTAGATCTTCACCCTAAGCCCGCAACATTGTCTTTGACTCGCAGAATCGGTCACCCTCATCACTTAGGCCCACAGATTTGTCTTTGACCCACAAAATTCATCATCCCCGGCACACCCTTGAGGTCCTCAAAGTCGTCCTCAACCCTCTGAATCGGTCATACTCCATCCAAAGCATCATGTGGTGTCTATTCGACGATTATCATTTATTACAAACTCACCCGTTGAGGGACTCTGTAGACACCCCATTTTGTTACCCCCTAACTCTCCTTAGGTCCCTAGTACCTCCCTTCATCACTACAAACCCAGTTCATACCCCGAGTACTGACCTAAAAGCCATCAGGCACTCCTAGGCTCCATTTGACCAAAAAGTCAAATTCTTAAGCTCAACTAAGGCTAAATGAATCTTCAAAGGGAACTAAAATCCCTTTCCAATGATTCGTCCTGTGCACGATTCTGACTTACCATGCAGACGAACGATCCGCTTGCATCCGAAACATAATCTAGAGGCCATCGGGTGCTCCTGGGCTCTGTTTGACCTAAGTAAACTCTTCAGCTCAACTGAGACTGAATGAATCTTAGAAGGTCACTGAAGCCCCTTTCTAATGGTCCACTCTGTGTGCAATTCTGACTTACCATGCGGACGAACGATCCGTTTGACTCTAAGAGGTCATCGAATGCTTCCAGGTCCCGGTTGACCAAATTCAAGTCCCCAAAACTGGGTCAAACTCGTTGGAATGTCAAAGTACATCTCCTAACCTTTCCAACAGTCCACCCCATGCGCGATTCGAACTTACCATGCGGACGAACGATCCGTTTGCGTCCGAATGATTCCCCGTCTAATGAACCGACAAACGCTTCTGAGCCATATTTGACCCAAAGTCAACTCCCAAACCTGAGAGCGGTCCAAAGGACTTTCAAAGGTCTCTGAATTATCTTTCCAACGATCTGCCCCGTGCACGATTTTGACCAACGGTTTGCCCTCGGCAGCCAATTTTTCGAAAAGGCCTGAAATACACTACCAAATGGCAGGTTGCAGACCCTGCCTATCGGCAGGTGCCGATAGGAAGGACCAGATCTATGCCGATCGGCAGTGACCTGGGCCTATAAAAGGAGGCCTTCACCTCATTTTCAAAGGGAGCCCAGATCTGATAAAAATCGCTCTTAGAGAATCCCACAAATCTCTCTCGAAGACAACGCGATTTCAACATCCAAATTCCTTTCTAACTTCCACTTTTCATTATCCTTATCATCAAACATGGTGAATTATCCACTCTCCACGATCATCCAAGTGCAAGGGCTGCTCTCCAACATTCAAGATCAAGCTCAAGATCTTCAAGAAGGTCCAACTTTCTCTTCAAATTCTCTTAAATTCGCAATAACTTGTTTTATTACTTAGCACTTTTTATTATCTCATCTCACATATCCTAATATACTTTTTATTTAGTATTATTTCACATCTCTTATTTTCATATAAATAAAACCCAAAAAATAAGAAAAAGAGGGTTTGCTCATAAATTCCAAATAGGGATTCTCATACATTTCTCATACTTTTCTCACAACTAAAACACTTTTTTACCTAAACACACACTCACAAATAAGAGATCCCCATTTGGATTTATGGGATAAACCCCACCCCTCATTTTGTATGCGAACTACGTGGACTTTGATGCCTTTATAGGCTACGTAGGCATCTCAGGGTAAAACCTAATACTAGAGTCCTATTCTCACTTTCTCTCTCATTTTCTATCTTCTCTAAATCCAATTTTCTTATATTCTATATACGTGTTCTTAGTGACGTATTACTCTATATGCGTTATCATTCCATTATAACGATCAACGTAAGGGTAATCATGTAAATCTTATTTTTCAACATTATTTTTTTACCTTCCTACGGATGACTTGCTTTATCTCTTCCATGATACAAGTCAAGGATTCCTATCTCTGCTATATATATACACATGCACACATATCACAGGGAAAATAAAAAATGAAAATAGCAAACATCTATGAGAGACCGAAAGGGTGGAATGGGTGCCTAACACCTTCCCATTTCGTAACTTAGCCTCCGAACCCTTCTCGAATCATTTTGGTTTCGTATGCACCAGTATGTCTTTGGATGTCGTCCTTCTGGATGGCTTCCCCTTTTTCTTTTGTCTGTTTTGAGTAAAATAGACTTGCGACTCTAAATTTCTCTACATTTTTACACCTCATCTCAATCGACGCCGGTCGAAGCGCTCCCAAGAGGGACGCGCGGGACCCGAGGATCCTCCCTTCATGCGCCCGCCCATTGTGAAGATCGGGAATGGACACAACTTCCCTTTTGGCCAACGATCTCCCTCCTATATGATTGGAGCAAGAACCCTCGTGTTTATCTTTTAGGATTTATTCCACCTCTTTTAGATGTACGTATCGGAGTAGAGGGAAGAGGAGCCCTTTTTGTTTAAAACATCCACAATGACTGAGAATTTAGTTAGCTTTTATCTCAGCTTCTTTCTCTCCAAATATAACTCTTGTACTTCACCATATCTTATGTATCTGATGAGAGGGTACACCAAAGATGCACCTAGACTCGGGTTCGAGCAGAACTCCACTGTGTTGTCTTCCTCTTCAATGGTCATCTGATGTAGGATCTCCATAAGAACCGACCTTCTAATCTCTATTCTAGTAGCAAACAATAATCTCGCTAAGGCATCAACTCGGCTGTTATCTAGCCAAGGGATCCTTTTAGCATCACTTCTTTTACCCTATCTAGGTACTTGGACATTCTCTCATCTTTTGGCTAGCACACTCCCAAGATTGGGTTAACTACCAATCGAGAGTCACTATGAACTGTCATCTTCCCAACATTTAATGCCTTGGAGAAGGAGAGTCCCTCTAGAAGAGCCTTATATTTTGACTCAATATTAGACACCTTGAAACTAAACCTCAGAGCATATTCGATGTCTGTCCCATCTAGGGCCGACATTATCAAAATGGTACTGCTCCCAATCTCACAAGAAGAGTCATCTACATATAGGCATCAAATGTTGCCTTCTTCTGAGAAAGTGCCCTCATCTAGCACTCAATTAACAAAAAAAAAATTATTTTCTTCATTCTCGACTACCATAGTTCTGGCCACTCTCGTCTCAGCCTTAGCCGAGTTAGTTATTGATTTTTTTAGCTCATTTACTGGATCTACAAAATCTTATGTATCGACCCCATCCCATGTGAACTTGATTATAAAATCGACTAGAGATTGCCCCTTAATGGTTGTTCTCGGCTTGAAGATAATAACAATTTCCCCTAACTCTATCGACCAGGCCATCAGCCTATTCGATTTCTCAGGTTTATGGATAACCTATCTACGAGGAGAGTCTGTTAAGATGACCATCGTATGAGCCTGGAAGTAGGGTTTCATCTTTCTGGATGCATGTATGAGAGCACAAGTCAGTTTCTACATTTTTGGATACCTATGCTCGGCCCCTTGACGGTCCTTGCTATAAAAATAGACTAGCTTCTGCACTCCCTTATCCTCTCATACAATTGTTGAGCTAATTGATGATTCGGATACGGCCAAGTATAGATACAACTTTTCTCCCTGAATAGGCCGAGATAACAGAAGTGGATAATCGAGGTAAGCCTTTAACTCCTAGAAGGCTTTCTCGTACTCCTTATTCCACTCAAATTCTTTTCTCAATACTTTGAAGAAGGGCAGACACTTGTCTGTGGCCCTTGACATAAATCTATTCAAAGTAGTAACTCATCCAGTCAACCTTTAAACGTCTTTTACAATTTTTGGAGTCTTCATCTCCACTAATGCTTTAATTTTTCCAGGATTAGCCTCTATCCCTCTTTGATTAATAATGAACACTAGGCACTTTCCTTCTCTAACCCCGAAGATACACTTGGTAGGATTGAGCTTCATTCGATACATGTCCATTGTGTTAAAAGAACACTTAAGGTCGGCCACATGTGTCCCAGCCTTGAGGATCTTGATTAACATGTCATCAACATACATCCATGATTGTGCCTATTTAATCTTCAAACATCTTATTTACTAGCCTATGGTACATTGCTCCAGCATTTTTGAGGCTGATGGGCATCACCTTGTAGTAATACGTACCCTTGTCAGTGATGAATGACGTCTTCTCATCATCGACTGGGTCTATAAATATCTGATTGCATCCTGAGTAGGCGTCCATGAAGCTCATTGATTCGTATCAAATATTTCATATATATACCCTATATCTTTATGCATTTTAGAGATTTTACGGTCCGTAATGCGTATATTTATGCTCATTAACCAAACAACCTTGGATTTGGATATATACATGTTTTGCAGGGGTTAATTGTGCCTTTGTAGGTATTGAAACGTTAAAAGTGAGGATCTGCTGCATTTTGGAGAAGTTCCATCGTTGAACGCTACTTCAAGGGAATTTTAGTCAATTCACATTTCATCTTCGACTCATAGAATTTCCACAGATGCATAGTTCATCAAGCAAGCTTCGCGTGCACATAAACGGTGTGTGATTCCGAGTCCGAACGGTAAAGTTATGACCGTTTCCGTTTGTAACCTTTTCCCCTCTTCATGGACCAAAGAGCTGCCAAAAATAGACTGTCAGTCGATCGCGGTTCAAGGCCCGATCGACCGCGGTTCAAGGCATGGTCGACCGTGGTTTTGCATTTTACTGTGGAAAAGAGACAGTGTGCCTCAAATTGGAGGCGCGATCGACCGCGTCCCTGCGACCGGTTGACCGCATATACCAGATATTTGTTGCTTCGACCCTTTTCTTTTCTTTTCTCTTTTATTTTCTAATTTAATTCCACTTACTATAAATACCAATTTTGTTATAAATATCAGATATAATTAGAATTTAGAGAGTTTTAGGTTAGGGTTTGGGGTTTGAGAGCTCAATCTTCATTTCTCTCTTCTTTGACACCCAATTGGGTTTGTAATTGGTACTTTCATCTTCCCGCTCCATTTATATAGCCTGTATTTCATTAATTCTTGCTTTGTAATTAATTTACATGCTTTCATAATTAGGTTTACATGCTTTGTTTTAGTTTCTTTCTAGTGTATATTTATCGCGTTTATTTATCGCATTTTTATCATGCTTTCTAGCTAATATAGTCTAGGTTATGCCAGATGGAACTCATTCCGAGTTGACATATTGCTTTGCTTTGGTGAAGGAATTCACGGGTCAATTTCGGGTGCGCTGTCCTAGTTATTATGCCTAGGGGATTTTACGGGGCATATCATGTATGTTTCATGCTTACGACCTTACGTGCTTAATTTCTGGGGTATTTGTTGACGCCAAAATCGTATTAGGCTTTTATGAGAATTTAGGGTGTGATAACCCTTAGTTCAATTAACTGTCAAAACAAGACGCATTTGTAATAACTCGTTGACCCATGTAACCATTTTATACTAATTAACTCGGCTGAGGGATATTCGACGCAGCTATAGTTTTTACTCGCTTTGTTAATCTAGCTTTATTTTCCCTTGCCTAGATTAATATTTCCCTTTTATGCATCTTTTCCATTTTTGTGTATAATCATCTTTTACACCTTTTATTTTAGGAGTATTAAATCCTATAAATTCTAGCAACTCGTCTCTGTGGATTTTCGATACCCGACTTAACACTACACTTGTATCGCAAGCGCAATCATAATTTAGGTTGTTTGTATTGAGGCGGTGAAACAAAAACAACGATCAACGTGTTGACTGTGCGCTACTTTTCACCCTCGATCAAAATGGCGCCGTTCCCGGGGACGAGTTTGTTTTAGACTTTATTTTATTTAGTATTTAGTAATATTTTTTTTCTTTTTGTATTTTTTGGCTAACCTTTTTGCAGGACTTCCACATTTGAGCACCTAGAAATGCTCGAATTTCTCGCGCACGCATCTACTTTGTGGAATTTGCCATTTCGAGCCATTTTTGGGGTAAGCATGTCTTATTCCAATTCTTTTTGTAATCATTATGATAATTCTCAAAATTCTCGCAAACCTTTGACTTTTGGTCAATACTTAAAATCCCAAAAAAATTACAACATCTAAAGTACCTTTGGGCGAGTATTACAAAAGTCAAGCTTTGGAGTGAGTGTATTTTGAGGACGATGATAATGATTTTGGGCCTTTACCTCCTTATAATAGGAATTTTGAAACGAATTGAAATAGTTTTCAAAATTCCTATAATAATGAGTTTAAGTTTAAGTCCGATGATAATTGTCAAAGTTCCCATTTTCAAGAATCCGCTCCTCGACCTTTGACATTCGGTGAGGTCTTGCGTATGCTTGAAAATGAGAAAATTGAAAATCATTATCGGGAAGAAAATCGTTGTTGGGATCAAGACTTGGATTTATTATTCGAATTCGACGACGATTTTGCTTTCGAGACTTTTGAAGTCGAAGAATGTTTTGAACCAAATGTGGACTTTGTGCCTACTTTGGAACAAATCATTGTCGACTTTACCCATTGCATAATAGATATTGAAAGTGAGGATGAAAATGACGTAATATCTATTTGCAATGAAATGATTTCTTCTTTGGCCCCCAAAGAAGAACATTTCATTGAAAATGATATTATTTCCTTCGAAACTCAATCTTCAAGCGATGATGACATCTCTTGATTTTGAATTTCTTTCCTCCCCATTTTCATTTTCTATTATCACACCATCACAAGTACCCGATGATTCAGTTTCAAACTTTAATGTTTTAAACCTTTTCGCCGATGAGGAGTACTTGCTCGAGTCGCCTTCCATGATCGCATATTTGCCTTTGTGTCTGCCCCCTCCTATTCCAATTTCAAAATCATTCGGAGGATCTTCAGCTTTTATCGGGCCCACATGTTTTTGTCACCCATCTAATCCAAATCCCCCATCATCCCTCCAAAACTTTTAATTGACGATGGTTCATTTCTTCCACATGCCTTCCGTTGTTCAAACGAAATCCATATTTTCGGAAGGCATGCTTGAGTGTGAGGGTACACCGGTTATCCTCCAAAGTCAAATCATTTTTGCGGTGGACCCTCACCTATTTAGACTTCTAGTGTAAAATTAGTGTGAAGCCTAAATAGTAGGTTGTATATAGTTAGCTTTTTATTCTTTCTTTCTTTTTATCTTTTCCTCCCTTTTTAATTTAGTCTAATGTAATTAGTTAACTTTTCATTATTTGTTTTTTCTATGCTCGGTACTAACTTGTTTTGTAGATTCTTTGGACTTGTTCATATGGGGATCGCTCCAATTTTGGGTAATATCATTTTTCCTCTCTTTAACTTGGTTATTAATTCACATTGGGGACAATGTCAGGTTTTAAGTTGGGGGTGTGGGTTATTATATCCATTTCTTTATTTAGTCCATGATTTTGCTCACATGTTAGTTACTTAGTATGCTTTTCTTAGAAAATTTGAAAAAATTCAAAAAGATTTTCTTTCTTTTTTCTCCTTTTTGGGCGTTTTTCCTTTGTTTTCGATGATAAATTTCAATAACTTCCCGAACCAATAGACAACCCAATGATGCATGTTCTCGATTTTAGAAGTTATTAGACTTTAGTCCTCACTTATTGATATTATGAATAACTTCATGAATTAAACTTTAATCCCATGAGCACATGCACTTTTATCGTTCTATTGATTTCGTTTAAGATTTTTATGACTCGATAATCTTTTGTTGTATTGTATATACTTACACCAAGTAAGCTTTGTACCTTTCGTCTTTCGTGAGTGTATACACTATACTCTTTGAAAACTTTACAGTTGTTGGTAATCTCTCTACTCTTACATTTGATCGTTCATTAATTGAGTTCATATATGAAATTTGCGACTTGAGCATGATCTTCAAAGTTTGTTTTGACTCGAGAATTACGTAAACTTTTTGAAATGATCATAGGCCATCCTTGTTATATCACCCATATTGACCTTGACCTCACCTTAAATGTTTTCCCTCGTTAAACCCTTTGAGCCTAACTATTAGCCTTTTGTTTCATAACCCAAATCCCATACCAACTCCATATTGGAGTTTTAAACCATACTTATTACCTTACATACCTTTATTTGGAATGTTACTTGGGATTGAATGATGTTATTTTCTTGGGGTTGCAATTTAGGCATATGAGAGTGAGAAAAGTAAAAAAAAGATGAGAAAAAGTGAAGAAAAAGAGAAAGAAAAAAGCAAAAGAAAACACGAGAAAAAGAAGAAAAGAAAAGAAAGAGAAAGTTGTAAATGTTTTATATAGTTCAATAAGCTTTGTTTACTCTCCACGATGATATATCTAATGCCTTTTTGGGACTTATTTTCCAATTTTACTATTTCCCGCATTCTCCCATTATCCCGAGTTTTCATTCAGAACACTTTGAATTCGTACATATATTCCTTTCGTTTCATACCCTAGACAAACCTACAGTACAAACTTATTCAAGTCCTATGTGATCTTAAGTAGATGTAATTCAAAGGTTTAAATAGTTTTGATAATCTGTGAAAATACATTTCGCCTCTTTTAATGTGCGGTATCTTTCATTGAGATTTTAGTTTTTATTTCATATATTGCGTTCTTCATTTGTGACATGTGTGCGACCTAGTTTCCATTTACATTTACTCTTTATGCCCGCATGTTCCGTTTGTTACCTCCCTGTTTGGAGTGAATTCACTTGATGAGTGTAATGCCCGTGAGGATTTAATGTATGCTTACTTTAATGCTTATCCGGTTTATATAAGTTTTGCCAAATCACACTTTGCATGTGATTGCTCCCCTCCCACATTTTAACGTTACAATTCTATGAGGTACATTATATAATGTTAATAATTTCGGACTTTTGTTTGAATTCGTTCAATGTGCTAATAATGCGTATGAAATCTTGTTCGCTATTGTTGGGCTTGTCGCATGTTGGTTTGGGCTTATTTTGAGGAAACCATGTGATGTTTGTGGGTATTATCCCTGAAAACCCTCACGAGACGACACTCGTCCACTAGCGTAACCTAGGGGTTTAACGGCTTATTGCATATGCTAAATGCAATTGTGCTCCTTACGAAAGTGGCATTTATATTTTGGTGCATATATACATCTTGTACTATTCTCTGTGGACTTGTTCTGTTTGTTTCATCACTAGGGACTAGCGATGTTTAAGTTAGGGGGTGTGATTCGTATCAAATATTGCATATTTCTACCCTATATCTTCATGCATTGTAGCTCTTTTACGGTCCTTAATGCCTATATTTATGCTCATTAACCAGACAACCTTGTATTTGGATATATACATGTGTTTCCAGGGGTTAATTGTGCTTTTGTAGGTATTGGAATGCTAAAAGTGAAGATCCGTTACATTTCGGAGAAGTTCCGTCGGCGGACACTACTTCAAGGGAATTTTAGTCAATTAAAATTTCATCTTTAGATAATGGAATTTCCACGGATGCATAGTTCGCTGAGCAAACTTCGCATGGTCATAAACGGTGCGCGATTCCGAGTCCGGACAGTGAAGTTATGGACATTACTGTTTGCAACCTTTTCCCCCTCTTCATGGACCAAAGAGCTGCCAAAAACAGAGTGCCGATCGACGGTGATTCAAGGCCCGGTCGACCGCGGTTTTTGCATTTTTCCGTGGAAAGGATACAATGTGCCTTAAATTGAAGGCGCGGTCGATCGCGCCCCTGCGACAGGTCGACCGTGTATACAAGATATTTGTTGCTTCGACCCTTTTCTTTTCTTCTCTTTTCTTTTATAATTTAATTCCACTTACTATACATATCAATTTTATTTTAAATATCAGATATAATTAGAATTTAGAGAGTTTTAGGTTAGGGTTTGGGGTTTAAGAGCTCAATCTCAATTTCTCTCTTGGTTTGTCAACCAATTGGGTTTGTAATTGGTACTTTCATATTCCCTCTCCATTTATATAGCTTGCATTTCATTGATTCTTGCTTTGTAGTTAAGTTACATGCTTTCATAATTAGGTTTACATGCTTTGATTTAGTTTCTTTCTAGTGTAGAATTATATTGTTTATTTACTGCGTTTATTTATCGCGTTTTTATCATGCTTTCTAGATAATTTAGTCTAGGTTGTGTCGGATTGAACTCATTCCGGGTTGACATGTTTCTTTGCTTTGGTGATGGAGTTTATGGTCGATTTCGGGTGCGTTGTCCTAGTTATTACGCCTAGGGGATTTGATAGGGGATATCAAGTATGTTTCCTATTTACGACCTTGCGTGCGTAATTTCCAGGGTATTTATTGATGCCAAAATTGTATTGGGCTTTTATGCAGATTTAGGGACGTGACAACCCTTGGTTCAATTAACTTTCGAAACGAGACGCATTTGTAATAACTCATCGACCCATGTAACCATTTTATACTAATTAACTCGGGTGAGGGATATTCGACGCAACCTATAGTTTTTACTCGCTTTGTTAATCTAGCTTTATTTTCCCTTGCTTAGATTAATATTTCCCTTTTATGCATCTTTTCCATTTTTGTGTAAAATCATCTTTTACACCTTTTATTTTAGGAGTATTAAATCCTATAAATTCTAGCAACTCGTCTCTGTGAATTTTCGATACCCGACTTACCGCTAAACTTGTATCACAAGTGTAGTCGTAATTTAGGTTGTTTATATTGAGGCGGTGAAATGAAAACAACGATCAGCGTGTTGACTGCGCGTTACTTTTCACCCTTGGTCACTCATCAGTTCATGCCCAGCCGTGGCATCAACCATTTTATCTATCCTTGGCGGGGGAAGATTCCTTTCGAGCATGCCTTGTTTAAATCAGTGAAGTCAACACACATCCTACATTTACCATTAGTCTTAGGCACAATGACCGCATTTTACTAGCCATTCTAGATAGACGACCTCCCTTATTCACTCTACTTTCTCTAGCTTCTTCACTAAATATCTTATGATTTCATATTTCTCGCTAAAATAGATCCTCTATCTCGGTCTGACTCGCTTGGGTCCCTCATCTACATTTAATTTATGACAGAGGACTTTCAGATCAATTTGCGACATGTCTGTGTGACTCCAAGAAAAAATACTCAGTGTCTCCCTCATTAGTTTGATTATCTCGTCCTTGATCTCTTCCTATAGGGCTTTATCAATTTGGACATTTTTCTGTCTTGTTCTCATTGAGGATGATGGATTCTACCTCCTCAGTGGCCTCACCCTTTTCAGTTTCGTCTAGAGTGTCGATATTGTAAGTGGTGGTGGCCCTCTTATGTGCTTCTTTCTCCTCAGATGAATTGAAGTAGCATTAACACGCCTCTCCCTGGTCACCCTGAACTTCCCCTACTCCATAGAGACTCAAGAATTTTATCATTTAGTGAAAGGTAGAGGACACTGCCTCAAATTCCTTGAGAGCTACCCATCCCATTATAATGTTATAAGCTGAGTAAACATTTTCATCCATCATAAATAAACTTATCTTCTTTGTGAGAAATCTCGGCCAGACTTTCCCCATTCACCCATCCATCTCATATATTCCCAAAGGTTGTACTTTTTCACTACTAAAGACAATTAAAGGCTGATGGTATGGAATAAGCCTCATCTTGTTAAGTTCTAAGCCTTGGAAACACTCCTAAAATATCACATCAGTCGAGCTTCAAACATCGACCAATATTCTAGGAAATTCATACCTATATACTCTCGTAGTGATTACTAGGGGTTCATCATGTGGGGCTAGAATCCCCTTAAAGTCTAACCTAAAAAATCCTACCACCGGAGTATTTATGTCGACTTTCTTCCTTTACCTAGCTTTGCATCAACAGTAGCCGAGTTCAGCGCTTCACTTTTTGGCATGGTCGGTTATGTCTTTACCACCACCTGTTAAACCTCCATACCTCATGAGAAATCGAATGCAATTAACCCTTGGGATCAATTAACTTCGATGGGAGGTCGGGGTCGGACTTATCATCATCATTTGAGGCATCATCTTCCTTGTTCCTTGGGGCATTTTGTTTATAGTTGTCGTCTCTTCTCCTTCGATGTCGTCTTGGTCACCTCTTGAGCTATTCTTATCCACGTATTTCTTGACTTTCCCCTAATTCAACATCTTTTTTAATTCATATTTCATTGCAAAGCATTTGTCATTGGTATGTCCATGGTCTTGGTGGGATTCAAACTATTTTCTTTTATACCTCTTCTCAGGAGGGGTTCTCAACTTTTCCAGCCATCTTAAGGATCGGTCATTCTTTATTTCATTTAAGATCATCTGGGGAGTGGCCGTCAATGGAGTATAGTCAGCAAACTTATCATTCATCAACCTCTTCTTTCCACCCTTGTCTTTGAACTTCTGGGATTTTCTCCTACTTTCTCCATTCTCATCTTCCCCCTTGGATGCCATAGCCTCTTCAGCATTCATGACTCTCCCTACTATAGCCATGAGTTCTGCCATAGACTTCGGAGGATACTTGGCCAATTTCCACAAGATTTTTCCTTTATGGAATCCTCCCATCAAGGAAGTCATCTCTATACTCTCATCATAATCTTCCACCTCTCAGAGACTCATTTTTACCTTGTTTGACGTACAACAAGTGTGTGATTTTCTTTTGGAATTTTACTCCAAAATAAAAGTTGCGTGTGAACCTCTCTGCCAGTTGCTTGAAATTATCGATGGAGTTATTTGGAAGAGATGTGTACCACACATGCACAACACCAGTCAGAGTGCTGGAAAATGACCAACACCTCATCACATCAGAGACTTAAATGATGTTTGCAGTCGATTGATACATTTCCATGTGGTAGACGGGATTGGTGCTACCATCATATTTTGGGGTAACAACCGGCGGCTTGGACTTAGTTAGGGTTGGGTATCTTACTATTCTAGCGGTGACCCATCCACGTAACCCCTCTGGAGAGGGTCTCATCTCTTCATAATGCCCCCAATCTTGTCTTCAAGCCTTTGGATGGAAATGTTCCACGATTTATCGGCCACAGCTGCAGCATCTACCTCAGACAGAATTGCATTATCACTGGGCCCTTCTCTGCCAGCGAGTCATTGTACTGGTTCTCTACCTGACATCCTTTGATTATTATTGACTTCTCTTTGCTCCTCGGCACGTCCACAGGGAGGCTAACGATGAGCACTTCCACCATTTCTTCTAGAACCATTTAGACTATAAGACAAGGATAGTCGGTACTTTAAATCATCCATTGGGATGAGTCTATCAAATGCAAACCCTTTATTGAGTTTGTCTAGTGCTAAGGAATAAAGTCGGACTTCACGGCTTGGCCTCGCACTATTTTCCCTACTGACCTGAATTGGGCGTACAGTATCCCCAGATATCTCATAAGGTTCCTAATATTTTATTTTTCCCCATCATCACATGGGTCCTCTTGAGACTCTCGGCCTTTCCTCCTCAGGCATAAATGCTGAGGGTTGACTACATCTCGACGTCTCTGTTATTGCACTGCCTCTTTTTGCGTGGTCGGTGGTGGTCCCCCTATCACCACAATGCTGCCCTCCTTGGTGGATGGAGTTATCATCTCCTCTCCTATGCGAATGGTCCTAGTCAGTATGTTTTAGCTAAAAGCATTCCAATTCTCATGCATTGTCATTTGCCTCTCCGCTAGTGATCATAGCACCATCACGACCTTAGCCATTTCAAACTGAGGCAGAGCTTGGCTGGAAGTGGGCCCAACACCCGGTGTAAGATCTTATACCATTGAATTCAGTGAACGAAAATAACAAGAGGTGTAATTGAAGAGCAGAATGAAATGGGAAAAATCTTGAGCAACTCAAATAAGAGCTCTTTCAATGGTGGTTCAGGCCCAGCCAAACATGGGGTTGGACCACCACAAGAGAATCTGGTGAGGAGTATACTGCAAATGAGAGGAAGAAGATGATAATCTCTCTTCTCACAGATGACGCCAAGTGATGATACTAGTTATGGTACCACCAAGTAAATAAGGTATGAGCTCAAACTAGTAGACCTTGAAGATACAATAATAGTGGAAATCAGTAATATAAATGAAGCCAGAGGTGAGTCAAAGAGGATAAAGACAATAATATAAGTGGTCCAGCCCAGAGTCCTTCCCCACTGTGCAAGGGTGAGTATGTTTCACTATGAAAATTGGCACAGAAGCCCTTGTGATACAATGCACTCAAATTTTCCTCTCTGTTGAGATTTTGCCAGGGTTTCGAATTATGGATATTTTACAATGTTGGATAAGACAAGTATATATAGTTCTTGGGTGTGTAGTGTACCCCCCCATTCATGTAATAAGCATGTGTGAAATGTTCTAGCCAATGAGATTAAGCCACCTGTCTCTGTCACATGTAGATCATGATGATGAAATATTCCCTCACAGAGGGAGATTTAATTATAACGGTTTTGTGCATGGATTTTCACCCCATACGCACTCTTCCATGCGTGCCCCAATCCACGTGCTTTGTTAGTTATCAAATGTCTACCAGCTGGGCCAGCCAAGGCCGAGTTATCAACTTGGATCCTCTGATAGTACGGGAACTGTCCTATCGAGTTGTCTTCGATTAGCCATCGTCTTCTAGGGTATGGACGAGGCCGAGGGTGCATGAGTCAAAAGACGTTGTTGTTGATGTTTATTTCCTAAGACGAGGACAAGACCTCTTGCATTGGGCTTGTGGCCGAGGCCAAAGCACTTACGATAAGACCCACAACCGATCCATAACTTCCTCTGACATGACAATATGACATATATATCAATAAATACATAAATGGGAGGTGGTAAAAAACATACTTCCATGGGACATAAGCATATCACATTATCCCCACCGGACTCCAAACTTAGTTATAGCGGTCATGTAACAGTCCTATGACCTGGGGAAAGGACCCAGCACTTACTGGTCATGCTAGGGTGGAACGCTTAATACGTGCAGCCTCCAACAATAGAATTTTTAGAGTAAGTATGTTCACATATAAATCAATTAGGCATACATTTATATATAAACTATTTCACTCAATACATATATAAATATATATAATCAGCTAACGTGTATAATGTCTCTCGTAGAACTAGCCCACATAACTCCAAGTCTATCTCGACTTCCCAACTTTTCATCAAGTATTAACTTACATATTATTAACTCTCTAACTTCATATTTCTGGCCAACAAGTTATTCTACCTAATCATTTAGCCTAGCAAATCTCGAAATCCTAACCCGATTTCATAATTTTCACCCAAGTACGTTCACCATATTAAATACGTAATTTGCTATCCGGAATTCATCACTGGTTAGCCAAAGTAGCTTACTAATCTTGGGAATAGGTTAATATGAGTTTTAAAAAGTCCTTCCATGAGATCCACTTAAATAGGTAAAAATATAAGAGTCCTTATCCCATTAGAACTCTTAAAAATCACAAATTCGCATAAATTTAATATTCTTACATATTATACACCTTTTACTAAAACGACTACTACTTACTGCACAAACGTCCAAATAATATGATTCCAATCTCATTGGAAATTTAAGATCTATACCTTTATTTAAATATGGCTTATTGTCAAAAATTAAAAATAAAATGGGATGCACTTGAAGTTACGTCAAAATTCACAAAAATTTGAATTCTGACAAATTAAACACCTTTTATTAAAATGGCTATTAATCTCTCCACAGAAGTCCAAATGAACAGATTCGATACTCATTGGAGAGATAAGATCCCTACCTTTCTTTACATCTATCGATAATAGTCTAATTCATAGCACAAATAAAATGGGACACTTTTGAAGTGACATCAAAATTTATGTCGGATTAATCAACTAAATCAATACACCGTTCAATACTAAACCCTACTTTTAAGATTCACCCTTTTGACTTTTAAATCAATCAAGAACCCATATTTTTATTGCATTTAATTATGGGATTAATTAAATTAAATTGGGATAAATTAATTTAATATTAATCCGGATTTTAAAATAAATATTTACTAGCATGACGAGATTTAGTAATTACTGGTAAGAATTATGTTGAATATTACTAGATGAGTAAAGTAATATATGAGATTGAATTTATTAAAATTGTCGCAAGTGAATAATACAACAATTATATAAATCAAGTCGGGACGCGCATGTGTCGTGTCAGGACTAAATTAATGGAATAAAAAGTGAATTAATTCTAAGTCATCCGTATGGTCATTTCGAGTGTGCCAATGTGTCCGTAAGGGTCGAAATAGTCAGAAAAGTGTATCCGGGGGTTTAGTTTGGGTCTCGGGACATTTTTAGGCCTAACCGGTAACTCGGGAGGGCATTTTGGGTAATTTCCATTTTTAGGCATTAATTGTGGACGAAAAATGAGGATTATATCTGATGGGAGCTAGATTCCTCGAGGGTTAGAAACATTGGAGTTGCAGAGAGACTAAGGAAATGATAAGAGAGAAGGCTTCCAAGGATGAGAGCCACCAACCCTACACCACTCTCACCAATTCATATATATAATACAGGTGCCGAGCCATAGGGGCATCGGGCCTAGATCTTTGGACCATTGACGTGCCGCAACTAGTGTGAATGTTACAGGTCCTTATAGTAGACGACTTCGTTCTTTTCTTTATAGTCTTGTATTTACTTATTCTCAGATAGGGCATGTGTCTCCCATTTCCATATTTCATTTAGTTCGGAGAAAGACTTGTACTCTTTATTATTTCAGGATTTAGCTATTGTTGAGATTGTTTTATTTATTTTCTTGTCTTTCGATTGGGATTTATTATTTGGATTGGTTAATCGAGCTTGGTTATTTCATATGGATGATTTGGTTTTAATATTATTATCGGTGTTTGAAAAAAAACTGGTTTCGTATATTAAATCTTAACAATAGGTCTGAATTTATAAAATTTAAATGTTTTGACACTTAACTTAATTATTTATTAGGTGATTAATAAAGAAAAAATATTTTTGGGCAGTGATGCTAAGAATGAACCAACTGGACACTTTGATTAAATTTAGTAAAGGACTGATCACATTGTATTTAATTAGGCAGGGTGTCACATGTGGTATCAAAGCATCATGTTCTAGTGTCCTTTAGGATCTGTACGGCTTAGTATGCTTTCAGCTTAGCGTCGTTTGATATAGAGCCCTATCTTTAGGATTGTTGTACTCTTATTTATGCGATTACGTCATCATCTATTTGAGATTTGATAATAACTATGAACTAATAAAATTGCTTCTCATTTCAGATGCCTCCAAGACGAGTCGGGAGGATAGAAATGCCCAACCAGAGTAGCCAACAACTCAGGCTCAGGGAATGATGAACGCAGTCATAGTTTCTTAGGCAGGAAATGCAGCTTTAGCGGTGGTGCAGCAGGCCCCACCCCAGGTGTAAGCTATGGCGCCAGTTCCAACTCAGTTTCCCATTGCATGGGAGAGGGTTAGGGATTCCCTTTAGAGGGCCCATCCCCCAGAGCTCTCGGGAAGTTCTGATATTGTCATCGCGAGCCAATGGAAGAAAGACATACAGAGGCATCTTTGCATGTACGAGTGCACAGACATTCAGAGACAGTTACTGGCCTCCTACAAGCTAGTGAGGGCCACCTTACAGTGGTGGGAGTCCACTACCACCTTGGAGGAGAGGGATAATATGACGATACAGAGCTTTTGGGTGCGGTTTGATTGTAAATACTTTCCTTCTGCCTTGTAAACTGAGATGAGGCGAAAACTATTGAATCTCAAGCGGGAAAGTATGACTATCGCGGAGTATAAGGAGAAGTTCATGAGACTTATTACTATTGTGATAGATGAGGATCCTACCGAAGAGAAGAAGATTCGAAGGTTCATATATGGTTTGACCTAGAGGATTCGCTAGAACCTCTTGGGTAATCTGTCATTGGGTACTTATACTGATGTACTCAATGCCTCCCTATTTTATTGCCAGGATAACTACTTCCACTAGTAGGGAAGCAAACGAGCTAGAGAGTCCAGCCAATAGGGTCGGATAGGAGGTAGTAGTGCCAGTGGGGCACCACCAGCTCAAGGGCTGGTCCATCAAGGTGAGAAGAGTTCCCATCAGGGGGACCCTGCTAAGCGATTTCGATTTGGCAACTCTAGGCAGGGATATGGAGGCTATAGATAGGGCCAATAGGGTAGTCCAATCAACAAGGCCAGCATCGTTATCAGCAGGGCCAACAACGGTATCAGCAGGGCCAGTAAGGCCAGTGGAAGGGTGGTAACGGTCATCAGGGCCAGGGATAGAGGGGAGGAAATTTCAGGGGAAGATGCTTTGGCTGTGGCAAGAATGTCCATCGATGTCAGGATTTCCTCGAGGGGGACCGGGCCCCGCATCAGCAGAGTGGCCTTTAGGAGCCACAGAGACCGATCTTCCAAGCCTCCCTCCCCACACCACCTCAAATGCCAGCCATCCCAGCTGTCCTAGTTTAATAGGGACAATTGTAGTATGGAAGTATTTATAACGTCCACCAGGCAGCAGCTTCGCAGGTGCCACCCGCAGTTGAGGGTAAGTTTCCTATCCATGGTACTATGGGGCACATTTTATTTGACACTGGGGCATCACACTACTTCATAGCCACTAGTTTTTCATGGGCCACGGGGTTATTAGACTGGGCAGAGAGTACAGTGATATGTGTATACTCACTATTAGGTAATGGGTCGTTGATTTTGTTAAAATATCGGGGAATAGGTATAGAGATTGGGAGTTTAATTTTTCCTACAGACATGTTAGTCTTAGATATGCATGAGCATGATAACATTATTGGCATGGATTGGCTTGCTACTTATAGAGCTATGATAAACTGTTTCAGTAGCAGTATTATTTTTGCTATTCTTTGTCAGGAGATGTTTTTGGTGGTGATGCCTCGTCCTGAGGAGGGTCGTCCACCCATTTATATTACATAGAGGAGGAGACCTCTAAGTAGGTACTGATCCCCATTGATTCGATTCCCATAGTTCGCAATTTTTCTAATGTGTTCCATGAGATATCGGGATTACCACTAGCCGAGAGATAGATTTCGTTATAGATTTGATGTCGGCCACTCGGTCGATATCCTGAGCACCATACCGTATGGCTCCAGCTGAGATGAGAGAGTTGCATGATCATATCGAGTAGCAATTAGGATAGGGCCTTATCCGCAGGAGTACCTCGTCCTGGGGTGCTCCCATGTTATTTATGGAGAAAAGAGATGGGTCATTAAGGTTGTGTGTGGATTACCGAGAGTTGAACAAAGTCACGATACGAAATAAGTATCCGTTCCCCGGAATCGATGACTTGTTCAACCAATTGAGAGGAGTTGACTTCCTCTCAAAGATAGAATTGAGGTCAGGATACCATCAGTTACAGATTAAGGAGAAGGATGTGTCGAAGACTTATTTCTTGATGTGTTATGGATCCTATGAGTTTCGGGTTATGCCGTTTGGACAAACCAATGCTCCATCCATGTTTATGGACTTAATGAAGAGGGTGTTCTGAGAGTTCCTGGTTCAGTTTCTAATTGTCTTCATAGATGACATTCTAATTTATTCCCAGAATGAGGAGGAGCATGCCAAGCATTTGAGACGAGTTCTTAAGACTCTACGAGAGCATCAACTATATGCTAAGTATGAGAAGTGCGGTTTTTGTCTACGCGAGGTCGAATTCTTGGGGCACATTGTTTCCACCAGGGGATATCAGTGGATCCGGGAAAGGTGTCCGCAGTGAGGGAGTGGGGGCAACTCACAACACCGACAGAGATTCATAGTTTCTTAGGATTGGCAGGGTACTACAGGCGATTCATTCGAGGGTTTTCTAAGATAAAGGGTCCATTGACTAATCTGACTAGCAAGGGCGTACCGTGCGTATGGGATGATGCTTGTCCATTGGCTTTCAATGAGCTAAAGTATATGTTGACTTTGACGCGAGTCCTTGCTTTACCCAGTCCAGGAGTAGAGTACCTGGTGTATACCGACGCTTACCTATAGCGACTTTGTGGGGTACTTTAGCAAGAGGAGCAGGATATAGCTTATAACTCTCACAATCTTAAGCCTCACGAAAGGAATTACCCCACCCATGACTTAAAGCTAGCAGCGGTCGTGTTTGCCTTGCGGATTTGGAGACACTACTTGTTGGGGGAGACATTTTTCATGTACACATACCACAAGTCACTACAATTCTTGATCACTCAGCGGTAGTTGAACATGCGTCAGCGCATGTGGCTAGAGTTTGTGAAAGATTACCAATTCGAGATACAGTACCACCCGGGGAAGGCTATTGTAGTTGCTGATGCGTTGAGCCATAGGCCAGTAGGTGAGGTGGCAGAAGTGTGGAAGCTGAAGTGGAAAGAGTTGGGACATCAGGACAAAGTGGCCCAATCCATTATATCCATCATGACAGTCACACTAGAGATTGTTATGGGGGTGATCCAGGCCCAAGCAGATGATTCGTTTTTCCAGGATCAGATTGTACGGCTTCTAGTCAAGGGCGCGGAGTCCTACTCGGTAAGTTCAGATGGAGGATTGCAATTTAATGGGAGGTTAGTGGTCCCATAGGGTAAGGACTTACATCATATGGTAATGACAGAGTCGCATGGTGAAGGAAATGATGACCCCCAATCTTAAAACTTTCACTTTCAAAATCAATTTCCTTAAATGCAGAATAAAAATGGTTCAACACAACAAATTAATTTTTCAAGTTTTATTTGATTATTTTCTAAAAGGATGAAAAATTAACTTAAACACAAATTTTAATTTCTAAAAAACAAATTAAAATTAAACCTAAGTGAGTGAATTATGGTGAACACACACACACAAAATTCACACAAACCAGTTTTTGGATTTTATCACAAACAAAAATAGTGCTTGAAGTTAACTGTGAGAAATTTACTTTTAGCCCAAAATTAATTTAACACAAGTCTTAAAATTAGCCTACTCAATATTTTCAAAATTACCAAATTAGGCCAAACCAAATTTAACAAATTAACTTATGACTGAATTAACTTAAATTTTACCCAAATTGAATTATAGCACCAATTTAAACAAGATTGCGAATTAAACCATATTTTATATTTTAGTCCTAAGCATGCGTTCTAGGTGATTTGCAAGATAAAATAAATTCACAACCACTACATCGCGATGTATGAGGAAAAACGAACAATGGGAAAAAAACCTCGAAGGACGCTAGCCTTAAGTCCACTAAGTATGGTATTTTTACAAGTACAAGACAAATGACTCACTCAACTCGACTCGACTCCCTTCAAGCCCATGATGTGTCTTCTTGCACCAACCTCTGCTTAGTTGACAATTCCGAAATCCACCGGAACCTTGGAATGCTCCAATGAAGCTTTAGGAATCCGTCAACCACACACGGTGCCTTTCACCGTATGAGAACGCCGCAGCCAAAAACAAACTTCTTCTTTGAGGGATGTAGAAGTAAACCCAAACTTCTCTTTTTTGATATGTAGAGAAATCCCAGTGTCAAACACTCCAACAAATATATATATATATATATATATATATATATATATATATATATATATATATATATATATATATATATATATATATATATATATATATATATATATATATATATATTTGTGTGTGTGTGTGTGTGTGGTACTTGGAATAAACTAGTATAGGTGTAAACAAAAGTGTTTAAGAATGATTTTCTTGAAGAACAAACACTCAAAACATGAACTTTTTCATAGAGGAATTAAACTCTCAAAAACTCTCTCTAGAGATTGTAGAAGATGAAAAGGTTAGTTTTTCAAAGTTGGTTCCCGCACATTATAATTCTGGAAAAGTTAGTAGGAACAAAAGAGTGGAATAGGGGAGAAAAACTGCCAAAATATTTTTCCCATCGGAAATCTCATTCGCACGACCTTCTAACAAAGTTCCAGAGGCCAAAAGGGAAAATTCGTTGGCAAACTCGTTCGAATAACATTCTCGTTCGAACGAAAAACTCATTCGAACAACAATATCGAACGAAGTGACAGAAAGGTCATTTCGAAATTAAGCCCAAAAATATTTTATACAAAGCTCTAAAATAACCTTCTGAAAATAAAATTTATTGTAAAATAAAATTACACCCAATAAAAAATGTTCCAAGCTCCTATATATATATATATATATATATATATATATATATATATGTATATATATATATATATATGTATATATATATATTTATTTATTTATTTATATTTAATGCATTCATACCTTAGGAGAGATTGGAACTAAGTTGGTGACGTGAAACGAGGCACATGAAAACGGGAAATGATGTTCTCTTGATAAGTAGGCGGCAACATCTTAAACTTTAACATGTCATAGGCTTGCAGGATACACAAGAACACAATCCTAAATATTCATTTAATTCATTTAATTTCATCAATTTCCAAAATATTCATTTAATTCAAAAGCTAATTCTCATTACACTAATGAATTAATTGAATATTCTTTTAGAAAAGTAAGTTTAATCCCCACAAGCACTACTCTAAATGAATTAAAATCAATTAAATGAATCACCCGCTAGGATCGATTCACTAAACTAATTTTAATTAGACAAAGTAAAAACAAGAGTAGATGAAACTTATACTAACATTTAAATCAAGTGATAAGCCTATCTCTAGTTTGAATCAAATGATCAAATGATAATAAAATTTTCAATCCTTTCTCAAGGATGATTTTCCATTTCCCAATGTGAAAATAATTAGGAAGTAAATTTACTAATCAAAGGAAACTAACAAAATTATAATTGACAATTAAACCAAATTGGATTCATGAGGGTTTCAATTCATCCCTTGAATGGTATGATTAGCCCTCCATAAACATCATCCAATAAAAATTAGAATCAAATAAGAGCATAAAATGAAAATTAGAGAGGAGTAATCAAACCAAAATTGCCTTCAATTGCATTAGTTCTTCAATTATTCATTCATCTCAATTAATTACAACACTCAATTTATTAAATTTTTTTCTCTAATCTAGAAAAAAACTAAACTACTAAAAAATTAAAAATGGTGTTTCTCTATCTAATTCTCTCTCTAGTTGATGATCTAAGTCCCCCTTAAATGGGCTCTTGAGTCTTCTTTTATAGTAGATGCATGGACACATGGGTCTAAGGGGTATTTTTGGGAAGGTTTAATGTGCATGGAAATGGGGTGTGAGGTCATATGGGTGAGAGGATTAGAGCAAATATGATTTAGTTAAAGGGGTAGTTTTGGAATTTGGGGTAGAAGTTGTAGTTGGGGGTATTTGGGTAAAATGGCTTTAAATGGCATGTGGGAAAAGTCATGTTTGTTTTGACTTGGGTCTTGGCTTGAGTTGTTTTGGGCAAGAGGGTTAAAATTGTGTAAGAGCTTTGTTGGAAGGAAAAAGGGTCTTGGGTCTTGGATTGGATTTGAGAGGATGCGGGTCAAGAGCTAAGGGGCTGCCATGGAGATAGGTTCGGGTTTGGCATGGGTGGGCAGCAGGTTAGCCGGGTTCGTGGGTAGTGGGTATAGTTTCAGTAGGCAAGGGTCCGGGTTAGAATTCAGAACTGGGTCGACGTTGGTGATGATTGAGGGTCCGACCGGGTTTTGGAATGGTGGTGTGGGTGAGTTTCAAGGGGGCGATCGGGTTTCGAGGTATAAGGGATTGGTGTGAGGAGAATGGAAGAAAGGGGGCCGAGGTCTGTCGCCGGAGCGGAGGTGGTCTTGGCGCTAGCTGGGGTCAGTCAAGCAGGTGGGGCCGGTGGTTTAGAAGCGCCACCGGCAGGAGGGAGGCCACCGACGGGTTGGTAGGATTGGTTTTCGGGTATGGGGATTAGAGGGGTTTGGTTTGGTGTTGTGGAGGTATAAGGTGGTTTAGCTTTTGTTGAGGTTTTGGGTTATTAATGGAGGTAGAAGAGAGAGAGAGTGGGATAGAGGTTGAAGATGAAAGTGTGGGTTGTAGGGTGTGTGAGGTTTAGGAGATGTGGTGTGGATGAGGGTGAAGAGAGATATTTTGGTGTATTAGTGTGTAGGATTAAAGAGGTGTGTGGCATAATTTGTGACCCTTAAAAATTGACTAACTAACTAAAAAATAATATTAATTAAAATCTACTAAAAAATATAAAAATCCTAATATATAAATTAAAAGACACAACTAAAAATAAAACTAAAAAGAAGAAACAATAAAAATAAAAATAGAAAACTATTAAACTAAAAACTAAAATCCTAAAAAAAGTAAATTCTAATAAATCAAAAAATAAAATGAAATCCTAAAAGTTCTAATCCTAATAAAATAAAAACTAATGAAAATAAAATAAAATTGTATTAATAAAAAAAATAGAAAATAAAACCTAAAAATCCTAAATAAATCAAAAATAAATCCTAAAAATAAAAATGACTCAAACTAAAAAACTAAAAAACTAAAAAATATTAAAAAGGGACAAATTAGACACACACGGGGTTCGGGGTAGGTTTAGGCACAGGTTTGGTAGGCTAGGGTTACGGGATTGGTAATTAGCTTCATAAAATGAGCATTTGCCTCGATATATAGCTTTTGACACCGCAAACGAACGTTTGACCTACAAGATAAATATTTAAGCACATAAGACCCATATTGCCGAGAATTAGCAACTAAAGTACGTCCATTCGGGGTATAAAATGTACAGTTTTGGGTGCTTATCGTGTGCCCTATCTGAAGTAATCTTACTTTTCCACAAAGTTCAGTGTACGGGTAGCTGCACTTTCAGCCGCATGAATTGCTCGTAGTGTTTGTTTTCCTTAGGATTAGTGACTTTTAAACTGGACGGCATGGCAGTTAGTGGCACTAGTTGTAAAGTGAGGGATGTTGAGTAAAGGACATTATATAGTGTTAGAACTCGGGTAAACTTAGCACACGGTGTTAGTTTTCCACGGTGACTCGATTGGTACGAGGCCCAAGTGAATGCACAAAGGTAAGATGCCTAGAGTGGTACTAGGGTAATTAGAGTGATGCAATGGAACGTGTCAGCCGAGTATGCGGTGATGATTTGGTCGGTGTGTTACTCCTCAAAGTGAGTGGTGAGAACTATCATGTTATTATCAAGCTTAGGAAAAATTTGTGTAGTTTGAATAACCTGAAAATTCGTGGGACGTAGGATGTGTAGTACTATGACTAGAAGTGGTTCTTGATGATTGGTCGTATTACGGGTCACTCTTGGGTGAGTGTCTATCACTAGATAGGGTTGTCCATGAAGGCACCGATATTCTTTGGGTATTAGCAAATGTATTCCTATGACTTAATTGAGCATGATCACCGAATGAGTGGAGACTTGAAGTAGATTATATGATATTGATGGTTAGCAAAATGGTGAGCGTTAAAGCATGTCGTATGTTGAGACTTTGGTGTCAATCCCTGTGCAAGGGTAGGCAATATGATCTTAGCCACTAAGGACTTTAATGACTTTGTCTTAGAGGATTTCTATGACCTAGAATGAGAATTGATAAACCCCCTAAGCTTGAGGATTGGTGAGTCGATAATTTCGGGGATGAAATTCCCCGAGGAGAATTGTTTATGATACCCCGCCCAAAATATTTTATTTATTTTCCCGCATAAGTTGAAATAGAATGAGAACCTTGGGATTTGGAAAATTATAATTGGGGATATATTATGACTTGACTATTTTTGGATACTTGATGATAATTATAGGAAGATATGGGTTGAATTTGGAGAAAATTAAAAAAAAATAGAAAAGGTTCATTCGAACTAAATGGAGGTAGTTTGAACGAGAAAAATAGGTCTTTCAAAGAAGGGGATCAAACGAGCTTTGAAGGAGATCACACTGCATAATAGATTCAGGTCATTCGAAGGTCATTCGAAATGTTAGATCGAATGAGGTTCAAATAATATGCCTTTCTCGTTCGAACAAGGGGCGAATCTCGTTGGAACGAGGTCATTTATAATTTTAAATCGACTTACCCTTGTGTTCTACCTCATTCTGGGTCATTGGATGGTTGAGTTGCCGAGATCTGTTGATCCTAGATTGGACCAAAATGGGATTTTAAGTCTCTTGGTGTTTTTATAAGGGTTTTTTTGGTTCATTTGGGTCATTTAGAGTTCGAAGATGGGAGATAAATATTGGTGGTCTTCCACTATTGTTGAGCATATCCTCCACCTCTTTCCACCTTAAACCACCATTCCACCAACAAACACCCACCTAAAACCATCATATTCTTCTTGTCTTCACCATATCCAAGCTTTGGATACCCATTACTACCATTGTTGGGCATAGCTACGAATTTGTGGAGTTGTTGATGGGTGTTTTGGAGAAGATGAAGATAGGAGACTTATGGATATTGAAGAGGGTTTTTGGATGGAGATTTTATGGAGACAAGCTTGGTGGTTCTGGGCAACCTTCTTGAGGCCACCTTAGGAGGTAGGAGGTTTCCATCTTTTTAGACGTTTCATGCCTTCCATTGTTGGAGCTTCATTTGAGGTGGGAAGACCTACTCTTAATTTAAGACTTTATTTTGTGTAATTAGTAGTCTTATTGTTAGACTTTAAGAGTAGAAAGTAAATGATAAAATTATGGGTTTCTAGTAGATTAGTATTAAATATTTTTATGAAATAAAAACGTTGGCAAAAATGTTATATTTGTTGGATATAAATGATGAGTAAATATTTTTAGGTTTTCTTGAAATAATTGGGATTTTCATGTACATGGTATGTTTCAAGAAATTGGGTGATAAAAAAAATTATGGAATAAAAATGTATTTAAATTTATATTTTTATCTTGCTAAAGATATTTCGTAAATTAACATTGATTTCCCCGCAGAAATGAAGATTTTATAAAAATGGGACATTGGTTTGAGTTTTTAAGAAATAAAATGTCTTTTGAGTCTTGAAAACACATTTTTGCAAACTATTATAAATTTCTAGAATGAAAAATATGTTTACTACTTTTAATAGTATTTTAGGATTAAAATCCATCTTCTCATGCATATAAACTTGTAGTATTTTGATAATGAACTTATTAATAAGTTTAAAGTAGGGTTTGTTGGGTTTAAACATGAAATAAGAAAAATGGATATTCTAATCTCCAAAGTGTGTGAAAAAAGGGTTGTAGGTGTGATAAGTGTAAGGTTGTAATACTACATGTGTTAATAAAAAAAATGGTGTGTGAAAAAAGGGTTGTAGGTGTGATAAGTGTAAGGTTGTAATACTACATGTGTTAATAAAAAAATGGTGTTTTCTTATAAAGTAGTATCATATGTTTAATGATTGTTGGAAATAAAGGTATTGAAATAAATATGTTTCCAACTGAGAAGAATATTACTCCAAAAGGTTAAAAATTAATATGGTGTTAAAAAATTCTTAAGAAGTTGGTGTGGGTAACTTAATGGTGTTTTAAGAAATTAACACTTGTGAAAATGGAGTAAAAGGTGAGTTTGGAAACAAATGGGTAAAATGGTAATTTTATATAAAGTGGAAAAAAAATTGAAATAAAAATTTTGGAAAGAGTGTTACACATGATATTCCTAATGAAAATGATTTTTTGGAATAAAATCAAAGCTAAAGTGTAAAGGACATGAAATGATGATTTTCAAAGTGTAACACAAGTTGGGGTGAAACCTAAGCTTTTGGCTTCGGTCAGTAAAAAGGGAAAGTGGAATAATGCGAACATTTGGAAAATATTGAAACACATTAGAAAGTGAAGAAACGGCAAAGTAAGTCGGTAAACGGGTGGTTAAGCAACCTAAGTGGTTTAAGCCATAATTAACACAAGGGTGTGTGATGGAAGGTTTTCGAAGGCTAAATAATTATTTTCTAACATGGTGTTCGTGTGTATTGAAAGGGTGTTTTCAATGAAAATACTAAAGTGGATTGGTTAAAATGAAAAGGGTAATTTCGATGAAGAAATGTCTTTCGATAAAACCAAGTGTAGTTATTTCAAGTATTTAACCGTGTGTGTTAAATAAAGGGATAAGTGAAATACTAAGAAAAGGAAAGTTTTTCACAAGATTAAGGTGAATTAATAGGAATAAATAACGTTTTTGGAAGGAAAACGGTTTCATGCATTAAGCACAAGTATATGTATGTATATATAAGGTAGTTGCATGTTCATGTTGGTATAACGTGATGGATTATTCTTTTTCCTTTCTATTCTATATTTCTTTGTTATATACTTTTGACTGAGCATTCGACTCACTCCCACATTTTGTTATAGTAGGTTAGGTGTGGTTTCGTACTTTGAGAACGTTATACAGGTAAGTACTCTCTTTTATTTTACATTAGTAGCTTTGTATGCTTGGACTCCGGGGTGCTCCCAACGAAAACACCTCACATGACACCAATCTTTGGAACTAATTGCATAGTCACAGGACTCCTTGTTTGATAACTTGACGAAAATTTTCCAATAGTTAGACTTAAGCTTTAAGACATTCCCTTAAAGGGCGACTTAATAAAATAATCACCAAGTGGCTCCATAAAAAATACGAACACCTCGCATGGAATCAATATAACTCGTAAGAATAGACAGGAAATCATGGACTTCCGGTTTGATAATATGACTAAACTTTGAAAATATTGACTTAGGCTTAGAAACATGTTGTTAATGGGAGAAATTGCAAAATAGCCACCAAACGGCCCCGTAAGAGGCACAAACACCTCGCACGGGACCAATGTAACTAGTATAAACTGACTGTGTAGTCACATGATTCCCAGTTTGGGAATATGACTATAATTTGTAAATAGTTAGACTTAGTCTTAAAAACATGATGTTAAAGTGAGAAAACGAAAAATAGTCACCAAACGTCCCATAGGAGACACGAACACCTCATAGGAACTAATGGCAAAAATGCAAAACTAGCCACGAAACACCTCACACAACACCCAATGTAATTATTTAGAACTGACCGCATAGTCACGGAACTCCTAGTTTGATAACTTGATGAAAATTTGCCAATAGTTAATCTTAATCTTCAAAACCTAACCTTAAAGGGTGAAAATACAAAATAGCCACCAAACGGCTACGTAAAAAATACAAACACCTCGCATGGGACCAATGTGACTAGTAGGAAGTGACTGCATAATCATGGGATCCCAAATTGATAATATGATGAAACTTTGAAAATATATTGACTTGGGCTTAAAAACATTCCCTTAATGGGTGAAAATGAAAAACATCCACCAAATGGCCCCATGAGAGGCACGAACACCTCGCATGGGACCAATGTAATTCGTAGAAACTAACCATGTAATCACACGACTCTTGATTTGAGCATATGCCTATAATTTGTAAATATTTAGACTTATTCATTAAAAATTATCACTAAAGGGCAAAAATGCAAAATAGCAACCAAACGGCCCCGTAAAAGACACGAAATACCTCACACCGCATCAATGTAACTCATAGGAACTCACCGCAAAGTCACTAGAATCCTGGTTTGAGAATATGACTACAATTTTCAAATAGTTATACATAGGTTAAAAAAATATTTAGTTAAAGGGTAAAAATGAAAAACAGCCACCAAACGGCTCCGTAAGAGGCACAAACACCTCGCACGGGACCATCATAACTCGTAAGAATGGTCCGCATAATCATAGGGCTCCCTTTTGAAAATTTGACAAAAATTTGCAAATCTGTAGACTAAGGCTTGAAAATAATATGTTAAATTGCAACAACGTAAAACTTTCCACAAAGAGGCCCCATAAGAGTCATGAAATACCTATCATATCACCAATGCAACTCATAGGAGCTGATCACGTAGTCAAGGGACTATGGCTTTAAAACATACCATTAAAAGGGAAAAAATACAAAACAACCAACTGATGGTCCCATAAAAGGCACGAACAACTCACATGCGACCAATGTAACTCCTAAGAACTGACCATTCAATCATGGGACTCCCGATTTGATAATATGATATTTTGACTTAAGCTTAAAATCAAGTCGTTAATGGGCGAAAATACAAAACCGCCACCAAACCGCCCCATGAGAGGCACGAACACATCGCACAGGACCAATGTAGCACGTAGTAACTAATAGCATTGTCATATGACTAATCATTTGAGAATATGATAATACTTTGTAAATAGTTAAACTTAGGCTTAAAAACATGTTGTTTAAGGGCAAAAATGCAAAATAGCCACCAAACGGCCACATAAGCAGCACAAACACTTTGCACTGGACAAGTGTAACTCGTAGGAATTGACTGCATAGTCACATGACTCCATGTTTGATAATATGACTATAATTTGAAAATAGTTAGACTTAGGCTTAAAAACATATCATTAAAGGGCGAAAATAAAGACAACCACTAAATGGGCCCGTTAGAGGCACAAACGCTTCGTACAGAATGAATGTAACTCGTACGAACTGATTGTGTAGTCACCGGACTCCCGATTTGAGACTATGATGAAAATTTACAAATATTTTGAGTTAGACATAAAAACATGTCGTTAAAGGGAGAAAATGAGTACGGAACCAATATAACTCATAGAAATTGACTAAATATTAACGGGATTAACCATTTGAGAATATGACTATAATTTCAAAAACTTAAACTTTGGCTTTAAAACATGTCATTAAAGAGTCAAAATGAAAACAACCACCAAATAGCCCCGTTAGAGGCACGAACACCTCGCTTGGGACAAATGTAACTCATAAGAACTGATCGTGAAATCACAGAATTCTCGATTTGAGAATAAGATGAATACTTGCAAATCTCTATACTTAGGCTTAAAAATATGTTATTAAAGGACGAAAATGCAAAACAACACCCAAATGTCCCCATAAAGGCACAAACACCTCGCACAACACGAATATAACTCGTAGGAATTGATCGCATAGTCACGAGGCTCCCTGTTTGAGAACTTTATGATAATTTGAAAATATTTAGACTCGGGCTTAAAAACATGTCGTTGAAGGGAAAAAATACAAAACGTCCACAAATTCTCCTCGTGGTAAGCACGAACACCTCGCTCGGGACTAATGTGACTTGAAAGAACTTAACGCATAGTCATGGGACTCCCGATTTGAGAATATGAACAGAATTTGTAAATAATTAGACTTGGGCTTAAAAACATGTCGTTAAAGGGCAAAATGTAAAATAGTCAGCAAATGGCCCCGTAAGAGACACAAAACACCTCACATGGCACCAATATAACTTGTAGGAACTCACCGCATAGTCATGGGACTCCTTCTTTGAGAATATGACTATAATTTTCAAATAGTTAGACATAGGATAAAAAATATTTTATTAAATGGTGAAAATGCAAAATAACTGCCAAATGGCTTTGTAAGAGACACAAACTCCTCACGTCGGACCAACGTAACTCGTAGGAATGATCCTCATTGTCATGGGACTCCCATGTTGAGAATATGATAAAAAATTACAAATCTCTGGACTTAGGCTTAAAAATAAGCCATTAATTGAAAAACACAAAATTGGCAACAAAACGGCCCCGTAAGAGGCATGAAACACCTCGCACGACACCAAATGTAAGTCTATAGACAGCATAGTCATGGGCCTCCATGTTTGATAACTTGATAGAAAACTACCAATAGTTAGACTTAAGCTTCAAAACCTGCCCTTAAAATACAAAAATACAAAATTGCCACTAAACAGCCCCATAGAAAACACTAATACCTCGCATGGGATCAATGTAACTTGTAAGAACTGATCGCATAATTAAGGCACTCCCGGTTTGATAATATGATGAAACATTACAAATATTTTGACTTGGTCTTAAAAATATTTCGTTAATGGGAAAAAATGCAAAACAACCACCAAACAGCCTCTTGAGAGGCATGAACACCTCACACGAGACCAATGTAACTCATGGAAACTAACCACGTAGTCACATGACTCCTTGTTTGACCATTTGGATATAATTTGTAAATTGTTAGACATATGCTTAGAAACATTCCGTTATAGGGTGAAAATGAAAACTAACCACCAAACGGACCCATAAGAGACACTGAACATCTCATGTGGCACGAATGTAACTCATAGGAACTCACCACATAGTCACGAGACTCCTGGTTTGAGAATATGACTATTATTTTCAAATAGTTAGAGTTAGGCTAAAAAATATTTTTTTAAAGGGTGAAAATACAAAACAACCACCAATTGTCTCCGTAAGAGACACGAACACCTCGTACGAGACCAACGTAACTCGTAAGAATCGTCTGCATAGTCACGAGACCCCTATTTTGAGAATATGACAAATATTTGGAAATCTTTACAGTAAGGCTTGAAAACATGTAGTTAAATGGCAAAAACGTAAAACTTGCCACTAAGTGGCCTCATAAGAGGCATGAAATACCTCTCACGACACCAATGTAACTCGTAGGAACTGATCACGTAGTCAAGGGACTATGGCTTTAAAACATACCATTGAAGGAAAAAAATACAAAACAACCACTAAATGTCCCCACAAAAGGCAAGAACACCTCGCATGCGACCAATGCATCTCATAAGAATTGACCGCGTAATCACAGGACTCTCGATTTGATAATATGATGAAACTTTGAAAATATTTCAACTTAGGCTAAAAAACAAGACGTTGGTGGGTGAAAATGCAAAACCTCTGCCAAACTGCTCCTTGAGAGGTAAGAACACCTCGCACGGGACCAATGCAACTCATAGGAACTGATTGCATCATCATGTGACTACTAGTTTGAGAATATAACAATAATTTGTAAACAGTTAAACTTTGGCTTAAAAACATGTTGTTGAAGGACAAAAATGCAAAATAGCCACCAAACATCCCCATAAAAGGCATGAACACGTTGCACTAGTCTAGTCTAACTTGTAGGAACTGTCTGTGTAGTCACATGACTCCATATTCGAAAACATGACTATTATTTGCAACTAGTTAGACTTAGTCTTAAAAATATGTCATTAAAGGGTGAAAATGCAAGGAAACCAGCAGGCGGGCTTTAGATGCATGAAAACCTCACACGATATCAATATAACTCGTAGGAACTGATTGTGTAATCACCGAACTACTTATTTGAGACTATGATAAAAAATTTAAAATACTTCAACTGAGACTTAAAACATGTCGTTAAAGGAAAAAAAATGCAAAATTTCCACCAAACGGCCCCGTGAGAGGCACGAACACCTCGCACAGGATCAATGTAACTCGTAGAAATTGACTACATAGTAACGGGATTCACCATTTGAGAATATGACTATAATTTCAAATAGTTAGACTATGGCTTAAAAACATGTCATTAAAGAGTCAAAATGCAAAAATCCACCAAACAGCCCCGTTAGAGGCACGAACACCTCGCACGGGACCAATATAACTCGTAAGAACTGATCGTGAAATCATAGGATTCTCGATTTTAGAATACAATGAAAATTTGCAAATCTCTATACTTAGGATTAAAAACATGTTGTTAAAGGGTGAAAATGCAAAACAACAGCCAAATGTTACCATAAAAGGTATGAACACCTCACACTGCATGAATATAACTAGTACGAATGGACTAAATAGGCACGGGACTCTCGGTTTGAGATGTTGATGAAAATTTGAAAATAGTTAAACTTATAAAAACATGTCGTTAAAGGGAAAAATACAAAACATCCACTAATACGCCTCATGAAAGGCACGAACGCCTTGCACGGACCAATGTGACTCGTAAGAACTGATCGCATAGTCCCGAGACTCCCAGTTTGAGAATATTACTATATTTTGTAAATAATTGGACTTAGGCTAAAATACATGTCGTTAAAGTGCAAAAACTCAACATAGCCACCAAACGGCCCCGTAAGAGACACGAAACACCTCTCATGGCACTAATGTTACTCGTAGGAACTCACCTCATAGTCATGGGACTCTTGGTTTGAAAATATGACTATAATTTTCAAATAGTTAGACTTAGTTAAAAAAATATTTCGTTAAAGGGTGAAAATGTAAAACAACTTCCAAATGTCTCTGTAAAAGATACGAACACCTCACACAAGATCAACGGAACTTGTTGAAATGATCCGCATAGTCACGGCACTCCCATCTTGAGAATATGAAAAAAAATTACAAATATCTAGACTTAGGCTTAAAACGAGCCATTAAATGGAAAAAATGCAAAATTGGCCACATAACGGCCCCATAAGAGGCACGAAACACCTTCCACCACCAAATGTAATTCTTTAGAACAGACTGCATAGTCATGGGACTCCTCGTTTGATAACTTGATGAAAATTTTTGAATAGTTAGACTTAAGCATCAAAACATGTACTTAAAATGTGAAAATACAAAATAACCACCAAAACGGCCCCGTAAACAACACGAGCACCTCACATGGTATCAATTTAACTCATAAGAACATATTGCACAATCAAGGGACTCCCAGTTTGATAATATGATTAAACTTTGAAACAATTTTGACTTAGGCTTAAAACATTTTGTTAATGGGAAAAAGGCAAAACAACCACAAAACGGCCCTGTGAGAGGCACGAACACCTCGCACCGAACCAGTGTAACTCGTAAAAACTCACCACATGGTCACATGACTCCCGGTTTGAACATATGGCTATAATTTATAAACAGCTAGGCTTAAAAACATGCCGTTAAAGGGTGAAAATGGAAAATAGCCACTAAATGGACCCGTAAGAGACACGAAACTCCACACACAGCACCAATGTAACTCTTAAGAACACATTACAAAGTCATTTGACACCTTGTTTGAGAATATGACTAGAATTTTAAAATAATTAGATATAGGCTAAAAAAATTATTAAAAGGTGAAAATGAAAAACAGCCACCACACGGCTCCACACGGCTCCGTAAGAGGCATGAACACCTTGCATGGGACCAACGTAACCCATAAGAATGGTCTTCACAGTCACGGGAATCCCATTTAAGAATATGATAAAAATTTTCAAATCTCTAGACTAAGGCTTGAAAACGTGCCATTAAATGGCAAAAACGTAAAACTTGCCACAAAGCGGACCCGTCAGAGCCATTAAATACCTCTCACGGTACCAACCTAACTCATAGGAACTAATCATGTAGTCACGGAACAATGGCTACAAAACACATTATTAAAGGGAACGATACAAAATAGCCACTAAATGTCCCCATAAAAGGCACGAACACCTTGCATGCGACCAATGTAACTCGTAAGAACTGACTGCGCAATCACGGGACTCAACTTTGAAAATATTTTGGCTCGGGCTTAAAAATAAGGTGTTAATGGGTGAAAATGCAAAATTTCCACAAAATGACCCCGTGAGAGGCACAAAAACCTCGCACAGGACCAATGTAACTCATACGAACTGATTGCATAGTCATATGACTACTGGTTTGAGAATATGACAATAATTTGTAAATAGATAGACTTGGGCTTAATAATATGTTGTTAAAGGGTCAAAATGCAAATCAACCACCAAACGACCCCATAAAAGGCACGAACACCTTGCACTGAACAAGTGTAACTCGTAGGAACTGACTGCGTAGTCACATTACTCCCAGTTTGATAATATGACTATAATTTGAAATCACGAGACTCTCAATTTGAGAATATGATAAAAATTTGCAAATTTCTACACTTACGCTTCAAAATATGTTTTTAAAGAGCGAAAATATAAAATGCACGAACACCTCGTACAACATGAATATAACTCGTAGAATCTAAGCGCATAGTTACAGGACTCCCGATTTGAGAACTTGATGAAAATTTGAAAATAGTTAGACTTAGGCTCAAAATTATGTCGATCAAGGGCAAAAATACAAAACAACCACTAATTTGCCTCGTGAGATCACAAACACCTCGCACGAGACCAATGTGACTCGTAAGAACTGACTAGATAGTCAAAGGACTCCCGATTTGAGAATATGACTATAATTTGTAAATAATTAGAATTAGGCTTAAAAACATGCCATTAAAGGTCAAAAATGTAAAATAGCCACCAAACGGCCTCTTTAGAGATACGAAACGTCTCACATGGGACCAATGTAACTCGTAGGAACTCACAGTATAATCATGGCACTCCTGCCTTGAGAATATGACTACATTTTCAAATAGTTAGACTTGGGATAAAAAATATTTCGTTAAAGGGTGAAAATGCAAAACAACTGCCAAATATAAGAGACATGAACACCTCACACGGGACCAACATAACTTGTAGAAATGATCTGCATAGTCACGGGACTACCATGTTGAGAATATGACAAAAAAATTCAAATCTCTAGACTTACGCTTAAAAATAAACCATTAAATGGTAAAAACGCAAAATTGTCCCCAAAATGATTCTGTACGAGGCATGAAACACCTCGCACGACACCAAATGTAATTCTTCGGAACTGACCGCATAGTCATGGGACTGCTAATTTGATAACTTGATAAAAATTTGCCAAAAGTGAGACTTGAGCTTCAAAACATGCCCTTAAAGGGAAAAAATACAAACTAGCCACGAAACAGTCCTGTAAAAAACACGAACAACTCGCATGGGATCAATGTATATCGTAAGAGCTGATTGCGCAATCATGGGACTCCCGAATTTATTATATGATGAAACTTTGAAAATATTTTGACTTAGGCCTAAAAACATGTCGTTAATGGGCGAAAATACAAAATAGCCACTAAATAGCCCCTTGAGAAGCACGAACACCTCGCACGGGACCAATGTAACTCGTAGAAACTGATCACATATTCACATGACTCCCAATTTGATCATCTGGCTATAATTGGTAAATAGTTAGACTTAGGCATAAAAACATGTTGTTAAAGGGAAAAAAAAGTAAAACTGCCAGCAAACGGCCCTGTAAAAGGCACGAACACCTCGCATGGGACAATGTTACTCGTAGGAACTGAACTCATAGTCAAGGGACTCCCCATTTGAGAATAGGCCATTAATTTACAAAAAAGTTTTACTTAGGTTTAAAAACATTCCATTAAAGGTGAAAAGGCAAAACGGCCACCAAATGGCCCTATAAGAGGCACTAATGTAACTCATAAAAATTGATTACATAGTCATGGGAATTCTGATTTGTGAATCCGATTACAATTTACAAATAGTTAGACTTAGGCCTAAAAACATGTCGTTAAAAGATGAAACACAAAACTGCCACCAAACGGCCCCATAAAAGGCACAAACACCTCGCGTGGGACCAATGTAACTCATAAGAACTAACTACAGAGCCACGGGACTCCCGATTTGAGAATATGACTAGAATTTACAAATAGTTAGACTTGGGCTTAAAACTATACCACTAAAGGGGGAAAAATGTAAAACAGCTAGCAAATAGCCTCTTGTGAGGCTCTAATTCCTTACACGGTACCAACAAAACTCATAGAAAATAACCACGTAGTCATGAGATTCCCAATTTAAGAGTATGTTGAAAAATTTAAAACAAATTTAATTAGGCTTAAAAACATGCCGATAAATGGTGAAAATGCAAAACAATCACCAAATGTCCTCGTAAGAGGCACTAACACCACACACGGGATAAATATAACTCGTAAGAATTTATTGCATAATTATAGGACTCTAGGTTTGAGAATATGACTATAATTTGTAAATTGTTAGACATAGGCTAAAAAACATGTCGTCGAAGGGGGAAAATGCAAAATAGCCCCGTCAGAGGCACATACACCTCGCACTGAACCAAAGTTACTCGTAGAAACTGATCATCTAGTAACGGGACTTGCGGTTTGAGCATATGATGAAAATTTGCAAATAGTTTAACTCAGTCTTAAATATTGTGGTTAAAGCGAGAAAACGCAAAACAACCACCAAATAGCCCCAAAAGAGGCATGAACACCTCGTACGGGACCATTGTAACTCGTAGGAACTGTCTATTAAAGCACCCTATATCTTTGACTCACTTGATTCTATATTATATAAGTGCTCATCTAGTTTGGAAATAGTGACAAAATTAAGTCATATCCTAGTCTGACCAAAAAGCCTTCAGACTCTTCTTTTTGAATTACTCAAATTGTTCCTAAAGGTACAACACCAACGCCTCACATAGGATTGCATTCATGTGTTGCATTTTTCATAATATAGGTGTGTGTGAGTTAAATCCCATTAAAATAATTTTTCCATGATTTTTGGGATATTCTAAATAATTTCTAAGATTTTTTAAAAATAATTTTTAGAAATTTAAAATTTGTTTTTACAAATGTTGTGGGCTATTTTGTAATTAACTAAAGCTATTAAAACTTGGCTTGGGTAGAAATTTAAAGTGCTAGATAATACTGTGGGTAAAATTTACATTTCTGTTAAACCAAAAACATGCGTTTTATGTGTCATCTCAGCCTTACACGTGTTGCACCTGTGATGGGTTGATCTGTATTTCTTTACACTCACATCCCTAAGAGTGATTGAGAACCTTTGGATCGTTTTAATCTATGGACTGCATGTGTTCTTACCTGACCCTTTTGTTTACATTTAAACTAATCAGAGTCTTTATAATCGTAGTGAATTGGTAGCCATTAGATTTCCTTCGATCAAATCATGTTCGTTCATTTGCCTGAGATCTTCCAGAGACTTTTCTTTCCGGTATAAAAGGAGACTTCTTCCTTTCAATTCTAAATTTTGGCTCACCTCATTTTTGAGAGAAAAAATAGAGAAGAGAGGGGGAGAGAGAGAGGGGAAGAGAGAGAAAATACAAACCCTAACCTAGCTCCGGCCAAATATCATTTGAAAATAGTTCTGAGAGTTGAGTTAGTTCTAGATTTGAGAAGAACTATCCTCTCTTGTTCTTAATCTATTGTCCAACCAGTCACGTTTTACAAATCTTATTTTCTTTCATAGAAATATGAGATTTGTGCGTATGTGATACACTTCACGTTTATCTTACTGGTTTTGATTTCTTCTTTTGAGAATCTCATTTTGTTGATTGTTTTAAACTGTTATGTTTTGTTCAAACCCTAAAACAACAAAATAATTTCTGATTTCAGTTTTTGAGATTACTCAGACTTAAATCTAGTTAAGATCTTGATTGGGGATTTACACTTTCAATTATTTCACATTTTGTAAAATATTTGTAAATATTTTTGAGTAATGAAAGTGTTTAGGATCTTGGAGCTTTTGTATATCAAGATTCCCCCTTGATCTGTGGATAATTTGAAAGATCCAAAGTCTTGATTTTCGATCAAACTAATTTTAGAAATCTTCATTGCATTTAAGAATCTGTTTGAAATTTGATAATCATTTGGTCTGTAATAAGTGTGTGTGGTTTGCATGCATGTGATTTAGAGCACATCACCACTTACACTTTCACACTACAACACTAAAAAGTGTTGGTAGAGAGATTCTGAACATTTGAGTCGACGTAAAGATAAAATGAGTGGAGTTACAAAGCTTAGAGAACATCAACAATATCAGAGCCTTGGGAGAAGTCAGAAAATGCCAGAGGAGTTGGTATAATTTCTTAACTTAGTTTAGGCTTGATTATGTGTCTTGATTGTCATATAGTTTATGATGATGCTGTAAATAGCACCACCAGATAAGGTGTTGACAAGCTCAAGAAAATTATAACAATGGAAGCACAGGAGAATACAAGTGTATATGTAAAAGGAGGTGAGGAGAAGAGGATGAACACTTGAATATAAGTGGTTCAGCCAATTAGGCCTACGCCCACTGTGCAAGTGAGTGTAATGTCACTGAAATAAGGCACTAATAGCCATGGCTACAATCTCTCAAGCTTTCTCTCTCTACTGTGTAAATTGACAGAGTTTCAGCTACAGTTGCAAATTATCGATCCTTTATAATGTTAAGGATGACCTCTATATATAGTGATTGGGAGGTGTAATGTATCCCCAAGCATATAATGTTAGGTGCATGAAGATCCAACCAGTGTAAGGATGACACTTGGCTAAACTCAACTAAATAATGATGACATCAATATTCCCTCACGTGGAGAGAATGATTTAGTTATAACAGACTTGTCCATGTGTCCCAAGACAAACATGTGTGCGTAGATGCTCAGCTGTCTTTGCTTGGTACCAACCTCGGCCTGGATGAGTACGAGGTTGGTGAAGTACGAACCCTTCTTTGGCTGGGAATTATATGATGACCTTAGATGGGATGTCAGTCGAGGTTAGGTATGTGGAACGTCGGTCAGGGCCGATGTTGTCTTGGCATTTGATGCTGAGCTTGCAAGGCTTTGCTGATTCTAGGTGAAACTTGTAACGTCGTCTATGGCCTATGTTGATGGTGATACTGATGGATAACCCATGTCCATACTTACCTCGAATGATGCCTTCCCTGAGGTGATACTTGTAACGTCGGTTATGGCCGACCTTATGGATAGCTTATCCCACGAGTTACGTAGGCCTCGATTGTTGCCCAACTGAGGGGGTACTGGTAACGTCGATCGTGGATAACCTTCTGTAGGATGAGATCGTCGATGGTTAGTCTTGAGCTCTTGTTACCTCGACTGTCATCCAGGCCGAGGTTGATGCCTTTGAACCGGCAGGTACACTTTGGGCATATCAATCACCCCTAGCCCTTAGTTACCTATGTAAGTAGGTGACTTAGGGATATGTATGTCCGAGGTTGTATTTCATAATATACCAATATCTCCTTGATAGGTGTCCACTTCTGAAGTGGGTAGCATGCCTGACAGTGTAATAATGCTGATTGTCTTTTGGTCTCCCAAGGAAATGATGGGCCTTGGGACGCGTGAAATTAGATTTGAGGGTTAAGTGCCCTTTCCTTTCTCTTTCTTCTTCACTTCTCTCATTTTCTCGCCTGAGCCTTCTGTGTTTTCTCTCTCTTCCAGATCTTGATCGAGGCTATTTTATGGATTTCTCTTATCAATCCTCTCATTCTTCATCTTGTCTTTTATCAGGTATTTCTTATTGCCCTTCCTTTGACATTTTTCAGCCTTATTTTTCCATTTCTTACATTTTCGGTGATAGTTTGAGTTTTCCGGTGGTTTTTTGAGTTTTCCGGTGGCTCTTTGAGTTTTCTGGTGAACTTATTCTTGACTGTTCTTGGTTTGAAATTACTCAAAAACCAAGTTTGATCCTTAGTTTAAGTTGTGACCAATTGTTTATTTGTGGTTTAGAGTCCAAGTGTAGGGTCATCTTCTTTTTGCTTAGTGGCTGAGATGGAGAAATTTGTGTGTTCGAGCAGATGTTTAAGCTGGGATTCCATCTCCCCATCCACCCTTCAATCAGAGCCATACTTTCACATATCAACCTTGCCCCTTCACAATTATCCCCCAACGCCTGGAGGGTGATGATTTGTGCTATTGTCCTTTGAAAGGCAGTCCACCACTCAGACCTTCCTATTAGGGTCTTCACAGGATACTATATCCATCCTCTTCCAGAAACCACCCCAGATACTATCACTTCCTAGCTAGGAAGTCAGATAAAAAGATGTTGCTGGTTACCCAAACCTCCAATCACAACTGGAAACTACGGTACTTCTTTGCCTCAGGGGCATGGGAATTTGGTCCTTGTGCCAGCTCTTCATCTTTGGAGCCGAGGATACCTCTGAGGTGGGGAAAGGTGTCACTTGCTGCCAAGGCCAACCCTAGGCTTAGCCAGGACAACCTACAAAAGGTTAAGGATCTTCAAGATCAGGGGGAGCATGGTTGGCTAGTCAAGTACAAACATCTGATGACCCGCTATTACCTCTCTGAGACTAGTTTGGGGGGAAGTCCTCTGACCGAGCTTCGTAAGTATTATATATTTTTTCAAGTTGTACCTCTGAGTTTTCATGCCTCTGTTTTATTAACTCAGATGTTTCTCTTTGCAGACCGCCTAAAAGGTATCTCTGACGAGCTCTAGGAGATGTCAACCCCAAACCTTGTTAAGTTGATTAAGACATTAGGGCATAATGCAACCCTTCCTCCACCCAAGAAAATTATCGGTACATCCAAGGCTGACACTACAAAAAAAGGAAATCCACCATTTCTGACTCGGAGGATCAGAGGTCAATCAAAACCTAAAAGGGGGATCGTGCCATCACAATCTCCTCTGATAATGCACTGGCTGCTCGTCTGGAGTAGTTGAAGATCAGTGATATCCAAATAGGTCATGGCTTAAAGTCAATGGATGCCATCGAATCTGCTATGACCGACACAAATAAGCATTTACTACGCTCTCTTGATACACCTCTACTAGACGAGTTTAGCCATCACACGTCTATCCAGGTAATAACTTTTGCTTTTTTATTCCAAGTTTAACCTCGGCTTTAAATGGATTAAGGCTTCAACTCATACGTCTGACTTTATTTTGCAGAGTATTCTGTCTATGCACCAATTCGTTGACTGGACCCTGAGGAAGTTGCCCTTTATTGAGAAGGGAAAAGAGGCCCAGAAGGTGCAAGCCTCTTTAAATGTAGAGGTTAAAAATTTGAAGATAGCTTTGGAGGAGTCTGAGAATAAGGTAAAGCAGAGGGATAGGGACATAGCCAAGATCAAGAAGGACCACACCTCTGCTTTGCAAGCCAAAAATGACGTCCTTTAGGCAAAGGTTGATGCTGCGGTAAGGGCTGCCCTTTAGGATGCCTTTGAGAAGATCTTAGCCGACTACAAAGTCTCTGACTAGTTTATAAGCTTCATATTTGAATATCTCGAAAGAGGTATTAAGGCAACAGGGAAGTGGGAAGCTTCAAAGGAGAAGGAATCAGGGATCTTATTTGCCTCAGACTTTATTGGTCTAGGCTTTGGCGATCCTCGCTTTGCTCAGGCCTTGCAAGAGGTTGAGGAGGAAGTGGAAGGTGTTGCTCCTGCAGAGACTGCACCATTGTAAGTTACAAAGACTAAGGATGTTAACCCTCGAGAGGACGGAGCCCAGGTTACCAACGTCGGCTAAGAGGACACCACTGTGGCTGTAGACCCTTAACCTTAATTTGTGAAGCTTTTAACTTGTAATTTTTTTTTAACTCAATGCTTTGTAAATTGTGATAACATATTCTAAGTCATATCTGACTTGTAACTCTGACTACATGTTATACCATCTACTTCAGAGGTTTTGCTACGTTCAATGAATGATCTCTCTTGAATGTTGTTCATTATATAATGAACTTCTCTTAAACGTCTGAGGTCACCAATTTAGGATGTTTACCCTCATAATGTGCCAATACTTAAATGATGTCTAACGTTTGAGGTCATCAAATTATGATGTTTCACCTCATAAATTTCACCAAATTAATGATGTTTTAAGGTCTGAGGTCTTCAAATTATGATGTTTACCCTTAGACCTTTCACCAAATTATTGATGTTTAAGGTCTGAGGTCGTCAAATTATGATGTTGCACCTCATAAATTTCACCAAATTAATGATGTTTAAGGTTTAAGGTCATTAAACTATGATGTTTACCCTCATAAATTTCACCAACTTAATGATGTTAAGGTCTGAGGTCATTAAATTATGATGTTTACCTCATTAATTTCACCAAATTAATGATGTTTAAGGTCTGAGGTCATCAAACTATGATGTTTCACCTCATAAATTTCACCAAATTAATGATGTTTAAGGTCTGAGGTCATCAAATTATGATGTTTACTCTCATAAATTTCACCAACTTAATGATGTTAAGGTCTGAGGTCATTAAATTAATGATGTTTAATGTCTGAGGTCATCAAATTATGATGTTTCACCTAATAAATTTCACCTAATTAATGATGTTTAAGGTCTGATGTCATCAAACTATGATGTTTACCCTAAAAAATTTCACCAAATTAATGATGTTTAAGGTCCGAGGTCATCAAACTATGATGTTTCACCTCATAAATTTCACTAAATTAATGATATTTAAGGTCTGAGGTCATCAAAGTATGATGTTTACCCTCAGACCTTTCACCAAATTAATGATGTTTAAGGTCTAAGGTCATTAAACTATGATGTTTACCCTCAACAATTTCACCAAATTAATGATGTTTAAGGTCTGAGGTCATCAAACTATGATGTTTCACCTCATAAATTTCACCAAATTAATGGTGTTTAAGGTCTGAGGTCATCAAACTATGATGTTTACCCTCAGACCTTTCACCAAATTAATGATGTTTAAGGTCTGAGGTCATCAAACTACGATGTTTACCCTCGGACCTTTCACCAAATTAATGATGTTTAAGGTCTGAGGTCACCAAATTATAATGTTTCACCTTATAAATTTCACCAACTTAATGATGTTTAGGGTGTGAGGTCATCAAACTATGATGTTTACCCTCAGACCTTTCACCAAATTAATGATGTTTAGGGTCTGAGGTCATCAAATTATGATGTTTCACCTCATAAATTTCACCAAATTAATGATGTTTAAGGTCTGAGGTCACCAAATTATGATGTTTCACCTTATAAATTTCACCAACTTAATGATATTTAGGGTGTGAGGTCATCAAACTATGATGTTTACCCTCAGACCTTTCACCAAATTAATGATGTTTAGGGTCTGAGATCATCAAATTATGATGTTTCACCTCATAAATTTCACCAACTTAATGATGTTTAAGGTCTGAGGTCACCAAATTATGATGTTTCACCTCATAAATTTCACCAAATTAATGATGTTTAGGGTCTGAGGTCATCAATATATGATGTTTACCCTCAGACCTTCCACCAAATTAATGATGTTTAAGGTCTGAGGTCATCAAATTATGATGTTTCAACTCATAAATTTCACCAAATTAATGATGTTTAAGGTCTAAGATCACCAAATTATAATGTTTCACCTCATAAATTTCACCAAATTAATGATGTTTAAGGTCGGAGGTCATCAAACTATGAGGTTTACCTCATAAATTTCACCAAATTATGATGTTAAGGTCTGAGGTCATCAAACTAAGACGTTACCCTCATAAATTTCACCAAATTAATGATGTTTAAGGTCTGAGTTCATCAAAATATGATGTTTACCCTCATAAGTTTATCACTAAAGCATGATGAAACAAAGTATTGACACATGAACTGCTCTTTTCATTAACACTCTCTTCATAAAATGATATATGTATTACAAGAAAACAACTACAACATCATATATAATATTTCTTCAGGTGATCAGTGTTACATGGATTGGAGAAAGGTTCCCCTTCGAGATTTTCTAGCCGGTATATATCGGGTACAACCTCATCGACTATTTTGTAATGACCATGTCAGTTCGGATGGAGCTTGTTTGCCTTCTGCAATGTCTTCTTCAGCATTAGGTCTCCTACAGCTAAAGGTCTTAATTTAACCCTCTGATTATAGAACTTTGTTGTTCTCTGCTAGTAAGCTGCATGTCTGACCTCAGCATCTTCTTTTCTCTCCTCAATCAAATTTAGGTTGAGTCTCCTCTCTTCCTCATTCTTCACGGGGCCATAGGTCTGAACTCTGTAAGTGGGGAGTCCTACTTCTATAGGTATGACGACTTCTGAGCCATGAGCTAATATAAATGGGGTCTCCCCCGTTGATGTTCTTGTCGTTGTTTTGTAAGCCCATAACACTACATAGACCTATTTTATCCATCTCCCCTTGGCTTATTCCAACGTCTTCTTAATCCCATCGAGGATTATTCGGTTCGTGACTTCGGTCTGACCAGTTGCCTGAGGTCGGCTAGGAGAAGAGAAAAACTTCTTGATCCCGACTCTCTCATAATATTTCTCCAAAGAAGCATTCTTGAACTTGGTTCCGTTGTCTGGGATGAGGGTGTTCGGAAGGCCATGTTTGCATATGATGCTCTTCCAGATGAACTAGAAGGTCTTTTGCTCTGTAATCGTGATCATCGGCTCAGCCTCTACCCACTTGGAGAAGTAATCAATTGCTACTATCAGAAATCAATAATTATTAGCAGCTCTTGGCAATGGTCCTACCAAGTTAATCCCCCATACTGCGAATGGCCAAGGAGAACTGATTGACGTCATAGGTTGATGAAGTTGATGAGGGATAGTGGATAATCTTTGGCACTTGTCACACCTCTTAACGTAGGCAGCAACATCTTTTTCCAAGGTCGGCCACCAATATCCTTGAGTAATTTTCCTCTTGGCTAAAGGTCTTCATCATATGTGACTGGAACAAGAACCCTCCGGTACATCCTACAGGACGTGGGGAACCTCTGTGGGATGGACACATCTGAGGAGATATAGTAGGAATCCTTTTTTATATAGGACATCTCCTATTAATGAGAACTTGGTAGCTCTGTACCTCAATTTACTCCTTTCTGACTTTTATTCTGGTAGCTCTCCCTGACTTATATATCTGATAAGGGGGTCCATCCATGAGTCCCCTAAGTTCAAGTTGAGGCAATAGTTGGCCACCTCTTCTTCCTCAATAGTCGGTTTGAGCAAGATCTCTACTGGTACTGTCCGTCTCATGCTTGTCCTTATTGTTAAAGCCAACCTTGCTAGTGCATCGGCATGACTGTTGTCTTGCCAAGGTACCTTCTTTATCTTCACCTCTTCGAAGCCTTCTAGCATCATTCTTACCCTCTCAAGGTATTTGGCCATCCTTTCATCCTTGGCCTCATATACTCCAAGTACTTGGTTGACAACTAACCTCAAGTCACTGTATAGTAGGAGTCGGCCAACTCTAAGGGCTTTTGCCAAAGAGAGCCCCGCTATCAGCGCCTCATACTCGAACTTGTTGTATGATGCCTTGAAGTTGAACCTTAGTGCATATTCAATGTCGGTACCATCTGGAGTTCACAGTGTCAGCCCTGCATCGCTTCGACTTTCATAAGAAGCCCCATCAACGAAAAGGTTCCAAACATCTTCATTTGAAGAGAAGTTCCCCTCTAACAGGGTCCCCTGCTTGAAGAGGTACCTATCTTCCTCATTATCAACTACTCCTCTTCTGGCTCTACTGGACACAACCTCTTCCGAGTTTTGGAAGATGTTACTATTAGATCCCTCTACAATCTCTGGGCTATTCTCAACCTCGGCCTCTTCCTAGGTGAACTCAACAACAAAGTCTACGAGTGCCTGCCGTTTGGTGGCCACCCTGGGTTGATTAACAATGTTATACTCTCCCAACTCGATGGCCTGGGTCATCAATCTGCTTGACTTCTTGGGCTTGTGGAGGACTTTCCTTAGTGGGGTGTCAGTGAGGATGACTATAGAGTGGGCTTGGAAATAGGGCTTCATCTTCCTGGAAGCATGTAACAAGGTGTAAGCCAACTTCTCCATTCGAGGATAGTTTTGTTCAAACCCTTGAAGGGCCTTACTATTGAAGTATACAGGCATCTGTACCCCATCATCTTCTCGTATTATGGCTGCACTTATTACTGACTCTGAGACTGCTAGATAAACATACAACTTCTCCCCCAGAATGGGTCGGGATACGAGTAGAGGGGACCCAAGGTAGGACTTAAGCTCCTTAAAGGCCTTGGCACACTCTTCGTCCCACTCGAAGGCCTTTCTAAGAACCTTAAAAAATGGAAGACACTTGTCCGTAGCTCTAGAAATAAACCTATTAAGTGCAGCAACTCTTCTAGTGAGCCTCTAAATGTCTTTTATGGTCCTTGGTGTCTTCATATCAAGCAAAGCCTTGATGTTCTTGGGGTTGTCCTCTATTCCCCTCTGATTGATGATGAATCCAAGAAACTTTCCTGCTCCTACTCTGAAGACACACTTGGCAGGGTTGAGCTTCATCATGTATAAATCCATGGTGTCGAAAGTTCTTTCCAGGTCGGCCAGGTGTGTTTGATCCTTTAATCTCTTCGTCAATATGTTATCTATATATACCTCCATGGTCCTGCCAATTTGATCTTTAAACATCTTATTCACAAGACATTGATATGTGGCTGCTGTATTCTTTAGTCCGAAGGGCATGACCTTGTAATAATAGGTCCCCTTATTGGTGATGAAAGTTGTCTTCTCTGAGTCTTTAACATCCATGAAGATCTGATTATACCCTGAATATGCGTCCATGAAGCTCATAATTTCAGCCCCTGCCTTGGCATCTACCATCTGATCAATCCAGGGCAAGGGGAAGTTGTCTTTAGGGCAAGACTTGTTCAAATGAGTGAAGTCTATGCACATCCTCCATTTCCAGTTAGCTTTGGGCACAATGACGGCGCTAGATAACCACTCTGGGTATATGACCTCCCTGATGAATTTTGCCTCTTCCAACTTTTTGACCTCTTCTCTGATGACATCATAATTTTCCCTGGAGTAAACTCTTCATCTTTGTTTGATTGGCTTAGCATCTTCTGCCACATTGAGTTTGTGCCACATAACCCCCGGGTAGATGCCAGGAATATCTGCGTGGCTCTAGGCGAAGACACTCTGCCTCTTTTTCAAAAATCTTATCATCTCTTCCTTGATCTCGGGTTTTAGGCCCTTATCAATTTGGACTGTTTTTTCTGGTTCGTCCTCATTAAGGACGATGGATTCTACCTCTTTCGTGACCTCTCTTTTCTTCAACTTTGTTTCATCCCTAAGTTTAAATGTATCAATGTTATATGTTATTGTTGTCCTCTTATGTGCCTCTCTCTCTTCCATCGAGTTGAAGTAGCATTCTATGGATGTGGTCTGGTCACCTTGCACTTCCCCTACCCCATAGGGGGTCGAGAATTTTAGCATTTGGTGGATCGTTGATGGCATGGCCTCAAATTCCTTGAGGGCTACTCGTCCTATGATGAGGTTGTAGGCCGAAAAGACATTTTCATCCATCACGAAAAAATTGATCCTCCTGGTCAACCTCTTAGGCCACTCGTCACCCATTCGTATATCCATCTCATACATGCCCAGGGGATGGACCTTCTCCCCGCTGAAGCCAATCAACGGATGATGATAGGGTACAAGCCTTGGTCTGTTGAGGCCTAGGCTCTTGAAGCAGGGCAGAACATAACATCCGCAAAGCTTCTGCCATCAACAAGGATCCTCTGAACCTCACACCCATGCACCCTCGTGGTGATTACCAAAGGGTCATCGTGTGGAGCTAAGATACATTTGAAATCAAGTCGGGAGAACCCAACTACAAGAGTATCCATATCCATATCCACCTTCTTTTTCTTCTGCTTAGCCTCTAAAGATGCTAGATTCACAACTTCTAGTTTGGTCACTTACCTAGCCTCTGCCATATGAGCTTTACGTTCGGCTACTTTTGAGCCACCCCCTGCTAGTCCTCCACAGATGGTGTTAACACCAAAGGAGATCATACTGACCCTCTTCACCGGGGCATTGTCGTCTTTTGATGGGAGGTCAGTATCGTCCTCATCATCACCATATGAGTCATCATCCCTTCTTATTGGGGGATCATCTCGACATCTGTCGTTTCTCTTATTTTTAGGGTCATCTCTTCCCTTCTTTGGAGCTTTACCGTTGATATACTTCCTGAGCTTTTCAAACTTCAACATCTTCTCGATTTCTTCCTTCAAGGAAAAGAACTTATCTGTCACATGGTCGTGGTCTTGGTGGAACTCGCACCATAGGTTCTTGTTCCTCTTATGCGGAGGAGCCTTCAGCTGCTCCGTCCATCTCAGGGACCGATCATTTTTTATTTCATTGAGGATGTGTTCGCAGCTCACAGTTAGAGGAGTATAGTGCGCAAAATTGTCATTTGCAGACCTCTTTTTTCCATCTTTCTTCCTTTGGAACTTCTCCCTGCCACTTCCGTTATCATCCTCATACTTTGTGGCCATAACCTCTTCAGTATTCATGACCTTTCCTGCAGTTGCCAATAGCTCTGCCATGGACTTGGGAGGGTCTTCTGCAAGCTTCCACAGCAACTTCCCTTTTTAAAGTCCCCCAATGAGGGTTGTCATAGCTATACTCTCTTCATAATCTTCAACCTCCAATTTTTCTTTGTTGAATCTAGAAATGTAGTCTCTTAGGCTCTTGTTCATTCCCTGCTTAATGTATAGCAGATGAGTGGTCTTCTTTTGAGGTCTCACCCCAAAACAGAAATTGTGAATGAACCATTCAACCAAGCCCTTAAAGTTCTCAATAGAGTTCTTTGGAAGAGAGGTAAACCAGATGTGTGCAGCTCCCGTCAAATTCCCAGAGAAGTCCCGGTACTTCATCTCATATGGGATTGAATAAATATCTGTCGCAGAATGGTACATCTCAATATGATGCACAGGGTTGGTACTACCATCATACTTGGGAGACATCGTAGGTGTTTTGAACTTGGCAGGGGTCGGGAAGTTCACTATCCTTACCACGAACGGGGAACCCTCTGAGAACCATCTTTGCAATGGGTTTTGACTTTTGATGAGGTTCCCTATCTTCTCTTCCAGGCATTGGATGGAGTCATTCCATGGCCTTGCAATTTTGGACCGGCCGAGGTTATCCCCAGCCACTTCTAAGGGGTGGACTGAGGGTTCCCCAGCCGCTGCACAACGTCGGCTATTGACCTCCTCTTGATCCCTGTCTCGGCCTTACTGGGGTCGGCCATAATGGGGTCGTCCATGATAAGGCCGATATTCCTCATCTTCCCTTTGTGAGCCTGCTACACTTCTTGACCTGGATAACCTCTGCCTTAGGTCATTAACTGGTTCGAGCCTTTGAAAGGTCGACCCTCTGCTCAAGCGATCAAGAGCTGATCCTTTTTGTTGGGCACCACCATCTTTTCTGCCCCCACAACCTCAGTTTTACTGGATAGGACGTACCGTGTTATTCAAAACCTCATACGGCTCCCAGCAGTATTATGAGCATCCTCTACCTCCATATCGCCATACCTATCCTCAGGGTAAGGGTTTGCCTCCCCAGACATAAACGCCTAGGGTCAGCAGCATCCCTCCTCCGCTGAGGGGTAGGCTGGTCTTTTCGAGGTGCCTGGGCTTGTCCTCTGGCTTCAAGATGGGGTTGAATAGCTGCCGGAGTAATCATCTCTAGTGAGACCCCAGGTGGCCTCATTATATTTTGGCTGAGCTGTGCAAATTGCTCCTTTATTGCTTGTTGTGTTGCAGCAAAAGATCTCAAGGCTACAGCCACCTCAGCCATTTCGGACTAGGGGGTGCCTGGATGGAACTAGGTCCTCCATCACCATATGGTGGAGGAGGTGGTGGTAGCTCCGGTGCCATATGCTAAAACTAAAGATCTTGTAAAGAAGGTGAGCTTAAAACCTTAAAGGACCTCTTTTAATGGTGAAACAGCTCCATGCAAGGGGTGAGGCTCGATTCACCACCAGAGTCTCCCGTGAGGTTAAGCTAGGAAAAGAAGAGATATGTCTTCAAATTACCACAAACGGTGCTAGAATGATGATGCTGGAAATAACACCACCAAATAAGGTGTTGACAAGCTCAAGCAAGTGATAACAATGGAAGCACAGTAGAATACAAGGGTATAGGTAGAAGGAGGTGAGGAGAAGAGGATGAACACTTGAATATAAGTGGTTCAGCCAATTAGGCCTACGTCCACTGTGCAAGGGAGTGTAATGTCACTGAAATAAGGCACTAACGGCCATGGATACAATCACTCAAGATTTATCTCTCTACTGTGTAAATTGACAGAGTTTTAGCTACGGCTGTAAATTATCGATCCTCTACAATGTTGAGGATGACCTCTATATATAGTGCTTGGGAGGTGTAATGTACCCCCAAGCATGCAATGTGCATGTTCATGAAGATCCAACCAGTGTAAGGATGACACATGGCTGATCTCAAGTAAATAATGATGACCTCAATATTCCCTCACGTGGAGAGAATGATTTAGTTATAACATACTTGTCCACATGTTCCAAGTCATATATGTGCGCGTAGATGCTCGACTGTCTATGCTTGGTACCAACCTCGGCCTGGATGAGTACGAGGCTGGTGAAGTACGACCCCTAACTTGGTTGGGAATTATATGATGACCTTGGATGGGATATCAGCCTACGTTAGGTATGTAGAACGTCGGCCAGGGCCAATGTTGTCTTGGCACTTGATGTTGAGCCTGTAAGGCTTTGATGATTCTAGGTGAAACTTATAACGTCAGATATGGCCAATTTTGATGGTGATACTGATGGATAAACCATGTCCATACTTACCTCGGATGATGCCTTCCCCGAGGTGATACTTGTAATATTGGCTATGGCCGACCATATGGATAGCTGATCCCACGAGTTACGTAGGCCTCGATTATTTCCCAACTAAGGGGTACTGGTAATGTCGGTCGTGGACGACCTTCTGTAGGACAAGATCGTTGATGGTTAGTCTTGAGCTCTTGTTACCTCGGTCGTCATCCAGGATGAGGTTGATTCCTCTGAACCGACAGGTACACTTTGGGCATATCAGTTTGTAACCTATTACTCTATTTTAGTGGATTTTTACTTTTGAGGTATAGAGACCTCCGTGGATGTTTCCCCAATTGGGTGGGGTTTTACCACGTTAAAATTGTACTTGTATACTTCATCTTCCTCTCATCCCTTTCTTGAGGCTGTGTTGATTTGATTTCTTTATAAGTTTTGTTTTTCAAAACTTGTAAACCTATACCTTAAATAACTCGTTCATATTGTTTTACACATCTTGTGTTAAGAAATTTGTTTTAAGAAAAGAGCTTCTTCAACAAAATTTTCGGAGCCATTTACATAGTTTAATCTTGTATTAAACGACTTAAGTGGTACTTTTTCAATTGGTATTAGAGCTTTGGTTTTTCAAAAGTCTTTAGATCTTGTGTTTCTGAAATTATCTTCTCAAAACAAATCATGGACGAGAAATTTTAGAGACTAGGTAACCTGTCCAGACCCCCTCTCTTTAATGGAAACAATTTTCCTTACTGGAAAGTGATGATGGTTGCTTTCATCCAAGGGAATTTGGGAGATGATTTTTAGGATGCTATTGAAAATGGTTATACTTTTCCTACTAAACCATCCGCTGAAGGAAGTACTGTGAGGATTTGAAAGTTAATAAGTGAATTCACTAAAGAAGAGAAACATAGATCCCTTAACAATAACAAAGGCAAAAATGACATATTCATGTCTATAAATGAACACGAATTTAAGAGGATATCATTATGTTCTACCTCTAAGTAAGCGTGGGACACCTTAGTGACTTCACATGAGGGTGACACCAGAGTTAAAACTGCTAAAACACAAATGTTAATCCAGTAGTACAACTCCTAGATCATGACTGAGACTGAATCATTTGATGACTTCTATATTAGATTGACAGACATTGTGACCAAATTGCATGCCAATGGGATTGTATATGCTAGAAGGAAATTATCTTTATAATAATAATATCACTTCTACAGAAATTTGATAATAAAAGATATGCAATTGAGGAGATGGATGATCAAAGTCTCACACCTGAAGACCTCAGTAGCAAATTAAGAACTGTGGAAATGGAATTAGAAATTAAGAAATAATTTACCCAGTGCCAACTGAGACAATCTGCTTCCAATCATATTTTTTCATCTAAGTTAACCACACCTGAACTTAGTATACCTGACATTGACTTGGACTCTGATGAGGACTGTAATTTAGATAGTCTGGATAATCAGCTTACCTTGATGTCTAAGCAGTTTAAGAAAATTATGAACATTCAAAATAAAATAGCAAAAAGGCAAGGCAAACCTATTTATCCCAAACAATCAAATAATAGGCCTTATGAGAGAAGATAAGAAAAACACCAGACTGATAATCACAAGAGACCTGAGAAAGACCTTAAAATGTTGAATGTTAGGACACATGGCTAGTGACTATAGAGTTAACTTAGACAAAATTCACAAAGATAATAGGGCTCATCTATGCAAGACTTGGGATGACTCAAGTGAATCTGAAAATGATGAACTTGAGACATCTAACACTTTTGACCCTTCTATGCCATTCTTTGCTAAAATAATCTACACTCATGATGAGGAATATGATCATGCTATGTTAACTGATACTATTCCTAGTGGTTTATCTGTCTTATGGCTTGACAATACTGATAATACTGCAAATATCGTGCGTGTGAGTCAAAGGGAACGCTCTATTGTTGATGTCAATGGGTGTGTGAGTCCTAAAAATGAATTGTTAGGGGACACTTCACACTGCACACTTAGTGACTTCGACAATGAAGACCTTCCTGACATTCACACACTGTACACAAAAACTCTTAAGAAAAGAATTAGACTTGAAAAGATTGTCAAAGATCTTACCCAGAAGATAGAAACCCTAAGTCAGATGATCAAACAAAATGCTGAAGAGTATACTACTCAATGTCTAACTCAAGGGAATAAAACCAAAAATTTTGAACGAAAACTGAAAGAGTTGTCTGACTCAAATGAAATTCTGGAAAAGAAATACAAAGGAACGTTGTTAGAATTGGAACAAACAAAAGAAAAGACATGCACAGTCTTTAAAAAAGTTGTAAAATTTAAAAATAATTTTAACTGTTTTGAAGATTGTGTTATTGAAAGTAAAAGCAATTCTGATTACAAAACTAGAATAGGATTTTGTTCCAACCCTAAGACATTAACTAAACTTTGAAACAGTGAAGTTTGTGTCTAGTGGCAAAAGATCTATTGAAACTTGTCCAGACTTTCAAGGTTTGAAAAATGAGTTTGATATAAAACAACAGAAGTTAGACATTGGTGAATCAAGTAACTCTAAGAATAATGTTGAACATGAGGCTAAATACGTTTGCCCCCTATTCGACAAATTGATTCGTCATTTCATCATGTGCCAACTAGGAACAAGACTAGAGCTCAAAACCTAGACAAGCCTTTGAATAACAATTTTCCTAAGGTTATGAGTTCTACATTCCATCTTTACTGCTCCTATTGTGATATCTATGGACATTCCCTTGATGGTTGTTGTTCCAGACGTCTATTAATCAAGTTTATAACTCTCATGTTTACCATAACTTTAACTATTCTAAGAGAATCCGAAACAAATATGTCCTTCATAGACTTATATATATTACCTTGATGGTTTAATCTTGTCATTTAGACATTCCCTTGATGGTTGCTATCCCAATTTGAGAATATGATGATAATTTACAAATAGTTACGCTTAGGCTTAAATATATGTTTTTAAAGGTAAAAAATTTAAAACAACCACCAAACGACTCTGTTAGTGGCCTGAACACCTTGCACAGGCCAATGTAATAACTCGTAGGAACTCAGTACCTTGTCCCAGGAATCTCATGTTGAGAATATGAAAAAATGTAAATACTTATACTTAGGAATAAAGACATACTGTTAACGGGAAAAAATGCAAAATACTTACCCAACGGCCCCGCTAAAGGGACAAACACCTTGCACGGGATGATTGTAACTCGTAGAAGATGATCGTAGAGTCATAGGACCCATGTCTTGAGAACTTGATGAAATTTTTCAAGTATCAAGACTTACGCTTGAAGACATGTCATTAAATAGTGAAAATGCAAAACAATCACCAAACGGCCTCGTAAGAGGCACAAACACCTCGCACGGGACCAATGTAACTCGTAAGAACTAATTGTGTATTCACGAGACTCTTGATTTGAGAATATGATGATAATTTATGAAGAGTTAAACTTAGGCATAAAACATGTCGTTAAAGGGTGAAAATGCAAAAAAGCCACCAATTGACCCCGTTAGAGGCACGGGATAAAATGTAACTCATAGTAACTGGCCATGTAGTCCTGGAGCCCCCGGTTTGAGAATATGACAATAATTTGCAAATCATTAAAATTTTGCTCAAAAACATAGCGTGAGAGGGAAAAAATGCAAAACTCCACCAAACAGCCCCGTTATAGGGACGAACACCTCGCACTAGACCTATGTAACACATAGGAACTGATTGTAAGGCCACGGGACTCTTGGTTTGAGAATATGACAAAAATTTCCAAATTGTTAGACTTAGGCTTAAAACATGTTAAAGGACAAAAATGCATAATAGCAAGCAACTGTAAAAGGCACAAAACCTTGCATGGAATAAATGTAACTCGTTGAAACTGACCGTCCAGTCATGAGACTCCCAGTTAGATAACTTGATGAAGTTTTTTAAATCTCTAGACGTTGCCTTGAGAACATGCCACTAAAGGAAAAAAATCCAAAACAACGACCCAACGGTCTCGTAAGAGGCTCAAACACCTCACACGGGACCAATGTAAATCATAGAACTGATTTTGTTGTCATGGGACTCTCGATTTAAGAATATGATGATAATTTGTAAATAATTAAACTTATGCTTAAAAACAAATCTTTAAAGGGCATAAATGCAAAAACAACCACCAAATGGCCCCGTAAGAGGCATGAACACCTCGTACGGGACCAATGTAACTCGTAGCAACTGATAGCGTAGTCACGAGACTCCCAGCTTGAGAAAATGATGAAAATTTACCATTATCGATACCTTGACTTTAATATGAGGATACGTATACACTATTTTTTAGCTTGAATATAACTTTTTAAACATTATTTGATTATTGGTATCTTTTCCCTTTTGTATCTTATATGTTTTGTAGGATAACATTTCAAAGTTAGCTTATATCCAAGTGAAACACATGAACAAGTCAATGGTTTACACCAAGTAGATTATTTATTTATTCTTGTTATTGACATTCCAAATTGTTCTTTTTGATTTTTTATGGTCGTGCGGACTTTTGTGATGATTAAATATGTTGGTTTTTATACATAAACAAATGTGACTCTATCGATATTTTTTAAAAATTCTAAAGAGTTTTCATTATGATTGACTGATATATTTAGATATCTTATTTTACTAATACATATTTAATTTTGCTATAATCTTATTTTGATAAATGATTATTTATTGATTCCACATTATGTACAACCAGTTGAAGAGACCAGTATTTCAACATGTCTACTATATTTATGACATAGAGAGAAGTTTTTTTAGCATGGCTACTATATTGTTTGCCTATTCCTAGTATGTATTTTTTGTTTTAGATTTTTTATTTTTGAAAAAATTTTGAAAAAGACAGAAAGATTTTATTTTGATAATTTTTTTTGAAAAAGACAAAAAGAGTTTTGTACTTTGTTTTACACTATATATGAATGGACATTTAGGATGACCGAGTCACAATTTCATTTTATATCCATGTGATGATTTGATAGTGTTTTGATATGCGTCATCATTTCATTTTATTGCTTCACAACGTTTGGAGTCATTGAGATGTAATTTAGTGTTACTACCTACATGTTTGACTCATAAGTTCCTTTAATGCACACTTGCACGGATTTATTTGATTATTGCACTTGTTTATCACATATTGGTCGGAGTGTCGTCATCTCAATTCTGTCTTTAGAACAAACCATATGTGATAAAACTTGACAATGGAAGTAGTGCATGTAAAAACCATTTACCGTGAGGAATTTAATTGCAAAAAAATATGATGAGTGAATAATGGAAAAGGGCTGTGAGAGTATAAAATTAACTCATCGTGAAAACACCGTTTAAAAGAGCCCAAAAAATTTTAAGCCAATAAAAAGATAAATATGCCAAAACGGGGTCACCTCAAAAGATAAATATAATTATTATTATTTATGAGGGAGTTTGGATGGAAAGAAATAAAAAACGGGTTTGCATGTCCTGACAGCGTCTTGAAAAAGCATTCATAGTTTTAGACGTTACTGGTGTGGGCATCACTTTTGACTTTGATGTGTTGATGGATTCAGTCGATGTCATTTAAATTCAACACTTATCAACACCCAAGGACATTTTGAGATTCATTCGATAGGAGTACACATATTCATCGTACACATATGTTATGGTTGATTGCATTGATTTTCTTATTGAATATGTTCACACCCATTCATTCCATTTCCACGATTTGGTTGTCTTAGTGTAAATTCATGGTGTGTGGTTTTTGTAAAATTATTTTTGCATATTTGTATGAAAATTTGAAAAATTAAAAATAGTTTGTGGAAGCTTTTGAGTTACTCTTTGCATGAGCGTAGTTTGATCCATTTTTGCTATGCATATTTGTCGTGACAACTCCATTTTTGTTTTTCGTTTCCTTGTTTATTTCGGACAAATAAAAAGGGGGAGAACGAATTATGATGGGGGAGTTTTTACATTATGGGGGAGATTTGATTATGATGATGATTGATGTTTTTTATATCATTTCAAACTCGATGCATCACGAGGTATTTGCTTTGTATCATGTGTGTAGATACAACAATGGAAGGTCATATGTTACACACCATTATGAGAAAAGCTCTAAGGTTTGAAGATTTGATGTTGAAGATTTTGAAGAAAAGTTTTGAGACCTACGTTTTTAGTACCTTTTCAGTTTTGGGTTCATGGGAGGGTATTAGATTTGTATAGGCATTTTAATTGATTATTCGGATTTTTTTATTTTCTACCGGCATAGACATAAGGGGAGATTTGTAACGACGTGATTTTATAAATGTACGTTATGCAATTAGTATGTCGTATGCCGATACACCGTCAAAGAAGTTCAAGTTCACATTTGCATCAAGATGGATCTGAATATCAAGCTTCTTCAACAATCAATCCTCCGCGAGATGAATTTGGTAAAGGTTAAGTTTTTATTCCTTAGCATTTCACTTAGAATATTGGGATATTTTTCATCAAAAATTTTCCAAGTGTTGGAGCGGATTTTTTTAAGTTTTTCGTCAAAATTATTTTTCGAAGTTTTAGGGCGCTGCATTTTCTGGGAAAAGAAAAAGAAAAAATATTTTTTAAAAGGCTCGTTCGAGCGACAGTCTATGTCGTTCAAATAACAGTCCATCTCGTGCGAAGTTCGTTCGAGCGACACCTGTCATCATTCGAGCGACACTGCCTCTCGTTCGAGCTATTTTCTGCCTTAAAGTTTTGTATAAATACACGTTAAAGGAGGCATATTTGTTTAAGAAGTCTTTTCGTTTTTCATTTTGCAAATAGTGCAAATCGGCAGAACACTTTTGGCTTCTTCGCCTTTAAACCCTTGTTTTTCAATTCATAAAAATTTCAATATTTAGGTGAATTGTTTTGGAACTAAATAACATACTTTACTATTGTCCAACCTTTGTGGAATGCGTCTCTACATCTGAAGATTGATGTCATTGGGGTTCGCTGCGTGTGGATCTTTGTTGAAGATTGGACTGCGGTTCATGTGGGTTCGCTGAATGGAATCCATTGCTGACTCTAGGCTACGTGTCTATGTAGGTTTTCTGAGGTAAACATATTACAGATTTCATAGTGATTTGTAAATTGCGATTTGATTCATAGTGAAATAAAAGGTTTTTCCCCGAGGGGATTTTTTTCTGAAATCTGTGAGTTAGCATATTTGTGTTTATGTTGGTTTGACACGTGCAGACACGTAGATATTGGTTTAAGGTCTGAATTAATTTGATTAAAAAACTGACTCTAATTAAATAAGTGTGTAATGGGAATTTGCGAATTTTCTTAAATTGATATCGCACACAGCGCACCACGCATTTTACATCTATCTTGTTATCTATTATGTAATAAAACACTTACAACAAGATTTCAATCAAATAAGTAAACCTATCACATATTATACGACCCGCTAAAGGCATATAAGGAGAGGTTACAAATGCATGAATTCTAAGAAAACAAGACACTTTTCAACTTTCCAAGAAACGCTTGAATCTTGTTTTCCCACACACACTACCAAGCTCATCAAAACAGCAATGTGTAAAAAATAAATATGATAAAAGTTAGTACAATTGAAAAACGATATAGTACAAGGTCTTATATTTCATTCTAACTATCATATTTTCACCAATACTCCTCCAAAATAAGGTAACTCCCTCACATAATGTCTCCCCTTACTACAAACATCTCCCTCTTTTTGTCAAGAGATAGACAAACCTTAAAATCATAAGGAAAAAAGATCAGAAAATAAAATGAGTTTAACACAATCTAGAGAATAAAAGAGAAAATGGGCCAACTTAGAGAATGTGGATAAGATAGTAATATAAGGTAGAAATATTCTTACACAACCAAATTCTAAGTAAAAGGTTTTACACATAGAAAACCAAGAAGATATGAAATTAGAGATACAAATTCCTAGACCAATTTTGGATGCAATATGAGCATAATTATCTTACTTACAAAAAGTGATTTATGACACTGTTGATAATCAAGTAAAGATCATCTAAAAGGCTAATAACATGATGAGAGTCATCAACTAAGAACATTACACCATATCTCATTTTCTTTTTAAATGGACACCATTGAGATAAACGTAAAATCTCATTTTTAATTACTATAAAGAATCTTAAAACAAATAACACAAATCTTCTACTCTAGTGAAATATCTAACAACCTTTTAGATCATTTTTAGCTACCATTTCCCCCCTCAAATAAGATTTTTTTTTGTTAAAACCTTTGGTCTCATATCCTTGGAGTGACCCAATTTTGGATCGATGGAGTTATTTGAGACATTGCCTTTTGTTTGAATTGTTTTTCAAGTGGATACTTTTTCTAAGAATCAAAGATAGGATACTATTTCCAACTTTCAAAGGTAGCATTTCAGATTCCAGTGTCATAGACCTAGCCACTTCTTTTCTTAGGATTTTTTTGATATAGTACAATCTTATTTAACTTTCTCCAAATCATGAAATAATCATCCCCATATACACATTTTTCGGATTTTAGATACTTTTTTACAAGTCTTAAGAAGCTTTGAATGCTTTGTAGAAGATCATAAATATTTGTCATCCATTTTAAAGTGGAATATAATCAATGTCTAGTGCGATGTAAAGTTCAAAACGATATGGACATGTACTTCTTAGTATAATTTTTATTAAAGTTTATAAAACTTAAAATAAAATAAAATCCATCTCATGAAGCAAATATCACATTCCCAAAAAAAGAACATATCTCGTGAAATGCATATCACATTCACAAGTAAGCCATTTGATATACACGATATTAAGAGGAGTATATCATTTAAAGAGCATATAAATGATTATATATAAAAATATATAGAAATATATACAATCAAACTCAAACAAAAACATATGATGGACATATGGTAAATATATAAATATAGATATCAAATTACATACATGTTACTAAAAAATCAATCAATAATGTAAATACCTAACTATAATCTAAGATACTGAAATCTATTCCAATCAAGAGGTCTAGGCCAGATATCAAATAATTGATGCTCATTTTAAATATAACTCGATGGCACCGCCTTATCTTCAACAATATTTTTAATAAGATGGTGGTGGATATCAATGTGTTTTGTGAGAGAATGTTGAATTTGAATTTTAAAAATATCAATGACACTAGTTTTATCACACTATACAGTCTCTCAATCTTGATAAATGAGAGTGAACTGGGCTACTCGAAACGTAAGATCACAAAAAATTAAAATTTTACGTTTCTATTTTTTCTCAATGTTAAAACAACAAGCACTATGTAAAAGTTTGTGTGATAACATTTACAAGTGATTTTATCAATAAGTAAAATTTTAATATCCATTAAGCATTTGAGATATAAATCACGCAGAAAAGTAAATCATGTCATAAAACCATATGTACATGGAAAAATCCTATTAACGTGAAAAAACTAGGTTCAATAGGACAATCTCACTAAAAACTTGGTAAAGACTTAGACAGGGGAAAATATCTTATGATCACACACCGTGCTAACTCATACCTCACCCCTTTTCCACCGATTCCTAGAGATCTAGAGACCTTTATAACATCAATGAGAATATCAATACATCGATGTCTTGATCAAATGATAATCAATGTTGACTTGAACTAACTATTAAGTTGTCTTAATTTTATTCTTGATGACCCCCATAAATAACCACATGATCACAAAATCTCTCAAGTATTATATGTCTAAAGTTCAAAAAGATTAAGATGACAAAAGTGTTTGGAAGGTTTACAAAATTTACTTTTTTCTTTGATATTGATCATCCTATGACAAGGTTGATCAAGTGCAAATAACAGAAAGGGGAAAAGGAAAAAATTAATCAATAAGATTTCTTTCCCTAAGAAGGTCTTATAACCTTAAAAATGAAAATAGAAAAAATTTAGACATTTAGATATTTTTTCTCTTCAAAATATATTAAGCTTTATAAAAGAGAAGTGCCAAATAAGTTATATAACCAAGCAAACCCATGCTCCCACTTGTCTTTAGAAGGAAAAAATGACTAGGCTAAAAGGTCCCATTATAAAAAGGTTCTTGATGGAAATATCCCAACCAAGATATTTGATTTTATATAAAATGTATTATGCTATCTATCATCTCTCACCATTCGCTCTAGGAAACAAAGGTCTACGCAGGAGCAAACTCTTAGGGAAGATAGATTGCGAGATCCACTAGGGACTTCCAATGCCATAAAATATGTAACATGACGACCCGCAAGATATTTTGCTTAAGGAAATTTTTGCTTCATTATAGTAAAATATTATCGAAGCAAATCACGGATATCACTAGGGATTTTGCAAAAGGATATCAAACTACTCGCGGCCTTCACTGCAACGAATGTTCTAGGACATTATCCAAATTCCTTTCAAACATATATTCTCATAGATAAAAATAGTATGATATTTGGATACAACAAAAATACACTACAAGGTTTTGAAAAAAAAATATAAAATCTCAGTCGGTAGGTCATACTTAAAAGTGATCGATGAGATAACGAAATAAAAGAAGTCTGATTCTAGATATTTAATGTTAATAAAGATTTATGGAGACCTCTTGTACGTACAAAAAATGTGTTCTGAAAACTAGAATAAGATCATTTATCTAAGTAAGGGCATAATTATTAATCCATAGTCTTATAATCTTCTAATATTTTTTCGTTACAAAACACAATAACAAGAAATATTTAAATAAATAAACCTAACACCTATTATAGGCCCAACCAAAGCCACATAAGGTAGATCCCATTTACATGAATCTAGTAAGAACAAGGCACTCCTCAATCTTAAATGGAGAGATTGAACCCTATTTTCCAACATGCACTAGCAAAAATGTGATAAACATACGAATGTATAAAGAAAATAATATGTTAAATTTAAGTACAATTAACAAAAGATATAGGAATTAATGCATGGTCATATCTTACATTCGAATTATCATATATTAATAAAAATTCCATCTAAATAAGGTATCTCCCACATAAACTCTCCACTTATCCCCTTTTTGTTATGGAATAGACAAAGGAAAGAATGCACAAAAATAAGGTAACAAATCATATAGTGATTTCAACACAATATCAAAAATGAACTAGTAATTATGAAAATATTATAGCATTAGGATACAGGGATATATTCACATATATATACAATTAGAGACATACTCCCAAATAATTTTCTTAATAATCAAACATCTGATCATAAATTCTCATACTTATTATAAGTTTGAGAAATGGAAATGTTCATAATCAAGGAACAATTATCTTAAAGGATTATTACATGATAAGTTATATCAACCAAGAATATAATATAATATCTCGCTTGTAAAAAACAAAAAAATGAACACCATCGAGAAAAATATCCAAGCTTAAATTCAATTAAGATCATGTATCATAAAATAAATAACACAGAACTTCGACTCTTATGAAATTCCCAACATCCTTTTATGAAGATTTTCAACAACCACTTTTCCCCCTCAAATTCTAAATTTTTTTATTAAAACCTTTAGCGTCTCATATCCTTAGTGGAACCCAGTTTTGTATAGATTGAAAATTTTGAGACATTGCTATGATCAAGTTATCCTTTTCAAGTGTCGACTTCATGTAAGAACAAGGAGGGGATACTCTTTCCAATTTTCAAAGGTAGCATTACCCAATCAAAAATACATCCCTAACCACTTCTTCACTAATAATTTTTTGATCAAGCATAAGATTTTTTAACTTTCTTCAAATCATGAAATGTTATACCTCACATACATATTTAGGAGTTTAGACACTCTTTCACGAATCTAAAAAATGGTTAAACGCTTTGTAGAAGACCATTAATATTTGTCATTCATTTCAAAAGGGGCATCAACCCAGTCTTTAGTGTGTTCAAAGTGAAATAGGATTGGAGCATGATGTGACAACCCGTTCAAAATAATAACGGGTGGCCATCCCTATACTACATTAAATCAGGTATCTCAGATGGCACCGTCTCAACATCAACTGACAATACTAATAATATAAGGCTAACTACCCGATATCATTAAAAGTGGATTTTCAAAATTTTAAAACTTTTATTCAACAACAACAACAAAACCAATGATGCAACCATAACCCACAATATACATCTAACAAAAGTGAGTGATAAGTGTAAACTCCAATAATAAGAAAGAGTACAATGAAATGTACAATAAAATCTCTACAATAAAATACCTGAATATGCTGTCGGGTAACAGACAATACAATAATCTGATAAATGAAATATGAAAGTGTTAATCTACGACACTTGAGTATAAACCCACTATAAAACTGAATCCTAGTCTAGATATACAAAGACATGAATCGACTAAAGCAAAGTGCCGCAACAGTCCGCTACTACCACAGCTCCACGAATACAGGATGGATGAACATCAATGGCGTCCTTGCGGAGGAACACCTAAAGTAATACAATATATACATGGGGGAGAAAATATAAACGGGTCAGAGCCCGAGTTAAAAAAAACATTTTATAGAAAAAGTATTAAAATTCATATTAATTATAAATGCATTATTACATAACTAAGGTGGAATCGATCTCTCCATAATAATTCAACTCACCTCTCAACTAAAGCGCGCACTAAACGTATGCGCGTGATCTCCAAATGGATGACCGATTCTATTTAGGTAAGAGGATTCTAACCTAAACCCAATTGAAGTATTTAAGTGAAACCATCTAACCTATCTCCCAATCTATTCTTATTTATTTCATTAAATCATATACTTTAACTTTAATGTAATAGTTATAGTTATCTTTATAATGTTCATTTGCTGAACATATAAAGTTGCATGATCCATTTCATAACCACATCAACATTCTCAATTACTAGAATTTTATATTCTAGTGATGCCCTAATATGGAAAGTAAACAATATATATAATTAGTATATATGAGTTATTAGCATCAAGAGTTAAGGACTAAACTCCTCTCGGTTCTCAACACAGCACTGTGTTTCGTGCGTGGGACATCTCGCCGAAGAGAAATCCAAACAAGGAACCCCCCCCCCCCCTGTTACACTACTCCTGGCCGTATTGATCCTCGAGGCTCATTATGCCCTCAATGCAAGATGCATGTAACCCAAATTATTATTATCCAATTTTAATTAATTAATATTCCCAATTCTCAACAGTACACGGCGTTTCATGCGTGGGACGTCTCGTCGAAGCGAAATCCAAACAAGGAACCCCCCCGTTACACTATTCTTGGCACTGTCGATTGTCGGGATGGGTGATATATATATATAAGTATGAGCATTAAGGACTAACTTATCCCCAAGTTCCAACATTACACTACGGTTCGTGCGTGGGACGTCTCGCCGAGGCGAAATCCAAACAAGGAACCCCTCGATACACTAATCCTGGCAATGTAGGTCGTTGAGGTCCATTATGCCCTCGATACCCAAGTACAAGCACAAGCAATAATAACCATCCAACCGAGCTATAACTCGAAGGACGCAGGCTCACATGCTATCATCTTCCAGCAGCCCATATACGTAGCAAACTGGGGCCACCTGGTGGGGTTCAACGACACCCACCTCGTGATCAACTCACGCACACAACATCCGGGAAGCAGTCATAGCTCCTAACCGGCAAGTGAGAGCGACACATACCCACGACCTCTCACCCCCAAAATAAATAAATGTATATATGTCATTTGCTGACCACCATGGACGACTATGACCTGGGGAATATCCACACCCTGCTCTTTGAGCCAGGATGCTCACCCTCTGCGCACGTAACTTCCCAATGATAGCAAGGAGGGGGTATGCTTAGCTATATATATATACCGTCATATAAGGTATACATACATCATCACGTCATATAAGGTATACCTGTCACATCATTTTCATATTTATTATACGCCCATAGGCGCAATTTGATTAACATCATTGTTTAGTGTATTTCCCTCAAGATATACTAATCGTCAATTCTCACACATCTTCCCCACTTAGTATAAACTATACCATTTCTCGCTTGAAGCTCACAACTCTATTCGATTAGCATTTCATTGTGTGAGACATTTCCCAAATCAATCATCAATAAGGATATTTCTATATCTGTATGCACATAAATTAGCATTTACAATTCTCCATCCATAATAGGGTTCAATTCATTTTATGAACCTTTAAAGTTATCCCATTTGGGATTGGATCCTAAGATCCGGTATCTCTAAGTTATCCTCATTATTTCATAAGAATATCATTATTATCTCCAAATCAAAGTGGGCTTCCCCACTTAGAATGTACCAAAATCTCTAATCGGTGTTCCTCAATTTAAGTCTATATGACTCCAATAATTCCTTATAAGGGAAACTCTCTAAAAGTCTCCAACATACTCCAAATAACTCCTATAGAAGTTCCTAATCCATAACCTCGAACAAAATGGAATGAATTTCGTCCTAGAAAAACATTCCCCCAAAAGCCTTGTTTTCGAATCGATTCGGGCCAATTCCGAATCGATTCGGCCCAGAGAATCGATTCGTCCAGGAAGGCGAATCGATTTGGGTCATCAGACCTGGGACTCTATCTCAGGCTGAATCAATTTGACTGGGGACCGAATCGATTCAGTCACTCAGACCTGGGCACCTGCATATTTCTGAATCGATTCGGTAGGAGGCCGAATCGATTTCAGAAACCTCGAAAATGGCTACTTTTTGTAAGCCTAAAATACCCAAAATTCATTTTTATCATTTTCTCTCCATTTCTCTTTACCCCAATCACATATTTATCACCAATATTCATCCTAGAATACATAATAACTAATTTCTATCCTCAAATCCAAGATCTACATATCCAATCTAAGATTATTCCCAAAAGTTAGGTTTTGTTAAACTAAACCTAAAACCCATAATACCAATCCACAAATCATGCAATAAATGATACACAACAATTATTTAGCAAGTTTAATCACTTGCCTCGGGTTCGTAGGGTCTGAATCCTCCTTGAGATCGCGTATTTGCCGAAAAATCCTCTTTCTCTCTCTTTTCTCCTTCTTTCTCTTCTTCTTTCTTCTTCTCTATTTCTTTCTTTCTATTTCTCTTTCTTTATTTGGACAAATATCTCCCGTAGGCTTAATAAGCCTTAACTCCCAAAATACACATCTTTAAATGATAATACACACTTTAAATGATTCGGTAACTTTAATTCGAGTCAAACGGTCCTAATTTATTTCGGAACCTAAATAGACCCCTAGTACAGTCATTTCGACTTTCTCGGCCCTTCTGGACACAATGGTACCCTCTGAATTTCCATTCGACACACTTTCTAACGACTCCAAATTTTGACCTCAATTGCCAATTTAATTAGTCTACAAATAAAATAATATTTATTTCTCCCAAAATAAATAAATCACCGTCTCCAAGACCTCGGGTTGTTACACATGAGTTCCATAGTACAAGTTTTCTCAAAGTTTATTAAACTTAAAAGAATATATAATACATCTCGTGAAGCACATTTATTTTCCCAAAATCTGATTGGAAGCCAATTTAATTATTTAGTCTTGACTCCCTAATATAATCCATTTGCCAAGACTAAATAATTAAATTGTCTTCCAAATAGATACTTGAAAATAGTAAATTACGTCCCCATAATTCATTTTATTTTTCCCTTTAATCATAGTTAATTACATAAAATAAATATGACTACACTCTAATATATCTCAAAATTACTCAAATGATAAGGTCTTATTTTCAAAGTTGTAATGATACATAATGTGATTCCCTACATTAAGCATACAATGCTCGCTTGATCAAATCAATTTACTGCTAATCGATTTTAACCAACTTTTTTTAGTCCTTGATCTTAGACATAGCTTGTTTGATATTCTACCGGATATAAATCCACCATCCAGGTTTACTAGCAGAATCAAAACTTGTAACACTATCATGAGTCATTCTCATAAACATGATTCTCATTTCAAAATGAACTTGACACATCTTTACTAAAAAATAAATGGCATACATGGTTTTTAGAATAAAAACCCCAACACAAACACCTAATAATGATCTAAGATATTCAAATATAGTCCAAATAAGAGGTTTACTTGAAATATCAGTGAATTGATGCGTCGTAGGAGCATAACTCAAAGATATTACCTTGTCTTCTACAAGATCTTTAATATAATGATGGCTATTGTCAATATGTTTTGTGCATGAATATTGAATTAGACTTTTTGAAATATCAATGGAATTAGTTTTATCACAATAAAAAGCTATGCAAACTTGATTAATACTATAACCGTTCAACATTTGTTTCATCTAAAGTAATTGAGTAAACAACTATCCACCACAATATATTTTTCTTCAATGGTGGACCAAGGCACAATTTTTTTCTTAGCATGCCAAGAAACCAAACAACTTCCTAGATGGAATAGATAAGCACCCGAAACTGTACATTTTATACCCCGAATAGACGTATTTTAGTTGCTAATTCTCGGCAATTTAGGTCTTATGCGCTTTATTGTCTATTTTATTGGTCGAATGAACATTGTGGTGTTCAAACGCGTATTTTAAGCCAATTGTGCAGATTATGGAACTAATTACCAATCTCGTAACCCTAGCCTACCCTAACCTAGCATAAACCTGTCCCAAATTGTGTGTGTTTAGTTTGTCCCATTTTATTTTATTTCTGTCATTTTATTTTTACGGGTTATTTTATTATTTTATTTTATTGAGTCATTCTATATTTTTAGGATTTTTATATTTTTTTAGCGCTTCGTGTATTAGTTTTTATATTTTCTTTTATTTTCGTAGCTTTTAGTTAGTTTATTATTATTTCATTTTTTATTTTATTTTATTTTTATTTTTTATTTTATTAGTTTTTGTTTTTATAGTTTTTATTTTAGTTGTGTTTAGTTTTTTTTAGAGTTTGGTAGTGTGTCTTATTGTGTCATTTTCATTTTTATTTTTTTAGTTATTTTTTATTTTTTTTAGTTTAGTTAAATTTTTATTTCATTTTATTTTATTTTTTAGTTTTAGGGTCATAAGTTAAACACACACACAACCCCGCACACCCATTTACCTACACATTATCCTACACACAAACAAATCCCTCATCCCCACCTTATTCACCTACACTCATCCATACCAAATCCACACCCCACCACTATGCATTATCATCTTTACACCACACAACACACCCTACCAAGAACCAACTCTGCAACCCCCTATGGTCGAAACCCCCTGCCCAAAATTAGAGTCGGCCTTCTCCGGTCGATGCCCCAAGCACCGACGCCCACGAGAAACCCTCTAGCCCAAAACCTTAAATCCGATCTCACCCCGAGCTACCGACCCCAAGCCGCAACCTCAAACCGCCGCTATTCCCCATCCCCAACAACGGCGCCATTTGAAAAATAGAACTTTTGCTTGTATATTTTTCGTCGTTGCTTGAAAATCTCCTCTAATCAAAATCCTCAAATACCTACAAAATATAACAAACTCAGGTCTAGAGGTAAGTAAGGGTATCATTCCACATCAAGGAGGTAAGCTAGAGACAAACTCAATTGTAATTCAATTTTATTTTCTTTTTGGAATTTTTCTTTTTCTAATTTTTTTTTAGCTTTTTCAATATTAAAAAATTTTGGTGAGGTGAGGTGAGGTGAAACTAAACTAAACTAAAATGAAAGATCAAAACAGCTAACTAAAATGAAAAACAAAGTCTAACACAAAAATAAGAGATAAAGTGAGGTAAATAATTTAGTGAGAATCCATTTTTGAGTGTAATTGTTGATGTAATTTTGGTTTGATCACACAAATTGGAGAGATGTAAATTGAAAATTCAACGATTGAAATCCAATTTCACTCAAAGAGATTTGGTTTGATTGTTCTTCTCTTTTACTTTATTTTATTAGCCTTTGATTATTTGATTATCATATTTAATATGATGTTTGGCTAAATCCCCTTTCAAGGGGTGGGGTGAACCCTTATTTGATGCTATTATGATTTAATTAGTTTGATTACTTTAAAATTCCCTTTGAATATTAATTTTGATCCCTCACCCTTGAATTTACACCTCGAGAGAGGATAAATGATTTTCGAAAAAAAATCAAAATTCTAGTTATAATACTCATTTTAGATTCGAACTAGAGATAGGGGTTTCTTAAGTGAGGTATTATTTCTTGAATTTCAACTCTATTTTTATTTTCTAGATTTACATAAATTTTAATCGATCGATCCTAGTGGGTGATTAATTAAAAGAAGTGTAGATCTATTTTCTAGAGTTGTGGGGTGGGGGGGGGGGGGGTAAACATAGTTTTCTAAAAGATCACTATTAAAATTACACTTGCAACCAGAGTTGATTTATAATTTTGATATTAATTTGGGAGAATTCAAATAATTAAATTAATTAATTAGAATAGTTAGAATTTGTGGTGTAGTCCCACTTCTTGATTGTTCTCACTATTATTTACCTCACTTTATCTCTTATTTTTGTGTAAGACTTTTTTTTTTCATTTTAGTCACTTTTTAGTTAGTTGTTTTGATCTTTCATTTTAGTTTATTTTAGTTTCACCTCACCTTACCAAATTGTTTTAATATTGAAAAAGCTAAAAAGAAAAATTCCAAAAAGAAAATAAAATTGAATTACAATTGAGTTTGTCTCTAGCTTACCCCCTTGATGTGGATTGATACCTTTACTTAGCTCTACACTTGAGTGTGTTATATTTTGTAGGTATTTGAGGATTTTGATTAGAGGAGCTTTTCAAGCAACGATACAAAATATACACGCAAAAGTTCTCTTTTTCAGGAATCAACCACTAGTGGTATTATTCCTACTCTCTACATATCCCTCCTAATCAACATTGGAATATGCTGACAATGATGAATTGGTACTACGAGGGTACTAAACACCAAAGGTCTTTGTACCACCCACATACTTTATGATACACTTAACGAAATTCAAATAGGATTGTCTGGGACATGATTGGTAGCAAACACAAACTCCTACACTAAAGAATATATCCGGATAACTAGTCGCAAGGTATAACAAATTACATAGCATGCTTCCATATAATGTTTTGCCCATATCCTTTCCATCGGTGTCCTTTCCAAGCTTTTTAAAAACACTAATGGGAATGAGTTTATGATTAAAAGTGTCAAGATCAAATTTCTTCACAATGTCTTTTGCATATTTAGATTGTAAAATAAATGTTCCACTTTCCATTTGACACACTTGTAGATGGAGGAAAAAGTTAACTTATGCAACCTTGCTCATTTCAAGATCCTTTTACATTAGCAATTGCAAAGCTATGAGCAAGGTCTTCATTTTTGGAGACAATCATAATGTCTTCTATATAGATTTTGGTAACCATAATATCTTTCCCACGAGACTTACAAAACAAAGTCTTGTACACACTTCCTCTACAAAAAATTCTTCTCATAAAATGTGAGGTAAGTCTCTCATACCAAGCTCTTGGAGCTTGTCGAACGCCCTATAACACCTATTTGAGGTGACAAACATGTGTTGGGAACTTAGGGTCCTCAAAGCCTTTCGGTTGTGACACATAGACTTCCCCTTGGAGAGTACCATTCAAAGATGAACTCTTCAAATTCATTTGATGGAGCTTAAAGTCTAAGACACATCTATGGCTAATAGTAGGCAAATCGACTCTAGCTAAGAAATCAAGGTAAAGAAACCCATCAAATTCATTACCTTTAACTTGGGTGTATCCTTGAGCCAATATCTGTAATACCTCGCCCCATAGTTTTAACCGTATTCATGAAATTTGGTGACTTGGTACGACTTAGATCGTTAAAATGGATCTCGAGTCAAATCTCCGCCTTGTAGCCTTTGAACTTGTTGAATCGAAGTTTTTGTAACTCGAAGTTTAATTCCAAAAATTAGATGTCGTTAAAACGAAGCGCATTCTCATTTGAATAACGTTCGAACGAGGCATCTGACGACCTGCGTTTTGAATAAAATCCCATTAGAAGGGTCGTTCGAACGATCTCATTCCAACGAGTCTCTGGGTCGTTCGAATGATCGGCATTAGATTTAAAAATCTTATCCTTTTAATGTGTTGTCAAGGCATAGTCCGTTGGATTTGATGATGTGTTGACTCCTCAATGGCCCAAATCAGGTGTGGGGTCAAAGACTAGGTTACACTTGGCTCAAAGAATTGGGTATGGGGGAATTTGGGGCATTTAACCCTTTGTGGGTTTGGAAAGTATATAAATGAGTGTTAGCTTATTTTGGGCATTTTGAGATCAGATTTGTCTTCTTTCCATAAGTTCTCTAGAGCTCCCATGGATCCCAACCACCACTCCAAGCTAAGAACCACCATATCCCCATCTTATGACACCACATTCTAGATGTGTCCCACCATATTTAAGCCTTGTATACCCATCACCACCCTTGACAATGGAGAGCTACGAATTTTGGGGTTGTTGTTGGGAGATTTTGGAGAAGAAGTTGGAGTGTTCATAGAGAATGAATAAGGATTTGATGGAGCTTCTTGGAGGCAAACATGGTGGTGCTAGATGACCCCTCTTAAGGCCACCTTAGAAGGTGGGGTGTTGTCATCTTCCTTGTTCTTCCGTGTCACCCATTGTTACATCTTCAATTGATGTGGGTGAACCTTACTCTTAGTGTAAGAATGTTATTTTTGCATTGTAGTCTTGTATTTAGACTATTGAATAGGGTGTATTTAGTTAAATCATATAATTGTTATGTAGAAGACAACAAACATTTTTATTCCATAAAAATGTTGGAAAATTTAATTTTTGTTAAAAAAAAAGGAATAGATAATTATTTCAAGGTTTTGAAATAATGAAAGTTGATGTTTTAATGAAAATGGTGTATTTTCTAGAAATATTGATGAAAATATTTTATGAAATAAAATATTTGAAGATAATGACTTATTTTGGTAAACATTAATGAAATAATGTTGGTAAATATTGATCAGTTAATGTTCTTGCAAAAATGATGATTTTATTAATAATAGACATTTGTTGATTTTGAAGGAATTAAATGTCTTTTATACAAGTGTTATGAAATCCTAGAATGAAAAATATATTTAAGCCAAGTAATAGGATTTTTGGGTTTTTAATCCATCTTCTCATGCATACAAACTCGTAGTATTTTGATATTAAATGCATAAACAAGTTTATAAAAGATCTTTTTGGGTTTAAAAAAGAACTAATAAAAGTTAGAATTTTAGTCTTCAAAGTATGTGTAATTTGAACTCAAAGATATGATGAGAATGAGGTTAAAAGACTACATTTGAAGTAAAAAAAATAGAAATTTTCTTATAAAAGTAGTCTTAAGTGTGAATGTATTTCTTGAATGAAGAAGTAAAGAAATGTGTGTTTGGTAAATGTTGATAAAAATTATTCATTAAGTGTTAACGGGTAAACATGGAATGGTTTGTGAGTGTAACTTAGTAATGTTTTGAAATATTATCACTTATGGAATTAAAAAAGGATTAAAGATGTAAAAGTGTTTTCAATAAAGTAGAAGATTACTTCAAGTGTAAAAAGGTGTTAAATGGTTAAAAATACTTAAGAAGTTAGTGTATATGACTTAATAGTATTTTTGGGAAACTAATACTTGTGAAAATTGAGTAAAAGGTGATTTTGGAAACAAATGGGTAAAACGGTAACTTTTCTTAAAGTAGAATATTTTTATGAAATAAAAATATTGAAAAGGGTGTTACAGAAAGTGGTCCTAAATATATATGATTTTTGGAATAAAAAATCAAGATTAAAGTGTAAAGGACATTAAATGGTCAATTTTCAAAGTGTAACACAAGATGGGGCGGTAAAGTCCCGGATTTTGGCTTCGGACGGCTAAGAAGGATAAGTAAACTCGAATGACATCGGGATAAAAGTAAGAAGGGCCCGAAAACCTTGGGTAAAAAGCCCTAAATCACTGATCAAAGCATGGTGTGCATAATCGATGATGTGGAGCCCGTGGAAGTATGTGGTATAGGAAGATTTCGAGAAAAGATAAAGAAAATATGGAACATGTCAAGAAATAGGTTGTGTGGTAAAATGTTTTAATACAATCTAACTTGAATGAGTATAATAAATGTTCCGATAAAGGTGAAATGGACAAGTTAATGCGTGAATCTACTAATGTCCATAACAAAAGGAAAAGGGGTTAAATAAAGTGGGTAATTCGGTGGTTAAGCAAGCTAAACGGTTAAACCCATATTTAAGACAAGAACGTGTTGTAAAAGGATTTTCAAAGATTGAATAAGTATTTTCTACACGATGTTTGCGTGTGTTAAAATGGTGATTTTCAATAAAAATACTAAAGTATATTGAAATAAATAAAAAGAGTATTTCTGGTAAAGGAATGGGTTTGGATAAATCAAACGTAATGGCTTCAAGTGTTGAACCGGTGTGTTAGACAAAGTGAGAAATACTAAGTGTGAGTAAATGAAGTTTTTACGAGAATAAGGTAAATTAACCTGGACATGTAAGGTTTCAAAAGTAAAATGGTTAATGCATTGGAACATGTACTTTTCCAAAGGGTATACATATATAGATATATACATATTTTCACATGCATGTGGTTGTAATGTGTGAGTATATTTTCTGTCATTTGATTATATGTTTCGCTTGTATAAATTCCACTGGGCATAATCTCACGCCCTCGCTTTGTTATGGCAGGTTGGGTACGGTTTCGTATTTGAGGGCGTTATAAGTATTCTTAATTTATTTATGTTAGCAGCTTTGTTTACTTGGATTTTGGGGTGCTTCCCATGGGTCCCTCACGTAGTTATACATATAAATTGGAATTGCATGCTAACAAGTGAAATGTTAACTAAAATAAAACTGAACTAGCAACATTATTTAGGTTCTTTAATTGCACTTCACATATAACGCTTGGTTCCAACAGAGTTGACTCACGGGTAACCCATAAATTCGGGGCAGGGCATAACACTAGCATAGCCTTATTATGAAACACGATATCTTCACTGCGAGAAAAAGGATCTTTCTCGGAACTTGTTTCCCATCATTTTTTGTAAATTCCAAGAAGAGAACTGTTATCGACATTTTTATATAAGTACCAAAAAATTACGAAATTTTTTTGAAGTGCCAAAAATTTACGATAATTTAAAAGCAATGCCGTAAAATTATGTTATATTGGGACTTTTTGCCGATAATTACAAAATTTTAATCAATTTTTACGTAAATTGGCAAGGTTTTTTGGCGGACTCTCTTTTATTATTTTTGTTCAGTTAAGTGAGAAAAATGTTTGTTGTCAGACTGTAAATCCGTCTTTATCTCCATCTATTATGTTAGAAAACCCATCCATTTATTACAGTTCCCAACTTCATCTTCATCCCTCCTAACTCCATATCCATCTCCTTTGGATCTCGACTCCAGGCTCCAAACTCCATCTCCCATCTCCATATCTCTTGGCTAAAAAAAGAGAAAGAAAGACAAAAGGGGCCATACCCACATCATTTTCTTGACGCTATCTCTTTTAATGTTTATATCCATCTTCCCTCAAAAATTCTTGCTAAGGTTTCTCGAATCATAATTTTTTGGATTTTTCCATCCAAGAAGGTAAATATATTAGTATCTTTTACCATGATTGATTAATTTCTTAGGAAAAACATAATTCTTTAAAATTGAGGCTTGTTCGCTTAGTTGTTATTCAATATTTTTTCCAAATATCGATAATGTATCATATGATAATCTTATGCGTGTTTAGGCTTTTAATAATTTTTAGTTTTAAAACATCTTAAAGTTATGTTGGATTGTCATTTGTATTGTTGTTAGGGTTTTGAATTGTTGTTAAAATGTCCATAAGACATATTATGGTTTTGAATGATTACATTTTTTAATTTTTTTAGGCATCAAGCCTATATTTTCATACTCATACGAAAAGGTGGATTGCAAAAAAAAACTCACTAGTTTTGGTAAGAGAGACCTTTGAACTATTTAATTCCAAGTATTTATCCTCAACTATGGATTTTGTTACCTTATGTATTCCTCTTTATTCTCATTGTTCTATATGTTTATCTTCCTGATTTTTAAAGCTCTCTTAGTTTCTTTTCTGTTGTGTTTGTGTTTTGTTCACCGATTTTAGAAGAAAAATCTCCCTTCCCACGTTGTTTTCTAGTGATTTACTTTTATGCCCTTGTGATTTATGTTTTGCAATACGATATAAGTTTTGGGACGAATTTAGTTTTTACGATTATTTCTTCAAATGATGTCTTAATGACTTCTCCTCTTTGCCACAACACTAGTGGATCTCCACCAAATAGAAATTTCGATCACCACCATGTAATTATGCTTATAGATATTTGTTTGTGAAACTAAGATTGGACTTCCTTTTTAGGTTATTTTGCAATCTATGTAACACACCCAATATTTAAATGAGTTTTTTGGCTTATAGAATATATCTATTCATACGATCTAAAATGTCTTATTGGGTGTGAGTGCTTCTATCTTTCTATTCATGATTCTTAAATTTGAATATTAGGTATTTGATGGAATATCCAAATAAGGATTCACACGCAATGTAGTTAAATGCTTATGTGTAATCTGTAACATCCCATATTTTAAATATTATTTTAATTCAGTTAAGTCATCTCAATTTCTAAAAACAATCTCTTTTTTTATAATTGGAAAATCTCTAACTTTGTCCAAATACAACAAAAAAATTTAGTAAGATAATATTCCCTATAAATAACAACATTGAATTATTGTAAATACTTTAAGGCCCGGTAATTATATTGGTACTGTTAGTTCATTCTTAAGGTGATAATATTTTAAAAGAGAAATGTATGTAATACTTGATACCTCCATATAAATTTCCATGGATTGAATTATTTTATTTTTAGACTTTTTAAATATTGGAATTAAAAAAACAACTATCAGATGTATGAATTAATTCGATTAGTAAAAGAGTTGTATCTTTTGAGAGGTAAAAACAATACTCGTGTACCCATGTTGGTTTAAAAAATGCTTAGAAAAAGGTGCCCCTTATTTGGAGTTTGCAACATAGGTGAAGTAAGGTATATTATGCTGTTTTGCCCCCAAACATGGCCACCTTTAAGAGACCTTGAGTTTTGAAAAGGGTACTCCAACATCCCCGCATTTTAACACCCTTTAAATTTGCATAAGAGTGAGACAAGGACAAGTCCTCCCTATATCCCACAAAATGATCCTTCGGGAATCTCTCTCTCTCTCTCTATCTATCTATCTATCTATCTATCTATCTATCTATCTATCTATCTATCTCTCTCTCTCTCTCTCTATCTCTCTCTCATTTTTTCTTCTCCTTGTATATAGTTTGAAACTCATAAAATCCCAATCTTATTTAGAATCACGATGAAAAAAATCATATATTCCATTCCAAATTAAAAAATCTTGTACTTCATCTCAAATTAAAAATTAACATTTGAAAATCAATTATTTTAATAATTTACTTTCTAAATTCATCTGGAAATATGAATATAAATAAAGTGAAATACTCTCTCATGACATGGCAAGTGTTCCGGTAATAGAGAAATCTCACTTAGTTAATAAGATTTTAATTCTGAAAGGAGGAAAAAAAACAATACTCCTAATTTGATATGAAAAAAGTATTAAAATTATGATGACTATGTTAGAATTAATATTTAATTATTTAATAATTACAAAATTTGGCCAAATTTTGTATTTATAAATTAAATAAATTAATTATTTCTCCTAATTAGTGTGGCTCAAATAAGGGGACGAATTTGATTATATTTATGTATTAATCTTACAAAAATTATTATTCCAAAGGTCACGTGACTTTTGGTATATTGTGAATCCCTTTAGCTACTTTGGTGGATGGTAGATGATGAATTTTAAAGGGAATTTCAGGTCCCCTTCCACCCTATATATAGTGAACCAATCTCCACCATTTGGGACACAAGAACACACAAAAATATATTTGGGCTAGGAAGGGAAAATTCTGATTTTCCAAATTTTCCATATTTTGGAATTCTTGCTATTTTTAAAAGAGATTCTGGATCATTTAGAGGATCTTTTCTCAAGACACATCAAGGACTACAAACAAATCAAGTATTCATGGAAAAAGGTATTTTTTTCATATAATTTTTAGTTAAAAATGAATTTGTGATTGCATGATTATATTAAGATCCTATAAGAATTAATTTTATGTTATAAATAATTCTTATTATTTTTACATGTGGTATCAGAGCCTTGTTTAAATATTGTCATGCTATCCCTTTACGAAACTCATATGATCATACTACATATAATGATAAACCCAGATTTTTTTTTTGATTAATTTCGCACTGTTTGTGTGCTGAATTGTTTATCGTGATTAGTAGTATTTTCGTGACAATTGTAACACTGAGTTGGTTATCATAATGTGTAGTGTTACATGTTATTTTTTTTAACACTAATTGAGATAATATGTGTTACATATTAAATTGTGTGAGAAATTGTTCTTATGGAAAATATTTAATTCTGTCAAGAATTTGATTATTTTTAATCTGATTTAGAATAGTTTTAAATTTGTTAAAAACTGTTGTGTTTGGTTGATTTTAATCAGAACAGTTTTATATGTTGATTTTCAATCTATTAAACTGTTCTATTTGGTTGATTTTAATCAGAACAGTTTTATAAGTTGATTTTCAATCTATTAAAATTCCTGTTTGATTTTCAATCTATTAAAATTCCTGTTTGATTTTCAATCTATTAAGTATTTTCTGTTTCATTTTTTCTTTAAAAATCTGAATTGAAACTGTCTTGATTAATCTGATTTGTTTGAAATAGTTTTGATCAATCTATTTCTAATTTTTTAACATATCTGTTCAAAATCTGCTTAAACAAATATGTTGAAAACAGTTTAATTGTTTGACAAGATTTGTAGGAATTTTTAAAATAGCTGAAAATTCACATAAAACAGTTTAATTTGATGCGATAAAACCATTTATATATCGTTTTGATGTCATTTTAATGGTTATCTAATCCGTTTCAATCAACCCTACCAATTTCAACCAATTCGGGAACAAAAATTTTCAAAAAGCGCTCGCGATGAATAGTATTTTTACCACCGAACTTGCTCCGAATGCGATGAAACTTGGTAGTCTGATTGGAAACGGGTCAAAGACTGATTTTCACCGCCTTGGGTTGTGACATAAACTATTTTTCGGCGATCCGAGATCGTTTAGGCCATCAAAACTCAAAATTTACCATTTATGGAAATAATCTCGGGGATCATATCTCACTTCAGATTTTTTTTTTTAATTTCGTCGAAAGTTTTGAGTTTCTGGACTGATTTTCTATAGATTCATGTTGCTAACTCATTTTTTCCATTTTTGACAAAATTTCATGTTTTTTTTATATTATGTAAGTGTTGCATCTAGAACTGTTTTATAAACCTTATTCTAATGATCCGGTTTTAGTTGAATATTCGTGCCAAACACAGACCAACATATTTCATATACTAGGTTATTAGACTTGTGTTATTTTAATATTCATATTTTTATGAGTTTCGTGCCAAAAACAGGCCAATGATTCATAACAGTGAATATTAAATATATTGAAATTTTTTAATATTGACATTTTTATGAGCCTCGTGCCAAACACAGGCCAATGATTCATAACATCAAATGTTAAAAATATTATTATTTTTTGTATTTAATATCCATATTTTTATAAGTCCCGTGCCAAACATAGGCCAGTGATTTATAACATTGAATATTAAATATTACTGTTTTGATAAAGCGTCTCGTGCCAAACACAGGCCAATGACTCATTACGAAAAATATCAACTTTATGTTTATTCTAAAGTTTGTTATTATATAGATTTAATCAACTTTAGAATTATTAATTGAATATTAAATTGTCTAATAATGCGTTTATTAAATCATAATTTTCTGTATTAAAATTCCATTAAAGATATTTTGCTTTTATGGTTCTGTTATTTAATAAATATTAAAGGTCAATTTCTGACACAGTTGATATACTTCTACCATCAAAATTTGACAATTTTATATATTCATTTCCTTGCAAATTTTAGTTATGTGTGTTAATTAGAGTGAGCATTTTGCAGCAAATATTAACCTGTTTTCCCAAGCCTCAACCTTTCCAAAATTTGACGTAACTAATCTGTCGGAATGGTGCGAGCAAATAGAATTTAGTCATGGTGTTATGGACATTGACATAGCACTTCTTACTAATGAACTCACTGCTATTACTGAAGAAAGTAGTGAGGATGATGTGTTAATTTACAACACATAGTCCAAATCAAATAAGCTATGTCTGATGTTTATGAGAATGTGCATTGCACCAAATGTAAAGTCCTCCCTACCTGAAACCACCAATGGCAAATAATATCTGATAAATGTTAAGGAGAGGTTTCTCACTGCGGACAAATCCCTGGCTGGGAAACTTATGGCCGACTTGACCACTATGCGATTTTATGGCACTAAGACCATAAATGCACATATTATTGAAATGACCAATATTGTTGCTAAACTAAGGACCATAGGATGTTCAGTGGACGATTCTTTCTTAGTCCAATTTATCCTAAATTCCTTGCCTTCTGATTATGGGTCTTTCCAGAGTCATTACAATACCATAAAAGATAAATGGAATGTTAATAAACTGCAAAGCATGTTAGTTCAGGAAGAAGGACGTCTTAAGCAGCAAAATGGTAAGGTGCCGAAATTACAAGTGGAAAATGTGATGGCCAATAAAGGAGTTGGTAAGAAAAAGTAAGGAAATGGCATAAAGCGAGGTCCTGGTCCTTCCAACAATGAACCTGGTCCTTCCAACCAAAAGAAGGAAAAAGCAGCAGTCACAGGTCACTTCTGTCATAGGAAGGGGCATTTTCAGAAATACTGCATAAAGCGTAAAGCTTGGTTTGAAAAGAAAGGTGCACTTTGTGCTTATGTATGTTTTGAATCAAACTTGATTAATGTTCCTTCTAACACATGGTGGATTGATTCAGGTTCTACATGTCATGTTAAAAATACTATGCAGGGCTTCCTATCCATTCGGGAAATAAAGCAAAATGAAGATGTTCTTTACATGGGAAATCAAGCCAAAGCTAAAGTTGAAGCTCTTGGAGTTTTTCATTTAAAATTACAATCTAGCCTTTGTTTCGATCTTGAAGACACTGTTTTTCTAGCCACTGTTTCAAGAAATTTAATTTCCTTGTCTAAACTCTCAATAAGGGGCTTTTCTTTTCACTTTCAGAATCATTGTTTTACAATGTATAAGAATAATTCTGTTTTTGGCTCGGGTTTTTTGACAAATGGTTTGTTTTAAATTAATCTTGATCCTCATTTTTCGAAATCTTTATTATCTCAGCATAGTAGTATTGGAACTAAACGTCTCTCATTTAATGAGAATTCTGCTTACTTGTGGCATAAAACATTAGGACACATATCCAGAGAGAGACTTGAAAGGCTTATTAAAAAGGAAATTATCCCTAATCTGGATTGGTCTAATTTTGGTGTATATGTGGATTATATTAAGGGTAAACACACCAAACATACAAAGAAAGAATCCACAAGAAGCACCCAGCTTCTTGAAATTATACATACAGATATTTTTGGTCCTTTTGATGTTCCTTCTATTGGAGGAGAAAAATACTTTATCACTTTTATAGATGATTTTTCCAGATATTGCACATTGTATTTGTTACATGATAAATCTCAATCCGTTAACGCGGTTGAGGTTTATATTACAGAAGTAGAATGAAAATTGGGCAAAAAGGTAAAAATCATTCGATCGGATAGAGGTGGTGAGTTTTATGGAAAATATGATGAAACCGGACAACATCCCGGTCCTTTTGCTAAACTCCTTGAATGTTTAGGTATTTAAGCTCAATACACCATGCCCGATTCACTTTGGCAAAATGGTGTCGCTGAAAGGTGTAATCGTACTCTTATTGAAATGGTTAGGAGTATGATAAGTAGAACTGACTTGCCTATGTTTTGGTGGATTGACCGGGCGGAAAAAGTGTGCGCGTGTAAAGTGCACAATCGTTGTGTGTTTCTCCGCCGCGATACAAAAGAACCTAATATACTACTACACTTGACAAGCAAGCACAGCGGTAAGTCGGGTATCGAAAATCCACAGGGAGTGATTGAATTTTAGATTTTAATTGTTTAATTACTTCAGGAATAAAAATGTAAAAGATGATAGGTTGGAAATGGTGATAAAAGAAAAGAATAAGTTACGCTAAACAAAAGTAAAGCGAGGATCGGGATCGCATTCTATCACACGGATCGAAACAACTACTAACTAGAGTTAAGGTTCGAAAGCATTTAATCGATCATTTTCAATTAAGCATAAACATCACGCAATAAGGAATTTAAGCCAAAGTTGTGAGATTAAACATTTAACGGAAAATGGTCACACGCGGATTAAATTCGGATAATCGCTATAAACACTAACGTTGCATGACAAAGAAAGTTAAACGCATAATAATTCGACTTTAATACGCGAGGTTTCAATTAAATGCAATTTTACACAAAACCTAATTTTTGAGGTCCAAACCCGTAAATGGCGGAACACAATCCCGAACCTATTTATCTACGGACAAATCATGGAAATAACTAAATTACACTAATTAAACTAAGAAAACAAGAATTAAAGCAAGAAAACCTAATTATGAAAGCATGAAAATTACACTAGAAAGCAAGAAATAAGGAAACACAACTAAATTAATGTAATTAAACTTAAAGTACAACTTACAAAGCAAAGAGTACAAGAGAGGAGTAGGATTTAGCTCCCAACTACAAACCCTAAAATCTAAGACAAAATGGAGATATCTCTTCAAAATGAAGAGAAAGAGTATTTATACAAAATAAATCCCATGGCAAAATTGTAAATAAAAGGGGAGAAAAACAAATATCAGCAGGGCCGAATCGATTCGGCATTAGGCCGAATCGATTCGGTTGGAGAATATCTCGAGGCTGCCAGAGGGGCGAATCGATTCGGCTGAAATCCGAATCGATTCGGAATGGTGGGCGAATCGATTCGGCTGGAATCCTAATCAATTCGGAAACAGAGGATGGCAAACTGTCTCCAACCGAATCGATTCGCCAAAGGGGCGAATCGATTCGGACCTACAGGTCTTGAATCTTTCCCCTGTTTTTGGTTGAGATGAAATTCTCTTCCGCTCAAAAGCCCGTAACTTCTTTGTTCGGACTCGGAATTACGCACCGTTCACGGCCATACGAAGCTAGCGAGGAGGGATACAACTTCTGTGAGATGTCGGGCCAGGTACCCAAGCTGTCAAAAGACTAAAATGCCCTTGCGCGTTCAATTGTGTATGGAACTTCACCGGAATGCATCCGAACTTCATACTAAGCATCCAAATACCTAAAAAAGCTCAATTAACCCCTGCAAAACATGTTAACATAGAAATCCAAGGTTGTCTGGTTAACGAGCATAAATATAGGGATTAAGACACCCGAGGGGGCTAATAACGCGTAGGTTAACGGGTGAAATACGCAATATTTGCGTCGTATCATGGATGCATGCTCTTATGACTGCTGCACGTATCTTAAATAGGGTTCCTACTAAGGCAGTTTCAAAAACTCCTTTTGAACTATGGAATGGTTGAAAACCCTCTTTAAGTCATTTTCGTGTTTGGGGATGTATAGAAGAAGCACGCATTTATAATCCACATGAAAAGAAGTTGGACCCTATAACGTTAACATGTTATTTTATTGGGTATCCAACAAAATCAAAAGGGTATAATTTCTACTGTCCTAACCATACAATAAGAATTATTGAAATCGAAAATGCTAAATTCATTGAACTTGGTGAAGTTAGTGGGAGTAATGAAGTTTGAAATGTGATTATTCAAGAAATCAAGTAAACTCCTCCTCTTCCAAGAATTCTGGATAATCATAATGAGGTTCCTTTTGTTCCTATTATTTGTACTGATGTTGTTGAATCAATTACTGCTCCGAACAACAACGAAGAACAGATGGATGAACCACATACTGAACAACTACTAAATGCACCTATTATTGCAACACCACAAGACATGGATTTAATAAAATCTCATAGAAATCGGAGATCAGCTATTTCGGATGACTATGTGGTGTATCTTCAAGAAAATGAATTTAACATTGGAGATATTGATGATCCGGTCTCTTATGAAAAAGCTGTGTCTAGTATAGATTCTAATAAATGGATTAATGCCACGAATGATGAAATAAAATCTATGGATTTTAAATAAGTTTGGGAGTTAGTCGATTTTCCTAAAGGTCATAAAGTAGTCGGGTCTAAGTTTATATATAAGACCAAACGCGACTCAAATGGAAATATCGAACGACATAAAGAAAGACTTGTTGCCAAAGGTTTTACTCAAATAGAAGGCATTGATTATAGTGAAACCTTCTCTCCTGTTTCAAAAAAGGATTCACTTAGAATCATATTAGCACTAGTAGCTCATTATGACTTAGAGCTACATCAAATGGATGTTAAAACAACTTTTCTTAATGGGAGTTTAGAGGAATACGTCTATATAGAACAACAAAATGGCTTCATTCAAAAGGGACAAGAACACAAAGTCTGTTTGTTAAAGAAATCAATATATGGACTTAAATAAGCTTCTCGTCAATGGTATTTTAAGTTTCATCATACCATTACATATTTTGGGTTTAAGGAAAACACTGTTGATCGGTGTATATACCTAAAGACCATTGGAAGTAAGTTTGTATTTTTAGTCCTATATGTTGATGACTTGCTTATCGCCAGCAGTGATATTGGTTTACTAAAGAACACTAAGAAGTACCTTTCACAAAACTTTGAAATGAAAGATTTAGGTGAGGCATCCTTCGTGATCGGGATAGAGATTTCACATTATCGATCACGAGGACTGATAGGATTGTCTCAAAAGACTTACATTAACAAAGTTTTACAAAGGTTTGGCATGCAAAATTGTACTCCTATTAATGATCCAGTTCTAAAAGGGGAGAAATTTAGTTTAAGTCAATGTCCCCAAACTGAATTGGAAAGGGATCACATGAAAGGTGTGCTATATGCTTCTCTTATAGGGAGTTTATTATATGCACGGGTTTGTACTCGACCGGATATAAGTTTTTCCATTGGGATGCTGGGTAGATATCAAAGTAATCCGGGTGACTTCCATAGGAAGGCTGCAAAGAAAGTGTTAAGGTACTTGCAAGGAACCAAAGACTACATGCTCACTTATAGGAGATCCGATCACCTTGAAGTGATTGGTTATTCAGACTAAGATTTTGGAGGATGCCTTGATAGTAGGAAAAGCACTTCGGGCTATATTTACCTTCTGGCAGGAGGGGCTATTTCATGGAAAAGTTCTAAACAGAGTGTCATTGCTTCTTCAACTATGGAGGATAAGTTTATGGCTTATTTTGAAGCTACAAATCATGGGTTATGGCTGCGAAATTTTATTTCAGGACTTAGTATTATGGGTTCAGTATCTAAGCTGCTGAAGATTTAGTGTGATAATGTCGCAGCAGTCTTCTTTTCAAAAAATGATAGATATTCAAAAGAAACTAAGCATATTGAGATGAAGTATCTATCTATCAAAGAAGAAGTTCAGAAATAAACTGTGTCAATTGAACATATCAGTACTGATGATAATATAGTGGATCCTTTAACGAAAGGCCTATCTCCGAAGATATTTTTGCAACATGCTAAAGAGATGGGTCTCGAGTAGTTAATTGTGTAATTACTACTTACTTAGTTATTTGACACAACTTTCGATATCAATAAAGAGTTTTTGAATTCTAAATTTCTGTCTTAATTATATCCATGCATGTGAATGACTGACAAAAATAGTCTTTTTATAAAGACATTATAAGACCATTTTGATAACTCACATATTTATCCTTATTAAATATGACATTGGTGGCGTGGTACATGGAAGGAACCATGCTCTTCAATTAGTGTGGAACCGCCATGACTCACACTAATGAAGTATTTAGTTAAGGTGCTTGATGATGTTCTAAGATACTTGCGCAACTTTTGTTAATCAATTCGTTATGTATAACCTTATTAGGACCAAGTGGGAGACTGTTAGAATTAATATTTAATTATTTAATAATTACAAAATTTGGCCAAATTTTGTAATTATAAATTTAATAAATTAATTATTTCTCATAATTAGTGTGGTCCAAATAAGGGGACAATTTGATTATATTTATGTATTAATCTTAGAAAAATTATTATTCCAAAGGTCACATGACTTTTGGTATATTATGAATCCCTTTAACTACTTTGGTGGATGGTAGATGATGAATTTTAAAGGGAATTTCAGGTCCCTTTCCACCCTATATATAGTGAACCAATCTCCACCATTTGGGACACAAGAACACAAAAAAATATATTTGGGCTAGGAAGGGAAAATTATGATTTTCCATATTTTGGAATTCTGGCTATTTTCTAAAGAGATTCTAGATCATTTGGAGGAACTTTTCTCAGGACACATTAAGAACCACAAATAAATCAAGTATTCATGGAAAAGGGAATTTTTCCATATAATTTGTAGTTAAAAACTAATTTGTGATTGCATGAATATATTAAGATCTTATAAGAATTAATTTTATGTTATAAATAATTTTTATTATTTTTACTGGCTATCCATTACTTTATTTTATTTTATTTTATGAGGTCATATTTTTTTTTTGGCATACAATCTTAGGGAGGAGTTATTTTTTTCTTTTCTAGTTGAACAAGAAATTATCTATAATTGGGCAAGTTCTTTTCTAACTCTAATTGGTTAGTTCAAATGCAAGGAAGTTTCCTCATTTAACATATTCCGGTCCTCTAAAAATTCTGAGTGGTTCTCTAATAATAGTGAGTGAGCACGTATGCTAGGCTAAAAAAATTCACATATAAAGTTAAAATTACAAATTAATACGACTAGCACAACACACAAACGCACATTTTTTAGGACATGTGTAATGTAGTTTTATGCATGGAAAAACTATCTTCGTATAAACTTTACTAGCATTTTCTCTTCCATGCATATACACATCACATATATACATATATATATATATATATATATATATATATATATATATATATATATATATATATATATATATATATATATATATATATACACACACACGCATATATGGCGGATCTCCAAAGGATCAAAAAGAATGACCAAAAGAACGGATCATTTTTTAAGAAATAGTAAAAACAATTATTTTGAGTTGATTTTTTTTATGTGGGATTTAAACATTTCAAAAAAGTCGCACAAAAAAAATCAACTTAAAATGAGTTTATTTGGTATTTTAAAAAAATCGATCACTACATGTCAGTTTTTAAGCGGCTAAAAATTTACATATATTTGATCGATTTTTTTAAAATAGCAGATAAACTCATTTTGAGCTGTTTTTTTTTTTTTGTGCGACTTTCCTGAAATGCTTAAATAATACACAAAAAAAATCAACTCAGTTTTAGTATTTTTTTTAAAAATGGTCCATTCTTTTGGTCCTTCTTTTTTTGTCCATTGGAGATCCTCTCCCTATATATATATGGCGACTCTCCAATGGACCTCAAAGGGAGGGTGCAAAAAAGGGATCAATGGAACGTCGAAAAAAATCAAATCAAAAAATTTCTATTATAAAAAATGACATTGATATATATATATATTTAAAATAGCGAAAAAAAATTATTTTACGTTGATTTTTTTAGAAGCTCCTGAAAATGTTTAAATACTTAGGAGCGGCCCTGAGCATGTGCCAAGTGGACGATCGCACAGGGCTCCCCGATAATCTATTTGTTATTACTTATATATTGAGGGTCAATTTTTATATCAATACACACAAAAGAGGCTTATTTTATAATTATGTACGGGGCCTTATCATTTTTTATCAATCTCAGAATCGGCCTTGTAAATACCCCAATAATAATCAATTAAAAAAAATTACTATTTTAAAAAAATTGGTCCATTTTTTGCTCCCTCTATTTTGGTCCGTTGGAGATCCTCTATATATATATATATATATTGAGGATCTGCAACACACCTCATTAACATAACTACACAAAACATACAAATTTTTAAATATACTCTAAAATTAAATTTTGCAGCTAACTTTGGTACAAATGATTTACATATTAAGGAGATCGTTTATACAAAATCTCATTAGAAAAAAATTCAACTCTCATTTTCATTTCAACCACATTTATGTTGAATTTTTTGGTAAAATTATTTGTAGATCTCCTTAATACGTTGATCATTGATATCAAATTTGGTTGAAAATTTACTTTTTTAGTATTTCACAAAATTGATATGTTCTTTAGCTATGTTTAATGAGGTATGTTTGTCTTTCAAAAAAATGATTTATGTTAGGGATACTTAATTTGTGTGTGCGTGTGTGTGCATGCGCATGTGTGGAACATCTCTAAAGAGGACCTTAATTAATGAACCTTAAAAATGAAGAATTTTTTTAAATAGTAAAAAAAATATTTTTCAATCAAACTTGCATGAAATGGTCTTTATAGTAAGGAGATCATCTACAAAAAAAATCATCAAATAATTTAACTAGAAAGTGGGTAAGATGAATATCAAAAAATTCAACCGCAGAAAATGCACTAGTTTTTCAAATTTTCATTTGACTCGCTATTCAGTTGAAATTTTTGATGAATTTGGTTTTTAGTTAATCTCTCCACTATGGATATAAATTTCACCAAGTTTGGTTGAAAAATATTTTTTTTACTATTATAAAAAAAGGGGAAAGTACTCTTAGGTCTCTCACAAATAAATTTTAAACACTAAAGGAATTTTGATAAATTTTAAATAATTAGGCCCACTAATTCTCTTCTTGTAGAAGTTCAAACTAGTGGCATAACAAGTGGATCTAATATTAAATTGTCCTTAAATGTTTAAAAATTGTTACCAAGGTACTTAAGAGTACCTTCCCTATAAAAAATTGGCCCGTTAATTGAAATTCTCCTTAGAGACGTTCTGTGTATATATAATATAATCAAACTCCCGTAAGTTTCATAAATAAGTTTCTTATTGACGCTCCTATTTTTTAAATAGTAAAAAATATATATTTTTTAACCTATATTTTTTTTTATAGATTATAAAACATTTCATGTGTACCCTTAAAAAAATTAGCCCAAAATAAACTTATTTAATTTTTTGAAAAAATGGGGCATTATATGTTAGTATTTAAGCACCTCAAAAATTGACTGGTTATTTTAAAATAGCAAAAAAATTACTTTTAGCTGAATTTTTTATAGGGTATTATTAAAATGTTTAGATATTCTATAAGGTAATATATATATATATATATATATATATATATATAAGGATCACTTATTCAAGTAAAAGAACATAAAAGTTGAAGAAATAACAATGTAAAACAATGTGTGATGCTTCCCAAATTTATAGTGGCAAATGCATGGACTATAACTCATAATTTCCCTACTTAAAGTTATTGTGGAGTCAATTATTTTACTAGCCCATACTCGACCACGTGGGGCCATAATCAAAAGAGTCATCCAATCGAGATAAGAAGAATAATTCAACTCAATCGCATATAATGGTTAACTACGATAAACGGATAATCCCAAACTCTTAGGAATATTTGTTAATGGAGCTTAGGACTCTCCTAAGATGCCTTATAAATGCAAGCTCACCCTTATGAATGGGGCATATATGTATGTAATACCGAGCAGTACTATAACTCCATCGACCTGAGTTCTCAATCACTAGAAACAAACCATAGCACTCTGTGGATATAGGCAAGTTTTCAAATCACGGACATCTTGTGTTGTGTGTGTGTGTGTGTGATATCATTCTTTTTGCAATCATTTGTAACAACCCTTGACTTTGGAGACTGAGAAATTAAATTTTTGGGAAATAAAATTTAATTAAATTGGAGAATTTTAAAATTCGGGAATTGAAGTCCAAAAATCTAGGACATTTTAAAGTATTCTGGATGATGATTTTGAGGATACCATTGATTCTGGAAGGGTCGAGATAGTCAAAATCACTGTCATTGGATTTTATTTCGATTTCAGATTATTTTTACGTCATGTTTGACTCGAATTGGAGTACACGAGTCATTTAAAGTGTGTATTAACATTTAAAATTGGGTTTATTGTTTTAAGGGATTTAAAGGCTTACGGATCAAGCCTTCTCATTTAGAGAAAGAGAAAGAAGAAGAAATGAAGAGAGAGAGGAAGAAAAGCTTGGAGATTCCAGCCCAAACGTGACATCGAGGATGATCCAACCTCTACAAATAGGAGGCAAGTGTTTAATCTTACTAAATAAGTCATTTGTGTATTTTATTTCATAATTTGTGGGTTAAAGAAATGGTTTTTGGGCATAAATATCAAAACCTAGATTTTGGGTTTAATCTTGAAAACAATGCTTAAAAAATGGGTTTAATGGAGTAGAAATGGTTGGGATCAACTTTAGGTTGATTTATTTGCTTAGAATCATGTTGTGATAGAGATTTGGAGGTTAGAATGGAAATTTTAGGGTTTTAATTTCGTGGGTTTTGTTGATAAATGGAAATCGGCCAGAATATCTGGTATGGCCGGTCGACCGCGGTCGGATAGTTAGTCCTATATTATATAGTACCGACAGTCGATGTTGAGACTGGACCATCTGAAACTCCTGATTTAATGTAGTATAGGGCTGGCCACTCGTTATTATTTTAAGCGAGGTGTTACAGATGGTATCAGAGCATCAGGTTTTAGAGTCTTTAGGATCTGTGCGAGTTTTCTGCGTTCTTCCGTTAACGTTTTTGATATAAAGCCCTATTATTAGGACTGTTGCGTTCACTGCACTTATCTTCTTCTGTGAATTGTATTCATTTGATCGACGCTCTGATAACAGTTGCTCTCGTTTTAGACGTCACCTAGAGTATAGTATGTCGTCTAGGAAAGGACAAGATTAGAGATACGATACCCATAACAGATTTTTGGTACGCTTTGATCAGGGATATTTGTTTCTCCCTATTCCGGCGGAGATCTAGAAGAGAACTCTAGCAGTGGCTCAGGGTGATCTATCGGTGGTTGAGTAAGAAAGAGAAATTTACTCGAACGACGAATCTTGGACTTAGTAAGGTAAGACTGAGGAGAGGTATATAGTGTAGCCTTTGGGAGGTTTAGGTTGAGAAATCCGTTAACCTTTGTTAGGAAACCTGGTGTTGGTGACTATTCCCGACGTGAGGTGTGTGTAGTTGTCCCAATATCGGGGGTTTTGCCTTCTGGGAAGAGGGAGTAAGAAATTGGAGACTCAGGTTCGTTGCGTAGGACTGAGGGAGTTTTCGGTAGTTACAATCGCGTTTTGTCCTTCAAAATAATTAGGAAGGATTTTGAGGAAGATGTTTCTCTTATGGAGAAATAGGTTTAGGATAAATGATTGTCCTAGAAGAAGTAGAGTACCCAGAGTTGAAATTCGAGGGCTTGCCTTGAAATGATGTTTTGGGGTGATGAAAAGAATTAGTATGGTTGGGAGGTTTAGAGCTTAGTGGAATTGTTTTGAGCGGAGAATTTAGCTCATAGTTGTGCTAGGTGTGAGAACTAGGTAGTGGTTAGAAGTGTTCTATTTGTTGAGGCCTTGTGTTCTAAACATAAGGTATTTGTTTGGCGTGTCGAAAGACGCGGGATTTATTTATATTATATATTGTCACATAGGCCTTAGGGCAGTATCTAAAATATGAAAACCTTTTATAAAACCTTAACCCTAGTTCGACTAATCTCGATCCCCGATCTAGCTACACAGTAGTGTATTTGGAGGGTTCCTTGTTTGGATTTCGCTTGCGAGACCTCCCCCGCACGAAGGTGGCTAGCGTCAGGAATTGAGGAGAGTTCAACCACTGGGAATTTTCAAACTTTTATATAGTTAAATATTTTGTTATAGATTATATTGGTGATAGTTATATCACGATTTGAGACTAATGGAGACTGATTAAAATTCTACGAGTGAAGCTCGGGTACGGGGTGTATGGGCGCCCTGGGTAGTTAATTGATTCTTTAAAATTTATTTGGTTCGATGTGAGAACTAGAAAGGATCGGTATAGTGATCCTGAGGATTGATGTAAGGACTTGATGATATTGAGGTCCTAGGCATGTCTTAAATTTCGCGGGCGAAATTTTTGTAAGGGGGGAAGTATGTAACAACCCGTGACTTTGGAGACTGAGAAATTAAATTTTTGGGAAAATAAAATTTAATTAAATTGGAGAATTTTAAAATTTGGGAATTGAAGTCCAAAAATCTAGGACATTTTAAAGTATTCCGGATGTGATTTTGAGGGGTACCATTGATCCCGGAAGGGTCGAGATAGTCAAAATGACTGTCATTGGATTTTATTTCGGTTTCGAATTGTTTTTACGTCATGTTTGTCTCGAATTGGAGTACACGAGTCAATTAAAGTGTGTATTAACATTTAAAATTGGGTTTATTGTTTTAAGGGATTTAAAGTCTTACGGATCAAGCCTTCTCATTTACAGAAAGAGAAAGAAGAAGAGAAAGAAGAAGAAAGGAAGAGAGAGAGGAAGAAAAGCTTAGAGATTTCGGCCCAAACGTGACATCGAGGACGATCCAACCTCTACAAATCAGAGGCAAGTGTTTAATCTAGCTAAATAAGTCATTTGTGTATTTTATTTCATAATTTGTGGGTTAAAGAAATGGTTTCTGGGTATAAATATCAAAACCTAGATTTTGGGTTTAATCTTGAAATCAATGCTTAAAAAATGGGCTTAATGGAGTAGAAATGGTTGGGATCAACTTTAGGTTGATTTATTGGCTTAGAATCATGTTGTGATAAAGATTTGGAGGTTAGAATGGAAATTTTAGGGTTTTAATTTCGTGGGTTTTGTTGAGAAATGGAAATCGGCCAGAATATCTGGTATGGCCGGTCGACCGCGGTCTGGGGACAGGTCAATCGCGCCTCAAGAGAAAAGCCTACTGCATTTCTTCGTAGGCAAAATTTGGACCCGCGGTCGACCGGGGGTCTGGGACCGATAGACCGGTCCCCTGTTTTTAGCCCAAAATTTGGAGTTCTTTCTTCCCCTTTTCTTTTGGAGTTTTATTCTTAGGGGCTTCCTCAATGGGCTTAATGTGGAGGGTTATGAGATTAGATTGAGGGAATAGGGCCCTAGGTCGAATAGGAACTTGCGGGCCTATGTTAAACTAATTCAGGAGGATGGAATGCCTCTTTTAGTAATGAAAGGATTATGGGACTGAAGTGAGTGGAGGATTGTTTTATTATGATAGAGGGGGGAAACCCCATTGGGATTGAGAATCCTACTTATGGATCAAATGCAAGTAAAGATGTGATGGGAGGCTAAGAACTCTTAGAGAGAGTTGCGAGGGTATGTCGTGAAATTTATGGGCCAACATTTATATCGAATCCTTATAGGGATAGGATATTATTAAGATACAATTTGGGGCCAAAGGGAAGAGAGTGGTCGCATACCCTCAAAAATGATAAAATTTAAGGAATAAATCGGAGAGGCGTTAGACTAAGGGATCATAAAAGTGATTGAACCATAGTCGAAATCGAGAGCGATGGGATCATATTACCAACTAGAGTAGAGTGTGTAAATCTAGTTGGAGTAGATGTTGTTTATCGGAGTGTGATCTACAATAGGTATTTTCCCTAATAAATGGGATTATTTGATGAAAATAAGATTGAGCTTGAGGCTTATAGACTATTAGTTATGTATATACCAATAGTTGAAATTATTACTAAATTCATCAATGTGCTCTCGGATATAGATGGTATGTGTAGTGATGGTTTCCTACACTAAACTTTGGGTGATAACCCTAATGTTGGATATGTATGTATATATCCGTATGTTAATTGGGAGATTATTCGTCATAGGAAAAATGGATGAATATGCTTCAAGTGAGGGATTGTACTCACATATCGAGGTAAATTAAATGAGTTGTGGTGACGGCTTGTATATTGAGGATTATGTATACCTATAGCCAAGTTTAGATATCTTATACATATGAACGAGAATTAGTTTGTATATATAGATATAAAGATATGTGAATATATGTGTATATATCTATATAGATATGAATATATGGATATATTTACGTTGTGGACATACATGGTATGGATATTTAAACCGTATATGATGGTTTAATGGTTGATCATATGATGGGATCATATGGATGTATGTATATTGTGCATGTGAATGATATACATACTTATGTGGTTAAGCATACCCCACTCATGCTATCATTGGGAAGTTTTCGCGCAGAGGGTGAGCATCTTGGTTCGAGGAGCAGGGTGTGGATATTCCCCATGTCATAGTCATCCCGTGTGTTATTATATGATTTATATTTTTGGGATGAGACGTGGTGGGTATGGTTCGTCTCATTGCCGGTTAGGAGCTATGACCGCTTCCCGAGACGTCGTGTGTGTGAGTTTACCACGAGATGGGTATCGTTTAGCCCCACCATGGTGTTCCCCAGTTTCTACGTGAGTCGGGAACTGGGAAGATGATATCATGGTGCAGTTTTATCGGCAATATATATAGTCGGGTATATTATGTGCATGGCCATTGTACATCAGATATGATATGCGCACATGGTCATGGGTATGGATGATGGTATATATATATATATATATATATATATATATATATATATATATGGTTAGAATAAAATGCCTATATATATATATTTATATATCCTATAGATGAAAGGATATAGAATCTTTGTGGGGTACATCTTGGATAATTATGGTGTACTAGATGATTGGTGGTTGATGTATCGCATTTAAAGAATATTTCGATTATATCATCCCAAGGATATTATTTGGAGACTTCGAGTTCTTATATGGTAATCTATATTTAGTAGTATTGTATGTATTGCATAATGGATCTCTAGGATCGACATTGACAAGGAGTAGTGTAACGGGGTGGTTCCTTGTTTGAATTTCGCTTTGCGAGACACCCCACGCACGAAACGTAGTGCAATGTTGAGATTGGAGAAAAGTTCTGTCTATAATTAGGTATGGCATAATGGATCTCTAGGATCGACGTTGACAAGGAGTAGTGTAACGGGGTGGTTCCTTGTTTGGATTTCGCTTTGCGAGACACCCCACGCACGAAACGTGGCGCAACGTTGAAATTGGAGAGAAGTTTTGCCAATAATAATTTTGTATGCCTATCATTTAGAAATTTAATCATATGTTTCAACCCCAAATGTATATGGGTAACGTATTAAGAATTGTAATTAATTAAACTGTAAACCAAAATCCATAAAGCCTATTATGGCATATATGTGGTAAAAATAATTAAGTGTGTTTAAGAAGAGTGGGTTTTGGGGTTAAGATAGGAAGGCAATTCTCGTGGGTATAGGATGGGCCTATGTTAAGTTAGGTTGTCCTTATAATTTGGGTAATTTAACTAAAATCTTAGGACGCTAATAGGTGCGCGCCGTTAGATGAGAGGTGAGTTTGGTTTTCACGAGAGTGTGATTCCACTTTAATTATGAAATAAGTGCACCAATATTTATTATGCACGGTTAACACACTTGCTAAATATTTTTCACACTCGGGCTCTGACCAGTTTACTTTTCTCTCCTGCTTGTATATATATATATATATATATATATATATATATATATATATATATATATATATATATATATATATATATATACTATTACAGGTGTCCTATCGCATGGATTCCGGATGACCTTCTATCCAGAGTCTTGGGAGCCGTGATAGATACGGACTGTTGCGGGAGTCGCTTCCTACTTCTTTAAAAATCTAGGTAGGATTCTTGTTATATATCAGGTATATACCCAAGGGATATTTACATATGTGTATATTTATTTCATTTCAATTATTGTATTGGCTGTGACCTGACAGCTTATTCGGATCTACTCCTTTGTGGTATATTCGGTTGTAGTTACTTAAATTCTTTTTATTCTAGCATTTTATTTATCATAGTTCTTTCATGCATCTTTCTTTCCTTTATTAGTAGTGTTGGTTGTTGTCTGTTGCATATTTCATTTAATTTTAACATCTCTCTTATATGATATCGGGTAGTTAGTCCTATATTATATAGTACCGACAGTCGATGTTGAGACTGGACCATCTGAAACTCCTGATTTAATGTAGTATAGGGCTGGCCACCCGTTATTATTTTAAGCGGGGTGTTACATCATTATTGATATTGGGTTTGTGTGCATTGAATATAACAACCTATAGGGATTTACCATCTAAAATTTTCACCGTTTGTGGGAACGATCTAACATTCATTGTCACTCACTAGCCAACTTTATACGATGTCTCACTGATCCAACTGAGATCACCAAAGTCATGATTACCAGGAAGGTCATCACCAGCGAAATCATGGAGACCATGAGGGTCACCATATATATTGTGATAGTTACAATGATTAGTGTGGCCATACCTCCTCGATCGTTTCCATATACTTCTCCATCTCGTGGGTTGGTGCTAGTGCATGTGGTGGAAAGAGAGAGAGAGAGGTCCCGCGCCCTTTTGAGGAACGCTCCGATCTTCGTCGATGTGGGGTGATGTAAAGAGATAGAGTCGTCAGCCTATTTTGCACAAAAGAGGTAAAAGAATATATTGCTTCCTCGAGGGAATGGCATTAAATACAAACTGATGCTTGCAAAACCAATTAGATCATAGGTTCGGGGATAAGTTACGAAATGGAATGGTGTTAGGCGCTCATCACGCCCTTTAGGTATCTCGTGAGCTTATGTTACTATTTTCCTTAATTTATCCATGAAGTGTGTGTGCGTGTATATATAGGTGGAGATCGAAATCGCTCGACTCGCATCATGAAAAATACAGAGTGAGGTCATCTCTAGGAATGTTCCTAAAATAATAATTAAAAATATGATGTTTGTGCTTATCAATATATTGATTGTTATGATGAAATGATAATATTTTTTAGATAATACGCAAGTATGATTCACAACTATGATATATATGAATAATATATGGATAAAACAAGAAAAAGAGGAAAATTAAGAAAACGGGACTCGAGTCTCGAGTTTTAGCCCGAGACGCCTATGTAGCCTATAAATGCATTAAAGTCCACATAGTTGGCATGCGATATGAGCGTGGGGTTTATCCCATAAATTCAAATGGGGATTTTATTATATGTGTGTGTAAGAAAAAGGTGCTTTTTGTTTTGAGAAAATGTAGTGAAAAATCCTGTTGGAATTTATAGGTGTAACCCTCTTTTTCTTGTTTTGGGTTTTTTGTAGAAAATATATTATTTGAAATATTACTAATAAAGGAGTGAAGATTAATATGTTTATGATCTAAAGTAAAATCTAAATTAAGAACTTATATAAATAATGCAAAAATAAAGAAATTTAAAGAGAGAGAAGAATGTTTGGACCTTCTTTGGATACTTGGAGATTGATATTGATTATTGATGAGCTTCCTTGCAAGTGGGTGAATAATGTAGGGAGATTTTTTCTAAATTGGGTTTGAAAGTGATGGAAATAAAAGGTGGAGAAAGATTTTTAAATAAGGAAATCTCGCTGACGTAAGAAGAATATTGTTGAGATCACTGAAGTTGATGTTTATGAGGTGCCTTTCAAGGTGAGCTCATGCCCTCCTTATATAGGGTTAAGGGACTGCCGATTGATATTGTCCTTGCCCTGTCTATCTGCAAATAACCCTAGACACATTGTCTATAGGCAGGGAAATGGACCTGCTAATTGGCAGTCTCGTGTAGTTTTTTCCAAAAAAATGATCGTAACATGCAATGTATAAGTCCAAATCATGCATGGGCCATACGGTTGGAAAGGTTATTCAGATAATTTTGAGAATCCTTTAGGGAACTCTCGGGTTTGGGAGTAACTTTGGACCAAACGTGGCTCAAAAGCACCTGTCGATCCTTTGGACAGGAGATCGTTGGACAACGGTGCATTATTTGTCCAAATCGTGAGTCCGAATAGCACAGTGGGCAGACCGTTAGAAATGTTGTGTTAGGCACTTCAATGTTCCAAAGATCTTTGCTCGGTTCGGAGAGTTGACATTGGTCAAATGGGGCTCGAAAGCACCCAGTGACCTTTCAGAGTAAAACGGGTCATTCATTCATACCGTAAGGATGATGTGCACACGGGGCAGACTGTTAGAAAGGGAATTTAGTAGCCTTAGAAGATTTATTTAGTCTTATTCGAGCTGAAGAGTTGACTTTGCTCAAATGGAGCTCGGGAGCACCTGGTGGCCTCCAGATCAGTTTTTGAGGAAAATGGATCGTTTGTTCGAACGATTATGCCATATCAAGCATGGGGCAAACCGTTGGAAAGGGGACTCAATGAACTTTAAAGATTTTTGAGTTATTGCTCTGACGATGAAGTTGATTAAGGTAAAAAATGGGCTCGAGAGCGCCCGATGGACTCCAAATCAATTTTTAGTAGTAAAATGGTCCATTCGTCTGCATCATTATGTCAATTCATGCACAGTGTGGACCGTTAGAAAGGGTCTTCAGAGACCTTTGAAGATTCATTGAGCTTTTTCTCAGATGATGAAGTTAACTGGGGTCAAATAGGGCCCGACAGCGATCGATGGCTTCTAAATCAGTACTCAGAGTATGACATAGAGTTTGTTGTGAATGGGGAGGTTCTAGGGACCTAAGTAGAGAGTTAGGGGGTCTAGAATATGGTGTCCACGGATCCCCTCGATGGGTGATCTTGTAATAAGTGAAAGTCGTTGAATAGATACCACATGATGTTTTGGGAAAGAGGTCAATTATGCGGACCAAAAGGACGAGGATAACCATTTCAGAGGGTTGAGGTCGATTCTAAGGACCTAAGTTAATGCTGGAAATAGACAATCTGTGGACCTAAAGTTGTGGTGACCAATTATGCGGGTCGAGGTCAATTCTGAGGACATATTGTTATGGCGACCAATTTTGTAGGTTCAGGTCAATTTTATGGACCTAAAGTCATGGCGACCAATTTAATAGGTCGAGGTCAATTCTAAGGACCTAAGTTATGGCAAGCAATTCTGCGGGTCGAGGTCAATTTTGAGAACCTAAAGTTGTGGCAACTAATTCTGCTGGTCGAGGTCAATTGTGTGGACCTAATGTTGTAGCAACCAATTCTACGGGTCGAGGTCAATTCTGAGGACATAAAGTTATGGCGACCAATTCTGAGGGTCGAGTTTAAGTCTGAGGACCTAAAGTTTTGGCAACCAATTCTATAAGTCGAGATCAATTCTGAGGACCAAAAGTTGTGGCGACCAATTCTGAGGGTCGAGGTCAATTCAGCAAACCTAAAGTTTGATGACCAATTCTGCGGGTCGAGGTCAATTATGAGGACCTAAAGTTGGGGCGACTAATTCTGAGGATCAAAGTCAATTTTGAGGACCTAAAGTAGGGGCGACCAATTCTTCAGATTGAGGTCAATTCTGAGGACCTAAAGTTGAAGTGGCTAATTTTGCGGGTCGAGGTCAATGTTGAGGACCTAAAGTTATGGTGATGAATTTTGCAGGCCAAGGTCAATTTTGTGGACCTAAAGTTATGGCGGCCAATTTTGCGGGTCGAAGTCAATTTCACTGACCTAAAGTTTTGGTGACCATTTTTTCGGGTTGAGGTCAATTCTGAGGACCTAAAGTTGGGGCAACCAATTCTGTGGGTTGAGGTCAATTCTGAAGACCTAAAGTTATGGCGACCATTCTTACGGTTCAAGGTCAATTCTACGGACCTAAAGTTGTATCACGGGGGGTTTCTCTCTGGGAAATCTTTAATTTACCTTTTTTGAGACTCTATTAGGGAAAAAACATTTTCTTTGGTATTATAACCTTCTGAGATGAGATAGCTTTGCTAGGGGAGATAAAGTTCTTATGGTGGATGGATCGGGATAAAGTTTAGTCTCGAAATTCCGCTAGGGAAATAATAGATGACTTGAGGTTTTGGAATTTTGCTGGGGAATGTGTTTCTCTGAGACACTGTCGGAGAGGGATATCCAGTTGGCTTATAGATCCACTGAGGAAGTTGGATTTGGATGTTCCACTGGGGAAACAGTTGATGACTTGAGGTTTAAGGATTCGGTTAGGGCATTATGGTGGACTTTGGGGATATAGGTGCGCTATTTTAAGGTTTAAATTGGGGATATATGTGCAGTTTTAATTCTATGAGGGATTTTAAGAGATTGAAAAATGGTTTTATTGGTAAAGAAATGTTTTAATATTTATTTGGCAATTTTAGGAATTTTTCGGAGAATATTTGGAATTTTCTGGGAGTTTTTGTACAAAATTTTCAGGGGTATTCCAACCAGCATGTTGCAAGGGTTGTCGTTTCGCAATGGCACGATCTTTTGGGATGCCCTGGGAAGGGGAAGAGTCAGGTGCCAATTGGTGAGTATCAGGATCTACTGGGGATTGATTGTGAGGGTTTGCAAATTGAGGTGGATCGATCTTTGAGGGTGACACCTAAGGCAATTGAGGCTGCGTTGGAAGATGTTAGGAGAATAGTTTCGAGAGATTCGATCTGCATTTCTTCTCTTCGAGAGTTGTTGTTGAGTAATAGGATCGATGAGACAAAATGATTGCAGGTATGGTAGATAGCCCGTTTATTCATTCTTATTTTGGTAGGGGGTTTCTTGGTGGTGTCTAGTGGCAATGTCGTCCACCTATGGTTTTTTACCATTTTTGAGGATATTTCCGAATATGCCTCTTTATGACTGGGGGAGACTTACCTTGGTGACATTTTATTCTTTTTTGGACTCTTTTAGTTGGTGTTGCCGACAGAGCTTTACGAGAGCGACGTATCTTATGGAGGTAATTCTCGCAATTCTCTCATGTATTTTCTTGCATTTCCTTTTGATTTTTTCTGATTGCTGACTCTTGTCTTTTTGTAGACGTGGTTTTATGAGGTGATCGAGATCAATGACCATTTAATAGTCTTGTATGATGAGGAGGTGGGGGACTTCTGTCTGATGTACCAGTGGTGAAAGTCCAACCAGCGGTCAAAGAATCCTCCTTCTCTGCCGGCGGTGCATCAGGTCTTAAACACCCTGACAATCGACCAGGTTAGTCCCTTTTTCTTTTTAATTCTTTTTTGGTATTTTCTCTATTTGCACAAATATTTATCTTTAAATTTCAAGTGAATTTCTATCCCTAGGGGGCGGCTGTCTAGTACACGGGGGTGATTGGGGTGCATGTGCAGATGCGCCGACTATGGGCACACAAGTTCAGCTACTCTTGGTATTTGAGGGAGAGATTGGTCCGATAGATTGTGGATGATGATTTTGTGGTACCACTAGTATCTCCGCCATGTACATAAGGCGGGTGCAGGAGATATCGGAGGAGGCTAGGACGGTAGCTATGATTGGCGAGCCTTATTCGTCATATACGAATACGGTGGCGACCTATGATTATCTTGACTTTGCGACGACCTGGTTGATGACTTCTTGTATCTATGATGTGGTGAAAATGCCTCAACCTCCTACGAATTCGGACAGGGTTACGAGTAGGACGGTGGGGTACACCCACAGTAAGGTGGTGCGTCGTCGTCAATAGAGGCATTGGAGGTTCCATTCATTCAACTTACCCCGCCTTCTTATCTTTTTTGATTGGCTGGAGGGGGATTGGTGTGTATGGCGCATATCCCTAATGAGGTGGATCCGGGAGTGTTGGGGATGATAGAGGACGTCCTTCAGCAAAGGTATATATTTTCTCTTTCTTTATCCTTGTCTGTCTTTTCTTTGCTTTAGACTAACTGATTTGCCTTTTGTTTTTGTTGTTTTGCTGCAGCATGTTCGGGTGTCAACCACTTGGCTTTGGGACATTCGGGACTGGGTGGCCTCCAGGACTACCTATATTAGGGACTCGATTATAGTTCCTTCTTTTTTGGTGTCGTCTAATTCTTCGAATGAAGGACCGGGATCGAGGTGTGGAGGATCCACAGCTCCCCGCCAAAGGAAGCACGCTCATCGTAAGGATAGGGGGTCTTAGAGAGATGAGAAATTTGGGGTTCGGTAGCTGAGTCCCGTTATTTTTTCTTCCGTTTTTCTTATTTTTTCCAAAAAAATGTAATGATGCGAATGGCAATATATATAAAATGAATGAAATTTTTGTTTAGATATCTTTTCTTTAAATTACTTAAATCTACATGAATTTTTTACTTTGTTGCTGAGACCATAAAAAGAATGAGATTTTTAAATAACTCAAGAGAAAATTTTATTTTGAGAAAGGAAGAGTAAAATGGATAATATAGGATGAAATAACCAGGATTTTTTGAAATAATGATTTGTTTTTTTAGATTTTCAATGTTGACAAAAAAGGAAAGATATAATTTTCGAAAATAAGGGGGGTTCCGATCGGCATACCCCTTGTCCTGCCCATCGGCAGGTGAATCTAGGAAAATTACCCTAAGCCTTTGATTGCACTTTTTTCATCTTTAAAGTACTTGGTGGGGCAAGCATTTATTCACGTTTCTCAGATTTATTATTGTTTAGCCAAGATTTCAATGAATAAAATGGGGTAAGGTAGCGAGGTTTTTCACCCATTCATAATTTCTCTTCTTCCTTTCTTATTTCTTGACTTATGTCTTATTATTTCCCAATATGGCCTTTCCCATGAGTGTAGAATTTTCTTCGTATCTCGAGAACTTGTAAGCTATTTGTCAGTACAATGTAGATTACGACGCTTTTAACTTGTGTTGGGTCTCTTTGTGGCGCGATCGGCCCATTGACTAAAACATGTTGGCAGCAGCAGCATAATTTTGGTGTCTCGAGGATCATGTTTTTCGCTTTGGATTGGATGAGGTCTGTTAGACCTATGAGGAGTTCTTAGCTATGTTGGGGTTAATCCCAGTGTGGCGGAGGCTATGCCTGAATTCTCTCAGTCAACTCGGGAGGTGTGAGCAGGATTTCTCTACATCTCTCCTTCGGTGACTCGGCCATTGGTCACTGGGGGAATGATTTCTCTCCCAGATGTGTTGTATTATGTGCGTATATAGGATTTCAACGATGCAGACCATTCCTGAGTTGTTGCCTTGGGATTAATTTCGAAGCTACTACTGGGGATCGAATACCTGATGGTGGACCCTCAATTGGCTGCCATTACATTGTGGATGTCATATCATCACAATCATGTGGAATTTATATTGGCTAAGACCCTGAATAGTCTATATGCTTGGTGGTAAGGCCATTCTGATCTTCTGAGAGGAAGCCCGGTTATGTTGTTCATGTGACTGGTTGAGAGATTCCATTTGACAGACCCTACTGAATATCCCTTGGCAGCTCTATCAAATTTTTTCACTCCTTACTTCATCATCTTTGGCCCATCCATAGAGAACTGGGTTAACTGGTTTGTGGAGCATGGATCTCGATGCATGTGTTGGTCGGTGCCGTGGTGGGGAAGTTGCATCCCATTTTGGAACTGGGGGAATACCTGTACGTTCTCTTGGTTGGCCTTCGGCAGGCCTCATTTTATTTCCCTTGGAGGCTCCTACGTAGAGTCGGATGAGAGAATATTGTGCCTCCCCGTACCCTAGATTTCTTTTTTGTAGAGAATTTGACTGAAGGCTTGCGCATGCGGTTGGGTTCTCTGTGGGAGAATTGTCAGCCATTAACCCATCCTTTTCAGTCTGTAGGCAGGGTTTGGCATGTTTCTGGAAATTTTATGAAATTCTTATGAAAGAGGGTAGTGGATATAATCTTGGCAAAGGAAATCGGACAGAGATGGTTTGTCATGTTTGATAATGTGGAGGGGTGTAGTGATTTTTTCGAGGCTGGTTAGGGCCTATCGCTCTATGGAGTGCCTTCGGCATACCAATCAAGCAGAGAAAGTTTAAGGGCCTCAAGGAGCATATGATGATGGGGTTGGGTCTTTCGAAAGCTGCGGATAAGATCTTTTGTGAAGCTGGTGTTTAATTTTTGTGAAGATTTTGAGATGGAGGTGTGTTTGGTTGTTTTGTTTATTTTTGGTTCTTTGGGAATTGTTGATGCAAAAAACTGGACCGAATCCCATTTTTATGATCACAGATAAATAGATGAAAGCAATCCAATCAAGCACATAAGAGACAAAGATTTTTAAAGTGGTTCGGCTATGAATAAAGCCTACGTCCACTGTTATTTTATTCCAGGGGTTTACTATAGCACCATAGGGTGTAAAGAGAGAAAGGATGTGTATCTTGTGTATGGGGTTTCTAGGTTCCCCCGGATCTCTCCTTTTGGCTAAGGGAATACATGTATTTATAGTGATGGGGGATAAAGAGATTCGTTGTATGTAGACATTTATGTCTACATTCAACGAATCTAATTGTTGAATTGCTTGGTATGCTATGTGTTGTCATCTATTAATACAGTATAAATGTACATTAAGGCTCATTAAATGCACTGCCATCTTCATTAATGCACATTAAATGCATAGTTATCCTTTGATCTTCCTGGTTGGTGATTCATATCGAATATTGCATATTTCCGCCCATTATCTTTATGCATTCTAGCACTTTTACGTTCCTAAATGCCTATATTTATGCTCATTAACCAGACAACCTTAGAGTTGGATAGATACATGTTTTGCAGGGGTTATTTGTGCTTTTGTAGGTATTGGAACGCTAAAAGTGAGGATCCGTTGCATTTCGGAGAAGTTTCGTCGATGGACGCTACTTCAAGGGCTTTTTAGTCAATTCACATTTCTTATTCGGCTCTTGGAAATTCCACGGATGCGTAGTTCATTGAGTTAGCATCGCGTGGCCGCAAACGGTGCGTCGTTTGGAGTTCGGACGAAGAAGCTAGGCTCGTTTCCGTAATGGACCTTTTCCCCCTCATTATGGACCAAATGCAGCCTGAAAACAGAGTACCGGTCGACCGCGTACAAGGGACCGGTCGACCGCGGTTTCAACTTTTGCCGTAGGAAGGAGACAGTATGCTTTGGCTTAAGGGACCGGTCGACCGCGCCCCTGCGACCGGTCGATCGCGTGTGCCAGATATTTTGGGCTCTTTCCTCTTTCTTTCCTTTTTCCCTTATCTTTTTCCACTTACTATATAAACCCATTTTTGGTTTTAATATCAAATATACACGATTTTAGGTTAGTTTAGCTTAGGGTTTGGGGTTTTTGAAGAGTTTGGCTTTGATTCTTCTCGGTTTGACACCCGATTGGGTTGTAAGTTGACTATTCATCATCCTCTTCCATTAATATAGTTTGTATTTCTTCATTCCTTGCTTTCTAGTTAATTTACAAGCTTTCTAATTTAGGTTTTCTTGCTTTATTTACATGCTTTGATTTACACGCTTTCTAGTATAGATTTACTGCGTTTATTTACCGCTTTCCATTTATCGCGTTTTTAACATGCTTTCTAGGTAATTTAAATTAGGTTGTGTTTGAATTGAACTCACTCGAGTTGACGCGTTGCTTTGCTTTGGTGATGGAGTTTACGGGTCTATTTCGGGTGCGTTGTCCTAGTTATTACGCCTAGGAGATTTGACGGGGCATATCATGTATGTCCCGTGCTTACGACCTTTCGTGCGTAATTTTCGGGGTATTTGTTGACGCCAAAATCTTATTAGGCTTTTATGACGATTTAGGGCGTAACAACCCTTGATTTAATTAACTGTCGAAACGAGACGCACTTGTAATAACTCGTCGACCCATGTAACCATTTTATACTAATTAACTCGGGTGAGGGATATTCGACGCAACTTATAGTTTTTATTCTCTTTATTAATTTAGTTTAATTTCCTCGCCTAGATTAATCTTTCCCTTTCATGCATCTTTTCTTTTAGTTTGTAATTCACCTTTTCCACTTTTATTTCGGAATATTAAACCTTATAAATTCTAACAACTCGTCTCTGTGGATTCTCGATACCCGACTTACCGCTCTACTTGCCCCGCAAGTGTAGTTGTAACTTTGGTTTTTGTATTGAGTTGGCGAAACGAAAACAACGATTAGCGTCTTTACACGCGCTACTTTTCGCACTCGATCAGTTGGTATGCCGACCAACTCTCCTCGGGTGCCGACTAACTCTCCTCGGGTGCCGACCAACTCTCCTCGGGGGCCGACCAACTCTCCTCGGGGGCCAACTAATTCTCCTCGGGTACTGACCAACTCTCCTCGGGTGCCGACTAACACTCCTCGGGAACCGACCAACTCTCCTCGGATGCCAACCAACTCTCCTCGGATGTCGAATATTGCCACGTAGGATGACATATGTCCTTTTCTGATTGGTCCTCGTAGATGGAGAATTTTTGCGTTAACAGAAGCCCCCAATGCTCCATGCTTGATGGTTTACTTGAAAGGATGGAGTATTTATTCTTCAGTGTTGCTCGGTGCTCGTGAAATTCTTGATCTAACTTCTTGATTTGTTCAACATAAAGTGCATTATCTCCTGGATGACATATGATGCAGGTTGATCGATGGTTGCTAATCTTTCTTTAGAGGAACTCTGTGTGCTATGTATCACCCCTGGGAATTTGGATGCAGCCATGCCATAGTATGCAACTTGTAGCTTGTCATAATCTTCAAGTATGTTGATTGGTTTGCTAACCGACCAACTGCCTCCTGTGTCGAGCAACTGAGTGCTAACTTCACGTGCTTGGTTCTTCTGATTTATGATCCTCTGAATACTTTGTCGAGTAACATACTAGCTTTTGAACCCAACTCTTCAATCTGATTAGTACCAAGCTAGTGGTGGACTTCGAAACATTTTCATACAACTTCTTCTTCAATGTTGGTCGGGATAGTAGTAGTAAAGATCTCAGTGCTGTAGATGTTAAATTTGACTTCTGAACTTCAATAGTATGTGCATAATAACTCCTGAATATGCCTCCTGAACTTCTGAATGCACCTCCTGAACTTCTGAATACGCCTCCTGAATTTCAATATACCTCCTGAACTTCAATATTCCTCCTGAACTTCAATATACCTCCTGAACTTCAATATCAAAATAATTCATGAGCAAGAAAAAATAACTCCTGAATGATAATTAGTCGGGGCCCCGACCGTGTGAGTTTGTGGAGTTGAATTTGATGCTCGGCTGCATGATGTTATAAGAATGTGCCACCGAATGAATAAATATATCTGTAATAGAAGCCCCCAAGTGTGGAATGTGAACTTTGAATGCTTTTTGCTTGATCGCTTTCACATACTCATAAAATGTTTCCGACCAACTATAGTTGACAGCTTCTTATTTCCGACCAACCTGAGTTGACATTTTTGGGAATAGATTTACTTCCTAACCAACATAAGTTGGCATTTTTAGGAATATATAGTTTTACTTCCCGTAGGAATACATTTACTTCCTAACCAACATAAGTTGGCATTTTTAGGAATACATAGTTTTACTTCCCGTAGTAATACATTTACTTCCTAGCCAACATAAGTTGGCATTTTTAGGAATAGTTTTACTTCCCGTAGGAATACATTTACTTCCTAACCAACATAAGTTGGCATTTTTAGGAATACATAGTTTTACTTCCCGTAGGAATACGTTTACTTCCTAACCAACATAAGTTGGCATTTTTATGAATACATTTTTGATAATAAATGATAGAGACTTCCTCGGAGCTGACCGACGGATTGTTGGGAATAAGATATAATAAATGCTGGAGACATCCTTGGAGCTGACCAACAGATTGTTGGGAATAAGATAATATATGCTGGAGACATCCTTGGAGCTGACCAACAGATTGTTGGGAATAAGATAATATAAATGTTGGAGACCTCCTTGGAGCTGAATATATGATTATATAAATGTTGGAGACCTCCTTGGAGCTGAATATATGATTATAAATATTTGTCGAGCTCCATGCTGAAATAAGAATAGAATATGCATCCAAATAGATATAGAGAATAATTAAAAATAATAATGTGCCTCATTGATCTGTCGAGGTAGAATTATATAATGCCGAACAAGAATAAGATCTTCCAGAACATAAGAATATGGTCGAGAACGTTGTCAGGGCCTACAAATAAATAATAATTACCCCGACCAACTATCCATTGGGGGTGACATATAATAAATGTTATAGTTCTCCTTGGAGCTCAATATGATAATAAGTATCTCGTCGAGTTCCATGTTGAGATGAATATAGAATATGAATCCCAAGGGATATATAGAATAATTTGTGCTGGAGTCGATATCTGGGCCTGAATATAAATAAGAATTGCCCCGACCAACTATCCGTTGGGGGTGAAATATAATAACCGTTGTAGCTTTTCCTCGAAGCTGAATATGATAATAAGTATTTCGCCGAGCTCCATGAAGAGATGAATATAGAATATGAATCCAAACGGATATATAGAATAATTCATGCTTGAGCACAAATCAAAGCAATAATAAAATATATAGTTCCTTGCTGAGGTGAAATTTCATAATGCTGAGCAATGATAATAGTTTCCAGATTGTTTCCGAGCATTCGTCGGCGTTGAATATTGTACCTGTAAAAATTAATAATTTTCTCTACCATATGTGTAGGCTAAATTGATTAGTCATGAGAATAATTTACTCATCCAATCAATATATGATATGTATATGCTTGAGAAATAAAAATATTAATTTCAAAAAATGAAATAATATATGTTGGCTGATATGTCGAGGTAAAACTGCCTGATGTCGAGCAATAATAGTTTCCAGAGGTTTAAGATTGTGACTGAGCTTTCGTCAGGATTGAATCTCGTCCCTATGAAATTTTAATAAGCTGCCCGAGCACCTGTCGAGACTAGATCAAATAATTATTATCATGAGGATAATTATTCAGCCAAACAATATGTGATGTGTATCAGCATAAGGCAATAAAAATTTCAAAATATGAAATCATATGTTTTGTGCCAAATGTGTGTGAGATGGTGAAATTTTTATTAGATATGCGCCATAAATAAGACAAAAAGTTTTTTGTAAATTTATTTAATCTCCAACAACTAATCAGGTATAAGTTGATGTTTGAAAATTATTTATCACTTGGTTTTATAAATATTTTTGGGGTGATCACAAGTTAAAAAAGACTTAAGCCCCTTGTTTGTCCCCGAACTGAACTCGTGTTTAAAGAAATATCTGGGATGCTTCGCATTTTTTAATACCCCAAGATTCTACTGCTGCCGAAAAACGGCATGGATGTTGCCGACCAACATTTAAGGATATCTCAAGTTATAGAATATATGGTGCCGACCAAGAAGCAAATGGTCCCCGACCAGCTGAGCAATTTTGCCGATCAACAAAAATGGTGCATTGACAGCACCGAACAACATTAGATGTCACCGACCAAAAATTGGATGGTTGGATAGTTGCCGACCAGTAAATTGAACCCTCCGAACAAGACTGAGATGTCGTCGATCAAGAAGTAGATGATCATCGACCTGCAATTGGTTCCACCGAGCTACAATATGGGTCTTCGACCAATAATAAGATACCTCGTAGTTGGATAAAATTATTTCAACGTTGCTAATGGATCTTCATATTTTATCTCCGACAAATAAAAATGGTCTGGTTAAGCTTCTCTTTAATAAAATATGACCCAAGATGATGCCGACCAACAATATAGATGGATGACCAGAATATCTCGAATCCTTAGATCAGAAAAATAACATTCGATGTAAAATTTAAGCATTAAGAATGTTAATTAAATGAATAATTATCTAATCCACTATATTGTGTGATTCCGATAAAGAAACCATGTGATGTGATGAACGAGGGGCCAACATATCAAATTTGTGCCCAGAGTCTTGATATGGTCATGATTGTTTAATTGATCCTTTTTTTTACAAGAGGTGGGTAATGGTTTTTCAGGTGAGAGAAAATTATTTTTTATATTGATCCCTTCCTATTCCCTATTTGGAGAGATAAAAATATGTTGAATGATCGAAGTTATTACCAAATTTTATATCAATAATCAATCAATGAGACTTTATTTACATAGATGGAAGATGAACCAAATTAAGTATATAGTTCATAAAAATGAATAAAAAGAGACTCAAACTTGAAGAGAGAGAAAGTAGATTTGGGTCATGATTTCCTTGAGAAAACTTTTTATTGTCTTTAACCTTTTCCCATTCTCTGATTAAAAATATAATGGGGATTATAATGGGAATTTGAATAGTCATCAAAGATCTTTCAAAAATTATTTCAAAATCAACAATGATCACAGATAAATTATCAAATCTTATCATCGTTGTATATATTGGTATATGTAATCATTTAAAATATTGATTCCATGATATAAAATTGAAACTTAAGAATCAAGCAAAAAGTTATGATTTATGAAATCCACTATTTTTCAGATTTCTAAATAAGAATTAATCTAACAGTTACGATTTTAAAGTCATGATATGCAATATTTTGCAGATAAAAATTGGAGAATTAATTTATGTATATAAACATAAAAATCATGATTGAATCAAAAGATGTATGTATAATATATAATTGATTATACATAGAGAAAATAAAAAACTTAGCTTTTGATGGAGAACAATGCTTGTAACACGTTCCCACAGACGGCGTCAATCTGTTGATGCAAAAAACTGGACCGAATCCCATTTTTATGATCACAGATAAATAGATGAAAGCAATCCAATCAAGAACATAAGAGACAAAGATTTTTAAAGTGGTTCGACTATGAATAAAACCTACGTCCACTGTTATTTTATTCCCAAGGGTTTACAATAGCACCATAGGGTGTAGAGAGAGAAAGGATGTGTATCTTGTGTATGGGGTTTCTAGGTTCCCCCGGATATCTCCTTTTGGATAAGGGAATACATGTATTTATAGTGATGGGAGATAAAGAGATTCATTGTATGTAGACATTTATGTCTACATTCAACGAATCTAATTGTTGAATTGCTTGGTATCCTATGTTTTGTCATCTATTAATACAGTATAAATGTACATTAAGGCTCATTAAATGCGCTGTCATCTTCATTAATGCACATTAAATTCATAGTTATCCTTTGATCTTCCTGGTTGGTATGCCGACCAACTCTCCTCGGGTGCCGACTAACTCTCCTCGGGGGCCGACCAACTCTCCTCGGGTGCCGACTAATTCTCCTCGGGTACTGACCAACTCTCCTCGGGTGCCGACTAACACTCCTCGGGTGCCAACCAACTCTCCTCGGATGCCAACCAACTCTCCTCGGGTGTTGAATGTTGCCACGTAGGATGACATGTGTCCTTTTCTGATTGGTCCTCGTAGATGGAGAATTTTTGTGTTAACATGAATAATTTTGGGAAGGTTTAGTTAGCTTTATTTTTAGGGGTGGTTTGGTTGGAGGGGAGTAGTTGTTTGACTCCATATGCTGATATTTCATGTAATCGTGCTGAATTTTACTTTTATGGAATAAAAAGTATTTTAATTATATTATTGTGCCTCTTGATGAGTTTTACATTTTAATTATCTATACCAATCTCTAAGGCATATATAATCCTTTTGTTCATGTAAATGATAAATTGAAATTCCATTCTCGCATGTAAGAAATGAATAGTATTTTGTGAAAAAGAAGTGGGTCGTGCCCATGTAAAGCATATGAGTTGCCTACGTACCTCTGGGGGTTTTGAAAATTTTTTGAGTTTCCTTTTTAAGGCAAAAAGGTTTTAAAGGATAGGCCCCACGTAGTTCTGAGTAGAGGGAAATGAATTTTTTTTAAATAGAAGGCAGTGAGAGGAGTCGTAGAGCGTCGAGATTTCAGACTAAGGGTAGAACTTCTTAAGTCGTTCCTAATTAAAAAGACGTGACATCTCTTCTCTATCAAGGTCAGTGAGCATAGTGGAACCATCGGACAGGATCTTCTTCACGATGTAGGGGCCATTCCAGTTTGGCTTGAATTTCCCTTTTGGATTCCAGACGAGATCTATGATTTCTTTTAGGGTTAAGTCATTTTCTCGGACAACATGGTCCTTGTATCTTTTGTTGAACGATCATGCTATCCGGCGATGGTACCCTTGTATATGATATAAATCCTTTAGTCTCCTTTTGACTAAGAGCGAGAACTCATCAAAATAGCTCTGATTCCAGTCTTCTTTGCTGACATTGCTCTTAAGCATAATGCATAATGAAGGAAATTTTAGTTTAACAGTTAGGAAGGCTTCCATTACGTATACCAAAGAGTAAGGGATAGCCCCAAAAGATGCCCATACTGAAGTGTGACAGCCCTGGAGGGCGTAAGGGATCCAATTGTCCCAATCTCGATAACTTTCAGTCATCTTACTGATCATTGCTTTGAGGTTCTTATTGTCTTCAACTGAACCATTCGTTTGTGGTCGGTAGGGAGAAGATTTGTGTCTCTGAATCCCTTAATCGTCGGCTAATTTTGTGACCTCTGCCTCAAAATGTAAACCGTTATCTGACACTAACTCATGTGAAACCCCGTATCAGTAGATGATGTTCTTCTGGATGAACCTCGCTAACTTTTTGGCATTCTGCACTGTGTATGACCCGACTTTGACCCATTTGGTGAAGTAATCTATAGTAGCTAGGATGAACTCATGACCATTGGAATCTTTGGTTGTGACTTTCCTTATGATATCAATGTCCCATGTGGAGAACGACTAGGGAGAAGTCATGTTATATAATTCTCGTGGAGTTAAGTGTTGGATATTGGCAAACTGTTGGCATTTAATGCATCTCTAGACGTAGGCGGAGCAATCCTGAACCATGGTGGTCTAATAGTAACCCTATCGAACAATCTACTTAGCGAGCATATGACCTTTCATGTGGGCTAAATTCCCCACTGTGGATTTTCTGCATCATTTCTCTAATGGCAGCCCTTGCGAGGCAGTTCAAATGGGTTCCATTTAAGTTTCTCTTGAATAATGATTTATCACAGATAATGTACTAGGCAACCAATTTGTTGAGGGTCACGTGGTCCTTCTTGTTGGCATCTTGGGGGTACCAACCATGCTTGAGGAGGTGCCAAATATCATAATACCAACACTCGATCATATCGAAATCCTTTTATGTGATGAGATCAATGTGGTAGCACTGGGTCGGCATATCTTATCTTTGGACTAGGAAAGGGATCATCGTTATTCCCTCAGGCATGTCGAGCATGGAGGCGAGAGTAGCAACAGCATCGATTAAGTTGCTCCTTGCTTGAGGTAAGTAGTGGAAGGTGATATCTCAGAACTGGGAGTCCATCTCTTCTAGGTGGGCATGGAAGGGTAAGATTTTTTCACCTTTAACTTTCCATCTTCTAAGGACCTGGCCAATGATGAGGGCAAAATCCCTGTAGACATCTAGGCACTGGATACCTTTCTTGAGAGCGACTTTGAGGCCTATAGTGCACGCCTCGTATTCGGCCATATTGTTAGAGCAGGGAAAATCTAGTTTGATGGCGATAGGAGTGTGAGAATCATTAGGGGAGATCAGGAGTATCCCAATGCCGTATTCTTTTTTATTGTCAGTGTTATCAAAGAACATTTGCCACTAGAGGTTTTCTTGAGAGGTAGAAATGATGTCTTCGTCCAGGAATTCAAAGATCCAAACATCGGATGCTCTCCCTTTCATGGATTTCTACTTGACAGAATCAATATCGAACTCGGATAGCAGCACCAACCGTTAGACCATTCGGTTAGATATGGAAGGTTTCTCGATAAGGTATTTGATGGGGCCCATTTAGGATGCAAGTTTGATGGAAAAAGTGAGTATGTGGTGCCGTAATTAGTGACCCGGATAAGGGTGACGCATGCTTTATCCAAGGTAGTGTAATTGACTTTGTACCCAACTAATTTGTGGATGGCATAGTAAATGGCCCTTTCTTTACGAGATTCTTCAAGGTATTGGGCTATCAAAGCCCAAGTTGTGGTTTATGTTATGGTCAAGTATAGGAGTAGAGGGAGACTAGGTTGTAGTGGCATGAGTACCGGAGGTCGAGTGAGATACTTCTTGATTCTGTCAAAGGCTTCCTAACACGCCTCATTCCATAACTTGTTAGAATCCTTTCAGATGATTTTAAAGATGGGTTCACATATTGAATCAATTGGCTAATGAAGCGGCTGATATACTGTAATTTTCCCAAGAATTTCTGAACTTCTATTTCTGTTTAGGGTGGTGGCATTTCTAGTATGGCTTTCAGTTTGACAAGGTCTGTTTTAACTCCCTTCTCACTAATAATGTATCCCAAAACCTTTCCTTTGATGATGCTAAAAATGCATTTCTGAGGGTTAAGTCACATATGGTATTGCCATAACCGTTTGAAGAACTTTCGTAGGGCAAGAACATGACCTTCCCGAGTCTTAGACTTAATTATCATGTCATACATATAGACCTCGACCTCTTTGTGTATCATATAATTAAAGATTGTTGTGTCAGCCCTTTGATAGGTAGACCCATCATTTTTAAGACTGGATGGCATAATTGTGTAACGGAAGCATCCCCAAGGGGTGAGGAATGGGATTTTTTTCTTAATGATCAGGGTGCATCTTGATCTAATTCTATCCGATAAAACCATCAACGAATGACTCGAGAGCATGACTGGTCATGTTTTCCACAATCATGTCGATATTAGGCAGTGGGTAATGATCTTTTAAAGATGCCTTGTTCAAATCCCTGTAATCAACGCATATGCGTACTTTTCCTCCTAATTTTGGCAGGGGTACAATTTTGGCAAGCCATATGAGATATTCGATCACTCGGATGAAGCCTACGATTAACTATTTAATAACCTCTTCTTTAACCTTGAGGAACCATTCAGTGCAGAGCTTTCGCAGCTTCTGTTTGACTGGTTTTCATTCTGGAAGAGTTAGAATCTCGTGCCAAGCGATCTCAAGATCGATGCTAGGCATGTCATTGTAGGATCATGCGAATACATCCACAAATATCTTCAACATTTATTTGAGTTACGCGTGCTCATGCTCATCAAGGGTGGACCCTATCCTAATCTCGCGCAGTTAGCTACTAGAATCGAGATTAATAACAACAGTTTCATCATCATTAATTTGAATGCGATTATGTTGTTTGTTATTAACCTTATTAAGATCGGTTAAGAATTGTTCATTTTCAAAACCATCATCAAGAGTTTGACTAGAATCAATACAATTAATGCATAACACAATAAGATACTCCAAAATCGTCGTTTATTTAATTTTTCGGAAAAATAGTGTGGGTAACCTCGTCAAAGGAGGTCTTGGTTACATTATTATTAGAAAAGGTAGGAACAGCAAAAGAAGATGAAAAGGGATAAACATTTGGATTTGGTGGGTTGCCTTTCAGCGGGTGGAACTGGTATAGTGTTCCAGATTAGGAGGGGTTCATCATTGGCCTTGATCAGGATGGATGAGTTCGACAACATAGTGCTTGAGTGGATCATACAAAGTGTCAGCCCCAGTGTTTGCAAATTGAACGGGTCCTCAGAGTCACTTCCTTCAAAAACCTTAGTAACAGCTGTAGCTTTCTTAATGAATGTTTGCACATGAAGTTGGGAGTCTTTAGACCAGGAGTAACTGTCTTGAAAGAATATCTCCATCTTTGGCTTCACTTCTTATCCACATGATCATGCCATGGTTCGAGAAATCCATAAAAGGGAAAATCTTCACCTTCTTTGACGAATCTTCTATTCAAAGAATTCCCCAAAACAGTCTTTGCACTTTCTAAATTTCTCTTCAATCGGGGTTGGCGGAGCATTCTAAATTCTTCTGATGACGGTTGTAACCCAGGGCATATGAAGTAAAGGCCTTATTTAGGACAATAGGTTCCAGTATCCCTTATTGTCATCATCCTAGACCCAGTTCGAGCATAAAATGCATATTCTTGAACATTTGTATTACGTTTACATTGTCGTGAGGGTTATGTTCTGGAAAGATTCGGTCTTTGAAATCATCCCCTATTAGGAGTGGAAGTGGTTTTACTCGAAAGTCAAAAATAAACATGCCATTCACCTCATGTTTTATTTCTAGTACTTTATTAATGGTGCTTGCATTCTCAGTATAATCATCGTCGCCTAAGATGGAGATGGCGAAGAACTTTTGTTTCTAATAGAGAGAAGAAGATACCCCCTTGGTACTCTAAAGCTAGGTCGACCAAGAAATATATCGAAATAAGTAGGTATGTCGATAACTTGGAATTCGGTAACAGGATTTATATGGCCAGTCCCTATAGTGAGTTTTATGGATCCTATCACCTCTCGGCGAGTGTTGTCATAAGCATGCGTTGTGATGAAAGTTGAAGCAAGGTCGCTTACTTTCAAACCCAGGCACTTAAAAGTTCTTGATGGGAAAACATTGAGTGTTTATCCGTTATCGACGAGTGAGAGCGGTACATTCTTTCCCATCACCTCAACAGAGATGTTGAAAGCATAGTTATGATTAGGACCAAATTTTAGGATTTCTTCTTCAGAGAAGAAAAGTAATTTTATGGAGGTTAAGGACCCGACCAGGTTCATGACTTCTCCTGGAGTGGTGGAAGGAGGGACTGTGGCTCCAGGAAGCAATTTTATTAGAGCGTTTTGGTGTAGTTGGGAAGACATAAATAATCACCATAAGGTAATGTTGGCCTGAGTTTTCCTGAGTTGGTAGAGGATCTTGCTTTCCTCAATGATCATTTTTGGCATGGGGAGTTTCTCACCAACTCCCATTCCATTATCTATCCCTATTGATTGAGGATTCGGATTATAGTAGTGTCTCCCAGATCTTGTCATATGGTTCAGGAAAGAGGGGAAGAACAGAAACCCCATTTCTTCATCTATTTTAGACTGTTCGGATACTTTTTTGATTTCCCCTAATAGGTCTTCAAAAGATATCATCCCACACACACCGATTATCGAACCAACATTTTATTGCCTTAGCTCTTCATCTGAGTTATTAAACCCCCCATCCAGTGGCAATGATGTCATCTTTCCATGAGAAGTTAATGCATTCCATAACCTTAACGACTTCTTCATATAGATCCTCCCACTCAATGGGGAGGTGCAGAAATAAAGGGACCAATCGACCTTGTAGATTTAAGGCATTAAGTAACTCATATATACTGTAAATCTCAATGTTTTATTGGAACATGTCTGTCATAATCTGTACTACATCATCTAAACTGACTTCAGCAATGGGTACCACTCAATTATCTGACTCTCGAGCCAATTCCAAGCTTTCATGAATAGGGTGTTGAACTTCTGGTAGTCAATGGTCATTTCAGAGGGCAATTTTATCCCAAACTCTAGAAGTTGGTTCAGCATTTCTGGCAATTCCATATATTTCCATCCATACCGAGTACGAATGGTAATACATGATCTTGTGAGAAATGACAGAGCTTAGTCAGCAAAACAAGTAAGTGTAGGAGAAAATATGGGCAGACTTTAAGGGGTTTGGATGAAAATACGGGTATGATGGGTGCTTTACTGGGTACAATCTGGGTAGATGGATCGAATTTTGAGTCATTCTCTAGGATGATGGCATTTATATGGTTTGGAAGTGGATTGTGACTGGTGTTGGGTTTGGGATTGGCTGGTGGGGTGACGATACCCCAATCAATTAAACCTTCGATTACATTTCGAAGATGGAAGCACTGATTCGTGGTATAGCCGGCAGTTTGGTGAAAATCACAATGGGCATCAATTTTAAAATTTTTGGTAAGTGGGTTTGGAACTGGACGAGGCTCCAAAGGTTTGATGAGATTTTAGTTTAACGGGGCTTGGTAAACTTAATAGAGGGGAGCATATAACTCGGTGTACTCTTTTCTAACAATAAGAGGTAGCGGGCTATGAGATATTATTGATGGTCGAGACTGTAGCAGGCTTCTTAGATTAAACTATCCATATACTTTCTTTGGCTCAGCTTCTGTCTTGGTAATACTTTCTTCAATATCCACTCCTACTTACGGGATATCATAGAAATATGGGAAATATTGCACTCATATTATTGCTCGGACATGGGGTAAGAAATTTTTCTTTACAATAATGACTTGCTCCTCTTTGAAAGGCCGGTTGGTCATAGTGGTCATTTTCTCTGTCCACCTTACTATAAAATTGTTAATATTTCTTGGGCGTTCTTCTTGAGAAGTTCTAGATCACGGCGTGTAACCTTCAATTCCTCATTGTTTTGTACTGCGACATGAATTCACGGGCAATATCCTCCCAACTGCGAATTTTGGATTCCTTGAGGGATGGAAACCAATGAAGAGTGTTGTCCTAAAAAGTCTGTTGGAACATTTGGTCCATTATTTCCCCGGAGGCACCTAGAAGAGCCATGGCTCGGTGGTATTTTTGAAGATGAAAAATTGGGGACCTGCTACCCCGAAGTTTTCAATATTAGGTATCTAGAAATTTTCTGGTAACCTTGCTTTAGGGTAGGGAGACATATGGGTGTAATCCATGTAGTTCCCGGAGATTGGACCTGGTTAAAATTCTTGGTTAAAATCTTAAGGTCCTCCTTGAACTTTCTTAACTCTTCTTCCTTCAAATCGACAGGTACTGGCAGGTTAGCCCCTGGTTGGGCAAGATTCGGCATAGGGAGTTAAGTTTAGTGGGGGCCCATTGGGAGGAGAGGCACATGGAGCATGTTGATATTCTTTCACAACCCAAACAGGCTAAGGTGCGGGTGGACCCATAGCACAAGGTAGGAGAACCTCGAACTCCTAGGGAATTGGGATTTGGTTTTGCTGCATCTTATGAATCTCGATTTGAAGGTTGTCAATCTTGGCGGTAAGTTGGACTAGGACTATCATCAAATCAGGTTGCACATTCGGTACTTGGTCTGCTTTCTTTATGGGGGTGGTGAAGGTGGATTTCGAACTCTGAGGGAGCCTTGAGGCAGTTTGACGGAAGATCGAAGCCAATAGGGAGACAGGCCAAGGGTCGGGTATGCAGTCGACCTGAGAAGGAAAATAATTCGAATTTATTTTTTTGAAAAGAGAAAAGGAAGAATTATTTTTATTAAAAAGGAGGAAAATGTTTTTAACATTTTTTGTAAAGGGTAGGAGAAAATATTTTTGGTATTTTTTTTTTATAAAAGGAGGAAAAATGTTTTTGGTATTTTGATAAAAGAGGGGGGAAATATTTTTGACACTTTTGGTAAAGAAGGGGGGAAACGAGAGAAGAGTCTGAGCATGATTATTCTTTAAGTTTTAACTTTTATTAGGTTTACCTAAACTCAAAAAAAAATATTGGACAAGACCCGAGCCTAGGAAAAATTGGGTTTGAAAAATATGTAAAACATGGTTTGACTTGTTTCAAGGTTCATGGACAGGGTCCTGTTTTGAAAAGAGACAAAATCGCTCAAAAAATTGGGTAGAACGTCGACCCGACATTTCGATAGAGTTTCGCGTAGTAACCGACAAACTAAATATGAGTGCCCTAGGTTTGACTCCTATATGAGGGTATGCAGTTGTTGGGTTAGTTAAAAGGTTCCCCTTTTGGTATGACTTCCACGATATACATTTTTCTTTTGAGGACAATCGGTATGTGTGGAAAAGCCATTTGATATACTTGAGTGTACGTGAATTTACTCACTATATACCTCATGGGGACAGTACGTGTGAGAGAAAATTTGATATACTCGATGTACGTGAACGAGTTCCCTGCTATATACCTCCTGTTGTGAGTTAGGTAAAGGGGTACGATGCGGGGGTAACTGTTTGATATACGTTAAACGTACTAGGCTAATGGAAGGTGAGAGTCATATTGCTTAGGCTAACAGCTCCCTGCCGGACTAGCGCCCATCACAAAGTGACCCCTAGTATGGAATAATTTTTAGTCAATATAGCAATGCTCTTGGTGATGTAGTGTGCAGAATGCAATCTTGATTAGTATATTATAGAGAAAGCATTCTATTTGGAATGATGAGAACTATACTAATAAGGAAGAATGTACATATATCATGAAAAGTAAATCTATCATGGATTGTGAAGATTACACTAAGCATGGATACGTGAGAGTGAGTGATGTGTGAATATCTATGTTTGAGTGTGTGGAAGTGATCCTAAGCATAGGAAAACTATAAGTGGTTTGTGATAAGTATAAGTGATCATGGATATATATAAGTGTGATAAGTGGATGTGTGTGCTAGTGACACCTAAGCATGGATATTCTAAGTGGTGTGTGAAACATGTGAATATAAGTGAACCTATATACATGTGTAGGTCGAATGACGTGTACACAGAGATTATTTACAAGTGTGTGAAGTGAAAAATGAGTGACAGGTTATATAAACATGAGGTAGATACATATAATAAGTAATAGAGAAGAAAAGGGAACATACAGGTAGGTGCTACGCACACAAGAAAAAAATGATAACACCCATGCAAACATTGTCTAGCCATATTAAGTAAGTCAGAGTCCCCAGCGGAGTCGCCACTGTGGCCATCCCTCCTCAGTAGTTTCCATCTCCTTATCCATCTCGTGGGTTAGAGCTCACGTGCGCGGTGGAGAGAGAAAGAATTATCGCACCCTTTCAAGGAACGATTTAACCATCGTCGATGTGGGGTGATGTAAAGAGATAGATTCATCATCCTATTTTGCACAAAACAGGCCAAAGAACATGTTGCCAACTCGATAGAATGGCATCAAAGACAAACTGATCCTTGTAAAACTAACTAGATAAGATGTTTGGGTTTTAGCCCAAGATGCCTTCGTAGCTTATAAAGGCATCAAAGTCCACGTAATGCGCATGCGACACGAGGGTGGGGTTTATCCCATAAATTCAAATGTGGATTTTATTATATGTGTGTGTAAGAAAAAGGTGTTTTTAGTTTTGAGAAAATGTGGTGAAAAATCCCGTTGGAATTTATAGGTGTGACCGTATTTTTATTGTTTTGGGTTTTTTATAGAAAATATATTATATGCAATATTACTTATAAAGTATTGAAGATTGATATGTGTATGATCTAAAGAAAAGCTAAATTAAGAACTTATATAACTTAAGCAAAAATAAAGAAATTTAAAGATATATGATAATGTTTATACCTCCTTTAGAGATTTGAAGATTGATCTTGATTGTTGATGAGCTTCCTTGTAAGTGGGTGAAGAATGTAGGGAGATTTTTTCTAAATTGGGTATGAAAGTGATGGAAATGAAAGGTGGGGAAAGGTTCTGACTTAAGAAGAATGTTGTTGAGATCACTGAAGTTGATGTTTTTGAGGTTTCTTCTAAGGTGATCTCATGCTCGCCTTATAAAGGGTCAAGGGAATTCCGATCAGCATTGTCCTTGCCCTGCCTATCGACAGGTAACCCTAGACATACTGTCAATAGGCAGGGAAATGGGCCTGCCAATTGGCAGTCTCGTGCAGATTGTTTGGAAAAGAGATCGTAAAATGCAATCCATAAGTTAAAATAGAGCATAGGACATACCATTGGAAAGGTTATTCAGAGACCTTTGAGAATCCTTTAGGATGATCCCGGGTCAAGGAGTTGACTTTAGGTCAAATGGGTCTAGGAAACAGCCATCGATCCTTTGGATAGGAGATCATCGAACGATGATGGATCATTCAACCAAACCGAAAGTTCAAATTATGCACGAGAAAAACCATTGGAAAAGGTTATACAAGGAGGTTAGATGTTCCAAAGATCTTCGCTCAGTTCGCAGAGTTAACTTTAGTCAAACGGGGGCTGAAAGCGCCCTGTGACCTTTCGGAGTAAAACGGATCTTTCGTCTGTACCGTAAGGCTGATTCCTTCATAGGGCAGACCGTTAGAAAGGGTATGCAGTGCCTTTAGAATATTCATTTAGTCTCATTTGAGCTAAAGAGTTGAAATCGATCAAACGGAGCCCGCGAGCACCTGATGGCCTCCGAATCAGTTTTTGGGGGAAACGGATCGTTCGTCTGAACAGTTATGCCTTTTCATACACTGGGCAAACCATTGAAAAGGGTATTCAGTGCCCTTCAAAGATTTATTGATATTTTCCTCTGATGATGAAGTTAATTGGGGTCAAAACGGGTCTCGGGAGTGCCTGGTGGCCTCGAGATCGATTTTCAATAGTAAAATGGTTTGTTCATTCGCATCTTCATACTGATTCGTGCACTGGGCAGACTGTTGGAAAGGGGTTTGATATCCCTTTAAAGATTCATTGAGCTTTCGCTCAGATAATGAAGTTTACTAGAATCAAACAGGCCTGGGAGAGCCCGTTGGCTTCTAAATCGGTACTCGAAGTTTCACCTAGGATTTATGGTGAACGGGGAGGTTCTAGGGACCTAAGGAGAGACGTATTGTGACACCCCGCCTAATTAAATACCGTGCGATCACTCCTTTATCAAATTAAAATCAAGGTGAACAGTTGGTTCATTCTTAGCATCACTGTCGAAAGAAAAATACTTTTCCAATTTAAACACCCTAAATAATTAAGCTAAGTGTCAAAACCATTTAGACATTACTTTCCAAATTTTTTTTTTCTAACATTTAAAACTTTACGAAATTCATAAATAAAGAATCACACAACAACTATACTGGAACAAACAATCCAATAATTAAACATCCAACTAAATGAATCCAACATTTAATACTTAAATGGAAACATCATGACAATAACAAATTCCATAGAGTAAAATACTGGAAAAATAAATGAATCACAATGTCTGCTAAATAACTGAATAATGGAAAGGGCGACACATGCCCAACTGAATAAATAGTGCTAGAAATGGAATCAATAAATGAGGTCGTCTAAGCAAGAGGCCTGCAACTCCCACCTAAGCTGCAGCACGTTCCTTCCAAAGGATCCTATGCAAGACGCCCCTGTGGCTGGGCACCTGTAATATATACATATATATACAAGAGAGAAAGGAAAATAAAAACGGATCAGAGCCCAATTGTAAAAATGATTTAAAATTTGTTTAGCATGTATTTAAAATGTTTACAGGCCAATGCAACAACATATTAGTGCGGCACTCCCTTGAGGAATTCTCACCTCTCTTCTAGTGTGCACGCCTATCACACTAACCTTCCCAACGGTTTAACTTATCTTAGGTTACTCGTAAGATTTAAAACTGAACAATTAAATTATTTAAGAGGATAATTTCATTTGATCACAAAGATCTCATTTAAACCTTATTTGCTAATAAACTTTCCCAGTGTCCTATTATAATTTTCAAAACAAGTATTTCCAAATTGAAGTCATTATTCATTTCTCACTTACCATAAACACAATAAGAAGTTCCAAATTTCAGAAATTCATACATATATTAAATACTCGTATAATATATATATTCTAACAGCACCCCACATAAAAATTATGGTGCGGGCATACTCTGCTATCCAATCCCCATATTACTCGTACTAAGGGAAATACAAGTTCGGAATTACTCTCGAACTGTATTAATACATACACAAACGATATTGAGGCGAAGCATAGTTTCCAAGTCCAAGAGGTCAACACATACCCTCGCGTCTCTTAGGACCATGACTATCGATTCGATAGCCTGTACCTAGGATTCCTATCTTCTTGGGTACAAGTCAATATCCCCCGTAAAGGTCCCATCGAGATAAGACTGTCCCAGCGCGGTAACCTCAGGGATAGAAAGTAGCGCGGGCATGATTTTCACACGTATATAGTATAGGCATAAACACAGTCATATAAATATACTACTTTTACTATATCAAAATTTTGGTTCATCTCCTAACCCATAATTTGGACATTTGTCCTTATTTTCACATTATTAGTTATCACGTATAATGGTTCGTCTCTAACTTTAATTTGAGGGATTATTCCAACTTACTACGTAACGCTCATGGACTCTATCCTCCCAAGTGTAGAATTTAGTAGGTACTCTTCTATTTTTCCAACGTAACTATCTTACGCATCTCTCCCTATAACGCATAATTCCATCATCCCTTATATGTAAATATCCCAAAAATGTACATCTCGTCTTACATTAAAGGTCTCATAATTATTAATAAGTTCTATTGGTCTTCTTTATCTCCCAAAATATTTTAATAAGGATGACCAAATATTATTACTCAATTAAATTTGAATTTAACTATTTAAAAGGGAAATATGAGTCTGCCAGAAGGGGTCGATCGATCGATGGCAGGAGCTCGATCGATCGATGCGTCGATCGATCGACAATCCTGGTTCGATCGATCGATCAAACAGGTATGGGGAATTCTGCAGATTAACAGTTACGGGTTCTATCATCCAACATCACCCAAATTCAGATTTTTAACACCCAATCTCCCAGAAATTCGTACTACAAACATGGTAAACTCAAATTGAACATCTCCTATGTAAAGCATGCGAATTTTCATCAATATTCATGGATTAATGGGCCAAAACTTATATCAATCTCAAGAACCCTAGAAATTTCTTTAACTTTGTTCTAATCAGTCTTTTTCTAGAATTTCTACTTCTAAATCATCATAAATCCGTGGTTAATCCTCTACACATGAAGGGGGTTTCCAGATTATCATTCATATCATTACTACATGCGATTTTCCTATCTCCAACATGGGTTTTATTCTATGAAACTCATCCTAATCACCCTAGGCTAACATGAATGATGCATTAACGAAAATAAGCAAGATAACTACTTGCCTGGGAATTTCAGAGTTCTGATTTGTGGACGAATTTGGTGTTGTCGCGTTCCCCGTCGCGTGATCTACGTGTTGGTGGTGGTGACGGTGCAACCGGATGAATTTTTGGCCTTGGAAAGTTTTCTCCTTACCTCTCCTATGGACATTCTAAGGTTTTGAGTCTTCTAACCCTAAGGGACCATTCCAAGTGGCTGATATAGCCTAATAAATTTCGTGGGTTTAATTACCTAAAAATGCAAAATGTCCAAAATGCCCTCCCGGGGTACTAAATAGGCCTAAAAACACCCCGAGACCCAAACTAAACCCCCGGGTACACTTTTCTGACTATCTCGACCCTTACGAAAACTTTGACGCACTCAAAACGACCATACGAGCGACTTATAATTTATTCACTTTTATAAATCAATATTTAGTCCCGACGCGACACGGACGCGTCCCGACTCAAATTTCCAAAATTGTCATTTTATTCACTCTTGACATTTAATAGACCCAATATTATATATTAATCTACTCATTAGTAATATTCAACAATTTTTCCATAATTACTAACTCACATCACGTTAATAATTATAAAGTAATTAATTTCCGGGTTTATATTAAATTAATAACTCACATTAAATTTAATAAATCCCCAAATTTATAAAGCATAAAAATACGGGGTATTACATACTTCCCCCCTAAAAACTGAATTTCGTCTCGAAATTCAGAAAATAAGGCATACCTGGCAAGAATAAATCTGGATATCTCTCGCACATATCTGCCTCGCGCTCCCAATTGGATTCCTCCACATTATGATGCTCCCACTGGCCCCGTACAAGTGGAACTACCTTCGACCTCAATCTCCTCTCGCTATGGTCTAGGATAGCCATCGATCTCTCCTCGTAAGAGCTGTCAGGCTGTAAGTCTATCTCATCTATCGTGATGTGAGTATGGGCCATATCATCCGGAAGGTATCGTCTCAATGACGAGATGCGAAATACATCGTGGACGTGATGTAAATGCTCTGGTAGTCCCATCTTGTATGCTACCGGCCCAATCCTCTCGATAATGGGAAATGGTCCCACGTACCTCGGGGCCAATTTCCCTTTCTTCCCGAACCTCATCACTCCTTTCATAGGAGATACACGTAGTAACACTTGGTCCCCCATATTAAACTCCCGGAAGAACCGTTTCGCATCGGCGTAGCTTTTCTGCATGTCCTGGGCTACTCGAATGCGACTCCTAATCATCTCAATCCTCGCAGAGGCTTCCTAAATCACCTATGGTCCTAGCAACTTGTTATCCCCCACCTCTAGCCAACAAGTTGGGGAACGACAAGGTCTGCCATACAAAGCCTCGAATGGATCCATGCCAATCGTGAACTGATAAGAGTTATTATAAGCGAACTCTACCAGTGGAAGATGTGGCTCCCAACCTCCTCCAAAATCAAGGACACACATGCATAGCATATCCTCCAGCATCTAATTAGTACGCTCTGTTTTCCCATCTGTCTGTGGGTGATAAGCTGAACTCAACCTCAACTCTGTACCCATAGCCTCCTGAAAGCTCTCCCATAAACGCGACACGAAAATCTTGTCTCTATCCGACACAATATTCAGGGGCACCCCATGTAATCTGACAATCTCAGCAATGAACAACTGAGCATACTGACCCGTGGTATAGTCTGTCCGCACCGGCAGAAAATGAGCCACCTTGGTCGAACGGTCTACAATCACCCAGATAGAGTCGTGGCCCCGCTGTGATGTAGGCAACCCTGTAATAAAGTCCATGGAAATACTGTCCCACTTCCACGCGGGTATTTCTAATGGCTGAAGCAACCCTGATGGTCTCTAATGGTCCACCATTACTAGCTGGCAGGTAGCACACTTGGACACGAACTCAGCAATTTCCTTCTTCATCCCACTCCACCAGTATTGTCGCCTCATATCCTGGTACATCTTATCTCCTCCAGGATGTATCGCATATCGGGACCCGTGAGACTGGGTCATCACTGCATGACGTAATTCTGATCCTTCTGTAACCACCAATCTCCCATTAAACCTCAAACCCCCATCAGAACTAACAGAATAGGACTCAGCACCCTCAGCTAAAAGTCGTATGATCTGCACCTGGTAAAACGGGTCTGCGGTATGTGCCTGTATCACCCTCGTAACAATCTCAGGTGTCACTGTCATGACAGATACGAAAGAACGGGCTACTGCATCCTGGTGACCCAACTCTTTCCACTTTGCTTTCCAGATGTCCGCTACATCGTCTACCGGCCTGCGGCTCAAGGCATCAGCAACTATGTTGGCCTTCCCCGGATGGTACTTTATGTCAAACTGATAGTCCTTCACAAACTCTAACCACCTGCGCTGACGCATATTCAGCTCTCGCTGAGTGAACAGGTACTGCAGTGACTTGTGGTCTGTGAACAAGCGAAATTTCTCTTCCAATAAATAGTGCCTCCAAATCCTCAATGCGAAAATGACCGCTGCTAACTCTAGGTCGTGGGTGGGGTAATTCTTCTCATGGGGCTTTAGCTTGCGGGAGGCAAAAGCTATAGCCTTCTCCTCCTACTGAAGTACTCCCCCAAGTCCTCGTAAAGAGGCATCGGTGTAAACCAGGTACTCCACGCCCGGTTTAGGTAAAGCAAGGACCGGTGCTGAAGTAAGCTTGTCTTTCATCTCGTCGAAAGACAATTGGCAAGCATCATCCCAAACATATGGAACCCCTTTGCGAGTCAGGTTCGTCAACGGCCCCACTATTTTGGAGAACCCCCCCGAATGAATCTCCTGTAGTATCCCGCTAATCCCAAGAAACTACGCACTTCCGTCAGTGTCGTGGGCTGTCCCCACTCCCTCACCGCTAACACTTTACTCGGGTCAACTACTATCCCCTGTTCAGAAACAACAAGTCCCAAGAATTTCACTTCACGCAACCAGAATCCGCACTTCTCGTACTTAGCATACAACTGATGCTCTCGTAGAGTCTGAAGAACTTGCCTCAAGTTCTCGACATGCTCCTCCTCGGAGTGTGAATATATCAGAATGTCATCTATGAAGACTATGACAAACTGATCTAAGAACTCTCTGAACACTCGTTTCATTAAGTCCATGAACACGGCTGGAGCATTTGTGAGGCCAAATGGCATCACTCTGAACTCATAGTACCCATATCTCATCAAGAAAGCAGTCTTTGAAACATCCTGCTCCCTAATACGTAGCTGATGGTACCCCGACCTTAGATCTATCTTCGAAAATAAAGTTGCTCCCCTCAGCTAGTCGAACAGATCATCGATTCGAGGCAGCGGATACTTGTTCCGTATCGTGACCTTTTTCAACTCCCGGTAGTCCACACATAGCCTCAGTGAACCATCTCTCTTCTTCACAAACAAGACTGGAGCACCCCAAGGTGAGGTACTCCTGCGAATGAAGCCCTAACCTAACAGCTGCTATATCTGATCTCGTAACTCTCGTATCTCCGCCGGAGCCATACGGTATGGAGCGCGTGCTATAGGTCTAGTATCCGATAATAAATCTATGACAAAGTCTATCTCTCGACTGTGGGGGAGGCCTGGTATCTCCTAAAATACATTGGAATACTCACAAACAACTGGGATCGAGTCTAAGGGAATCACAACCTCCTTAGAGGTATCCTCCTCTATGTAATACAAATGAGCGGTCGAGCCTCCCTCTGGGCGAGGCATCGCCACTACAAACATCTCTTTCCCCGGAATGGAAAAAATAATACTCCCACCAAAACAATCTATCATGGCCCTGTAAGCAGCGAGCCAATCCATACCGATAATAACGTCATGCTCATGCATATCTAAGACTAACATGTCTGCAGGTAATACCAAGCTACCAATCTCTACCCCCACACCCCGTCATATAAAGAAAATAAGCGAATCATTTCCCAGTGGTGAGTCTACACACGTCACAGTGCTCTCTGCTGTGGCTAATAACCCTAAGGCCTTCGCAAAATGGGTAGCTATAAAACAGTGCGTCGCCCCAGTATCAAATAAAACTCGACCCATAGTACCATGGATAGGAAACATACCCTCAATCGCGGGTGGTGCCTTTGGAGCTGCTGCCTGGTGGATGTTATAGACACATCCATACTGTAACTGCCCCTACTGCACTAAAGCTGCTGGAATGGCTGGTAGGGCTGGTACCTGGGCTGGTGCTGGGAGGGCGGCTGGAAAAAGTGGCCTCTTTGGCTCATTACGGGTACCCTACTGCTGTGGGGATCTATCACCCTCTAGGCAATCCTGGCTCTTATGGCCATGCTTGCCGCACACAAAACATCAGCCTCTGAAGTTACCTCCCCTCTGACCTTGCTGACCATGGCCCTGCTGGCCGTTACCACCCCGCCACTGGCCCTGTTGGCCCTGATGAAAACACTGTTGACCCTACTGCTGACCCTGCTGCTGTCAGTGTTGGCCTTGCTGGCCCTGCTGATTAGGCTGGCCCTGCTGACCCTGCCTATAACCCCCAAATCCCTGCCTGGAATCACCTGATCGGAAGCCTTTGGCAGGGTCCCCCTAATGGGAACTCTGCTCATGCTGACGAGTCTGTCCCTGGGATGTCGGTGCTCCACCAGCGCCACTACCCCCTGTCCTGCCCTGCTGGCCGGAGTCTCCTGCTCGCTTGCTTCCCTGCAGATGGAAGCTGTGATCCTGGAAGTGTAGTAAGGCAGCATTGAGTACATCTGTGAAGGTACTCAGAGACAAATTCCCTATAAGATGCTGACGGATCCTCCAAGCTAACCCGTCCACAAACAACATTATCTTCTTACCCTCAGTAGGTGCCTCATCTGGCACTATGGTGAGAAGTCTCGTGAACTCCTCCTCATACTCAGCAACAGTAGAATTTTCCTACTTCAAGTTCAGTAACTTTCGCCTCATCTCAGTCTGCATGGCGGGTGGAAAGTACTTGCGGTCAAACCGCTCCTAGAATATCCGAATCAGAATAGTATCCCTCTCTTCCAAGGTAGTGGTGGATTCCCACCACTGCAAAGCGGACCCCACTAACTTGAAGGAAGACAACAACTATTTTCGCACGTCTGTGCACTCATACATACGCAAATGCCTTTGGATATCTTTCTTCCATTGGCTGACGATGATGATATCTGAACTACTCGAGAACTCAGGGGGATACGCCTTCTGAAAAGGCATACCCGCTCCCATGAAAATGGAAGCTGTACAGGTACTGGCGCCACTCCCTGAATCTGGGGTGGAGCCTGCTGTACTATCGCTAATGCAGCATTCACAGCCTGAGCAACAATAGCGGCTACCTCATTAGCATTCATCGTACCCTGAGCCGGAGCTGCTGGCTGATCGGCTTGGGCACGCCTATCCTTTGGTGCACGTCTCGGAGGCATCTGAAACGTGAAGAAATTTATTAGTCTACAGTTATTACCAAATCTCAAATAGCTGAAGACGTCAACGTAAAAGCAAGAATACAACAATCCTAAAATAGGGCTCTATAGCAAAAATGCTAAGCTGAAAGCGAAATAAGCCGTACAGATCCTAAAGACACTAGAACCTAATGCTCTGATACCACATGTGACACCCTGCCTAATTAAATACCGGGCGATCACTCCTTTATCAAATTAAAATCAAGGTGAACAGTTGGTTCATTCTTAGCATCACTGTCGAAAGAAAAATACTTTTCCAATTTAAACACCCTAAATAATTAAGCTAAGTGTCAAAACCATTTAGACATTACTTTCCAATTTTATTTTTTTTATTTTTTTACTTACATTTAAAACTTTACGAAATTCATAAATAAAGAATCACACAACAACTATACTGGAACAAACAATCCAATAATTAAACATCTAACTAAATGAATCCAACATTTAATACTTAAATGGAAACATCATGACAATAACAAATCCCAAAGAGTAAAATACTGGAAAAATAAATGAATCACAATGTCTGCTAAATAACTGAATAATGGAAAGGGTGACACATGCCCAACTGAATAAATAGTGCTAGAAATGGAATCAAGAAAAGAGGTCGTCTAAGCAAGAGGCCTGCAACTCCCACCTAAGATGCAGCATGTTCCTTCCAAAGGATCCTATGCAAGACGCCCTTGTGGCTGGGCACCTGTAATATATACATATATATACAAGAGAGAAAGGAAAATAAAAATGGGTCAGAGCTCGATTGTAAAAATGATTTAAAATTTGTTTAGCAAGTACTTAAAATGTTTACAGGCCAATGCAACAACATATTAGTGCGGCACTCCCTTGAGGAATTGTCACCTCTCTTCTAGTGTGCACGCCTATTGCACTAACCTTCCCAACGGTTTAACTTATCTTAGGTTACTCGTAAGATTTAAAACTGAACAATTAAATTGTTTAAGAGGATAATTTCATTTGATCACAAAGTTCTCATTTAAACCTTATTTTCTAATAAAGTTTCCCAGTGTCCTATTATACTTTTCAAAACAAGTATTTCCAAATTGAAGTCATTATTCATTTCTCACTTACCATAAACACAATAGGAAGTTCCAAATTTCAGAAATTCATACATATATTAAATACTCGTATAATATATATATTCTAACTATTGACATTTAATAGACCCAATATTATATATTACTCTACTCATTAGTAATATTCAATAAGTTTCCCATAATTACTAACTCACATCACGTTAATAATTATAAAGTAATTAATTTCCGGGTTTATATTAAATTAATAACTCACATTAAATTTAATAAATCCCCAAATTTATAAAGCATAAAAATACGGGGTATTACACTTATAGGGATCTTAGAATGTGGTGTCTGTAATTAAGAGGTCCGTCATCCTTCTCCCTTTCCCCATAAGAGGATATTGGTAAATATCACCAATCTCCTAGTTTTCGATATCATCCCCAGGAGGAAAGTACGAATGAGTGTGATGAACCCCCACAATCTGAGAAAATCTCATGACTTGTTAATGCCTATAAAAAATTCATTCGAGATGAGGGGGACACCACTAAGTATCAACTGGAGTAGAATATTTCTCTCCAACGACATTTGGAAAGATTGGAAAGAGAAGTTAAAAGGTATAAGCGTAAGCTAAGCCATGAATCACTCAATCCTAGTCGTTCGGAGAGCAAAGATCTTAACCAAAGGAGGAGTGCCAAATACTAAAAAGAACGTTCATCTCAAAAGAATTCATCTGAAGGGAGGCCTCGCTCCAATAAGCGCGAGGAGAAAGATACTTTCATACTTTGATTAGGAGGGAGGTCGATAGACTCTCTTCTCATCAATGAGCATGTTCAACCAAGGAGCTTGCTCGGAGAGCTCTTGTTAATTTGATGAAATCATAATTTAGCTAAAATATTGAGGAGTTTTAGCCTCATAAGAAGTCCTCAACTCCATGGTTCAAGATTTATGATGGGAATATTGATCCCACCAACCATGTTAGGCTATATCATGAGGTCATGAAATTATAGAATAATAAAGAGAGTTTAATGTGTTGCATGTTTCCCTCCAACCTTGTGGAGGTTGCTCATAAGTAGTTCGAAAAGTAACCATGCAGGTAGATCGCGTGTTTAAATAGCTCATTGTGATCTTCATAGCTAGGTTCAACTCCAGTTGGATTCATCCTAAAAGGATTGACTCACTTCTTATGATTAAAAAGAATCCCTAAGAAATGCTCCGAGAATATTCCAAAAGATTTTGCTAGGTCTAAAATGAAGTGAAAGACTATACCGAGCAAGTTACGGTGGCCTCCTTCAATATTAGGTTACCAAGTAGTTCCATTCTTCATTAATATCTCACCAATAGGGAGTATATCACTATTAATGACCTCATGCAGAGGATCGAGAAATACGCCAAAGCTAAAGATGTTGTGGTTGCAGATGGACAAGAAGGTGGTCGATTAAAATAAGCAAAAATGGAGATAAAGAAGGAGTAGCCAAGAAAAGAGGGAAGAAATATAATGGAAAGAAGAAAGGGAATGAGAATAAAGATCCTGAGCAAGTTTACAAATCCATCAACACAGTGTTCTCTAAGATTATTTGTAATATCTTTTATAAGATCAAAAGTTGGTAGTATTTTAAATGGCCTATATTTAAGTTAGGTGACCCTAAAAAGAGGAATACAACGTTGAGATGCACATAACATAAGGATCATGTCCACAAGACCGAGAACTTCAAGTCCCTAAAATCTCATCTTGAGGAACTGGCTCAAGATGGGTACCTCAATGAGTTTGTCGAGAAGAAGGAGGCTCAAGCACAACTTGTGCAAGACCAAAGGTCAAATAATATGCTAGATAGGGAGATCGACCATGAGTTTAAAGTGATCCATGTGATAAACCCCAGTCTTGAAGGAAATATGTAGCACATGAGATCATCATTATTGTTTCACAAGTTCCTAGCCTGCTTGTCCTGATGGGCATAGTTAATAGGGTCGGTCTTTCCATCATAGATTTTGAACCTAAGAGTTGTAAACTTTTGGGAAGGTTTTAGTTCGCCAATCGACCTTGAAATAGGGGATTGCATTATGCTGATTAGGTCCCTCCTGGCCAGTTCCTTGGTGGATCTAGTCCCACGATGAGTGGGATGTTAGTCCATGTCCTTCTGAATAAGTTCGCGGATGTCATGCTTTTGATGTCCTCCCTCCTAACCCCATCTCATTGGAGGACTCCCGTGTACCGAGTGATCTTGATCACGGCCTGAACTCCCTTCATGACTACAAGATTTAATCGCTTGGGAGATAGGGATACATCCATGGCGCTTTCTCTTGTCATTGTGGATCTCTCGCTCCATCCTTTATAGACGATGTTATAAATGCACATTATCTTCTTGAAGGCATATGGCTTCCTCTTGTTGATAGAGACATTGTGTATATGCGTCAACCAACTGTAAGATCTGGGTAAATATGGGTTGTTCATTACTTTTCTCGGAGTGTTCCTCCTGAGGGTGATAACGTTCATTAGGAGTGTTACGACTCCTATTGGTATGGATCTCTGAATTTACCCTAGGATCTAGCGGCCCATAATTATGATTGTCATTGAACGGCGAAGGTGAACTGTGCGAATGAGATACAGATGTTTGTCGATTCAAATTGTCTTAGGAAAGAAAATTGATTCCCATAGATGGCACCAATTGTAGGAGCTAAAATATTACAAAGAGTAATTCCAAATGTAAAAGCAACTTTTATAATTGTTCATTTTACTTTTATTTGGCTTATCCCATTACACCCCACTACACCTTCATGACCTTTTTCAAGTACTCAAAGAGTAGAATTTGGTGACATTTGGAAGAATGAAGATCATTCATCACAACATCATTCAAAAAGTGTTATGAGGTGGTTTGGTAAAGGCTTAAACTTTTCAGGGAATGTTTTTTAAAAGAGTTTGCATTTAAAAGTTTTCAAAATAATCTTAAAATGCTTTTTTGAAGATTTTTGAAAAATTCTCTAACTCGTTAGAATGAGATTGACATGTCATTCGAATGAGTTGCATAGGGTTGTTGGAAAGAGGTTCCTACATTCAAACAATATCTGGAACGTCTCCTTTTGGGTTATCTCTAAAATATCGTTCGAAGTTTAGTTGAAAACCATTCAAATGAGATCAGGTACATCGTTCGAACGAGGTGGTAGTTTTTCAAACGGATACACGTGTTTTTATTTTTTTAAACAAATGTTTTCCAAATATGCAATTCATATCTCTTTACAAAAACTTTCACTATAAATAGAGATGTGGGATTAGAATTTTCTGCAAGCCTTTTTAGAGTTCTTTTTGTGATCAAATTCAACAATTTTTTCATCTAAACCCTTTAGATCTTTTAGGATCACTTTTCGAAACCAAGAGGAATGCAATCTAACGTTCTAAACCCGTATAAATAAATTCTCTACTAATGATTTGTGAAGTCGAGGCTCTACGACTGAAGAAGAAAGGAATTGCGATTGGTCGGTGGATACTAATGGTAGATCTGCTTCTTATGGGCGGTGCTGGATTGCATCATTTTCTGTTGAAGATTTGAAACACCTCTGCATTATACCTAGTGGATCTCTAAGTATAATGTAAGTTGTTAAGTGTCTGTCTCATCTTAAACAGTTCTGAATTAAAGGTTTTGCTCGAAAGAGATTTTTCCCATTGAGTTTGTTTTGGAATTTAGCTACAATTTATCTTGCATGTGCACTTTAAATTAAATCAAGATAAAAATTGGTAAAAATTGAATTTGTATATTTGGACTAAGATACAAGTAGATCTGTATAGCCTCTGTCCGCTTCCTCACCAAACAACTAAAATCACATAATGAAAACAAATCATACATTGCACAACACAAGAATATATGTGGTTTGGCAATGTGCCTACGTCCACGGGGTGATTCTATCTTTCTTATTAATTGATTCACAATAACAAGAATTACATTCCCATTTCCTCAAGTGTGTGAGGGATATTTATAGGTAACATAAGGTGAAGGAATCATGTATGACTCTAGGAGCTCTAGATGTAGTTGCAGTTGGATAGAACTGATCTTACCCTCGAGATCCTTAATGATCGGACTCCCCCTATGTTCTTATCTTTTAAGTCGCGATCCTAATGTTGTGATGTCGGGCAAGTGTCACCTAATCCAAATAACTCTAATTGTCCGAATAATTCCCCCATAGATTTTAGTTTTTGTATTGATGTGGTTATTCAAATATTGGCGATATAAGTATGAAAATTTATTTTTCATATACAAATTTGTTTTAAAATAAAAATTGCATAAGTATATCATATGATGTTAGGTAAGGCTCCAAAACATCATATCCTTTTATTTACCTATATTAAGAATCACTAATTATTTGCTTTAGCAAATGGATACTTCATTTCAACGAAGATTTTCTTCGTTGGTCGCAAGTTAGGACAACACTTTTGTTAAATGTTGGAGCAGGTTTGTTGCTAAAGTTCGCTTCAGTGGAGTTGTATTTTATTAGACACATCCCTTTTGAGAAAGAAAATATCTTAGAAATATCTTATTTATTTTCTTAGTAATCAATGAAAATATAAGTTTGCATACATATCTTTTACACTTAAGAGTATAGATTTGAGTAACTAGGCTACTCTTGGCCACTTGAACCATATAGTGTCCATAGCAATCTATGGAGTGGATTTTAAATGGAATTTGTTAAATTATGAAATCGATATCATGCCTCATTTCTCTAAAAAAACAAGAAAATTTTTTTAGAGTGATTTTAAGGATAAAGATTATTTATTAGTGAAGAAATGTTTTAAGAGGATAACACAATTTTATTTTTCTTCTTCATTTTTCTCTTATAATTTTTGTTGTGTTTTTTTAAATTTCGATCAAAAAGTCATACTGAAGTTAATGAGATAAATTCCTGGCACGATGTGCCTAATGTATCATGTGTCAATCATGGGGGCATTCAACTAAATGACAGACCGATAAAGTCTCATGTCCCCCAAGATATCGACCTCCTAAGTAAAGACCATTCAGTCAAAATGACCAGCTCATATACTCAATTTTTTAATGAATGGAGGATTGACACACAACTTAGTGCCCATCGACCTCATCCTTAATGTTTGATTGGATGGATAAGGAAATCCCTCTATTTATTTAACCAAGTCACTCGCGAGAATTATTATATCATAGGCTTCCTTATTCCCACTACACCCATATCCAATAGGTACCTTATGTGTAACCTCCACTCATCCACTCATTGAGATCACAAGGGACAATTGTTCAACTTTGGTATTTTCCACACTGATGACCACGTCCACTACCGGCGACATGGTCTTGTTTTAGGCTATATAATCTATTTCTTATACACTCAACATATAAGCCCATATAGGGAATCACAATGTAGACCAATTTGTAATATACTTTTGTCATCTTCTCCAATATAATGTACAATTCTCTTTACCCTTTACCTGTTGTACATAGGTCAACCCTTGACCGAACCACGTATCTCTTGGTGTAGTCATTTACATGTTCAATTTCCATTAACAAACATAAATCCTCAGGGTGTTAATAATTGAGCCCAACATCTTTGGAACCATTTATGGGAAACGATATCAAGCCATAAATTGACATAAAGTAACCAAGGACATCAATGGCTTTATTGAGTAGCAAGGAGTATTCCAAAAGCAAATTATAAAATATTTTAGCTCAGCCACAAGATAATCCTGCAATAGCGCTTCCTCGGGAATGAGAAGAAAGTTGATCAGGAGGGACAAGCTCCTTAGGAACCAGCACCCGCCGCTAATCAAAATGGGAAGGATATTACTCCACTACCCTCATCATCATTGGCCCTCTCATCCACTGTAAGAACGTCTATCTTTCAGAGGATTAATCCCCTAATCGCCCAAACCAACATAGATTGCATCGGCTGATCATGAGTTTTTTCGTTTAACCACGATATCCTCCAGCTCCATCAGCCTTCAAACTTTCGAGGATGGATATTTTTGATGGAATATCTGACCCTCGTGATCACATTGACAACTAGAAGTCTTACATGGATTCTATGGGAATCCTGGACTAGATAAGATGCACAGCATTATCTATGACACTTAAAGGATCAATAAAGTTCTAGTTCAATCGGTAACCACCCAACTACATAACATGATTCAATGAACTCATAGACCTATTTTTAGACACTTTATCAACAATTGGGTGCACAAAAAGACAATTGATTACTTCTTCAATGTTCAACAAATTAAGGAGTATTTAAGGAATTTTATCAAGCGGTTCAACAATGATCTACTCAAAATTAATCACCAAAATAAGCGAGTGGTCGTCTCAACTTTCCAAATGGGTGCATACAACCAAATAACTATTTACTCTATCTCTAATTCCCCACCAACTAACATGACAGACCTCATGCAGAGAGTGGATAATTACATTCATGTCGAGGACATAATCAGAAGTCATACCCCCTTGCAAAAGGGAAAAACCTGATATAAAGGATTAGGAGAGGCCTAGATCAAGAGGAAATGGGGTTCATATAGATGTATTAGTAGATATCAGATCAATTTTGACTGGTTTGCACTACTTAATACATCGGTAAGATGAGTATTATAAACCACGATGGAGCATGAATATTAAATTGTGTAACCATAATAAATATTTAAACATCAAGGAATAAGCCCAATCAGTATTGTAGCTTCCACCGTGATCGTGGTCATGACAATAATGATTGTATCGTCCTGAAGAAAGGAATGAAGTCCCTAATCTAGAGTGTCACTTATAAGAATATGTAGATTAGGGCTAGAAGATGGGAAGAAAATCAAACAAATAGAGAAAAAGATTATCGTTGGGACCAAAGGAGTCAATGAAGGGAGCGTTGTTAAGTTCAAGAAAATCTATAAGAAGTCGAAGTCACTGAGAAAGTTCGTCTAGCTAGCCGAATTTGTTTAATTCCATGATGCATGTAACATGTCGATGCCATGGTTGAATTGGTAGACAGAGAGTTACATCCCATATTGCCTGGGTGAGGAAAAGTAATGGTTCATATATATAAATTTGCATTCTTCTAAGAGTAAGGCCTTTTCATATTAACTGCACCACATGTGAGGGTTTAAATATTATTGGTACCATCTTGTGGATGTAATATAGAATAAAACCCCATAATACTGTCAGTGGTGCTTAAATTAGACACAATATTGATGGTGGCAGAGTGGGTTTGTACATAATGGTATTAGAGCAAAGTACCCGACCGGAATAAGTGTGTCGACGTGTTAGGTGATGGTTGACCTAATTCCAATAAGGACATTGGGCTCCCTAAGATGGGTGGATTGTAATAGACTGGTGTCATGGTTGAATTGGTGTCTAAAGAGCTACATCCCACATCACATGTATGAGGAAACAGTGGTTTATATATGTATAGTTTCACTTTTCTAACATTGAGGCTTTTTCAAATTCACTGGTAAGGAATGTGGTTTATGACACCACATATTAGGGGTTCAAACCCGATTGTCACATGTTTATGGGTGTGAGCTAGAATAAAACCCCGCACATTTGTGAGTGGTGATTAAATTTGGGACAATATCGATGGTGGTAGAGTGGCGTATTACAATGCATCACTTGTTATGGTCAGGTCCCAAAGACCTCTACCTTTTATCTTTTTTGGTAAGTAAAATATTAAAGAACAAAAGGATTTACAAAGGTAAAGGGGCATGCCTTCCAAACAATCAATCAAAAGAAAACAAAATAATAAGTATCATTGTAGAATCGCTACAGCGGAAATATTGTGACTTCTCGAATAAAATCCAATTTTAATTATTCCCAAATTTTGGTTAAACCCTAAAACATGCATCTAGATGATTTATCCAATAAAATAAAGCATGCATGATAAAACAAAAAATATCAGGAAAAAATCCCCCAAGGGTCAAAACTTTTTTATTTTCACTATAATATGTAAAAACGGTTATACGGATTACAATGAAAATAAGAGCGATATACGAAATACCCTCAGGTGTCGGTTTCGATGTCTCGGCTGGAATCTCCTGCAAGAACTCCAGGTGGTCAGCAATGAAGAAGAGAAACGACTTGTCCACAAGTTTGTCGGCTGGAACTTTCCCTTTCTAGGAGGGCAGCAATGAAGAAGAGAGATGGCTTCTCCACAAGATACTTCATATGAGTAAAAACGATGCTCTTGAAGGTTTAAAGATTCACATACATAGATGGGAGTGTTTATGTGAATAAACAAGTTGTAAAACCTTAAAAATTGAAGTCTATTTCTGGGCAGTTTTTCACAGAAATTGTGTTGAAAAAGACTTGGGAAAATGTGTAGAAGGTATTCTGGTATTTATACCAAAATCAAGCCGGCGGATTCTTTCAAACGAGATAAGCATGTCGCTCGAACGAAGGACAGGTGTCGTTCGAATGAGATCACGCGACATGCCTATCTCGCGCGAATGACAGTGCAATGTCGTTTCAGCGAGCTCGTCGACCGAGGCACTCCTCTTCTACACATAGAAAAAATTCTGCTTTTAATAAAAAAAACAATCCAGACTTCAAAAATATAATTTTTGAAAAATTCCCAAATATTTATGTAAATATAAATAACTCCAATAAATCATTTTACCTATATTGCATAGTGGAGTAGTGGGAATGAGCTGAGTAGCACGTCGCATGTAGCATGATGCACGTGTGAAGATGATGGATGCATGGATTCGGATCAAGGCCGTCGTTGATGGTCGTATTGATGTGCCGAATGTAGCGGTATTAGACATACAAACTGTGATCTAGGACAAATTCAAAATTCCTAGATTCTACCCTGGACATTTATAAAATTATGTCCTTACGAATCTCCCCCTATGTCTATGGCGGTACATACATAAAATATCCGAATTATGCAATCTCCCTAAAACAAATGATATACAATATAATATCCCCATTATACCCTCAAACTGAGAATACTACATGACATTTCTTCAATCAAACTTCTGCATCTTCAAATCTTCAGCTCTTCAGAAACTCTCAAAGCTTTTCTCATCAGGGTGTGCAATCCAATAAATCAACTTTGTGCCTACACACATGAGAAAAGGCAAATACCCGTGACAAGCAACAGTTTGAAATATAATGATATGCTAAAATTAAAGATCAATTTAAGCTTAAGTAAATCATTGATAAATCAACCAAACAAATATCCCCCATAATTCATTCTCCTCCTTTTTATGTTGTCCCAAATAGACAGATATGAGAAGCATAAATATGGAAAATGTCACATGGTAAAAAAATCTATTTTTGAATTTTTCAAAATTTTCCCTACAAAATATACAACAAAGAATCACACCATGAACAAACACAAAAACAACCAAGTCGATGATAGCATAAATGTAGGGGTGTGATCAAATTCGATAGGAAAACCAATGCATACAGACATGACATATGTGCACGATGAATATCGGATACTCCTAACGAATGCACTCAACATCTTCCTTAGGTGTAAAAAGATGTAAATATGAGACATTGACTCAAAAAAATCAACAAATCAAAGCTCAAAATGATTTCCACACCATCAAACTTTGGAGAATTGATGGTGAAACCTAAATGGCCCATATTTGGCATGAAATTCTTTTTATTGCCTTTAAAAAAATCGAGCTCTTTTAACCTCTTTGGACCCCGGATAATAAAATTCCTCAATTTTTTAGGTCCAATTTAACGTTGGTTTAATCACGAAGGATAGATAATTACCTTTCGTAGCCCTTCACCGTTTTTAAAAAAATCTCACCAAACGTTTTTTTTACATGCATTCCAATCTTGTCAAGTTTTATCACTTAAGGTTCGTTGTATAGACAGAATTAAGATGAAAACACTCAAGCTAATATGTGATAGACAAGTGCAATAATCAAATAAAATCGTGCAAGTGTGCAATAAAGGAGATAAGGAGCCAAACATGTAGAAAGATATCACTAATCACTTCTCAAAGACTCCAAACAATGTAAAGCACATGGATGCAATGATGTAGCGTCTCAAATCACTATCAAATAGTCACGTGGAATATGGAAATGAAATTTGTGACTCGACTATCTTAAATGCTCATCCATAAAAGGTGCAAATAAAATACAAAAATCTTTTTGTGTTTTTCTAAAAATTTTATAAAAAGAAAATCTTTTTATAGTTTTCAATAAGACTCAAATAAATAAATAAAACTAGACACACGTCATAACACTAGCAAAATATACCACATGATGCAGATACTAGAGTATGACAAAACCCCAACACAATCAACCAATAGATCTAACATGAGGTGAATCACGTGCAAGCAAACGAGAGTCATGAACAAAAAAACCATAAGCCTCTAAATCCGATTTCCTAACCCAAATCGATGTGTAACGAGGTGTGGGGGTTTTAAGAATCGGTGTGACTCTCTCTTTAAACTTCCTAGGTCCATTCAAACGTTTGTAATAGAAATGCCTAAGATGACCTTGCTTACCGCAATGTGTGTAAGGGTAAACCAGACGGTGAATGTTACCAAACGGTGGCCTTCTCCTCAAATTCCTAGGAGGCGTTCGCTGAATTTGCCTAGGTGGCTCTCTCCTAACAATCCTAGGAGGCTCTCTCACGCGTGTGAAAATGGGTGTAACATGTTTTTCAAAACCAATCCCACCCCTATCCTTTTTTATCTCGACAGTGCCTAAAACCTTATCAGGTTTTTCAGACCTATACTTCAAATCAAATTTTACCTTACTCGAATCTCTCAAACTTTTCTCAAGTTCACCTATCATAGATTCAAGTAAGCTCCTAGACTCCTCGAACTCAATAAGATCCTTTTTCATAGCTTCCATTACCCCTCAAAGATCATCTCTCTCACCCTCGATATATCCCAGCTTCTCTCTCAAAATTTTCTCTCGTGCCCTAAGTTCTTCAACCAAAATATCATTATCATTTTTAAGGCAATTTATATTTCAATTTCAAATTTTCTTTCTTTATTTTCAAAGCTTCAGCATAAATTTCATTGAAATCCGTTTGTAAGTCACGCTCATCCTCACCCAAATCTTCTTCTTCTCCTCACTTTTTTCACCCTCACTCTCATCACTAATCACATGGATGGGAAGCTCTCGCCTAGAAGCATAAAAGACTGCTTCTTCAGACTCACTATCACTAAGGTCAGAAACACGAGATGCTGGTCTATTCACTTTCTTCTTTAAATTTGTGGTACACTCATCTAGCGTCTGACCAACACCCTCACAACAAGGACACCTCTCAGAGTCATTTTTAACAGAGGATATAAAGCAAGAATTTGTGTGAACTTTCCAATTAGGATTTTCAAAAAATTGACATTTAAGATCATCAAAACCACCAAAAGCCATTTTTTATGAAAAATCAGGATCAAAACACAATAACTTAGTGCAACAGGCTCTGATACCAATTTGTAGAATCGCTACAGCGAAAATATTGCGACTTTTCAAATAAAATCCAATTTTAATTATTCCCAAATTTTAGTTAAACCCTAAAACATGCATCTAGATGATTTATCCAATAAAATAAAGCATGCAGGATAAAACAAACAATTTCAGGAAAAAAATCCCCCAAAGGGGCAAAACCTTTTTATTTTCACTATAATATGTAAAAATGGTTACACGAATTATAATGAAAATAAGAGCGACATAGGAAATACCCTCAGGCGTGGGTTTCGATGTCGCGGCTGGAATCTCCCGCAAGAACTCCAGGTGGTTAGCAATGAAGAAGAGAAACGGCTTCTCCACAAGTTTTTCGGCTGGAACTTTCCCTTTCCAGGAGGGCAGTAATGAAGAAGAGAGATGGCTTCTCCACAAGATACTCCAGATGAGTAAAAACGATCCTCTTGAAGGTTTAAATATTCACATACATAGATGGGAGTGTTTATGTGAATAAACAAGGTGTAAAACCTTAAAAAGTGAAGTCTGTTTTCTGGGTAGTTTTTTCATAAATTTCGTGTTGAAAAAGACTTGGAAAAACATGTAGAATGTATACTGGTATATATATGAAAATCAAGGTGGCGTCTTCGTTCGAACGAGATAAGCATGTCGCTCGAACGAAGGACAGGTGTCGTTCGAACGAGATCGCACGACATGCCTATCTCGCGCGAACGACAGTGCAATGTTGTTTGAGCGAGCTCGTTGACCGAGGCACTCCGCTTCTACACTTAGAAAAATTCTACTTTTGATAAAAAAAAATAATTTTGACTTCAAAAATATAATTTTTGAAAAATTCCCAAATATTTATGTAAATATAAACAACTCCAATAAATCATTTTACCTATATTTCGTAGTAGAGTAGTGGGAATGAGCTGAGCAGCATGTCGTATGTAGCATGATGCACGTGTAAAGATGATGGATGCATGGATTGGGATCAAGGCCGTCCTGGATGGTCGTATTGACGTGCTGAATGTAGCAGTATCAGACATACAAAATGTGATCTAGGACAAATACAAAATTCCTAGATTCTATCCCGGACATTTATAAAATTATTTCCTTACAATGATAAAGATATCATAACTAGTATGCAAAAGAGAGCGAGGTAACCCACAATATTTTCATTCCATCCATATACAATCTTCCTACCTTTTATCTTATAAACGTGAGACCATTTAATACATAAATTGTCTTTCTTTTTGCATAGATTACATAGGTGTTTGAGCATACCATCTTTATTCCACTCATTCAACTACTTGATATTCAAGCCTCCCTCTTTCTTAGGAATACATAAGTCTTTTCAAGAAATCTTAGCACCATTATTGTGCTTTAAGTGAGGACTAAATGAAAGAAATTCCCTCCATAAATGTTCAATTCAATTCAACACACCATTAGGAAGCATGAACAAACTATACCAATATACTTGAATCCTAAAAGGTAGTAAAACAACCAATTATAGTCTTCTAGCATAGCTAAGAAGTATAGTAGTCCATCTCTTTACTTTATGAGTAATTATATCAATGAGTTCCATAAAATCATTAAATCTCGGTCTAGTGGAGATGAGGGGGACTCCCAAATATTTAATGGGGGCTATGAGGCATTCTCAACATAGCATCTATAGTATGAACATCAGAATCACTTATACCAGAAGTATACATGTTTCTCTTAGACATGTCTGGTTGCAAACTAGTTATTATACTAAATTCATCCGAGTCCTTTTTGACAATCCCAATAAAATATAAATCACCTCCACAAATAATGGTGAGATTGTCTACAAAACAAAGACAGTTGACAGAAACTTCTTTACATTTAGGATAGTAAGAGAATTGAGTATTACTACCAGCCTTATCCAATATGCCAACAAAATTTCCTATAACTAGAAGAAAAAAATATGGAGAGTAAGGGTCTTCATGTCTTAATCATTTAGCTCCCTCAAAAAACCCATGTAATTCCCCATTAAGATTGACAAGAAAATTCAATTATGGTCACACATTCTCTAATCCTCCCTACCACTTATTTGGGGTATATTCTTAAAAGTATGTTTATGAAATTTATTTTTAATAAATGATTGTTAAGTTCATTTTGAAATATGAATCATGTTTTTAGAATGACTTATAATTGTTTTAAGTATTGTATATTTGTTCGATCACAAGATATTAGTATTTTGGTTCTAGTACAATCGAACAATTCATATTCTAGAAAGGAGTTTATAGCATATCGATAAAGTTGTATGTACAATATTAGTATTTTAACTTGACTATTACGAACTTGACAGATAACTCAGGAACTCGTCTAATAGTTCAAAGAGGATTTGTATCGGTACATAAGGAATGCATTAAACAAGACCAAAGGTGAGATTCAAGTCTAGTTTCTAACTAGATTAAACTTTCACAATCACACAATTTTTTGAAGGGTGTGTAGATTCTTAGTCCCGATGATTATAAGGATTGAACTTTCTCATAATTATTACTTAGAATTTATATGGGTGAAAATCAATTTATTGGTTCAATAATACATATACGATCGATAATCATTATGTGCGCATGTCTGAGATCATAGTCCTAAAAAATTCTCGTATAGGAGATATCCGTCATTATCATACCTCTTTAATAAACTTATACGTTTTAATTCTACAAGTAAACTTAGCTAGTGGATTTATATCCGGTGGAGTATCAACTAAATTAAGCTTCAGATCAAGAAATAAAAAAAAACGTAGATGAAAATCATTTAGCAATGAATTTAATTTCACGAAGCAGGCATTGTATGCTTTATGATGGGAATCATGTTACGTGTTATCCAACTTTGTAAATAATTCTACACTATTTGTGTAATTCTTAGATAATTAAATTGGAGTGAAATTGTAAAATTTTATCGATTAATTATAATTAAAAAAAATATTATGGGGCATAATATGGGATTTTCATATTTATATTTGGATGCCAATTTAATTATTATCCTTTGGTCCCTAGTATAGTCCATTTATCATGTAGCAATCCCAAACTCTCTAAAAACCCTGATTGTCCTAAGCCCACTTAAAAAACACACACACACCCACACACACACATATATATATATATATATATATATATATATATGTGTGTGTGTGTGTGTGTGTGTGTGTGTGTGTGTGGAAGGGATATAAGTTGTACCATCACACATAAGGGAACATTATTCTCATTTTTGTGTAGTGTGAGGAGAGAGAAAGTCATATATCTCATATTTCACTAAGTTTTATCTTCGAAAGTTCCCACACACATAGTTCCTGTGGATGGATCATATTACCAAAAAATTTAAGGCCTACTTAAAATCTAAGGATGATTTGGATGTGGAAAATAAATAATATCAATTTCTTCATCAAATCTTTCTCCTATGTCGGATCACTTACAAAATCCTCAAATGTATCCTGATCCGAACCCTAAATCTATTCTTTAGATCTAGTTATTTTTGTTTATTTTCTAAAACATGATCAATCAAAATTTTGGGGAAATAAACTTTTTCTTAATTTTAATACATATGAATTGGTAGAAGATCCTCATTTTAAATTGATCATGTTTTAGAAAGGTCCATATTATCCACCATTGAAACCCTAGGTTTTCATATTTAAAAATATATGCATAGATGTGTATCTTTTATACTAACATGGTTTTATAGGATTCTTATGAATCCCTCCATCATGGTCACATATTTCTATTATATGCATGGATTATACAGGGGTTTATCTGTACGTCGTCTTCCATTGAAACTCTAGATTTTCATGGTAAAAAATATGTGCATGGATGTGTAACTTTTATACTAAAATGGTTTATGGATTCCTTACTACTCCCCCCATCATGGTCACCCAATTTTTTACACCTTTGGATCCTATCAGTGTTTATCCATAGTAGCTCTTCCTATATTTGATTTGGTTGTAACAAGTAGATTATTTTAGTTATTTCATGAATTGATGTATATGGAGGAGTTTGTGAAGGGATGTAATAGTTTTTATATTTAGGAATCCTATATTATAATGGGGTTTGATCGATGTGGAACATTCATAGATATTGGTTGCAATCTACTTAACTTTAAATGACCAACAATGGAGTTTTCAAAGTTGCCAAAAGGGCAAAAAGACATATTTTTTATCATGCAAGAATATAAATTGGAATAAAACCAAGGATCATGAAGAGAGGAGCGACCGTAGGCTCCCTGAGCTGCGATCGCAGGGCCTAGGGTGCGATCATGGACCCTTTCGGTCAGAATAAGGGTGTTCAATGTCTCAGATTGCATTTTGATGAGTTTACACTTTTCTTCTTCAACCATTAGATGCATCACGGACTCTTCTTCAAGGAGTTATTGACCTAAAAGGATTCTGCTCAAGGAACAAGTATCGGTAATGATGAAAAGAAATTTTATTCTGTTTTGATATATAATCGCATGTGTTTATGATTGGTTATATCTCTGCCATTTCATATATTTAGGTTGATAATTTTGTGAGCTGATAACTAAACTAATTAGGAACCCACATTATTATGGACAATATGGATTTATTTATATGACCGATCTAGATCACGTTTTTTTCAAGAAAATAGATATTTATTTATACTTTTTTAAATTAAATAAAACCATGTAATCAATTTAAGGTATTAATTAAATTTTGGTCTCCTGATATTTATATTAATTAAATACTTTTAATTTGGAAAATTAAAATGGTGAGACTAACAACTATAAATTGTACAAGAAATTCGGATATAATCGTTGATTTGATTAAAAGATTTAAAATTGAATACACATTTCTTTCAAATACCCTTAAGTTCAAAATATTAAGTATGACAGGGGTTTCAATATTAACCTTAAAGTCTCCATAGGTATTTTAAAACTTTGATGTGATTAATTCCTCATGATAACTTAACAATCCTTCCCAACGTAAGGAATTAATCATAGCATCATAGTATTTTTAAAATTCTTAAATGACACTCCTTTAAAATTAAATTTGAGTGAGGTCGATACCCCAATGGGAAATTTATACACGAGGGGATTTAATATCAAACAATGAACAAATGGTATACACTTAAATAGAATTAATGATATCCTCCCCATTGGGGTCACTGTCATTAATTGTGGACTAAAAGACACCAACTATTTAATAATGTTAAATAGAGATTTACAGGAATATCCGAATAACATAATTGAAGGATGTAATGTCTACCTAATTCAGGGTGAGGAGATTTATTCTTCCAACAAGAAATGTCATTTCAAAAGAGAATTAGGATGCTTGGTAAAATTAATTCTAATTAACGGTAGAGTGGAGATAAATTAAAAGTTAATCAATGTTAATTCTAACATATTTAATTAGAAATTAATTTTTTCAGTGTGTAGACACCCCATCCTAGGACCCCCTAATAACCTCCTCAAGTCCCTAGCAGTCAGTCATTCACCGTAACCTGTGCATCGTACCCCGAGTACCGGTCTAGAGGCCATCGGGCATTCCCGAGCCCCGTTTTAACCATAATCAACATTCTCTCCTGAGCGAAAGCTCAATGAATCTTTAAAGGGAACTGAATCTACTCTCCAACGGTGAACCTTGTTCATAAATCGGCCTTACGATTAAGACGAATGGTTCGTTTTACTAACGAAAACTGATTTGGAGACCATCGACGCTCCTAGGTCCTGTTTCGACTCTGATAACTTCCTCACCTGAGCATAATCTTAATGAATATTCGAAGGGATTTGAATCCCCTTTCCAACGATTCTCCTTATGCATGAATTGGCCTTACAGTTCGGATGAACAGTCAGTTTTACCCCAAAAACTAATTCGGAGGCCAACGAACATTCTCGAGATCCATTTAACTCTAGTCAAATCTTCAACTCGAACGAAGCTGAATGAATCTTCAAGGGTATTTGAATACCCTTTCTAACGGTATGTCTCATACATGAATCAGCCTTACGGTACGGATGAACGACCCATTTTACTATGAAGGGTCACAAGGCGCTTCTAGGCTTCGTTTGACTAAATTCAACACTTTGAACCGAACGAAACTGAATGAAATATATAAGGTCATTGAATACCATTTCCAAGGTTTGTCCCGTACATGAATCATCCTTACAATTCAGACCAAAGATCCGTTTTCCTCTGAGAATTTTATGTCTAATGACCAACGAGCGCTTTCCGACCCATTTAACTTCAGTCAACTCCTGAACTCGGGAGTGGCTTTATGGTTTCTTAAATAGATCTTAATGTCGTTTCCAAATATCCACCCCATGTGTGATTCTGACTTACAGTTCGCATTTTAGGTCCTTTTCTCGAAAAACTGCTTCAACGTGCCAATTGGCTGCCTAACGACAGTGTGTTTAGGATTTTATGTCGATAGGAAGGTCTAGGACCATGCCGATCGGTACCCCCTTGGCCCTATAAATAGATGCCATGACCTCACATTAAAAGCAACCCCTAAACATCCCTCTCAATAATTCAGAGAGAATTCCTTCAAATTTAGAGTTGTTCTTTCCTTAAAAGCCAATTTCCAACATTCATTCCATCATTTTCATATTCTTTTGAGTAAATTCCCACCCACCTCCTCAAACCACCATCACTTCATCTTAAGATCACCGCATCTACAAGCAAGATCTACTTCAACTCTTCACAAGAAAGTCTATTTCTTCCCCCTTTGTCTTTAAATTCTCTTATTTTTACATTAGTTACTTCATTTTCGCTTTATTACTTTACTTCATTATATCACACATCTTAATTCAAACTTTTTATAATTAGTATTCACACATACTTTATTTTCATTGAAAAATCCAAAAATAAGAAAAAGAGGTTTCACTTGTAAATTTCATACGAGGATTTCTCATCAAATTTTCTCACACTAAAACACATTTTTCTACACAAACATGCATATAATAAGTCTAGGTTGGATTTATGGTTAAACCCTGATGATGCTTAGAACAGCACCACCAGATAAAGAGGTGATAAAGCTCAAATAATAGCAACAATGGCAGCAATAAAGTTATATATGTATATGTATATAGAAGGAGGTGAGCAGAAGAGGTATGAAGACAATGATGAATAGTAGTTTACCCAATCAGGCCTACATCCACTGTGCGTGTGTGATCCACTAAATATGGGCACTAAAGGTCTTGGATACAATGCACAAGATTTCTCTCTCTACTGTCTGTAGAAACAGAGTTTCAACTAGGGTTATAATTATCGATCCTTTTGCAAGGTTGAAGATGACAAGTATATATAGGGCTTGGAGGGTGTAGTGTACCCCCCAAGCATGCATTGAGCATGTAATGACGGTTTAGCTAACCCCTGTTAACACCTGGCTGGGCCACCTATAGATAATGATGACATAATATTCCCTCATTGAGGGAATGATCTTGTTATAACGGTTTCATTCACGTGCTACATGAGTCCCACACGCACTGTACTAAGCATCTCCCAAACCACGCGAGGTATCACCCTCGGCCTAGACAAGGCTACCATAGGCCGAGGCTAGTATTGTAGAAGCTCTGATTACCAAACTGACACTTACTATCGACCAGTGGAGGGTTGGCTATCCTACTCGGTTGTTAAGCCAGGCCGAGGCTTCAGTTTGACGAGGGCTTGGGTTGTTGGGCCCCTACCCTCAGTATGACCCCTGGATGGTGAATGGTTGACCCCTCGTCCTAGACGAGGCTACCCTCAACTGGTCGAGGGTATATTTTGGTATATCAATCACCCCTAGCCCTTAATCATCGATGCTGCTGAGGTGGGTGAGGGGTAATATTATCTTTGGATGTTGATTTGATGAGTTGCCAGGCTGGTGAGTGACACTTGACAAGTTGACTGATGATGATCAGGTGTCAATCATAGTGTTATGTTTCCCAAGAATGACGACTGCACAATACACTTTGAATATTGTGCCCTAATGATGATTTTCCTCGTGGGCTATGTGCCGTCTTGGTTATTGGTCCCTATAATGACTAGGTATTTAAGCATTTTCAAACAACTCTCTCTCTTCTATTTTCTTCTTCGCGTGCAATCTCAAGTCTAGGGTCATCCTCTTGATGCTCCAAAGGCTTTATAAATTGGCCAAGGAGTTTCCTACTCTGAGATAGAGGTGCTTTATAGAGATTAGGAGGATCGAAGAGGAGAACGAGTTTAGACATAGGTCCGACCCTGTCTAGGTACGACCTATTTTCCCCATCCCATTAGCCACAATTCTACCTTCACCCTCTAAGCATTTTGGGTCGTCTTGTCATCAAACTGAAAATCGAAGCCAGGAAAAAATGACTAAATAAACAAGAGCGTCGTCTTCTTTTGGTGTGGGTACCTTTGGAAGATATGGCCCATTAAACCATCCCCCAAAAGAATAAGCCGAGGGAATAGTTAACCCTGAGGTTGCCCCTGTAACAACTATGTCCCCCCTTGAATTTCAAACCACCTTTCCAGATGGCCCCCCACCCTTTGACAACGATGGGGTTGATGGAGCTGGGGACGAGAGAAATGAGGACGAGGATAGTGAGGCCGAAGACGAGAGTGAGAATTCAAATAATGAGGTTGACACCTCAGCAGCCTCGTGTTTAGTCTCGTCCGTTAAGTATCGTGATCTCTTACTATGGAGACACTCCTTCGGTGTTAAACCCAATGTCACTATGAGGATCCCAGATGAAGATGAGAAGGTCTTCCAGGGGTGAGAGGGAGAAATTTTTATATACGAGCAGATGTTTAGGGTCGGCGTCAGGTTGCCTCTTCATCCTGTCATCGTCTCTATACTCTCTACCCTTGGGGTTGATCCTACCCAACTTCCTCCTAACTCATGGAGGATCATCCTCGACTACATTTCTCTCTGGAAGAACACATTCACTGATGAGCCCTCGACCAGTCTGTTCATGTCCTGTTATAACATAACCTCCTCGTCCAAACAACCTGGGTACTTCCATCTAGGGGCTAGGAGGTCTGACAAGAAACTTATCCATGTTGCACAAACTTTAAATCATGACTATAAGAAGAGATTTTTCTTTGTCTCTGGGGATCGGGAATTCCCCGCCAAGGTTGAACCTTTAGAAGATAGCCTGAGGCTCCCTCGAGCATGGTCCAACCCCTACATGATAGCAAGGTCGGACCCCGGACTCAACTTAGACGAAAGATCTATAGCTGACTATCTAAGGGAGCAAGGGAAGAATGGTGCAATTCCCTAATTTGAAGATTTAATGACCCCACGTCTCCTCAAAGAAGCTGATTTGAGGGTCGCACCTTTGATAGAATTATATGAGTTTCTTTTTATTTCAATTTCTTTTAAGTGTTCCCCCTTTACTTTTATCATCTGACCTGTCAACTTACTTTTGCAGATCGGCCTCCAAACACATATGATTCACTTTGGGAGATGTCTTCCCCAAGTCTGTTGGATGGTCTCAGCAAGAAAAAGGGCAAGCAGCCCCAACAAATCCAGAAGAAAGTAACTGGTGTGAGGCCGATCGTCGTGGGGCCGACCCCTGAGACTTCGCGAAAGAGGAAGGAGATAGAAGCTCCTATTGATGGTCGGTGTGATGCCCCTACGAGGATGAGGGTGGAGGCCCCAAAAACACACATTGAGGGGACGAGTTCTTCTTCATCTCTGGATGCCTTCTGGTCGACCAATCTGACCATGAAAAAGGCCAACCCCCTCCTATCCAATTGCCCACATGAAGGTTGCCAAGGTCTCCATGTTCTCTACTCCGTCATCCTCTGATTATGACTTCTTGGCTAAGATGCCCCCACGCAGAGTCTACGACTTTAGGATTCACAGTCTGTCCTAGGTATTTCTCTCACCCCTTCAATTTTAATTTACCAATATCAATTGGACCCTAGTCTCTTCATCACTAACTTTGATCTCATCTTTTTCATTCTGTTTGCGCCTTTACCTCGGCCATGAAATGGATGGCTGAGAATTATCCAAAATTTTAAGAGGCTAAGAGAGTTATTCAAAGTGAGGCCAACTTGAAGACTGAGCTGGAAAATCCCAAGAAGGAGATGGAGGGTGTGAATGATGATCACTCTAGGGTTATTGGTGATCTTGAAAAAGATCATGCTGAGCAGCTGAAGCAAAAGATAACCTTCTCATGTCCAAGGATGATTCTTTGACCAAATAGGTAATGCAATTTAAGTTAGACCTTAATACAGCTGTTCAAAGGGCTGGGACTGATGCTGTGGAGCCATACAATCTCTCTAATGAATTTCAAGGCTTTGTCCTTGAATACTTGGAGAGGGGAATCAAGATGCCCTGTCAGTGGGTCGTCTTGAGTTTTACTAACGCAGTGTGAGCCATTCTCCCTTCTCTGGAAGTTGCAAAATTGGAAGACCCCTTGATGGCCGAGGCTCTGTCCCACGTGGAGTCTCTAACGTCTGTTGAGGGAACTAGGACATCAGAGGGTCGACCTCCTGCCAATGCGGCTGACAATGCCTTTCCTAATGATGGTGTTGAGATTTTACCCTCTGAGACCGCCCTTTAGGGTGGTCGTATGTGACTTATATCCTCTTAATGTAATTTTGCTTTACGCCATCTTTTGGACATGATGTATTCTAACTCTTTCTATTTTTTAATGAAAATGCTCTTCCCTTCCCTTTGGTCTTTAATTTTATCATTTTTATAATTTGTACTAACCATGTTCCAAGTTAATAAAAGTCCTCCCTCATCTTTCTTGGAAGTGGGTGGAAGGTCATCCTTACCATTCACCCTCATCCTAGCCGAGGGAGAGTATCCATTAAATTAATGATGTTTTCAAACATAAGTCCTCCCTCATCTTTCTTTGGGGTGAGTGGAGGGTCGTCCCTACCATTCACCCTCATCCTAGCCGAGGGAGATAATCCACTAAATTAATGATTTTTCAAACATAAGTCCTCCCTCGTCTTTCTTGGGGGTCAGTGGGGGGTTGTCCCTACCATTCACCCTCATCCTAGTCGAGGGAGATAATCCACCAAATTAATGATGCTTTCAAACATAAGTCCTCCCTCGTCTTTCTTGGGAGTGAGTGGAGGGTCGTCCCTACCATTCACCCTCATCCTAGATGAGGGAGATAATCCACCAAATAAATGATGTTTTCAAACATAAGTCCTCTCTCGTCTTTCTTGGGAGTGAGTGGAGGGTCATCCCTACCATTCACCCTCATCCTATCCGAGGGAGATAATCCACCAAATTAATGATGTTTTCAAACATAATTCCTCCCTCGTCTTTCTTAGGAGTGAGTGGAGGGTCGCCCCTACCATTCACCCTCATCCTAGCCGAGGGAGATAATCCACCAAATTAATGATGTTTTCAAATATAAGTCCTCCCTCATCTTTCTTGGGAGTGAGTGGAGGGTCATCCCTAACATTCACCCTCATCCTAGCCGAGGGAGATAATCCACCAAATTAATGATGTTTTAAAACATAAGTCCTCCCTCGTCTTTCTTAGGAGTGAGTGGAGGTTCGTCCCTACCATTCACCCTCATCCTAGCCGGGGGAGATAATCCACCAAATTAATGATATTTTCAAACATAAGTCCTCCCTCGTCTTTCTTAGGAGTGAGTGGAGGGTCGTCCCTACCATTCACCCTCATCCTAGCCGAGCGAGATAATCTACCAAATTAATGATTTTTTCAAACATAAGTCTTCCCTCGTCTTTCTTGGGAGTGTGTGGAGGGTCGTCCCTACCATTCACCCTCATCCTAGTCGAGGGAGATAATCCACCAAATTAATGATGTTTTTAAAACTAAACGCCCCTCAATGTTATTAACAATATATGGATGAGGTTGCCCCCATCCTTGTTGTCATATCACCGAAGAGCATTTAAGCCTACTTCACCACGAATGATGTTTTGTAGATTAATATGAATTACCCCAACAAAAATGTAAATTAACAAACAACAAGATGAGGGGCCAATAGAATATTCTTATTAACATTCCAAGTGTTCTATGAAATAATACATTCGTTACAATTATGAACAAATAGGACATCAACTACAACATCATTGGTAATATTTCTTCAAATAATCTGCGTTCTAGGGGTTTGAAAAGGGTTCCCCTTCAAGTTTTTCTAGCTTATACGTTCCTGTGACAAATTCATCGGTGACCCCTTATGGTCCATGCCAATTTGGGTTAATCTTGTTAGGTTTTTTCCATGCCTTTTTTAGGACTAGGTCTCCCACAGCTATCGGCCTTTCCTTTACCCTCTAATTGTAAAACCTGGTTGTCCTCTGCTAGTAAAATGCTTGTCTTATTTCAGCATCTTCTCTTCATTCCTCAATCAAGTCGAGATCAAGTCTCCTTTCTTCTATATTTCTCTGAGGATCACACATCTGAATTCTATTAGTAGGAAACCCAATTTCATAGAGGATGACGACTTTTAAGCCATATGCCAACATGAAGGGGGTTTCCCCCGTAGGAGTTTTTACTGTCGTCCTGTAAGCCCGCAATACAGTGTATACTTCCTCAACCCATCTTCCTTTTGCATCTTCGAGTTCTTTCTTAATCCCGTCCAGGATTATTCGTTTTGTTACCTCAGTCTGCCTATTAGCTTGAGGTCGGCCTGGGGTAAAAAAGAATTATTTGATCCCAACTTTTTCGCAGTATTTCTCTAGGGAAACATTCTTAAACTAAGTCACGTTATCTGATATGAGGGTGTTGGGGAGACCATACCTACATATGATGTTCTTCCAGATGAACTGGAAGGTCTTTTGTTCGGTGATCGTGATCATTGGCTCCGCCTCCACCCATTTTGAAAAATAATCGATTGCTACGATCAAGTATAGATAGTTATTGACTTCCCTAGGCAGGGGTCCTACTAAATCGATTCCTCATACTGTAAATGGCCATGGGGATGTAATGGGCTTTAGAGGTTGGTGAGGCTGGTGAGGGATGGTAGAGAGCCTTTGGCATTTATCACACTTCTTCACATATGTCGTAGTATCCTTGGACAAGGTCGACCACTAGTATCCCTGTGTGACTATCCTCTTAGCTAACAACCTTCCCCCAATGTGGCTTGAACAATACCCCTCATGAATATCTTGCAAGATATATGGAACCTCAGATGGATGAACACACCTAAACAAAGGGAGGAAGAACCCTTTCTTGTACAAAGTATCCCCAATGACAGTGAATTTTGCAGCCCTATACCTCAGCTTCTTCCTTTCAGTTTTTGCCTCTGGCATCTCCCCCTCTTTAATGTATCTGGTTAGAGGTTCCATCCATTAAGTTTCTCTGTTTATATTTAGGCATGATCTAAGTGTTCTATATTCATCTTCAATCGCTGACCGAAGCAGAATTTCCACTGGCACTGTTCTCCTGATATATGTCCTAGTTACTGAAGCTAGTCTTCCAAGTGAATCGACTCGGCTATTATCCAGCTGAGGTATCCTCTTCAACTTTACTTATCTGAAGATTTTCAATATTGACTTTACTCTCTCAAGATATTTGGTCATTCTCCCATCCTTAGCCTCATATGCTCCCAGTATCTGATTCACTACCAACCTTTAATCACTATGCATCAAGAGTTGGCCAACACTAAGAGTTCTAGCCAAGGAGAGGCCTGCTATCAGTGCCTCATATTCTGACTCATTATTGGAGTCTTTAAAGTTGAACCTTAAGGCATACTCGATGTTTTTGTCGTCTGGTGCTGAGACTATCAATCCAACTTCACTTCCATTTTCGCAGGAGGACCCATCAATAAAGAGATTCCACACAGCCTATTCCTTTGAGAAATTTCCCTTAAATAGGGTTCCCTATCTAAAGAGGTATCTTCATTCTTCGTTTCTAACAACTTTTTCTCTAGCTGCGCTTGTCTCAGCCTTATCTGTGGATAGGTCAATAATTCTACCTTGTTGATTGTCTATCTTCTCAAGGTTCCCATTTTCAGCCTTAGCCTCTTCCCAAGTGAATTCAGCCACAAAATCTGCTAGTGCTTGCCCTTTGATAGCCACCCTAGGTTGATATACAATATCAAACTCTCCCATCTCTATTTCCCAGTCCCTTAGCCCCCCCCCCCCCCCCCCCGATTTCTCTGGATTGTGTATGACCTGCCTAAGAGGAGAGTCAGTAAGGATGACCATTGTGTGGGACTAGAAGTACAGCTTCATCTTCCTTGAGTCATGAATCAAGGCATAAGATAACTTCTCCATCGTAGGGTACCTTTGCTATGTGATTACGCAAGAAAAGTGTGCGCGTGTAAGGTGCTCAGCCGTTGTTTTGGTTTCACCTCGATAATACAAAAACCTAAATTATGGCTACACTTATGAGGCAAGCACAGCGGTAAGTCGGGTATCGAAAGATCCACTGAGACGAGATGCTAGAATTTATATGATCTAGTGCTCCGAAATAAAAGTGTAAAAGGTGAATTACAAACTAAAAAGGAAAAGATTCATAAAAGGAAAATTATTAATCTAGGCAATGGAAAATAAATCTAGATTAACAAAGCGAGTAAAACTATAGGTTGCGTCGAATATCTCTCACCCGAGTTAATTTGTATAAAATGGATACATGGGTCGACGATTTATTTAGAATGCGTCTCATTTCGACAGTTAATTGAATCAAGGATTGTCACGCCCCTAAATCCGCATAAAAGCCTAATAAGATTTTGGCGTCAATAAATACCCCGAAAATTGCGCACAAAAGGTCGTAAGCACGAGACATACATGATATGCCCCTTCAAATCTCCTAGGCGCAATAACTAGGACAACCCACCTGAAATAGAACCATAAACGCCATCACCAAAGACAAGAAATGCATCAACTCGAGTGAGTTCTGTTCAAACACAACCTAATTTAAATTAGCTAGAAAGCATGGAAAAAAAGCGGTAAATAAATGCGGTAATTTTATACTAGAAAGTAAGTAAATCAAAGCATGTAAACTAATTAATAAAGCATGTAAATCTAATTATCAAAGCAAGAAATATGTAAGTACACACTATATTAATAGAGAGGATGATGAATAGTGCAACATTCAACCCAAATGGGGTGTCAAATCAAGAACAATTGAAGAAGAAACCCTAAGCTATTCTAACCTAAAATCTATTCTAAGACGTTCATATCCTTATATTTACAACAAAAAAGCTTTATATAGCAAGTGGGAAAAGGCATAGAAAAGAAAAGAGAAAAGAAAATAAAATAAAAGGAAAAATATCTTCTGGAAACAGGGGATCGATCGATCGACCCCTTTGGTCGATCGATCGATGATGAACAAATTTGCCCGCTATCGAGAAGTTAGGAATGAACCGCTCTGCTAGCTGCTTAAAGCTTTCAATGGAGTTCTTCGAAAGAGAGGTATACCAAACATGTGCAGCCCCAGTCAAAGTGCTCGAAAAGGCTTGACATCTCATCTCATCTGAGATAGAGTATATGTATGCTGCTGACTGGTACATCTCGATATAATGGACTGGGTTGGTACTCTCGTCATACCTTGGGGTGACTACAGGTGGTTTAAACTTGGTCGGCATTGGGAAGTTGACTATCTTCGCCACAAAGGGTGAACCCTCAGAGTATCCTCTCTGAAGAGGGTCTCGATTTTTCAAAATATCACCGATTTTATCCTCTAGTCTTTGAATTGAGCCGTTCCATGGTCTAACAGGGTCGACCAAGTCGATGTTATCCCCCGCCGCCTCCAAGGGGTGAACTGGGGGGTCTGCTGCAGCCGACCTTCGCCAACTATTTACTTATTTATGACCGTTGTCTCGTCCATGAGGGTTACGACCATCATGGGGTCGGCCATCATGGGGTTGTCCATCTCCCCCTTCTTTTATGGTCCTTGCAATACTTCTCGATCTAGACAATCTTTTCCTTAGGTCATTGACTGGGCCCAGCCTCTCAAAGGTCGACCCTCTGCTCAAATGGTCAAAAGCCGAGCCTCTGGGGCGATCATCAGGATTCTATCTCCTACACCTCCCTCGGCTCTCCAGGATAAGTCATACAGTATTATTGGAGATCTCATACGGCTCCCGGCAAGCTTCTGCAGCATCTTCTACTTCCATATCATCATACCTATCTTCCGAGCAAGGGTTTCCTTGCCTCCCCAGGCATAAATGTGATGTGAGTATTATAAGAATTTGCATATAACAACTCTTACCAAATTCACTATAGGTATGGCCCCATTCGAGGAACTTTATGGGAGGCCTTATCATTCGCCCGCCAGTTGGTTAGAGGTGGGGGATAATAAGCTCTTGGGACCAGAAATGATACAGGAGACTTCTTCCAAAATAGAGTTGATTCTAGGACGTATTTGAATAGCTCAGGATAGGAAAAAGAGTTATGCTGACGCCAGTAGGAGACACGTGAAACTAGATGTGGGCGACCAGGTGTTAATTCGGGTATCTCCTATGAAGGGGATAATGAGGTTCGGCAAGAAAGGGAAGTTAGCACCGAGATATATGGGATCGTTTCCTATCATTGAGAGGGTGGGACTGGTAGCTTACAGATTGGGACTCCCCGAGCATCTTCAGTGAATACACGATGTATTCCATGTGACGTCGCTGAAGAAATACAAGAGGAGTGAGAGAGCCTTCTGGCACATTCCACTGGAGGAGATCGACTTACAGCCAGATGTCTCGTATAAGGAAAGACCTGTGGCTATTCTGGATTATAGTGAGCGCAAACTACGATCCAAGGTGGTACCCTTAGTGCGAGTACAGTGGAGACATAACCATATGGATGAGTCTACTTAGAAGCGGGAGGAGGATATGCGAGAACAGTATCCAGAATTATTCACTGCAGGTATTTTCTAAATTTTGAGGATGAAATTCCTTTGTAAGGGGGGAAGTATGTAATACCCCGTACTTCTGCATAGTTAATTTAAAAAATACATTTTATTTAAATTACGTGAGTAGAGTAATTTAAAGTGTTACGTTTAAAATTAAATTACGTGAGTAGAGTAATTTAATGTGATGTAATAATAATAATGATTATTAAGTGATTAATTAATCATTATGGCTATTAGACATAAATTGAAAGTTAGACACTGATTAAAATGACGATTAAAAATTTACTAAATGTGAATAGTAAATACTGAAAGTTGATATGTACGGCCTAGCGATTTATATGGACGTACCTGAATTCATCTCGACCGAGGGTCGCGCGTAGACAAAATTGAAGGTGAGATGAGAAACATATTTTAAGAGACTCAAAAGATAATTTAGAGTCCACAGATGATTCTGAAATGGTCGAATTAGTCAAAATAGTGTACCCGGGGGTACTAGTTGAGTGTCGGGTCATTTTTGGGCTAAACCGGGACCATACGAGGGCATTTTGGTCTCTTTACATTTAAGGGTAAGGAGACCTACGAATTTTGGAACCCTAAGTCAGATTATAAGAGTTGGAGGCTAGGGTTAGAGAGGGGAAAACTACACCATAGCCATTAGAGAGAAGAGAGAAACAATTTCCTAAGGCAAAAGAAGGAAGTATGGAGAATTCAAAGGAGATTTCACTACAAACTTGTTGGGAAGAATGATTGAAGGATAAGAATCATTAATCATCAATAATAACCACGAAATCAGACCCTACAAAACATAAGGCAAGTTGTTATTTGCAAAATAAATTGAGTTATAATACCCATATATAAGTTTTAGGAAGAACATGATTTTTATGATATTTTTAGGAGCAAACACTTGAATATGATCCATGATTGATAGGAATTTCATGTAGAACATTTTTGATCTCCAAATAATCTGATATCATAGAAGACTTGATGATTAAATCGAACTAAAAATATGGACTTATGATGAAAAGATGGAAGGATTGTATTTTTAGGGTTCTTGAATAATAAGAAGATATTTAGTTAATCTGGACGAAATTTGTAATGATTTTGTTGTTTTAGATCGTTAGCAATCATCCCAGAATATATAGGAATGATATAAATTGTTAGTTGCAAGTATGGTGAATTATCATGGGAGATGGATAAAAAAAATGGTGTAACCCGCATGAAGAATACGATCTGGGTCTGTCACTGCTCGATCGATCAATCGACCCTTAAATGTCGATCGATCGAGCAGTCGATCAATCGACCTCATCCCATCGATCGATCGACCCTGGCTGTACTTTAGAGAATTTTGTGGATAAATTTCTTTTCAATTACCGTCACTTAATGGGAACCTTAGTGATGACAGTTTACCTATGAAGGGACTTAATAGATACCAGTAGGTGTACCGTGAGATTTCTTCATAAATGATTGAGTGTGAAATTTGGAGAAATGGACCAACAGGAAAGTAACCGATTAAGTTGTGTGTCGGGAATGTGAGAATTTAGTTACGGAAAGAGTGAGAGTCAATTCCAGAAAAATACCAGTAGGTTAGAGATAGCTTAACTACTGAATCAAGGGAGGGGTAACTAGGACCCTTGGAGTTGCGTGAGTACTCGAATAAATGCGATAGTGAAATAAATCGTAAATTAATGAGTACGGTGAATATAAGTAAAATATATTATGTACTGACATGATTTGATAGGTCGGGTGTGTACCTACTAAATTATATAAATTTTTGGGTTAAGAGAATTATACCTAAATTAATTATGTTAGGGTCGATGAGATATTCCGAACTAACATAAAGTTACTATATGTTTGGGGTCGATGTAAAATGCCGAACCAAACCTTAAAACTGGTGTCGCGATGAAAGAGTCCCGAACCAGAATATGTGTGTGTGTGTGTATATATATATATATATATATAGCTGGGGTCAATGTATCATTCCGAACCAACTCTCACTTGGGGTCGATGAATCATTCCGAACCAAGAGTCCTTTATGTGTGTCGAAAGGATATGTTAGTGATAATTAATATTTAATACATGTTGCGTGATAAAATGTATTCCATATGTATAACCTACTAATTTAGGATAGTAGATAATGATATGGATTGAAAATATATTTGTAATAATTAAGTAACATGATGTAATTATTATAAGATAAGGATAACAAGAAGTAAGTAAGTTATATACGTTTATAGCATATGAAATATGGATTATTAAAATACTGCGAGTATGTTATGGGGACTTAGCGAGGAGGTACATGCAGTGGGGTATTCTAATCTAATTAACTGGGGTAGAATAACTAGGTGAACTAAGTACCCTCGTTAGGCATGCACTATAGAAGAGAGTTGAGGAAGCTCAAGGGAGTGTGCGAAATCTTAATATGTGTAATCAATAACTCAATTGTGATAACTGCTTGCAAAATATTTTTAAATGTTTTTGAGTACTAACTCTTGCTATGTAAAAAATTTTGAAAACCTTTTAGGTGCCCAGCCACAGGGACACCCAGCATGATTTCATTCCAGGGATTTGCAGTACGTGTGGATGTTGTAGGGATTGTTTAGACGTTTCTCTTTTTCAGATCTAGTGCAGGATCTCAGTTTTAGTACTCTCAGTTGGGACATGTTGTCCAATCTTTACTTTTACAGTTATTCTGTTTTTTGATTTTGAGTTGGTTTTTCTTGGTCGTGGTTTTCGACAAGATTTTATTTGTATTCAGTTAATTATGCGAATTGTTTTAGTATTGCTGGAATTGTATCGTTTCGTTTGGATTGTTTATTCTGTTTAAGGAAGATAAAATTTGGCACTAGCTTAATTTCACTTAAGTGGTTAGTAATTTAAAAAGCTTTCAGCACTGATGCTAAGAATGAACCATTTAAGAAACCTGTTTAAATTAAATTAAGGCTTGATCACCCAAGGTTTAATTAGGCGGGGTGTTACAGATGGTATCAGAGCATCAGGTTCTAGTATCCATAGGATCTGTACGGCTTACTATGTTTCAGCGTAACGTTTGGTTGCATTAGAACCCTACTATTAGAACTGTTGATTCACTATCCGCTTTTGGGTTATCGTACTTCTAATCTTAAAATTTTGTATAAACTGTGTACTTATACAATTTGATCTTATTTCAGATGCCACCGAGGAGGCAGCGAGCGGAGAGGGTTGAAGCCAGAGATGAGGTGAGGGAGGCTCATCAGGAGCCACAGGTTCCGCTTCCACCATCCCCACCCGAATTAATTTCCACGACTCAGGTTGCAGTGATAGTGGCTCAGGCAGTCGAGACAGCGATGAGGGCCATGGCAGCCCATTTTCCTCAGCCCCAAGTACCACCTCCCGTGGCACCGGTAGTTCACACCCCAGCAGGGCCATTTACTTACCAGCAAGTCAGAGAGACATTTTAGAAAGGGCATCCACCCGAGTTCCAGGGTAGTACTGATGTAGTGGAGGCGTGCAACTGGAATAAAAATATCCAGCGCCACTTGCGCATGCTAGAGTGCACCGAGGTAAAAAAATAAATGCTAGCCACTTTTCGTCTGTCGAGAGAGGCCATACAGTGGTGGGAGTCAGTTACCACCACCGGGGAAAGGGACACAATGGTAATTTCTGAGTTTTGGGTACGGTTTGACCGCAAGTATTTTCCTCCAGCAGTAGAGACAGAGATGAGAAATAAATTCAGCGAGGTGGTTCAAGGTGATTGTTCAGTTGCTAATTATGAGGAGGAGTTTACCCACTTGGATAACTTTGTTCCAAATGAGGTGAGCGATGAGGAGCGGAAGAAGTCAAAATTTACGGATGGCTTGATCTGGAGAATCAGACAGCATTTGATCGGTAATTCGGCGTTGGTGACTTACATAGATGTCGTCAATGCCGCTCTACTACACTGTCAGGATCACCGCTTTCATGAGAAGGGAAACAAGAGAGGTGAGCCTAGCCAACCGGGCAAAGTGGATGGAAGTAGTGGCAGCAGCACATAAAAGCAGCAAACAGTGGGCCAACTAGGGCAGGATTCCCGACAGGGGAACTCTGCCAAGAAGTTTAAGCATGGGAGGCATCGTTTTGACAGACAGGGTCAGTAGGGTCCCCAGCAGCTAGTTCCTCAGCGCCAAGGGAACCAAGGTGGAGGATAGCAACGCTAAGGTCTACGGGGCCAACGTCAGGGCCAACAGGGCCAAGGTCAGAGGCAGTTTCAGGGTCAGTGTTTCACTTGTGGCCAGCAGGGTCACAAGAGTAGGAATTATCCATAACAAGACAGGGCACAACCACAGGGTGCCCAACAAGGGTAGCAGGCTCCGTTATCCCCAGCAGCAGCACAGGCCCCGCAATCAGGCCAGATGCACTATGGGAGCGTGTTCAACGTCCGTGACATTCCATTTCAGCAAGAACCTCCAGCATCGCTTGCAGTCGCGGGTATGTTTCCTATTCATGGACTTGAGGGTAGTATTTTGTTTGATACGGGTGCGACGCATTCGTTTATTTCCACTAGATTTGGACGGGCAACCGGCCTCTTAGCGACAGCTGACACTCATCTTATGTGCGTGGAGTCACCGATGGGTAGTGGGTCCCTTATACATTCGATTCGTAAGGGTGTGGACATTATGGTCTGAAGATTGAGTCTAGCGGCGGACCTCCTAGTGCTAGATATGGAGGGTTATGACGTCACCCTAGGCATGGATTGGTTGGCGCGTTATAGGGCAATGGTAGATTTCTACGAGAGGACTATCGTGTTTTCCATCCTGGGTCAGGAGATGTTCCTTGTGGCGATTCCTCTCCCCGAGGGAGGATCGCGCACTCATTTATATTATATTGAGGAGGAGACCTCACATGGGGTTGTCATTTCTCTGGACTCAATCCCAGTTGTGAGGGATTTCGAGGATGTCTTTCAGGAGATACCAGGGTTACCACCCAGCAGGGAGATAGAGTTCATTATTGACCTAGCACCGGGGACGAGACCGATTGCCAGAGCACCGTATCGCATGGCTCCTTCGGAGATGCGAGAGCTGATAAAATAGATTCAGTAGCACTTAGGACAGGGTTTCATTCGACGGAGTACATCACCATGGGGTGCGCCAGTGTTATTTGTAAAGAAAAGGGACGGTTCACTTCGTCTGTGTGTAGATTACACGGAGCTGAATAAAGTGATGATACGTAATAAGTATCCATTACCGAGATTGACGACTTGTTTGAACAGTTGAGAGGGGTTGCGTACTTCTCAAAGATCGATTTGAGGTTGGGTTACCACCAATTGCGCATTCGTGAAGAGGATGTACCTAAGACTGCTTTCCTGTCACGGTACGGGTCATATGAGTTCAGGGTAATGTCGTTTGGGCTCACTAATGAGCCTGCAGTTTTCATGGATCTCATGAACAGGGTATTCAGGGAATTTTTGGACCAATTTTTTATTGTATTCATAGACTACATTCTAATCTACTCTCGCAAGGAGGAGGAACACACCGAACATTTACGAATGGTTCTACAGACATTACGGGACCATCAGTTGTACGTTAAATTTGAGAAATGTGGATTTTGGCTTCGGGAGGTTCAGTTCCTTGGCAACGTTGTATCCGACAGAGGCATTGTTATTGACCCAAGTAAGGTATCGGCGGTGAGGGAGTGGGGACAACCCATGACACCGACCGAAATTCGCAGCTTTTTGGGGTTGGCCAGTTATTATCGTCGCTTCATCAAGGGGTTCTCAAAAATTATCGATCCTTTGACGAACCTGACTCGAAAGGGAGTGCCCTTCGTATGGAGTGACTGTTGTCAATTAGCGTTTGATGAGCTAAAGGACAAGTCGACATCAGCATCCGTTCTTGCCTTGCCTTGGAGAAGAATGGAGTACCGAGTCTATACTGACGCATCCTTACAGGGGCTTGGGGGTGTGTTACAGCAGGAAGAGAAAGCTATAGCTTATGCGTCCCGAAAGCTTAAGCCACATGAGAAGAATTACCCCACCCATGACCTCGAGTTGGCAGCGATCGTTTTTGCATTAAGGATATGGAGACACTATCTTCTGGGTGAGCAGTTCACTCTATTCACGGATCATAAGTCACTTCAGTATCTTTTCACATAGAAGGATCTAAACATGAGTCAAAGGAGGTGGCTTGAATTCATGAAGGACTACCAGTTTGATATACAATATCATCCTGGTAAGGCTAACCTGGTGGGAGATGCGTTAAGCAGAAGGCCTACCGGAGAGCTAGCAGAAATCTGGAAGGCAAAGTGGAGTGAACTTCGACACGAGGATGAGATAGCTAGAGCATACATGGCAGTTTTAGCTATCACTCCCGAGAGTGTTATGCGGGTAGTGAGGGCACAGGCCAAGGACCCATTTTGTCAAGACAAAGTACGACAGTTACTGGCCGAGGGGGCGGAGTCCTACTCTATCAGCTCAGAGGGCGGACTACGGTTTAATGGTAGACTGATAGTACCCGAGGAGGATGATTTGAGGCATGCCGTAATGACGGAGTCGCACAGGTCAAAGTTTTCGGTACATCCAGGTGGGGACAAAATGTACCAGGACATGCAATGAATATATTGGTGGTCAGGTATGAAACGAGACATTTCAGAGTTTGTCTCAAGGTGTGTTACATGTCAGCTTGTAAAAGTTGACCATCAGAGACCTTCGGGAATGCTACAACCACTGGATATTCCCGTGTGGAAGTGGGAGAGTATCTCGATGAATTTTATTACTGGGTTACCAACGTCGCAGAAGGGTCACGATTCCATAAGGGTGATAGTGGATCGGCTGACTAAGGTAGCTCATTTCTTGTCGGTTCGTACGGACTAGGATACGATGCGGTATGCGCAGATATTCATTTCAGAGATCGTTAATCTGCATGGAGTTCCTATTAATATTGTGTCTGACAGAGACAAAATATTTGTGTCACATTTCTGGTACAGTTTTCAGGAGGCCATGGGCACCGACTTGCGGTTGAGTACGGCATATCACCCGTAGATAGACGGTCAGACTGAAAGGGTAAACCAGATGTAAGAGGATATGTTGAGGATGTGCGTCCTAGATTTTGGGGGAGGATAGGATCAATACCTTTCTTTGGTAGAATTTACATATAACAACTCTTACCAATTCACTATCGGTATGGCCCCATTCGAGGCACTTTATGGGAGGCCTTTTCGTTCGCCCGCCTGTTGGTTAGAGGTAGCGGATAACAAGCTATTGGGACCATAAATGATACAAGAGACTTCTTCCAAAATAGAGTTGATTCGAGGACGTATTCGAATAGCTCAGTATAGGCAGAAGAGTTATGCTGACGCCGGTAAGAGACACGTGGAACTAGATGTGGGCGACCAGGTGTTAATTCGGGTATCTCCTATGAAGGGGATTATGAGGTTCGCCAAGAAAGGGAAGTTAGCACCGAGATATGTGGGACCGTTTCCTATCATTGAGAGGGTGGGACCGATAGCTTACAGATTTGTACTCCCCGAGAATCTTCAGGGAATACACGATGTATTCCATGTGGCGTCGCTGAAGAAATACAAGAGGAGTGAGAGAGCCTTCTGGCACATTCCACTGGAGGAGATCGACTTACAGCCAGATGTCTCGTATGAGGAAAGACCCGTGGCTATTCTGGAATATAGTGAGCACAAACTACGATCCAAGGTGGTACCCTTAGTGCGAGTACAGTGGGGACATAACAATATGGATGAGTCTACTTGGGAGCGGGAGGAGGATATGCGAGAACAGTATCCAGAATTATTTACCGTAGGTATTTTCTAAATTTTGAGGATGAAATTCCTTTGTAAGGGGGAAATTATGTAATACCCCGTACTTCTGCATAGTTAATTTAAAAAAATACATTTTATTTAAATTACGTGAGTAGAGTAATTTAATGTGTTACGTTTAAAATTAAATTACGTGAGTAGAGTAATTTAATGAGATGTAATAATAATAATAATAATGATTATTAAGTGATTAATTAATCATTAGGGCTATTAGACATAAATTGAAAGTTAGACACTGATTAAAATGGCGATTAAAAATTTACTAAATGTGAATAGTAAATATTGAAAGTTGATATGTACGGCCTTGCGATTTATATGGACGTACCTGAATTCATCTCGACCGAGTGACGCGCGTAGACAAAATTGAAGGTGAGATGAGAAACATATTTTAAGAGACTTAAAAGATAATTTAGAGTCCACAGATGATTCCGAAAGGGTCGAATTAGTCAAAATAGTGTACCCGGGGGTACTAGTTGAGTGTCGGGTCATTTTTGGGCTAAACCGGGACCATACGAGGGCATTTTGGTCTCTTTACATTTAAGGGTGAGGAGACCTACGAATTTTGGAACCCTAAGTCAGATTATAAGAGTTGGAGGCTAGGTTTAGAGAGGGGAAAACTACACCATAGCCATTAGAGAGAAGAGAGAAACAATTTCCTAAGGCAAAAGAAGGAAGTATGGAGAATTCAAAGGAGATTTCACTACAAACTTGTTGGGAAGAATGATTGAAGGATAAGAATCATCAATCATCAATAATAACCACGAAATCAGACCCTACAAAACATAAGGCAAGTGGTTATTTGCAAAATAAATTGAGTTATAATACCCATATATAAGTTTTAGGAAGAACATGATTTTTATGATATTTTTAGGAGCAAACACTTGAATATGATCCATGATTGATAGGAATTTCATGTAGAACATTTTTGATCTCCAAATAATCTGATATCATAGAAGACTTAATGATTAAATCGAACTAAAAATATGGACTTATGATGAAAAGATGGAAGGATTGTATTTTTAGGGTTCTTGAATAATAAGAAAATATTTAGTTAATCTGGACGAAATTTGTAATGATTTTGTTGTTTTAGATCGTTAGTAATCATCCCATAATATGTAGGAATGATTATAAATTGTTAGTTGTAAGTATGGTGAATTATCATGGGAGATGGATAAACAAAAATGGTGTAACCCGCATGAAAAAGACAATATGGGTCTGTCACTACTCGATCGATCAATCGACCCTTAAATGTCGATCGATCAACCTCATCCCATCGATCGATCGACCCTGGTTGTACTTTAGAGAATTTTGTGGATAAATTTCTTTTCAATTACCGTCACTTAATGGGAACCTTAGTGATGACATTTTACCTATGAAGGGACTTAATAGATACCAGTAGGTGTACTGTGAGATTTCTTCATAAATGATTGAGTGTGAAATTTGGAGAAATGGACCAACGGGAAAGTAACCGATAAAGTCGTGTGTGGGGAATGTGAGAATTTAGTTACGGAAAGAGTGAGAGTCAATTCCGGAAAAATACCAGTAGGTTAGAGGTAGCTTAACTACTGAATCAAGGGAGGGGTAACTAGGACCCTTAGAGTTGCGTGAATACTCGAATAAATGCGATAGTGAAATAAATCGTAAATTAATGAGTACGGTGAATATAAGTAAAATATATTACGTACGGGCATGATTTGATAGGTCGGGTGTGTACCTACTAAATTATATGAATTTTTGGGTTAAGAGAATTATACCTAAATTAATTATGTTAGGGTCGATGATATATTCCGAACTAACATAAAGTTATTATATGTTTGGGGTCGATGTAAAATGCCTAACCAAACCTTAAAACTGGTGTCGCGATGAAAGAGTCCCGAACCAGAATATGTGTATATATATATATAAATAGTTGGGGTCGATGGATCATTCCGAACCAACTCTCACTTGGGGTCGATGAATCATTCCGAACCAAGAGTCCTTTATGTATTAATATTTAATACATGTTGCGTGATAAAATGTATTCCATGTGTATAACCTACTGATTTAGGATAGTAGATAATGAGATGGATTGAAAATATCTTAGTAATAATTAAGTAGCGTGATGTAATTATTATAAGATAAGGATAGCAAGAAGTAAGTAAGTTATCTACGTTTATAGCATATGAAATATGGATTATTAAAATACTGTGAGTATGTTATGGGGACTTAGCGAGGAGGTACATGCAGTGGGGTAATCTGATCCAGTTAACTGGGGTAGTATAACTAGGTGAACTAAGTACCCTCGTTAGACAAGAACTATAGATGAGAGTTGAGGAAGCTCACGGGAGTGTGCGAAATCTTAATATGTGTAATCAATAACTCAATTGTGATAACTTGTCACGACCCCGACCCGAAAATAGTAGGGAATGATTGTCTTGACATTCCACCAAGGCATCCAATATTTTGGCCTTAAAATTTTTGTTTTAAAATATATGTAGCGGAAGTATAATCACAAGTATATGAATCGTAAAATACTGAAAGTGGAGGAATTACATCATCAGAGCTTTCTAAAGGGAACTTCATTTGTATTAAAATATCAATGAGTTACAACTTGACACAAAGAGCTAAACATGCTCTATCTAATTAACAAACTTCTACTTAAGGTAACAAAAAGAAGTTTAAAAGCTAAATCTTCAACATAGTCCTTTTTCGTTCCATCCACGAACTTAATTATTTCCTGAAAAATGGTTATTTATACAACGTCAGCTAAAAGTCGAATGAGATTCAATCTCCAGACATTCCAGGGTTTTTCAGAAAATTAATACCTATTCAATTTAGAACAGAAAGTATATACAGAAAGATAGGAATTTCAAGTAATATATATAAAGTAAATGACAATATATATATATATTCAGAATAAACAGTTCAGAACAGAGCATATAAAACAATTGAGCATATGTCAATTATTCAGTTTTAGTGGCCATGTACACTCTAATACCCAGACAGATAGTGTTACCAAATGTTTCCACCCGATAACATCACAGACAGATAATCATGATTTCTGGAACAACGCCTTATTTAGGGCACACCAGCGATAAACCAGCTGGGAAGGTACCACCCAAATATTTCCACCCGGTAGTCAAGGCCAATATAGTAAGAGAGTTTCCATAGGCCGAATCAATAATTTCAAAATTCGAATCAGATGTTTATATGGAGAGATATAAACATATAACAAACGACGGAATCATCAGTATCAGATGCATTTTGAGAATAAAATAATTTCACAAAATATACATAGTTCGCATAATATAATATAATCAAAATGCACAAGAAATTGCATAGAGTACTCACCTAAAATAGAGGTCGAAATTATAGATAACGAGTCTTCGATCGCACGTTAATCTAACAAATATGATAAAGGTTTAAGTATATGTTATAAACAAGGTACAGTCTACCTATTGTATTTTAATAGTAACTTGTTTCAAAGGATTACTAGAAACCATTTTCTTAACTTTTAAAACTTAGTGATAGTAATTAAAGGATTCAATTCATAGTTCTTCCTAATCAGTCGGTTCCCAGTAGAGATGGAGGGTCACAAGGGCACCGCTTAAATACCATCTCCTCTAAACAGAACATTTCCGGATTCATTCCCAGTAGAGATGGAGGGTCACAGGGGCACCACTTAAATACCATCTCGTCTAGACAGAATTTCACCGGGCCTGACTTTGGAATTACTTAAATGGGATTCCATAATAACGAGCAATTACTTTTAAAAAAATCATTTTTAAAAGCATATATACAATTTCAAACAAGTGTACATGAAAATAAAATCAACTTGGATTTGTTCTAAACTTTAAGTTTTTATTAGTGAAGTCCTTAGTGTATTTTACCAGCATAACTACTAAGTAAAGCTATAAAACACAAAATTAAAACTATAAAAATACATTATAACATTTAAATAAAATCATACCTACGAAATGAATTCTTTCTTAGAAATTGTAGAACTCCTTCTTAAGATATTTTCCAAGCTTTCTATCACTCTTTCTTACTATAATTCTCAAGGAATTGGTGTGAGTTTCAAATGAACCCTAAGGCCCTATTTATAGGTTTCCAAAAGTATTACGGTGTTGACACGTGTCTAATGACTAGGCTTTTTGGATTGGTGATTCAACACCGAGGTGTCGTGATTCGGAGTGGTCTTGCAGTGTTAATATCACCAAATGATGACAAGTGTTTTAGCTCTCTCTCTACAAATGACAAGTGGAAGGTGTAAGTGACCAGCACGTGGTGGAAAGGTGATAAGGGTATAAGGGTCATTTCACACATGAAGAGTATTTTGATAATTTCACACTATATATTTTGAATATTTCTTAGAGGTCCTTGAAAATATTTTATTTACAAAATGGCCCATTTTATATTTTTATTTTAGTCCTTAAAGTTTCATAAAATTATATTTCCTACCCCAAAACTTATTATTTGCCTTAAGATATGTCATAAGACTTCGATTTGATTCAATTTACAGTTGATTCTTCGTAATTAAAAATGGGGTTTGTTATATTGATAGCCAATAATACCACATATCTAATAATACAACATTTATAAGATAATAAGTAACACAAGAGTGTAAAAACAAACTATATAAAAGTGGGGTCATTACATCCTACCCACCTTATAAAAAGTTTGGTCCCCAAACTTTACTTACATTAATTTTCAAAAAGGTATGGATATCACTCATTTATCTCATCTTCCCGCTCCCACGTTGCTTCTTCAACAGAATGATTCTGCCATAATACTTTAACTAGTGGAATAACCTTGGTTCGTAATATTTGATCTTTATGGTCCAAAATTTCCACTGGATGCTCAATGTACGACAAATCTTCTCTAACTTGAAGAGGCTCATGACTTAAGATATGTTTTGGATCTGGGACATATTTCTTTATCATTGATACGTGAAACACATTATGTACATTAGAGAGTTCCAGTGGTAAGGATATTTTATACGCAACAGCTCCTATCCTTTTAAGAATTTCAAAAGGTCCTATGTATCTTGGGCTCAACTTCCCTTTCTTCCCAAATCGTATTACTCCCTTTGCAGGCGATACTCGCAAGAACACATAATCTCATCTTTGGAATTCTAACTGTCGGTGTCGATTGTCAACATAACTCTTTTGACGGCTTTGAGCGGTTCCAAGTCAGTCATGTATTAATTTCACCTTCTCTATTGTGATCTGAATCAATTATGGTCCCAATAATTTTCTTTCCCCAACTTCCACCCAACATGTAGGGGAACGACACCTTCTACCATAGAGTGCCTCATACGGAGACATTTGAATACTTGCTTGATAGCTATTATTATATGCGAATTCCACTAACGGTAAATGATCATCCCAATTCCCTTTTAAATCAAGTGCACATGCCCTAAGCATATCCTCTAAGGTTTGAATAGTTCTCTCTGATTGTCCATCCGTTTGAGGATGAAAAACAGTGCTAAAATTCAATTTTGTTCCCATGGCTTCTTGTAGGCTTTTCCAGAAGCGAGACACAAATCTAGGGTCACGGTCAGAAACAATTGAAATTGGGGTTCCATGAAGCCTAATAATTTTCCGCACGTACAACTTAGCTAACTTCTCTAAAGAATGGGTAATCTTAATGACAAGAAAATGAAAAGATTTAGTTAACCTATCAATAATTACCCAAATAGAGTCATTACCAATTGAACTCCTCGGTAAACCTGTCACAAAATCCATAGTAATATGTTCCCATTTCCACTCAGGGATAGGTAGGGGTTGCAGTAATCCTGATGGTTTTTGATGTTCTGCCTTTACTTGTTGACAAACCAAACACTGAGATATAAATTCTGCTATCTCCCTCTTCATGTTATTCCACCAAAATACTTCTCGAAGATCCCTATACATTTTTGTACATCCGGGATGAAATGTGAATCTTGAGTAATGACTTTCCTCCAAAATTTGCCTTTTTAGTTGGGCATCACATGGCACACACACTCTATTTCCAAACCTCAATATATCATATCGCATCGCAAATTCAGTTCTCTTGCCCTCGATGACTTCTTCTCTAATCTTCTTCAGTTGTGGGTCATTTACTTGTGCAATTTTGATCCTCTCCATCAACATGGGTTGTACTTGTAAGTTTGCAATTATTCCTCCTTTGCTATAGATACATACATATATTTCCATACTTATGAAATCCCTTAACAGTTCTTCCTGGCTTGTAATAATACATGCTAAATTTGGTGTAGACTTCCTACTTAAAGCATCGGCTACTACATTAGCTTTCCCCGGGTGATAGTGAATATTTACATCGTAATCCTTCATCAATTCTAACCACCTCCTTTGTCTCACATTCAACTCTTTCTGAGTAAATATATACTTCAAACTCTTATGATCCATATAAATCTCACAAGTCTCACCATACAAATAGTGCCTCCAAATCTTAAGAGCAAAAATTACAGCTGCTAATTCTAGGTCATGGGTTGGATAATTCTTCTCATGGGTTTTCAACTGTCTCGAGGCGTAAGCTACTTCTTTTCCATTTTGCATTAGTACACATCCCAACCCATTTTTAGAAGCATCACTATAAATCACAAATCCCCATGTCCCGGAAGGAATAGTTAAAATTGGGGCAGTTACTAATCGATTCTTAAGTTCTTGAAAACTTTTCTCAGCTTCCTCAGACCATTCATATTTTACCTTCTTTTGTGTTAACCTAGATATAGGTTTGGTAATGCTAGAAAATCCTTTAACAAATCTTCGGTAATAACCTGCTAATCCAAGGAAACTACCAATCTCACTCACATTAGTTGGTCTGGGCCAATCTAGTATAGCCTCAATATTTTGAAGGTCAACTGACACTCCCTCTTTGGATACGACATGTCCTAGAAAAGAAACACTAGGCATCCAAAACTCACACTTCTTTAATTTTGCATATAATTTCTCTTTCCTAAGGATTTGTAATATCGTCTCTAAATTCTTTTCGTGTTCTTCAATACTTTTGGAATAAATAAGGATGTCATCAATGAAAACAACCACACACTGATCCAAATATTTCCTAAACACCCTATTCATCATATCCATAAAAGCGGCTCGTGCATTAGTTAGTCCAAATGGCATTACAAGAAATTCATAGTGACCATATCTATTACGAAAAGCTGATTTTGAAATATCATCATCCTTAATCTTCAATTGATGATAGCCTGACCTAAGGTCAATCTTAGAGAATACTTGTGCACCTTCTAATTGATCAAACAAGTCATCGATACGAGGTAAGGGGTATTTATTCTTAATGGTTACCTTATTTAGTTCACGATAATCTATACATAGTCTCATTGTCCCATCCTTCTTTTTCACAAATAACACTGGAGCACCCCAAGGCGATATACTTGGTCTGATAAAACCCTTGTCTAAAAGGTCTTCTAATTGAACTTTTAACTCTCTTAATTCTAAAGGTGCCATACGATATGGTGGTTTTGATATTGGTATAGTTCCAGGAATAAGGTCAATGGTAAATTCTATTTCTCTATTAGGAGGTAGACCAGGTAAATTATCAGGAAAAACATCCATAAATTTCTTAGCAATAGGAATATCTTCTAATCTAGTCTCTATCATCTCCAAACTAGTAACCGTTGCAAAAAATCCTTGACATCCCTTCTTAAGAAAACTATAGGCTTGCATTGCAGAAATAATACACATCGGAGATATGATGCCAGTTCCTTCAAAACTAAATTTTGGTTGGTGAGGAATTTGGAAAGTAACACTCTTCTCAAAAAAGTCTACCTTAGCATGATGTGATGCTAACCAATCCATCCTCAAAAAGACTTCAAAATATTTAATGTCTAAAACTATCAGATCAACAAATAGTTTATGACTATCAATATCTATGGGGCAAGCCTTGTATACTAATTTACCCATCAATAACTCACCCGAAGGAGTAGAAACATGTATGTTATGATTCAAGGGTTCAGGAAATTTATGAAAGCGATTTAATACATGTATCGATATGAACGAATGGGTAAAACCAGGATCTATCAAAGCTTTAAAAGGTTGTGCACATATAGAAAGTGTACCTGACACTACCGCATTAGAAGCTTGGGTATCAGAAAGTGAGAAAACTCTACCCTGTCTCTCTTGATCCTTCTTTGCACTTGAAGGCTTTATCGAAACCCTTGTTGGGTTTGGGAAGTCTTTTATCTGATGTCCTTTCTGTCCACATCTAAAACAAGCTCCTGAATCCTTATAACAGGGTCGTCCTCCATGCATCTTTCCACATTGCTGACATGTCTGGTTATTATACTGTTTGTTATCACTAGATCCCCCAACATTGGATGTGTTCCTAAAGAAATTTCTATTATTAGGGTTCTTTCCTTTTTGTTTCCCCAAACTTCCTCTTTCCATCTCTAATTCGATTGTACTCCTCACCATCCCTCTCAGCTATTGTAGCCCTAGTCACGACATCAATATATGATGTTAATTTTAGGATGGAAATTCGACTACGAATATTCAACCTTAACCCACGTTCAAACTTCTTCACTCTTAAAACATCAGTTGCTACAACATGACGTGCAAAACGGGATAACTAAGTAAACTTTGCCTCATATTGACTAACCGTCATATTCCCTTGCACCAGACTCATGAAGTCAGCTGCCATTTCGTCTTTCACCGTTTCTGAAAAATATTTCTCATAAAATATTACTAAGAAATCATTCCAACCTATGTAAATATTCCTTTCCCCGTGTATTCTCCTAGTCATTCTCCACCAATGTTCGGCCTCCCCTTCTAACATAAATGTTGCAAATGACACCCTTTGTTCATCGGTACACTTAAGAACATCGAGTATCTTTTCCATTTGCATCACCCAACTTTCTGCTTCGGTGGGGTTAGGAGTACCTTTAAAAGATGGAGGATTCAACTTCTTGAATTGTTCAATAGTACATCTACTTAGTTCAAGATTCTTTGGTACTCCATTGTTCACCTGCTGCTCCACAATCTTTGCCAGACTTTCAATTGCCTTGTATTCACCTTCCAATCCTTCTATACTCGAATCACTAGTTCCCATTGATGATCTTCTCTTGGTCATTTTCTACAGTCATGGCCAAACGTAAGATCTACTATACTATATCAATATTGAAAACTAAAAGTCCAATTATAAATAATATAACACATAGGGAGGGTTATCACATAAATTAGATTTTTAATACTATCTCCTAAGGATGGAAACATAGAATCTATAACATTCGAAACCTATGCTCAGTAGTCTACGGGTTCATAACCTATGCTCTGATACCACCTCTGTCACGACCCCAACCCGAAAATAGTAGGGAATGAGTATCTTGACATGCCACCAAGGCATCCAATATTTTGGCCTTAAAATTTTTGTTTTAAAATATATGTAGCGGAAGTATAATCACATGGTTATGAATCGTAAAATACTGAAAGTGAAGGAATTACATCATCAGAGCTTTCTAAAGGGAACTTCATTTGTATTAAAATATCAACGAGTTACAACTCGACACAAAGAGCTAAACATGCTCTATCTAATTAGACAAACTTCTACTTAAGGTAACAAAAATAAGTTTAAAAGCTAAATCTTCAACATAGTACTTTTTCGTTCCATCCACGAACTTAATTATTTCCTGAAAAATGGTTATTTATACAACGTCAGCTAAAAGCCGAATGAGATTCAATCTCCAGACATTCCAGGGTTTTTCAGAAAATTAATACCTATTCAATTTAGAATAGAAAGTATATACATAAAGATAGGAATTTCAAGTAATATATATAAAGTAAATGACTATATATATATTCAAAATAAACAGTTCAAAACAGAGCAGATAAAACAATTGAACATATGTCAATTATTCAGTTTTAGTGGCCATGTACACTCTAATACCCAGACAGATAGTGTTACCAAATGTTTCCACCCGATAACATCACAGACAGATAATCATGATTTCTGGAACAACGCCTTATTTAGGGCACACTAGCGATAAACCATCTAGGAAGGTACCACCCAAATATTTCCACCCGGTAGTCAAGGCCAATATAGTAAGAGAGTTTCCATAGGCCGAATCAAAAATTTTAAAATTTGAATCAGATGTTTATATGGAGAGATATAAACATATAGCAAACGACGGAATCATCGGTATCAGATGCATTTTGAGAATAAAAGAATTTACAAAATATACATAGTTTGCATAATATAATATAATCAAAATGCGCAAGAAATCGCATAGAGTACTCACCTAAAATAGAGGTCGAAATTATAGATAACGAGTCTTCGATAGCACGTTAATCTAACAAATACAATAAAGGTTTAAGTATATGTTATAAACAAGGTACAGTCTACCTATTGCATTTTAATAGTAACTTGTTTCAAAGGATTACTAGAAACCATTTTCTTAACTTGTTTCAAAGGATTCAATTCATAGTTCTTCCTAATCAGTCGGTTCCCAGTAGAGATGGAGGGTCACAGGGACACCGCTTAAATACCATCTCCTCTAGACAGAACATTTCCGGATTCATTCCCAGTAGATATGGAGGGTCACAGGGGCACCACTTAAATACCATCTCGTCTAGACAGAATTTCACCGGGCGTGACTTTGGAATTACTTAAATGGGATTCCATAATTAAAGTAATTACTTTTAAAAAAATCATTTTTAAAAGCATATATACAATTTCAAACAAGTGTACATGAAAATAAAATCAACTTGGATTTGTTCTAAACTTTAAGTTTTGATTAGTGAAGTCCTTAGTGTATTTTACCAGCATAACTACTAAGTAAAGCTATAAAACACAAAATTAAAACTATAAAAATATATTATAACATTTCAATAAAATCATACCTACGAAATGAATTCTTTCTTAGAAATTGTAGAACTCCTTCTTAAGATATTTCCCAAGCTTTCTATCACTCTTTCTTACTATAATTCTCAAGGAATTGGTGTGAGTTTCAAATGAACCCTAAAGCCTTATTTATAGGTTTCCAAAAGTATTACGGTGTTGACACGTGTCTAATGACTAGGCTTTTTGGATTGGTGATTCAACAACGAGGTGTCGTGATCCGGAGTGGTCTTGCAGTGTTAATATCACCAAATGATGACAAGTGTTTTAGCTCTCTCTCTACAGATGACATGTGGAAGGTGGAAGTGACCAGCACGTGGTGGAAAGGTGATAAGGGTATAAGGGTCATTTCACACATGAAGCGTATTTTGGTAATTTCACACTATATATTTTGAATATTTCTTAGAGGTCCTTGAAAATATTTTGTTTACAAAATGGCCCATTTTATATTTTTATTTTAGTCCTTAAAGTTTCATAAAATTATATTTCTTACCCCAAAACTTATTATTTGCCTTAAGATATGTCATAAGACTTCGATTTGATTCAATTTACAGTTGATTCTTCGTAATTAAAAATGGGGTTTGTTATATTGATAGCCAATAATACCACATATCTAATAATTCAACATTTATAAGATAATAAGTAGCACAAGAGTGTAAAAACAAACTATATAAAAGTGGGGTCATTACATCCTACCCTCCTTATAAAAAGTTTGGTCCCCAAACTTTACTTACATTAATTTTCAAAAAGGTATGGATATCGTTCCTTTATCTCATCTTCCCGCTCCCACGTTGCTTCTTCAATAGAATGATTCCGCCATAATACTTTAACTAGTTGAATAACCTTGGTTCGTAATATTTGATCTTTATGGTCCAAAATTTCCACTGGATGCTCAATGTACGACAAATCTTCTCTAACTTGAAGAGGCTCAGGACTTAAGATATGTTTTGGATCTGGGACATATTTATTTATCATTGATACGTGAAACACATTATGTACACTAGAGAGTTCCGGTGGTAAGGATATTTTATACGCAACAGCTCCTATCCTTTCAAGAATTTCAAAAGGTCCTATGTATCTTGGGCTCAACTTCCCTTTCTTCCCAAATCGTATTACTCCCTTTGTAGGCGATACTCGCAAGAACACATAATCTCATCTTTGGAATTCTAACTTTCAGTGTCGATTGTCAACATAACTCTTTTGACGGATTTGAGCGGTTAGAAGTCAGTCTTGTATTAATTTCACCTTCTCTGTTGTGATCTGAATCAATTCTGGTCCCAACAATTTTCTTTCCCCAACTTCTACCCAACATGTAGGGGAACGACACCTTCTACCATAGAGTGCCTCATACGGAGCCAATCAGGCCTATATCCACTAAATATGGGCACTAAAGGCCTTGGGTACAATGCATAAGCTTTCTCTCTACTGTTTGTACAAATAGAGTTTCAACTAGGGTTATAATTATCGATCCTTTTGTAAGGTTGAAGATGACATGTATATATAGGGCTTGGGGGTGTAGTGTACCCCCCAACCATGCATTGAGCATGTGATGACGGTTTAGCTAATCCCCTGTTGACATGGCTGGGCCACCGGTAGATAATGATGACATAATATTCCCTCACGTGAGGGAATGATCTTGTTATAACGATTTCATCCATGTGCTACATGAGTCCCATGTGCACTGTATTACGCCTCTCCCAAACCACGCGCCATAAGGGTGTCACCCTCAGCCTAGACGAGGCTACCATAGGTTGAGGCTAGTATTGTAGAAGCTCTTATTCCCAAACTGACACTTACTGTCGACCAGTGGAGGGTCGGCAGGTCGACTATCCTACTCGATTGTTAAGTCGGGTCGACACTTCGGTTTGATGGGAGCTTGGGTTGTTGGGACCCTACCCTTAATATGACCCCTGGATGGTGAGATGTTGAGCCCTCATCCTAGACGAGGCTACCCTCGACTGGTCGAGGGTATATTTTGGTAAATCAAACCCCACCTCGTATTATCTTTGAACTAAGTGGACTTTGATGCCCTAGGGCTACGTAGACATCTCAGGTAAACCCCTCGACTCGAGTCCTCCCACATATATTTGTTACTTTATTCTCCTCATATATTCATGATGTACATTTTATATGCTTATTCATTTGTGTATTTTTCGATATACGTAACCGTTCCTTCATAACAACTTGTGAATCGACAAACATTTACATTATATTTTCAATTACTATTTTAGGAACACTCTTAAGGATGACCTCGGTCCGCCTCTATCCATTACGTTCGAGCTCCCTGATAAAGGATGCAATCCCATGCACACATCGAAAGGGGAAGGACGGAGGGATCCACCACACCCCCATCGACCTTCGTAAAAAAAATTGGGATGGCCACAGTGGTAACTTTGTTGGGAATATTATAAGAGGACTAGACTCTATTTTTCCATGGACATTATTCTTTTTTTCATGCGTGCGTATACACGTACCTGTATGTTCCCTTTTCTTCTCTATTTACCATTTTTATATATCTCTCTCATGTATATATCACTTTCCACTCACATGTACACTTCACACACTTGTATATACCATCCATGTACATTTCACACACTTACACTCCGCTTCACTTTACACTCACTTGGTTCACACACCACTTAGAATATCCATGTTTAGGCTTCACTACCACGCAACCACACTTCCTACACTTGAATATATGCTCACTTACACATGTCATACACCACCTATAGTTGATCCATGTACAGGTTCACTACCGCACACACTCACTTGAATATATTTTCATGTCACCTACTCACTCACATGTATCCATACATAGTATAGTTTCCATGCTAGATATACTTATATATTCTCCCCATTTAGTGTATTATTCCCTTTACTCGTTATGCCAATAAAAACAATAAAATTACCCTATATGTATAATATGTTAATTAAGACTCGTACATTTTTTCACATTAAATCACCAAGAGCATGGCTATATTGACCAAAATTGTATCCCGTGTTGGGGCGTCACTTTGTGATGGGCGCTGGACTTGCGGGTGGTAGTTAGCCTAGGAAATATGACTCTCACCTTCCATTGGCCTTGTACCTTCGATGTATATCAAACGGTTACCCCCACATCATACAGCTTGACCGAACTCACGACAGGAAGTATATAGCAGGGAACTCGTTCATCTATATCGAGTATATTGAATTCTCTCTCACACGTACTGTCCCCACGAGGTATATAGTGATGCAATTCACATACACTCACATATATCAAAGGCTTGTCCACACATACTGATGAATGATTTGCCCTTATAGGCAAGAGGTATATCGTGGAAGTCATGCCAAAGGGGGGAACCCTTCCACTAACCTGATAATTGCATAAACCTCATAGAGGTGTCAAACCTAGGGAATTCATATTCAGTTTATCGGGTACCATGCGAAACTCTATCAAAATTCTGGGTCGGCATACCGCCCAAATTTTTGCACAATTTTACCTTTTTTCAAAACAGGACCCCGCTCATGAGCCTGGAAACAAGTCCAGCCATGTTTTACAATTTTTTTCAAACCCTATTTTCCCAGGCTTGAGTCATATCCGACAGTTTTTCTGCATTTAGGCAAACCTAATACAAATGAGAACCTAATAATAACATTAATACTAATTATGCTGAGATTCCTCTCCTTTTTCCCTCCTTTTCTAAAAATACCATAAATATTTTTTTCCTCCTCCTTCCAAAATACCAAAAATTTTCTCCTTCCTTATTTCAAAAATATATTCAAACCGTTTTCCCTCTCATGTCAATCGCATACCTAATTTTGTTCTGGCTCCCTATTGGCTTCGGTCTTCCGTAAAAATTCCCCAAAGCTCTTTCGGTTATTCTTCTACCTCATTCGAGTTTAGGAGTTACCTTCATGAGCTCTTCATAAAGAACGCCGACCAAGCACTGAATATTAAGGCCAATCTGATGATATTCTTAGTCGAGCTCAATGCTAAGATTGACAACCTTCAAACCAAGTTCCATGAGATATAGCATCATCAGGCCCATACTCTTGAAGAACCTAAGGTTATCTTTCCTCGTGCCATGGGTACACTCACTCTCGAGCCTATTTAGATCCTAAAAGAGTATCAGCATGTTTTTCACGCCCCACCAGCCAATAGGCTGCAGCTAGCTCATCTCCTTATCCTGAACCTTACCCAATCGTGGGTTAACCTGCGAGTACCCACAGATCCTAAGAAAGACCTCAAGCTTCAAGGAAGTTTGAGGATTCCTGAGTAAATTACAGTACATCAGTCGGTTCATCAGCCAGTTGACTTCTATTAGCAAATCCATTTTTAAGCTTTCACGAAAGGATTTAACTAAATTCGGGAATGAGTCATGCCAATAAGCCTTTGATTAAATTAAGTGATACCTTACCCGACCTCTCGTGCTAATGCCACCGTAGTCAGGTCTCCCCCTCCTCCTGTACTTGACCATGGCAGATACTACAGTAGGGGATTTTCTAGCCCAATATATTGAAGAATACCGTAAAGAAAAAGCCATTTATTACACTAGCCAAAAACTAACTGGGTATCAAGTCAACTCCACTACTTTAGAGAAATCATGTGTCGCCTTGGTCTGGGTCATGTAGAAGTTCGGCACTACATGTTCGTCATCCCCATCAGACTAGTACCCTATATGGATCCCATCAAGTGCTTATTAGATTAACTTGCTTTGTCCAGTGAATGGCCCAATAGTTAATATTGCTATCTGAGTTCGATATTGTGTACGTCACGCAGAAAACTATGAAAGGGAGATCCATATCTGAATACCTTACTGTGTACCCTGTGGAACAAGCTGATGTTTGGGTCTCTAAATTCCCTAATGAAGATATTCTCTACACCTCTCAAGAGAACCTCATATGGCAAATGTTCTTTGATGGAGCTTCCAATAAGAAGGGATATGGCATTGGAATACTCCTTATCGCCCCTGATGACTCTCAGACCCCAATTTCCACCAAACTAGACTTCCCCTGCACCAACAACATGACTAAGTATCAGGCATGCACTATAGGCCTCAAGATCGCCCTCTAAAAAGGAATACGGCAGCTAGACATCTACAGAGACTTGCCCTTATAGTCGACCAAATCCTCAGAAAATGGAAAGTCAAAGATGGGAAGCTCTTACCATTCCATGACCACTTAGAAGAACTGCCCCCCAGTTTAACGACGTCACCTTCCACTACTTTCCCCGTGCATAGAACATCCTGGCTGACGCCCTTGCTACCCTAGCCTCCATGGTCGACATGCATGAGGGAATAATAATGGCCCATTTCCTAGTTTAGAAACAATATAAGCCTACTCACTGCTACCACATTGAACTCATTTTTGAAGATGATTCTAATAGGGTCGGGTTATAGTACTATGACATTTGAAGCCTCCTAAAAATGGTAGGTATATCCAAAATACGGATAAAAAATATTGCGCGACCCTTCGCAAACTAGCTACCCAGTATCATCTGCAATAAAGAGATGTTCAAGAGAAACTTCAACCCATTTGCATTGCATTGTAGGGGCTGATGTTGAAGAAATGATGCAGAAGATCCATAGTGGGGAATGCGGGCCCCATATGAACTGTCATATATTTGCTAAAAATAAAATCTATTAAGGATATTATTAGACCACCATCATTCAAGATTGCACTGCCTATGTTCGAATATGCCTTAAATGCCAATAGTTTGCCAATCTTCAACCCTTGCCTCCATGAGAACTATACAACATAACATCTCATTGTCCCTTCTTCTCCTGAGGCATTGACATCATAGCGAAGTTACTCCTAAAGCTTTAAACGGTCATGAATTCATCCTTATCTCCATTGATTACTGCACCAAATAAGTCAAAGCCGAGTCATACCCGGTGATGAATGATAAGAAAGTGGCCAAGTTTCTCAGAAAGAACATCATCTACCAATACAGAGTTCCCCACAAGTTAGTATCAGATAATGGGATCCATTTTGAAGTTGGGTTATAGAACTAGTCGACGAGTATGGTATTCATATCGTCTCCCTAACGACCCCAAACTAATGGTGTCGTCTAAGATGCCAATAAAAGCCTCAACACCATAATCAGCAATATGAATGAAAGTTGAAGAGATTGGGTTGACTGGATCCCCTATGCCCTCTAGGGCTACCACAATTCAATAAGAACACCTATTGGGGATACCCCTTATTCACTAGTGTACGGTATGGAAGAAATCCTACCCGTTGAGCTGGAAATACCATTCCTCTACATCCTGCTCAAAAGCAAAGTTGGCAAAGAAGAATGGAAACAGAGTCTCTTTAATGAATTATCACTCTTAGATGAAAAGAGACTAAAGGCTCAATATCATATACGAGGATACCGTCGCCGGATAGCACGATCATTCAACTAGAAAGTCAAGGACCGTGGTGTTCAGGAAGGAGACCTTTCCCTCAAAGAGATTGTAGAACCCATTTAGGACCCCTGAGGGAAATTTAAACTGAATTGTTGTGGCCCCTACATTATGAAGAAGATTCCCTCAAGAGGAGCCACTATGATCACAGACCTCGATGGATAAGAGATGGCACGTCCAGTCAACCAAGACTGTCTCAAGAAATTTTACCTTTAGTCTAAAATCTCGGTGCGCAATGACTATTCTCATCCCCCTTTTGTTTTAAAAAAATTTATTTATTTCCCCTACCCAGAACTACGAAGGACATGATCCTCTCAAAAATAATTTTCAAAATTAAACTCATGAAAAATTTATAACCCTTATAGGTATGCAGGCAACCCATGCGCCATACATGGGTTCAGTCCCTTTATTTTTTATGAATTGATATTCATTTATAACCTCCGAGAATAGCATTTCATTCGATTATTTACCTAAACAAAAAGATTATGTATGCCTTATAAATTGGTATTGAAAATTCAAATGCAAAAATCATCAAGGGGAACAACAAAATATGTTCAAAATCAACTTTTATTTATGATTAAGGAGAATACAGCGTTATTACATAAAGTATCTACAATGGGAGTCAAACTAACCACCCCTTTTCGATGAGTAAACCGTTCCTAAACAAACCTAACCTAAAACCAAACTACACAACATTATACCTAAACCTCAAAATATAAAAACACCCCATCACCATACCTTCACAAAAATCACCCAAGCATCACAAACACTTCCTTCAACTGTCGGATGGCCCCGCTTCATTATCGTTACCCGCCCCTAGAGGTCCCCAAGTTTCTAACTCCTTATTGACATTCCATATATGATCCATGGAGCGGTATGCCCTAACAAACCTATATAGAACCACAACACCATCTTCTATGGTGTCAAAATCAACAAACCACCTTTGATCGGTCACTTCTGCCATGACCATCTCTACTACTCGCTTCCATAACCATTTTAGGTAGTCCTTAAAAAATGCTAGGCCCCTCGCATGGACTGTGACAGATAGATAGACGACCGACGGCGCTGCCACAAAGATCTCAACATCATCCTTAGCGATTCAGTTAAATCCTACAACGGTAATAATTTATTATAAAGGGGGCACGATCTATTCCCACTCGAATTAGTGCAGAGCCGCTAGGGGAAATAAAAGTAAGTCAATCGAAGGCCCACCAACTGCATATACTGATAATCTCTAAGCTACAAGACAAGGTGTAAGTCCCCCACCATAGCACTGAATAGCAAAGACACCGGGCTCCATGCTCTACAAACCAGTTCACCCAACTATCTACAGAGGAGCCAAAGCGGAACAAAGGACGGACAAAGAAATTAGGCACAACTGCCAAGGAGTACTCAGGAGGGGCCGCGAGATGAAACCTCTCCGCAGGCCACATAAACAGCATCACTGGGCTCCCTCTCAAAAAGTCAAAACGGTCCTCTTTCCAAGCATTGAGACCATTCAGGGTCTCATCTAGCACCACCACCGTAGGATTATGGTGGTAAGACATCGAGGTCATTATCGTAGCAACCTGAGGATCTGCAGTTAAGTCCCCCGTCACCAATAATAGCCTCGCAGTAAAGCCTGAGGCGATAGCCCCAGTAAATTTGGCATCCTCAAAACCCCTCTAGCAAATTGAATACATTTCCACTTGAAGAAAAATGGGCCCTGCGATAACCAATGGTCTTGGCGCCGAGAGATAAACGTGATGCAACTCTGACAAGAAAACTTGGGGAGAATGGGAGAAATCAGGCATAGCCGCCACTCCTCCTCATAAGTGGGACAGACCTCATCTAGGCCTAAATGAAAGACATGATCTTCAGGATACCAGAACTGTATTGATGTTGCCAATAAGTTCCAATCTATGGGTTGGTTACGCCACAAAGAAATTGCGTATAAGTTGAAAGTTGTGACATCCCGCTTATTCAATATAATGAGTGGCCAGCCCTATACTAAAATACAATAGGATTATCAAGTGCATCATTCTCAACACCAACTGTCGAATATAAATATAACCGATAACCACCCTATATAAAATAAACAGGTGCCAAAATTTATTTACTTTATAAAGTGTACCGACAATAAATCATTGACATACTACGGAGCATAAACATAATAGACAAATAAGGGACTAGATCATTAACATGATATGAGTAGTCATACAAAAGAATATTCCCGAATATGCTGTCGGGAAACAAACCATACAATATCAATAGACAACTGTATAAAAGATCAACATATATGACCCTTGGGTATACACACCCGATTTACAATTATGAATCCTTAACTAGATTACAAAAAAAATATGCATCTATAACAAAAGTCATGTAACATCCCGCACATGCTACAGTTCCCAAAACTCTGGAGTAGATAACCATCATTGGCGTCCTTACGGAGGAACACCTATAATAGACACAATATATATATTGCAAGGGAAAAAATATAAACGGGTCAGAGCCCTGGGTTTGAAAATAGTTATAGCAAGTGAATTAAATGCGTAAAATTAAAAATGGAAGATTTCATAATTTATGTGGAGTCGCACTCCCTTGAGACTCGACCTCACCTCTTAGCTACAGCACACACTTAAACGTACACATTAAATCTTAAGTTAAACTACCCCACTAAATCTACGGATCATACCCCCTCAAGCCTATGCATAACTCCCATTAGCATAACTATCACTTATTATCATAGTTATATGCCATTCCCCTTAATTATGCAAATTCAAATACCCCATGTAATGACCAAACATTTCCCACTTCCAACATAGCGCTAGGTTTCGTGGGTGGGATGTCTCTCAAGAGAAATCCAAATAAGGAACCCCCTAATACACTACCACCTAACATTGTTAGCCGGGGAAATACGTTAGGCCCTCAGTCCATAACACGTACTCCTAAATTCCAGTCTATAAACATAAAAGCATTCTTATCTAATCTCATGTTAAATGGAAAGTACATAACATAACATAATTTGTACACATATACTAACAGTCTCTACAATGCTATCATCTTCCAGGGAATTACTCGCATATCATCCTAGGTTACCAGCGGTCGGACTCTCACACTGACTTGGTATAGAACCAATTCACAAGCATATGGGAAACGTCCATAGTTCCTTACCTAAAAGTAAGAAGAATCATACCCAAGACGTCTTACCCCTACCTCACACGCGGTAAAATGTTGGATGCTATAACCTGGCGACTATACTCTCCCCGCTCCTCGAGCCAGGGGATTTACCCACATCGTGTAACTTCCTATGATAGCACTAGAGGGGTATGCACCACATAGTATATATCATACACACCCAATATACATTCACATCATATATACAAACTGTCACATTTTAGAATGCATATATTAATAATCCTAGCTATGTGTAAATATCGCACCTTACACTAGCTAATGATCCACACAATAATTTCAAGTTCATATTATAATTTACTCGCTTACTTGATTATTGATAATAAATCACACCTATGATTTTTCCTCAAATTTGCCCTCGTTAAGGACCCAAGAGCTCTCACCCATTAGACCATAACCCTCCTCGAAAGAATCCCCACTCCTTGGAGGATTTTCAAAAAAATGAAACCACATAATACCCTCTCAAATATGCCTCTATAATAGCTCCAAAGTAGCCCCTCCATTGAGTCATATCATACCCACATTATTCCCTATAAACATGTTTACCCGATAATATAATAGGGTTCCTAAGTATTTAAAATCAACTAGAGAGGAATAAAACTAGAATTTACAACTGTAGTAATCGGACCGGACCGAAGGTCCCCAAAAACGAACCGGTTCGGTTCCTTAAAATTGATAGAAAGCTTTTAATTACCGAACCGATCTGATATCCTTCGAAAATGAACCGGTCTGGACTATATAGTTCTGAATCCTACGAAATCTTCCTATTTCTCCAACAAACTCTTATTCAACAATATTTCAACATCATACTCCACCCAAAATATAAATTCCACCATTTCTTCACCTTCAAACCCATATACACACAGCAAAGGCTAAACTTCAACACTAAAGTCTAGGGTTTAACATTTATCTCTAACATTACCAAAATCTTTCCCCAAATTATGAAATAAATCACACAAATAATCATTTAGCAAGTTAATCCACTTGCCTCCAAGATGTAAGGTCTGATTCTTCCTCAAATTCACGGATTATACAAGATTTCCAAGGTTCTCAATATTCCTCTTCTCTTTCTCTACTTCTCACTTTTTTTCTCAAATGGGTTTTCTCTTAATTGAGATTAATTAACTCTCTTAAGCCTAATAATCCCCTATTATTAGTAATCCCAACTTTAAATGATAATACACACATAAAAATAACTCGTATACCCCTATTCGAGTCAAACTAATCAAAAAGATTTCGAAATCCAAATAAAAAAAACCTGGGCAGTCATTTTGACTTTCTTGGCCCTTCTGAAATCAACTGTGCCCTCCAAATTTTCATTCGAAACTCGAAATGTAAAAACCATCTCCCAACCTCATATAACTCACTAAAATATGCCACAGTTGAGAAATAACTAATCCCCACCGTCGATACACACATATACGACGAAATTGCATACAACAAGACTATATTTACCATATCACTCTAGTAAATGTGCAATTCTCACAAATATTAAATATTCTAACCAAATCAATATATATTTTAAGTCCTTATTTTAATTCTCAATTATATTAAATCACCCACGTCCGATAATTTAATATAAAAATAAATACACGAAAGTAAGGGGTGTTACAAAAGCGATGCAATCCACATTATATACGCACATGTTCTCCAGACCGTCAAGGTAAGAAGATAATCCTTCATGCATGGGAAAAGGAATTTAAAAATGAGGAATATGAATCAAGAAAGAAAATGTGGGTATTGATAGAGAAAACCCATCCCACATATCCCCTTTTATACTTAAAATCTTTGGCAAAAGATGAGTCCTAGAACTCAAGTAAAATACAACCCCACGAGAGTACTCTGATGTGAAGGAAAGTGCAATCAAGGCCTAGGAATGATTTGAATTGACCCCCATACTGATAGGAAGGTCAATGGGTATGCCTATCGGCTACCCACCTATTTTGGAAAATTCCATATTTCCTATTTTATCAAAATCAATTTCAGAAAAATCCTCATTAACCACGGGTTATTTACTCATTTTTATCTCAAGAAGATCATTTTTAAAATTCGAGTTAATTACTTTTACTCCTTTTTCTAATAAGAATAATCCTTTTGTTTTCATCATCAATTCCATACCTATCTCAATCTTTGCATAAAAAAAACAATCTCAGTCGTGCATATAGGATAAGTCACTAAATCAAGAAAAATACGAGAAAGAAAATGCAAATTTCTTCATATACTTTGCTTCACTGAGTTACATTTTGCAGATAAAAGAAAAAATTAAAAAACAAATAGGACTTTTCCAGAACCCACAAACACCCTCTCTCTAGCTCTCAACCCCTATAGCGAACGCGCTTTCCCCTGCGACGAGAGGTGGATCCTCAACTCCTAGAACCCGAGCCCTCATCAAAAGTGGATGGCAGCACAAAGCACGAAGAATATGAACTCTTAATATACTCTGACATTGAGGACATCAAATCCTTGATATCCCTCAGCCAAGTGGTCGACACCCAAACATACTTCAAGCAAAGAAGCAACAAGTAAAAGCCAAATCGATCAAAAAAGCAAAGGAAATTCAATAGAACAAGAAGAGAAAGAAAGGATATACCTCAGGCCGAAGGGCGTTATTCGTAAGCCCCGTCAATCTAGACACTGATGCGTGAGGGCGATGCAGCACACTAAGTGACTCCCCGCTACTCAATCGAAAGTTGTAAGATGGAGGAGTAACTTGAATACTCAGACCCTCCTCTATCGTGGTCTTTGACGTTCCACCACCTGCGCTATGGGTTGATCCCATTGGTGCACTAGTCCCCCTGCCAAAGCTATAACAGGTGGAGACATGTTCTCTTCGTAATATATACAAGAGGGAATGAGCCAACTCATCAAAAAATCTAGATAATCATATCTCGTAGTTGTATCCGTATAGTGCATATAGGGCTCCCCGATCATCGTCGTCGCCCGAGAATCATCTGATATCTCTCTCACCGACCTCATGTACATAGGAGAATCAACGGTGGGACAGCCACCTCTACCTCCATAATCTGTCTCACTACTCTCTCCCCTAGGTACCATACATAACCAAACCCATGCGCAATTAATCATTGCATTTATGCATGTGGGCCCTGTAATACCCCATAATTTTATAGATTTTTATTTAATGGATTAATTAAATTAAAGGAGAATTAATTGGAAATTAATTTAGATTTAAATACTAGCGAGAAGCGAGTTGGTATTTTATTATGATGATAATATTGAATATTACAGAGTATATATGGTATATGAGTATTGAAAGTATTAAAATTGTCAAGAGTTATAAATACGACAATTTGGGAAATTAAGTCGGGACGCACGTGTTAGTCGCGTCAGAAATCAATTTAATTAGATTTAAAAAGTAAATTAATTTTTTATCAATCGTATGGTCATTTTGAGTGCGCCAACGTATCCGTACGGGTCGATATAGTCAAAAAACGCTAGCCGGGGGTTTAGTTTGGATCCCGGAGAATTTTTAGGCCAAACCTATTAGAAAATTAAGGAATTAAGACCCACGAATTTTAGAGTTTATTTATAACTTATTAGAAAATCCACTAAGGCCATTATCAGCCAAAAACAAGAGAGTGGGCTCGTGAATTAGAGAGAAGTTCCAAAAGGGTTCCAAACCAAAACCGCCACCCACCACCACCGTTCTGGACGGAATTGTGACCGGAAAGAAGAGAGAACCAGCCCTTGAACACCAGCAATGAATCAGAACATCAAACTTAAGGCAGGTTATTTGGTTTCATTAGTTCAATAAACATTTCCTCCATGCTTAGTGTAGAAATTTATGATTGCCTTGAAAGATTTGATGAAAAACCCAATGAATTTGATGTAAAACTCTAAACCTTGGTTAGGAATTAGATGTAGATCTGTTCTGGACGAATTCAGTACCCCAAATATAACTTTTGATGATTTAAAAACGAATTAAAGAGGAGATTTATCAATGTTCTTGAAGAAAATAGGAAAGTAGGGTTTTTATTGAAGTTTTGATCCATATAATGCCAATGATTGATGATTAAAAGGTTTTGGAATGCTAGCAATGATGTATTTTGGTTGTATGATGAGCCTATAACGTTAGATTAGATTTTCATACCCTGTAATGAAGTTTTGGGGCAAGTTTTGGATTGAAAAAAGAAGCAGGTCGTAGCCTATCTGGTGCGTTCGATCGATCGATACTCCCAGGTCGATCAATCGACCTTCCCAGAATCAGTTATATTTTTCCTTTGTTAGATTTTAACGATTTCGACCCTAGAAAATTATTGGTGGGGACTTTATGAATACTCTTAGACTCAAGAAAGACCAGTAGGCATATTCGTGAGACTCGAATTGTAATTAGAAGACAAAGTGGGAATTATATTAAACTTAATAAGACTCGACGAGTGTGATACTATTTGATATTAAGGATTAATGAGTAAATTTTAGATAGTTGGATAATATAAGGTTAATGGCAGAAATGAGGACCTTAAGAATAGTGGATTTAAATGTGGGAATAATAAGAGATTTGGTAACCTTTGTGGGTTAGACTTTAGGTACTTGAAACTACGACGTGAGATGTGTCGGCGGTCTATATTATGTATTATTTGGATACTTAAAGGTGTACGAATTGGAATAACGGTATAGGAATGCAGAATATACCTTATTTAATATATTAAGATATCTAAGTGATGTGATTGCTTAATATATGGACTTATGTGTATAACATACCTACCATACTTGCTATCACCAGAGGTCGACTTTTGAACTGGGCCATCTAATCCTTGTGTGCCTACAGGGGGATTTAGACTGGTACCTTGAGGACATAGGGTTGTGAATGACTTATTTGTGAGTTGATAAGTCAGCTGACCATGGGAGCGTAGGTATGTGCGTGACCCATGGGTATGTGAACTATGTTCACCTCCATTATGTGTGATTGTTGCTTATTGAAACGGTTCTCGAGAGATTCGGAATACGTTGTCCTTATGTATGTGATTTACCGAAATTCGATAGTAGAGTATGTATGCACCACAGCTTAGCCTAGGGGTGCCCTTATTGTATAATTATGATGAGATTAATATACTGGTAATTGAAATAGACTTTTTATTAAAGTGTAAATGTGAATACTTGGGACATTTTTAGTAGAGTTAAAAATGGGAAATTCATATAATAAATATATTAGGCAAATCTGAGAAATAAAAAGGAAGACTCACAGTTTACATTTAAATGTCTGGTATCGACCCTTATATTAAATAGTAAAGTCAGGTGGTGAAATAGACTAGCAGTCATTGACATAACTAGGACGGGTTACTGATACGTTAGGAGTGCACAATTAGTTAAGAAGTGAGGAAATCATGTGAGTGCACGTAACTAACATGTATTTTTTATTCACTGTATAATGTTATTAAACACTTGCTATATTTTAAACTGTTTTGACCTCGGGCTCTGACCCGTTTGTTTTTAAATCTATTTTCTTGTAAAAACCTTTTAGTTTCCAGCCACAGGGACGCCAAGCTTAGGAGTTTCATTCCAGTGACATGTTGTAGCTGCTGTGGAAGTTATAGGACCTCGATTTTAGACGCCTCCACATTCTACTTGACTCTATTTCAGATTTATTTCCTCTGTTAGGGCATGTCGCCCTTTCTTTTTAGAGACCGTTTTATCATACTCAGTTTATTTCAGTGTTGGAGTTAATTAATTGATTATTCAGACTTTGTATTTGGTTTTATTCAGTATTTGGATTATTCTGAGGAGTGTTCCTCCAGACTCATTTTACTCCATTATTATTCTATTGTGGCTGTGATGTGATTGTGTTACCTTTAGCTCATAATTTAATTGGTTGCATGTTAATCTAAGTAAATTAAAAATTGACATCTCATTATTTTTAAATATTATATGGCTAGTAGTTGTTTAAATAAACATTTTCGACAGTGATGTTATGAGCTGAACCAACTGGACATTTTGTATTTATTTGAATAAAGGAGTAGTTACCCGGTATTTAATTAGTCGGGGTGTCACAGGTGGTATCAGAGCATCAGGTTCTAATGTCCTTAGGATCTGTACGACTTGTTATGTTTTCGCGTAACGTTCTTTGAGATAGAGCCCTATTATTAGGATTGTTTCACTCCTTGATTTCATTTTGTAGACTACGTTCTTCTTCTAGAATGTTATGTATGGTCGATGGACTAATATAAATCTGTTAAATTTCAGATGTCGCTCTTGAGGGAAGTACAAACAAAAATTGATGAGGGAGCGAATGCTGGACAAGAACAACAAGTACCCCAGGTACACAAGAAAGAGCGGAACTCACTGAGATAGCAAATATCGTGGCAAAATAACAGCGTGCAGCTTGTAGGGGCAAAAGAATGAGAGAAGTCGATCAAAATGTTATTGCTAAGGTTAGCAACAAAGGGGAAATACCACCTCAGCAGTGACAAGTGTCTCAGGGGCGTCGTCAGAGGGGTAATAGAAATGGAGGAAAGGGCCAAACTCGCCAAATCCAGCAAAGCCAGGAGAAGAGAACTACCACTAAGAGGTGTTTTAAATGTGGGAGAAATGGCCATACACGTCGGGTCTGCCCAGATTTGGTTTGTAATAAACCTCGTCCTAATCAGCAAGGACAACAAGGCCTAAAAAGGGAAGGGTTTCAGGGTCAGTGTCATAAGTGTGAATAGCAGGGTCACCGGTGGAGGGACTGCCCGCAACCAGATAAAGTGCCAGGGCAGGATGCCCAACATAATGAAGCCTGGATAGTTACCCTAACATCTCAAGCACCACAACAACATCAAGGAGTAAAATATGGATGTATCTATAATGCCCGATATGCGGTTATGCCATTTATACCGCAACTACCACATGCGTTTGGAGGTACGATACTTCATTATTAATTATAACCTTTAAGATAAAAGGAAAATCTCGAATAACTCAGATGTGTTATAGTTTATTCCTATGCATTGAAAAACGTGAGTGTAAAATGCATTCTTATCCTGTTATATTTTGAATTATCTACAACGGTTTGAGTGTTAATAAACCATTATAGTTATAGTATGGAATTCATTAGAAATTGTACTAAGTGTCACTTGAGTGGAGGCGAAGCTATATTTATATTTATATATTTCTTATGGTGGCATATAAATACTTCGTCAAGACATCGTCTGGTTATATTTAATTCCGGTGGGTAGGTATGTCTACTAAGAAAAATTCAAGATTTGTTAACATGTTTCTAAGAGTGGAGACTATTCTGTAGTATGCAATCGAGTCTAACGCCAATATAGTAGGAGGATTGTGTCGAGTGTAGCCTCACGTATCATGAGAGGAAGTAAGTTAACTTCTTAGCAAGAAGTAGGGAAAATAGGTACTAGTCAAATACCGATGGCCCCAAAAGCTCATTGACCAATAACACTAGTTAGTAGTGTATCGGGAGGGTTCCTTGTTTGGATTTCGCTTTGTGAGACATCCCATGCATGAAACCTAGTAAATGTCGGGAGATGAGAAGGTTTGGCTTTTAGTACAAGGATTAGTACCCTAATTTTCATTCGCAAATGAATTGATAACTTAAGTGTTATCAAATGTCTTATCTCGTGAGTGAGTTAAAGCGACAAGGAGGATTATGGCTACGATTATTAGGCTGATTTAATCTAACCCTATCGAACCTTCGGGATGCAAGTCCAAACTGGGCAGCTGTTGGAGCATCTCGCTGAGGGTGCCCACATGTTACTTGTGAGGGTTAGATATTTACAGTTACATGTCGATTTCAGAGAGTTGAATAAAGTCACGATCCGGAGTAAATATACGTTGCCAAGAATCGATGACTTAGTCAACCAGTGGAGAGGAGACTCCTTCTCCTCAAAGATTGACTTGAGATCAGGATACCATCAGTTGCGTATCAGGGAACGGGACATCTCAAAGACTGCCTTCTTGATGAGATATAGTTCCTACGAGCTCCGGGTTATGCCTTTTGGCCTAACCAACGCCCAGCCGTGTTTATGGACTTGATGAATAGGGTGTTCAGAGAGTTCCTAGACCAGTTCGTCATTGTCTTTATTGATGACATTCTGGTTTACTCCCAGATAGAGGAGGAACATGCAGAGCACTTGAGGCAAGTTTTGCAGACGCTGCGTCAGAACGAATTATATGCAAAATATGAGAAGTGTGGGTTTTGGCCGAAAGAGGTACAATTTTTGGTACATATTATTTCAGACAGGGGGATATCTGTTGATCCGGGGAAGGTATCAGCGGTGAGGGAGTGGGGACAGCCCACGACACCGACTGAGATACATAGTTTCTTAGGACTAGCAGGATACTACAGGAGGTTTATTCGGGGTTTCTCAAAGAGAGCGGTTCCTTTGACACATCTGACTCGCAAAGGTGTGCCATTCATCTGGAATGATGCCTGTCAGTTGGCATTCGATAAGTTGAAGGAAAAGTTGACCTCAGCGCCAGTATTAGCATTACCCAGGCTGGGAGTTGAGTATCTAGTCTACACCGATGTGTCCTTATAAGGACTTGGATGTGTACTGCAACAGGAGAGTCAGTCCATATCTTATGCTTCCCATAAGCTTGAGCCTCACTAGAAGAATTAACCCACCCATGACTTGGAGTTAGCGGCAATAGTAATTGCTTTTCGGATTTGGAGACACTATCTCCTGGGGGAGAAATTCCGTTTATTCACAAACCACAAGTACCTAAAATACCTCTTCACGCAGAAGGAACTAAATATGCGTCAACGTAGGTGGCTTGAATTCGTGAAGGATTATCAGTTCAATATCTAATATCACCCAGGAAAGGTGAACGTGGTAGCAGACGCGTTGAGCCGTAGGCCAGTAGGTGAGGTGGCCAAAGTGTGGAGAGCAAAGTGGAAAGAGTTGGGACACCAGGATGCAGTGGTCCGATCATTCAAGTCAGTAATGACCGTTACGCCCCATATTGTTACGAGAGTGATACAGGCCCAGGCAAATAACTCGTTTTGTCAAGAACAGATAGTTAAGCTACTAGCAGAGGGAGCCGAGTCCTATACCGTTGGTTCAGACGGGGGCTTACGCTTCAATAGGATACTGGTTGTTCCTGAAGGGGAAGACTTGCGACACGAAGTTATGACAGAGTCGCACAGTTCGCGGTTCGTGGTACATCCTGGTGGGGATAAGATGTACCAGGATATGAGGCGACAATACTGGTGGAGCGGGATAAAGAGAGATATTTCCGAGTTCATTTCTAAATGTGCCACTTGTCAGCTGGTAAAGGTGGACCATCAGAGACCGGCAGGACTTCTACAGCCGTTTGAGGTTCCTATGTGGAAATGGGAGAGCATTTCCATGGAATTTATCACGGGGTTACCTACTTCGCAGAGGGATCACGACTCCATATGGGTAATCGTGGATAGATTGACCAAATTTGCTCATTTTCTACCAACTCGGACATACTACACTACGGGACAGTATGCCCACATTTTCATAGCGGAGATAGTGAGACTCCACGGGGTGCCTCTCAATATCGTGTCTGACAGAGACAAGATTTTTGTTTCGCGATTTTAGGAAAGTTTCCAGGAAGCCATGGGTACGGAGTTGCGGCTAAGTACGGCATATCACCTGCGGACAGATGGGCAAACAAAGCGAACGAATCAGATGTTGGAGGACATGTTGCGTATGTGCATCCTAGAGTTTAGAGGTGGCTGGGAGCAGTACCTTCCAAAGGTGGAGTTTGCCTATAATAACTCCTACCAGTTCACTATTGGCATGGATCCATTCGAGGTGTTGTACGGTCGACCTTGTTGTTCCCCATCATGTTGCTTAGAGGTGGGGGATAACAAACTTCTTGGGCCGGAGGTGATTCAGGATACCTCGGCGAGGATAGAGATGATACGGAGCCATATTCGGGTGGCTCAAGACCGACAGAAAAGTTATGTCGATGCCAAAAGATTCTTTAGAAAGTTCAAGGTGAGGGACCAGGTGCTACTCAGAGTATCTCCGATGAAGGGGATTATGCGTTTCGGGAAGAAAGAGAAATTGGCACCTAGATACGTGGGCTCATTTCCTATCATCGAGCGGATTGGGCCAGTAGCGTATAGACTTGGGTTACCGGAACACTTGCATAGAATTCATGGCGTATTCCATATTTCCTCGTTAAGGAGATATCTTAGGGACAATTTAGCCCATACCCATTTTGCTTAATATGGCATCGATCTTTAGCCTGATAGTTCCTATGAGGAGGGGCAGATTACTATTCTGGACCACAGCGAAAGGAAACTGAGGTCGAAGATAGTACCGTTAGTACGTGTTCATTGGCGGCATCATAATGCCGAGGAGTCCACATGGGAGCGCGAGGATGAGATGCGCGAGCGTTATCCAGAGTTATTTTTGCCAGGTATACTTTAGTTTCAAATTTCGGGACGAAATTCTGTTATTAGGGGGGAAGTATGTAATACCCCGTAATTTTATCGATTTTTATTTAATGGATTAATTAAATTAAATGAGAATTAATTAGAAATTAATCCGGATTTAAATACTAGAGAGAAGCGAGTTGGTATTTGATTATGATGATAATATTGAATATTACTGAGTATATATGGTAATATATGAGTATTGAAAGTATTAAAATTGTCAAGAGTTATAAATACGACAATTTGGAAAATTAAGTCGGGACGTGCGTGTTAGTCGCGTTAGAAATCAATTTAATTAGATTTAAAAAGTAAATTATATTTTTATCAATCGTATGATCATTTTGAGTGCTCCAACGTGCCCGGAAGGATCGAGATAGTCAAAAAACACTAGCCGGGGGTTTAGTTTGGGTCTCTGGGCATTTTTAGGCCAAACCGGCAACCCGGGAGGGTATTTTGGTAATTTCAAAAATTAAGGAATTAAGACCCACGAATTTTAGAGTTTATTTATAACTTATTAGAAAATCCACTAAGGCCATTATCAGCCAAAAACAAGCGAGTGGGCTACGGGAATTAGAGAGAAGTTCCAAAAGGGTTCCAAACCAAAACCGCCACCCACCACCACCATTCTGGACGGAATTGTGACCGGAAAGAAGAGAGAACCAGCCCTTGAACACCAGCGACGAATCATAACATCAAACTTAAGGCAAGTGATTTGGTTTCATTAGTTCAATGAATATTTCTTCCATTCTTAGTGTAGAAATTTATGATTGCCTTGAAAGATTTGATGAAAAACCCAATGAATTTGATGTAAAACTCTAAACATTGGTTAGGAATTAGATGTAGATCTGTTCTGGACGAATTCAGTACCCCAAATGTAACTTTTGATGTTTTAAAAATGAATTAAAGAGGAGATTTATCAATGTTCTTGAAGAAAATAGGAAAGCATGGTTTTTACTGAAGTTTTGATCCATATAATGCCAATGATTGATGATTAAAAGGTTTTGGAACATTAACAATGATGTATTTTGGTTTTATGATGAGCTTATAACATTAGATTAGATTTTCATACCTTATAATGAAGTTTTGGTACAAGTTTTGGATTGAAAAACGAAGCAGGCCGTAGCCTATCTGGTGCGTTCGATCGATCGATACTCCCAGGTCGATCGATCGACCTTCCCAAAATTAGTTATATTTTTCCTTTGTTGGATTTTAATGATTTCGACCCTAGAAAATTATTGGTGGGGACTTTGTGAATACTCTTAGACTCAAGAAAGACCAGTAGGCATATTCGTGAGACTCGAATTGTAATTAGAAGACAAAGTGGGAATTATATTAAACTTAATAAGACTCGACGAGTGTGATAATATTTGAGATTGAGGATTGATGAGTAAATTTTAGATAGTTGGATAATATAAGGTTAATGGCAGAAATGAGGACCTTAAGAATAGTGGATTTAAATGTGGGAATAATAGGAGATTTGGTAACCTTTGTGGATTAGACTTTATGTACTTGAAACTATGACGTGAGATGTGTCGGCGATCTATATTATGTATTGTTTGGATACTTAAAGGTGTACAAATTGGAATAACGGTATAGGAATGCAGAATATACCTTATTTAATATATTAAGATATCTAAGTGATGTGATTGCTTAACATATGGACTTATGTGTATAATATACCTACCATACTTGCTATCACCAGAGGTCGGCTTTCGAACTGGGCCATCTAATCCTTGTGTGCCTACGGAAGGATTTAGACTGGTACCTTGAGGATATAGGGTTGTTAATGACTTATTTGTGAGTTGATAAGTCAGCTGACCATGGGAGCGTAGGTATGTGCATGACCCATGGGTATGTGAACTATGTTCGCCTCCATTATGTGTGATTGTTGCTTATTAAAACGATTCTCGAGAGATTCAGAATACGTTGTCCTTATGTACGTGATGTATCGGGATTCGATAGCAGAGTATGTGTGCACCCCCAGCTTAGCCTAGGGGTTCCCTTATTGTATAATTATGATGAGATTAATATACTGGTAATTGAAATAGACTTTTTATTAAAGTGTAAATGTGAATACTTGGGACATTTTTAGTAGAGTTAAAAATGGGAAATTCATATAATAAATATATTAGGCAAATCTGATAATTAAAAAGGAAGACTAACAGTATACATTTAAATGTCTGGTATCGACCCTTATATTAAATAGTAAAGTTAGGTGGTGAAATATACTAGTAGTTAGTGACATAACTAGGACCGGTTACTGATACGTTAGGAGTGCACAATTAGTTAAGAGGTGAGGAACTCATGTGAGTGCACGTAACTAACATGTATTTTATATTCACTGCTTAATGTTATTAAACACTTGCTTTATTTTAAACTGTTTTCACCTCGGGCTCTGACCCGTTTTCTTTCTAATCTATTTTCTTGTAAAAACATTTTAGGTGCCCAGCCACAGGGATGCCAAGTTTAGGAGTTTCATTCCAGTGATGTGTTGTAGATGCTATGGAAGTTATAGGACCTCGATTGTAGACGCATCCACATTCTACTTGACTCTACTTCAGATTTATTTCCTCTGTTAGGGCATGTCACCCTTTCTTTTTTGAGACCGTTTTACCATACTCAGTTTATTTCAGTGTTGGTGTTAATTAATTGATTATTCAGACTTTGTATTTGGTTTTATTCAGTATTTGGATTATTCTGAGGAGTGTTACTCTAGACTCATTTTATTCCATTATTATTCTATTATGGCTGTGATGTGATTATGTTACCTTTGGATCATAATTTAATTGGTTGCATGTTAATCTAAGTAAATTAAACATTGACATCTCATTTTTTTTAAAATATTAGGTGGCTAGTAGTTGTTTAAATAAATGTTTTCGATAGTGATGCTATGAACTGAACCAACTTGACATTTTTTATTAATTTGAATAAAGGAGTAGCTACCCGGTATTTAATTAGTCAGGGTGTCACAGGCCCATCACCCCCGTATCACATTGAGTCGCCCCTAAGTGTAGAAGGTCACCTATAATACCCAGTAGAGAATCAGTATCTACTTTAAAAATAAAGATACCAAAGGACTCAGAAAAGACATAAAGATTACCTGATCACTCATCAGGGCATTTAGAGCCCGTCGCACGTCCAGCGCGGATAAAGATTGATTCGACCTTCGATTAGACTTCCTCCACCAGAACATCCTGTAGAATTCCCCTAATATCTCATCCTTTAGGACTATCAACCCTGCATTACACTCGATCACCTCATAGGGCCATGTCTGCAAAAGACAGGAATCGGCAAAAACAAACCAAAGAAGAATGCCAGATATTGCATTAAAAGGGAAAATGAATTTAGGATTACATCCAGAAGTTATGTGGACCCTATAAAATATTGTCGGCAGTGCCTCCTAAAAGTATCCAATGAAGAAAAGAGAGGTGACAAGGTCATACTCCCCCAGTCATACATCCAAATGTCAAAAATCGTTCGCCAATACCAGAAGAATAAGAGATGGATGACGTCGTCACTTATTGCCACCAAAAATCCACCCAATAAAATAAAAATAAACAGATGGGTTGTCTGCCTCACCTACCACTCGTCAGCCACATCCACCCTTCTCTTTAAAAGAGTATACTTTAAAGCGAAAATACGGATCGAAACCCCTTAAATGATCCTACCCACATCTCCCAAAGCTACCTGCACCGCCTTCGGCGTCACCCTCAGCATGCGATCCACCAATATCTGTAACCCCTCACAGTCAACCCCTAGAAACTATTAAACATTTTTGTAAGTAACCTTCATCTCCCCAAAGATAAGATGGAAGATGTGGGTAATTTACCACCACCTCTTTCCCATAGCACACAAACCCGCAGTAGAACGAGGTGTCTCATCCAAAGCCTCTGCTGAGAGACCAAAACCCGCATAGGAGACCATCTAGCGTACCACACTAGGGAGATACTCCCAAACCTCCTTTAACCTCATAGTCCCGCGAGATCGGATAGCCAAAGGAGCAATGTCAATCTGTAAAAAAAAGAAAAAGAAGAAAAACTCGTCATTAGCACGACGAAGAAAGAGAAAAATGAAATAAAATACCAAAGGTCAATTCACTTACATAACCACTAGCGTTCCTCACCCTAGATGAATGGTGTATGCCATCTCGTGGAGAAAATTACGCTCATTAGCCACAGGCTCAAACAGATCGAAGGCATTTCCGTTTCCCAAATTAAGAGGCACCCTAGACTACCACACTAGGTCAGGCCAGTCATTAACAGCTAGCCATGCATTGTGGTACACCTCGTTTGAACCAGCCATTTGAAGTCTCGAAGCAAAGAGGACTTAGGAATGATTTTTGAATAGATAAAGTAGAAAATTTAAACACTTGAAGGTATAAAAATGGGGAGGATTTTCCCCCTTTTTATAGAAGGCTAAGGGGCCTACAAAAATGCAGCCCCCTGACCATATCGGCCGGCGGTCATCTTTTCCCCTTCCTAAAGAACCCTAAAAATCCATGCCCTTGACGATTAGCACTCCCTAGATTGCCTATCGGCACCCCCTCCAAATTTCGTTCAGAAAATGCCAACAAATTCCAAAAATTCCAAAATTTGCCCAGAAAATCCCAAAAAAATATGGAACCTCAATTTCTTCAAGAAAATCATTTTTTGGAGAATTAAGCCCCTTTAAAACTCTCAAAATTCCTAGCAGGATTAATCCTACACTCCTATCCCCAGCATAATCCCCAACCGAATTAATCTTACAAACCTATCCTCAACACATTCCACAAGCAAAACCAACGATGCACCCGTATCCAAGTCTACTATTCCCCAGACTAAACATCCTCCAGTGGACTCTCAAGACAACATAATCCCCGATCAAATATCTCAAGGATAAGTCCTTCCCCAATAGTGTCTTAAAACAACACAATCCCCAGCAGAACCACAAATCCATCTACACCCCCAAGATAATTCAAAAAATTCACCAGGAGATCCACTCCCCACGTTTCAACTTAAGGTCCTCATAATTGACCTCAACCCTTAGAATTGGTCGCTACAAATTTAGGTCCTCATAATTTTCCATGACCCACAGAATCAGTCATTACAACTTAAGGTTCTCGAAATTGAACTCAACTTGCAAAATTGGTCATCACAACTTAAAGTCCTCAAAATTAACCTTGTCCTATAGAATTGGTCATCCCAACTTAAGATACTCATAATTGACCTCGATTCACAGAATCAGTTGCTACAACTTTAGGTCCTCTAAATTGACCTTAATTCACTGAATCGGCCGACTGCATCTCCTTTGGTCATCAAAAATTGACCTCGACACGCAGATTTGGCGGCTATAGCTTTAGGTCCTTAGAATCGATCTCGACCCTTAGAATTGGCCATCATAACTTAAGGTCCTCAAAATCAACCTCGGCCCTCAAAATCGATCATCGCAACTTAAGGTCCTCAAAATCGACCTCGGCCCCTCAAAATTGGTCATCCTCAACTTAAGGTCCTCAAAATTGACCTCGGTCCTCAAAATTGGTCATCCTTAACTTAAGGTACTCAGAATTGGCCTCGGCCCACAAAATTGTTCATCCGCAACTCAAGGTCCTCAGAATTGATCTTGACCCGCAAAATTGGTCATCATCACTTACGGTCCTTAGAAATGACCTCGACTTGCAAAATTAGTCTCTATAACTTTAGGTCCTGAGAAGTGACTCGGCCCTCATAATTAGTCTCTACAACTTAGGTCCTCAGAATTAACCTCGGCCCTCAGAATTGATCATCCTCAGCACAACTTTAGAATTAACCTCGACCCGCTGAATCGGTTATCTTCATCTCCTTAGGTCCTCATAACTAACCTCGACCCGCTGAATTATTCATCCTCGACTCCTTAGGTCCTCAGAATTGACCTCGACATGCTGAATCGGTCAACCTCGACCTCTAAGTTCTCAGAATCCACCTAAAAACCTCTTCCCCAACGCCGTTGTGGTATCTATCATTCGATGGTCTTCACTTGTTCCATGATCATCCATCAAGGGTCTATTTGTAGACACCCCATCCTATGACCCTCCAAATCACCTCCTTAGGTCCCTGGCACTCACTCATTCATCGCAAACCCTAGGTTGTACCCTGAGAATCGAGATAGAGGTCACCGAGCGCTCCGGCGCACCGTTTTGACCCTAATCAACTTTCTCGCCTGAGAAAAATCTCAATGAATCTTTGAATTTCACTGAATACCCTTTCCAACAGTCTACCTCATGCATGAATCGGCCTTACGATTGGGACAAATGATCTATTTTACTATCAAAAACTGATCTGGAGACCACCAGGTGCTCCCGAGTCCCATTTCGACTCCGTTCACTTCCTTGCTTGAGAAGAAGCTAAATAAGTATTCGAAGGGATCTGAATCCCCTTTTTAATGGTCCACCCCTTGCACAAATTGGCATTATAATTCGGACGAATGATCCATTTTACCCCCGAAAACTTATATGGAGGCCGCCGAGCACTCTCGGGCTCCATTTGACTCTTGTCGTCTCTTTAGCTCAAACAAAGTTGAATGAATCTTTAAAGGGATCTGAATACCATTTCTAACATTCTGCCTCATGCATGAATCAGCCTTACGATACGAACGAATGACCCATTTTACTCCGAAGGGTCACCGGGTGCTTTCGATCTCCGTTTGACCAAGTCAAATCTTCGAACCGTACGAAGCTGAATGAAATCTCAAAGGACATTGAATGCCCTTTCCAATGGTCGATTCCATGCACGAATCGGCCTTATGGTTTAAATGAACAATCCATTTCCTTCCAAGAATTTCTTATCGAGTAACTAACTGGCGCTTTTGGGCCTTGTTTGACTTCGATCAACTCTTGAAACCGAGAGTGTTTTAATGGATTATTAAAGTTCTCTTAATACCCTTTCTATTGGTCCACCCTGTGCATGATTCGAACTTATGTTTTGTATTATACGACCATTTTTTTTAAAAACATGCCTTAGACTGCCAATTGGAAACCCCAGGACCCTACCTATCGATAATGTGTCTAGGTTCCATGCTGATAGGTAGGTCTAGGACCATGGCAGTCATAATCCCCCTTGGCCCTATAAATAGAGGCCATGACTTGACTTTGAAAGGAACCCTTGAACATCCCTCTCAGTAATTCAGAGAGAATTCCCTCGAATTCAGAGTTGTTCTTTCGTTAAAAGCCCATTTCTCATATTCCTTCAATTATTTTCATATTCTTTTGAGTAAATTCACACCCACCTCCTCAAACCACCTTCACTTTATCTTGAGATCAGTGCATCTACAAGCAATATCTACTTCAAGTCTTCACAAGGAGGTCTATTTATTCCCTTTTGTCTTTAAATTTTCTTATTTTTGCATTAGTTACTTCATTTTCACTGTAATACTTCACTTCATTATATCATGCATCTTAATTTTTAACTTTTTATTATTATTATTCGCACATACTTTATTTTCATAGAAAAACTCAAAAACAAGAAAAAGAGGTTTCACTTGTAAATTCCAAATGAGGATTTATCATCACATTTTCTCACACAAACACCTTTTTCTACCACAGACATATAATAAAGTCCCGGTTTGGATTTATGGGTTAAACCCCACCTCGTATTGTCTTTGAACTACATGAATTTTGATGCCCCAGGGCTACGTAGGATTCTTAGGTAAACCCCTCGACTTGAGTCCTCCCATAAATATTTGTTACTTTATTCTCATCATATATTCATGATATATAAATTTATATGCTTGTTTTCTTGTGTCTTGTCCGATATATACAACCAATCCTTCATAAAGACTTGTGAATCGACAAACACTTACATTCTATTTTTAATTATGATTTTGGGAACACTCCTAAGGAGGACCTCACTCCTCCTTTATCCATGATGCGAGTCGAGCGATTCCATGCTCGATTTATATTATACTCATAATCATACACATCACGGAGTTCTACAAGAGAAGATTAACACATGCCCATTAGAGATTAAAAGGATTAAATGGGTGCCTAACGCCTTTCCATTCCATAACTTAGTCCCCAGACCCTTGAACTACTTAGTTTCGCAAGCATCAGTATTGTACTTGATGATATTCTCTCGAGGAAGTTACATTTTTTTTGCCTATTGTGTGGAAAATAGATTGGCGACTCTATCTCTACATATCACCCCACATAGACAATGGTCGAGCCCCCTGATAAAGGATACAATCCTTCATGCACACCGAAAGGGGAAGGACAGGTGGATCTACATCGGGAGCACACCCTTATCGACCCCCGAAAAAAACCTTGGGATGGCCACACAATGATTATTATCAGATTTCAAAAATGGGATCAAGTTCCAACCCACTTTCTTTAATAAAGGAAAAAAAATTACTGGAGTAAATTTCATTGATTAAAAAAGTTAACTTAGACATTGTCCTCACTCCTAAGAATTATAAACATGTTTTAAGTGAACCAAGCCTTGTCAAATCTGGTGAGAGGGAAGTGGAGTCAGAGTTACTGGATTACCAGAGGTGGTAGAAGTATAATCAAATGTAGTTTTGATATATATTAGCTTATATGCCCAATTTACTGCAACACTAGCATTAGAATATGTCACATTCTTACAACATGATTTTGAACCTCAGGGAAATATTTGGGGATTCGAAATCATGTCGCAAGACTGGATGTTATGGCAACGGGGTAAACTCAAACATAATTGACATTACTCCAGGTATGGACCATATTCAAAGATTATGTTCATCTTATGGTAATTAAAAGTCCTTGGATTATAGATCAATAGGGAAACCCGGATCGATTTTGTTCTCCAATCATTCATGTAGTCCTTAAGTAGTTTTACCTATATTATTCCATGAAAAAAATCGATTAATCTTTAAAGAAAGTACATAAATAAATCTAGGTTGTTAAGAATATCATCAAGAAAAAAGGTGTTTGCTAAGAGATTTACATCTTTCTCTATCCTGAAGAAGAAGAAGGGGAATGGAAAGGGAAAGGATTAGGTACAACCTATTGTTAAAAAAATGGTTAAGCCTTATATAGTAAGAAAAATACTAAAAGACAAGTATTACTATAAGCAATCGGGACTTGTAATAATAAATGTTTGGTTTACTTGGCAATATAAAGGAATAAAAATGATAATTTATCATTGAGATATATTTTTCGGTACAATCTATCAGGACTTGGTGTGTATATTCAGAAGCTGGTGTTTTGTGGTACAATCTATAGGAAGCTCAGTAAGGGATATTTTTTTTCTTTTTATCGGTGACCACATCAAAGCATTAATATTATAAATAGGACATTTATCTGTAGAATTTAGTGGGGACAAAAAGATAATATTAGAGAATTATTTTTATGTACTCAATATTAGAAGAAATAGAATTTTCATTTCTAGATTAGTGATGAATGGATATTTTGTTTATTTTAATAAAGGTATTTTATCAAAAATGGTAAATGTTTTATATGTTCTGGTACATTGTAAAATGATTTATATGTTATAAAGGATGTCTCACCATTACTGGTAGATACTGAGAGGAAAACACAAATGAAAATAACGTAAAGATAAAGAAAACTTATAAGTTGAACCAAATATATCTTTGACACTTACGCCTACGTCATATTAATCTTAGTGTAATTCAAATACTAATTTCAAATGAGCAGTGAATTTCATATGTGAATCGTGTTTAAAAGGTAAAATGACCGAGAAGACTTATATTGCCAAAGTGTGATGCCTTGTATTTTTTCTCTAATATGATTTAATTTATTTAGATAATTATCTGTTTATAATTTAATTATTAATAATTTATACCATATTTAGTCGAAAAATATAGTCCAAGACGTATTTTAATTTATCTATGATTATTTTATTTTACTAGTGCGTCCATTTAACTAGTGAGTGGCTTAGTAAAGATGATGCACGTCTTTTTGGGAATTTATAGGCTTGATTAGATAATATGGGTATACTTAGAGTTTCCTTTTAAATAAGAAAAAGGAATTAAAAAGGAATATTAGTTGTGAAATAATTAAGGGGTGCTTATGAGAAAATCAGTGAAGCATTTACGAGGGAATCTTTAGGCTAGAATTTACGCTTCCTTTTCTCCAAATTAGGTGTTTCCCCCTCATATATAGCCCCAAACTATTAGAGAACCGTTCTAATCTCCATTATTGCATAAAGTTCGGTTCATCCTAATAACATCACAAGAGGCATATTTAGGAGTGTTTACATTGAAGGGGGGAGTGCGCTTGCGTTCAAATAAGGAAGTTATTTAATTAAACACAGTTTTTACCACTTAATTCCTAAACATGCATCTATATGTGATTAAATACGATGGTGAAACATGCAAGAACACAAATATGAGGAAAAATCCCCAAACGGGGCAAAACCTTTTATTTTCACAAATTTTTTTGTAAGAGAACGGCTTACAACGGATTACAATGAAAATACAGTGACACAGAAATACCCTCAGGTGTCGGTTCTGTTATCGGCGGCTGGAACAATCCCTTTCCAGTAGGGCAGCAGTGACGAAGAGAGCGGCTTCCTCATAAAGTACTCCAGATGAGTAAACGATCTTCTTGAAGGTTTAAAGATTCACACACATATATGGGATCGATTTTGTGAATCAAAAAGGTTTAGAAAACCTTAAAAAGTGAAGTCTTATTCTGGGCAGATTTCGCAGAATATTAAGATTGCATAAAGACTTGAAAAACGTGTAGAAGGGGATCAGATATTTATACAAAAATCGAGGTGGTGGCTCGTTCGGACGAGATAGCATGTCGCTCGAACGAGATAGCATGTCGCTCGAATGAAGGACAGAAGTAGTTCGAACGATATCGCGCGACATGATATCTCGCGCGAACGACTTGAAAAGTCGCTCGAGCGATCTCGTCGATCAAGGCCATTCATTTCTACACTTAGAAAAATTCTGCTTTTGATAAAATATTAACCCAGACTTCAAAAATAATTTTCAAAAATATTTCCCAAATATTTATGCAAATATTTAAAACTCCAATATAACATTTTACTGAAAGAGCGTAGTGGAGTAGTGGGAATGAGCTGAGCAGCACGTTCCATGTAGCATGATGCACGTGAAGAAAGTGGATGCATCGAATTCGGATACGGGCCGTCGAGGATGATCGTGTTGACGTGTCGAATGTAGCGGTATCAGACATATAAACTGTGATCTAGGAGAAAACCGAAAATTCCTAGAATCTACCCCGGACATTTATAAAATTATGTCCTTACAAATCTCCCCCTATGTCTATGCCGGTACATACATAAAAAATCCGAATTATGCAATCAAATGACATATAAGATAATATCCCCATTAAACCCTCAAACTGAGAATACTAAATGATATGTCTCACAAATCTTCAGCTCTTCAGAAACTTTCAAAGGTGTTCTCATTAGGGTTTGCAATCCAAAAATGAACAATGGAGTACCTACACACATGAGATAAAGCAAATAACCGTGACAAGCAACAGTTTGAAATATAATGATATGCAAAAATTAATGATCAATTAAGCTTAAGCAAATCATCATAAATCAACTAAACACCAAAATAATTCTCCCCCTTTTTATGATGTCCCCAAATAGACAAATATGAGAAGCAAAAATGAATGCACATGGAGAATCACACACGGGAATAAAAACTGCTATTTTTATATTTTTCAAAATTTTTCACACATAGTATACAACAAAGAATCACACCATGAAAGATCACAAAAACAACCAAGTCAATGATAGCGAAATGAAGGGGTGTGAACAAATTCGATAGGAAAATCAATGCATAAAACATGACATATGTGCACGATGAATATCGGATACTCCTAACGAATGAACTCAAAGTCTTCCTTTGGTGTAAAAAGGTGGAAATATAAGACATTGACTCAATCAAATCAACAAATCAAAGCTCAAAGTGATTTCCACACCAATAACGTCCAAAACTATTTCATGCTTTTTCAGGACTTTCAAGGAAGTGCAAACCCTATTGAATTATCCAACCAAACTCTCTCAGAGAGTGATTTTGAATAGAGGCTTTCTAAATTCTCAAACTTTGGAGAATTGAAAGTGAAACCTAAGTGGCCCATATTTTGGCATGAATTGCTTTTTATTGCCTTTAAATTTTTTTGGGCTCTTTTAACCTCTTTGGACCCCAGATAATAAAATTCCTCCATTTTTTAGGTCCTTTTGAACGGTGGCTTTTGCGCAAAGAAGAGAATTACCTTTCGCATCCCCTCCCCGTTCTTAAACAATCACTCAGTCTCACAAAAACGGTTTTTACATGCATTCCAATCTTGTCAAGTTTTATTGCATATTGCAAGTTGTATAGACAGAATTGAGATGGAAACACTTGAGCCAACATGTGATAGACAAGTACAATAATCAAATAAAGCCGTGCATGTGTGCAATAAAGGAGATAGGAGTCAAACATGTAGACAAATATCACTAATTACATCTCAAAGACTCCAAACAATGTAAAGCACATGGATGACATGATGTAGCATCTCAAATCTCTATCAAACAGTCACATGAAAAGATGGAATGAAATTGTGACTTGGCTATCTTAAATGTTCATCCATAAAAGGTGCAAAATAAAATACAAAAATCTTTTTGTGCTTTTCTGAAATTGTTATATACAAAAACAAAAATCTTTTTGGATTTTTAAAGGAATAATACAAACTAATGGTACATATGAAACAGACTAGTAATAGGAAGCATATGATATGAACATAAAAAAAACATCCTATTCTAGACATAGACCAACCCCTCAGTCAACTGTGCAAATCCCCAAAGACTTTCTAAGACTCTCAAATCTAAGGGCATCTAAACGTTTCGTGAAAATATCGGCTAACTGACGGTCGGTGGGAACAAAACTCAGGGATACGACTTTCTCCTCAACTAACTGACGTATAAAGTGCTCACGTATCCTGATGTGCTTTGTGCGCGAATGCTGGACTAGATTGCGGGATAAGTGTATCGCGCTCATGTTATCACAGGAAATGGTCATGGTGTCCTGTGAAATCCCATAATCCTCCAGCATTTGCTTCATCCACAAGAGTTGCATGCAACAACTCCCGGCGGCTATATACTCAGCCTCTGCAGTGGAGAAAGAGATGGAATTTTGCTTCTTGCTCAGCCAGGAGACAAAAGAAGAACCAAAATGGAAACACCCACCAGAAGTGCTCCTACAACCATCGACATCCCTGGCCCAATCGGCATCTGAATAGGCGGACAAACTGTCATCAGTATCAAAGGAATACCAAATACCGTATGAGAGAGTCCCACTCACGTATTTAATAATACATTTTAGAGCAAGTAAATGTGACTCTTTCAGGGACGCTTGATATCGTGCACAGACTCTAACACTAAAGGATATGTCTGGACGACTAGCAATCAAGTAGAGAAGACTACTTATCATACTCCGATATAAGGTTTGCTCTATGTCCTTGCCTGAAGTGTCCTTACTAAGCTTGGTAGTGGTACTCATAGGTGTATGTGCATGCTTAGCGGAGTCTAAACCAAATTTCTTCACTAGGTCTCTAGCATACTTGGATTGGGAGATGAACATCCCATCCTTGAGCTGACGAACCTGGAGACCAAGGAAGAAAGTAAGCTCACCAACCATGCTCATCTCAAACTCACTTTTCATCTCCTCTTCAAAGTGATGAGCATGTTGAGAGCACGTGGATCCAAAGACTATGTCGTCCACATAGACCTGGGCAACCAAAATTGCATCGTCATATCTCCTGACGAACAATGTCATATCAACTCCCCCTCTCTTGAAGCTACGGGCTAAGAGATAGGAAGTAAGCCTCTCGTACCAAGCACGGGGTGCTTGCTTCAAACCATACAAGGCTTTCCTTAGATAGTAGACGTGCTCCGGGTGCTGAGGGTCTTCAAACCCTTTTGGTTGTTCCACGTAAACCTCCTCCTGGAGAATGCCATTCAGAAAGGCACTCTTGACATCCATCTGATATAACTTGAAGCGCAGATGACATGCGATGGCGAGTAGTAGACGGACGGACTCAAGCCTCGCAACAGGAGCAAATGTCTCCCCAAAGTCTACAGCCTCTATCTGTGTGTAGCCTTGAGCGACCAACCTAGCTTTGTTTCTGATTATGGTACCATTTTCATCCATTTTATTCTTAAAAATCCACCGGGTACCTATCACATTAGTCTCACTAGGTCGGGGAACAAGTTCCCAGACATTATTCTTTTAAAACTGAAGCAACTCATCCTGCATAGTAGATATCCATTGTTCATCCTTGAGTGCCTCTTTATGGTTCTTGGGCTCGACTTTGGATGTGTAGCAAAGATGGCTAAAAACGTTCTCTAGCTGAGCACGAGTCTTGACCCCTAGAGTGGGATGGCCAACAATGGCAGACGGGTCATGACTCTTGCGAACCCAAGCGGGTGTGTCCCCTAACACAAGAGTGGGGACCACAGAGTGTGGGTGGGGGATAAGTGGATCACTGTCAGACGAGTCCTCATCCTCACACTGAAGGTTAGGATCAATAACCGTCGGAGGTTCGTCATCTTGCACGGTGACGTTTATTGATTCCATAACCTTAGAGCTCTTTAGGTTAAAGACCCGGTACGCTCTGCTATTCGATGAATATCCTAGCAATATTCCCTCATCGATCCGGGAGTCAAACTTTCCTAATTGCTCTCTATCCCATAGGATGTAGCATTTACTCCCAAAAACACAGGTTGGGTTTCTTGCCTGTCCACAATTCATAAGGCATTTTAAGTGTGTGTGGACGCAGGTAAACCCTATTCACCGTGTGGCATGCAGTAGACAAATACGATGTGATTTAAAGAAGTTATTTAATTAAACACAGTTTTTACCACTTAAGTCCTAAACATGCATCTATATGTGATTAAATACGATGGTGAAACATGCAAGAACACAATTATGAGGAAAAATCCCCAACGGGGAAAAACCTTTTATTTTCACAATAATTTTTGTAAGAGAATGGCTTACAACAGATTACAATGAAAATACAGTGACACAGAAATACCCTCGGGTGTCGGTTCTGTTGTCGACGGCTGGAACAATCTCTTTCCAGTAGGGCAGCAGTGACGAAGAGAGTGGCTTCCTCATAAAGTACTCCAGATGAGTAAACGATCTTCTAGAAGGTTTAAAGATTCACACACATATATGGGATCGGTTTTGTGAATCAAAAAGGTTTAGAAAACCTTAAAAAGTGAAGTCTTATTCTGGGCCGATTTCGCAGAATATTGAGATTGCAGAAAGACTTGAAAAACGTGTAGAAGGGGATCAGATATTTATACAAAAATCGAGGTGGTGGCTCGTTCGAACGAGATAGCATGTCGCTCGAACGAGATAGCATGTCGCTCGAACGAAGGACAGAAGTCGTTCGAACAATATCGCGCGACATGATATCTCGCGCGAACGACTTGCAAAGTCGCTCGAGCGATCTCGTCGATCGAGGCCATTCACTTCTACACTTAGAAAAATTCTTCTTTTGATAAAATATTAACCCAGACTTCAAAAATAATTTTCAAAAATATTTCCCAAATATTTATGCAAATATTTAAAACTCCAATATAACATTTTACTGAAAGAGCATAGTGGAGTAGTGGGAATGAGCTGAGCAGCATGTTGCATGTAGCATGATGCACGTGAAGAAAGTGGATGCATAGAATTCGGATACGGGCCGTCGAGGATGATCGTGTTGACGTGCCGAATGTAGCGGTATCAGACATATAAACTGTGATCTAGGAGAAAACAGAAAATTCCTAGAATCTACCCCGGACATTTATAAAATTATGTCCTTACAAACATTATTTTATCCACAAAGAATTTCACTAGTCATTATTATTTAAGCCCCTTTAATCTCCATCTCAAGTTGGTGAGGGTTTTCTAGATTTCAAATCATTATTGAAAAGATGGCCTACTTCTTTTTCAGTTGTTCTTGGGATTTTTGGAAGAAGAAGGAGTAATTAGGGTTCCTCGCGAATGGGGGAAGTTGTCACTTGCGGTATATTATTTTGCTTTTCTCTTCCTGTTGTATTTCTTTTGGTTTTATTGTCGATTTTGATGTCGAATTGTATTGATTCTTTTTGCAACTAGACTCCTAATTGGTCAAAACCCTAATACCTGGCAGATTGTTAACGGTGAGATATATCAGGGGTTGAAGACTTTTAAATAGATCTCCCTATCCAAACTTGAGGAGTTTGGAATCATATCTAACTCCCTATCGCTAAAAGAGCTTTGTAAGTGATTTAACATCTTTATTTTTCTATATTCTCTTGTCCTTTAATTTTTGACTTTCTTTTCCAATGTTTCTTTTATGTTGAAGACCATCTAGTAGACATATCAGATGAATATTGGGAAATTCTTATCCCAAAGCTTGCCAAAGGTAGAGTTGAAGGGAATGTCCTCAACAAAAAGCTTGATCCTGTTGAGAAGGGAAAAAAGAAGTGTAAATAAGTGATCGAGTCAAAATTGACCAAGAAGACCCTCAATGAGGGAACTGGTCCCTTAAAATAATTCGATGTTTGGCTTAGTCTGACTAATGGAGTCATGGCTGCTAATTTCTTTTCTTCTCGAGAGCTTTGGTATGCTCTTCAGACCAATCCAAATACTCTTTACACTAAGTACCATAGAGTTGAGGAGTTTTAGAAGAATAGTCTCCCTGACTATGATAAGAGCTTTTTTAGCAACATAAGCCGAGGCAAGGAAGCCGACCTTGACATCATAAGGTTTTTTCCGTTCACGCCTCCACTTTTCCTTTAATTTTTCTTCTGCTTTGGAATTTTCACTAATTTAGGTTTGGCTATATAATGCCTAATCTTTTTTATTTTGCGAGGGTTATTGATGATGGTGGATATTCAACAGTGGAATTCAATGAATAAAAAATTCTTTGAGGAAGATGTCGATATGAAAAATGCTCTTAGCACTCTGAAAATCGACTATAACAAGCTCAAGAAATCCCAAAGCCACTGAATCTTGGAATTCAAGCATTCAAGGTAAAAGGAGCTCAAGACCCTCAGGGATGAATATACCCACACCATCCAGACCCTTCAAGACAACCACCAGAAGTCTATGAATGTATCTTTAAAAAATTCTTGGGAGGAAGCGGTGGTCGACTATCATATCTTAAGGGATTTATAAGACCCTGTCATATATTCCATTCATCGAGGTTACTATGAGATGTATACTAGGGTCGGCTAATCCCATCTTGACCTTTTTAAGGAGGTGCAAACTTGGGGAATGGATTATGAGGAGCGTATGGCCATCTCATTGGAGATCAATGCTCAGGAAGCTATTGAGACCACTTAAGTTGAGGGTCTTAATGTTGTTAATGGTAATGCAGAAACCTAGGGGAAACACTATTGATGAGGTGATCTCCATCACTTAAGAAACTCAGGAAGAGGATTGGCTCGAGGATGAATTCCTCTAATTTTCTTCTTTTTATGAATTATAATTCGGCCATCCGTGGCCTTTAATGGCTATAAGCAAAAAAAATTGTCTTTATTTGAATATTTTCTCCCATTCTATGGGTTAAAATTACTTTTGCATCTGGATGAATGTCCCTTCATTTTTGCATATTTTTGAATGATGATTATTGGATCCTTTCTTACTGTCTCGTCTTATTTGTTAAACTATCTTCGATAATGGTGTTTTGGCTGAGCATGATTTCTATATAATGAACATATAAATATCTTACCCATTTTCTCAACTTACTCATCATATTTGAATATTTACGCTCGAATCTTATAGGGTGGGGTATGGGATTGATCTTGAAATGCTTTTAGCATGTTCACTCTCCAAGTAACTTTTTAAAAAGTTAGTCTAACAAACATGAATCAATACAAGAATTTCTCCATTAAGGCTTGAATTCATTAATTATCAGCTTTCCTTTATTCTTATCATGAGTTATAACTAAGTCATGAATATGAACGTTGGGAAGTTATTTAAGATGAAATTGTTATACTAAGCTTTAGCGATTTAATTTGAAAGTTTACTCATTAATTTTTAACTCTTACAGAAGACTATCAAGTCTGTTGTATTTTTCAAGTTTTGTATCGTTAGTATGATTATAACCAACCTATCTAGTGACTTTGAGTCTGAAGATGTCTTTTCAAACATGGATTTTTCATTTTTTGTCACTTAATTAATCAACCTCGTGCTTAGGGGTTGGTCAAATTTTTATTTTTATGTCCTTATTATATTATCTAACTCTTTATCCTTATCATAGTTTGAGTAATACCTATGAGTTCACTTCCCTGGATGATACTCATTATCTTATAGACCAAGTTCATTATGCAAGAAGTAAATAAACCAATATAGTAAATTGAATAAGAGGTAAATGTTTCATTCATTTATCATTTATGTGAAGCATTTACATCATATATAGCTTTTATTTACATGTGTGGTCATTACCTCTGGTGGTAGTATTTCTTCTAGTTATCTGAACTCCAAGGGTTACCAAAAGGTTCTCCTTATAGGTTCTCTAGACGAAAGGTTCATAGGATGACTTCTTTCATAATCTTATAGGGTCCGTGGGTGGAGCATTCTATGTTGTATGACTTTCTTAAAGATGTAGTTCCATACTTTTAGTGGTCGGATCCTGGCCTTCTTATTGTAATAACTAGTGGTTTTTGTTAGTATATTTCTTGTTGTATGAATGCATCCTCTCACCTTTCTTCTATTAAGTCTAAATTTATTATGAATTACTCTTCATTGTTTTCTTCTTTGAAATACTTTATCTAATGGATCGACAGGCTTATCTTTGTTAGAAAAATTGCCTCACAATCGTAGGCTAACATGAAGGGTGACTCACTTGTAGGGGTTCGTAGGGTCATTCTATAGGCCCAAAGGATACTATATAAATCCTCCATTTATTTCCCCATTGCTTCTTCCAGATTTTCCTAATTCTCGAGAGTAAGGTTTTGTTTATCACTTTTGTTTGGTTGTTGGCCTGTGGATAAGGTGGGGCTGAGTAGTAGTGTTTTATCACTTATTTCTCACAGTAGACTTTAAGAGAATCACTATCAAATTTTGATCCAGGATCTATGAAAACATTTTTGGTACTCTATACCTACACATTATGTTCCTCCACGTGAATTAAAAGCATTTTTTGTTTGTGATCCTCCACCCATTTTGCACAATGATAAGATATCATATTTTTCTTAGAGCGAGAGGAAGAGGGCTGACAATATCCATGCCCCATTGGGCGAATGGCTAAGGTGTTGTTATAGGAATGAAGAAATTATGGGGTTAGTGGCTAATAGTGTCATGCCTTTACATGCATCGCACTTTTAGTCATATGCATAGGCATTTTTGGCCCAAGTAGACCAGTAGTAACCTTGCGTGATGATTCATTTAGAGAGAGACCTTTTTTTATGTGGCTTACCTATTAACCTTGAATTGGGGAATTGCATAATAAAAAACTTTAACACCTTAAAAACTTTGATTGATCAAGATTTAATAAGCAAGAAAAAAGTACATTCAAAGAATGACTAGGGTTAGGATCACAATATCTTTGCAGATCTTATAGGTGATCTAAAAGGAGATCAATATTTCCTTAATCCTCTAAATCCTTACTATAATGTCATAAATCTTCTAATATATGATCCCCTCAAAGTAAGTCTTATGTGTGGATACTCTCGGAGATAAAAACTTAGTGAAATATAAGACAAATCACTTTTACTCCTCACCCCCTTCATAAAAATGTGAGTAATCTTATCATCTCCCTCTTTAACCCTCATGAATGCTATATGCATCCTAAAACCTTTCCCTTTACCTATATAAATAGGCACATGGAATCTATTGGGGCTAATTAGGGTTTCCAAGGAGTTGGGCGTACTACTTAGTTAATGGACTATACTAAGGACCTAATACTAATAATTAAATTGACTTCTAAGTCGAAATATAAAAATCCCATATTACAACCCGTAATATATTGTCTTTCCCATTTAATTATAATTAATTCCACTAAATAATTATAATTTCACTCCAATTTAATTATCTTAGAATTACACGAATAATGAGATCTTGTTTGAAAAGTTAGATAATGTATAATATCCCCACTTGGTCAAATTCAATTTGCTGCTAATCAATTTTCACCAACGTCTTAGGTATTTATTATTATCAAACTTAAATTATTTAACACTTTACCCAATTATAAAATCCATCGATCAGGTGCACTAGTAGAATTAAAACTTATAAGTTTATTAATGGGGTATCACAATCTAGGATATCTCCTAGACGTGAATTCCTCCGAAATATGGTCTCAAATATATTCACACAATGATTGTCCAACTTGTAGAGATCTAGACTCAATGAATTGAATCTCACCCATAACAATAAAAGTAATAACTATGAGGACACTCCAATCCTCATAATCCTCAAGAATAAGAATATATTCACCATTCGCAAACATTAAGAAATTGTTCAAAAGTTTAACCTAGTCAGCAACTAAACTTGAATCTCACCCTTATCCAGTTAAATACATTCCTGATATGCCAGTACGATTCTCTTTGAACTATCTAATAAGATCCCAAACCATCAAATAGTTTCCCCTAGTCAAGACAAACTACTAATGTTATCCACCATTAATATTTTTATTATTATTACTTTTTTCTCTATATTTTCCTTTGAACTCATAATGATTTTATTTATTCTTCTCTTTACCCTTCTTAATAGACATCATTCCATATAAATTCTTAAAATAAAGGGTAAGGCTAGATGTTTTGGATTTAAACTCCATAGTATGGGTATGGTTAATTAGTTTGCAATCAAAAGGATTATAATAAAGCTCCAACGGGTTGAGTAATGTGTATAACTGGTAAATAAGGCTAAATGGGGTATAAAGATGGTGTAAGTTATATCCCAAGCTTTTCATAATCAATTATACTTTGATTTGATGTCAGATTATTTTCTGAAGTTATTATTCAAAATTTAATTTTGTCCTCAGTCTCTGATCAAAATAAGGAACTATGAGATCTTATCAAAATTTAAGTGCGAACTAAAAAAAATTGAGTTACTCTTAACTCGGAGTTTATGTATAACCCTCATAATGGAAGAATAACTCAAAATCTTTCAGGATCAATCTTCCACAAATGATTCTTTCAGGTCTCTCAATTGTATTTTCCATTAAACTTATACCACAATTTCTTGCTTATTCGTGATCAAAATTCTCCATGACTTGAGTTTCTGTTAAAATCCTTCAAAATTCTAAATGTTAATGTAAATCAATACTTATGAATCTATTATAATATAAAAAAAAATCCTAAATAGAAATAATTTTCTTCATCATTAATCAGATATATTTTTAGAAAATATCCTATAATTTGACAATTGGTGAAAATGCATAGAATATTAAAAAGGGACTAAAGATGTATACTTAAGGTCGTGATTTTTTTAAGTAAGCATGATGCATAATAAATGAAAATAAACCGAAACAAAATATGAGAGTTGATCAAGTAGTTAATGAATAAATAAATGATAAGATAAATCTAAGAGGGGTGTTATTATAATTCATCAATCAGTTGTCAAATTCTCACCAAATAATAAAAAAAACTATTAAGCTAACTAAATTACACTAATTAATTGACTCAACATAACTAATTAATTGTTAAGCAATAAATATTATTATATTTAGTGCTTAATCAAGTAGCCAATGAAATAACCTACCAAATAAAAATAATAGAAAAAATTAAATAAAATACATTAGTATACACGCTCGTTATTTTGTCTATGCTTGTTTAGATGCCCTATAGTCAGGGTCATCCAATTGGGTTACCTCTAACTTGAGTTCAAACTCCTAAGGGAATGGATCTAACATTTTCCATTGATTTTGAATGTTCTTATATACTTAAGGTTCTCAATTTTTACACCCCATATGGAAAAACGTGCTTTACTAGGTAAGGGCCTGCCCATTTTGATCTTGTTACTCGGGAATAGGTGTAGCCTAGAGTTATAAAGGATAACTTTCTGTGAGGGTTCGAGTTTCTTTCTTTATATGGATAGATCATTATAGTGTTTTGTCTTATCCTAATAGATTTTAGCGTTTAGGTGTCGTTCCGTAGTTCTTCGAGTTCTTTGAGTTGTATCCATCCTAGTGTACCACCATCTTTGAGGTCAAAGTTTAATGTTTATGTGGCTCAGTATGCATTTTGATCTAACTCAACAGGTAGGGGAAAAGTATTTTTGTACACCAATAGATAGGGAAACATGCTTAAATTGGTCTTGTAAGCAGTGTGGAAACCCCATAAAGCGCCAGTTAGTCTGAGTGACCAATCTTTATAGTTTACATTTACTGTTTATTATATGATATGTTTAACCTCCCTATTTAAAAGTTCTTCTTGGCCGTTAGTTTGTGGGTGGGAAGCGACATATACTTTGTTCGCAACCCCGTATTTCATCATTAAGGCTTCCATTGGTCTATTTCAAAAGTGTGTCCCCTGGTTACTGATTAAAGGCATTCGGTTTCCAAACTGCGATAGTATGTTAGTCTGTAAGAATTGAATTACCATTGTACGGTCATTGTTTCATGTCGGTATTGCTTCTACCCACTTTATACACACTCTAAATCTAACGTAGGGCCCCTGAAGTCAATATCCCAAAAATTAAATATTTTTATAGTGAGGATGGGGGTCAGTGGCATCATGTTACGTCTAGTCATTGTAATTAACATATGGCATTTAGAGAACGCTTTGGAGAATATTTTGGGAAATCTTCTTTGTATAGATCACATTCCTTAAAGTGGAATTGAGATAAAACTCTTTGTATTTCATCATTGGACAAGCATCTTCTAATAATTTTTTCAGTATAGTACTTAAATAAATACGGATCATCAAATAAGAAAGTACGTGACAATTCCATGAATCTATTTTTGTCTTGGGTTGACAAGTGGGTAGGAATATCTCCCATGATGATATAATTCATGATATCAACATACCTGAGGAGAGTAAATACCACAAAGATTTGTTCATTTGAGAAGGGTTCTTTTATTGGGCATGTGTCTTGCAAGTTATCTTCAAGTGTCAATCAAGACAAGTGATCGGATACAACATTTTATACTCCTTTCTTATATTTAATGGACAAGTCAAATTCTTGTAGGAATAAATTCCATTGGATCAGTCTTGGTGTCACATCCTTCTTGGATAACAAATATTTCAAAGTGGAGTGGTATGTGAAGCACGCGATTGGATAACCTACTAAGTATGGCTTACAATTGTCTAGTACGTATACTATGGGTAGGAGCTCATTCTCAGGAGTGGTATATAATACCCGTATTTTCATTATAAACTAAATCGATAAAAATTAAATTAATTTGGTAGAATTTAATTAAATAAATTCGTGAATAAATTACTTAGTTGTAATTGCATGTTTATTTGGTTCATTTATGCATGTTATGTTTACTCGTAGAAAATAAATTTGCATATTAACTCAATTATTAGTATATTGTGTTCAATCTAAAAAAAATATGTTAGTACGGTATAAATAGTTTGATCACGTTCCGAAATTATCTGGGGTCTTCTTTAGGGGTTTTAGACATCTAAAATTAGACCAAGGGAATAGGTATACCATTTGGGGAGTTATTAGGCCAATCCTGGTATGGTTTTGGGCTCATTTGGGGGTCTAAATGTGGGGGTTTATGGTTAACTTGGGATTAGTGGTTATTTTTGGGTAATTAACAATAAAGAAACCATTTCACATCCACCATAACTCAACCCTAGAAGCTCCACACCCATTGGAGAGGTTACCAAGGTTGGATAAGGGAGGAAGATCGAGATCCAAGAGAAAGAGAGACCCAATCATTAAACTAAGGCAATAATTATCTTGCTAAATTAATTTCTAATGTATTTCTTAATTCGATTGTGTATTTCTTATAGGAATTTATGGGTTAAAGATGATGAATTGATGTTTATATAATTGGAATAAACCTCGTGAATATTAAAGAATAAATATGAAATTATAATGTTTATGTATTAAATTAATTGGTGATAAAGTCGAAAATTGAATAATCATGTTAATTGGGAATGAAATCGTAGAACTCCTGTTGTAGGAATGATGAGAAAGATAAGATCTTGAATGGGTTAAAAGAGAAAAGATTGAATCTAGTAAACTAGGGTTTTAATAGCACGTGATTCTTGATATAAATTGTTATCGAATGTATTTGATGTGTTTTCAGGATGATTTTCATGTAGAAAGCTGTTGTTTCATAGTTAGGAATAGATTGGAGTTCGTACATAGGGTTTGGGTGATGGTTAGATACACCTTGGATGACCAAAGAAGGTAAAATTTTGTCATTATTCGTCTTGGCATCCTATTAGAACCGAATTAATTCGTTAGAAATCGATTCGGTCCAGCTAGCAAAACTGGTTTTGTTTTCTGTGCTGGTTCCCCCTTGCTTTTGTGGTTTTTTGTGGACGGTTAGGGTTTGGCATGGATTATGGAGTTTGAGATACGGAATTGGACTTCTGGGATTATAGTGGGAAGGTTAGGAAGTACTTTGGGTTAACCGGGGATTGATTTCAGTGTAAAGGTTGTGTCACGATTTTAGTAGTTAGGAAGGTTAACAATTAACTAAATGGTTAATTCTTAAAGTAGAAATAATTAATCAAAAATTAATGAGACTTCTTGGGAGTAATTATAGGGTTAATTACTTATTTCTATTATGTGTTAAAAATATGTATACATTTATTTGCGTGGACATACCCATTTTCATGGACGACCTATCGGTTGGGGTTACCTGCATCTCAAGACCGTAGCACGCATTGGCGTAGGTGGACTAGACGTTGTCTAGGTCATTATTTTAGGTACTACGCTTCAACGCCACTTATGATACGTATGTGAAGATGCTGGGATCCATTATCACCGTCGAGATATGAATCGTGCAATGGTGTACTGTGTAAGGATCACCCCACTTGTATGTGTTTTGTGATGTCCATTTGGGTGAGGGGCCGAACTTACTGATAGAGCACGAATGGGACACTAAGGATAGATGCCTTTATGTGCCATATATATGTAAGGACATATATAATTATATAAAGTAATTGAGAATTAATCCTTGTAGTTTAATGATGTAGACGATCGATAATGAACCCAATACTTCGTAAAATGTATAATTGATGTTATATTACTTGTGTGGGTAGTATCATAGGTGTTGCTCTGGGAAATAAGAGCACATGTGTAGATGATTAGGTTCAATACATGAATTATGCTAGATTCATCGAATAATATTTATTGTTATAGTTATCGTACTTTTTGGGGACTTAGGTTGATATGTGTATAGTATTGTACTTAGATGAGGGGTGAGATACTTAATATTTGCGAGTGCCGATGGGTGGTGCATTCTTTGAATTAACTTCATCATTGAATTTTAATTTGGTAATATAATTCTTGCAACTCTAGGGCGCTGACCACAATTATAAAAAAAAATCCCCTCAACTTTGCCTAGATAGAGATAGTAGGGCTGATGAGATATCAGACTTATGATCACACTTTGCTCATCAGTCATTCAAATCATTGATTATAGTTTAGGTTGGTACTTCCCTTTCAGTTATTATACAGTCTTTTGAGACCAGTCGTGCTTATGTTGGAGTTTTATAACTATTTGGAATTATGGACTTATTTTTATTAGTTATTAATTATACTAGTTATATCGTCCATATCGTTTTAAAAATACAAATGTTTTATTACAGTTTGATGCTGTGAATGATATAGATTGATAGACAAGCCCCATCTTCGGCGGATTGTGACTAACCAGTCTTTACGTGAAAAATGAGGGTTGCTACATAGTATAGTTCATTTGTGCATAATTTATCATCCTGTTATAATAACTAATAACATAAGGTTTTTTGTATTTTCTTTTACCTAAAACAACCCCTAGGGCGTAATCCCTTGAATCATACATCAATTCAAAGGGTAAATCCAATTGGGGGGTCTCATTGTAATTGCTGATGTGAGGTGGTTTTTTAGCTTTTCAAATGCTTCTTGGTATTCATTAGACTACTCAAAGGTTATCTCTTTTGAAAGAAAGTTTCATAGAGGTCGTGAGGTTATACTAAAATCCTTAATAAACCTCTTGTAAAATCTAACGTGAACTAAAATTATCACACGTACTTCACCAATTAAGGGGTGGGCAGATTCAAAATTAATTAGATCTTTGCCTTATCCACTCGAATTCCATCAACAGATATTATTTGGCATAAGATTATGCCTTTGGTCACGATAAAATGGAATTTATCCTAATTCTAAACTAAATTCATTTCTCCACACCTAGCTAGGACTTTATGTAGATTATTGAGGCAATCGTCAAATGAATCACCGAATATAGAGAATTCAACCATGAATACCTCCAAGATACCTCGACCATATCACTAAAGATACTCCTGATACACCTTTGGAATATAGCAGGTGCATAGAACAATCCAAATGACATTATCTTGTAAGTGAATGTGCTAATGGGCACGCGAAGTCCGTCTTTTCTTGGTCTTCTGGTGCGATCGCTATTTGGTTATACCCACTATATCCATCGAGTAAGAAATAATATTCATGCCCGTACATTCTAATTAATAATTGGTCTATGAAAGGTAAAGTGAAATGTTCCTTACAAGTCATCATGTTGAGTTGCATGTAGTCTATGAACATGCTCCTCTCAATAGTGACACGAGTGGGTATCAATTATCTTTTAACATTCGGTACGACTTTCATGCCGCCTTTTTGGTCACTACTTGGGTTGGACTCACCCATTGGCTATCAGATATAAGGTATATAGTCCTCATATCAAACAACTTAAGTACCTCACCTTGAACCACTTCTTCTATATTAGTATTTAGCCTCATTTTCATTTCTCGCGTCGCATTAAATTACCTTCGTATTCTAAGTAAATTCTATAGGTGCCAACATTTTGACTAATACCTTTAAGGTCTTCTATAATCCACCATATTTCTTGTTTATGTTGTTTAATTGAAAGAACCCGCACTTAATTTGATGACACAATAATAGGGAACGTGTCTCCATCTCCTTAAAAAGCATACTTGAGTTCTTCGGGAAAAGGATTTAACTCAAGCATGAGCACTTTTATAATTTAGGGCATGGGATTTGATTTATATGGAGGTAACTTTGCAAAACATTTGGCTAATATGGCCTCCTCTATTAGTCTATTGATTAAATCTAATATGGCATATACCTGACTAATCTCGTGTTCTTTGATTGTATATTCTTCAATTTCGTGAATTGAGTTAGCTAGGCAGGATTCTAATGAGTCGGCCGAAGAGGTGGTGTCAAAATATTCTTGGATGATAGTGTTCACTAAATCAACTTATTAGATGGCATCCTCTTCCAGGCCAGGTTGTTTAGGTTTAGAGAAGATATTTGTTTTAAGGAATTATAGCGTATACAGTAGTAAGGAATGGAAAACTAAAAAACATGAGAATTTGTGTTCCTACGCTTGCCACCGACTGCGTGTCTAGCACAATAAAATATATCAGGTAAACAAAATCTCCCATTTGGACAAGAACATCCTATACAATACCCCGTGGCATTTTAACAAAGAAAATGGTTAGTTAGATAGTGATCCTAGTTCGTCGAAGTTATCCTAAACCTAGCTTATCATAAATGGTATATGGTAGAAGGGTGACACATTCACCAAGGTCGAGTAACACATGTTATATTGTGAAGTTACCTATAACACACGAGATGGTTGGGCATCCTGGGTCCTTGAGTTTTGTTGTGATATTTTGATAAAGTATATAGCTAACAATGTTGGCAATATATGCTTCTTTCCTAACGCTTTGTCTATAGTTCATATCGAACAAGTGTTTTAAATATTTGGCATATGATGGAACTTGTTTGATAGCATCCAATAGGGGATGCTTATATTTACTTATTTAAATAGTTCCATTATATCATGATTTTTGTTTTATTTAAGAGGTTTCCTAAGCCTTTGAGGATATGGAGCTAACACGGGACACTTAGGGTCGTTCATCTCTGACTCCTTTTCATTTTCTTTAGTGTTCTTTGAGACTTTTTCAATAATGTATTCCTTAGTATCAATGGACGACTTAAGGATATTCTTTTTAATAACCTTACCACTGAACATGGTGGTTATAGCTTTTGCTTTCTCGCGATGTTAAGATGACGATGAGGAAGGTCCAATAACTTTTTATCCTCATGGATTTAATTATGGTTGAGCAAGGAAAGTTTCCCTTCTCTTTTACTTCATTTTGCATAGCCATTCTATCTACCATTGTTTTAACTTGGTTCATGATTTGGAACATTTTGTTATTCAACTCTTATTATTGATGAATAGACGTTTAAATGGTATCCTCATGTGCCTTTTTGTGCAAGGACCCATATGAATTAGGATTGTCATGCAAGTTACCCTAAGGCTGATAGAATTTTTGTGATGGTTGTTGATAACCTTGAGGCAGGTCGTATTTCGGGGGTTGAATGAGTTGCTGAGGTGGTCCTTAAGCCTGTGGTTGTGCCTGTGGATCATTCCACCAACTAAAGTGGAGGTGGTTTCTCCATCCTAGGTTGTAGCCTTCCATATAAGGGTTATTTCTCGACTTCTAAAATACGTTCATAGCATTGATCAGCATGTAGAACTTCTTTGAAGGCAATAATCGTAGGGAATCTTTCAGTGGAGGGTCATGTCACCTCATAGATAGCACATGGTGCAATATTGGAATTAAGGTCATCTTATTCCTTTAGTACATATCTTTCATTGCCACTAGAGGTTGTTTCTTTTATTTTAAGAGGATGGTCGTGAAAAAAAATTCATTCTAGGATTGCCCAGTCTCTTCGAACCAATCAAAATAAGCTTCAAATTCTTTCGGACTCTTGTCGAAAATTCCTTTGTTGCACATCATTTCAACAATTGCCACATTTGTGGACCTAACCCTTTGTAAAAGAAATTCACTATGCGATAGATTTCATATTTGTGGTTTAGACACGAACTAAGAAACTACTTGAATCTCTTCTAACATTGATTGAATGTTTCATTATCATTTTGGGTGACATTCATTATTTATTTCTTTAATTGGTTTGTAATGTGAGATGGGAAGAATTTATTAAGGAATCGACCTTCCATTTCATGCCACAAGGGAATAGACCCCGAGTGAAGAAAAAATAACCAGGCTTTGGCTTATCCTTCAGGGAGAAAGGAAAAGGTTTTAGCATAATGAGTTGCTTAGTGCAAGCTTTATCGTTAAATGTTGCACATACTTCCTTAAATTCTCTCAGAAGTTGTTAAGGTTTATCGCATTCAAGACTGTGAAATGTTTGCAATGGTTGGATCATTCCATTTCTAAAGTTAAGGACACCAATAACTTTGGTAGGACTACACACAGAGTGGTATTACATTCAGGCTGAAATAACTATCTCATAGTCCCCTTAGATTTTGGTTGAAATTAAGGTTGAAGTTGGACACGATGTTGGGAAATTAATTCGACCCTTCCTTGAATCTCAAGTGGCCCGACTTCCTCACTACGCACGTGATTCATGTTCTCATTCATTTTAGTACGTGAATTGGATTCTAATGTAAGTCCTTTTGAATAATTTGAAGGTGGAGGGGTTGATCGTTCTAAATGTTTGTCATTGTCTGAGTCCACACTTACATACGGGATTTAGAATCCTAATCTTGCAAGCAATACAAGTCTAATGATTTTGAATTTAAAGATTTTATTTAATTTTAAACTTTATGTTTGTTTTCTTTTTAATAAAAATAAACTAAAAACACGAGTATAGTAATAAATAATATTTTCATTTTTTAAATAAATTCCTAATGAAACAAATTTAATAAAAACTATTTTAGAATAAAAACAATTATTAATGAAACTATTACAATAAATTGTTTTTTAATTAAAAAAAAGTTTTTTATTAATTTTTTTTGGGAAAACAATAAAAAATAACCAAATAAATTGAATAAATAAATATATTTTTATAATTACAAAACTAATTAATAATAGTGAAAAAATATTTTTTGCAAAAAAACTATGATAACTATTTTTTTAAGAAAGAATGTTTATTTAAAAATAAATAAAAAAATAATTGTGTTTAATAGTAAATAAAAGTGTTTAAATTGTTTTTATTTTTGTGTAAAAATTAATTTGAGTATTTTTTTTAACAAAAAAAAATTAATGTTGCAAAAATATCTATTTTTTAAAATAAAAACAAAAAAATGGAATTATGAAAAAAAATATTTTTATCATATTTTTTTAATTATGAAAATAGATCTAAAAATAATAAACTAATAAAAAATGTATTGATATATTTTTTTATAAGGAGATGGTCTACCTAAAATTAATTTTTAAAGTTAATATTCCCCCATCAATAGCACCAAAAACTTGACATGACTTGATTTGTGTGTGTGTGTGTGTGTGTGTTAATCTCACCATGCATAGGTGTTCATGTTAAGTAGTCATAATTTCCAATAAATTTGAGTGTCAAATCTAAGAGAACATAACAATAAGTTAATTTAGGTGGAATCTTTAATATATATATATATATATTTTCTCTTTTTTATAATATTTTAAATTCAAAATTTTTATTTAAATTTTTAATTTTGTGTTTTCTTTCTTTTTAATAAAAAAAATAAAACTCGCATGTGTTGGGGCTAAAATAATTCACTAGGCCCATTTACATAGTTGGACGACTAGCCCATAACAAGACAGGGACTGCCCGACCCAACTCAAACGGGTAAATTCACTCGTGTATTTAATATGTGCTTAAATACATTATGATAAGCTCAAATCGATTACTAAAAATCTCAGAGAGATATTCAAGGACACCTTACAAGCTACACTCAAGTAGGAAAAGATACATATACAGTTCAACCTCTTGAACACAACTATAAATGTAAACCCTCACCCCGGGGTCGGGGGATGCAACTTTGTAATCTTGAGAGGTACACTAATAAGAAAAACAATAACATGTCCGTGGACATAGGCAATTTACCGAATCACGTATACTGTGTGTTGTGCATGTGACTGCTTTATCTTTCTTTCTTTACATGTTTGCTTTCTGAAAATATTGATTGTGATAGGGAAATATCCATTATGATAATTTTTCACTCACAATTGGCATCGTTTATGAGAAACGGTTCTCTTTTCCTACGAAAGTAATCCCTGGAAGAAAGTTTCATGATATCTCACCATAGCACAACCTACCTCAGGTTGGTGATGTACAGGATGACCCAGTTCCACCCAGGGTCAAGTCTCAGATTCGTCAGGAGCCAAATCCCAGGTTTCTTCAAGAAAGACTACCTTCTGAAGAATGCCATAGCCCATCTAGGTCTATGTAGATCTCCAGGTTGATCGATTCCTATGAAGCCAGGATTCAAGAGGAAGAGGAGGCCACATGCCTCCAAACGTAAGAAAATGTTCGCCTTAAGAGGCTACTAGAAAGAATGGAGAGATATCTCTATGGTGACAATCAGAAGTATCGTGCAAGGACTCCTAGTCCTCAAGTGAACAACACTCGCAACCGAGGGAGGAGCTCCAAACGCGGTTTGGATAGATCGGAATGTGGTCAACCAGAGAGTCACCACAGAGGCTATGAACATCGAAGCATATGTAGCTTGGTCCGAAGAGAGATGGATCAACACCCGGCCAATCGAGGTGTTAGGTCTACTAAAGACCTAGTTAGAAGATCTCTCAACACATAGATGAAATCCCATTTTTCAAGGGCGGTTGAAAAGGAAGAACCCCCAAAGAAGTTTTTTGTTCCCAGGTTCAAGATATATGATGGCAAAACTGACCCCATAGACCATGTCAGGCAATATAGGCAGGCGATGACCCTGCAGAGACATAATGACTCAGTCATGTGTCGTATTTTCCCTTCTAGCCTACACAAAATAGCTCTAAAGTGGTTCAATAAACTACCACACAGTTCCGTCAAGAGCTTCAAGGCCCTCACTGAGGCCTTCACTTCTCGCTTCATAACTAGCAGTTCCCACCCGAAGAGGATGGACTCATTTCTCACGATGAATAAGAAGCCACGGGAGACTATTCGTGAATATGCCAAATGGTATTGGGAAGTCGTTAATAAAATAGAAGATTGCTCAGAGGAGGTTATCGTAGCATCCTTTGAAATTGGTCTACCGACCACATCTGTGTTGCATCAATCTCTCACGAAGAATGAGACTAACACCATCGATGACCTCATGGCGTGTATTAATAAATCGCATCAAAGCTAATAAGGGAGGATATAGGGTTAACAATGCCATCAAGGGGAACAATAAGGGGGCAAAAATGGTTCGAAGAATGGGAATAAATTTAATCCCTCAAAAGCCTTTCAGGCTTTAACACATTCTTTAGGAATCGATTTACAAGATCTTGGGAAAAATTAAACACAAACCATTTGTGAAGTGGCCCAAAAAGATGGGTGAAGACCCTACAAAGAGGAATAAAGTGTTGCGATGTGAATTCCACAAAGAAGGCTTCCAGCGAATAAAAACCTGCAAAGCTATAAAATCTCATCTGGAGGAGCTAACTCAAGATGGGCATCCTGATAAGTATATAGATAGAAAGGATGATAAGGTCACAGCCAACGACGACCAAAAGTCGAATAATGTATTAGATGATGATATGGTACATGAATTCATAGTAATTCACGGAGCATCCGACTTGAAGCAGATCCAAGGAACGTTATTCGAATGGAGTTAAAGAAGGTTACGGCTGTTATGGAAGCATTCTAGGTTGACACCACTAATACCCAAGTTATAAAGTATCACAAATCATAGTACTTCGATTACAATAAGCACATCATCTTCATGGAGGAAAACTTGATTGGCGTAAGGAGCCCGCACCACGATGCACTTATAATCACCCTTAGGATTACAAATTGGGACATCAACAAACTGCTAACAGGTCAAGGGAGATTATCCAAGCTAGTGTACCTGGAGATCCTCCACAAATTAAATATAAATCTAGCTAATCTCAAAGAAGCAACGGTTCTACTAGTCGGCTTCATGGGGAAGATCGTGATGTTATTGGGTAAGATAGTCCAATTAGTAAGGGTATGGAATATTTCAAAATTTGTTGAATTCTTGGTGGTTGGCATAAACTCGCCCTACCACGCTATTCTCGATAAAGGATGGCTTCATGCAATGAGAGTTGGACCATTAACCTACCACCAGAAACTTAAGTGTGTCACGAGCCAGGGAGCAGTGGAAATTCATGACAATCAGGCCACGGTCAGGAAATGCTTTATCCCCATCATTCGGCCTCGAAAAATGAAGATTGAAAAGGAAGCCCCTCTCGAGGAAGCTCGGGACAGGTCTATCCCTTCAAAATAGTAGCTATGGTATGACCGACCAGGAGTGGAGGAGACTAAGATCCATCCTACTAACAAGATCATTAAAAACCTGGAGAAGGTTACGTTTGATGCCAACCTACCACAGAGAAAACTTCTAATTGGGACAACACTCACCTATCACGAGAAGATGGATATAATTGCCTTCCTAAGGGGAAACTTAGACGTGTTCGCTTGGGAACCGTATGACCTTCTAGGGATTGATCCCCATATGGCTTGTCACCGCCTTCATATAGACCCATTTTTCAAGCCGATCACCCAGAAAGTGCGCCGAAAAGCCCAAAAAAGGTTGAGGCTGTGGAAAATGATGTACGGAAACTTTGGGAAGTTCAATTACCTAAGTGGATCTCAAATTCAATTGTGGTGCGAAAGAGTAATGATAGTTAGAGAGTTTACATTGACTTCACTCATCTCAATAAGGCATACCCCAAGGCCAGTTTCCCTCTGTTAACAATAGATCAGCTGGTCGAAGCCACGACTGCACATGAACGGATGAGCTTCCTGGATGCCTATTCAGGGTATCACCAGATTCCACTGTTCATCCCTGACTAGGATAAGACGTTGTTGATGATAGAAGGCCGAGGTTGACACTACAGTTGAGACTATTGTTGATGACTACAAGGAGTTGGAGGAGTACAATGATCATGCCTTCGAGTACTTAGAGAGGGGCATTAGAATTTCTTACCGATGGGTTGCTCTGAGGCAGGCAAAAAATAAAAGCCTATCCTCTCGGGACTTCGTGGGTTTGGACTTTAGCGACCCTCTCCTCGAGACTGCTCTTGTCGATGTGGAAATGTAGAGTGGAGGTGTCGAGGTCGACCTTGATGCCCATAAGTTTCATAATGACACGGTTGAGTTGGTTGTCGACGGTGAGAGGACCAAGGTTGTTGATGCGATCAAGGTTGCAGCTGTTGATGGGTCGGCCATCGAAGATGCTGACACTACACTTAACCCGTGAATGCTTTTGTCAAGTTTTCTTCTTTTTGTCAGGGCGGTCGTTTATGGCCTATTTCCCTTTTCCTGATGTAACACATGAACACTTTTATCTTATTTTGTTTTGATTAGCTCTTGCAATATAAATACTCGCTTGCTTGAATGTTTACTTGCTTCAATATTTGCTTGTTTGAATATTTGCTTGTTGTGTTGTGGTAGTGATGTCAACACCAAATTTCATAATTCGAACTCACCAAATTATGGTGTCATGCCATACCCCTCTCATCATTTTGAGAGTGCATAGTTGAGCATCGTCTCATCCATGCACTGTCATCTCGTCTCGACCGAGAGAGGTATTTATTTAACATCAAATATTTGCCGAACAAATGATGTTTAAGGTCTAAAATCACCAAACTAATGATGTTTTATCTCTCATTCACCAAATTAATGATGTTTAACTAATTAACCACAACCAAGTGATTTTCAATTTGGACTCACCAAATTATGGGGTTATGCCATACCCCCTCTCGTCATTTTGAGAGTGAATGGTTGAGCATCGTATCATCCATGTACCGTCGTCTAGGTCGAGAGAGGTATTTATTTTAACCAAATATTCACCAAATAAATGATGTTTAAGGTCTAATATAACCAAATTAATGATGTTTAATCTCTCCTTCACCAAATTAATGATGTTTTATCTTTCATTCACCAAATTAATGATGTTTAAGTAATTAAGTTATCCTTTCTGGGTGTTATTGAAAGTCCATGGATGGGGTTGGCCCCTTTCCAGGTTATCATTTCTCCAAGGTTGGGTTTGTTTCTATCTCACCACAAACAATGTTTTATAGCTTTTTAGGGTACTTGAAACGAATCATCCGAAATAAAGTATGTAAGATACGAGGGAATAAACCATTTTCACTTTTCGCATTCATACTAAGCCCTTTTACAATGATTCATAATGAAAAAGCTCTTATATAATCATCTATTGGTAGTACCTCTTTAAGTTGTCGACATTCCAAGTATTGGAGAATGGTTCCCCCTCTAGCTTCTCTAGTCGATAGGTGCTCGGGACTACCTCATCAGTAATCCTGTAAGGACTATGCCAGTTGGCATGAAGCTTGTTGGGATTTTGCCAAGTCTTCTTCAAAACAAGGTCTCCCACTGTAATCGGCCTCGGCTTTATCCTCTTGTTATAAAACTTGGTCGTCCTCTGATAGTAGGTTGCCACTCTGATCTCAGAATTCCTCTCTCTTTTCCTCAATCAGATCTAGGTCAAGTCTTATCTCTTCTAAGTTTCTCTCAGGGCCATACGTCTGAACTCTGTGTGTAGGCAGACCAATCTCGGTAGGGACTACTTCCTCTGAGCCATATGCTAACATAAAGGGGGCCTCCCCCGTCGACATCTTGGTTGTCATCCTGTAGGCCTATAGTACAGCATGTACCTCTCCAGTACATTTCCCTTTAGCCTCTTCCAACCTTTTCTTGATTCCATCGAGAATAGTTCTATTGGTTACCTCAGTCTGACCATTGGCCTGGGGTCATCCAGGCGACGAGATGAACTATTTGATGTCGACCCTTGTACAATATTTTTCTAGGGAAATGTTTTTGAACTGGGTACCATTGTCTGAGATGAGTGTGTTAGGCAATCCGTACCTACAAATGATGTTCTTCCATATGAACTGAAAGGTCTTCTTTTTCGTGATTTTGATTATATCCTCGTCCTCTACCCACTTTGAAAAGTATTCTTTCACCACAATTAAATATCGGTAGTTTCCCATGGCTCTTGGCAGAGGTCCAACCAAATCAATCCCCCATGCTGTAAATGGACATGGTGAGGTGATAGACATCAAGGGTTGAATCATTGGCCAGGCTCGGCCACCAATATCCTTGAGTGATGATCCGTTTTGCCAATGATCTACCCCCGATATGGCTTGAGCAAGGTCCTTCATGAACGTCCTTCAAAATGTAATCTACCTCGGTTGGGTGGACACATCTGAGCAGAGGCAAAAGAAAACCATTTTTATACAACAGGTCCACTAGGATAGAGAACTTTGTTATTTTGTATCTCAACTTCCTTCTCTCGGCCTTAGACTCCGACAAGCTACCCTATTTGATATACTGTATAGGGGTCCATCCAAGATGGTCCTAAGTTTAAATTGAAGCAAATTTTATCTTTGTGTCGTCTTCCTCTATCGTCGATTAGGAAAGGATTTCTATTAGCACGATTCTCTTAATCTTCTTCCGTGTTGCCGAGGATAATCTTGCCAAAGCGTCGGGTCGGCTATTATCCAATCAAGGTACCCCTTTGACTTTGATCTTACCAAATTCCTTCATCATCCTTTTCACCTTTGCTAGGTATCTTGCCATTTTATCATCTTTGGCTTCATAAATCCCCATGACCTGGTTAACCATGAGTTGAAAGTCACTATAGACCAGAAGTTGGTCGACGTTTAGAGCTCTAGCGAGGGAGATTCCAGCTATAAGGGCCTCATACTTTGATTCGTTGTTGGAAGCTTTAAAACTGAACCTCGAGGCATACTCTATGTTTGTTCCGTCTAGGGCCGACACAATTAGATTGGCTCCACTCCCATTTTCACAGGATGAACCATCAACAAACAAGTTCCATACAGCTCCTTCTAAAAATTACCCCTCTTCAATAATACCATTTCTGAGTAAAAACATGTCAGTCTCGGCCATTGGATGTCTCCTCACTCTAGTCTCAACCCTTATTGGCTCGGTACGTATTTTAGCCGGCCCTTCAAAGTCATCCGCTTTTTCACTATCGACATCATCCCAGGTGAACTCTGCCACAAAGTCTGCTAAGGCCTGCCCCTTAATCGCAACCCTCGGCTGATAAACTATATCGTACTCTCCTAGCTCAATAGCCCAGGTCATCAATCTACCTGATTTCTCAGGTTTATGGATGACTTGCCTAAGGGGAGATCCTGTAAAGACAATCATCGTATGGGCTTAAAAATAAGGCTTCATCTTTTTTGAAGCATGGATGAGGTCATAGGCCAGTTTTTCCATCCTAATATACCTCTGCTCAGTCCCTTGGAGGGCCCTGCTGTTGAAATAAACTGGTCTTTGTACACCCTCATCATCTCGTACTATCGTCGCGCTGATAGCCGACTCGAACACGACCAAATAAAGGTAAAGCTTCTCTCCATGGACAGGATGAGATAGTAAGAGTGGTGAGCCGAGATACGACTTCATCTCTAAAAATTCTTTCTCACATTCCTCGTCCCACTCAAAAGCTTTTTTAAAAATCTTAAAAAATGGAAGACACTTATCAGTGGCTCTAGAGACAAACCTGTTTACAGCAGCCACTCGTCCAGTGAGCCTCTGAATGTCCTTGATGGTCTTTAGGGTCTTCATCTCTAGCAGGGCCTTTATAATTCCGAGTTAGCTTTTATACCCCTTTGATTGACGATAAAACCAAAGAATTTTCCAACTCCGACACCAAAGGCACATTTTGCTGGGTTGGGCTTCATCTTGTACTTATCCATGGTGTCGAAAAAAAATTCAAAGTCGGTCGTGTGAGCATCAGCCTTCAGACTCTTGGTCAACATATCATCTACATAAACTTCCATGGATTTTCCAATATGGTCTTTGAACATCTTGTTCACCAACCGCTGATAGGTAGCCCCAGCATTCTTCAAGCCGAAGGGCATAACCTTGTTACTGCATGTCCCCTTATTGATGAAAAAGGCTATTTTCTTTGCGTCAACCGAGTCCATAAAAATTTGATTGTAGATGGAGTATGTGTCTATGAAGCTCATCAATTCATGTCCTGTTATAGCGTCTACCATCTGATTAATACGAGGGAGAGGGAAATAGTCCTTGGGGCAAGACTTGTTCAAATCAGTGAAGTCCACACACATTCTCCACTTTCCATTTGCCTTCGGCACTATGACTGCATTTGTTAACCATTCAGGGTAGATGACCTCCCTAATGAACTCAGCTTCTTCCATCTTTTTAACCTCATCTCTTATAACCTCATTTTTCTCACGAGAGTAAATTCTTCTTATATGCTTTATCGGCTTAGCACCTTCCTCCACATTGAGTTTATGACACATTATCTTTGGGTCAATGCCCTGCATATCAGCATGACTCCAAGAAAAGATATGTTTTGCCTTCTCTTCAACAGCTTGATCAGCTCATCTTTAATCTCTAGCCTTAGGGCTTTGCCAACTTGGATGGTTCTTTCCGTCTCGTCCTCATTGAGGATGATGGATTCTACCTCTTTCGCGGCTTCCCCTTTCTTGAGATTTATCTCATCTCTATAATCAAGGGTATCAATGTTGTACGTGGTTGTTACTTTCTTGTGTGCCTCTCTTTCTTCGGGTGAGTTAAAGTAGCACTCTCGAGCCGACGTTTGGTCACCCTAAGCTTCCCCTACCCCATATGGAGTCAGGAATTTTATCATTTGGTGGACCGTCGAAGGCACGACCTCAAACTATTTGAGGGCAACCCGTCCCAATATGAGGTTATTAGCCGAGAAGGCATTCTCGTCCATCATAAAAAAGTTAGTCTTCTTGGTGAGCCTCTTCATCCATTCGTCTCCCATTCTGAAATCCATTTCATACATTCTAAGAGGATAAACCTTCTCTCCACTGAATCCTATCAGAGGATGATGATACGGTACAAGCCTGGCCTTGCTAATTCCTAAACATTTGAAGTACGGACAGAACATAACATCCGCAGAGCTTCCTCTATCAACTATGATTCTTGGTACTTCACATCCATGTACTTTAGTCGTAATAACGAGTGGGTTGTCATATGGAGCTAGTATACCCTTAAAATTTAGTTTTGAAAAGCCGACTATGAGGGTTTCTATATCCACTTTCTTTCTTTTCTCGGGCTTAGCATCAATGGAGGTCGAGGTCATAACCTCGGCCTTAGTTTTCACCTTTGCCTTGGCCACATGAACTTTTCAGTCGGCAACCTCAGAGCCTCCGCCTGCAAGGCCACCATAAATCTCGCTTACCCCAAATAAAATCATGTTGAGCCTCTTTACTGGAACATTATCATCTTTAGGTGGGTGATTCGGATCATAATTATTGTCATCTGAGGATCCATCCCTCCTTGCTGGAGCATCCTCTCTACATTTAACATTTCTCTTCTTTCTAGGGTCCTCTCGGCCTCTATTGTCTTAGCCTTGCACCGAACCTTTCTTATCAACACACTTCCTCAACTTTTCAGATTTTAACATTTTTTCAATCTCATCTTTGAGGGCGAAGCATTTATCTGTAAGGTGACCATGATACTAGTGAAACTCACACCAAAGATTTCTATTCCTCTTATGAGGAGTTATTTTCAACTTTTTCGACGAGCTAAGAGACCAGTCATTTTTTATCTCATTCTCACAACTAATTGTTAGAGGCGTATAGTCTGCAAACTTGTCGTCTATCGGCCATTTCTTGCTATCCTTCCCCTTGAACTTCTGACCCTTTCCATCACTGTGGGCTCTTTTTTCTTCATCTTCTTTTGCGTTCATTGCCTCTTCTGCGTTCATGACTCTCCCGGACGTGGGTAGGAGTTCGTCCATGGACTTTGGAGGGTCCTTGTCCAGCTTTCATTACAGCTTTCCATTCTGAAGACCTCCCATAAGGGTTATCATCGCGATACTCTCTTCGTAGTCTTCTACTTACAACTTCACTTTGTTAAAGAGGGCTATGTACTCCCTCAGAGTCTTGTTCTTCACCTATTTTATGTACAACAGGTGGGTCGTCTACTTCCTAGGCTTTACCCCAAAGCAAAAATTATGGACAAAGCTATTGGCCAATTGCTTAAAACTTCCTATTGAGTTCTTAGGAAGGGAGGTGAACCATACGTGGGCTACTCCTATAAGCATTCTTGATAATGCTCGGTATATCATCTTATCTAATATTGAATAGATGTCGAAGGCCGGCTGATACATCTCCACGTGATGTACCAGATTAGTGCTCCCATCATACTTCGGTGTAACTACCGGTAATTTTAACTTTATCGGGGATGGATAGTTTAATATCTTCACCATGAAGAGGGATCCTTCAACATATCCCCTTTGTAAGGGGTATCGACTTTTTATGATATCCCCTATTTTGTTCTCCAACCTCTGTATCAACTTATTCGAGTGCTTATCTGCTGCAACGTCAGCTTTTGCAAGGACAGCATTTTCCTCGGACCCTTCTTTGTCATCTGGCTAGGCTGATTACTCTATGTTAACTGGATGGGCTGAGGGTACCCTCTTCGGATACTTAGGTCGGATGATTACCTCTTTTTTTTCCCCTCGGTCTTCTGGAGGTCTGCAGTCATCTCTCCTCTTATTTTTTCTTGAGCTGGCGACACTCCTTGTCCTAGATAGGTGATCCCTCAAATCTCTTTGAGGGTCGAGCCTATTAAAGGTCGACCCTCTACTTAGCCTGTCAAAAGATGATTACCTTGGCCCACAATCCCGACTGGGCCTGCACACTCGGTTAGGCGTCCGTCCTTGGTCCCTTCTTTGCCGAATAGGGCGCACAGTTCCTCTAGATATCTAATGAGGTTCCCAATATTCGAACTCTCCCTCTTCGTCATCAAGGTCATCCCCAACCAAGTCATCACGGAGTTATTAACCCTATCTCCCCAGGCGTAAACGCCTTGGGTCAGCAGCGTCTCTCCATCTTTGATAAGGTAGTAGGTCTTTTTCTGGAGCCTGGGGTGGTCCCTGGGTTGTTGACCTAATTCACCTTCCCTGGTGACCGGAGTTACAAACTCTTCTCCTGCGCCGCCTGTCCTGGACACAAAATTTTGGCTAAGCATCTCAAACTGGTTTTGCATTTGTTGTTGGCCAACTATGAGGGTGCGGAGAGCTATCGCCACCTCAACCATCTCTGACTAGGGTGGTTCTTGACTGAAACTTGTACCACCTCCCTATAGGGGTGGCAGTTGCTTCTCAGGTGGAGGAGGTGGATCCATTGCCATTGGTGAAAGTTGTTTGAGCCATGAGCTTGAGAAGGAGAGCTTAAATGCTCAACAAGAGCTCTTTCAATGGTGAAACAACTCCACAAAAAGGGGAGGACTGGTTCACCGCCGGAGACTTTGATGAGTATAAGCTAAAAGTAGGGAAGAGATGTCAATCCTCGTTCCCACAGATGGCTCCATATTGATGATGCTTGAAATAGCACCACTAGGTCAATGTGATGATGAGCTCAAACAGGTATGACAATGGTAAATTGGAACAAACAATATAGCTGTAAGAGTAAGAGAATGAGATGAGGCAAAGAGAAGATGAGACAACAATTTAAGTGGTTAAGCCAATTAGGCCTACATCCACTATGTGTGTGCATGGTCCACTAAATAAGGGCACTAATGGCCATGGATACAATCACTCAAGCTTTTCTCTCTCTTACAATCAGTCTGACAGAGTTCTACTAGGGTTTTTAATATCCGATCTTTTCTTATGGAGAGGATGATGTGTATATATAGGGCTTGGGGGTGTAGTGTACCCCCAAGCATGTAATCAACATGCACATAAGGAGGCTCCCAATTATGAGGAGACACTTGTCCTTAATGCATGGATACAATGATGAGGAGGCAATATTCCCTCATGTGAGGGAATGATCTTGTTGCAACAGTTTTTCCCACGTGAGACTTTCCATGTTGGAACCTTATATTGCTACAGTAGGTGTCATATTGTAGAGCATCGGCTTGGCTGAGTACGATGTTGCCAACATAACGGATGCCCCAATGTATGAAATAAGTAAGTGTGCGACCCCATAGCGGGACGAGTCTCGGTAACATCTTGTTAGCCCTTTCTAAGAGGGTCGACTTCCTGGTGCCAAGTGGCCTTATAAACAGATGAGGTCATACTTGGGTATTTCAAATAATATACTCAATCACTTCAATGGACTTCCCAAATTAATTTTTAGATATTTATATTAATTGCATAAAATTTTAACGCCTAACATTAATCTATAGTAAGAGTTGAACATGCAGTCCAATTACTATAAGCAAATTATCTAACTTAACCTACCATATGCATGACATAAATTTCATTCAAATAAAAACTTTCTTAAACATAATGAGTTGAGTTTTACCCCAGTCCCTTAATAACTATGAATTTTGCATGACAAAAGTTAAGTTATTTATTGAGTAAAAGAAAGACTTATATTGGGTTGATAAGTATTTTTTTCATTTCAAATGCTCCAACATGACGGTTAATTAGTTCTACGATCTCATCACAAGCCCCTAACAAACAAATAATTAGCTACTCAAATTGGAAGTAATTAACACAAAATAATAATTAAACATAGTGAATTCTCTACTAGTAATAATTTAAAAAAAAAACTAATTTAATTCTTAAAAGATCAGTCACCATAAAAAATATTAACCATCCAATACTAAACTAATTAATTCAACAATAACATATAATTAAATAAAATACAACAAAAAGAAAAATTTACTTGTAAAAAGGGGTAGATCGAGATAAAGTTGTAGGAGGTGATTAATGAGATGGTGTGATGATGATAATGAGTTCTCCTAGATGGTAAAAGAAAAAAAGAATAAGAAGAAAAGTCTAAAAGGAGAGATGAGAGTTGTAAAGAATTGGAAGATAAGGTAAAAGGAAGAAACGGAATTGCTAAAGATATGATGATTATAGGTTTCTCTAGGGATAACCTCATAGAATTGCTATATCTTTGTGAAAATTCATTAGTGATAACCATGATGATTGGCGATAAAAATGTGAAGAGAATGCTGGTAGATAATGGAAGCTTAACGGATATACTATTCGATGATAACTTTGAAAGATGAAGTTGTTTAATAGAAAATTAGAGGCGTGTCATTATCCTCTAACTGGATTCTTAGGAGAAAAAGTGTACCCTCTATGTACAATTGAGATGGAAGTAATGATAAAGACTTGGCCGACCTACATAACAGAGAAGATGGAATTCTACGTCCTTGGCAAGAATGTCTCATTAACCTACAATATCATATTTGGTAGAGTGGGTCTGGAGAAATTTAAGGTTGAAACCTTAATTGTTCACCAATGTCACAAATTCCCCACCAGCTTTTGTGTATGAGTGGTGAAAGGAAACAAAGTAGAGGTACGTGAATACTACTACACCTCGGTCGACGAGGAAGAAGCCAGTACAAACCTATCAGATCGAGACATTAGATCCTCAAAATGAAAATAAGTTGATAACTGGAGAAGACATTGAAGAAATAGAGCCAGTGATACTAGATGATGAGCAACCTAAGAGGACAGCCCAAATCAGATCGTCCCTGGACCTCATCCTAAATAAGTAGTTGATAGGCTTCCTACGACCTAGAAAAAACATATTGGCTTAGAGCCATGAAGATATACTTGGAATTAATCCATCCATTATCTTCCATAAGATCAACATAGTCAAAGAAGGCAAACCAGTTAAACAAAAGCGGCGAGTACTCTCGGAAGAGAAAAATATGGTGATACAAGAGGAAGTGCCCAAATTGAAGAAAACTGATTTCATTGAGGATGTAATGTCTCCTGATTGGTTGGAAAATATGATGATGGTACCGAAGAAAAATGGCAAGTGGAGGATGTGCATAAAGTTCAAAGATCCAAACTAGGCATGTCCCAAGGATTATTATCCTTTGCCTTGGATAGACCAATTAGTGGATATAATAGTTGGGCATGAATTAATGAGATTCATGGATGCATAATTTGGCTATAACTAGATTAAAATGATGCCAAAAAATAAATAAAAGACTTATTTCACCACCAGCCGATGTACCTTTTATTATAATGGTTTGCATTTCAGACTAAAGAATGCAGGTGCCACATATCAAAGGTTGGTGAACAGAGTATCTGAAAAAAAATTGGGAAGAATATGAAGGGTTATATATATGACATGTTAAACAAAAGCATAAAAGTAAACGACCACTTAAAGGACCTCAACCAATGTTTGATGAGATAGAAAAATACCAAGTAAAGTTGAATCTAGTTAAATGTGTATTTGGAGTCGAGGCTGAAAAAATTCTGGGATTTATTATAAACTTGAGGGGCATAGAGGTCAATCCTGTCAATATCCAGGCATTTATCAATATGGATCCTCCAAAAAAGAAAGAAGGAAATACAAAGCCTCATAAGTTGAGTAGCATCTCTGAACAGGTTTGTATCAAGAGCCACTAATAAATGCCTCCTATTTTTTAATGTTATCAAAAACTCCTTTGAATGGACAGAATGCTAAACCACTTTTCTAGAGCTGAAAAGATACCTAGGAAGGACCCCATTAATGCCAGAATCAATCTTCGGGGAAAAAATATACTTATATTTGGCAATGTTAGCGTTAGCAATCAGCTCGGCTCTGGTTAGAAGCGATGAAGGGGCCCAAAAGCTAGTGTACTACATGATTCAAAGTTTTTTCTGGTGCAGAAATTGTATATTTCATGATGGAAAAGTTGGCTCTAGATTTGATAGTAGCATTCAGCAAGATAAAGAAGTACTTCTAGGCCAACTCCATAGTGGTATATACCGACCTCCCACTTCGACAAACCATTCACCAACCCAAAAAATTGGGTAGGTTAATGGCATGGGAAATAGAATTTGGTGAATATAAAATTTTATATGAGCCAATGACTATAATGAAAGTCCAAGTTATAGTGGATTTCATTGAAGAATTCACCTATGAGGAGAAAAGTCCAAATGAAATAGCACTTATTGTCCCAGTAATACAAGCCCAAGTCGAACACTCTATCATAGTTCTAGCCGAGTAGGACCAGAGCTCAAAAGAATCCTTATCTAAAGATGACTAGTATAGCTGTAGTGAAAAGTTTACTGATAAACTGTTTAAATATGGTTCCCAAATAGAATGAGAGTTTTATGACAAGCTGCTAGCATGGAAGGTATTCGTAGAAGGTTCGTCATGTGCTAGTAGTAGCAAAAATAGTCTGATAGTCAACACGCCTGATGGAGCTAACGTAGAATATGCCCTACGATTCAAATTTGAGGCATTAAATTATAAAGTAGAGTATAAGGCCTTGATTACTGGATTGGAGTTATATCACTTAGAGTCGAGCAGATAATGGCTCGCAATGATTCACAACTAGTGATGAACTAGGTGCTATGAGAATATGAAGCAAGAGAGGGAAACATGTTGAAGTATCTTGAAAAGGTAAAGATTTTAATCCCAAAACTAAAAGAACTCAAGATGATCAAAATCCCCAGAACTAAAAATAGTAGAGCAGGCACATTATCTCATCTGGCATCAACTTCAGAGACGACCAGAGAAGGACCGTACTTATAAAAATTCTATTGCAGAAAAGCATTGATATAAGAGAAGTAAATTTCCTAGAGCTGACCATGGGCCCATTCTGGATGGACCAAATTATCACATACTTGGAGGAAAGGAATTTTACCATCTAATCAAAAGGAGGCAAGGAGGCTTCGTCAAAAGTTGCTAAGTACGTTATGAATAAGGGAGAGTTATACAAAATAGGTTTTACAGTCGGATGTTGGTAAAAATAATTGCCATCCAGAGATACTATTGGTTAACAATGAGGAAAGATTGTGAATAATACACATAGAAGTGCGATAAATAACAGACGCTCGCAATGATACACAAAAGACTAAGAGTCAAGATGGTACCTGTTGATACCAAATTTAGTCTGCTGACATGGCTCAATTGAATGATGACACGTGGCAATCTACATGGCAACAATAAATACTTCCGAGGAACTCACATGCTCCGAGGAACCATACTACAACGAGGAACACTGCTTCCCTGAGGAACTCAGATGCTCCGAGGAACAAGACCTCTCCGAGGAACTCTTAAGTACCGAGAAGCTTAGGCGGTCCGAGCTGCATCTCGAACCAAGAATTAATAGCTGGATAACCAACAGTTCAACTGATTCATTAAATGCTTATCATTCAGACGCGCACGCTTAAGGGGCATTAAATGTATTACCCTTTCATATGTACCTCATTTAATGTATTACCCTTTCACATTACAGCCTCAGGGATATAAATACATTGTACAATCCTCATTGTAGGGGAGCCCCGGACCCCAAATCCAGACCGAAATTTCTTGATAGAACTTGTAATCGAGAATTCCCAAACACTCAGCAATAACACAACAGTGGACGTAGGCCATTCTAATAAGGCTGAACCACTTTAAAATTCTTTGTCTCATTTATTTATCTGTGATTGAATAATTAGAGTGATCTAATTTTTGACATCAACAGATTGGCGTCGTCTGTGGGAAACTACTGGTAATATCGTTTTCCATCAAAAACAATTCATCACCAATGGCTGATATTCTAGAATCCAGCAATCGAAATGCTGGAAGCCCTCCAAATCCATCTGCTCCGCTAAATATTCCAGATCTGGCTGGAATAATGACAAATCTGGCTCAGGGCCAGACCGTCATGCAAGAAACAATGCGACAACTCATCCAAACCCTTCATGGCGGTGCACCAACTCATTCAGGACTACGGAGTATTCAAAGAAACACCCGTGCGCCATCCTCATGTACTAGGAGTACCAATTCGTATCGCAATGAGGAATCTGATAATTTCTCTTATCAACCTGGGCGAACTTCATCAGTGCGAGCCACAGATCCTGAACAACGTGTCAATCTCTCCCCAGAAAGGACCAGCACATTGGAAAGATTAAGTAGGGTTTCTCCTTTCAACCGATTAGGCCCTAGGAGGAACAAAAGTCCTCTTAATGCAGCGTCGAGGAGCTTTCGACGATCAACAGCCTTAAGGGAAAGATCTGCCCAGTCGCGACCAGCTGCTCGTCAAGATAGATCCCAAGAAGCCACTTCAACGCGATCAGCTGCTCGAACCAACAGGACCGAAGAAGGAAATGATGCATGGAAAGGCTCTATTCAAAGGCTGGAGGATAGATTAGGGGAAATGGTTAAAGCCAAGAACCCTTTACAACGAACCTTTGTTCAAGGAACACCTTTTGTCCAGGCCATTGTAGATTTTTCAACACCATCAAAGTTCAAAGCACCTGTTGTGACCCCCAAATATGATGGAAAGACTGACCCTGTTCTTCATATAGAACAATATCAAGCTGCTGCCGACATCTATGCTGTCCCAGACGAGATGAGATGCAGGGCATTCTCTGGAACTCTTACCGGATCTGCTCAAATATGGTATAATAATCTTCCTCGGGGTAAGATCTCAACTTTCTTTCAACTGGCCGAGTTATTCATTGGAAATTTCTGCTTTGGGGCAAAGCCAGTTAAACGAGTAGCACATTTGTTAAGTGTTAGACAAAAAGCTGGTGAAAGTACCAGAGATTATATAACTCGTTTTAATAACGAGAAACTTGAATTCATTGATTATGAGGAGAAGACAGCGATCACTGCCTTGATGAGTGGGTTGTTGCCTAATAAGTTGTATTACACTTTGGCCAAAGATCCACCCACAACTATGTCAGAATTGATGGTGAAAGCGGCCAAAATCATGAATGCCGAGGAGGCTATGGCTGCGAAGAAGAATATGGATAAAGAAACCAAGGTGGAAGTTGATAAAACCAAGAAGAAAGAGCATAAGAACAATGGTGGTGACAAACAATCCAAAAATAGGTCGTCATGGGAGGTCTTGAGGAAATTTGATAATTACACTCCTTTGAAAGTAGATATCAACCACGTCCTGGAAGAAATTAAGAACAACGAGGAGTTAAACTGGCCAAAGAAAATGAAGGCAGGCCCTGACACGAGGAATAGGGAAAAATATCGCGAGTTTCACAAAGATTATGGCCATATGACCAAAAATTGCATAGCTCTTCAGAATGAGATCGAAACACTCATTAGACGAGGAAAACTGGCAAAGTACGTTGATCGTAGAAATGAAAGAAGAAACAGCGACCGAACAAGAGAGAGGTCTAAATCTCCTCGTCGAGCAGAGGAGAACAAGAAAAGAAACCATGAAGTTGATCCAGAAGACGACCCCGATCTTCCCAAGAGACCAATGCAGCCAGAACGAGAGGTATTTTCAATACGCTTTGGGTCATTTGACTGTAATGTTATTACAGGTGGAGATGCAGGAGGAGGAGACCTTACTGCAGAAAGAAAAGCTTACCTCTGTGAGTCTCAAGCTTGCTCGTACATTCAACGGATAAATCTAGCTGAGAAGGATCGCCCGAGAAAGGTGAACAAAGAAAAATTGGTCATCGGTTTCTCAAAGAATGACCTTGCAGGTGTTCTGTATCCTCATGATGACCCATTGGTGATCAAGATGAGGATGAAGGAGATAATGATTTCAAGAGTACTGGTCGACAATGGTAGCTCGGCAGACATCTGTTCTACTCGTGCTTCGATAGTTTAAATCTAAAGCTATCTCAATTGGAGCCTTATCATAGACCCCTCATCGATTTTGCTGGCGAGAAAGTATTTCCACTTGGGACGATCAAGTTGGATATATTCATTGGTACGTGGCCTGCTTGTCGGACAAAAAGAATACGTTTCTTCGTGATGGATAAGAATGTTCAATCATCGTACAATATCATCATGGGAAGAGTAGGATTGAAGAAGTTCGAGGCTTTACCATCTACAGTACATCAGTGCTTAAAATTTCTAATAAATTTTGGAGTAGGAGTTGTGAAAGGTGATCAGAAAGTAGCTCGGGAATGCTATTATTCATCCGCCGAGCAAAAAGAACTGGAGGAATTAAGGAAAAAGACTACTACCTATCAAGTGGATGAAGGTGCAGAAACTGAAACATTGGATCCTAGAGATGAGTCACAACTCGTGAAGGGTCAAGTGGTGGAAGCTACTGAAAACATCATTCTGGGCGACGAGCATCCTGAACGTACTACTCAAGTAGGTTCGTCGTTGGAAGCCTCATTGAAACAGGAATTGATAACTTTCCTTAGAAGCAGAAAATAAACTTTTGCGTGGAGTCATGAAGATATTCCTGGGATAGATCCAAACTTCTTATGTCACGATCTCAATGTGAATAAGGAGATCAAGTCTGTGAAGCAGAGAAGAAGAGTATTCAGTCCCGAGAAGAATCAAGCTATATAGGAGGAAGTCGAGAAGCTCCAGAAAGCTTGTTTCATTGAAGATGTTAAATATCTAGATTGGTTAGCCAATGTGGTGATGGTAAAGAAGAAAAACAACAAGTGGAGGATGTGTGTAGACTTCACCGACCTCAACAAAGCATGCCCAAAGGATCATTTTCCATTGCCCCGAATTGATCAACTGGTGGATGCTACCTCGGGACACGAGTTACTGAGCTTCATGGATGCTTATTCTGGTTACAATCAGATCAAAATAAAACCTGAAGACAGTGAGAGTACTTCTTTCATTACCCCTAGAGGAACTTATTGTTATAATGTTATGCCTTTTGGTTTGAAAAATGCAGGTGCGACATATCAGCGGCTGATGAACAAAGTCTTTGCTGAACAAATCAGTTGCAATATGGAAGTCTATGTTGACGATATGCTGGCAAAAAGCAAGAAAGTTGTCGATCATCTAGTTGACTTAATTCAGACTTTTGATCAACTGGATAAATATCAAATGAAGTTGGACCCGACGAAGTGCATATTTGGAGTACGAGAAGGCATGTTCCTCGGGTACATTGTCAATTAACGAGGCATTGAAGCAAATCCTGAAAAGATCAAAGCTCTATTAGGGCTGCGATCTCCAACGACGAAGAAGGAAGTACAGAGTCTCACAGGACAAGTAGCAGCACTCAACAGATTTGTGTCACGAGCAACTGATAGATGTCTCCCATTCTTCAAGACACTCAGAAAGACTTTTGAGTGGAATGATGAATGTGAGAAAGCTTTTCAAGACTTAAAGAAATACTTGGGAGCAACTCCACTGTTGTCCAGGTCGGTGATAGGAGAAAAATTGTATTTGTACCTTGCAGTGTTCGAGAATGAAGTTAGCTCGGCGCTGATCAGAGTGGAGAATGGAGTACAAAAACCAATCTATTACACAAGTAAGGCCTTTCGAGGAGCAGAGATCAGATATCCAAGGCTGGAAAAGTTAGCACTGGCGCTGATTGAGGCAAGTAGGAGAATGAGGCCATACTTTCAGGCTCATACTATAGTCGTATATACTGATATGCCGTTGATACAAGCCCTTCATAAAACAGAAAAATCGGGAAGATTGATGTACTGGGCAATAGAGCTCGGTGAATATGATATAGTTTATGAACCCAGATCATCGCTAAAAGGGCAGGCTGTAGCAGATTTTATAGCGGAGTTCACCTATCCTGATACCCCCGAGGAGCAAAAGTTGCTCGTTGATCAACCTGTGGATGTTACAGGATCAAAAAACACAAGCTCAGACCAACTCCGATTGGTAAAAGGGCAAGTGGATGTTACAGGATCATTAAATTCGAGCTCAGACCAACTCCGGTTGGTAAAAGGGCAAGAAAAGATGATCGACGAAGAAAAAGAAAAATCCGGGGAGGATGAAAGGAAACAGCAAATATTTCACCGAGGAACTCTGATAGAGCAGAAATTTGAAGACGAGTTACCTATATGGAGACTACATGTAGATGGTTCATCTTGCACTACAGGATGTGGCGCGGGGATAGTTTTGAGCACTCCGGACGAGGTCGACATGGAATACGCCCTGCGTTTCCAATTCAAAGATTTCAACAATGAGGCTGAGTATGAGGCCATAATTGCAGGACTTAGTTTGGCAAAAATTATGGAGGCACAGCAGGTCATTATTTTCTGTGATTCTCAATTGATCGTAAACCAAATGATGGGAGTCTATGCAGTTATAGGAGAATTAATGATCAGATATCATGCAAAGGCAAAGGAGCTGGTGTCAGAATTTGCCGCTATTCAGCTGGTCAGAATACCAAGAATGGAGAATGCAAGAGCAGACGCCCTAGCTCGACTAGCATCAGCTACTCGCACCGAGTTACGTTGAACAATCCCAATTAAAGTGTTGGCTGGTCGAAGTATAGATGAAGATCTGACGATGAACTTTATCACCCTTGATTTAGGACCATCTTGGATGGATCCCATCAGGGCGTATATCGAGGAGGGAGAATTGCTAATTGACAAGCTCGCAGCCAAGAAATTGAAGTTTAAAGATGCTCGGTATGTATTAACTAATGGTATTTTATATAGACGAGGAATTATGACAGGTTTGCAGAGATGCGTACATCCCTCCGAGGTGAAAGAATTAATTGAAGAGATCCATGAAGGGTCCTGTGGAGCACATGTAGCAGGTCGGACGCTTTTGCAAATGGTGATGATGCAAGGATACTACTGACCGACGATGAGGGCTGATTGTATAGCCTATGCCAAGAAGTGTGACAAGTGCCAGCATTTTTCCTCCATCCGAAGAACTCCACAAGCATTGTTGATGCCCATAACTTCCCCTTGGCCATTTGCCATGTGGGGAATTGATTTGGTTGGGCCACTGCCGACGACCCGAGGAAGGTTCAAATACCTCGTCGTCGCAGTGGATTATTTTACTAAGTGGGTAGAAGCTGAGCCACTCATTGATATGACGTACGAGAAGGTGTACCAATTTGTTTGGAAGAACATCATTTGTCGATATGGTCTTCCTCATGCCTTCATCACAGACCATAGAACACAATTTGATAACGAGGAGTTCGCTGCCTATTATCATCAGTCAAATATTTTGAAGGTCCACTCAGCACCAGGCCATCCTCAAAGCAATGGACAAACTGAAGTGACAAACAGAACGCTGCTAAATGGCTTGAAGAAAAGACTGGATGATGCAAAATCGAATTGAATCAACGAGCTACAATCAGTACTTTGGGCTTACCGAACTACTCCCCGAGTAGCAACTGGAGAATCACCATATATGCTGGCGTTTGGAAGTGAAGCCGTTATACCTGCCGAGTTGGGCCTCCCAACACACAGGGTACTGAATTTCAATTCCCCTGTCAGTGACTTAATGAGAAGATTGGATTTAGACATGCTCGAGGAAGTTAGAAAAGAAGCAGCCATCAGAAATGCTGCATATCAACAACGAACAGCTCTATTCTATAATAAGAGGGTGAAGAAATGCAACTTGAAAGAAGGAGACTATGTGCTGAAGAAAGTAATTCAAAAGCACAATAAACTGGAGGCAAACTGGCATGGACCATACCGAGTTACAGAAGTTGTTCGACCAGGAACTTATCGAATAGCAACTCTAGAGGGGGAGGAGTTTAAGAATGCATGGAACGCAGAGCACCTGCGCAAGTATTATCAGTGATGTATATTCCCATGTAACGTAGTTCCATCGGTATAAAATGAAGATATTCTGCAAGTCTCTCTTTTTATTGAAAATTTTTCGGGGAATACTAGTGCTACACACTACTCGACAAAACTCGGCAAAGCTCAGACTACTCAGCAAAAATATTCCTAAAAATGCCAACCTCGGTTGGTTAGGAAACAAAATATTCCTAAAAATGCCAACCTGTTTGGCTAGGAAACAAAATATTCCTTAAAATGCCAACCTGTTTGGCTAGGAAACAAAATATTCCTAAAAATGCCAACCTCGGTTGGTTAGGAAATAAAATATTCCTAAAAATGCCAACCTCGGTTGGTTAGGAAACAAAATATTCCTAAAAATGCCAACCTGTTTGGCTAGAAAACAAAATATTCCTAAAAATGCCAACCTATTTGGCTAGGAAACAAAATATTCCTAAAAATGCCAACCTGTTTGGCTAGGAAACAAAATATTCCTAAAAATGCCAACCTGTTTGGCTAGGAAACAAAATATTCCTAAAAATGCCAACTTATGTTGGTTAGGAAATACATATATTCTCGAAAATACCAACTTATGTCGGTCGGGAGGTACATATATTCTCGAAAATGCCAACTTATGTTGGTTGGGAGGTAAATATATTCTCGAAAATGCCAGCTTATGTTGGTCGGAAGGTAAGATTATTTCAGAAAGCGCCAAAGTTGCTCGTAGAGGAAAAATCTACTAACTATGGTTGGTCGGGGATAAAAACCCACCAACTGTAGTTGGTCGACAAGAAAAATTTATCGACCTTAGTTGGTCGGAAACATTTAAGAGAAAAATTTACTAACTATGGCAGGTCGGGGATAAAAACCCACTAACTGTAGTTTGTCGACATGGAGAATCTAACGACCTTGGTTGGTTGGTAACATTTTAAACATTTTTTATACTCGTGACTTTATTATTAAGTGATCGAGCACCATTATTGATACTTGTAACTTTTTAATTATTACTGAGTTGGTCGACAAACAACACAATATTGTTATCTTTTTAACAGATATGCACAAATATAAAGTGTTTGATAATTACAAGACAATAGAAATTAAGATTTGCAAACAAAAATAAAAGTCTTTCATTGAATTCAAAATAAATTACATTGATAATGAAATGAAAGTTACATTGATATTGATATGTATACTAACTATTACATCAAAAATTCCTATTCTACTGGTCTTTTCCCCTCTGCTTTTGACACAGGTTCCTCGCCAGCAGGCGGATCATTTAAAGCCAGAGGAGAATTTATAAAATTGAGATCCTTCAACATCCTGACATTCATCACGGATGGTCGATCTAAGAGATGCTCGGGACGAGATATCTCGGTTTGTGAATGGAGATTGTAGTCACCGAGATACTTTGAAATCAAGCTCCGAGGAATGTCCCGTGCAGGGATCCAACTCATATCCAATTTGTATGGTGGCACAGGTAAGTCAAGCAACCCAGGATTGTGTTAGTCCCACAGGTAATGACCCTATTCGAGCTGCAGCACACCTAAGGCATTCAACCAGCCTTGCTTGTAGCCCTCATTGTTGGCATTCTGGATACGATTGTCCAAGTGGTAGAGCGTTTCGTTGTATCCAGCCATCCAGAACTCCCTGGGCTGTTTGTGGAACTGATATGTTAGCCTGTCTAGCTGCTCATGGAGATTTTTGATGAAAATCTCATTGTTCTCCAAGGTAGACTTCTGCGTGGAGAGATGCTCTTCCAGGTCTCTGATTTTCTTTGATATTTCAGCCAAAGCCTGGTTCTTCGCCATCAGCTGGAAGGCCTGGTTCTCTAAGGCAGACTGAGTCCTCTGTTCCTCGACAGGAATTCGAGCTGCTCTTGCTCGTCCACGAGTTGATGTAGAGGGGCCAGCTCTCTTTAAGGTTTCCAACTCGTCCCTCAAGTTGGCGTTCTCGACCTCTAGGAACGAAAATCCCCCATCGGTCACTGGGATTAAGGCTTTTGAAGAAGAGGCTGCAGACTTCAACTGTGATAGCTCTTTTTGCAAGTTGTTGTTCTCTTGCTCTAGCAACTCGGCAATTTGTCTGCACTCCTCAACCTCACCTTTCAGAGTTCTCTCCCTTACATCATACCCAGTAAAAAGCTTCTAGTAGCCCTTGTCGGCAATGATCAGCTTGTACTTCTTCTCATACCCCTCATGCAACAGGGCAGTGGATTCTTTATACTGAAGCTGAAGGTGTTTGAGGGTGCCTTGGAGATCCTCGATCATATCATAATAGGCCACATTATTGGCCACCGCTTGATCAAGCAGACACTTCAGATATTGATATGCTTCCACTGCCTGTTCTGAAGCATCTTGGCCGAGGATGTCTACAACTTGTGCTGCACTCAGGTCTGTTTGACCGGCCTTAAAGTATTCGTTACATTATAGCAGCAGCTTTGTATCATGGGCAGATAATAATTCCATCCTGGCCAGAAACTAGAAGAGAAAGAAAAGGCAATAATCAATAAGAATCAAGGCAGAGTATGAAGATAGACAACAGTATGCAAAAAGTCCAAGTTTTATTAGATCATAAAGTTCAGAGTTACAAATTCTGGGTTACATTTGATAAAAGAAAAAGATAAAGATAAACCCGAACAACTCTACACCTTTTTCTTGTCTCCCAAAACCTTCTCGGGAGGCTGGGACGAGGAAGTAGGTTGCTCGGAGGGAATGGATAGTTGATCGGGCTGCACTGGCAATTGCTCGGAGGAAATGACGATCTGCTGAAGTTCCTCGGCAACAGGCTGAATGGCTGGGGGATGATCTCCCATCACCATATAAGACTCTTCTGAGGCAGCTTCGTCCTCTTCAAGATCTTCTGGGGTTGGAGGGCGACCAGGAATGTGTTGCTGGAAAAGCTCAGAAGATTCATCAACTTTCATTTCCTGGAGAGCAGCAACCCATCCATCCCTAAAGTATTTGAAGCTGCCATAGTCCACTTGCGACACCATGGCAGCCAACCCCTTGTTCCACCCCTTGTCTCAGCCAGCGCTGAAGGACTTCTTCACCGCCATCTTCCTCTTCAATTTCTCCGAGGAGAGCTTCTCGGACAGCAGGTTATCAGCAGCTTTCAATTTGTTTTCAATATCCTCCTTCTGCCGACCTACTTCCCTAAGTTGAGCCAGCTCCTCCTCAGCAGCCTTGAGATTATCTTCAAGCTCCCCAGCAGTTTTGAGCTTCTCGTCGATCTCCTTATTTGCCTTCTCCAGGGAATTTATTCTCTTCTCTAACTCCTTGGAGGCATCAACAGCTCGAGCTTTCTCTTGCTCGGTGGAGGCAAGCTTTTTCTCCCTGACAACCTTGTCAGTAGCATATGTCTAGCGAGAATCGTCCAAAGACTTGATAGCTTCTGCCAGAGCTCCCTCCACACTGGACGAGGAGCATGAAGCTTTAATTGCTTCATCCTTCTTCAGGATTATATTAAAACAGCTCGTCAACTGTGAAAGTAAAAAGAAAGCAAGTCAGAAACAGAAATAACAAAGGAAATATGAAAAGTTCAAAGTAAGAAGACTTACAGAATCAAGGTGACGAGCAGCTAATGAAGTGACCATATCCCGAGTAAGGTTTTCTTCAGTAACTTGGACCTCGGGAATGATCCAGGACTTTATCGAGCTCATGGCAGAGCTCGAAGGAACAAAAGTGGGAACCCCTGTCCCAGCAGTTGTGGGCTGAGTGATGGTGTCAGCCAAATTGACCGAGGATCTCTTATTCAGCCTCCTCGGGGGAACAGGAACAGATTCAACCAAGGAAGAACCCTTGGTCAGTGATATTACAATCACCTCTCCAGGATCCGCAGACCTGCTCGGAGCCACTGCGAGCTTCTCTACAACCTTCACGACAGCAGCCGAGGAAGGTGCATCATTCTTCTTTGTCCCCTCCCCTGGGACATCAACTTTATTTCTTTTTGCCTCTCCAGAACCAGAGGCAGGTTTCTCGAACAAAGTAGGAGGTCTTCTTCTCTTCATCCTTTCGCTTAAAGGGACGTGAGATTCAGGTGAGGAGCTGGTGGAAGCTGGTACTGGCTCTGATTCATTTATCACTGGACGAGCAGTGAAAGAAGTGGTGTAACTTTTGTATTGCAGCAGATATGAAGCCGACCTGATATGCCCGTCGGCAACAGAGTGATGCAGACTCCAGATAAGTTTCAGATGTCTTATATTCACGTCTGCTTCCTTTGGACACTTTCTTTTACTGTCAAATGCAAATAAATAAATATTGCCATCAGTGACACATTTTATCAAACACAAAAGAAGCATGATTTTAAAATAAATAAAATGAAATAAGAATAACCTATCCCATTTCCATAAGGAGGGCCTCTGGGACCCTGGTAAACGTCATCTCCATTTAATGGAGGATGTTGCCAATTTTTTATGACAACCCCGTGTTCAAAATAATCCCTATTGGCATCAGGGAGATTGACTACTAAGGCCCTATTTAAAAATCTAGTTTTTAAATAAAAAAATGTTATCATTAACTGCCCATCTATAGCAATACATAATTTCTGGAATCCCTATACGGGTTCCATGAATTTGATTTAACCTATAAACCCCATTAACTATTCTCCATGTGTTGGGGGCTATTCTTGCAGGAACAACATCAAAGTAATGACAGAATTCCAGACACAAGGGATTTGGTGGAAAAGAAAATCCACACTCAGTAATAAAGAGGATGGGGAACCAATGTCCCTCAGCCAAATGGAAATAATCAGAAGGCTCAGAAAGCTCTTCCAAAATAACCCAGGAGGGAAAAAAATCAGAGCAAAATTTCTCAAGAGATTCAACAGGGTAAACCATGGCAAATAAAGGAAATGAAGAAGAAAGAAGAAAATCTTACAGGAAAAGAGTGGATCTGTTGACAACGAACGATGGAAGAAGATGAATACACAAGAGAAAAAGAGACTATGGAAAATTCGAAAATACAAATTTGGAAAAGTAGAAGACGATGGGATTTTCTGCATCGTTTAAATACTCTACCTTGAGAAAAGGAAAAGTAATGATTACAAAAAGAAACGATTACGCTACCGGCGGCTAAAAGGACAAAAAGGGCGCGGCAATCGAAGCGAGCAGAAAAATTTAAAAAGCCTGATTCTACGAATTTGGAAGGAGAAATAAATACAAGGGAAACGCTCCTAAAAATAAGGAAGACTATTTAAAGCTACCATATTCCGAGAAAGAATGTTCCATACTCCTCAAATTTCGAACTATGAAACATTGGGGGCTTCTGTTGATACCAAATTTAGTCTGCTGACATGGCTCAATTGAATGATGACATGTGGCAATCTACATGGAAATAATAAATACTTCCGAGGAACTCACACGCTCCGAGGAACCATACTACAATGAGGAACACTGCTTCCCCGAGGAACTCAGACGCTCCGAGGAACAAGACCTCTCCGAGGAACTATTAAGTACCGAGAAGCGTAGGCGGTCCGAGCTGCACCTCGAACCAAGAATTAATAGCTGGATAACCAACAGTTCAACTGATTCATTAAATGCTTATCATTCAGACGCGCACGCTTAAGGGGCATTAAATGTATTACCCTTTCATATGTACCTCATTTAATGTATTACCCTTTCACATTACAGCCTCAGGGCTATAAATACATTGTACAATCCTCATTGTAGGGGAGCCCCGGACCCCAAATCCAGACCAAAATTTCTTGATAGAACTTGTAATCGAGAATTCCCAAACACTCAGCAATAACACAACAGTGTACGTAGGCCATTCTTATAAGGCTGAACCACTTTAAAATTCTTTGTCTCATTTATTTATCTGTGATTGAATAATTAGAGTGATCTAATTTTTTACATCAACGGTACCCATCACATCACCTTGGCCTTTTGCCATCTGGGGTGTGTATCTGGTCAGCCCATTGCCAAAGAAAGTAAGGTTCATTTATTTAATGGTAGCGGTGGATTACTTCACAAAATGGGTAGAATTAGAACAACTCATAAAGATGACCTACGAAAAAGTCTCCCAGTTTATATAGAAGAATGTAATTAGCAGGTGATCGAGGCAAAAACTGAGCATCCGTGTAAATACGATAATCACTATTATCGGCTTCCAATCGCAATACAAAAAAAAACTAAAATGTTAACTACACTCTTATGGAGTATAGTGGCTAGTCTGGGTATCGAATCCATAAGGAATGTTGAATAAACTTTAATTAATTTATTACTTCTAAAATAAAAGTGGAAAAGATGATGATGGGGTGAGAAAGGAAAAAGGGAATAAATAAATAAGTTTACTAAAACTACTTAAAAATTAAGCAAAGAATAAGAAAACGGGGTTAGGATCACATCCCCACCATGGGATAAACAAAGCGTACAAAGGATTTTTGTTCGAAAAAATTTAACCGAGCATATTCAATTGATTATAAACATCAAACATGAAGAAATTTAATTCAACAATGAAAGATTAAATTTTCGCTCGAATATGGTCACAAGTGGATTAATTTTGGAATATCGCTATAAATACTAGCGTTGCATGACAAAGAAAGTTAAACGCCTAATAATCCAACTTTAATACACGAGGTTTCAATTAATTGTATTTATATCCAAATCCTAACTTTCAAACCTCAACACCCATTAATGGCAGAAATATGATCTCAACCCTTGAACTAGCTAGACATGGTGGTATTAATTATGCAATAATTCATTAACAAGAAAGTAAAAATGATGAAACAATGATAACACTGCTAGAATTTAAGGTTACCAAGTTTAAAGAACACAAACATTCTAGAAGAAATCAAAGCTTGAAGAAAAACTGGAAAAAGTCTTGAATTAAAGGTGCAAAATATGTAAATTGGTCTCCTAGATGTTCCTCCTTGATTAGGATCCTTTACATGAATGAAATCTGAATTAAAATAACCTTAATGGCTAAATATATAGGTTAGAAGTCGTTTAGAAGAGTCCCCAAAACATAAAACTCTTTTGGCTAAAAGAAAATGATAAAATAAAAATCCCGCATCTGGAAATTTGTAACGTTTTTAAAGCGTGACTAGAATTTGTCACGGTTCTAGAGCGTGACTAGAGGCGGGCTGGTTTCCTTCATAACCGGACCGGTCCTACTTTCTGCCTTCCTTAGTTTACCTCTTTGATTTTTCTCATCTTCGAATGCGTATAACTTCTTTACCGTATCTCGGATTGAGGCGCCATTTTTTCCAGTTTTCTTGTGACTTCAAAATCTTCAACTTTACAGTTGGCCCCACCTCCGGACTAAGGCTAAATAATTACGAAATACCCTTTAACTTCTTATTTCTTGGTTTCTTTAACTATTTTGAGTTCTCTCTCGCACTATCTGGCATGAAATTCTTGGGAAACACGTAAGAGATACACAAAATACGAAATACTTACCAAAAAGGGTTAGTAGCATAAATATGAGACAAATTAAAGTTAATTACAATACACGGGATCATACAAATACCGAAATTAAGGGGATAAATGTGAAGAATTTATGCCTAATCAGCAGGTATGTAATCCCACACACTTTTATTGTCAACTACGGCACTCAGCTCGACGATGATGAGTTTTAAAATTATTGTGACAAGGCCAAGATCAAAAAATTGCATTCATCACTGACTCATCCTCAATGCAATGGATAGATAGAGATCAGGAATCGAACCTTGCTGGACGGAATGAAGAATAAATTAGAAATATCCAAAGGAAATTGGATAAATGAACTAAAAAGTGTGATGTGGGCCTATAGGACAAAGATACGAACAGTAATAGGAGAAACACATTATATGTTGGATTTAGACAGTAAAGCCATGGCCCTAGTTTAGGTCGGCCTCCCAAGCCACAAGGTTCTATACTTTGATTCTCCCAGAAGTGAATTTGTAAGAAGATTGGATTTGTACATGATTGATGAAGTTGGAGAGGTAGCAGCATACCAATTGTGCATAATAGAATTCTACAATAATAGAGTCAACTCGATAACCCTCAAAGAAGGAGATTACATATTGAAGAAGGTTACATAGAAGTCTAATAAGTTGTAAGAAAATTGGCATGGTCCCTACCATGTGACTAAAGTTGTACAACCAGGCACAAACCGTATTGAAACTTTAGAAAGGGAGTCATTAAAAAATTCTTAGAATTTTGAGCACCTCAAAAAGTACTATCATTAAAAAAATCTTATAGTTGTTAAGGAAGAAGAAGGTCGTGGGAGGCTACCAAATTTGTATGAACGGGATTCAATGTATGAAGATATTTTGTTACCTTTTATTTTATTTTTATGATTAACACGTTCTTATTAACATTTAGTCAAATGTTAGAGCAGGCCGACTTAGGCCGACCCAATTGATCAATACACGTCTTTAACTGCACAAAACGTTTGGAAGAGGGTGTAGTGACAAGATCCGATAACATACCTTTCTTAAATTGGATAATGCACGTCTTTGACTACACCAAAAATTATAGATCAAGTCGTATTAGGCCAACCCAATTCATCAATGCACGTATTTGACTGCACAAAACGTATGGAAGAGGGTGTATCAACAAGATCCAATCACATACCTTTCCTAAATTTCATAATTCATGTCTTTGACTGCACTAAAAATTATAGATTAGGTCGGCTTAGGCGGACCCAACTGATCAAAGCACGTCTTTGACTACACAAAACAGTTGGAAGAGGGTGTAGCGATAAGATCCAATCACATACCTTTCCTAAAAACACATCTTTGATCCCACAACTAAAACAGTTCATCCTTAAGGGAACAAGTAAGCTAAGGCAGCTAAGAAATACTAGCAAGACTCAAAAGAAAACCTGGATTAAAAATGCAAAATTGACTAGTTTTAGTTATGCAAATCAATAACAAAGAAAAATTTCAGAGGAAAACATAGTACACGAAGAATGATATAAGTAAACATTTGATTTTGCTAATTTATAAACTATTCAATGAATTATTCTTTTCATACAAATAGGTTTCATAGGTTAAGGATTACAAGAAATAAGAGCTACAAAAAAAATATAAGGAAGTAGGCTAAGCAGTAGTAACATCCTTCGAAGCCGACTCCGGTTTCCCAATAATAACAGGTTCTCCTTCAACAACCTTAAGAACTTGGAGTTCGTCCTCAGAAGATAACCCTATCTCATCTCAGCGAGCAGCCTTCTCTTCTGAATCCAAGGTCTTTGCTTCATCATCATCTTTTTTCCAAGCCATGATGACTTTAACATTGTCAGTGTAGTGTTTAGCAACCCTCTTTTTCAGCTCATCATACTCTTTGAGGAAGGTCATAGTGGTGTCAATGACATATTCCTCAAATTCCTTAAAAGCCTTCACAACCAGTTATCTAGCTATAGAAACATCAACCAAAGCCTTAGAGAGTTTGACACTTAAGGCATCCAACTAGTCATTGACAGCCTTGAGGTCCCTTTCAAGCTTGTTGAGGTCTTCTACCTTTTTCACGATTTGCCCATCACTTTCTTGTATCTTATTTTGCACTTTAATCAGGTTAGCTTTAAGGGATTTGATCTTCTTCTTAAGATCCTTTTTGGCAGCCATGAGATCATCACTAGTATTTTCATTAGCTTTGGCTTTATCCCTAAAGATGGTAGTAGCCATGTTACTCTGCAAAGTAAATAAAATAAAATAAAATAACTAAAGGGAAATAAGTCGTCCAGTCAAAAAAAATGAAAGATGAACTGATTCAACTTATAGCGAAGACCTAGCAGGAAGTAAAGTTCCACAGATTGTTAACATCCAAGATTTGTATGAACCTGAACTCAAGGTTGCAACCCTTATAGCCTAGGACCACGGGAGTATTAGTAGTATTAAGAAGTATAGAATTACGTCCTGTTAGCAACTCGTCCTTGGTCACTGAAGGATCGAGTTCAGAGGGTTCAACAAGACCATATGGGGATGATGAGTTCCCTCCCATGGATAGTTACCGAGTAGTCTGCTTGGGCAACTTTAGATCCTTGGATGTTGGTTCATCCAAAACCCTTTTTCTTCCACTTTGCCTCTCCTCAATGACTTTGTCTTTGCCCTTGTCAATAATTTTTTTCTTATTGGCCTCTTTATCGGCCAACTTTTCTTCTTCAGCATTAGAAAGTCTTAGAAGATTGTTATTATGTTGCTTAATATGAGCTTTTCCCCGGCCTTTTTGGTAGCTTCCCTTTCAGTCAACTCTTGGAGCGGTTTAGCTCTGATATCCTTCAGTTTATCACTAGAAACATTTATGGGTGCCATGATAAACGAGATCGAATTTGGAGTAGAAGTTGCACCAAGAGATGGGTAACACTCAGTTAGTAAAAAGTAAAGTATGAAGTACAAGAGCATGGAAGAAAAAGAAAATAAGAATGACCCAACACTTACTAAAATATCTAAACATCATAGACCTCCCGGTTGGCTTCATCACGGTCATCTCCTACTTGGCCGACCTTCACCTTAGCCATCTCCTCTTCCACATAACTATTTTCATCACGGTCAGTAAAATTGGGCGGCTTATATGGGTCAAGGTTAATAATTCGAAGATCAGATAATTCTTCATCCTCCCAAATCTCTTTGGAGTGTACACATCCTCAAAGAACATGGGGTTTAAAGTGCAAACTCATCTAATAAGCCTCACAAGTCTCTTATCGAGTGAGGGAGATTTTTTAGCAATTATGTCAAAGGGACTCCAGTCCCTAGGAATGCTAGGTTATTTGAAAATAACTCTCATGCACTAGAAATGTAGAAGAACTTAGTCTTCCAACTGTGATTGCTTGTTCGGGAAACCTGAACCATCTTGGTGTTGGATTTTGGGGGAGAGAAATAGTAATATCAAATGGTTTATAGTTATCTTTTAGATCATACATGAACCTAAATATATCGCCATTTATATCAAACCCCAATATATTTTCTAATAGATCATTGCTACCACAATTGACCTATATGCATTGGGAAGCTAAGAAACGATCAACCCATACCCTTTCAAAATAGACCTTATTGAAGGATGGAGTGAAAGACAAACTCCAACTTGAAGAGCCCAAATGGTCACATTATCTGGAATGGAATACAAGACTCTTCGATCGGCCAAGTCTTCAGCTCTAACATCACTTTTATACCACACATAATCAGAGGTGGTTGGGTCATAAAAAGTGGTGGGACCCTCTCCTAAGTTCATTACTTCATCTATCAAGGGGACTTCTGCTAGTTTGGTGAAAGGAAATGGGTTAGTCAACAAGGCTTTCTCTTCGTAATTTAGCTGGGCTAAAGACATAGCATTGCTAGCATCAGCATAATTTCTTCCGCCAACTCTTATGTTTACACTGTCAAGGATTTTTTAAGTGTAAAACTCCGAGGTTATATACTCAACACTTGGGGGCTAAAGCAGCGTAAGTGACTAATTTTAGGATGAAGTAAGGTTTTTTTGGACCGTCTCCGAGTTTGAGAACTTGTAGAGGAGGGGGAAATATTTTTAAAAAGGCACCAGGGTAAAGTTCGTATAAATATATTTCCAAATATTTTGATGAATCACTCATACAGGGCACCCAATACAATTCTAAGTAAACCCTAGAATCGAGAAAACCCTAGAATCAAAGAAACCCTAGAATCCAAAAATCCCTCAACACAACACAAAACAAAAAAAAACGGAGGAATAACAAAGTAGTAAAGAGGGGTTCTGTGAAGAATACTTGAGGATCTTAGATGAATGTTGCATTCGAATGGATGAAATATAGGGAACCAAGATGCATATGATCATTTTTTCTCTCTTTCTATTTAAGAAGATGGAAAGATGGTTTTGAATCAGTAAAAAATGAAATTTGTCCTTTCTTTTATAAGGGTTAAAAATGCGTGTGCTTGATGCACCTTAAAACAAGACCATCGAATTGCTGACACGTGGCTAACTTAAAGTCAGGCGAAAATATCAATGGGAAAATGTACATGTTAATCGGCTCAGCCGACCGAGCAGAACATCTGATCACCTATAGACCAACAAATGTTAACCCAAGATAATTTATAATAAAACTTCACTCACTTTTTGACAGTCGTGAGCAACGTCTTGGGGGCTTTTATTATACAATATTTGTAAAATAACTCATATTATGAAAATAATTATATGAAACCACTCAATCGTGTGAATGACCTCGGCCCCAATCGAATAAATATCTATGAGGGACCTCAGCTCAGCAAAGATGTCCACCTCCTTTCCACCTGAGAAGACTTAGTGGATGCCAGTAAGGCATAGCGACAGCATGGGACTTTGGCGGCTGGCACATCAGATAGCCAGTATGTGATAAACCTTTCCCTTTATGGGTGATATCTTAAATTATTTATGGTTTCCATATTAACAAAGATGCTCCCATCTGACCCATGATGGCTAGAAGACATTCCCTCAATGGGAATAGCTATAAAAGATTGGATCCCCCATAAAGGTCAATGGTGAGTAATCATTCATCCTACTCATTAGCCTATAGATATATCCTCGACATTCCTACTGTTCAGAATATGATATTACACCATTTTACAGATCTAATACTAAAGTGGATGTAGAATCATTCTTTAGCGTTGAACTACCTATCTCTTAGTATTAATCTTATTATCCTCATCTCCATCTCTATTTATTTACATACATTGCTCATCTATTATTTGTTATCTAAGATTGTATCTCATCCATCTAAGACAACCTTGAATCCATTTTTAGATGATAACAACATGATTCATTGACACTCCTTCAATTATTACTCCATCTCCAAGGGTAAATACATATCCCGAGGTCGACTTCTTAAATTTCCTATTTAAAATTTAAGTCTAGGTAACCGATGAGTACAATCTTATCGACTAAGTAAACCAGTACATAATTTCTAGTCCTTTTTAAGTACTTTTAAATATTCTTTATTGCAGTTTAGTTCTTTCACATGGACTATATTGAAACCTACTAACCATGCCAACGACAAACTAAATGACCAATCTTTTACACAACATAACATAAAAGCTTTTTGCTGAAGGATAATGTATATTCCCCATCCTTTCTAATTGATTAGATGTATCATGACATTGTGCTTAGATAAAGAGATCCCATTCCTTAAATAAAGAAATCATTTCTTAGAAATTTCCATGCTAAACTTTGTGAGCATATCATCGATATAAATGGCTTGGAACAATCCCAACATCCTATTTTATTGATCACCAATAAGCTTGATCCCAATGAGGTGACTATGTTCTCCTAAGTCTTTCGTATTGAACTGACTAGACAACAATAGTTTTATACTAGATAATGCTCCCATATCGTTCTTGATTAAGAGAATATCATCTATATATAGTAACTGAAATAACACCATATTTAAGTCATGATTCTTATAAATAGAAGTTTTATTAAAGAATTTACCAAAACCTTAATATTTGATTACCTTTTAAAATTGGATGTTCCAATACCTTAACGCTTGTTTAAGTCCATAAATAAATCTCCTAAGTTTGCACACCTTATTTTCCTATCAATTTGTTATGAATCCCTCGAGTTGAATCATATAGATCTAATGCATAACTCTAAAAAGAATCTGACAGATCTGAATAACTCATCATAGATCTAATTATGTCCAAAAGAATCCTATTCATCCTCTCTACTACACCATTTTGTTATGGATGCTCAGTGCAAATAATTGAGATATAATTTCACCTCTAATAAATAATTCTTAAACTATCCCAAGAGTTACTCACCTCCATGGTTATATCTTAAAGTTTGAATTAGTTTACCATGCCTACACTCCAACTTAACCTTGTACACTTTGAACTTATCAAAGGTTATAGAATTTTGGTGCATAAGGTAAACATAACCAAATCTTAAATAATAAAAAATGAAAATGATGAAGTACTCATAGACACCCCTGCCCGGATTGTCATGGGTCCACACAAATCAGAATTAGCCAATTCAAACACATCTTTGGCTTTATATCCTTTTTTTGTCTAGGGTCTCTTGGTCATTTTATTATATAAACAATATTCATAGACTCGAAGTGCCAACACTTCCAATGAACTCAATTGTCCATTTGAAACCAATATTTGAATTCTGTTTAGATTAATATGACCTAATCATAAGTGATAAATATATTTTTTGTTCAACTTAGAAGGTTTATTTCTCTTTAGGTTATTTCCATATAAGTTTCTCATTTTAATATTTAACTATAATGGTGAGACAAGCTTTATAACAAAAAGATCATTCTTCAATGCGCCAAAACTAGAAATAAATCATTTTTTATATAATCACCTTTATTAAAATAAACCACATATCCATTCATAACTAACTTAGAAACTGAAAGTAAATTTCTTCTCATAGTTAGAACATAAAAATAATCTTCTAAAATTAACTTTTTGTCTTCGTCAAAATTTAAAATTAATTTCATAATGCTAAAATTAATGTCTTTATGTGATCGAATAGAAATATTTCTCCATTACTGAAATCCTTAGTTCCGTTGAACCCTTTCAAAGAATTGCAAACATGATTAGAGGCTCTTAAATCTACACACTAAGTATTTGTAGATTGCACTACAAAACATGTCTCAGTTACTAAGGAGAAATTACCATTTCCATTCTTTTTTTACAAAGTAGATCGGGTAATTCTTCTCCATATAACACTTGCCTTTCAATTGTTTACTTGTTATCGAAGCTTAAATACGGTTTTAACCACCACAAGTTGTAATTGAGACTTTCAATTATTCTTCTCCTTACCTTTTTAGACAGAAGAATATGGGTCACTCTCAATAGCCTGAATAACACCCTAATATTTTATGATATTCTCCGTAAGTTCAAGTTCTTTAAGTATTTAAGAAAGTGAGTAATAAAATTTGTTCATAGAAAATTTAGGCAAAAATACTTAAAGAACTCTAGGAATGATTGGAGCACAAAATCGATATGGGTTTCCCGTCGATTTCATATCCAAAGCCTCTAGTTACCCTAAGATGAACATAATCTTTAAGACATGGTCCCGATTAGGAATGCCATTAAGCATCTTTGTGTCAACAAACCTTTCCATAACATCCAATCTTACAATAAGATTTCGATTCCCAAAAATATCCTCGAGGTTTAGAATCATGTCGTAAGCACCTGACATATTATGATAATGGTGCTATAACATATTATCCTCTATGACCAATTATATATCAATGAGTTATCTAATTGACTTGTCGCCATTTCTTATAAGCGAGAACATCCTCTTCAGATGCCCCATCATCAGGCTTGATAGGGCGTGGTTTAGTAAAAACAAACTTATAATCCTCAGTAGTTAAGATAATGTTTAAGTTTCTTTTGCAATTTGTACAGTTCATGTAAGTTAATTGTTGATATGACCTAAATGTACCCCTCATCTCAGAGACATCAACCTCGACCATGGAGATGGTCGATGCTGGAGGGACCATGGATCATCACCTAGCGGACTCGTCCTAGGCAAGGTCGGCCACGGTCGACATTGCTAGCTACCTCGGCAAGTGAAGTCTCCATGACCCAGGGAAGGTTATCCAACTGGTCTTCCAAGGATCGCAACCTCGGCTCGGAAGATGAAGAGGTTACCCGTCATCATCATCAATCCCCGCTAAGTCATTATCTGGGCATCCAAAGTTCGCAGCCTCGGCTAGGAACAGGCCGAGGTGGCCATCACATCGCGAGAACCAATCTCGGTTGATCCTCAGTCAATGTTCCTGCTGCACCACCATCACCTCGGCCCAAGCCGATGTCATAGCTCAACGTGTTATTCTTAGTCTCTCCCACTGAACCAAGGTCTCTCCCTCGTCCTCTTCCAGGCCGAGGTTGTGACCAATCACAGACGGTCGAGCTCTTCTGCGCATATGTGGGTCTAGAACGTTCAGCCAAAATATAATGAGGCCACCTGGAGTCTCACCGGAGATGATCACCCCGGAGGCTGCTCAGCTACTTCTTGATGCCAGGGAACCACCCCAGGAAATACAAAAAGACCCACCTACGCCCCAGCGGAGGAGGGACGTTGCTGACCCTAGGCGCTTGCGCCAGGGGAGGCAAGGAAACCCTTGCCCCGTGGACAGGTATGATGATCTAGAGGCGGAAGACGCCCCAGAAGACTGTTAGGAGCCATATGAAGTTTCAAACAACACAGTTTGTCCTGCCAATCGAAGCCAAGGTTGTGGAGGACGAAGGGACGACAAAGCCCAGCAATAAGGATCAACTTTTGATCGACTGAGCAGAGGGTCGGCCTTTGAAAGGCTCGGCCCAGTAAATGAACTAAGACAAAGGTAGTCAAGGTCGAGAAGTGCAGCTGGCTCACAAAGGGAAGAGGGGCAACGTTGGCCTCATCAAGGCCGACCCCAAGCAGGAAGAGGTAGAGACTAGGAAGAGGTCAACAGCCGACGTTGTGCTGTGGCTTGGGAACCCTCAGTCCACCCCTTGGAGGTGGCTGGGGACAACCTCGGTCAGGACGACGTTGCAAGACCATGGAACGACTCCATTCAGCATCTTGAAGAAAAGATATGAGACCTCATCAAAAGCCGATACCCATTACAAAGAGGTTTCTCGGAAGGCTCCCCCTTTGTGGCCAAGATAGTAAACTTTCCAACCCCCGCTAAGTTCAAACCGCCCGTGGTCTCTCCTGAGTATGACGATAGCACCAACCCTATACATCACATTGAGATGTATCAGTCGGTGGCGGACATCTATTCGATACCAGATGAGATGAAGTGTTGTGCCTTCTCCGGAACTTTGACATGAGCAGCGCACATCTGGTTTACTTCTCTTCCAAAGAATTCAATTGAGAACTTCAAGGGACTGGCTGAATGATTCATTCACAACTTCTGCTTTAGGGTAAGACCTCAAACGAAGACCCCCCATCTGCTGTATGTCAAGCAGGGGAAGAACGAGAGCCTAAGAGACTACATCGCCAGGTTCAATAAAGAAAAACTTGAGGTTAAAGATTACGAAGAGAATATAGCTATGACCGCTCTTATAGGAGGTCTCCAGAAAGGGAAATTGTTATGGAAACTTGCGGAAGACCCTCCAAAGTCCATGGCGGAGCTATTGGCAACTGCGGGAAAGTTCATGAACGCTGAAGAGGCCATGGCCGCCAAGTATGAGGATAAGAATGGCAGTGGCATCGGAAAGTTCCAAAGAAAGAAGGATGGAAAGAAGAGGTCAACTGATGATAAGTTTGCGCGTTATATCACTCTTACGGTTAGCTGCGAACACATCCTCAATGAGATCAAGAATGACCAATCCCTAAGATGGCCAGAGAAGTTGAAGGCTCCTCCACATAAGAGGAAGCAAAATCTTATGGTGTGAATTCCACCAAGACCATGGCCGTATAACAGACAAGTGCTTCGCCTTGAAGGATGAGATCGAGAAGATGTTGAAGTCAGGAAAGTTGAGGAAATATGTTGATGGTAAAGCTCCCAAAAGGGGAAGGGAAGACCCCAAAAAGAAGAGACATGACAAATGTCGTGAGGACACCACAATAAGAAGAGATAATGGCACGGATGATGAAGATGAAGACGATCCGGACCTCCCACTAAAAAACGACAACCCCCCGGTGAAGAGAGTTAGTATGATCTCTTTTGCTGTTAACACCATATATTGAGGACTCGCGGGAGGTGGCTCTGAAGTGGCTAACAGAAAATCTCATGTGGCAGAGGCCAAATCAGTGGCCAAACTTGAAGTGGTAAACATGACGTCTTCCGATACTACATAGAAGAGAAAGAAGGTAGACATGGATACTCTCGTAGTTGGGTTCTCCCGACTTGACTTTAAGGGCATCCTGGCTCCATATGATGACCCTTTGGTGATCACAAGAGTTCATGGATGTGAGGTACAGAGAATTCTTATAGACGGAGGAAGCTCAGCAGATGTGATGTTTTGGCCTGGCTTCAAAAGCCTAGGACTTAGCAGAGCGAGGTTGGTACCCTATCATCATCCGTTAATAGGGTTCAGCGGTGAAAAGGTCCATCCACTAGGCATGTATGAGATAGACATGTGAATGGGTGATTAGTGGCCTAAGAGGTTAACCCGGAAGATCAATTTTTTCGTTATGGACGAAAATGTCTTCTCGGCCTATAACCTCATCATAAGAAGAGTAGCCCTTAAGGAGTTTGAAGTCGTACCGTCGACGGTCCACTAGATGCTAAAATTCCTGACCCCCTATGGGATAGGGGAAGTGCAGGGTGACCAGACCATAGCACGAGAATGTTACTTCAATTCGGCTGAAGAGAGAGAGGCCCACAAGAGAGCTACTACCACTTATAACATCGATACACTTGACCCAAGAGATGAAATAAAGTTAAAGAAGGGAGAGGTCGCGGAAGAGGTAGAATCCATCGTCCTCAATGAGGACGAACCGGAAAAACCGTCCAGGTCAGCAAAGCTTTAAAAGAGGAGATCAAGGAGGAGCTAATAAACTTCCTGAGGAAGAGGCAGAGTGTCTTCGCTTGGAGCCACGCAGACATGCCTGGCATCAACCCCGAGGTCATGTGCCATAAACTCAACGTATCTAAGGATGTTAAGCCCATCAAACAGAGATGAAGAATATACTCCAGGGAGAAGTACGACGTCATCCGGGAAGAGGTCGGAAAGTTGAAAGAGGCTGAATTCATCAGGAAAGTGATATATCCGGAGTGGCTATCAAACGCAGTCATTGTGCCCAAAGCCAATGGAAAGTGGAGAATGTGCGTAGATTTTACTGACCTGAACAAGTCTTGCCCGAAAGACAGTTACCCCTTACCTCGGATCAATTAGATGGTAGATGCAACTACAGGATATGAGCTCACGAGCTTCATGAACGCGTATTTAGGCTACAACCAAATCTTCATGGATGCCGAAGACTCAGAGAAGACAACCTTCATTACTGACAAAGGGACGTATTGCTACAAGGTGATGCCCTTCGGATTAAAAAATGCAGGGAGAACCTATCAAAGTCTTGTGAATAAGATGTTCGAAGACTAAATGGGCAAGACTATAGGGTGTATGTAGACGATATGTTGACGAAGAGCTTAAAGTCCTGCACACACGTGGCAGACCTGAAAAAGACCTTAAATACCATGGACGTGTATAGGATGAAACTCAACCCGACAAAGTGTGTCTTCGGGGTAGGAGCTGGGAAGTTTCTTGGATTCCTCGTCAATCAAAGAGGAATAGAGGCGAACCCTGAGAAAATCAAGGCTTTGCTCGAGATGAAGATGCCTCGGAGCATCAAGGGCGTTCAGAGGCTCACTGGAAGAGTGGCTGCGCTCAACAGATTCATTTCCAGGGCGACCGATAAGTGCCTTCCATTCTTCAAGGTGCTCAAAAAGGTCTTCGAGTGGGACAAAGGATGTGATGAGGCTTTTGATCAACTCAAGTCATACCTTGGATCTCCTTTTCTCATATCTCGATCAATAGTGGGGGAGAGGCTGTTTGTTTATCTAGCGGTCTCTGAATCAGCTATAAGTGCGGCTATTGTGTAGGAGGACGTTGGGGTTCAAAGGCCCGTATACTTCAACAGTAAGGCCCTTCAGGGATCTGAGCAGAATTACCCACGCATGGAAAAGTTATCCTACGCCTTGATACATGCCTCTAGGAAGATGAAGCCCTACTTTCAAGCCCTTCTATGGTCGTCCTCACTGACTCCCCACTAAGACAGGTCCTCCATAAACCTGAGAAGTCAGGAAGATTGATGGCATGGGCCATTGAGCTAGGGGAGTATGACCTCACCTATCAGCCCAGGATGGCCATCAAAGGGCAGGCACTGGCAGATTTTGTCGCAGAGTTCACATGGGAAGAGGTCGAGGGTGAGAATAGCCTAGAGGCTACAGAAGGGTCAAACAGCAACGTCTTTCGACACCCGGAAGAGGTTATGCCCAAGAGAGTCAGAGATGGGATAGTCGAGAAGGACGAAGACTGGTACCTCTTCAGGCAGGGAATTATGTTAGAAGAGGGTTTCTCATCAGACAAAGACATCTGAAACCTCTTTGTCGATGGGTCTTCTTGCAAAAATGGAAGCGGTGCGGGCCTAATACTCTCAGACCCGGATGGTACCAACATCGAATATGCCCTGAGGTTCAACTTCAAGGCGTCAAACAACGAGTCAGAATACGAGCCCGTGATAGCAGGCCTCTCCTTGGCAAGAACCATTGGTATAAGACGATTACTCCTTCACAGTGACTCGAGGTTAGTTGTTAATCAAGTATTGGGGGTTTATGAGGCCAAGGACGAAAGGATGGCCAAATACCTGAAGAGGGTGAGAACAATACTTGAAGGCCTCAAGGAGGTAAAAATGAAGAGAATACCTCGACAAAACAACAGTCATGCAGACGCATTAGCAAGACTAGCTTCGGCAACGAGGACAGATATCAGAAAGACAGTCCCAGTTGAGATCTTGCCCAGAGCAACCATTGAAGAAGAAGAGGTCAGTAACCCATGCCTAAATTTTAATCTTGGGAACTCGTGGATGGATCCAATTATGAGATATATCAGATAAGGGGTGCTACCAGAGTCAAAGTTGGAGAGGAGGAAGTTGAGATACAGAGCTGCAAAGTTCTCAATAGTAGGAAATGTCCTGTATAGAAAGGGACTCTTATTACTGATAGACAGGGTTTTGCCGCGGCGCGAGAGTCACCTACGCGCCGGTCATTTTAAATTTGGCTCACCTGAACTATACAAAAACCTAAGTTACGACTACACTCAACGGGTGAGTATAGCGGTAAGTCGGGTATCGAAAATCCACAGAGACGAGTTGCTAGAATTCAAGTGATTTAATACTCCGAAATAAAAGTGTAAAAGATTATTACAAACTAAAAGGAAAAGTTAATCTAGGCAATGTGTTGAAACTAGATTATGAAAGCGAGTAAAACTATAGGTTGCGTCGAATATCCTGCACTCGAGTTAATTAGTATAAAATGATTACATGGGTCGACAATTTATTACAAGTGCGTCTCGTTTCGACAGTTAATTAAATCAAGGGTTTTTACGCCCTAAATCATCATAAAAGCCTAATAAGATTTTGGCGTCAACAAATATCCCGGAAATTACGCGCGAAAGGTCGTAAGCACGGGACATACATGATATGCCCCGTCAAATCTCCTAGGCTTAATAACTAGGACAACACACCCGAAATAAACCCGTAAACTCCATCACCAAAGCAAAGCAACGCGTTAACCTGAGTGAGTTCAATTCAAACACAACCTAATTTAGTTTAGCTAGAAAGCATGTTAAAAACGCGGTAAATGGAAAGCGTGAAATAAACGCGATAAATCTATACTAGAAAGCATGTAAATCAAAGCATGTAAAGAAAGCATGTAAACCTAAATTAGAAAGCTTGTAAATTAACTAGAAAGCAAGAAATGAAGAAATACAAACTATATTAATGGTAGGGGAGATGAATAGTCAACTTACACAACAAATGGAGTGTCAAACCAAGTAGGAATGAAAAAGAACCAAGCAAATCACCCAAACCCTAACTATTCTATCTTCTAAAACTATCTAAAAACGTTCACCTCTGTTTATTACATCAACATTGGCTTATATACCAAGTGGGAATTAAATTAGAAAAGAAAAGAGAAAAGAAATGCAAAATATCTGCTGAAAAATAGGGGGTCGATCGATCTACCATTTGGTCGATCGATCGACCATATAAGACGGAGCAAAAATGGGAAGGGTCGATCGATCGAACAAGCAGGGGCAGACTGCATTTTCCCCTGTTTTGGCTTGCATTTCTCCTCCGCTAAAATCACCGTAACTTCTTCGTTCTGAATCAGAATCGTGCACCGTTTACGGCCACGCGAAGCTTGCGAGGAGGGCTACAACTTCCATGAAAATGTTGGGCCAGGTGCCCAATCTGTAAAAAGACTAAAATGCCCTTGAACGTGCGGTTGTGTACGGAAATAGAGCGGAACGCGTCCGAAGTTCACACTTAGCATCCAATTACCTACAAAAGCTCAATTAACCCCTGCAAAACATGTTAACGTAGAAATACGAGGTTGTCTGGTTAACGAGCATAAATATAGGGAATAAGATACCCGAGGGGGCTAAAATGCGTTCGTTCGGAGGATGAAATACGCAAATACAGAAATACGCAAATACAGAATGCGTCCATTTTGTGACCGGGCAGAAAAAGTGTGTTCGTGTGAGGACACAATCGTTGTGTGTTTCGCCGCCGTGATACAAAAGAAAACCTAAGCTACTACTACACTTGACAAGCAAGCACGGCGGTAAGTCGGGTATCGTAAGAAATCCACAGGGAGTGATTGAATTTTAGATGTTAATCGTTTAATTATTTCAGGAATAAAAGTGTAAAAGATGATAGGTTGGAAATGGTGACAAAAGAAAAGAATAAGTTAATGCTAAATTAAAGGAAAGCGGGGATCGGGGTCGCATCCTACCACACGGATCGAAACAACTACTAACTAGAGTTAAGGCTCGAAAGCAATTTAATCGAGCATATCCAATTAAGCATAAACATCACACAATAAGGAATTTAAGCCAAAGTTGCGAGATTAAACATTTAATGGAAAATGGTCGCACGCGGATTAAATTCGGATTGTCGCTATAAACACTAAAGTTGCGTGACAAATAAAGTTAAACGCATAACAATCCAACTTTAATACACGCGGTTTCAATTAAACGCGATTTTGCACGAAACCTAGTTTTCGGAGCTCGAGGCCCGAAAATGGCGGAAATGAAATCCCGACCCTATTTATCTAAGGGTGCATGGTGAGTTAAACTAAATTGTGTTAATTAAACTAGGAAAGCAAGAAATAAATCAAGTAAACTAATTAACAAAGCATGTAAATTATCTAGAAAGCAAGAATTAATGGAAAACAAGCTATATTAATGGAGAGGGTAATGAAAAGTCAACTTACAAACCAATTAGATTGTCAATCCAAAGAGAAATGAAGAAGAACCATCCAAAACCCTCAAAACCCTAACTATTCTAACCTAAAATCGTGTATGTACTGATGTCCTTTCTTATTACAACAAAATTGGCTTATATAGTAAGTTGGAATAAAAATAAAGAAGAAAGAAAAGAAGGCAAAATATTTGCAGAAAACAGAGCATCGATCGATCGACCCCTTTGGTCGATCGATCGACCTAGGCAAAAATTTGGCAAATTAGAATGGTCGATCAATCGACCAAATGGGTCGATCGATCGATCAAGCAGGTCAGAATGCAGCAGCCTACTGCATTCCTCTCCTTCTCCTTCTCTTCTCCTCTTTTGCTTTCCTTATTTTTCCTCCGCTGAAATCGCCGTAACTTCTTCGTTATGAATCGAAATCGCGCACCGTTCGCGGCCACGCGAAGCTAGCGAGAAGGGCTACAATGCCCTTGAACGTGCGGTTGTGTACGGAACTTCGCCGGAATGCATCCAAACTTCATACTAAGCATCCAAATACCGACAAAAGCTTAATTAACCCCTGCAAAACATGTTAACATAGAAATCCGAGGTTGTCTGGTTAACGAGCATAAATATAGGGATTAAGATACCCGAGGGGGCTAATAACGCGCAGGTTAACGGGTGAAATACGCAATATTTACGCCGTATCACACCCCCTAACTTACACATTGCTAGTCCCTAGCAATGAAATAGGAAACAACAAGAACTACAAGAAAACCAAAAGCAGGAGATAGTACAAAAGTATGGTATAAAAGCATAAGGCCACTTTCGCGGGCGATTCGATTGCATTTAGCGTATGAAATAAGCCGTTAAACCCCTAGGTTACCCTAGTGGACGAGTGTTGTCTCGTGAGGGTTTTCAGGGATGAAACCCACAAACATCATACAGTTTCCTCAAAATATGCCCAACACAACATGCGATAAACTCAACAATAACGAAAAAGATTTCAAACATGTTATTAGCATATTGAACGAATTCAAACAAAAGTCCGTTGTTATTAACAAGTTGAATGCACCTCATAGAATTGAAACTTTAAAAGTGGGAGGGGGGAAAGCACATGCATAGTGTGATTTGGTGAAAAACTTATATAAACCGGATACTAATCAAAGCAAGCATACATTCAATCCTCACGGGAATTACGCTCAACAAATAAATTCACTATGAAAAGGGAGGTAATACATGGGACATGTGGGCATAAAGAGTAAATGTAAATGGAAACTAGGCCGCGCACATGTCACAAATGAAGAACGCTATATAGGAAATAAAAGTTGCAATCTCAGTGAAAGGATACCGCACATATAAAAGAGGCGAAATGCATTTTCACAGACTATCAACACTATTTAAACATTTGAATTACATCTACTTAAGATCACATAGGACTTGAATAGGGTTGTAATGTATGGCTAGGTTAAGGTACGAAATGAAGGAATGTATGTACGGATTCAAAGTGTTCGGGATGAAAACTCGGGATAATGGAAAAATGCGGGGAATATCAAAAATTGGAAAACAAGTTCCAAAACAAGCATTAGATATATCATCGGGGAGAGTAATCAAAGCTTATTGAACTATATACAACATATACAAACTTATCTTTCTTTTTCTTTTCTTCTTTTTCTCGTTTTCTCTTTTGTTTTCAACTTTCTCTTTTTCACTCTTTTTCTTTCTTTTTCTTTTCACTTCTTACTCTTTTCATACTCAAATTGCAACCACACAACAATAATAGCATTCAATTCCAAGCAACAATCCAAACAAGGGTATGTAAGGTAATATATATGGTATAAAACTCCAATTTGGAGTTGGATATGGGATTTTGGGTAGTGAAAAGAAAGGCTAGTATTTAGGCTCAAGTGGGTTGACTAGGGAACATATAAAAGGTGAGGTCAAGGTCATATGGGCGATAAAACAAAGATGGCCTATGATCATTTCACAAAGTATACACAATTCTTGAGTCAAAACAATATATGAAAATCATGCTCAAGTAACACATTTCAAGGATGAACTCAATTAATGAACGGTCAATGAAAGAATAAAGAGATTACCGACGAATTTAACGTTTTCAAAGAGGAAAGAATAGTGTATACACTCACAAATGAAGATAAGTCTCTAATCTCACTCGGTGTAAGTATATACAATGCAAGAAAAGCATACCGTGTTATAAAAATGTTAAACCAAATCAATATAACAAGAATGGTGCATGTGCTCATGGGATAAAGTTTAATTCATGAAGTTATTCACAATATCAATGATTTGAGGACTAAAGTCCAATAACTTCTAAAATCGAGAACATGCATCATTGAGTTGTCTATTGGATCGGGCAATTATTGAAATTTATCACTGGAAACAAGGCAAAATGCCCAACAAAGGAGGAAAAAAGAAAGAAAATATTTTTGAAAATTTTTAAATTTTTCACAAAAAGGCATACTTAGTAACTAACAAGTAAGAAAATCCATGGACAAAACAAAGAAATGGATAGAATATCCTACACCCCCTAACTTAAATGTTGCATTGTCCTCAATGCGCATTAAGAACACAACACAAAGAGAGGAAAAGAACGATATTACCCAAAATTGGAGAGATCTCCATAAGCACGAGTCCAATGAAATCTACAAAACAAGTTAGTACCGAGCATAGAAAAAACAAATAACAAAAAGTTTACTATTTACACTAGACTAAATTAAATGGAAAGAAAAATAGGAAATAAAGAAAATTAAAAAGCTAATTATTTACAACCTACTATTTAGGCTTCACACTAACTATACACTAGAAGTCTAAATAGTTGAGGGTCCACCCAAAAAGGGATATGACTTTGAAAGATCAACGGTGGACCCTCCAAAAGGAACACGCCTCCCGAAAATTAAAAATTTCGTTTGAACAATGGAAGGCATGTGGGTGGTGAAAAAAGTGAACCATCGCCAATTTGAAATTTTGGGCGGACGATGGGGGATTTGGATAATAAGGGGGAAAGATACACTTGAGGTCCAAGAAAAATCGATTCATCTCCCAAAGGTTTTTCAAATGGAATGGGAGATGGTGCACACATGAGGATAACATCCATCGAAAACAAGTCCGGCAAGGAGTCCTCATCGGCAAAAAGTGTAGAAGTTTTAAAAGTTTCTACCGACTCATAGGAATCAACCGGTAATTCTAATGGTTCAATGACGGAAAACGTAAATGGTAATGAAATAAATTCAATCTCCGTCAACATATCGTCGGAAGGAGATTGAATTTTGGGGGAGAGCGATTCACATTCGATGAGAAATTCTTTGAAAAATTGAGGTGAAACACAAGTTTCCACCTCCTCGTTGTTTTGTGCATAAGAATTCATCTCATCGCAAAGTGCTCCAAGTCTCTTTCCAGCATCATTTAAGCTTTCCAAACCTTAGGAGTAAAGAAGAAAAGTTTCTTCCAAAGTAGGCTTCCTCGGCTCAAGAGCCTTGGACTCCTCATTTGGTTAAAACTCGTCTTCTAAATTATCGGAATAAAAATCGTCATTGGTTTCAAAATATGAATCCAACTCAAACTCCCAATAACGATTTTCATTGCGATAAATGTTTTCAAGTCTTTCATTTTCAAGAAAATCTTGAAAATGAAAAATTTGAAAACTATCCCCAAAGTATGAATCATTAGAATAACCGTAATAACTATAATAGTAGGACATGATTACCTCGTTGTTTGTAGATGGAGAATCCGAGTAAGAAAGTGAGCAACCGCGAATCAAAGTTTCTTAGCGCTCAAATATGCTATCCTGCAAAAAAGGTTAAAACAAAGAATACAAATACAAAAAAAGGAAAAATACTACGAAATAATAAAACAATTACTATCTAAAACACACTCCCTGGCAACGGCGCCATTTTGTGACCGGGCAGAAAAAGTGTGTTCGTGTGAGGACACAATCGTTGTGTGTTTCGCCGCCGCGATACAAAAGAAAACCTAAGCTACTACTACACTTGACAAGCAAGCCCAGTGGTAAGTCGGGTATTGTAAGAAATCCACATGGAGTGATTGAATTTTAGATGTTAATTGTTTAATTATTTCAGGAATAAAAGTGTAAAAGATGATAGGTTGGAAATGGTGACAAAAGAAAAGAATAAGTTAATGCTAAATTAAAGGAAAGCGAGGATCGGGGTCGCATCCTACCACACGGATCGAAACAACTACTAACTAGAGTTAAGGCTCGAAAGCAATTTAATCGAGCATATCCAATTAAGCATAAACATCACACAATAAGGAATTTAAGCCAAAGTTGCGAGATTAAACATTTAATGGAAAATGGTCGCACGCGGATTAAATTCGGATTGTCGCTATAAACACTAAAGTTGCGTGACAAATAAAGTTAAACGCATAACAATCCAACTTTAATACACGCGGTTTCAATTAAACGCGATTTTGCACGAAACCTAGTTTTCGTAGCTCGGGGCCCGAAAATGGCGGAAATGAAATCCCGACCCTATTTATCTAAGGGTGCATGGTGAGTTAAACTAAATTGTGTTAATTAAATTAGGAAAGCAAGAAATAAATCAAGTAAACTAATTAACAAAGCATGTAAATTATCTAGAAAGCAAGAATTAATGGAAAACAAGCTATATTAATGGAGAGGGTAATGAAAAGTCAACTTACAATCCAATTAGATTGTCAATCCAAAGAGAAATGAAGAAGAACCATCCAAAACCCTCAAAACCCTAACTATTCTAACCTAAAATCGTGTATGTACTGATGTCCTTTCTTATTACAACAAAATTGGCTTATATAGTAAGTTGGAATAAAAATAAAGAAGAAAGAAAAGAAGGCAAAATATTTGCAGAAAACAGAGCATCGATCGATCGACCCCTTTGGTCGATCGATTGACTTAGGCAAAAATTCAGCAAATTAGAATGGTCGATCGATCGACCAAATGGGTCGATCGATCGATCAAGCAGGTCAGAATGCAGCAGCCTACTGCATTCCTCTCCTTCTCCTTCTCTTCTCCTCTTTTGCTTTCCTTGTTTTTCCTCCGCTGAAATCGCCGTAACTTCTTCGTTATGAATCGGAATCGCGCACCGTTCGCGGCCACGCAAAGCTAGAGAGGAGGGCTACAACTTCTGTGAGATGTCAGGCCAGGTACCCAAGCTTTGAAAAGACTAAAATGCCCTTGAACATGCGGTTGTGTACGGAACTTTGTCGGAATGCATCCAAACTTCATACTTAGCATCCAAATACCTACAAAAGCTCAATTAACCCCTGCAAAACAGGTTAACATAGAAATCCGAGGTTGTCTGGTTAACGAGAATAAATATAGGGATTAAGATACCCGAGGGGGCTAATAACGCGTAGGTTAACGGGTGAAATACGCAATATTTACGCCGTATCAATTACCCCTGCTCAGATGTGTCCATCCCACCGAAGTTACCCGCATCTTATGAGAGGTACATGAGGGTTTTTGCTCCAGTCACATAGGAGGAAGACCATTGGCCAAAAGAATTATTACGCAGGGGTACTGGTGGCCAACCTTGGCAAAAGACGATGTAGCTTATGTAAAGAGGTGCGACAAATATAGGAGATTCTCCACAGTCCCACATCAACCTCATCAGCCTATGACGTCTATCAATTCCCCTTGGCCATTCACAGTATAGGGGATTGACTTGGTAGGCCCCCTGCCAAGGGCTGCAAATAATTATAAATTTTTGATAGTCGCCATTGATTACTCCTCCAAGTGGGTAGAAGCAGAGCCGATGATCACGATTACAGAGCGGAAGACCTTCCAATTTATTTGGAAGAACATCATATGCAGACATGGCCTCCCAAACACCCTCATTTCGGATAAGGAAACACAGTTCAAGAACTCTTCCTTGGAAAAATACTGCGAAAGAGTTGGGATAAAGCATTTTTTCTCTTCTCCTGGCCTACCACAAGCAAATGGTCAGATTGAAGTCACAAATAGAACGATCCTTGACGGGATCAAGAAGAGGTTAGAAGAGGCTAAGGGTAGATGGACCGAAGAAGTTTATGATTTGCTATGGGCCTACAGAACAACGACTAGGACGCCAATAGGGGAGACCCTGTTTATGTTATCACATAGCTCAGAGGCCGTCATACCAACAGAGGTTGAACTCCCTACTCATAGGGTGCAGACTTTTGACCCTAAGAAGAATGGGGAGGAGAGAAGACTCGACCTAGACTTGATCGAGGAGATAAAGGAAGATGCAAAAATTAGGCAAGCAGCTTACCAACAAAGAACAATAAAGTTCAACAATCAAAGGGTGAAATTAAGACCCATTGCCATGGGAGACTTAGTACTGAAGAAGACACTGCAAAAGGCAAACAAGCTTCACCCAAATTGGCACGGTCCATATAAAGTGATCGAAGAGGTTGTACCCGAGACCTGCAGGCTAGAAAACCTAGAGGGGGAACCTTTTTCCAATCCCTGGAATGCTGACCATCTAAAGAAGTATTACATATGATGTTGCAAGAGTTTGTGCCAATGTATTATCTTTTGAAGAGATTATTAATGAAAATATCAAATTCCTGTGACAGTTCTTAATGAGATTATTCTAGATTGGTGAAATTATTTATAAGGATAACATCTTAGTTGATGACCTCAGACCTTATAACATCATGATTTGGTGACAAGGTTTGAGGTCAGACATCATACTTGGATGACCTCAGACCCTTAACATCATTAAGTTGGTGAAATTATTTATGAGGATAATTGATGACCTCAGACCTTATGACATCATGATTTGGTGACAAGGTCTGAGGTCAGGCATCATACTTGGATGACCTCAGACCCTTAACATCATTAAGTTGGTGAAATTATTTATGAGGATAACATCTTAGTTAATGACCTCAGACCTTATAACATCATGATTTGGTGACAAGGTCTGAGGTCAGACATCATACTTGGATGACCTCGGACCCTTAACATTATTAAGTTGGTGAAATTATTTATGAGGATAACATCTTAGGTGATGACCTCAGACCTTATGACATCATGATTTGGTGATAAGGTCTGAGGTCAGACATCATACTTGGATGACCTCAGAACCTTAACATCATTAAGTTAGTGAAATTATTTACGAGGGTAACATCTTAGTTGATGACCTCAAACCTTATAACATCATGATTTGGTGACAAGGTCTGAGGTCAGACATCATACTTGGATGACCTCAGACCCTTAACATCATTAAGTTTGTGAAATTATTTATGAGGATAGCATCTTAGTTGATTACCTCAGACCTTATAACATCATGATTTGGTGACAAGGTCTGAGGTCAGACGTCATACTTGGATGACCTCGGACTCTTAACATCGTTAGTTTGGTGAAAATTATTACATGGCAAAGAAAATCATCCAACAAATAATTCAACAAAAGAAGAAATAAGAGCCATCCTCAGAGATTGACAGATTAAGTTACAAATGGCAAAAATATAAAGTAACATTGTTCATCAAAGGTTACAGTTCAAATACATAGTGAAAAAGTATAAAAGCTTCACAAAAATAGCCTAAGGATTTACAGGGACAGTGCTGGCATCCTCAGCCTGATTCCCTTGGCCGACATTGGTCACCTCAGGCCCATTATCTATGGGGTTGGCTCCCTCAGCCTCTGTAACATCCAGTGGCGCAGTCTCTGTAGGGGAAGCATCTTCCTCTTCAACCTCTTGAAGGGCTTGGGCAAATTGAGGGTTAGCAAAACCCAGACCTATGAAGTCAGAGGCTTTCAAGCTCCCTGACTCCTTCTCCTTAGCAGCCGCCCATTTACCAGTAGCCTTAATACCTCTTTCAAGGTACTCAAATCCGAAGCTGATGAATTCATCGAAGACTTTGTAATTGTCCAGAATCCCCTCAGAAGCATCCTCAAGGGCTGCCTTCACTGCAGCGTCAACCTTCTGCTAGAGAACGGCGTCCTTGGCCTTCAGAGCAATGGTGTGGTCCTTTTTAAGCTTGGAGATCTCTCTCTCCAACTCCTTAACCTTCTTATCAGACCCCTCAAAGGTAGACTTCAGACGGTCTACCTCTGCATTCAGAGAGCTTTGCACCTTCTCGGCATCTTGGCCTTTCTGGATGAGGGGCAACTTCTTCAAAGTCCAGTAGGCAATAGATACATAGCAACGAAGCCCTGTAAATCATGTGGTCATATATATAAGTTGAAATTCAAAACAGAGGTTACACTTCGAAGCTAAACTGAAATTCGAAGTCATACTTGAATAGACCTGTGAAGGCCAAACTCAACCAGCAGATGGGTGTCCATGGATCGAAAAAAGCATTTGTCAGCATCGGTCATGGCAGAGTCGATGGCATCCAACGCCTGCAAACTGTGGCCTATAATGCTATCATTAATTTTCAATTGCTCTATACGAGCAGTCAATGCATCCTCAGAAGAAATAGGGATGGCACGATCCTTACCTTTCTTCTTCTGCCTCTGATCCTCAGGGGTAGGATCGGTAACCTTTCTCTTCTTGGTGGCCTCAGCCCTCGAGGTTGAGGGAGGGGGGGAGGAGCATTCAGACCTGCCTTTTTGACGAGCTTCGTTAAACTTGGTGCTGCCATCTCCCACAACTCATCAGATATTCCCTTCGGACGCTCTGCAAGATAGAAAGGTCTGAGTTAGAGAGTCAGATATACATAAATTCAGAGGTATAACTTAAAATAAAAAGAACTTACCAAGCTCTGTAAGAGGACTTCCCCCTAGACCAGTCTCAGAGAGGTAACAGGGGGTCATCAGGTGCTCGAATTTGACAAGCAGACCATGCTCCCCCTGATCCTAAAGGTCTTTGACCTTCCGAAGATTAAGTTATCTTAGCCCAGGGTCGGCCTTAGCAGCCATCGTAACCTTTCCCCATCTCAGGGGCATTCTCGGCTCTAATAAGGAAGAGGGGGCACATGGACCAAATTCCCATGGCCCTGAGGTGAAGAAATAACGTGGCTTCCAGTTATGGTTTGAGGTTTGGGTAGTCTGAAGCATCTTCTTTTTTGGCTTTCGGGCTAAAAAATGATAATAGCACGGATGGTTTCTGGCAGATGAAGGGACATAGCATCTTGTAAAGACTTGGACAGGAAGGTCTGAGTGATGAACAGCCCTCCATAAGATAATGGCTCCAATTATCACCCTCCAAGCATTGGGTGACAACTGGGAAGGGGCCAAGTTGATATAGGCTAATATAGACCTGATGATGGTATGGATGGGCAGATAAAATCCCAACTTGAACATCTGCTCGTATATGCATATCTCACCATCTCGATCGTCATAATCCCTCTCTTCCCTTAGAGGTTTCCTGAGTTTTATAGAGGGGCTTATGGAATATAGATATATGAAGGATAGGAGGTCGATTTAGCTGACTAAACTATCAATCTCGATCGCCTCAGAGACGTCAATATCACTCTCAGCATCATCATCATCATCTAGCTCAACGTCGGCCTGAGCAGACGATGGGGCATTACTTGGAAACCTCTGAGCGAACTCAGCCCCTATGATAGCCGATAGAGGAATGGCTTCAAGAATCGGTGGAACAACCACACTTGGTCCAATAATTTCAACCTCTGAGGAAGAGGTTGATATGCTTGAACTTTTATGAGATGAGGCCCGACTGGAAACCTCTGCCTGATCAAGGACCTAATCTTGTTGAATCGAGAAGTCCATGGCCTCTTGGAAGGAGTCCACAGACATAGGGTCTGAGGTGGAGGACTCAGACTCCGACATTGGACAGGGTTCAACTAGGACCTCTGTTTGGTTAACTGGTTCATTTGGTTCAGGTTATATGACCTTCAGAAGTGGTGGAAAGATAGGTTTGAGGGGGAATTCCTCTGACCTACGAGCTTCCTCCCGCGCTCTTTCTATTTGCCTAATTTTCTCTAAGGTCTTCTCTTTGAGAGAGGGGAACTCCTCTAAGAGTTGGTAAAGGGGTCTGAGCATATGAGGCAGACGCTAGACTTATGACTCTCCTAAATTACAAATAAGATTGGCAAATGGAATTAAAGATCAAAACTGGATTTTTGACAAGAACAATGAACGAACAATTCATCGGAAAACTCATAGGTTCACCAAAAAGTGCTTAAGATCGCCGAAAAGTACAACGAATGGAAGAATAAGGCAGAAAAATGCAACAAAAGGAGAAAAGTGGAGATAAACGATACCTGAGAAGATTTGTGAAGAAGAGAGAGAGAGCTGTAAGAAAAAGGCATCAACAAGCTCCTTAAGCAAACCCTTATAGAGAGAGAGAGTTTCAGGCGAGGGAGTGTAGAAATGAATAAGAAAGAGAATAAAGTAGGGTATAACCCTCAACACCTAAGGCACGCGTCCCAAGGCCCATCATTGCCTTGGGAGCCCCAAAGGACGGCTGACATGACATGCTCGCTAGGCACGCCTCACACTTCAGTAATTGTGAAGTGTCAAATGAACATTGGCACACGGAGTTGTAGACCCCACAGTCACATGCTCTCACATGTAACTAAAGGCTGGGGGGTGATTGATATGCCCTGAATATACCCCTCGGCTCAGAGACAGCAACCTCGGCCATGGAGATGGTTGATTCTGGAGGGACCATGGATCATCACCTAGCAAACTCGTCCTAAGCAAGGTCATCCACGGCCGACGTTGCTAGCTACCTCGACAAGTAAGGTCTCCATGACCCAGGGAAGGTTATCCAACTGGTCTTCCAAGGATCGCAACCTCGGCTCGGAAGATGAAGAGGTTACTCATCATCAACATCAATCCCGGCTAAGTCATTATCTGGGCATCCAAAGTTCGCAGCCTCAGTTAGGAACAGGCCGAGGTGGCCATCACATCGCCAGAACCAATCTCGATTGATCCTCAGCCGATGTTCCTGCTGCACCACCATCACCTCGGCCCAAGCCGATATCATAGCTCAACGTGTCATACTTCGGCTCTCCCATTGAACCAAGGTCTCTCCCTCGTCCTCTTCCAGGCCGAGGTTGTGACCAATCACAGACGATCGAGCTCTTCTGCGCATATGTGGGTCTAGGAATACGTGTACACAAATCAGTTATAACCGAATCATTCCCCCCACATGAGGGAATATTGAGGTCATCATTATCTACATGAGATCAGCCAGGTGTCATTCTCATACTGGTTCAATCCTCATGCACATACTCATTGCATGCTTGGGGGGTTACACTACACCCCCAGGTACTATATATAGAGGTCATCCTCTACCTTGAAAAGGATCCGAAATTAGCAACCCTAGCTGAAACTCTGTTCAAATACACAGTAGAGAGAGAAAGCTTGAGAGATTGTATCTATGGCCATTAGAGCCCTCATACAGGGATACACATTATACACTTGCACAGTGGATGTAGGCATAATTGGCTGAACCACTTATATCCCGGTGTGAATCCTCTTCTCCTCGCCCCCTTCTACTATATGTGTATATGCCCTTGTGCTGCCATTGTTAACATTGAATTGAGCTCACAAACACCTTGAAGGGTGGTGCTATTTTTTTCATCATCAATTGTTATCCCTTAATATGGAATAAAGTGGGTTGAATGTTGAGTCCATTTTTAAATTTTGGAATCATCATTTGAAATAAATTAATTTCAAATTAAATATATGAGAATTAACTTCCATTAACTTTTAATTTGGCTTCCCTCCACTACCATTTAAAATTAATTATGTCGAGCATCCTACTTAATTATGAAGTGAGATATCTCTATCAGAGCTTAAATCACTTCATCTTGAACTACTCATATTTTCATCCTTCAGTTATGTTCTCGAGACAATCTAATAAATTTATGTTCTACATAATTAAATAGTCGACAAATTTTTATCCCACGGCTAATGACAGTGACTCCAATGGGAAGGATATTATTATCCGCATTTAAGTGTGAACTATAAGTTCATTTGTTTAAATTAAATCCGCTCGTGTAGAACTTTCCCGGTGGGGGAGACCAAACTCACTTACATTTAATTTCAAGGAACTATCACTTAATAATTTTAAAAATGTTGTTACGTCGTGATTATTTACCTCTGATGGGGAAGAAATCCAAATGCTAACATTAAAAATTATGTCATAACTAATTAACTAGTCGAGTTCCCAAGTCGGAGGGGTAGGAAGGTCCAAAAAGGGTTTCAACGACTCTCGTGGGACCTGTCCTTTGAACATTCTGTCCAGTTGACTGATCGCTGAATGAAAAGAGGCTTTTTCTTACACTAACAAACTTCTTATTATCTCTTGAATGTGGAGTCCCTATCATCGTTAGGATATAGTGGGATTTTAGGTGACTAAATTTTCCTTCCTTATTGGCGATCAAGTTCGTGGGTGCTATAACTGTGAGCCTTTGATCAACCACTCGATTGCCTTTGGAGGCAAGATTTGTTCTTAGCATATAGGTGTATCTTATTTTCATGACAAATCATTCTTCCATCATAAAGCCCAACCAATTGGGATAGATTTCATATGTGAGGCCCTTGGAGGGAATGGTAGTGCGGCAATTACGATGACTAGGTTTAGATCGGTAAGAGGATCTTAACTTAGATCTGGTGTCAAAAGGATATGGTTAAGACCTAGTAGGAAAATGATATTACCTATTAATCTAGATCTCAAATCTTACCCAGTTTCCTCCATTAGAGTTATATGATATCTTAGATCTCATGCTGGTGAATTCCATGAATCCAACGGTGGTGACCAAGATTTTTCCCATAGATAACACCAAATTGTGGGGGAATCAAATATACAATATTACAATTTACTAATGTAAAAAGACATAGAATTTACATGTTCACTAAGTCGTTCTTGCCTACGTTCATGGGAAATAAAGGTTTAATAGATTTATTATTGAAGAAATAAGATTGAAGTGCTAGGGATTCTAGTTGAGCATCCAAGTCATGGTCATTAGGATGTGTAACTTAATAGAGTGTCAATATCTTATCTCCTCATAATGGGGGGGTCTTATCAATACAATTACAAGTCCTAACCAATCACAGGTACACGGTGATATAAATTCATCATGATTATCCTCTCTTTGAGCATGTCCTTTGAGTTGTGGCAAAGCCAATATAGGATTGTATTTCCAAGGGATGTTTATCACCATACAAATAGGTTCGAAGTGATCTGGTTCTATTCATACTCTCTGACTCGGTGATTGATTAGACTCGGGGGTATTTTAGGGGAGTCTTTTCTACGCGTCCTACCATGTGGTCCAGGCGGAACATTTCCCTTCAGCAGTGCAATGTAGGGAAATATGTATAGATAATAAAAACTGCAGCTAAATTTATAAAAAGTTTGAGTTATAGAATTTGGACAAAGGTTTCAGTGAGACTACGTACTTGCATAGAGATATTCAAAGTAAAAGTAGTTCTCGAAGTTCCTAGATTGATTATACCTCTAACTTTAACTCGATGCATGAGATTTATATTCCCTTTGATATCTAATCAACGAGTTCATTGTAAAATGGTTTAACATGACTCTATTTAAAAAGTGTTTCCTTTAATAAGAGTAATTTGATATAATTATATTTGAAAGGGGAAATTGTATTGATTGAAAAATAGAGTTAAAACCACTCAAATTAAAATTGAAATACGAGGTAGAGTCCCCGCGTAAACTGACCCTCTCCAATCTATTATTTTTATATTACATGGTTTCAAGACTTAATATATATATATATATATATATATATATATATATATATATATATATATATATATATATATATATATACACACACAAAATTCATACATAAATATATAAAATATTTAACTTGAGCTTTAGTGATGAACCCCATATCATGCTTACGTATCTACCGTAGGCGTAATCAAAGTCAACGCAGTTTAGAAGGTTGTTTAAGAAAATAGGAGAACAAAAGGAGATGGTGGTGATATAACACAATACTACTGCTTTTTCTTAAATAATTTTACATAATATATGAAAATAAATTGAAACGAACCTTTGTCGTAGCATAGACGTTATTCCACTTCAGCATGATGTCGTCTTAAGGTTGTTCCTTTAATAGAGTTAATTTGACTTGGAAATATGTGAAAATTTGACTAAGAGGAAGGGTATTTTTTGGAAACAAAGTTTGGTTGGGTTTGGGGGGTGGTTAGTGAGAAAATAAAGACTTTAGGGGATTTTTCTTAGAGAGGGAAAGTAACATATTTTTACACTCTCGAGTTAATGTTCGAAGTGTCATACGGGAGTTGGTATATATATCAATTTTAGGATCGTTGTCATGATCGACAATCTTCCCGGGGCATCCAAGACAGCTATGAACCTATATTAACGGGATTATTGGGTCCTAAGACTTAACTGTTGGATTTGCTAATGGGCTTCCCATTAAGCGTTTGGAATTTTCCTTAGATGGAATGGGGATTTTGAGGTGCTTTGTTTTTTTAAGTATTGGCTTGTGATTCGTCTCGTATATTGCATTTATTTACTCTTTTTACTTATACATTTTATCCCCCTCAGGTACCTTAATTCATATATTTATGCTCATTAACTAGACAACCTCATTTTCCTTTATGTGTATTTATATGATTTTCGAGGTATAATTAAGCTTTTGTAGGTATTAGAGGGCTTAGCGTGAAGTTTCGTCGCATTGCTGGAAAATTATGTCATAAAGGGAACATTCAAGAGAATTTTAGTCATTCCATCATTTGGATTTATGGCCCAAAGTCTCATGGAAGATGTAGCCCTCTTATCTAGCTTTGCATGGCCTCTGACCTCACCTAATTTCCATTTATAACGAAAAAGTTACGATATTTTCTTATTGTTGATCCGGGAATAAGAATGCAGACCTGTTTGGGGGAATCGATTCGGAATATACCATAACCGAATTTCCCCTATAGTATAATTTATTTGGCCCCTATAGTATAATTGATTTGGCCCCTATAGCAGAATCGATTTGGCCCTTCAGATTTTTCTTTATTGATTTACAAGTTTGCCCCTACAGTTTTGTTTAAATAGATTTTTACTCTCGTTTATTTGGGAGATCATATTTTTAGTTTAGATTAGAGTTTTTGGGTTGGGAGCTCTTCCTTATAAGCTTCATTCCCTTGTTTGTAAGTACCCATTTTAATCATCTTCTTCCATTTATATATGACATTATAGTTCCACTTCTTTGTCCAAGCATTGTTTATTTAGTTTCTTTACTTTGTTACTTAGTTATTGTTGCTTACTTAGGGTTTCCATTGGTTAATTAATTGTTTTTATTCTTCTTAACATGCGTTGTTGCTAGTTTTAAGGTTGGGTTCATATTTCCACCATTAATAGGATCTTGGGCTCAAAAGATAGGTTTTGGTTTGAAACACTTTTAATTGAAACCTTATATATTAAAGTCGGGATATTATTATGCCTTTAACTTCCTTTGTCATGCAATGGTAGTGTTTATAGTGATATTGCGACATTAATCCATTTGTGACCATTTTTTATCGAAAGTCTAATCTTTCATTGTTGGATTAAATTTATTCATGTTCGATGTTTATAATCAATTGAGTATGCTCGGTAAAATATTTTCAGACCTTAATATGCATTGTTAAGCCCATAGTAGGGATGTAATCTTAACCCCATTTTGTTAATCCTTGTTTAGTTTTTTCGTAGTTAACTTCTTCCTTATTCCCTTTTAAACCATCATTATCTTTTACACATTTATTTGAGAAATAATAAATCAGTTAACGTCTATCAAACATTCCCTCTGGATTTTCAATATCCGGACTAGCCGCTATTCTCCACAAGAGTGTACTTAAATTTTAGATTTTTTACAATGTAGTCGGAAACCAATAATAATGGTTAGCATTTCTACACGGACGCTCGGTTTTCGGAACATCAAAACGGAACTATTGTCATGGATTGTTTGTTGTATAATTAAATTGATTTTGTATTTCATAAAAAATTTCTTTCTATTTGTATTCTTTGTTAACTAGTTTTGTAGGACTTCTACATTTGAGTGTCAAGAAATACTTGAATTTATGAGTCGCACATCACTTTGTGTATTTCATCATCTTGAGTTATTTGGGGCAAGCATGTCTCATTCTAATATTTTTTACAATCGTAATGAAAATTTTCGAAATACCCCTAAACCTATAACTTTTGGTCAATACTCTCAAAGCCAAAACCTTGAAACATCTAAAATGACTTTGGGTGATTACTACAAAAGTCAAGATATGAATTATGGAAAATTTGAGAATGGCGATTCCGATAGTGGGCCATAAAGTCATTATAATAAGAATGGTGAAACTAATTGCAATAGCTTTCAAAATTCTTGTAATAATAATTTTGATAGTAGTTCCGAGGATGGTTTTCAAACTTCTCATTTTCAAGAATATGCACCCCCATCTATGACATTACACGAGGGTTTGCACATTCTTGAAAACCACTATCGGGAAGAAAATCATTATTGGGAACAAGAGTTAGATGCATTATTCGAATCCAACTATGATTTTTCTTCCGAGACTTTTGAAGTTGAGTAATGTTTCAAATCAAAGGTGGAATCATTGCCTACTTTGGAACAAACCATTATTCTCTTTGTCTATGAAATATTAGAGTATGAAAGTTAGGAAGAAATGGATGTAGTATGCATTTGTAATTAAATGATTTCTTCTTTGAAAAACAAAAAGGAGGTTGAGACATATGTTTCACCTCAAATAATTTTGGAAGAACATTTCATTAAAAGTGAATCCATCTCCTTTGGAATTCAGTCTTCAAGCGATGATGACTCATCTCTTGAGATTGAATTTATTTCCTTCCCATATTGTAGACACCCCATTCTAACACCTCCAAACCTCTTCGTAGGTCCACTAGATCCTCCCCTCATCGCTACAAACCTAAATCATACCCCAGGTACTGACCTAGAGGCCATAGGTCACTCCCAGGCTCCATTTGACCAAAAGTCAAACTCTTCATCTCAACCAAGACTGAATGAATCTTTAAAGGGCACTGAATCCCCTTTCCAATGGTCCATCATGTGTGCGATTCTGACTTACGGTACGGACGAACGGCCCGTTTCTCTCGAAACTTGATCAAGAGGCCATAGGACGCTCCCAGGCTTCGTTTGACCAAATTCAACTCTTCAGCTCGATCGAGACTAAATGAATCTTCGAAGGGCAATGAAACCCCCTTCCAACGGTTCGCTCCGAACCCAATTCTGACTTACGGTACGGACGAACGATCCGTTTTACTCCGAAAGGTCATCGAACGCTTCCGGCCTCGGTTGATCGAAGTCAACTTCCCAAACCGTGTCAAGCTCTTTGGTCGAAGTACATCTCATAACCTTTCCAACGGTCTTTCCCGTGCGCGATTCTGATTTACCATGCGGACGAACGATCCGTTTGCGTCTGATAATTCCTTGTCCAAAGGACCGACGAACGATTCCGAGCCACATTTGATCCAAAGTTAACTCCCGAACCCGGGAGTAGTACTTTCGAAGGTCTCTGAAGTACCTTTCCAATTTTTCACCCCGTGCACGATTCGAATCAACGGTTTGCGGTCTACGATCTATTTTCCGAAGGAACCTAAAAGAGACTGCCAAACGGTAGGTTCCAAACCCTGCCTATCAGCAGTGTGCCTAAACCACATGCCTATTGGCAGGACCAGGGATATGATGATCGGTAATGCCCTGGGCCAATAAAAAGGAGGGCATGACCTCATTGCAAAGGGGACACAAGATCTAAAATCTATCACTCTCAGAGAGCTCTGAAAATCCCTCTCGAAGTCAGCGTGATTTCCACATCCAAATCCCTTTCCAACCTCCACCTTTCATCATCTTTTTATCAAACTTAATGAATTAACTACCCTCCATCATCATCCGAGTACAAGGGATGCTCTTCAACATCCAAGATCAAGCTCAAGATCTTCAAGAAGGTCCAACTTTCTCAACTCTCTCTTTAAATTCTCCTAAATCCGCATTAATTTGTTTTATTACTTAGCACTTTAGTATCTCATCTCACATATCCTAATATATTTTTTATCTAGTACTATTGCACATCTCTTATTTCATATAAATAAAACCCAAAAATATAAGAAAAAGAGGGTTTTCTCATAAATTCCAAACGAAAATTCTCACACTTTTTTTGCACTTTTCGCACAACTAAAAACACTTTTTTACACACACACATATAAGAGAAGTCCCCGATTGGATTTATGGGATAAATCCCACCCCTCGTTTTGCATACGAACTATGTGAACTTTGATGCCTCTATGGGCTACGTAGGCATCTCGGGGTAAAACTCGAGACTCGAGTCCTTTTCCTACTTTTTTTCCTATTTTTTCTATATTCCTTAAACTTAACTCTCATAAACTCATTATATATATATATACATATATATTTGTTCTTGATGGCGTATTATTCCATATGTGTTATCGTTCCATTTCAACGATCAACGGTAGGATAATCGCGTATATCCTGTTTTCTAATATTACTTTTAGGAACATTCCTACGGATGACTCACTTTATCTCTTCTATGATACAAGTCGATGATTCCTATCTCCACTACATATACACATGCACACATATCACGGGAAAATAAAGGCAACTAGCAATAACCCATGAGAGACCGTAAGGGCGTAATGGGTGCCTAACACCTTCCCATTTCGTAACTTAGCCTCCGAACCTTTTCGAATCATTTCTGGTTTTGTATGTATCAGTATATCTTTGGATGTTGTCCTTCGGGATGGCTCCCTTTTTTCTTTTGTCTGTTTTGAGTAAAATAGACTGGCGACTCCATCTCTCTACATTTTTCACCTCATCACTGACGTCGGTCAAAGCGCTTCCGAGAGGGATGCGCGGGACCAAGATCCTCTCGACGTTGAAGACGCCCCTCTTCTCCATCCCTCCCGCCGCAAGGATCGGGGGATGGCCACAATGGCGACTCTGCTGGGGATAGTTATTTTGAGGGCTAGACTCTATTTACATGGGTGTTATATTTGCTTATATTTTCCCCTATTTTTCATGCCCCTTTTACTATTCATGTACCTCATACTTATGCTTTTATTCACACACTTGTAGAAAATTCTCCATGTACACTTCACGCCACGTGCACCTAGGATCACATATGTTCACATGTTACACGCATCACCCATCCATACTTGGTATACCATTGGTACTTGTACTTTGCTCCTCATTTGGCATAATCAAGAAAGATACTCTCATTATGCATGATTCACACGACATCACCAAAAGAGCATTGTGATTTACCAAATTTTGTCCAGTAATTGGAAGGTCACTTCTTGATGGGTGCTGGTCTGACAGGGCGCAGTTAGCCTAAGCGATATGACTCTCACCTTCCATTGGCCAAGTACCTTTGACGTATATCGAACGGTTCCCCCGCATCGTACCGCTTGACCGAAGTCATAACGGGAGGTATATTACAGGGAATTCATTCACGTATGCCAAGTATATCGAATTCTCTCTCACGCGTACCGTCCCCACGAGGTATATAGTGAGGCAATTCACGTACACTCAGGTTTATCAAATGGCTTGTCCACACGTACCGTTTGCCCTCAAAAGCAAGACGTAAATCGTGGAAGACACGCCAAAGGGGGGAACCCTTTTCGATTCACCCAACCAACTGCATACATGCATATAGGTGTAAATCCTAGGACACACATGTTAGACTGTCGGTTTCGACTCGAAACTCTGCCGAAATTTCGGGCTGGTCTGCCGCCCAAAATTTTGGGCATTTTTAAAACGGGACCCTACCTGAGAGCATGGTTACAAGTCCAACCATAGCTTTGCATATGTTACAAACCCAACTTTTCCAGGTTCGGGTCCCGTCCGGCATTTCATTTTTTCATTTAGGAAAATTTAATACAAGTGAGAACATAGTAATTATAATAATCATGTTGAGACCCGTCTCCCAAAAATGTTTCTCCTTTCTTTATCAAAAATCCAAAAATATTTCTCCTTTCTTTATCAAAAATCCAAAAATATTTTGTCTATCAATCTCAAAAAGAAAAAAACGTCAAAAATATTTTTCATCCTTTTTGTCAAAAATAAATCCCATTTTACGCCTTCTCAGGTCGATCGCACGCCCTTGGCCTGGCTCCTTATTGGCTTCAGTCTTCAGTCAAATCACCCCGAAGTTTTGTCTGTTCCCCTTCTACTTCTTCTGAGTCTGGAATCCATCCGCTTTCCATAGAGAACACAGATCAAGTACCAGTTGTGCAGCTAGATCTGACGGCAGTCTTAGCTCAGCTTGTGTCCAAGATTGACAACCTCCAGACTGAGGTCTGAGAGATGCAACGAAACCAGGTTCCTGGTCCTCAAGAGCCCAAGTCCCTATTCCCTCATGCTATGGGTCCACCCGAGCCTATCTGGGTTCCCAAAGAGTATCAGCACCCTCAATGTGCCCCTCTTGTTAATGGGTCGCCGCCTGGCCAGCTTTCGATGCCGAACCTTGCCCAGCATGGGGCTAACTTGCCTATGATCATTGATCCAAAAGAGGAGGAGTTGAACAAGGTCAAATAAGATCTCAAGATGCTTACTAAGAAGTTTGGCCAAGTCAGAATATCTGTAAATTACATGGACTACACCCGCATCTCTCCTTATCCTAAGGCGAGGTAGCCCGAGAAGTTCAAGATGCCAAGTATCGAGAAATTCGAAGGAATTGGACCCCCAATTGTTTATCTTTTCAGTTATCACCGTTCTATGACTCTTCTAGGGGCTTCTGAAGAAGTGATGGCCTAATTATTCCAGCAAACTTTGAAGGATAGTGCCCTCCGATGGTTTTTATCTCTCGAGGACTCCAGAATTCGTAGCTGGGACGATGTAGCCCAAGAATTCATGTCACAGTACAAATATAACGAAGAGCTTGAGGTCACCCGTCGTGATTTAGAGCTTCTCAAATAGAACTCTGGGGAATCAGTCAGTAACTTCATAGCCCGATGGAGGGAAAAGGCTGCCACCATGACTAATCGATCATCCGAGGAAGAACAAGTCAACATAGTGAAGAAGAACTTCTTGCCCCATGTCCGAGAAAGAATGGGAGGATAATACTATCCTCACTTTCGAGCTCTCAGATAAGCAGGAGTAGAAATCGAGGAAGGTCTTGCTAAAACAGAAATTGAACCAAAGAAAGTGTCCGGACAGTTCACCCCCAGAAAATATGATAAACCTGCCAGTGTTGCAGTCTCAACCATCAATAACATCTCTCAACCAACCACTTCGTGGGCACTAGAAATCCGCCCTGTCCTAGTCCGAAAGGAATACACCGATCTCCATTCTCCCCTCTCCAAAGTTTATCTGGCCCTGTTAAGCCGAAACTTCAAGGCAGATGCCTACTGCGCCTTTCACCAAACTGATGGCCATACCACCGACCAATGCTTTAACCTCCGGAACATAATCCAAGGTCTAATTGACCGGGGTACAATTGCCCCACCAGCCAATCCTAAGACAAACACTACTCACAACCCACTCCCAAATCATGCCAATGCCATTTTCCTAGAAGAGAACCCAGAATTTGATCCCTCAACTCAAATTACACCCATATACTCTCCCAAACCTTTCCAATCTTGCCCATATTTCCTCCTACACCCTGTTAGCCTCGCTGATCAGGCACTGTCACTCCTTACCAGAGCATGCATTGTTGTTCGTACCCGTTCTGAAAATGGAAGTATGGAATTATCAGAAGTGTTAAACCAACTCCTAGAATTCGAGCTGAAATAGCACTCACGGATGATCATTGATTGACAGAAGTTTAGTACGCTATTCTTGGAAGCATAGAAATGGGCTCGAGAGTCAGACAGTTGGGTGGTACCAATCGATGAAGTCAGCCTAGATGATATTGTCAAGATCATGGCATAATTATTCAGACAAACGAACAATACTTACAGTATGATGGAGTTACTTGATACTCTGAAGCTACAAGGACGCCTGGTCTCTTCACCTTTACTTGTCCCCACAGAATAGGAGGACATGTACGAAGAAGCCATTGAAGTTGTGGAATGCATTGACTTTACATGGAAAGACAAAATTATTACCACCGGATGGGGGGGAATTTGAAGATTCAAATGAAGAGCAAGCTTCCGATAAAACTGTACCGATAGCCGATATGTGTGGGATAATATCATTTGAGGATCTCCTCGAAAAGATAAACAAAGTGGCAGAACAACCCAAGATCGACGAAGAAACAGGGTTCATGTTCTTCCAATCTTCAGTAAATCACATGACTAGATCAGGGAGGCATTACCAGATCCCAAACTTACCACCAGCCAATAAAAAAGGGAAGGGCGTTGAAAACCTTTCTATGCCAGAAATGACCCTCGAGGAAAGCAATATCCTCGATCAACTGAAGAAAACTCAAGCTAACATCACTCTATGGGGGCTTTTCATGTCTTACCAGCTGCACATAAATGCTTTGATCAAATTGCTCATTGGACCCACAGTTCCTCCTTCTACCACACCAGAGGAGGCGGTAAATTTAGTTGGATCCTTGACCTCTACCCGAATGCTATCCTTTCTAGAAGAAAAAATTCCCAAAATTGGGCCAAACCACAATCATGCACTTAATATCTTCGTCGAAGTTATGGGGAAGATCGTACTACTCTCTCTTGTCGATAACGGATCCGCCTTGAAGTCTGTCCATTAAGAACCTTCAAATGCTTAGGACTAAAGGAAAGTGACCTCTCTCCAACCTCCACTGTTATACGTGCCTATGATAATACTCGTCGAGAAGTGATGGGATCCATAAAACTTGTAACAGGGGTTGGCCTTATAAACCCTGTCGTTGAATTCTAAGTTATTGACATCCCATCTTGTTTTAACCTGTTGCTCGGACGACCTTGGCTCCATAGTATCAAGGGTGTATCTTTCTCACTCCATTAAAAATTGAAGTTCTTCGCCGACGGACGAGTCATCACCATTTTGGGCGACGACGATAATATCGAGGGTACAAGTACCAACAATCCAATCCTTGAGATACAGCATGGGTCAAATGATATGCTCATAATAGGATTCCGAGTTGAACCACTTCTACTCCCGGCAGGGGACGATTTCAAAGAAAGGGTTTATCCGGAATACGACCCTCATGGCAACGTCAATGTGATTCAGATGTTCAAAAACATGCAGTTTATTCCAGGAATGGGGCTAAAAATAAAGACAGCAAGGGATACTTGAGCCCATTGAACTGAAGAAAGCTTTCCCTCCTTGTGGTTTGGGTTATCAACTAACAGAACAAGAGCTTAGAATGATCCGCCAATCTCGACCAAAGAGAAGACTAGACTGCATCCAGATTATCCCAGGTGACTCCTTGAATGGGCGATTTATCAAAGAGGGCGAAGACTTCCCCTTTTGCGATTTTTCGAAACCCTGGTATGACCATACAGATAAAAAGATGAAGCCTGGAATGGATATCTTTTTCCAAGACAGCTACACATGGGCCGAAAGTTCCCAACACCATGTACAATCGCTCGTCAGAGATACCGAAGATTCTGAGGGGAGTGACTCCGAGGATTCGTTTGACTTAAAGACACTGGGGATGAAACTCTGTGTGGTTCATTCAGGCACTACATCAGTGGATCCATCCCACCTAATTAAAGCTGCTGATACACCTCTCCTCAACTGGCATACTGCGCCCGTTCTACCTGTTGAAATCCCACATAACCCCAATGTTTACCCCCTCTCTTCTTCTATTGTCTATCCTTACGCAAATGTAATCGAGACCTCCTTTGATGAGGTTCTCAATGATATTTTTCCTATTAATGAAATAAACGAAGATTTTGAGTATCTTATTGTGCCTTACATTAATCGTTTAGATTCCAATCAAACTTTTGATGATGATGATTTTACTAATAAACAATTATTAACTGATCTAAATAAGGTTAGTAACAAATAACATAACCGCGTTCAAGTTAATGAAGAAGCAACTGTTATTGTTAACCTCTATTTTAGTAGCCAACTACGCAAGATTAGGATAGGGTCTACCCTCGACGAGCATGAGTGCGCACAACTCTAAGAATTATTAAAGGAATTCGTGGATGTCTTTGCATGGTCCTACGACGATATGCCTGGCATTAATCCTGAAATAGCTCAGCATGAGATCCCCACTCTTCCATATTACAAGCCAGTTAAACAAAAGCTGAGAAAGCTCCACACCGAATGGTCTCTCAAAGTCAAAGAAGAGGTGGTCAAACAGTTGAATATGGGCTTCATTCGTGTGATCAAATATCCCATATGGCTAGCCAACATAGTGCCTGTACCGAAATCAGGAGGGAAAGTTCAGATATGTGTAGACTACCGGAACTTGAACAAAGCCTCTCCGAAGGATAATTACCCGTTACCCAATATCGACATGATCGTGGACAACACAGCCAACCATGCTCTCAAGTCATTCCTCGACGGGTTTATCGGATACAACCAAATCAAAATGCACCCGGATCACCAAGACAAATTTGCGTTCATTACCCCATGGGGAACCTTTTGCTACACTGTTATTTCGTTTGGTCTCAAGAATGCTGGGGCTACCTACCAGAGGGCTGCCACGACCATCCTTCACGATCTGATTCACAAAGAAGTCGAGGTCTATGTGGATGATATGATTATCAAATCCAAAACTAGAGAAGGTCATGTTCTCTCTCTCTAAAAGTTCTTCGAAGGATTGCGATGATATCACATGAGACTCAATCCACAGAAATGTGTCTTCGGCGTTACAAAGGGAAAACTCTTAGGATTCATGGTCAGTGAGAAAGGGATAGAAGCATATCTGGCCAAGCTAAAAGCCATAGTTGAGATGCCACCTCCCGGAACGGAAAAAGAAGTCTGTGGTTTCCTTGGAAAATTGTAATACATCAACTGGTTCATCAGCCAGCTAACCACCATCTGTGAACCAATTTTCAAACTCCTCTGAAAGGATTCAACCAAAGTTTGGAACAAGGCCTGCCAAGAAGATTTTGACCGAATCAAATAATATCTGACCCAGCCTCCGGTACTCATGCCACCACAACCTAGTATCCCCTTGCTTCTATACCTAACCATAACCGACACCGCAGTTGGGGCTTTCCTAGCCTAATACCTTGAAGATTCCCATAAAAAAATAGTCGTCTATTATGCCAGTCGCAAATTGGCCGGATATGAAGTCAACTACACTGATTTGGAAAAGGCATGTGTCACACTTATTTAGGTCACCCAAAAGTTGCGACACTACATGCTCGCCTTCCCCATTAAGATTGTATCCCGAATGGACCCCATCAAGTACCTGCTTGAGAAACCCTCCTTATCTAGCCGAATGTCCCGGTGGTTGATGCTCCTAGCTAAGTTTGATATCGTGTATGTCACGTAGAAAGTCGTGAAAGGAAGATCCATCTCTGACTACCTCGTTGATTACCCCATGGAAGAATCTGATGACTGGGTCTCTGAATTCCCAGATGAAAACATCCTCTACACCGCTCAAGATGATCTTCGATGGCAAATGTTCTTTGACGGCGCGGCCAACAAAAAGGGATATGACATTGGGATACTTTTGATCACCCCAGATGACTCTCACACTCCCATCTCTATAAAATTGGGTTTCCCCTATACTAACAACATGACTGAATACGAGGCATGTACGGTAGGCCTCAAAGTTTCTCTCAAGAAAGGTATTCAATGCCTAGATGTCTACGGGGATTCTGCCCTCATCATTGATCAAGTGCTCAGAAAATGGAAAGTTAAGGACGAGAAACTCCAACCCTTCCATGCCCACTTAAAAGAACTAGCCTCCTAATTCCAGGATATCACCTTCCATTACCTACCTCGAGCAAAGAATAACCTAGCCGATGCCCTTGCTACCTTAGCCTCCATGGTCGACATGCCCGAAGGAATAACAATGGCCCCCTTCCTAGTTTAAAAGTAAGATAAACTAACCCATTGCTACCACTTTGAGCTCATCACCAAAGAAGATCCCGAGCTAGCCAATTGTTGGTACTATGGTATCTGGCACCTCCTCAAGCATGGTAGGAATCTCGAAAGTTCCAAAAAGAAAGATCGGGCAGCCCTTTGAAGACTGGTCGCCCAATACATCATCTATTACAAAGCACTATTCAAGAGAAACTTCGATGGAACCCATCTACACTGCATCGCAGGGGCTGACATTGAAGAGGTAATGCAAAAAATCCACAGCGGGGAATGCGGGCCCCATACGAATGGTTACATGCTTGCCAAGAAAATCATCCGATAAGGCTACTACTGGACCACCATGATCCAGGATTTCACCGTCTATGTCAGAAGATGCCTCAAATGCCAACAGTTTTCCAACCTTCAACACCTGTCTCCGCAAGAATTGTATAACATGACTTCTCCACTTGGGGCATCGATATCATAGGGAAGCTTCACCCAAGGCTTCCAACGAGCATGAGTTCATCCTAGTTACCATTGATTACTTCACCAAATGGGTCAAAGTTGAGTCATACGCAAATCTGAACGCCAAGAAAGTGGCCAAATTCATCAAGAAAAACATCATATGCCGATATGGGGTCCCGCACGAGCTAGTATCAGATAATGGGTTGCATTTCGAGGCAGAAGTCACAAAATTGGTCAACGAGTACGGGATTCAGAGACACAAATCTTCTCCCTACCGAACTCAGACCAATGGCGCAGTCGAGGTCGCCAACAAAAACCTCAAAGCCATCATCATCAAGATGACCGAAAGTTGTCGAAATTGGGCCGACCGAATCCCTTACGCTCTCTAGGGCTACCAAACCTCAATCAGAACCTCTACTGGGGCTACTCCTTACTCTATAGTCTACGGCATGGAAGCAGTTCTACCCGTGGAGCTAGAAATCCCTTCACTCTATGTCATGCTCGAAAGCCAAGTCAGTGAGGAGGACTGGCATCAAAGTCACCTCGACGAGCTATCACTCTTGGGCGAGAGGATATTGAAAGCTCTATACCACATACAAGGGTACCATCGTCGTATAGCGCGATCATTTAATAAGATAGTCAAGTACCGCGGTGTTCGAAAAGGGGATTTAGCCCTCAAAGAAATAGTAGAGCCCATCTGGGACCCCAGAGGGAAATTCAAGCCCAATTAGAGCGACCTATACGTTGTCAAGAAGATCTTGTCCGGCGGTGCTACCATGCTCACCGACTTAAATGGAGAAGAGATGGATCGTTTAGTCAACCTGGACCATCTCAAGAAGTTTTACCCCTAGTACGAAATCTCGACGCGCTACGACTCTTCTCATCTCCCTTCTATTTTAAAAAAAAATCTTCATTGCACTCCACCCAGAACTACGTGGGCCTGATCCTCTGCAAAAACCATTCTCAAAAAAATTTAAAAAATTTAAAAAAAAAACACAGGTACGTAGGCAGCTCATACATCTTACATGATCACGCCCCTTTCATTTTTACAAAAAGCTATTCTTTTCTCATCTTCGATAATGACAGTTCATTTTGACATATACTTGAACAAAAGGATTATGCATGCCTTAGCGATTGATATAGATAATTTAAAATACAAAGTTCATCAAAAGGCACAGCTGGATGATCAAAAACTTACTTATTTCACTACTAAGAAGTTACAGTGCAATTACATAAGAAAAGGAACGGATGACTCCCTTCCCCTACCTTCCTAGAAAGCCAAATAAAATTCCCAAATTTATTCCCCATTACGAAACAAACTCTCCAAGTGTCCTACCCACAGCTACCAGAGGATCCCTCTCCATCATCGTCATCTACATCCTGGGGTCCCCAAGCTACCCCTGCCTAAATAGAGTGCCGCAGACGCTCCATGGGTCGATAAGCTCGAACCAGCCTCAAAAAAACTACCACACCTCCCTCCATGGTATCAGATAAAATAAGCCACATTTGTCTGGTCTACACTTCCAACATCTTGCTAACTAGTCTTCTCCACAACCACTTTATATAATCCCCAGGGATGTGCCAAACTCTCCCAACAGATTGAGAAGGACGGGTCGACGGACGCCAACTCTCCCACAAAGACCCAAGCTGCATGCGTAAACGCTTTATCAGATCTTCTATCGGAAAGAAATCTAGTGTCCGAGGTGGCACGACCTGCTCCCAGCAAAATTAGCACAGAAGTCGCCAAGGGAAATAGAAAGAGGTATGTCTGAGACCAACCAATTGAACGTATGAGTATTCTCCCAGTTCCAGAATAGGCAGCGGTTGTCCCCACCAAGGCACTGACCAGTACAGATTTATAGCCTCATGCTCCACAAACCAATTCTCCCAGCTCTCAATATCCAGACCCACACTGATGAAATGGCGTGAAAAGAAGTTGGGTACAGCTGACAAAGGATATTCTGGAGGAACCACCTGACAGAATCTTTTAGACAACCACATGAGCAACATCACACGGCTACCCCTCAGAAAGTCAGAACGACCTTCTCGCCAGGCCTCCAGGCCATTCAGAGTCTCCACTACTATCACCGCCCCAGGATTGCGATGGTAGGACATCAATGAAGTAATAACTGCAAGTTGTGGGTCCACCAGCAGTTCCCCAGTCAGCAGCAGCAATTTCAAAACCAAGCCCAAAATGATAACTTCGGCATATCCAGCATCACTAACCTACTGAAAATACACAGACCGCAGCACCGCCGGAAGAGAAATCATTCCTCCAGTAACCAAGGATCTACCCACCGAGGGCGAGACACGGAGGAGTTAGACCAACATCTCTCGAGGAGATCGGGAAAATTCAGGCATAGCAGCCGCCACACTAGGATTTATCCCCAATATGGCAGAAAATTCCTCATAAGTCGGACCAACTTCTTCTAAGCCAAAGCGGAATACATGGTCTTTGGGGTACCAAAACTGTACCACCGTCGTCAGCATGTTCCATTCTATAGGTCGATTACGCCATAAAGAGACTCGACGCATGTTGAAAGCATCATAGTCGACGTTATAGGAGCACATCGCCTCCAAAGACTCGAGGTAGTTGTCCAACTCAACACTACCATGGAGAGCCATCTCACAGAACAAGAAAGTTAGGATGTGAAGGTGTGATGAAAACACGCCACCCTTACCCCCTCTTTTATACTTGAAAACCCCCACAAAAGACATAACCCCTGCAGAAATCGGAGGGAATCCTGCCCCATAAGGTACCAGAGGCTGAAGAGGGTACCAATAAAAGCTTTGAAATAATGGGACTGGAGTGACCTGCTGATAGGCAGGACAAGGTGCTTGTCGATCGGCAACCCCCTGTTTTTAGAAACTTACATTTTTCCTCTTTTGTCAAAATAAAAAAAACTCAATAAAAATAAATTGATATTCTCAACAGAATTTCAAAATCCCTTTCCATATTTATATGATTTCTCATTATGAATAAAACTTTCTTTCAAACTTCCAAAATATTTTACGGTCTCAACAGCAAAGTAAAAAGCGCATGCATTCATTCGTTCATCATTAACAGAAGATAATAATAATAAAAAAAAGCTCATTGCATTGCATAGGTATTTTTCTGCGTTACATCAATCTTGAAGGAAATAAAGAAAAGCAGGAAAAAAAAAACGGGACTCAGCCCGAACCCACATTATCTCTCTCTCTCTCTCTCACCTAACCTTCCCCCTCTCTCTCTAGGAACTCCCACCCCTGCGATGCGCTCTCTTTCTCTGGCGACGAGATGGCGCACCACCGCTACCTGAACCAGACTCCTCCCCGTACGAGGCAGACGGCACCAAGCAAGAAGGAACAGGAACCGCGTCCTGAATATGGGCAGTCGCTGAAGATATCCAGTCCCTAATGTCCCTCAACCAAGTGGTGGACACCCGAACTTGTTGCAAGAAAATGCAAAATAACTATCGAACGGAAAAGATCAAAAGACACCAAAAAGAAGGAAAAGAGAAGAACAGAAAGATGTACCAAAGGATAAAGAACCTCTTTTGTCAAGCCCAACTCCTCCGGGTCCATCGCATGAGGACGAGCAACATAGGCACCATCCCTCCATCAGCCCACCAGATGTTGTATGAAGGGGTATGCAACCGCACAAAGGGTACCTCCAAAGTTGCCGCTGTCATAGATGTCGACGGGCCACCACCGCTGTGGGAGGACCCCACTGGCTGGAAAAGGCAGTGCATCATTTATGCTGGGCACCATCAGCCATCTCGTCACGAAGTCCATATAATCATACGATATAATCGTATCGCTGTACAATAGATATGACTCACCAATCATCGTCGCGATCCTCGCATCCTTGGCAACAATCGCTCCCGCCTCATAGAGATAGGGGGCTCGTAGGTGGCACCACCACCTCCTCCTTAGCAATCTGTTGAACCACCCTCTCCCTGAGATACCAAGAGTGGCCAAACTCATGCGCTAGCAAACGCCTCATCTGCGCATTCACACCAGTCAACCCCGTGTCCTGAACGGTCTCATCCTTCAGAGCGATCAGCTGGTTATTACACCCAATCACCTCATAGAACCACGTCTGCCAAAGATAAAAAATCCGCAATCAAAAAGAGACGCATAAGGAAAATGCGAATGCATGAAAGAAAAATGAGCAAATTAAAGAATACCTCAAGAAGATACGTGGCTCGAGTAAAAGACTGTCGGCAGCACCGGCTGAATGCATCCAGAGAAAAATAAAGGGTCGCCAATGTCAGGCTCCCCCAATCATAAAGAGGGATGTTCGAAAATATCCTCAAGTATGGCAAAAACTATAAGTGGAGGACGTCGTCTCTCGACGCCACCAGAAATCCCCCCATCACCAGAAAAATAAATAACTGGTCCGTCTGCCTCACCTAGAGCCCATTCTCCACATCAGCAACCCTACTCAATAAAACATCCTTCAGCAACGACAAACGGATGGAATCCCCAAATACCATCCTCCCCACATCACCGAGTGCCACTCGCACCGCCTATGGCCTCACCTGCAAAGAGCGATCCACCTCTATCTGCTCTCCATCATAATCCAGCCCCAGTAGCGGATGCACAGCTATGGGAGTCACAGTCATCTCCTCGAAGACAAAATGAAAGGTGTGGGTAGTGTCCCACCACCTGTCCTCCAGAGCGCATAAAACCGTCGTCGAACGAGGCGTCTCATCCATCACAGATGCCAACCTCCCAAAGCCTGCTGATGATACCACACAACGCACCACAGGTGGAAGATGCTCCCAGACATCCTTAAGCCCCGTCGTCCCGCGAGCACGCATAGTCGACAAAGAAACATCGGACTATTAAAAGAAAAAACCTTGTTAGAATTCAAGAAAAAAAAGGAAAATCACTAAAAAAGAATGCCAAGTCATTTTACTTACATAACCGCCAGGGTTCACCACCATCGAAGAGCGATGACGCGATGACTCCCGTAGCAAAGTCCTATCATTCGTAACTGGCTCGAATGTATTAAAAGAGTTCTCGCTCCCCAAAGCAAGAGGCGCCCTGGCCCTCCACTCCATATTTGCCCAGTCGTCAACAGCCAACCACTCCCGGTGTACCACAATACTCAGAAAAGCGACCATTTTTTAGAGTTTGAAATGCTAGGACGATTCGCAGAAGAAAATTACAGAGAGAGAGAAGGCAAAAAGCAGTGAAAAATGAAGGGAACCCGCCCCTTTTTATAGGATGCCAAGGGTCATGCCGATCGACATTGCACCCCCACATACCGATTATTACTGACCTTTTACCTTCTCGAGGTAGTCTAAAAGTCCTTGCCACTGTCGAATGGCACCCTCCACACCATGCCGACCGGCATCCCCTTAAATTTAAGTACAGAAATTCCCAAAAAATACCAGAAAACCCTGAAAAATCCTCAAAAAATTCCTAAAAATCTCGAGGGGGATTTTGAACATTTTCACCAAGAAAATTTCACACTACCTCAAGCGAAACCCCTATTTCCCCAGTGAAACTCTCAAAATCCAAGCGGATCTCTCCCCGACAATATCCCCAGAGGACCTCTAAAGTATCCCGAACCTCGGGTTATCTCCTGTCCCCTCAAAAGTCTCCCCAAGTAAAGCTTCCAAACCATGGACCACCTAATCACTTCCTCGATGGAATCTACAGCATCAAATTGGCTATTATCCCGTAAAGTCTCCAAAAGATACAAAGATTTCCTTAGCAATCAGCTCCCCAGCTAAAATCAAAATCATGAGGTAATTTCCACCAGCAGATTTCCCCAACTTAAGACCTCAGAATTGGCTTCGACACATAGAATTGGTTATCTCATATCAAGCCCTCATAACTGGCTTTGACTCACAGAATTGGTCATCTCAATTTAAGCCCTCAGAATTGGCTTCGACTCGCAGAATTGGTCATCTCAACTTAAGCCCTCAGAATTGGCTTCGACCCGCAAAATTTGTCATCTCAACTTAAGCCCTCAGAATTGGCTTCGACCTGCAGAATTGGTTATCCCAACTTAAGCCCTCAGAATTGGCTTCGACCCGCAGAATTAGTCATCTCATCTCAAGCCCTCAAAATTGGCTTCGACCAGCAGAATTGGTTATCTCAATTTAAGCCCTCAGAATTGGCTTCAACCCGTAGAATTGGTCATTACAATTTAAGCCCTCAAAATTGGCTTTGACCCGCAGAATTGGTCATCTCAACTTAAGCCCTCAGAATTGGCTTCAACACGCATAATTGGTCATCTCATCTCAAGCCCTCAGAATTGGCTTCGACCCACAAAATTGGTCATCTCGACTTAAGCCCTCAGAATTGGCTTCGACTCGCAGAATTGGTCATCTCAACTTAAGCCCTCATAATTAACTTTGACTCGCAGAATTGGTCATCCCAATTTAAGCCCTCGGATTTGGTTTTGACCCGTAGAATTGGTCATCCCAACTTAAGCCCTCAGAATCTTCTTCGACCCCCAGTATTGGTCATCTCAACTTAAGCCCTCAGAATTGGCTTTGACCCACAGAATTAATCATCTCATCTCAAGCCCTCAGAATTGGCTTTGACTCACAAAATCGATCATCCTCATCCTTAGGTCCTCAGAATCGGCCTCGACCCTCTGAATTGTCCATACTCTTTCAAAGGCATTATGCGGTGTCTATTCGATGGCTATCGTTTATTCCAAATTCACCCATCAAGGGGATCTGCAAACACCCCATTCTAACACCCCCAATCTCTCCGTAGGCCACCTAGAACCACCCCTCATCGTAATAAACCTAAGTCATACCCCAGGTACTGACCTAGAGGCCATAGGTCACTCCTAGGATCCATTTGACCAAAGGTTAAACTCTTCAGTTTGATCGAGACTGAATGAATCTTCAAAGGGTACTGAATCCTCATTCCAACGGTTCATCACGTGCGCAATTCTGACTTACGGTGCAGACGAACGACCCGTTTTTCCCCAAAACTTGATCAGGAGGCCATCGGATGCTCCCAGTATCTGTTTGACCAAAGTCAACTCTCCATCTTGATCGAGACTAAATAAATCATCAAAGGGCACTAAAACCCCTTTCCAAAGGTCCGCTCCGAACCCAATTCTGACTTACGGTACGGACGAACGATCAATTTTACTCCGAAAGGTTACCCAACGTTTCTAGGCCTCGGTTGACCAAAGTCAACTTCCCAAACTGCGTCAAGCTCTTTGTAATGTCAAAGTACATCTCCTAACCTTTCCAATGGTCTTCCCCGCGCGAGATTCTGATTTACCATGCGGACGAACGATCCGTTTGCGTCCGATAATTCCCCGTCCAAAGGACCGACGAACGCTTCCGAGCCACATTTGACCCAAATTCAACTCCCGGACCCAGGACTAGTCCCAAAGACTTTTGAAGGTCTCTGAAATACCTTTCCAATGGTTTACCCCGTGCGCTATTCGGATCAACGGTTTGCACTTTACGACCAATTTTTCGAAGGAACCTGAAAAGGACTGCCAAACGGCAGGTACCAAACCCTCCCTATCGGTAATGTGCCTAAACACACCTGCCGATTGGCAAGACCAGGGCTATACTGATCGGCAATGCCCTGAGCCTATAAAAAGGAGGGTCTGACCTCATTACAAAGGGGGCACAAGATCCGAAATCCATCACTCTCAATGAGCTCAGAAAACCCCTCTCGAAGTCAGCGTGATTTTCACATCCAAATCCCTTTCCAACCTCCACCTTTCATCATCTTTTCTTCAAACTTGATGAATTAACTACCCTCCATCATCATCCAAGTGTAAGGGCTACTCTCCAACATCCAAGATCAAGCTCAAGATCTTCAAGAAGGTCCAACTTTCTCAACTCTCTCTTTAAATTCTCCTAAATTCGCATTAATTTGTTTTATTACTTAACAATTTTAGTATCTCATCTCACATATCCTAATATACTATTTATCGTATTATTGAACATCTCTTATTTTCATATAAATAGAATCCAAAAAAATAAGAAAAAGAGGGTTTGCTCATAAATTCTAAATGAAAATTCTCATACTTTTTTCGCACTTTTTGCACAACTAAATATACTTTTTTACACACACACACATATAAGAAAAATCCCCGATTGGATTTATGGAATAAATCCCACCCCTCGTTTTACATACGAACTACATGGACTTTGATGCCTCTATGGGCTATGTAGGCGTCTCGGGGTAAAACCCGAGACTCGAGTCCTTTTCCTACTTTTTTTTCCTATTTTTCTATATTCTTTAAACTTAACTCTCATAAAATCATTATATATATATTTGTTCTTGATGGCGTATTATTCCATATGCGTTATCGTTCCATTATAACGATCAACGCTAGGATAATCGCGTATATCCTGTTTTCTAATATTACTTTTAAGAACATTCCTACGGATGACTCGTTTTATCTCTTCCATAATAGAAGTCGATGATTCTTATCTCCACTACATATACACATGCACACATATCACGGGTAAATAAAGGAAAATATCAATAACCCATGAGAGACCGCAAGGGCGGAATGGGTGCCTAACACCTTCCCATTTCGTAACTTAGCCTCCGGACCCTTTTCGAATCATTTTTGGTTTCGTATGTATCAGTATGTCTTTGGATGCTGTCCTTCGGGATGACTCCCTTTTTTCTTTTATTTGTTTTGAGTAAAATAGACTCGCGACTCCTCCTCTCTACATTTTTCACCTCATCACCGACGCCGGCCGAAGCGCTCCCGAGAGGGATGCGCGGAACCAAGATCCTCTCGATGTTGAAGGCGCCCCTCTTCTTCATCCCTCCCATCACGAGGATCGGGGGATGGCCACACATATTTATTATACATTATCAAACTATTACAATTATCCCATGAATCGGTTCAAAGCTTTAAAATGTTCAACCTTTTCAACGATGAGGACTACTTACTTGAGTCATTTTCCATGAAGGCAATATGGCCTCTATGTGTTCCACCTCCCACTCCAATTGCAAAATCTTTGCATGGAAATCCTATTTTTTTGGAACCTATGCGTATTCGTTACCCGTTCAATCCAAACTGCCCATCATCCCCCCCAAAAAAAAAATTAAATGGTGATTATTCAATTCTTTCGCCTTACACATACCTTTTGTTGTTCAAACGGAATTCTTATTTGTAGGAAGGTATACACTCAAAAGATGGTACATCGATTATCCCTCAAAGTCAAATTGTATTTTGGGCGGACCTTCAAAATTTTTAACTTTTAGTGTATAGTTAGTTAGAAGTTAAAAATTTAGGTTGTACATGTTAGGTTGTGTGTTCTTTTTACTTTTTGTCTAGTGTAATTAATTAAAGTTTTTGTTCTTTTTTTTTGTTATGCTTGGTGGTAACATGTTTTGTAGAATCTTTGGACTTGTTTTTCGGAGATCGTTCCATTTTGATTGATATCGTTATTTTCCTCTCTTTACCTTGGTTCTGGGTTCATGTTGAGGACAATGCAAGGTTTAAGTTAGGGAGTATGTGATATTCTTCCCATTTCTTTTTGAGTCCAAAATATGTTCCTCCCAAGCATGCTTTTGTTGTAATAATTGAAAATTTCAAAAATATTTTATTTCTTTTTTCTCCTTTTTTGCCTTAGTTTTCAATAAAAAAATTCAATAAGTGCCTGATCCAATAGAAAATTCAATGATGCATGTTCTCAATTTTAGAAGTTATTAGACTTTAATCCTCAAATCATTGATATCATGAAAAACTTCATTAATTAAACCTTAAACCTATGAGCACGTGCACTTTTCTTGTTTAAATGATATGGTTTAAGTCGTTTATAACTTGGTAATCTTTTATTGCACTGTATATACTTACACTAAATGAGCTTTGGGTTTTTCTTCATTTGTGAGTGTTTATACATTACTCTTTTTCTCCTTTGAAATGATAAATTCATTTGTAATCTCACTATTCTTTTGTTGATCGTTCATTAATTGAGCTCATATGAAATGTGTTACTTGATCATGATTTTCAAAGTTATTTTGACTCAATAATTGCGTAAACTTTAGGAATGCGTCATAGGCCTCTTTGTTATATCACCCATATTGACCTTGACCTCACCGTAAATGTTTTCCCTCGTCAACCCCTATGACCCTAATATAGCCTTCTGTTTCATACCCCAAAATCCTATAGCCAATTCCCAATTGGAGTTATAAACCATACATATTACCTTCCATACCTTTGTTTGAAATGATACTTAGGATTGGATGATGTTCTTATTTTGTGATTGCAATTAAGCATGTGGGAGTGTGAGAGAAAATAAAGAAATGAAAAAGTGAAAAAGAAAACAAAACAAAACAAAACAAAAAGAAGAGAAAAGGAAGAAAATAAATAGAAAGAGAAAGTTTTTTCATTTTATATATAGTGTTCAATAATCTTTATCGCTTCCAATGTTATATTCAATGCTTATTATGGAAATCATATTCCAATTTTGAAATTGCCCACAATTTTTCATTATCCTAAGTATTTCGTACCCAAACACCTTTGAATCCGTACATATCATCTTCTTTCATAACCTCAACCCCAACCCTATGTTACAACCCTATAGAAGTATGTGATCCTAAAGTGGGTGTGATTCAAAAGTCATAATTATTGTGATAATTTTTGAAAATGCATTTTACCTCGATTAATGATGATATCCTTTCATTGAGATTACATATTTTGCATTTTACATCTAGCGTTCTTCAACTTATGCATGTACGCAACCTAGTTTCCATTTCCATTTACTCTTTATGCTCGCATATCTCGTGTATTACCTCTCGTTCTTAGTGTTTTCATTTGTTGAGTGTAATATCCAGAGAGGATTGAATATCATGCACACTTTAAGGTTTATTGTCTAGATTATAAAAGTTTTTCCAACTCAAACTATTTTAATGTGCTCCCTCTTCCTCCCACTTTTTAAGGTTTCAATTGTGATTTAAGTTAATCTAATGTTAATAACTACAAACTTTTGTGTGAATTAATTCCAATAATAAAATGTTGAAATCCTTTGCGTTATCGTGGAGCTTCTCTTTTGATTGATTGGGCATATTTAGAGGAAACTTTTATGTTTGTGGGTTTTATCCCTAAAAATCCTCATGGGGCAACACTCGGCCACTAAGGTAACCTAGGGGTTTAGCGGCTTATTGTATATGTTAAATGCAATCGTTCGCACACGAACATGGCATTTATCTCATTTGTACATATCTCCTCTATTGTGGTTTACTTGTAGTCTTATTTATTTGTATTTCATTGCTAGGGACTAGCAATGTGTAAGTTGGGGAGTGCGATTCCTCTCGAATATTGCATTTATTTACCTTTTTTACTTATATTTTTTAGCCCTCTCGGGTACGCTAATTCCTATATTTATGCTCATTAACCAGACAACCTCTTTTATGTATGTTTATATGCATTGTGAGGTATAATTGAGCTTTTTGTAGGTATTAAAGTGCTTTGCGTGAAGTTTGGCTGCATTTCAGGAAAGTTCCAGCATAAAGGGCACATTCAAGGGAGTTTGGTCATTTTTCCATTTGTATTTATGGCGGCCCAATGTGTTTATGAAAGTTGTATCCCTTTGATCTAGCTTCACGAAATCCTCCAACCACTCCTAATTTTAATTTATAACAAAGAAGTTACGATATTTTCAGTATGTTGATCAGGGAAGAAGAATGGAGTCATGTTTGGGCGAATCGATACGGCTATTTTGGGGGAATCGATTCAGATCAGACCAAAGACGGATTTCCCATGTAGTAGAATCGATTCGGTCCCTGTAGCAGACTAGATTCGGCCCTTCATATTTTTCTTCTTTGATTTACAAGTTTGCCCCTAAGGTTTTGTTTAAATAGATTTTTACTCTCATTTGTTTGGGAGATCATATTTTTAGTTTAGATTAGAGTTTTTGGGTTGGGATCTCTTCCATAGAGCTTCATTCCCTTGTTTGTAAGTACCCATTTTAATCATCTTCTTCCATTTATATATGTTGTTATAGTTCCACTTCTTTGTCAAAGCATTGTTTATTTAGTTTCTTTACTTTGTTACTTAGTTGTTGTTATTTAATTAGTTGTTTCCATTGGTTAATTAGTTTTTATTTATTCTTCTTAACATGTGAAGTTGCTATTTGTAAGGTTGGGTGGGTTCATATTTCCACCATTAATGGGTTTTTGAGCTCAAAATCTAGGTTTTTGTTTGAAACACTTTTAATTGAAACCTAGTGTATTGAAGTCGGGATATTATTCATTTAACTTCTTGTGTCATGAAACGAAAATGTTTATAGTGATATTGCGAAATTAATCCATTTGTGACCATTTTCAATTGAAAGTTTAATCTTTCATTGTTGAATTAAAATTTCTTCATGTTTGATGTTTATAATCAATTGAGTATACTCAGTTAAATATTTTCAAACCAAATGCTTAATATGCATTGTTAAGCCCATGGTAGGGATGTGATCCTAATCTCATTTTGTTAATCTTTGTTTAGTTTAAATTGCATAGTTAACTTTTTTTTCTTTTTCCCTTTTAAACCCTCATTATTTTTTGCAGTTTTATTTGAGAAGTAATAAATCAATTAACGTCTATCAAACATTCCCTATGGATTTTCGATAACCAAACTAGCTGCTATACTCCACAAGTGTATAGTTAAAGTTTTGGTTTTTTACATTGTAGTCAGAAACTAATAACAATGATTAGCATTTCTACACAAACGTTCGGTTTTCACAACATCAAAATGGAACTATTGCCAGGGATTATTTATTTTAGAATCTAATTGATTTAGTATTTTGTAATATTTTTCTTTCTATTTGTATTCTTTATTAACTAGTTTTGTAGGACTTCCACATTTGAGCGCCAAGAAATGCTTGAATTTATTGGTCATACATCACTTTGTGGATTTTTTTCCTCTTGAGCTTATTGGCGTAAGCATGTCTTGTTCTAATATTTTTTGTAATCCTAATGATAATTCTCAAAATACCCCTAAATTTATGACTTTTGGTTAATAATTTCAAAGTCAAATCCATGAAACATCTAAAATGACTTTGGGTGAGCATTACAGATGTCAAGATATGAATTATGAGAATTTTGTGAATTATCATTCCGATAGTGGGCCACAAAGTCATAAATTTGTTTTGAAATTGGTGTTATACCCCATAATAGCACAGACTAAAAAGTGTCGTCATGGTAAGCTGAGAATATATTAAATTTGTGCCTTATAAAGGCACATGTTTGAAAGACTCATTTTGGCATTTCAGTAATTTTAAAATTTATGCATTTGTACCCATAAAGGCAGAGGTATGACAAACTTATTTTGGCGATTAAATAATTTTGGAATTTGTACCTTACAAGGCATAAACTAGAAAGCTCATTTCAACGAGCAGGAGGGATTGAAATTTGTGCCAGTTATTTCCAAAATTGTATGGATAGTTATAGTTGATTGAACATGTCTTAGTTGACTAAAGCAGTTCACTCTTTGTAATATATTTAAAAACACGTTTTGAATGTTTCCAAAAAGTCCCAAAGATTGTTTTTTAATGTGAGTTATATTTAGATTAAAGTCCTATGAATTGAGAGATTTTATGCCTTGTAATAAATCTTAACTCTCTCAGTACTCAAGCTTTTGTGTACTGATCTTCTTGAGCATTTCATGAAGACTTGCTTGAGTGTTTTTACCTTGTTGACATGATTTTGACCTTTGCTTGAATTATTGAAAGCTCATACACACTAAAAGAAAATATATAGTAAGATAAATGTTAACAATTGTATTGATCATGAAAATAATTTAGTAATTCATTTGTCATCATTTGGATCCACAGTCAATTTCTCTCTCTCATCACGGCAATACCACCTAGTTAGCCCCCACAACCAACACCATTGCAACCAAGTCAATTTCCTCTATTTTGTGCCTTTTAAGAAATTCATAAACCTAATATCTACTCAACACTAACCTAAATTTATTATTTGCCCACTTTTTAAATTTATAAATATTTTAAACAATCACAGATTAAAATTAAAATCCCTAATAGGCTAAAAAATTGAAATCGTAAAACTATGAAAATCACCGAAGGTCATTTGATGGCTAGTAATTGATCCCAATTGCAATACTCGATCGCTTGACATTTGAGTTTTAATGGTAATACTCAACCACCCATCACCGAGTTCCAACGACAAAAATTGATGGGGAGCCAAAGAGTATGTACAAATTCAAGCTACTTTTTATTTTAGGTTATTTTATGCACACTCAAACACGTGTGACCGAGTTTTGTTATCATTTTCAGTGATGAGAGTCCGACCGATATAAGCTTAATATCTTTGGCTTTAAGCCATTGAAAAAGATGATAAAGTTCGATCACAAGCGGTTGAGTGTGAACGAATTAACTTAAAATATCAATAACAAAGTTTGGTAAAAATGTATCGATTTATACGTCAGCAGAGACATATTTAGTGCATATGTGGTGTTAGTGATAACTCGATGATCAGTGGCTAGCCACAAAACAACATGTACGGGTAGAATATCTAACATCCTTTTATAATTTTGAGTTTTATCGAGTACAATATGGATTCATACTTCAATTTGTGTTCCTTTAAGTGAAAATCGTATTGAACTTTGTTGATAACGTTAATACTTAAATGCACAACGAAATTTTAGTTTACATATGTATGGTTTTTCTCTCTATATAAGATAGTGGTTCTCAAAGAGAAAGAGAGAGGGGGGGGAAGAGAGAGAGAGAGAGAGAGAGAGAGAGAGAGAGAGAGAGAGAGAGAGAGAGAGAAGTTTAAGGTTATAGAGGTGGTAGGTTATGATTATAAGTGGTAATTTCCTACAACTAATGAAATCAAATGCACACAAGACAAACAAGTACGAATATAACAACAAGTAATGAAATCACACACACAATACAAAATGTGCATGGTTCGGTAATGTGCATATGCCCACATGGTGCTAGGGTTTAGCCTTTATTGCTTTATAGAACTGATCGGTAGAGTTGTAGTATTGATCGACATTAGAATATTACATGCCCCCCTCAGGGGGTAAATTTATAGGAGGGCTTAGGACATTCCTAAGCTTCGCCAATAGCTATACCTAAAAGCTTGGACCCATCTTTTATCACAATCAGATGTTGTGATGGACTTATAGGAGTCTTCTCTGACTTGGACTCTCTATTAATTTTAGTCATAAGTGGCCTTAGTACTCGTGCTGAGTACGTGCATGTGCAATCCTAGATCCCACAATTTCCCCCAAAGCTCGGGGTCCCTCTCAGGTCGTTGGGCTTTGTCACGCTCAGGTCAGTTGTTGATACTTTGACAAGTCTTTATGATAAGCACCCAAAAGTGTATATTTTATTCCCCGAATAGATGCATTTTAGTCACTCGTTTTTAATAAAAATGGCCTTATGTTCGTATTTATTTATTTCTCAGGTCAATACGCAGTTACGGTACAAATACTGCTAAATCAATATAATTGCGACACAATAGAGGTCAAAAGCATGCATCGAAGAAATCAAAGCTACCGCGAAATCAGAATTCCCATTGAGCTTGCCCAGATGAGTTCTGATGCCCCGAGCCTTTTTCCGTACCAAACCTAAGCTTAAACCGAGCCATAGCCTTCACCCGAGCCCCGTGTGTTTTTAGTATGTACTTTTATATTTTTTTTGTAGATTTTTAGTTTGAGTCATTTTTATTTTTAGAATTTATTTTAGATTTATTTAGAATTTTCTAGAATTTATTTTCTATTTCTTTTTATTTTTTATTTTTATTAGTTTTTAATTATAGTCTTTATTTTTAGTTTTGCAAGATTTTATATTTTTAGGACTTTAGGTTTTATTTTTATTTGATTTGTAGTTTTTATTTTTAGGAATTTAATAGATTTTATTTATTTTTAGAATTTATACTTTCTGGATTTTTAGGAATTAATTGTATTTTTTTTAGTGTTGTTTATTTTGATTTTTAGTTTTTATTTTATTAGGATAAGTTTTAGGAATTTATTTTTTCTACTTTTATTAGTTTATTTTTAGGACTTTAATTTTAATTTTATTGGGTTTCTTATTTTGTAAGGATTTAAATTTTTAGTTTTATTATTATTTTTAGTTAGATAGTTATTAGGGTCACAAGTTAAACACACATACAACTCACCTACACCTCAATACCATACACACTCACACACACAAACAAATCAAGCACTCACCCACACACTATTCCCCTACACCCTCACCCACACTATCACCCCCTACATCATCTTCCTCACCCCACCCACTCACTCTCTCTCTCCAAACTCCGTTAACAAACCAAAACACAACTCTCACCTCTCACCCACCAATCAAACCACAAACCCGAAACCCACCTGCGATCCGACCCGTAAACCTCTCAAACCTGCACCTGCCGGTGACCTCCTTACCCGGCAAAATCACCTGACAAAACCCATCTCCGGCCGACGACAAAACTAAACCTAAGTCAAGACCCAGCCCTACTGCCATCTCGACCAAACGTCTGCCATTCCCGTTTCAAACCCATCGGAACCCTGTCCAAACCCATCCACCTCCGATTTCCATCCAGACCTCAAACCCGTAACAACCCCCGTGAAATCGAGCAGAAAATCAAACCCGAAGCCCCCTATTCAAACCTTTATACCGATCCGACGCCCCAAACCCGAGCTCCGCAACCCGTTTTCCCATCCTGTTTCCAACAGCCACCAAACCCAGATCATAAACCCATATCCAAACTCAGCTCAACCCGAAATCACTTCGACCCAAAAGAAAACCCATTTTTCCAATCACCTAACTTCCAACCAAAAGAAATACCAAACCAAGCTGCCAACAAAAGACCCACATGCCTTCAATGCCAAAAATCTTGACTTGACCAAGATAAAAATCAAATCCCACCAATATCTCATATTCCAACCCAATTCGTGGAGTATTAAAAAAGGGGGGGGGATCATAAAAAAAATGGAACTCTCTCAGATAAAGACGAAATAAGAGAGAAACATTGTGTATATTATGTAGAGAGTAGGTACATAAAAAAATTCCAAAAAATACAAAAAAATAGTTTAGTATTAGAATAAATTTTAGGTTTAGTTTATATTTTTATTTTTGTAATCAAGTGCTGAAAATTGTGAAGATGTTGAGACGCACTTTCATGAACACAATTCGACAAGGAACTTTGCATATTGCATTTATTTCCCTTTCCCTTTCATTCTTATTATATTATTGAATGTTGTTTATTCTAACATGAGAATGCTTGGCTAAACACCCTGTTCAAGGGGTGGGATGCACTATGTATGATATTATATTAATTAATTAAATTCATTAATTGTTATAGTTCTAGGAAAATTAATTTTTAACTGTCACCAATTAATTTATGTAACGAGAGTTAGTAAATTAATTGTAAAAATTAATGTTTGAATTTAGGAATCGAACTAGAGATAGGTTTTTCCGAAATTTGAATATTAATTCTGTGTTGAAATTTGGGAATTCATATTGTTTTTATTAAATTGATCATAGCGGGTAATTTGTTGAAAATGGTATAGTTCTTAATTTTTCATCACATGACATTTTTAAATTAGTTTTCTAAAAAGATATTTGTAAGGACCAAATTTCCAATTGAGTCTTATGTAGTTTTGACTTATTCTCGGAACAAAATATGTTTGAGTCATAGATAGTCTTTTATTGTCTGATAACACGAGTCTATGACGTATTAAAGATTTATTGAAGACGTTGCGGCAAAGCTACAAAGATTTGATCATGCCGAAGTTTAATTGGTACGATTTCGCGTCTTCAAGGTTTAATTGCATTTCGAGATCACACGGGTATGAATGCATAATGTTAATGAAACTCGAAATTCATTTTATAAAAATAAGGATGTTATTTTCTTTAAAGAAAATGTCTTTAAAAGAGTTTTAATTGTTTACACTTTGTTTATGTCAGATAAGGATGGACGAGAATTGGATAAGAGTTGGTTTTAATCGAAACCCTATTTAAATTAAAAACTCTATCTGACAAAGTCGTTTAAACGACATTTGATGTCGTTCGAACGAGATCCACTGTCGTTCGAACGACGTGGCATCTCGTTCGAACGAGATCCACTGTCGTTCGAACGACGTGGCATCTCGTTCGAACGAGATTCTGACACCGGCTCAATTTTATTATAAATATAGTTGTCTAGTTTCCTCGAAGCATGTGCACTCTGAAAAAAGAGTTTACAACCCAAAAACCTGTTTGCATATGTTTTCTAAGGTTTCAAAAGCTTAAACACATCCTTAGAGTTTGCAAAGATTCGAGCTTTCATTATCAAATGTTTATGTGATCCTTGTAGCACCAAGTTGAGTTTTTTCATCATTGAACACTTGTGATTGCTGATTTTATGGTGGAGAAGCGGCAGACATCGTGTTCAACATCGTAGACGTATCAAGCCATATCGGTGGACACCGAGATATTCGTGAAGTCGAGTGTTGTGGACGAGCATCGTGGAAGATAGAATTTCTACGTGGGCACCATTGAAGAACTGTAGAAGATCAGAAGGAGCATTAAGACCCGTGCGGATCTAATCGTTGAGTAAGGCTAATTTGTCTTTGTAAAACCTTTGTTCATAGTGATAGTCTGGCTTGGGCCGTCCGAGGTTTTTTTTTTTGGGGGGGTTTCCTCGTATATCCGGCATTGTGAGTATCTTTACTTTATTTTACTTGCCTATCACCTATATGCATGTTTAAGACTTAAACAAGATAAAATTGGCATAGTAAATTTGTTCACAACTTGGTTTGATAAAATTACAAAGGAGTTTTTCAAAAATAGAAAGTTGATTTGCATTAATCCTCAACTTAATTTTGCATAAGCATAGATTTTGATTACCAAGGGGCCTACAAATTGGTATCAGAGCCAGAAATACATTTTTATTGTGTTTGATCCCTTTTTGCTTGCAAGGATGAATTTTAAAAATTTTGACAGTTTTTGCACTCTTGTTTTTTAGGGCACTAATTATGCTTACTGGAAAATGTTAATGAGAAGTGTTTTAAAATCTATTGATGAGCGTGTATGGTTAGCTGTTCAAAAAGGTTAGTCACCACCTGTCACACGAGAAGGTGAGGTCACTCGTTTGAAACTGTTGAGTCATGGACTGAGACTGAACATAGGCTTCCACAGTAAAACTCTAAAGGTCTGCACGTTATTTTCTCACATGTCACACCTGAAGAGTATAATCGTATCATGACTTGTGAAACTTCGAAATAAGCTTGGGATACACTGACACTCACTCACGAGGGCGCGAGCACGGTTAGGGCATCTAAGTTGCAAAATCTCACTGCACAGTTTGAGACGATTAAGATATTAGAAAGTGAGACGTTTGATGAATTTTACACTAGGTTGTCCACTATTGTCAATTCGACGTTTAATCTAGGTGAGAAGATTCTCGATAACTGAGTGATTAAGAAAATTTTGCGATCGTTTCCGAGTAGGTTTGATGCTAAAGTGACTGTTATGAATTCCCCTAGTTTGCTTGACTCGTCGAAACTATAAGAGATCGTTGGTGACTTACAAACCTGTGAACTTGATATGTTTACCTCCAAGCAAGTGCCTAAGAAAGAAAAGGGCAATGCTTTGAAAGTCCTGAAGGAGGAAACTAAAGTTTCGAATGACGACTCTGATTCTGACTTTGAGGATGTCGTCTTATTAGCAAGAAAGTTCAAGAAATTTCTTCAAATTCATAAGCAATCGAAAGATGATAAAAAGTTTGAAAAATTCAAGAATAAGGGAGACTCCACCCCTAAGGATAAGAGTGTGAAACCTAAGAGAGAAGAGTCTGATAGGTGTTTCGGGTGTGAGGGGTATGGTCACAATGTAGCTGAGTGTCCCACTATACTTAAGAAAGAGGGCAAGAAACCGATAACATACAACGCCACCTTAAGTGATAGTGAGCCGAAAGAGGGAGATGATTCCCCATTGAGCATAACCTTAATGCGTTTATGGCGTGTCATGTGAGCGACGATGATATATCTTCCCACGAGGATACTCATGTGCATGACACTTTCGAGGCTGTTAAGAGTGTTTCCCGAGAGGGTGAGGGTGATGAGAGTAAGGATGAGGAGGTCGACGTATGAGAGTTGCAAGTTGAATTTTGAGAGTTATTTGAGGAGACAGTAAAGGAGAAAAAGGCTAACTCAAGATTGCAAGCTAAGTTGAAAGAGTGTGCCATGGAAAATAATGATGCATTAATCGAGGATCTTAGGGCACGGGAGAAAAAGCTTAGGGATAAGCTTGAGTACGTCGAGAAACAGAGAGACACCCTCAGAAGTTTGATGGAGGCTTTGAAAAAGGAGGTGCTAGAGTTTGAAGAGTCTAGGCGTCTACTCGAGTGTAGGATTAAGGAGTTGGAGGAGAGTTTGAGAGACTTGTCTAGAGTTAAGTTTGACTTGGAGGCTAGAAGTGAGAAGTTGGATATGATGCTAGGCATCGTCAAAATTAAGAGAGATAGGGGTGGTATTGGCTTTGATGATCGTGTTGTTCCCATTCCCACCACACGTGTGAGAGAGCCATATAGGAACGTTAGAAAAGGTCCACATGTAGGTCACTTTCCATACCATCGCTACACTTGCACGTTTTGTGGTAGGAAATATCACCGTAGAAAGTTTTGCTATGACCTTAGGAATGCTCCTCGAAAGTTTAGGAATAAAGTTACCCCGATTCTCCTCACCCCCATGCGTCGTTATGCACCTACTTGGGTTAGGAAGTCGGATTTGGTAGCTTTAGGAATAAAACTTCACGGTTATCACTTGGTTTCTCTTGATTCTTCCCATGCTAAATCTAAAGGTTGAGTGTGTTACCATATTTATTACTTTGTATTATATTTTTCATTTATTGCATTTTATTTGAAAAATAAAAAAAGATTTTTGGTTTTAAATTTTTTTTGAAAAACACAAAAAGATTTTGCTTTATTTGAGTCAATATATGTTGAAAAAGAGAAAAAGATTTTCAATTTTTATTTTTGAGTCGTGAATTAACATGTTAGATATGGCATATTGGTGTGTTTGGACCCCCTTCCTCCCATTATCCATATGTCTAGGACATTTGGCCATTATTATCGATGTTCAGATTGATCTTAATCATTGTATTATGGAGTTGTTTCGAAGTTAATATGCGTTTTGATTCGACTTTGTATATATGCCATCTATGCACACATGCACAAGTTTATGTGAATGTTTGGCTACTCTTACATATTTGAGTTTTGTGAGACGTTTTTATCTCAATTTTGTCATCTATGCATAAGTAGACTTAATGAGGAGGTGTGCATCTAATAACTGTTTACCCGTGAGCATTTTAATTTGAAAATACGATGAGTGTACGGGAAAGGGCTGCGAGAGTGTAAAATTGACTCGTCGTGAAAGCCAGCGTTTAAAAGAGCCCAAAAAATCATATGCCAAAAATGGGCCAAATTAGTTTAGTTTATTCAAAAGATAATATGATACATATTTAAGGCAGTTTGGATGGACTAAAAATTTAAACGGGTTTGCACAAAGAATCCTATTGTTGAAAATTCGTGTCATGGCGCTATTATTTGTAGAATCGTCAAAATTTTGGATTCATGTGCATGATGTTTGTTTAGTTCATTAAGCTTATTCTTTAATTGTCACATATGGCTATAATAAAGTTTGATGATAAATTGCTATTGATTAGAGCTTCTTAATCGTGTCGATGTGTTGGAATTATGATTCATTTATTTTAGTTCACGCACATACATTCCATGTTCATGTTTAGGCACATCGATACTATGTTGGCATGTTACTCATAATTATATTTGAGTTTTTTAGTTTTGCTAATGTTTTCCTACTGTTTCGCAGTTTTGATCCCCTTCCAGTATGAATTCTTCAAAAAAATTTCCACTGGGCAACACTGTTAAATTTTCTAGGGAGACGGTGAAAATTTGTCAATGTCGTTCTAACGACATACAATTTCGTTCGAGCGACATCGTGTTTCGTTTAAACGACGTCCCTGTCTCGTTCAAACGACAGCCCTGGTTGACCTAGTTTAATTTTTTTCAGGTTGACTTTCTATTTCACGTGTTGTATATTGATTCATATTTATGTACCGAGTTTCTATTTATGCAGTTTAATTTGATTCGATGTAATATTTTGCTGCATTGATTCGTTTATCACACCTACTTAGCTTGATATACTTTAGTGTGATTCATTGTTTACTAGCTACTGATTCGACATTACTTGATCCTATTTTAGCTGGTTGGTACATGTTTATCTAGCATAATATCAGTTAATATAATCATTGGTATATCACATGCTAGATTTGTTTATATTTTCGCCGGATTGTCTATTCGAGACAAAAAGGGGGAGAGGTGTCTGTCATGTAGGGGGGGAGTTTTGTGAGTTTTATGTTATTTTATGTTCACATATTGGTATCATGGTATCATGTTTACTCACATATCAAATGATTCGAATTTAAAAGTTTCATATTACTTTATATCATTTATTCCTCCATACCTCACTGGGTATTTTCTATTTCATGTGTGTAGGTATGCTTAAAGAGATACGAGATTTCAAGTCTACATCACATTCAGACATTCGAGACAGTTTCATAATTGTCGGCCCATTGTTGAAAAATCTTATCCTATACGGATGATGTATTTTTAATTTTGGGTTTTATGGGATGGGATTTAGGCATCATAAGGCTTGACGACCCGGCTTAGGCATCTCACTCTTGGTTTTTTCCCAGAATAGTCAAAGGGGGAAATTTGTAAGAACCAAATTTCCAATTGAGTCTTAACGTAGTTTTGACTTATTCTCGGAACAAAATATGTTTGAGTCATAGATAGTCTTTTATTGTCTGATCCCACGAGTCTATGACGTATTGAAGATTTATTGAAGACGTTGCGGCAAAGCTACAAAGATTTGATCATGCCAAAGTTTAATTGGTGCAATTTCGCGTCTTCAAGGTTTAATTGCATTCCGAGATCACAGGGGTATGAATGCATAATGTTAATGAAACTCGGAATTCATTTTATAAAAATATGGATGTTATTTTCTTTAAAGAAAATGTTTTTAAAAGATGTTTAATTGTTTACACTTCGTTTATGTCAGATAAGGATGGATGAGAATTGGATAAGAGTTGGTTTTAATCAAAACTCGGTTTAAATCAAAAACTCTATCTGACGACGTCGTTCAAACGACATTTGATGTCGTTCTAATAAAATCCACTGTTGTTCGAACGACGTGTCATCTCGTTCGAACGTTATTCTGACACCGACTCAATTTTATTATAAATAGAGGTGTCCAGTTTCCTCGAAGCGTGTGCATTATGGAAAAACAGTTTACGACCCAGAAACCTGTTTACACATGTTTTCTAAGGTTTAAAAAGCTTAAACACATCCTTAGAGTTTGCAAAGATTCGAGCTTTCATTATCAAATGTTTATGTGATCCATGCTGCACCAAGTTGAGTTTGTTCATCATTGAACACTTGTGATTGCTGGTTTTGTGGTGAAGAAGCGTCGAACATCGTGTTCAACATCGTAGACGTATCAAGCAATATCGGTGGACACCGAGACATTCGTGGAGTCGAGTGTTGTGGACGAGCATTGTGGAAGGCGAAATTTCTTTGTGGGCACTATAGAAGAATGGTAGAAGATCAGAAGGAGTGTCAAGACCCGTGGGGATCGAATCGTTGAGTAAGGCTAATTTGTCTTTGTAAAACCTTTGTTCATAGTGATAGTCTGGCTTGGGCCGTCCGAGGTTTTTTTTCCATGTTGGGTTTTTCCTCGTACATCCGGCGTTGTGAGTATCTTTACTTTATTTTACTTGCATATCACCTAGATGCATGTATAGGACTTAAACAAGATAAAATTGGCATAGTAAATTTGTTCACAACTTGGTTTGATAAAATTGAAAAAGAGTTTTTCAAAAAGAGAAGGTTTATTTGCATTCATTCTTAACTTAATTTCGCATAAGCATAGATTTTGATTATCAAGGGGACTACAATATTATTAAATTTATGACTGTAACGAGAGTTAGATGACCGATTTAATACTGTCTCAAAATATTTTAAATTAATAAATTGATAAATTAAAATAATCGATAATGCGGTGTAATCCCATCTCTTGACATTATCACATTTTTCCCACTCGATTGCACATTATTTTTCATTATTTAGTCATTTCATAATTTTTAGCATTTATTAGTTAATTCTCCCTTTAAGTTGTTTTAAATAAAAAATATTAAAAATATTTTCAGAAAAAAAAAATTGAATTACAAGTTTTCACATTAATTGTTTCACCTTAGAAGTTGGATTGATACTTGTACTTACCGCAATACGAGTTGTTTTAGACAAGTTTTGTAGGTAATTCAATGGATTTTGAGATTGGTTTTTGAAAACAATGACCACACGCAGAAAAGCCTCTTATCACTTTACACTGAGGAAATAGTTATATTCCTGACTAGTCAGAGGCTGATAATTGGTCAGAGGGAAATTTTGTAAATGCCCTATAAAATGGAACGTTTTTGCCTACTGATTGCCCCCGGGGCACATTCTAAATGCAACATACTTATTCTCGGGGAAAAATACAACCGTTACTTCGATAGTCGCAATGCATGCATCATAATTACTTTCTTAAGAGCCTTAAAGTTATTTCGAACCATAAAATAGTTGTTGCTTCTATTTAACTTATATTTTAAAACTTGCGCAACTTGGAAGAGGGTTTTCACAATAAGCTTACTTGGCTTATTCTTTCTCGTTATTCTGTTTTTCTTCAATTTATGTTCACAATTATTAATTTAAGTTTTCAATTTCGCAATTGTGTACGTTATCATTGTGAGTAAGTTAAAAAATTCAAGCTTGATTGCCATATCCCTAGTGGTATCAGTTAGAATTACTTGAGGGTCCTTGTGACCTTTGTTAACTTCCTAGAGGCCACTGGTTTCCTTCCATCTTTATAGTTAAGTGTGGGGTAACATATCCCCAGAACCAGTTATTTTGTAAGTTATGTCAATTTTGTGATGTAGTCCTAGCCCATGTCACTTAAAATATATGAAGGATCGTTAATGAAGGCAACCGCATTAACAAGTTATATGAAACCCATATTAGAATTACAGATATTATTTAATTCTACCAATGGGAAACGACCCATAAAGGTGTCTGTTACTTGAAGATGAGGGTAGCCAATCAGGCTTTGATGGTGAACCTACCTGATTCCAATAAAGAATACTAGGATCATGGCGTCATTGTAAAAAATCAGCAATATGCACCCCTTTCTGAGGGTGAAGCACATTAAGGGTCAAGGTCCCTTTAAGAGGGAAATGAATAGGTTAGGTTACAATTGTGACTTTACTATAATGTTTTCTTTTCTTTAATTAATTGTAATTGCTTTTTCCTCTATTTATGGAAACTACAACAAAAAGAATGACCTCGTGATGATGAAGTGAATTTTATAGATCTTTAGAGGGCTTGGGAAATTTAACAGAGGCTTAGAACTAGTGATCATTCTAAACCGATTAATATGTTCCTCGCCTACAAGAGTTTTACCACCTTTATTGTCACGGTCCAGTAGAATAAACTCTGGTTATCCCCATTGCCTTGGACAACCTAGAAGCTTCCACTTCCTAAGAATTAGAAGAGGAGGGATCAAATGAGGATGGAACGTCATCTTCCTTTGAGTCGTTGGACATTTCAACTGTTCCCCTTATAGAGATTTCTACTGGGACTATGGCTAAGAGTAAATTTGTAAATTTGATTGTTATGAATTTAGGTACTAAGTCTCCCCCTGTTGGCCACTAGATAAGTAAAAGGCTCTTGCTCGGACGATGATCAATAAAAGTTAGATTAGGGGGGTCCTGCCAACCCCATATACCTTAAAGATTCCCCCTCCAAGGAAAATGATCCCCTTACAAAAAGGCATAAGAAGGATCACATCCTTCCTCACCTATTGGACATTGTGGGGAAAAAGAATGCTGGTAAGAGCAAGGGAATTACCTAGTCTGTAGTTTTCACCCTAACCTGGACTGAGACTTGATTCGATCAGATGTCTTTCCTATTCATAGGGCAACTTCTTTTGCTCTACCTCATGCTCGGATGTTGGAATGTGCCAACCATAATATCTCCATCATAAGTTTATCACTCTCATGTCTTTTATTTGCATCTCATTTTACTTTTATTTTGCTCATCTATGTTTGCCCATTGTTTGAGAGTTCCTAATCAACTATAATTAATTATTGGAGAGGAATGATGTGCTAAATAATCCATTCATTGATGTAGAGGTGGCTTTTGAGTCTGGTTAATAATCTGAATAATGCTCGGTCTCTTATTACTACCCTGGCACCCAAGAAGGTTAAGCTCTACTAAAAGGTTCAAAGCCTGGAGATTAAGAAGAAAAATCCTCAAAAGAATATTGAGGATTTTGTTGCCCTGGTCGCCGTTGGATATTAAGTCAAGAAAGATGTTAAGAATGCGAGGGTCGGGGTCAAGAATTCCAAAACAAAGGTTGATGAGGCTAAGGCCAAATATGATAAAGCCCTAGCTAGCGCATCAAAGTCCAATGGAGGGGCCTATACCTGTTGTTGGTACAAGCCTTTCATCAAAGTTGAGGACCGTCTTGTATACCTAAGAAATGTATTTTTTAAAAGCCGCTGGGAGGAGGCCTTTTAAAGGTCGGCATCACTGAAGACTCCTACCACTTCAAGGAACATAATGCAGTTTTCTTACCTCAAATTGAGGATGATGATGACGAGGAGGAGGAGGTTAAAGGATAAGTGGATGCTACTAGGATTGACCAGGAGCATGTCAGACAAGCTTCTACTACACGGCTTCCTTAGGGGCGGGTCGAACAAGCTGCGACAACTGGGATCGATCGACTAGAAGATATAGCCACTGTTCAAGCTATCAAGAAAGAGAATGTCAACGAGAATACTTCTTAGAACTTTTATAAATCATTGAATTTCTTTTTCTTTTCAATCAATGATGTAGGGGATTCCCCATTTGTTATCCATTAATGAAATTCAAAGTTCGGGATTGAATTGTTGCCTATTTATCTGTTTTGCAATACTCCGTATATTTTCCTCTATTTACTAAGCTCATATATCCAACCGCCTATTCATACAGTGTAATGCGAGACTTATAGCGCTCGATGCTGCTCAACACAACTTTCAGGAAAGACATGAAGTACTCTTTGTTGTAGATTATAACGAAGATTGTGATGATGATGATCTCGACTAGCTCTTGGGTCTTTATAAGCATGCATGAACAAGTGAGGATTACCTAGATCTACGTCACCTTTTTCATTAGGTTATGGCAGATGACACAGCTTTTCATAACATGATGCTCACCATTCAAAATAATTATAGGAAAACGTTAGCTAATTTGAGGGCTGCATTCGATGAAAAGGTGTCTGAGTTGAGTGGAGAAATGATTTTAAAAGAAGTTAGCCGACATTTAGTCTATCCATATAAGGAAGAGCTTCGCTTTAAAGGTCGACCTTATAGACATGAGAGAGGTCATTGCTCTTTTTGAGAAAGAGAATAATGAATTGAGGGTTGAGCTTATGAGATTTTATTAGTCCCAAGTAAACGAACAAGCTGGGGAAGGAGCCCCTTTTTTTAAGAAGAGAATGTTTAGCTTAGAGAGGAGTTAAAAAAGGCTCAAAAGTCTCAGAACGACAAGGATGTGACCATTAAAGGTCTTTTTTCCTCACAAGAGAAAAAGGGTGGTTGTATGTTCGAAGAGATAAATATGACCAAGAAATCTTTGCACAACAAGGTGCCGACCATCAAGGTCCTATTCGAAAAGCTTGATCATTTTACATTCCAATTTTATAAGTAACCTCACCAAGTATGGATGACGGATGTGATGAGGCCCTTCTCAGTATAAATGCTAGACTGAATGATGCTCAAAATGTTGGTTATAAGAATTGTTGACTCAATTCTTTGATAGTGGCAAATGTACCAATGGATTATAAATTATGGTACTAGCATGACCCTAATTGTCTTGGTCACCCAAATCCCCCTTATAATCTTGATGTTTCGTGGATCCTTGTGGATGATATTCCAGTCATCTTGATAGGGAAGTACCTCATCAACCACGGCGTTGATGGAGGTGATGGACTTTACCGACCTCAAAACTTGGTCAAAAGAGTGACTCTTGGATGTCCATTGAGAATTAGAGATTTATTTGAGATTGTTACTCCTTATGTGTTAAATGTTATGCCCATTAGAGTTGGAGTCTTAGAAGACGTTTCTCGTCATTAGCATGCTTGAGTTTTCTCTTTTTAATTTTCTTTGATGTAAATTATTTTTCTTTTCAATTTCCTTGTAACAAATTTGAATTATTAATTGAAAATTTTCCCAGTTTGCTTCCCTTTTTGTTGTATGGTCTTTGGTCTTACCTTTTAGGTGATGTCATCACACCAAACATTAAACTAGAGCTAGTAAATAAAGAATGCACTTGTTTGTAGGGTCGTCCCCCAGCTAGGATTTTCTCATCCTGGTTAGACACGAGTGGCTAAGGTTTCCTAGTAGGCCCTTCATCGATTATGAGCAATTATTTATATTTTGTTAATCGTCAAATCATTTTAAGATTAGTTGGTCATTCACCGACCAACTAGTTAGCCTTATATGTAGACATTTTAATTTAGAGATGGTCTCTCGTTGACCAATTAATCAGTCTTAAAAGAATACATTTGAAAGAAGATAATCATCCTAGTAATAAGCAATATGTGAAAGAAAGCTCTAACTAATCGATCTTCTTCATTAAATACTCACTTGCTTGCCACTTAGAACAGTGCATAGAGGTAAATTTTAACATATGTAAATGGGTGCGAGAGATCTAAAAGAACGTTTGATAAATAATTCAAAATCGAAATAAACTAAATAAACTTGGAGTCAAAAGTAAAACTTCTTCAGATTGACTATGTTCCAAGCGGGTAACCTTTTCGTCATCTATTATTTTTAAGTGGTAGGCTCCCATGAAGTCATCTCGAATGACTTTTAATGGGCCTTCCCAATTAGACCCAAGTTTCCCATCTGAGGGATTCTTAGCACTGCCCACAATCTTTCTCAGTACATAGTCTTCGACCTTGAAGATCCTTTCCTTGACCCAGCAGTTATATTTCTTGGCCAACTATTGCAGGTGGAAGGCAAAATTTATAACAGCTAATTCCCTCTTTTCGTCGACTAGATTAAATTATGTTTTAATTGCTTCATTGTAGAGAACTTGGTTGATTAGGGTGGACTTCATGGTCGGCGAACCTAATTTCAATGGGGTGACTATCTTCGTTCCAAAAGCTAGAGCAAAGGATGTTTCCCCCATTGATCTCCTAGGTGTAGTTTGAAATTCCCAGAGAATGTGGGGGAGCTAATCGACCCATGCGCCCCTAACTTTTTCCAATCTCTTTCTTATTCTGCCAAGGACGGTCCTGTTGAAGCTTCTGCTTGTCCGTTGCTCTAAGTATAGGCCACTTAACTATAGTAGTGCCTAATGTTGTGCTCGGCATAATAGCTTCGAAAAAGACTCCTCTCGAACTAAGTCCGATTATCGGTGATAATGATCCGAGGAATGCCAAACCATGTTATGATATTCTTTCATACAAACTTGGTCATATCAAAATGTCGTATGTTCTCTAGGGGATCTCATTCGACCCATTTATAGAAATAATCCGTGTTGACCAACAAATACTTTCGACTACCAGAGGTAAGGGGAACTGGACCAATTATGTCTAGCCCCCACTGTATTAATGGCTAAGGGTTTGTGAGGTACTTGAGGTCGCTAGGGGCTGATGCAATAACAAGTAGAAAAGTTGTCAATTTTTGCATTTTCAGACATAACTGACCACATCTTGCTACATATACGACCACCAATACCCTTTTTCACAACCCAAAATGCAAGTGACATGCCCCTTGCATGGATTCCACATATCCCCTCCTGCAACTCATAGAGGGTCTTGTCGACATCATCTAGGTGCACGCATTGAAGGTGAGGTCCCAAAAAAGAGCGTCAATAAAGTGTTTGGTCTGCCAATAAGTGGAAGCAAGCAACTTTCACTTGGATTTTGTGTGCCTCCTTCATGTCATCTAAAGGGACATCTTCTTTCAGGTAGCTCACTATTGGATCATCAATCTTGAGGCATTATCATTGGCCATAACCTACTAAATAGATTTCCCTTTGTTGATGTTGGGTCGACCATGGGTATTTACTTGGATCGTCCTCTTCATATCTCCCTTAACAACTGAAGCGAGTGTGTCCAGTGCAACTGTGTGACTTTTGTTCCTCTTTGGTAACTGTTTTATTTGTACATGTTTGAACTTGGCTACTAATTTCTAGGCCTCTTCAAGGTTCGTCGACATACGCTTGTCCCTGGCGTTGTTGTAATACCCCATAATTTTAATACATTAATTAAATGGTAAAATTTATTAATTATGATTATATGAACCTGCAATGACACGTTATGTCACTAATTATATCTTCATATGTGTTGTGTTATATGAATATTATTCGAAATTGAAATTGAACTTAATACACGGTACTGAATTAATAATTATTTAATAAATAATTTAAGTATAATTGATCTTAGACTCGTACTTGTTAAATTATTTGGAATATTAGTTGGGTACACTGACGTTTGGGACATACATAATGTTTGGTTATGACTTAATATAATGGGTTTCAAGCCCTATGGGCTAGTATATAACTTGGTATGGGTTTTGGACTATTTGGATATGATTTAGGGCTTAATGGGTCAAAACTAATAAGGGGCCCAATTATAATTTCGTGGATAACAATATAAAAAAGGATATTAGGGTTAAGAGACATCATTTTAACATCTTAGAAAGAAAACCCTAGAGCTATAGTAAGGAGACTACTTGGAGAAGAAAAAAGTGGTACAATTGGATTTGGAAAGCGATATAATTGGGAAGATTGGTTTGGGACTTCATCTCTCAAATCACGACAAATTTACTTTGTATAAAAATATAATTGATTTTGTGTTATGGTATTCTTACTCATTGGATTCAAAACCTGGTATATTATAAACTTGATTGACATAACAATTCTACAACCTTTAAAAGTGATTGAATTAAAAATGTTATGATAAACTTCATGTCTTAAATCAATTTATACAATTACACTTGAAATTGGGTTATATGGACAAATTGATATCATGGTGATGTTAGATTTACATAATTGAGGTAAATCCCTTCGGTACTTCATGAATTATTTTGGAAATTTGGGGATTTAGGAATGAAGTGGAATTATATGATTCCAAGCCATTAGATTTAATATATAACTCTAATTGCCATATAAATCAACTAAAACTGGTAAGTTTAGTAGATAATTGAATTTTATGAAGTTAGAATGACAAATTTGGGTACAATTAATCGTTATAAGACCGTATGGTATACAAAAATGGCGTCTTTACACAGGAATCGTAACAGGGGCTATAAGTTTAAAAAAGGGGTTTTTGGAAAGTTTATTAGTTTAGCCGTGCGAACGGTCACAATTGTACGGGTTGTGCGAATGGAAAGGTTTTACTGTCGTGCGCACAACTAAGGCGGAATTGGGAGTTTTGTTACATACTTCGTAGAAAGAGAAATTTGAATGGAACTATGAGACTTAGACATTTTAACTCCTGATCTAAGACTCGTAATTAGCACACGAAATTAATTATAAATAAGATAAGACTTACACCTTCCAACGATGTTGATATATCATCTTGTGTATTATGTGAAACATATCATGTGTGAGTACGCGTGGGGAACGTACTAAATGGGATATATCTAAGGGTGCGAACGATGATGTAAGCCCCTTATTTTTCAAATCAGACTTTGCTTTAAGGATGATGAAACACTTTTTCTTTTTGAAAAAACTCTTTTTCAAATTTTATGTGCACCAAGTTATGAACCAATTTTAACTTAGCCAAATTTTGTCTTGACTAATCCTAAACATGCATATAGTGATTAAAGTAAGTAAATTAAGGAAAAGAATGCTCACAATGCTGGATGTACGAGGAAACCACAATGGAAAAAAAACCTCGGGCGGCCCAAGCCAGACAATCACTATGAATGTGGATTTACAAGGAACAGACACAAGTCTTACTCAACGACTCGATACCCACGAGACTTGATGCTCTTCTGATCTTCAACCACTCCTCTCACAGTACCCACATAGAAAGTCATTATTCCACGATGTTTGTCCACAACACACGCCTCTGCGTATGTCTCGGTGTCCACCAATATGGCTTGTAACATTTATGATGTTGAACACGGCTCTTCCGCTTCTCTATCGCAAAACCCAGCAAAGTTCTATGTAGAACAAACTCTTATTGATGCAAACAAATATCACAATAGCATATAGTAATGAAAACTCGGATCTTTGAAACTCTAAGGATGTTTTATACTTGGAAAACCTTAGAAAACTTTGTGCAGAAAACATACTGCTTCGTAAACTGTATTTCAGGCTTCACACCTTTCGGAACTCAGAGAAAACACGCCTTAAATTATATTTTTTAAGTCAGTGTATCGCTCAAATGACGTCCTTATGTCTCTCGAACGACTGCTATGGTCGTTTGAACGACTAACACGTGTGTTTGATTTTAACACAACTTTAAACCATCTTTATTTTAAAATAAACGAAGTGTAAACATTTTCAAACTCTTTTAAAAATATTTTTAAAATATTTCTTTAATAAAATAACATCCTTAAATATTTTAAAATAAATTATGAGTCCCATTAAAATTACGCATTCATACTTGAGTGATCTCGGAATGAAATTAAATTTGAAGACGAAATTTGCAATATAAATTGACATGATAAATTATTTGAAGCTTTATTGCAACGTCTTCAATAAAATTATATACGTCATAGTCTTTGTGGGATCAAGACAATAAAAATACGACTTATGGCTCAAACGTGTTTTGTTCTGAGAATAAGTCAAATAAACATACAACGGACTCAATTGGAAATTTTATCCTTAAAAATCTCCCCCTTTGACTATTTCGGGACAAAACCAACAGTGAAATGCCTAAGCCGGGCCGTCAAGCCATATGACTCCTAAATCCCATCCCATAAAACCCAAAATCAAAAATTGTAGGACAAGACTAGTAAATAATGGTCCGGCAAGCATGAACTATCTGAATGTGATGTAGTCTTAAAATCTCCAATCTCTAAGGCATACCTACACACATGAAATAGACAAATACCCAGTGAACTATGGAGGAACAAATGATATAAACCAATTAGTAAACTCAATTTCAAATCATTTGTTATGTGAGCAAAACATGATATCAATATGTAAACAATATTTAAATCAAGATACCAATTTGTACTGATGCAAAAACAAAATGATTCCAATTTGTGTAAACCAATCAATGTAAACATAAAAGCATATGATCACAAATATGATACCAAAAAAATAATGCAACAAATATATATGTTCATCAAACAAGCTCCCCCCTACATCACATATATTTCTATCCCTTTTTATCTCTAATAGATAACTCGGTGAAAAGATAAACATATCTAGCGTACGATAATCAATGAAGTATATATAGATATCAATGAAACAACCAGCTAATAAAGATCAAGTATATCAAATTCGTATCTAGTAAACAATAATCACTCAACAAGAATTAACAATCTAATCACGTGTGACTAAACGAACACAATGCAGTAAAATATGATCAATGATAATCTGCATATAACAAATTGTCCTAGCAGTACCAAAAAATGTAACCAAATGAACCAGGGTACCGAAACAGAAGGAAATACAAAATCCCAGCTTGTCGCTCAAACGAGACATCCCTATCGCTCGAATGACAGAGGCTTCGCGCGACATCTATATCTCGCTCGAACGAGAAAGTCAAACTCTCAAATCCAGTTCTAAAAATTAAATAGTTTCGCCCAGCAAAAAAAAAATTGAAAAAAATAACTATAAGTGGCAGAAAACAGCAAAACAGTAGCGAAAACAACAAAAATAATATGAGTTACATGCTAACATAGTACCAATGTGCTCAAACATGAACATGGAATGTATGGGCGTGAACTACAATAAATAAATCACAATTCCAACACATTGAAAAGATCGAGAAGCTCTAATTGATAGCTATAAATCATCAAACTTTAAATTAGTCATATGTGATAATTAAAGCGAGAGCTAAGTGAACTAAACAAACATCATGCACACAAATCCGGAATTTTGATGATTCTACAAACAATAGCATCATGATATGATTTTTCAACGTTAAGATTCATGGTGTAAACCCATTTAAATTATCCATCCAAACTCCTTCAAATATATATCATATTTATCTTTTGGAATGAACATAAACTAATTTGGCCCTTTTTGGCATATGATTCTTTTTATTGCCTTTAATTTTTTCGGGCTCTTTTAAACGGTGGCTTTCATGACGAGTCAATTTTACACTCTCGCAGTCCTTTCCTGTGAACACTCATCATTTTTTAATTTCAATCCTCACGGTAAACGGTTCTTACATGCACACCTCCTCCTTAAGTATACTTACGCATATATGAAAAAATTGAGATAAGAACGTCTCACCAAACTCAAATATGCAAGAGTAGTCAAACATCCATATAAACTCGTGCATGTATGCAATTATGGCATATAAACAAAGTCGAATAAAATGCATATCAACATCGAAATAACTCCATAATACAATGGTTAAGATCATTCTAAGCATCAATAATTATGACCAAATGTCCTAGCCACATGGATAGCGAAAGGAAGGGGGTCCAAACACACCAATATGACACATCAAACATGTAAACTCACAACACAAAAACAAAATGAAAATCTTTTTGTGTTTTGCAAAGATATTTTTGACTCAAAAATAAAATCTTTTTATATTTTTCTCAAAAATATTTAAAACCAAAAATCTTTTTGTATTTTTTAAAATTTTTATCAAAAACAAAATCTTTTTGTATTTTTCAAATAAGACTCAATAAATGAAAAATATAATACAAAATGATATACAAGTCATAACACTAGCAAGATATAAATCATGATGCAAAGACTAGCGTATGAAAAACACGACAACACAATCATCCATTAGATCTAGCATTGGAAGAATCAAGTGCAACCAAATGAGAACCATGAAGTTTTAGTCCTAAAGCCTCTAAGTTCGATTTCCTAACCCAAGTAGGTGTGACATGACTCATGGGGGTTTTGGGAACCCAAACGACTTTATTTCTAAACTTCCTAGGAGCATTCCTAAGTTCATAGCAAAAACATCTAAGGTGACCTTTCCTACCGCAATGGGAAAAAGTGTAAACACCACGAGAATGATTACCAAACTCTCAACCTCTCCTCACGTTCCTAGTGGGCTCTCTCACACGATTGGTATTGGCTTTGGTAATGGGAACAACGTAGTAATCATAGCCTATACCAAACCTATCTTTCTTGACTTGGACGGTGCCTAACATCCTATCCAACTGTTTTGACCTAGATTCCAAGTCAAACTTAACCTTACTTGACTCTTTAAACTTCTCCTCCAACTCACAAATCCTAGACTCGAGCACACGCCTAAACTCCGTAAACTCTAGCACTTCTTTTTTCAACGCCTCCATCAAATGGCAAAGACTGTCTCTTTCTTTCTCAACGTACTCTAGCTTCTCCCTAAGTTTATTCTCTCGTGCCCTGAGATCCTCAATCAAAACATCATTATTTTCTATGGCACTCTCACTCAACCTAGCTTGCAATTTATAGTTTGCATTTTTCACTTTCACCGCCTCGGCATACAACTCATTAAACGCAACTTGCAACTGTTTCACATCAATCTCCTCCTCCTCACTCTCATCACCTTCACACACTTGGGATTAACTCTCAACGGCCTCGAATGTGTCATGCAGATGAGTATCTTTGTGAAAAGATTTATCGTCGTCGCTCACATGACATGCCAAGAAAGCAACGAACTTGCTCTCATTGAGGGAACTCTCTCCATCTTTCGGATCATTATCACTAAAGGAGACACTATAAGCTATCGATCTCTTTCCTTCTTTCTCAAGTCTAGTGGGACACTCGGCAACCTTGTGACCATACCCCTCACACCCAAAACACCTATCCAACTCAACCCTATTAAATTTCTCACTTTTATCTTTAGGGGTAGAATCTACTTTGTTGTTCTTGAATTTCACAAACTTTTTGGCATCTTTCAATTGCTTTTGACATTTAAGAAACTTTTTGAACTTCTTTGCCAATAAGGCGACATCCTCAAAATCAAAATCGAAATCGTAATTCGAAACTTTATTTTGCTCCTTCCGGGATTTCAAAGAAAATTCATTTTCTTTTGTTGAAACTTGCTTGGAGGTAAACATATCGAGTTCATAGGTTTGTAGGTCACTTACAATCTCTTTTAGTTTCGTCGATTCAAGCATACCTAAGGAGTTTAAAACGATCAGTTTTGCCTAAAACATACTCAGCAAAGATCTCAAAATTTTCTTTACCGCGCGGTTGTCGAGAATCTTCTCTCCTAAGTTAAACGACAAGTTGACAATATTAGACAACCTAGCGTAAAACTCATCAAATGACTCACTTTCTAACATCTCAATCGTCTCGAACTGTGTAGTGAGGTTTGTAACTTAGATGCCATAACTGTGCTAGTGCCCTCGTGAGTAAGTGCAAGTGTATCATAAGCCTCTTTTGATGTTTCACAAGTCATGATTCTATTATAATCTTCCGGTGTGACATGTGAGGAAATTACGTGCAGACCTTTAGAGTTGTAAAGTGAAAGCCTATTTTCAGCTTTGGTTCACGACTCAACGGGTTTCAAACTAGTGACCTCACCCTCTCGTGTGACTGGTGGTGACCAACCCTTTTCAACCGCTAACCACACATGCTCATCAATGGATTTTTTTGTGCCATAAAAAATAGGAGCACGAAAACTTTTAAAACCTCCAAAATTCATCCTTAACAACAAAAAGGGATCAACACAGTAAAAAAGTGTTTCTACCTCTAATACCAATTTGCAGGCCCCTTAATTTTCAAATCACACTTTCCTTTAAGGATGATGAAACACTTTTTTCTTTTTGAAAAACTCTTTTTCAAATTTTATGTGCACCAAGTTGTGAACCAATTTTAACTTAACCAAAATTTATCTGGATTAATCCTAAACATGCATCTAGTGATTAAAGCAAGTAAAGTAATAAAAATAATGCTCACAACACCGGATGTACGAGGAAACCACGACAGGAAAAACCTAGGACGGCCCAAGCCAGATAATCACTATGAATGTGGATATTTACAAGGAAAAGACACAAGTCTTACTCAATAACTCGATCCCCATGAGACTTGACGCTCTTCTGATCGTCAACCACTCCACTTATACTGCCCACGCATAAAGTCCTTCTTCCAAGATGCTCGTCCACAACACATGCTTTTACGTATGTCTCGGTGTCCACCGATATGGCTTGTAACGTCTACGATGTTGAACACGGCTCTTCCGCTTCTTTATCATAAAAACCAGCAAAGTTCTATGTAGAACAAAGTCTTCTTGGTGCAAACAAAGATCAAAATAGCATATAGTAATGAAAACTCGGATCTTTGAAACTCTAAGGATGTTTTAGACTTATAAAACCTTAGAAAACTCCGTGCAAAAAATGTACTGGTTCATAAACTGTATTTCAGGATGCACAGCTTTCGAAACTTTGAGAAAACACGCCATAAATTATATTTTTTAAGTCGGTGTCTCGCTCGAACGACATCCCTATGTCGCTCGAACGACTGTTGTGGTCGTTTGAATGACTAACACGTGTGTTTGATTTTAACACAACTCTAAACCATCTTTATCTCAGAATAAACAAAGTGTAAACGTTTTCAAAATCTTTTTAAAAAAAATTAAAAACATTTCTTTAATAAAATAACATCCTTAAATATTTTAAAATAAATTTTGAGTCCTATTAAAATTACGCATTCATACCTGAGTGATCTCGGAATGCAATTAAACCTTAAGACGAAATATGCACCATAAACCGACATGATAAATTCTTTGAAGCGATGCCGTAACATCTTCAATAAACTTCAATACATTATAGTCTATAAGGGATCGTGACAATAAAAATACGATCTATGACTCAAACGTGTTCTGTTCTGAGAATAAGTCAAATAAACATACAACGGACTCAATTAAAAATTGTGTCCTTACAGATAATGATTGCAGGGTATCCTAATGAAAATGATGGGTTTTACCTTATTTATTTTACCCTAAACACTATGTGATGATCGTACCCGTTTTATCTTGCGAAGATGTACACGGGGGGATACTTTCATATAGATTTTGGGTATAGGGCTATATGACTGGTGTGAAGGCATAGTGATTATCCTTAGGAGATGTTTGAGGGTCATAGGTGTTGGATAACCTATAACTACACCTAATATGCACAAGAGATCCTCGAAGATGATAGGAATGCACCTTCATTATATGAGGGCTAGAGAGTATCTCATTATGATGTATGTGTTATGACCTGTGTGTAACAGGTACTTCTATTGAGATATTATACAATTGAAATGTATAAGATGATTAAAACCAACATTAGTCAGACTGCACTTGTATTATGTGGATATATATGTATCGAATACTTCTATTAAGATATTATACAATTGAGATGTAAACCGTGATTAAAATCATATTTGGTAAAAATAAGACCATTAATATTAATAAGACTTAATTATTAGGAAATATGGATTTGGGATTAGACGCATGTGATGTGTAGGTTTATTTTACTTTGGGATAACTTAAAAGCAACTCAAGTATGAGAAGAATATGCATAGTTTATTATAACCCAAACTCAGTTATATTCTTATACTTCGTAAACTTGTTGTTAACTATGTTGATTTTTTACCATTTTTTAGAACTGGGCCTTTAGTGCAGCCTCACCCATGATTCAACATTGATCTTCTCCTAGTTGTTGTTCATATAGGATGTAGGTGTTGAGCCTGCATCCTCACTTTCTTTATTAATTTTTATTTCCAATTGCGACAGATGTATATAGTATATCGTTTCATTAGTTTGATTTATGTTGATTTAATTGTAGTTACACAATGGTAATAGTATTGTTGGTTGGTTTAGTATCAGAGTTATGTGATTCACCTATGGTATGTCTCAGTTGTTAATTTTTATGCATTTAATTTCTATTTCAGTCACACTTAGAATGGTATTCAATGGTTTGATTCATATGAGTTTTTAATAGGTCTGATCAATCTATTATTAAATTTTATGGGGTGTCACAGTTGGTATCAGAGCATTCCAGGTTCTACTGTTCTAGGGATCTTGAGCGCGTCCGTCGCTTTTCTGCATTACAATATGTGATTACTTTTGAGCTTTACCATTTAGGATTTGTACTCTGTATAACACGACCTCTTAAAAGAGGTTCGCGTAAGTGTTCTAGACTAACGATTCGAAAAAGATTGATTGTATCAGGAGGGTTTCTTGTTTAGATTTTCTTTGTGAGATGTCCCACACATGAGGTTGACTTAGGGGGGTAGGTACTTTTGGGCATGAGACCTTTAACAAATGCTTACCATATGGATCGAGGATAAATGCTTTGATTACTATTCATAATGGCATTAAAAGTATGGTTTTGAAGACCTTATTTGTGCGATCGCGTGGTAATCAGTATGAGGATGAGTTCAATTATCTTTCTCTTTCTGCAAGGAATAAATTGATATAGAGGTGCAGACGGATGCTTAAGTTATTCACTTTAGTGCGAGAAGATTTTGTTTTGAGTTGGCACATACCTTATGAGGAGGGTTTGAGAAGTTTTATAGGGAAAATCATTAATCACCACTTACGTCAAGATGGTGGGAATAATACCTTCCTACATCAGTAAGGATCGCCACAACTATCTGAAGGATAAATTTCATAGGATTATGAAGATCTAGATCAAAGTAGGCCGAATTAATAAAGACGATGTAACGTTGACCCAAATAAGGAAGGCACTACTAGACAAAAAAAGAAACCACATAGGGGGAATATACCTCAAGAGGTTTCTAATAGTATAAAATATGATATGTTTCGGCGAATAGAGACAAGATAATTATGACTAATGTGGTCACGAATAATGAGAGCATGCCTAAAGAGACAAGTTTTAGCATAAACGACATTAATGGTAAGGTCAGCAGGGCCGCCAATATGGCCATCATTTAGATATTTATTTTAGAAGAAGGCATTACGCTTGTGGCGAGTGGGGCCACTTAGTTAGTAGAGGTTGTATAACGGCTCGTGCTATTGAGAATACCACCAGGGGATAGGTACTATTATATTTATGGCTCACTTGCATAAATCTAATTTAGACATCGAGAAGTTGTCATTCTTTATTAGTAGTGTGTTTACTACGATTATAATATATATAGATGTTATCACCGGGATTTATTCATATATGGAGATGTGATAGTTTGTTGGTCGGCTTGGGTGTTCAGCCACTTTGTTGAATTAAACACATGGTCTTATGATTCATATTATTTATCTTTGAGTACTAGATATATGTATTGTGTTTATATCAACTAAAGGGGGTAGGTTTCCACGATTGCCATTTTTGGGCAGGGCATGGTTATTTATAGGCTCGGGGAGGATCTAACACACACTTGTATTACACATATGAGACTTCATCTGATAAGGTCACCTTATCGTTAGACTCGATACTAATTGTCCAAAATCTTAAGGATATATTTGGTGAAGTAAAATGACTATCACTAGTTACATAGGTAGACTTTTATATAGATTATACGTTGAGTAATAGGACCATTATGAGGGCACCGTACTGCATAGATCCATTAAAAATGTGGGAGACGAGTGAGAAGGTTCAATAGTTTTTGAGTCATGAGTTAATATGGAGGAGCACATCTTTGTGGTGAGCCCCAGTTTTATTATGAAATTCAATGCGTACAAGCCAAATAAGAACGAATGTAATAACAAGTAATGAAATCACACACATAATGCATGATATACTTGGTTCGAAAACGTGCCTAAGTCCATGGGGTTGTAATACCCCGTATTTTTATGGCCTTTAATTATGAGATTTATTAAATTTAATTGGGATAAATTAATTTAATTTTTAATCCAAATTTTAAACTGAATATTTACTAGCGTGATGAGAGTTAGTAATTATTGATAACAATTGTGTTGAATATTACTAGATGATTAAAGTAATATATGAGATTGTATTTATTAAAAATTGTTGCTAGTGAAATACGACAGTTGTAGAAATTTAAGGTGGGACACGCATGTGTCGTGTCGGGACTAAATTAATGAAATATTAAGTAATTTAATTATAAGTCGCTTATATGATCATTTCGAGTGCGCCAATGTGTCCGGTGGGGGAGAGATAGTCAGAAAAGTGTACCCGGGGGTTTAGTTTGGGTCCCGGGGCATTTTTAGGCATAACCGGCATCCCGGGAGGGCAGTTTGGTAATTTTTATTTTTGGGATTTAATTACCTACGAAAATTATAGAAGTATATTAGGTGTTAGAGGTTGTCTTTTAGTGTTATCAATCACAGAAACATAGAACGACCATCAGAGAATAAAGGAAGAGAGCTCTTCAAGACTAGATCACAATCCGTAACACATTTTACAAGAATAACACCACCGGAGCATGGATCGTAAGATGAGGAATGCACCCATACCTTCATCACCAATAGATCAGACCTTCGATTCCTAGGAAAGTATCTATCTTGATGATTTATAGTTGATATCCCTTCTATGTTAGCCTAGGAATGAAAATCACATGTTTTATTTAAAGAATTATATGTTTTGGAAGAGAATTTATATGTTGTAGGGATAATCCATGTAGTCTGAAATCTTGATCATATGTAGAGGATTATCCACGAACTTATTATGATATTTGGGAAGGAAATTTGGATTAAAATGGAGATTCTTAATTATTCATGCAAAATTAGATTTTATAAATAAATCTGGAATTAAACCCCTTTTTGATTGATTCGTTGAGGATTTATTGATGTCGTTACGTTAGAACTTGTTTATAAATATTGATTATACATTTAGGTTACTTAGTTGGGAGTTTGGGATGAAATTATAGAGGTTTTGAGGATTTATAAGGATTGAACCCATAGCTGTCGTAAAGAAATCTGGGCTGAGACTTGAAGGGTCGATCGATCGACTTATGAATATCGATCGATCAACTCCTGGTGATTTTTGGAATTTTTCCTCTTCTTTAATGATGATGTAACACCGCCTCGAGGGGACTTTGCATGATGAAATTATTATAATAGGACTTATGAGGGACCAGTAGGGTTATGATTTAGGTCCGGATAATATGGATTAATACGAGACTTAACCGTAGTGTCACGAGGGCTATAGAATAATAAAATATGTTTGTATGTGCGACGCGTTAGGTTGAGCGAGCATGATTGATGACTTAGGCCTGAAAGATAGAGAGTGTTAACCTACTGACATTATGGTTATAGAAATGATACACTTCGGGGGTTGAGAAGTAATTAGGAACATGTGGTAAAAGAGAAAAAGGACAAGTTAATAATACGTAGGTTTTGAGAGTGAGCACCACGTATGGTTAGTATATAAATATTATGGGTCATGAGGGTACCTATATGAATTATGGAAATACACAATTGTGTGTATATATGCTTGTCATATTATTATGTGTAGTTAATCATACCCGCGCTACTTGCTATCATGGAGGTTTCTGCGCCCGGATAGTCTTATATCGATGTGATCTTTATAAGGGATATTGACTGGTACCCTAGAATATAGGATCCTTGGTACAAGCTATCTGAGAATGATAGTCAGACATTCCTAAGAGACGTGAGGGTATTTGCTGACCTCTTAGTGACTTGGAACTATGCTTCGCCTCCAATATGTGTATTTTGTATTAATACAGTTTGAGAATGAGTCCGGACTAGTATTTTCCTCATTTGTACGAAAGGTACAGGGACTTGATAGCAGAGTATGCCAACACCATAGATTTTTATGTGGGGTGCCGATTAGTATATATATTGTATGAGTGATTAATATATATACATATACCTGGAAATCTTCTACTTTGTGTGTTAGTAGATAAATATTGAATAAACGTTCCTAATCATAGTAAATGCTTAAGATTTCATAGTAGTATTGAGATATATATAATTGAATTAAATGGTCCTTAATAAGATGTTATTTTAATAAATCATAGACCTACGGTCTCGCGAATCAAAATATGTGGGAGGAGAATTTGGTTAGACTTATGAGTCATTTTAGTAGTACGATAGGTGTGCACACTAGATGAGAGGTGAGAATTCTCAAGAGAGTGTCGAGTACTAACATGTATGTAATATCAACTGGTAAGCATTTTAAATACTTACTAAATTATTTTAAAGTTGTTTTACACTCGGGCTCTGACCCGTTTCCTATCACCTTCTCTCTCTCTCTCTCTCTTTTGTGTGTGTGTGTATGTGTGTGTGTGTGTGTGTGTATATATATATATTACAGGTGCCGAGTCATAGGGGCGTCAGGCTTGGATCTTTGGACTGTTGACATACTGTAGCTAGTGTGGGAGTTGCAGGTCTTTGATGTAGACGACTTCATCCTTGTCTTCTCAATCTTTCATTTAGTTCTCATTAGATAGGGCATGTGTCTCTCATTTCCACTTTTTACCTAGTCCAGAGATTTGTACTCTTTATTCATGTCAGTATTCAGTTTAGTTGAGATTATTCTATTTATTTCCTTGTCATGCGTTTTGGGATAATTTAATTTAATTGATTTATCTAGCATGTTCTTTCATTTGGATAGTTTGGTTTTAATACTATCATTCGTATTCGTGAAAATGGTTTCATAGTTAATAATAACAATCGGACTTAATTTGTAAAATTAAATGATTTGTCACGTAACTTAATTATTTACTAGGTGATTAATAAAGAAAATTATTTTACGACAGTGATGCTAATAATGAACCAACCGGACACTTTGAGTTAATTTAATAAAGGACTGATCACCCGATATTTAATTAGGCGGGGTGTCACAGGGGTACTAGGGTTTAATCTTTATTTCTGTAGAGAACTGATCGACAGAGTTGTAATATTTCTCGACATTACAATATTGCATGCCCCTCTCATGGGTGGGGGATTACATATATAAGAGAGGTTAGAAGAAGAGTCCTACGCTCTGCCAATAGCTATCGCTAAGAGTTTAGACCTATCTCTTATCACAATCAACCGTTATAATTGATGGACTTGTAGGAGTCTTCTCTCACTTGGACTCTCCATTCATTCTAGGTGCACGTGGCCTGAGTACTCGTGTCGAGCACATATCTGTATAATCTTGGATCCCACAGTGATCAATCTTGAGAAGATTAATTCTATATGTTACGCAGGGTTTAAAATTATACTTGAAGAAATTTTATGGGTTTAAATTTAAATTCTAATTAAAAAACAAAAAAAATGTATGTGATTTTGACCTAAAATAGTTTATTTTTTTATTTTTTATCATAATCACCCCATTTTGAGTTTGGTACATTTCATTAATTTTATTTTGACTTTTGTACATTTTTCTTTGCTAAACATCACCACAAATAACTTTTTACGACATAAGTTTCATATTTAGCAACAAAAAATGTACTAAACTCAATAAAATTAGTAAAAAGTACCAAACTCAAAACAGAGTAATTATAGATGTATAAAAGTCAAAAAAATCTTTTTGGTCAAATTAACAATATCAATTCCAAGGCTTAGGGTCTGTTTGGTGTGTAATTATAATTATGTTTTCTGTATTTAAATACAATTTTGATAAAAATTTGCATTTGGCAACTTGTTTTTAAACACCGAATTATAATATTTTTGTGTTATAATCAAGTTTTTCAGAAAACAGTAAAATGGTGTTTTATAACTTCTGTTTTTTATTTTTCAACTCATAATTATTCATTCTTAATATTTTAATGCAATTATACCTTAATATATAATATACATACATAATACATTAATATGTGTGTAATTCTTATAAATAAAAAATATATATGTACATGTACACAAAATTATATATATTTATATTATTAAATTATATAATATACTAAGATCCATATGTTAAATAATAATATCAATAGATACATGATTCTTATATATAGTTTTATACATTTATTATTAATGTATGGAATAATACTATATGTACCTAAAAAATATCATCAATTCATGTAAGTGTATATATATATATATATAACAGTATTTAAAAACCAAGCACGCTATACATTTTAAAACAGTATTTAAAAACAACATTTAAATCGAGTTTTCTGAATATAAAACCAAACACGCTATTAGAATTAAAAGTGAAAAAATTTAAGTTCAAATTTGAACGGAAATTCCAAACCATGGAATAGGGGTCCCAAACACACATTTTTTTCTTCTTTCGAAACTTTAATATAATATAGTTAATTTAACGAATGTGGCGGTGAAGAGATATTTAGTTGTTATTTTTATGTACACCATAAAAATAATATAAAATAAGAGTCCTTCAATGTTGACTCACTATTTTGACACATTTGATGCACCATACTGATGTGTCGCACCTGTATTGGCTTGAGTTTGGATCCTACAATAGTGAAGTCCAGAGACAGACTAATACGGGTGCGACACGTTACTGTGTTGCAATCGCGAGTCGCTCTAGAATCTATTCTCTATATATAATAACTCATTAGTTTTGGAAGTTTTGATTTGTAGTGTGCCACGTCATTATTGAGAAGCCATAATATTACTTCAAGCTCTCTCATTAGGAGAGAGAGTATATAGAGAAAATTTTAGTTTACCATGTCATTAGTTCGTCCGACTATTCAAAACACATTTCATCCATTCTTTTCAACCAATCTGATTCACCCACGTCATTAGTTCAGTCATCCATTCTGATTCACCTCTATCGAAAATCTCGGGAGAAATCCCACCCACTTTCCCGCTATCTCTCCCACTAACTGCCTGCATCTTTCAATCCAACTGCAATACCCTGCTTTCTCTTTGGTTGTGATGCTTCTCTATCTTTGGTTCTCATATAATCAGGTGTGTCTCTGGTTCTCTTTGGTTAACACACACACGCACATCTTATAATCTAGTATTCACACACACACACACACATCTTATAATCAGGTATCTTTTGTTCTAAAATCATGTTGTAGTTGGATTTAGAGATTAAACAAATCAAAAAAAAAATGTCTGTAATGATTTATTTATGTAATGCCTTTTTTTTTATTTGTTGTTCAATTTTTTATGTAATACCCTTAAAAAAAAGGTGCTGACTAACAATGAAAAAAATTGTTTATTTAATATTTTTTTCATGTGTTTTCTTAGTTTTCTGTATAAAGATTTGTTTATTTAGTGCCTATGAAACATATTTTTTTTTCATGTTTAATCTCTTATTTTTTTTCGATTTGTTTTTCTTAGTTCTCTGTATGTAATACCCTTAAAAAAATGTGTTGCTTTATGTTGTTAATTTTTTTTTCATGTTTAAGCTCTCATTTTTTTTTCGATTTGTTATTCTTAGTTCTCTGTATAAAGATTTGTTTATGTAATTGGATTGAGAGATTAAATAAATCGAAAAAAATGAGTGTACCCTCAAAAAAATGTGTTACTTTTTGTTGTCCAATTTTTTTCATGTTTAAGCTCCCATTTTTTTTTCGATTTTTTTTTCTTAGTTCTCTGTATGTAATACCCTTCAAAAAAATGTGTTGCTTTCTGTTGTAATTTTTTTTTTATGTTTAAGCTCTCATTTTTTTTTGTAATGATTTGTTTATGTAATGCCTTTTTTTCGATTTATTGTTCGATTTTTTATGTAATACCCTTCAAAAAAGGTGCTGACTAGCAATGAAAAAATATCTATTTAAACATATATTTTTCATATTTTTTTTAGTTCTCTGTATAAAGATTTGTTTATTTAATGCCTAAGAAACATATTTTTTTTCATGTTTAATCTCTCATTTTTTTTTTTCCGAATTTTTTTCTTAGTTCTCTATATAAAGATTTGTTTATGTAATGCCTTTTTTTCGATTTGTTTTTCTTAGTTCTCTGTATAAAGATTACATGTTAAACCATGTTGTTCAATTTTTTTTCATGTTTAATCTTTTTTTCCAAGAGTATAAATAATTCCACATTTACGTGCCTTTGTTTTTTTATTTCAGGAGTATATATTTCTGCTTGATACTCATTCTACTCTCTTTTGAAATCCAACACCCATACAAGAAATGTTAGATAATCACACTCGAGGCTGTGAGAAAATTGACTAACAGTGAAAAAATATATATTTAAATCCAGCAAAATATTTTTTTGTTTTTGTAAAGTTTTACAGTTGCTTAATTTTGGTTCTTATATAGATTTTGTGACTAAGGGTAGTTTCAAGGAAACAATGGATATTAACAAAATTTAATACACATAAACAATGACCAATCAAGGAGTACAAAATTCAAAAATTGCACGAGCAAATATAAAATATATTATACAACAACGGTGTCTAGGAACATGTAGACAAAGATAATTTTTACAATTACACGCTTCATATAATGCAAGACAATTGCGAATGAACATCCTTACAGTGCGTAGGATCGAAAGAATTAGAATCGTACACCCCCCATACAGAAGCAATGGGAACTATTGAATTTTAATCAAAATTATGTATGGGCAAATATTGAGAGAGCAAGGGAAGCAAGGCAATATCGTAAGGATATGCTTGTAATGCATAGAATGGGTAGGGTTCCAACCAACACGATTACTCGAAATGTACATGAAAGGATACAACTCCCTACACAAGAATGTACACTTGGTACTGATGAAACTATGGACATTGATGTGGATCCTACGAATGATGATAGGCATTCAACTTTAACACATCAAGATCATGGAGAATCAAGTGATGAGTATCATTCACAGATAAGTGAAGAAGGCTCTGATGCAAATACAGATAATGATGACGAGGACATGCCAAGTAAGTTTTAGAATATATATTTGTATTAACTTCACTTTTATCTTCAAACAATTACATAAATTGAGCAATATATGACATCTTTTTAGCTTTGATTTCAAATACAGCAAACATAATCTTATTAAGTTTGATATTTACCTATACTTGTAGAGAAATATTTTGATGTCTGGAGTTTTGGAAAACCAACTGGATTGTGTCCATCATGTAACTCAATATTGTGGAATGAAGAAATGAATAACAAATTACATACAAGGTCTGGGTTCAAATATTCCATATGTTGCCAAGAAGGAAAGGTCCAGTTACCAAAACTAAAAGAGTGCCCAAAATTTCTGAAATTGCTTTTGGATTACAATGGAGGTTCCCCGTCTAAAAAATTCAGAGACAACATAAGAACTTATAATTCAATGTTTGCCTTCACATCAACGGGTGGAAAGGTGGACCATACAGTTAATAGTGGGGGTGGGACACCGTATGCATACCAAATAAATGGACAAAACCATCATTAAATAGGTTCACTACTGCCTGTTACTGAAATAGCGAGGTTCGCACAATTATACATATTTGATACAGAACATGAAATCGACAATAGATTGAATGCTTTCAATGGCAACAGTTTAGATGCGAACATTGTCGAGGGAATTAAAGAAATGGTTGATCAACACAATGTCATTGCAAAGGTTTTTTGAATGGCCATGGATAAATTCCGAGGATAAAATTATACCCCTGTTGACTATGAATATTGGCCCAACATTCGAGAGATGCCCATCAATATAATTTGCCTACAGCTTTAGAAGTTGCTGCTTTGATTGTTGGAAATGAATACGAAATAAATGGTCATAGAGAGATAATAGTTGAAGAAAATGAAGGTGGTTTACAAAGGATAGATGAGTTGCACCCAAGTTTTATGTCAATGCAATATCCTTTGTTGTTCCCATACGGAGAAGACGGGTATACTGATAAAATTGAGTACAGTAGGGGATCGTTAAATAAAGTATACAAACGAAAATACATCAGTATGAGAGAATATTATGCATATAGAATACAACAAAGGGCTCATGATTAGGCATAAATTCTTCCCAATTTATCCCTTAATTTAGTTACTTTTAGCATCTTGAACAACGTAATCGATTTGACTTTATCTCATAATCTTGCTACTGACTTATCCTAACGAGTACACCGAGTTTCTGGTATTTCGTATTGATTTTACAGGTATTTGATGTCAAGAAACGAAAGAAGGAAATCGGAAGAATCGAGAAAGATAATAAGGAAAGTCAAAAGGGAAAAAGCATAATTTTTACCCGAATTCAGATGAGGTACCTAAAGAGAAGTTGAAGATATCTCATTCATGAGCACATCAGAAGAAACGACATCTCAATCGAAGTCTCGAAACAAAAGATATGAGCAGTCAAAGTTGAGAGAAAAAGTCAAACAGGCAGACCGGTCCGCTGTGCCATACTCCAGAAGACCCCGGATCGAAAGCAAACTGAAGAAGGGTGAAAAATAAAAGAACTGATCCGCCAAAAAATAAAAGGAACCGATCCGCATGGGAGGCAGACCGATCCGCCTAAGGCCCGGACCGGTCCGGCTATCGAGATCTTGAAATCTTATCTTCTCCTAAGAAGAGTCATAGTGCAGCTGAAACTCCTGAATTCTTGTAGGGTATAAAAACCCGTTATATTATCATTATTTGCATGGAGAATTTTAGTTAATTTTCCATTCTTTTTATGAAACTCTAGTTTAGATACAATTGACAGTTTTAATTCCAATAGTGAAGATTATTCAGAAATTCTTTGATTACAAGTATTCTTAATTGTTGTTGCCACTGCTTTGGTAAAATTGTGAGTTATTTTCTTTATTCAAATTCATTTTTACATTATTCTACAAATTTCACTTAGATTAATCATGTTTTTCTGCAAATCAAACGTTGTTTTCATTACCTTCAGCATGCTAGGCTAGATTTCTCAAGGCCGGGATACATGAACCCAGCCTGATGTGTTAGTTGCATGTGTATAACATTAATCCTCTGAATTTAGTGATTGATTACGACCGTATTGCGTAGGAACACAACAATTGTAGATCTGTAGATCTCGTTTGCCTCTGGGTAACCGGGATGCTTTAGAATGCAATTTGAATGTCACTATCGCGATACCGATTTACTCATTCTTAGATTAAGTATGACGCGGGCTTGAACCTCGTATACGTAATGCTTGGGAGTACTGAATTCTGGGTCTAATTAATCAGTTAAATTTATGATTAGAATTATAACTGCAATACACTAGGGTTGGGGGATTGTATTCCCGTCCTATTTTTCTCTTCATATAGTCTAAAGTTTCAAATCAGTTTTCATTAGTATTTTAGGTAACTTAGTATAATTGCATCTTTTCATAATTTCATAATTGCATCTAGATTAATCATTCCCAAAACCAAATCATTTTTTCCTTTTCCTTTTCCTTTTTAGAGTCAGGGCTAGGATTGTTTTGTCTATCCAACGTCGTCACAACGCTGTTGTCCTATTTCCCTAAGGATCGATACCCGACTTATCGGATTATTACTTGAGCGACAGGATTTCACTTGAACCTAGAGAGTATACATTTCTGAGACACATTCTTAGTCGCGTCAAGTTTTTGGCGCCGTTGCCGGGGATCTAGGTAGACTTGGGATTAGATCGAGTCAATCTAAAGCTTTGAGCAAAAATTTTCAAAAATACAAAAACATAAGAAAAATTCAAAAAGCACAAAAAGATTCACCACCATCTTTCATAAGCTATTAATGGAAAATTCTGAACTCACTCCCACACCCCATAATACTCCAACCACCATTCACGAAAATCCAATCGTTGAGTACAACCCCGATAGCCCTCACACTCCTAACTCCCCACAATTCTGGATTCCACCTCCCACACCGTCACACTCAATCTCCAATAACACTCCATTTTCCTTCTTAGGACACACCTCCGAGTACACTTTGAGCACACCAAGTGAGAGCACCGAGTCGTTAAGTGAGAGAGAGAGATGTCACAACACAGTAATGCACCTGCCGGTGAGGAAGAGGCCATGTACCGCTCGCTGAGAGAATTCTTATATCCCGAGCGCACTGTCACTCCGGGATGCATTATACTCCCGTATAATGCCGGGCAATTCCATTTCAAAAATGGCATGATCCAGATATTACTCCATTACTATGGCATGGATCCTGAAAAGCCATACCTTCATATCAGGGAATTTGAGGATGTGTGCGATACTCTCAATGATCAAACTTGCACACAAGAGGTGATCCGCCTCAAACTCTTCCCCTTCTCGCTCAAAGATAAAGCTAAGACTTGGCTATGGTCTTTACCTCCAAGTTCGATTCCAACTTGGAACGAGTTGCAATCCAAATTTCTCAAGATATTCTTCCCACCAAATCGAAAAATCTCCATAAAGGCTCAAATTCAAGCATTCAGACAATCAGAAAATTAGCCCTTTCATCGATGTTATGAGCATTTCAATGAGTTAGTTACTTCATGCCCCCATCATGGATTTGATTCAGCGCAAATCATTTCTTTTCTCTATAATGGGTTGAACCGTAACTCCAAGCAACTCGTTGAAATCATGGGAAGTGGTCCGTTTGTCGACTTAGACGCCCATGATGCTGAACTTCACCTGAGGTATATCGTCGAGACTACCCAATCTTGGGATACATCTGATCCTAACGCTCAGAATCGAAATCATCAAGTGACCACCACACCATCGACGTCCGACTTATTTCATGTAGAAAAGAGTTCTATAGCGGACAGTCGAATCGATATACTTGAGAAAGTAGTACGAGACCTACGTGGGATATGTGGAAGAGGACCAACTGGATCCATACCAAACCCTGTTGAAAAGGTGTGTGCGATTTGTGAGGCGGGTCATTCAACTGATGAATGTCCGACTATACCCGCCAACAAAGTGATGCTTCAGGAGCAAGTTAGTGGTATAGGAGGTTTAATGGTAATTTCGGTGCACTGCACGGGAATTCTTACAACCCTTCATGGAAAAACCATCCGGGTTTTAGCTATGGGCAACAATATGTTGCGATGAACCCTACTTCCCACGTTACCCCTCCTCCACCACAACACTTTCAACAAGCCCCACACATGCAAGGACATGTGCAAGCACCACCACCTCAACGATCTTATATCCCGCCACCGCGGAGAACTCTCGAGTATATCATGAATGAATTTATCACAAGCCAGACTGCAACCAATGCCAAATATGATCGCTTGATTAGCGACATAAATACAAGTCTGTCAAAGATACAATCCTCGTTGAGTGTTCAAGAGAAGGGCACCCAAGGTCAAACTAGTGTTAGCTCTACGTCTACTGAACATCGGGAGCAATGTCAAAATGTGACCACTCTTCGTAGTGGGAGAGTCATTGATTTATCACCTCCCCCACACGACACACCGAAAGACAAGAACATTTTGCCTGGCACGAAAGAGGTCGAAGATGTTCCCTTGAATGAGAGTGACAAAGAAGACACTAGTGAGCCCGAAGTAGTAGTGAAACCACCCTCCACGGCACCGTTTCCTCAAAGGTTGATTCCTTCCCATAAAGGAAACCCACGTGATGACGTGCTAGAAGTGTTAAAGCAAGTAAAGCTGAACTTACCTTTCTTTGATGCCATTAAGCAAATCCCAGCTTATGCAAAAGTCATCAAAGACTTGTTGACGGTAAAGAGAAAGATGAAGGTAAAGAAGAATATTTTTCTAGCACAGAACGTGAGCTCCATTCTACTGAACGATCTCCCGCCTAAATTTAAATATCCCGGTGCACCCACCATTTCCTGCATCATTGGAGAAAATAAAATCAAAAAAGCCTTACTTAATTTGGGAGCAAGTGTCAATATCCTCCCTTATTCCATTTATAGGCAACTTGATTTGGGTGACCTCAAGCCCACAAAGGCCACTCTCCAATTAGTGGATCGAACAGTGAAGATTCCAAGAGGCATAGTCGAGGACGTGATCGTCCAAGTTGACACTTTCTACTTCCCGGTAGACTTTGTCATTTGGGACACGGAGCCCTCCTTCAACTCGAGCAATCATGTTCCCATCATCCTTGGGCGCCCATTTTTAGCTACGGCTAATGCAATCATCAATACTCGGAATGGGCGAATGCAACTCACCTTTGGGAATATGACCTTTGAGACCAACATCTTCCACATAGCCCAACATACAGGGGAAGAAGATGATCTTCACGCGGTGAGCCTCATCGATGAGATAGTAGAGGAGTACTTTAAGGATAATTATTGTGGCGACGCCTTAGGGACCTATTTAGTGGCGAGACACGAGAGTGAGGGGACGTATACCGACCTCGAGAGGGAAGTTGGGGAGTTGAGAGAATTACTCGATGAGAGAGCATCGGACGAGGACGCGAGAGATGTTAATTGGGTTTCTAGATTCAAGGAACTACCGCCGAGGGATACACGCTTGGTTCCCTCCGACGAAAAGTTTCCAACCCTTGAATTAAAGAAACTCCCCTCCCATATTAAATATGCATACCTAGGAGAGGATGAGACATTTCCTGTTGTTGTCTCCTCTAGCCTAGACGAAGAGCAGGAGGGTAAATTGTTGAAAATTCTGAGGAAGCACCAAAGTGCTTTTGGTTGGTGCATTGCAGATTTGAAAGGGATAAGTCCTTTAATTTGCACTCACAAGATCCATCTCGAAGAGGATGTCAAACCCTCAAGAGAAATGCAAAGAAGGCTAAATCCCAATATGAAAGAAGTAGTGAGAACTGAGATTATCAAATTATTGGATGTCGGGATTATTTACCCAATCTTGGATAATAAGTGGGTGAGCCCCATTCAAGTCGTCCCGAAGAAGTCGGGCATGACAGTGATTGAGAATGCCAAGGGAGAGCTAGTTCCCCAACGTACCACCACCGGGTGGCACGTTTACATTGATTACCGGAAACTCAATGCGGGAACTAGGAAAGACCATTTCCCCTTACCATTCATTAATCAAATGCTTGAGAGAGTAGTGGGCCACCCTTACTATTGCTTCCTTGATGGTTATTCCGGATATAACCATATTGAGGTACTTGTACTTGACCAGGAGAAAACAACCTTCACTTGCCCTTTGGGTACGTTTGCCTACAAACGTATGCCATTCAACTTGTGTAATGCGCCCGCGACCTTCCAAAGGTGCATGTTGAGCTTATTTAGCGACATGGTCGAGAGAGGACTCGAAGTGTTCATGGACGATTTCAGCATTTTTGGCACCTCTTTTGATCGTTGTCTAGAAAAATTAGAAAAAGTACTTGCCCGGTGTGTGGAAAAGAACTTAGTGCTGAATTGGGAGAAATGCCATTTCATGGTCACCGAAGGAATAGTTCTTGGCCACATAGTATCATCCAAGGGGATAGAAGTCGATAGGGCAAAAATCGATGTCATAGCTGATCTTCCCTCACCAAAATCGCTTAAGGACGTGCGCTCTTTCTTGGGCCACGCGAGGTTTTATCGAAAGTTCATTAAGGACTTTAGCGCCATCACTAGACCCTTAAGAAACCTACTCATGAAGGACACCCCATTCTAGTGGACATAAGCATGCCAAAGCTCTTTTGAAAAACTGAAAACCATGCTTGTGTCCGCCCCCATCATGCAAGTTCCGGATTGGTCTTTGCCATTCGAACTTATGTGTGATGCTAGCGATTATGTGATAGGAACTGTTTTGGGCCAAAGAAAAGATAAGCAGGCTCATGTCATCTACTACGCTAGCCAGACTCTTACCGGACCACAACTCAGTTACTCTACCACGGACAAAGAGTTGCTAGCGGTAGTCTTTGCCCTTGATAAATTCCGGTCATATCTTATCGGTTCTCCCATTACTTGCTTCACCGACCACGCGGCCTTAAAATACCTACTTGCAAAGAAAGATACAAAGTCGCGCCTCATAAGGTGGATCCTACTCCTACAAGAGTTCAATCTCTCCATTAAATATAAGAAAGGAGTAGAAAACGTCATTACCGACCACTTATCACGGCTTTCGTCTGACGTACCTAGTGATCCCATACCCATAGATGAATATTTTTCGGATGAGCAAATTTTTACTACCTCTTCTTTGCCCTGGTTTGCGGATATAGTGAACTACCTTGTCACGGGAGCCGTCCCTCCCGACTGGACACCGCAAGATAAGAAGAGGTTTATTACTTGGTCGCGCATGTTCTTCTATGACGATCCGTTCCTTTTTAAATATTACGCCGACCAAATCATCCGACGATGTGTACCGAATACGAGATCCCGAAAGTCATCCAATTTTGTCATTGGAAGCTTGTGGAGGCCACTTTTCGACGAAAAAGACGGCCGCTAAAATTCTGCAATGCAGCCTCTATTGGCCCACGATATTCTGGGATGTGAACGCTGCTTGCAAATCTTGCAATAGGTGTCAACGGATGGGGGCCATTACCCGACGAGACATGATGCCTCTTACCCCTATACTCATTATTGAGATCTTAGACTGTTGGGGTATTGAATTCATGGGCCCTTTCCCCCCGCCCTTGGGTTTCCTATACATCCTTGTTGCGGTAGACTACGTTTCTAAATGGGTGGAAGCTATAGCTACCAAGACAAATGACAACAAAGTGGTGATAAAATTCCTGCAGGAACACATACTTTCCCCCTTCGGTGCACCGAAAACGATAATCAGCGATAATGGCACGCACTTTTACAATAGGCCATTCGAGAAGCTAATGAGAAACTATGGTGTCGTTCACAAGGTGGGAATGACTTATCAACCGTAAACGAACGGGCCAGCTGAACTAGCAAATCGGGAAATCAAGAACATTCTTGAAAAGACCGTCAATCCTACCCGGAAACTTTGGTCACTTAGATTGAACGATTTGCTATGGGCCTATCGTACCGCGTATAAAAATTAACTCGGCATGTCCCCTTTTCGCTTTGTGTATGGCAAACCTTGCCATCTTCCCATTGAATTAGAGCACAAGGCGTATTGGGCGATTAAGCAATTGAATTATGCCATGGATAAGGCCGGTAAAGCCCGCAAGCTTCAATTAAACGAGTTAGAAGAACTACGCAATGATGCGTATGCGAATGCTAAAATTTTCAAAGAAAAGATGAAACTAGCTCACGATAGCATCATTCGACGCAAAGAGTTTCTTCCTGGGGAAAAAGTTCTTCTCTATAACTCTCGGCTTCATCTCTTTCCGGGCAAGTTGCGGTCACGATGGTCTGGCCCGTTCGTTGTGAAGAATGTTTTCCCTCATGGAGCTGTTGAATTAAACGATTTAAAAGGGGGAAATACATTCAAAGTGAATGGATAACGCCTAAAGCCATGTCTAGAGGTGTGTGTGGAAGAATTCGACACCATATGGTTGTCGGAGCCCATTTACGGGGTAGAGTGAGCTGTTTCAGAGAGGTCGTCGCACCCCCGATGCGTATGGGGTGAGAGTCGTGTGTGTAGAGAGAGTCGTGTGTGTCGTGAGTTTCGATAGGATTAGGGTACATTCGAGAAAGAGCATTCGCATGTTTCGAGAATATTGAGTCAAGTCACGTTGACCATTGGTATCGAGAGGTTTTAATCCAAAATTGATCGGGAGTATGTTGTGAAAGTGAATTTTTTGGAGAAGAGAGGTCGAAACCAAGTTAGGGGGAAATCCAGCTCAAATAGATGAGCCGGATCGGTTCCTTTATTTTAGGGCTGGATCGGTCCGCTCCGGACCGGTTCCTTTAATTTTAAGGCAGACCGGTCCGCTAGTCGAATTTGCCTGAACAATAAAGGACCGGACCGATCCGGTCCCCAGGCGGACCGGTTCGCCTTCTGCAGGTCTATTTTTTTTCCTTCCCTATATTCACCCCCCTTCTCCCCAATCCCATTCATTCCCTCTAATTTGTTTCCCCAACTCCCAACCCTAACCTTTCCCTCCCAAATTCACCCCCTTTTACCTCCAACCCTTTTCCCTCCAAATCCAACCCCTACCCCCACCCTTTCACCTATATATACACACCCAAACCTTCCCTTCCCTCCACACCTTCAACCAAACTCCTCTTTTCTCCCTCCCTAATTTTCCAAGCACAAATCTCTCTTGTTCTTATGGCCCAACGCGCTGCCCCAACCAAGTATGACTTCACCGACGTCCTCCCCTCCGGCCACGGAGAATTTCGCTCCCGCCAAGAGGAGCGATGGTGCCATCGGTTCTTCGGTCCGGATCGTAAACTCCATATGAAGAGCATTGTCCAATGAATCGGGCTACCCAACTCCGTCACCACCCTCTTCATGGCTAGGGGTTGGTGCCGATTCCTCAACGAACCCTATGAAGCGGTTTGGGCAACCGAAGTCCAATCCTTTTATGACACCCTTGTTCGGACGGGCCAATTCGAGGCCCAAGCTTACGTGGATGGTAATGTAATCCCCTTTTCATTGGCTCTTCTCACGGCCAAGTTGGTCGAGTACGATGTTCCGGACGTTCAAGACTTCACCTATCCACGGAACATCCCTCCGGTCGCCAAAGACGTGATCATGGAACGCATTGCCCCGAATGTTTCATGGATGGGGCAAACTGTCGCCGTTAGACGCCTTAACGAGAAGGCGCGCCTCACTTTTCAGATTGTGTGCGCCAATATTTTGCAAACATCTAACGATTCTGCAATGCGGCCCCTGCAGGCCACTTTAACCTACCATATATTTGACCCCCACACTTCCATCCACTTGGCCCACAGCTTATACGCCGATATCATCAACGCATCCTTGGATGAGAAAGGTGATGACCTTCTTCCCTATGCAAGATTGATCACCTCCATCCTCAAGGATGCTGGCATAGAGGCGCCGCTCGATCATATTCGCCTTCCCGGTCCTTTTGGACAAGGGACCCGCACAAAGAGCGCTAAACAACTAGCTGTCCTACGGGCACGGTGGGGCAGTGATAGTGAAGAGGAGGCCGCCTCGAGCGAGAGCGGCGAAGAGGAAGAAGAGGCAGCCGATGCGGATGTCGAAATGGGGGATGTTGGTCCGGATGAAGAATCGACGGACGAAAAAGACGACCCGAATTTCGAGTGGGCGGGTAGCGACCTCACCAACCGAATGGCGGCACTTGAGACGAACTTCGACAACTTTTTGACCGTTTACCATCGCGACACGAGCTTGATAACAACATTCAGTAAATGGGTATTGGATTTAGGTGATGGAAAATTACCGGCCATAACACTTCAAGATGAAACAGAAACAACTTGGATAAAAATACCAAATGATATGTTGATTTCCCAAGGTGAGAATAACATTGGGCAAATTATCTCAACTACCTACCCTGATTTTGCAAATAGATATGAAGATCAAAACTATTTACGAGAAAGATGCATATTAGCTCCGTCGAATGAAATTGTAGATGATATAAATACAGAGGTAATAACTCGCATACCTGGAGACATGCAAATATATCGAAGTTCAGACTCATTGAGCCCAATGTCAACGAGTCAATAGATGTTGTTCCCTATTGAATATCTTAATACATTACAATTTTCAGGAATCCCAAACCATGAATTACATCTACAGGTGGGGGTGCCAATTATGTTGATTCAGAATCTTAATCAAAGTGAAGGCTTATGTAATAATACAATATTGATAATCAAACGATTGGCTAAGAAAGTGATAGAAGCGGAGATAATAACAGGGTTAAACATCGAAAAAAGAGTTTTCTTACCAAGAGTCATCCTCACACCAAACGACCCAAAATATCCTTTTGTCATGAGAAGAAGGCAGTCCCCGATAAAAATATGTTTCGCAATGACAATAAATAAGAGTTAAGAGTAAACTATAAAAAATGTGCGAATTTACCTACCTAGGCCTGTCTTTAGCCATGGACAACTATACGTAGCCATCTCAAGAATAACATCACGCAAAGGAGTTAAAATATTAATAGAGAGAAATGAAGATGAACCAGTTGGATACACACAAAATATAGTATTCAAGGAAGTATTTAGTAACTTAAAAATAGGTAAAACTATTAAATAAAATTGATTATTCAAGATACTTTATAAATTCCGTACATAACTGACATATTTGTATTGCAGGTCACTATGTTGCAAATGGAGCTAAATGAACTCAACTTTAGCATAAAAATGGCCCGAATCCGAGTGAGACTCACGAGGATGTGGATATCACGAAAGAAGACTAATGAGATTATAACTCAAGATCTCATCCTACTAGATGCATCAGTGTCATATTAAATATACTTCAAAAATGCCTATTGTGCATTTTTATTAGGTCTTCGAAGTAAAAGGTATTGCATCTCATTTTTTTTGGATTTGCATAGAAATATTGAATAACTGCATAACACAAGTACTGAGGCAATGTAATCAATAAATCTCCAAATGCCTATTATTTTCAAAGTGCTGATATTTTTTAATAAATTGAGCTGCTCAACATTGTTGGTATATAACAACTTACAAGGTATATCTAAATTTTGGAAGATCAATAAGTAAAAGGTATATGCTTGACTACTAACTCTATTGATGCCTATTAACTGTTCAAAGTGCTGATATATGCTTGATCACTAACTCTACTGTTAGGCAGATGATGCCAATTTCAAATAGTTTAGCCATTAACATCTTATATAGCAACTTAAAAGGTATATGTAAATTTTGGAAGATCAAGAAGTAAAAAGTATTGCATTTCATTTCTTTCTCGATTTGCATAGAAAGATTGAATAGCCGTATAACACAAATACTGAGGCACTGTGATCAATACGTCTCCAGATGATATTAATTGTTCAAAGATCTGATCTTTTTTAATCAATTGGTCTGCTCAACAAATATTGATTGATTAAATTACAATGAGAACGAGGAAGTCGATGTAGTAAATGGATCATTGAAAAAAATTCTGTTTATAGAAGTTCAAATTTGGGTCTTTTTTTAAGGGAGAACTGGATAATGGCACCAAAGTTGTAGTGAAAAAAAAAAAAAATGAATATGAATTGAAACTGTTCTCAATATTTCAGAAGCAGAGACTTGCACTGAAAAATGGATATCATGTAGTTTTTCACTGTTTCTTTTTTTTGTAGTTTTTGTGTTAGTTATTCTAACAGCAAGCCCTTTGTAGAGTAGTGGATATCATGTACTTTCCTTGCTCTAATAAACATATAAATTGTGTTAAAGCTAACCTGAAGCAGAACACATGCCTTTGTGTTATATCACAAGTTGCAGTTGAAAGATTATTTTTGTTGTTTGCTTTCTATTGCTGCTCCAAAAAGATTTCAAAACATATGAATTACATTAATTATAGACAATTACATTGGCTTTATATAATCAGTGATTTCTGTACACTGTTGTAATGGAAAACATAGTGAGTAACTCGAAAGTATATTGAGCGAAATCAATAATTTGGTGATATTTTTTCGTCATTCAAGTTTTAAGTTACTAGTCCGCTTGAAACTGCTTTTGTATTTAGGCCTCTCTTCGGTGCAAATGACGCTGATAAATTTTTTATTTTGCTGCTTTATCGTAAAATAACATGACTCGCAGAAGAGAAGCAACCCGTTACATCTTTCAACAGTTCATTTACCTAATGTAAAAGTGTAAACCCACTATATTTACAGTTACAAACAAAGCTTCAGTGTGAGAATGGCAATTTGGAGATAACATGGAGAAAGGAAGAGTGCACTGGATTCAAAACTTCAGTGTGAGAATGGCAACAGGAAATTTCAAAGCGAGCGCTCATAAATACTGCATATGGTTCAAGCCAGATACACGCATAAAAATTGCAAAAGATGATGGATCCATCAAACTCTAAAAATTCAATTTTGTTTAATACGCTGAAGTTGAAAAAAGAGCCGTAAACAATGAATATCTATCAGGTACCATTAAAAACTTAGTCACCCATAATATATATATATATATATATGTATATATACAACCAGACTCTAATGCGAACGCAACTTGCGGATTTAACTTGCAGACGGATTTTTGTGTATTTTTTAAAAATAGCAAACAATCAAATTTCAACTTGATTTTTTTCTGTGGTATTTAAACATTTCAGTAGACCACTGTAAAAAAAAATCAACTAAAAAAAACTGTTTTACTATTTTTAAAAAATCGGTCAAACATATATCAATTTTAAAGAGCTTTAAAAACTGACATATGTTTGACCGATTTTTATAAAATAGCAAAACAATTCATTTTGAGTTGATTTTTTTATAGGGGTCCTTTGGAATGTTTAAATACCACGGGAAAAAATCAAGTTGAATTTTTTTTTACTATTTTTAAAAAATACGAAAAAATCCGTTCTCAAGTTGCGTCCGCATTTGAGTCGGCCTGTATATATATATATATATATTCACAACAAATTAACAAGCTCTTTTGCAGATATCATTGGAGATGTCATCTCATATTCCCCACTAAATGACAAAATATTTTGTGGGAAGACAAAACAAATGACATAAATTATATTGGCAGACAAAAGGTATTAAACGTAGGAAGAAAAAATTATGAAAAATATTGTAAACAAAATTTCCCACTTAATGATTTTTGGTTATGCGTTTCTTGGTTATGCAGTGACAACAAATTCAAACTTACTTTGTGAGGAAATCAAGCAAAATCCTTTAGCGAGAAAGTTTCAAAAGAGAACGATAAAAAATGCATCATAATTGCAACCACGACGAGGGCAATGACATTTAACAGTGAGTTCTTTAATCAATTAATATGCATATACTTATTCATATCACGAAAAAAATAAACCAACAAAATATTGTTAATATGGCGATAGGGGAAAGCGACTTCTCAAGTCACGCATCCTCTGCAATATATTACAACCTTGATATCAAATAAGTCACAGAAATTAGAGAGAGGTAAAAATGTAGAATTTTAAATATTTATTCATGTTAGTGAAATATATTAATAATTTTTACATTGCAGATCACCCCACATAAAGCCCATCATGTCTCTAATAGTATCAAAGAAGTTGCATCTGAGAGATGAAGATGCCAAGGACAAAGATAGAAAAACTATAAAAGAATTGAAAGCTTCCCTTCACAGTAAAGATACAACATCCGTAAGTTTTCACATGTAAGGCTACAATTGCCAGAATCATAGATGATTACGGGCTGCACTACTTTTCGTGCTGATCGTGTCGTACATCAATGGAAGAAGGGGAAAATGGAGCATATTTTTGTACAAATGCAACAAAAATACTGAACCAAAAACGATGATAAAGGTGCAATTAGAAGTTGAAAATGAAACTGATTTTGCTTCCTTCATGATGTTTGGATTTAAAACACTCAATTGTCTACAAGTAACACAACAAGAGATAGTTGAATCCAAGGTACGAATTAGATATATATATTTACATGCCTTTGTGTTTATACAATCAATTATTAATTTACAATAAACATGTAAATACAGACAAATACTGAAAAGATGGAGACATTCAAGCAAGACGTGGAGGGGAAAAACTTCATTTTCCAAATTGAAATCAAGCCATACAACCTCGAAACTAAAAAAGGATCCTTTACGGTTGTGACCACATACAAGATTGATGATGATATTGATGATCCACCGATTAAAATGATGATAACATTTGAACAAGTACTCATACAATATATAGTTGTCTCAAATATCTTACAATATTACAGTGCAGAGAAAAATGAATACAAAATTCAAACCATTTTTTTTACAGGATTTCGATGAATTGGAATAAATAAGAGCATTGCGAGGACATGTCGCCTTGGATTTAAACATTTGTTATCAAAAGTAGTTTCAGACATTAAAGTTTCATCCACTTAAATTTGAATTATTTGTTATTTCATATATTATCAGTGAAATCTTATCCGTAGAAACATATAACTATATATTTTGGGTTTATTTTTGTTCCTTTTAAATTCTTTAATGTCTCTTTATTATCGGGATAAATTATCAAATTAATTTGTCTTAATCACATTATTATATGGTTACGATATCATTATTTTGTTGATATTATGTTTCTGTGTTGGTGATATATATTGATCCTACGATCAATGAGTATTACTATATGAAAAATGTTTTTCTTTTGCTGCTACTGTTTCTTTGGGGTATGCGAATGAAATAGGTTCAACAGTGAAAAGTGATGCTGAGTTGCACAAATGTTCGATATCTACTTTAGAATCTCCGTAATGATTCCTAAAGGTATTTGTATTATACATGGTATGGAGCATAAACAAATAAAATCGTTTTCTGTTGATTGTGCCAACTACTTTTGTTATAATGTTGATATATCTAAGTATATATGTGATTCGGTACATTGCACGAGTTGCATACTAGTTGGTCTTAAAAAAAAAAAAGAAGAAGAAAAGGCCCATTGGGGTTTGTTGGATGACGTGTCAATATCAGAGAGTAAATGAGATCGGCCCGTCTCTCTCTCTGTTTAGTACCCAAAATAATCGCGTCTTTCGTTTCCTCAAAAGAAGAAAACAAAAACATAAAAACAGAAAACAAACCCTCTCTCTCTCTCTCTGCTCATTTATAAATTCTTATGATCCTTTCTTTGCTCCCTCTCTCTGTGTTGTAGAAATTTCTTTGTATTGTTTCCTATATCTTTGTAGATATCTATGTACCCTACACACACGCGCGCATAATATATATATATATATATATATTTCAATGTTAGGGTTGTGATTTTGACACTCTAATATTACAAGACGCAGCTTTAGGGGTACGTTATTTCATCAATTTCGATATTCCACAATTCATACCTCACTTATAATTCCTATTTCTATTTCTTAATCGATCTGGTTTTGATTCTTCCATTTTCTAATGTTGTTTTGTTGGAAACTACGATTTTGGTCAGGCGATTCATGGAAGTGAATCTGTTAAGGCACTGATTTTCTGATCTCAAATTAGGGTTAGGTTTAGTTTTTGTATAGAAATGGTGGATTTTGGGTGTTTGAAATAGGTTTCGTGGTGGGGGGGTGGGGCGTGGGTGTGAACATGACAGATATTCAACAGCAGCTGCAACACAAGGCCGAGAGTACGGCAGATGCTAGTAGCGATTTTGAGCGTGGATTGGAGGAATTAATGCGCGGGCATTTGGACGAATGTATGTCTTTTGCTTCGTGTAGCTCCACGCGTAATACCACCGAGGATGATGACGACGAGGGTGATCAGCTTGTGAGGAGGAGGAGAAGGTCTGATCTCGAGGGGGATGATTTGGCCGAGTCCTCTGCTGCTAGGAGACGCCATTCACGCATTTTGAGCCGCTGGGCTGCCCGCCAAGCCCACGAGATGATCACAACCATTGAGAGGAGGAATCGGGAGTCCGAGTTGATGGCCCTTGCTGGCTTGCATACGGTTTCCATGCTCGATTCCTCATTCTTGCAGGAGTCGCAGTCTCCTACCTCAAGGAGGCAGGGTAACGTAGAGAGACCAAGCACGCGTTCGTCCTCTATTTTGCAAATGTGGAGGGAGTTGGAAGATGAGCATGTGTTGAATCGTGCCCGCGAGAGATTGAGGCACCACAGGAATGTCGAGTCCAATACAGTTGCCTCTAGTACAAATTTATCTGAAAGCCGTGGTAGTGAAAATCAAGGCACTTTGGAGGATGTTACTGAGAGTGAGAACGACTATGGAACTTGGACTCATGATCAAATGGTACCACATAACCAACATGTGGATCATGACAGTTCTAGTCGTGAGCAATCTCCTGATTTTGGGGAAGTCGAGAGGGAGAGGGTCAGGCAAATTGTTCGAGGATGGATGGAGAGTGGGATGAGTGATCATTCATCTAATGTTGCTCCAAGGAGTGGTGGCGGTTCAAGAGCAGAATGGCTCGGTGAAACTGAGCGGGAAAGGGTGAGAATTGTTAGGGAGTGGGTCCAAATGACAAGTCAGCAGAGAGGATCTCGTGTGAGTCGGAGGGAGGAGCAAGTTGCCGGACCGGGTCCTCAGGCTGATCGAGCTAGTGAAGTGGGGATGGTTGTTGACCATGATGAAGGCCAGCCAGAGCATATTCGCAGGGACATGCTGAGGTTGCGAGGTAGACAAGCCCTACTTGACTTGCTTGTGAGGATTGAGAGGGAAAGACAGAGAGAACTTCAGGGTTTGATGGAGCATCGGGCTGTTTCTGATTTTGCCCATCGCAATCGAATTCAGGTCAGTTACATGTACTTAGTCTGTACTGAATCTGGACCTTTTTTTATGGGAAACAAATAACATATACTTCATGTCTATACATTATTTTTATATTTGTTAGGTATAATTTCAAAAATTTCTAGTTAATATTTGGGTATGTAAAGTTAGTTCTGAAGTTTAGGCTTATAATTTGGGACAGATCCATTGGCCTGGTGACAAATTAAGCATGGTAGTTATGGGAAGGATAAGTGAAGATTGTGTGCCATTTTCGTTATGCCTGCTATAGTGTTTTTTTTAGTATTAAAAGGAAAAAATGGGTCCCATGAGGTTATATTATTTATTTGTGGTCTATTTTTAATCAGAATGACATTTCACCCAGTAGATTTGTCCCATTTTACTGAAAGGTTGCCTTTTAGGTTTAGTTGTTTAGATAAAAGATCATTATGTGATGGTTTGATTCATTAGCGACTAATGATAATAGATAGATAACCTGTAAATCATTCCTATATCTAAGTGCTTCTTCATGGTCTACTTTTGGTGAAAATATGTTTGACGTCTTGATGGAATCTCAATCTGCTGTAAAAAGGATTTTAATGATGCCTTGATATTGGATCAGTCTTCAGTTGTAGGACTCTCTGTGTACTTGTATTTCTCTTAATCTGTGATTTGCAGCATTTCTGTGAAATATTGTGTGTTTATTCTAGCATACGGTCTATGTGTACCTGTATCATCTCATGTTCCTTGGATTATGACATTGTGAATTATCTTCTTACTTAACAGCAAGGATTAAAAAGTTCCATTGTGGATTTATTAGATGTTTCAGTGTATGAATCATGAGGCGATACAGGGCACATATATGGCATGACAGACATACCGACATGAAAAACTATGTACTTCGCTTTTTTACTTTAGTTTGTGATATTTTTTTTGTCTCTTCTAATTATATTTCTTTCCCACTCAATACGCTTTCCCACTCAATACGAAAATCATATCTCAATATCCAAGGTATATTGGTTACGTCTCAGAAACTGTTCAAGTCCAAGAAATGCTGGCCGCATGCCTGAAATGAAAAAAAAAACTTTTTTGAATTTGGACACGTTGAAGAAAGTGCCTGGCACTTGTGCCGAATGTACAGGAAATATCGGTCTCCGTGAAGTGCTGACGCGGATTAGTGGCCTTCTTGGAAGTGATAAACATGATATATCTGTTCCTGATATGTATTTGACACGGAGTAGTAGCTTTCTTGAAAGTGTCTTCTCTCTTAGTATACAATATTGGCTTGAAAATATACTTATTTTTGCAGTCATTACTCAGAGGCAGATTCTTGCGAAATGAAAGACCTATTGAGGATGGGAGACCGCCTTCAGTGGCAGCAAGTGAATTAGTTCAGTTAAGGCAACGACACACGGTTTCTGGTTTGAGGTATGTGGATTATATATTCAAGGTATACGGTGGGAGAATCTTTTTAGTCGGGTTTTGTTAAAACTTTTGAATTATGTTCGTCAAAAAAATTAGTAATTTCCAGTTGTCTTCTTGTTTTTTTTTTTTGCTGCAAGTGTTATGGCTTCCAGTTCTTAGGATGATCAAAATGAGTATATTAGACTTTTCAAGTTTTAGTATGAGAAAGAAAACATTGTGTTGAATTTCCATTCTTGTAAGATGGGGAGTTCCCAATTGTCACTCTCTTCCCCTTATCGCCTGTGTGTGTTAATGTGTGTTATTGAGAGTTGGAGTTTATGACAAATGTCGAGAAAGAAATGTGTACCAATGTAAGACTTCGAGCAGGCAAATGCACTTTTTGATTTTGTGCTTTTGGAACATTAAGACATGGGTAAAATGCATTAAATCTCCCTTATGTTTTCTGCTCCAGTAGATTTCTACCGTGTGTTTTCTGATATATGACATTTTACCCCCTTCAATGATTGACCAGGTCAATTTGATCTGTTGCACTTGAATCAGTTATGTTAGGGTGTCACACTTCCATCCATTTCTTAACAGAATTTGGTCATGTATCGGGCACATGCCAGGTAATTGTTTTTGAATGACTTGAACACCCCTCTTTCAATCCAGAGAGAGAGAGAGAGAGAGAGAGTAAAAAAATCTATACATGACACGGACACGGTGACACGGAAAATCTAAAAAAATTAGGACACGACACTGCGGGGCCACGACGTAAAATATTAAATATCACATGTATATTAATCCCATACTAAGAGCAACAAAAATTCCAAAAAGAAAACACATAAACCATTAAGAGTACTAAATCCATTCTAAACGTTAAACATCACAATAATATTAAATCCCATGCTAGTAACAATTAGTATGCAAAGAAACATATATAAACCATACAGAACATTAGTCTTAAATCCATACTAAACATCAAATTAATACTAAATCCCATACTAGTAACAACCAAAATGCGTAAAACTCACTCTAAACATCAAACAAAAAAGAACCTTGAACTCTAATGGGCTAAGTGCTTTAATGCTCCTCACTCATCATCTTCACCACATTGTCCCAAAAACATTTCATCCAACTCTGGCTCATCAAACGATAGATTTGCAACCTTCAATATCCCAACGCCTTCAACCTCAAATGAATCAAATCTATCTCCTCCTAATCCCACATCTTGCTATCTCAATCCTTATATTGTATACTTTTTTGCGATGTGTGAGTGATGGCGGTGAGCGGTGTGGAGAGAAAAACCCTAGGTTGTGAGTCGTGAGATACCCGAGTGTTAAACCAAGTTAAGTTTTTTAAAATAACAAACTTACCTCCATATTATTTTACAAGTTATTCTGTTTTGTACCCCGTTTCATTAAGTTATTCTGTTTTTAGCCGTGTACATGACGTGCCCTAGCCGTGTCCAACCTTTTTTAATGACTTATAAGTTTGACACACCACATGGCGTGTCTGACACATGTCCAAACCATATCATTTGAGTGTCCAACACTCGTGTGGAGCCTCCGGGGAAGTGTCCGTGCTTCATAGCATATTTGTCTAAATCCAAAATCCAATTTTCCATCAACCCCAAAGTGGGGAGCCTAGTGGCCCGGGAGAGGGATGTGGCGGTGACTGGGGCACCGGTGCTGGAGAGAGCTGGGAAAGGTAGTAATTTAGTTTTCTTTCATGTGTTTGGTAATAGGTATAGTTATTTATTATTATTATTATTATTATTATTATTATTATTATTATTATTATTATTTTTTTTTTGTGTGCGCGCGCGCTGATTGGCGGGGGGCTGTTGGCAGAAAACCTGAAATCTGATGGTCTTTTTTTGGCGGGAGAGTAATGGGGGGTCTTATATATACTATACAATGAGAAATTGCCTCCTAGTTTCTCCATTGTTCCAGCAGTTTTTATCTTTGTAAGTTCTTGGTATCTCTGGTAGGTGTGTACATGTAGGAATTAGTGGCATGGTGGCATGATTAGGGCTTGTTTGCCTGGACTTGTTGAGAAAGAGATTATGCACTGAAGTGATCAGATTTTGGTTATTATCGGAGTAACTTTTCATCTACCATATCTCATAATTATATTTTTAGAAGTTGCTGCAACTGTCAAACTAACTGAAATGTCCTAACCTTATGTGTCAGTTGAATGTTGTATTGAAAATATTATGCTATATTCAATGTTTTAAAAGGCGCGAGGCGTTTTGTGCTAGTGAGGTGAGGCGTAAGACTCAATTTGAAAAAGAAACTAAATATTAATCAAAAAATACTAATAAAATTGAAAATAATGCATCATGGCTATCATCAGAAGAAAAGGTTCATAATCACTGTCCATAATTCATGTCAATCACCATAATAGAATATGTATCATCACATGATCACACAAGTAATCCGTAATTAAAGCCAACACCACCAAATCCCAAAATAGTGCATCATCGTCGGATTATACTATAACAGACTATACCTATAAATTAAACATAATTATAACATTATAATCTATCTAAAGTAAAAACAGTAAAACTATTCGAATAATCTATAAATTAGAAAGCAAAGTTTATATAACATTGTAATTAAATACAACGTTCAATTCTAATAATTCATAATAGTAGTAATATTAAAACATATTTTATATATAGCTTTTTTGGACTCAGTCCTGTTTTGACAACTCGGTTTGTTAAAAACCTCGTTCTACATTTGTTTTGTTACAAGTCCCAATATTTATATACTTTACAACTGTAAAACAACACATTCCTAATATCCTCAATCCCCATTCTCTCTCTCTCTCTCTCTCTCTCTCTCTCTCTCTATCTATATATATATATAAAGAATGGTTCTGCACCAAACAGCAGATTGTGCAGTGACATCTCCTCCCGGCAGACATTTTGTCGTCGACATTTTTGGCGCTAGTTTTGTGATGTCGACATCCATTGTTCTTCGGAGGTTCCGTGCGCTATGGATGAGTCTAGATCTAAGGTCAACGAAGAAAATCCACTCAAGCCAAACGAAGCTTTATATAAACTGGTTTCCTCAGTCATCTTTCTTTTTGCTGAACATTTCTATTTTTCTTCGTGTATTTGATTTATGTTTTATGCCTTTATGTATTTATTTTTTGTTAATGTCTTCGATTTTTTCAGTATGCCTATGTCATATATTTCTAGTATGTCTTCGTAATTTCAAGTTTTGAATCTAACGTCTTAGTTAAATGACGGCAAAATTTCCAGTGTCAAAATGACTTTACACTCTGTTGCTATAATATGTTATAATGCCATTTTCATATAGTACGTTTTGTTTTAGCTTATATATATAAGGGCTATATAGCGTCAGTCCCTACTTTTTAAAAATATTTAACAGCCGATCCTACTACTTTTTTGGTTAGCAACCAGTCCCAATTGAGTATGTTACTCAATTTAACTGCTGTATCTCATAATTTATGAGACGGAAATATCCTCACTTTTCGGTTGACTTGTCCTTCAACACGTGTTGAAACTAATGACTACACATTGCAGATGAAAGCTCTGCAGTCATTTACAATAACATTATAACATATTTTATCACAACAATAGCATTGTAGTATATTCTAAAATAATAATCAAGGTTCTAAAAAATGCGGGGCGTGACCGAAGTGTGAAAGCTAAGCCTCAAGCCTTAGAAGCCTAGTTGGCCTTAGGCGTAAAAAGGCATTTAGATCTTTTTTAATTTATTTTAATATGTTTTAACTATAACAAGGCTATTAAAAATACTAAAATAGTGCATACCTTAAAAATGCCTTCAAAATATGTTTGAATATTTGCAGTTGGAGCCCCTTTTCCATATGCATGTTCCATAATTCTTCATCATATTATTACCCAATTACATGCAATCAAAATTCAAAGTAGTCAATAAAATAAATAATATTAATCAATATGAATGAAATCAAAATAAAAACATATAAAATAGAAAATGATACATACCATAAAAATTGAATACCAATATTTGCATTGGGAGACCTTTTCCATGTGCATACTCCATAAGTCCACATCACCCTAATAAACTTGCACTACAATAAATCATGTGGAAACCTAACCATAAATAACAATATGGCCAAAATTTAAATGAAAATACTAAAATGGTTCTTAAGTTAGTATAATCCAAGTTTCAACTAAACAACATGTCTCAAACAAGCTCATAAATATTACAATCATTTAAACTTAAAACAAACATGTTCAATCATCTAGTTCCTTGTCGGACACCAATTCAAAATCATCTTCTTCATCCATTCCATCTTCTGTGCCATCCGATGCAAAATCATTTGTACTTACCGCTTCTCCCACCGCATCCCATGTAAGTCCGAAACCCGCCTCCACCTCATCCACACTCTCATCATCATCACAACCATCAACAATCCATGATTGTGCATTAGTAGAATCCACTTGCTAGCAATTTATCGTTCTTTTTTTTCTTATCCTTCCTGTTCTTCAACCTTGTATTGAATTACACAAATACTAGATTATTCATTCTCGTTATATCTAATCTATTCCTCTTCTTGGTGTGTATTTACATTATGAAATTACAAAGCTAATAACAAAAAGCCACTAATAACTACTCCTTCAAAGACACTCCAATTTCGTTCACACCCCGATGAACTAAAAGTCAAACCAAGTATCTTTTGTGCCATTCTCTTCAAATTTGGAGTTCCACTTCCATAAAAGTCCCGCTAACCATCTAGTTAATGTGAAATAAATAGAATAAGTGGGTGAGAACAATATAAAGAGAATGTACAAAAATGAAAAAGAGGAATAGACATACTAGGGTTACAATTATCATCATTGTTCTCACATCCACCAATCGCTTGCTTTTTGCTGAATGCACCCTCTTTTTTGGAGTACTTATGTAACTCAATATTTAGCACATGATTTTGGAGTTCATCATCATAAGGAAAGAACTTCTCAACCCAAGTAATCACATTATTTGTAATTATTGGATCATCTTTGATACTCGGATTTTTGTCATAATAATACGGATTCCATATATAACCTGTTATGTGAAGTGGACTATTAAGGCGACTCTTGTCTTTGGTATCAATATTGTCCAAGATCGGCATATAATTACGCTCCTTCTTCAACGCATTTCTGATTTCCTCCATAGCCTTTAATAACTCCCCAAACACCAACCCTATTGAAGGCTTAACATCACCATCAACAAGTCTAAGCACCTTCACTAATGGAGTGAACACCCTCAAGTACAACTCAATCAAATTCCAAAACTCTTTGGGAACAACAATAGCAAAAGCCTCTTTTCCCCTTTTGCTCGTAGACCATTTAGTCTCATCCCACTCATTGCTAGTCATCATATTTCACAAACTCATGTTTTTTGTCAATCAAATTTTGTAAAGTCAAGAAAGAGGTAGCAAACCTTGTGACTCCCGGCATAACTATCTCCTTTTTCGTAAATTTTCTCATTAATGACCAAGTCTTGTGATATGCATACATGAAATTAGTGAATGACTTTGCCTTTTTGATCACATTTTTAAAGGTGGGTACATAGTTGTCAAAATCGTCCGATTCGCGATTCGAATCGGACGATTCGATTCGATTCACTACCAAAACGATTCGAATCAACCTTAGAATCGCAAATGTCTAAAGAATCGGACTGAATCGGCGATTCACGATTCAAATCTTCCGATTCGGTCCGATTCCCGATTCGGTCCGATTCACTTTTCTTTTCTTTTCTTTTTTTTTTCCGCGATTTTTTTACATTAAATTAATATATAGTTCTATTCGCGATTTTTGTGATATATTTTGGTATATTATCATGTGCTACGATTAGTTTTTTGTCATATTACGCTTAATTACCAATTCTATAGTGTTAAATTCCATTTACGTATGTTTTACTACGTTTTTATCGTTTGGTTCCGATTCGACCGATACGATTCACGATTCGATTCACGATTCGCGATTCGGGGGTGAACGATTCACGATACGATTCGCGATTTGACAACTATGGGAGGGAAGCTTAGAAATCCCCTCAAGCATGAGGTTTAAGGTGTGGGTAGCACATGATGTCCCAACAAATTCGCCGCCGCCATATTGTTAGTTGCATTGTCGGTCACCACCTGAATCACATTTTTGGGCCCAACATCTCTAATAATCCATTCATGTACTCAAATATGTATGTACCAGTGTGAGCATCACCCGACGCTTTTTTTGAAGAAAGAAAGGTGGTACCTAACTTACAATTCACACGCAAATTTATTATACTTCTCCATTTTCTAGCACTTCAAGCATTGATCATAATTAAACACCCATTCGCTTTCCACTCCTCTTGCTTTTTAAGTTCTACTTTTGTGGATATCATCTCCCCCTTCAAAAGAGGCTCCCTCAGTTGGTATTGGGAAGGGGGTTGGTAACCCGGGCCATATGACCCAACCGCCTTAACAAAATTCTTGAAGCTATCATTGTCTTTGCATTGAAAGGTATCCCCGATTCATATATCCGCCTCGCCAAATATTGATGAACCGCTAATGTCCTTTTCTTATCAACGACATTGTTCATATTTTGTTGCTTCTTTTCCATGCATGGTTCAAAGTCAAGGCCGATACCGCGACGATACGGCCGAGTTGACTAGGTATCGGTGCCCACCGATCCGATTCCGAGTTACGAGTTGAGTTTTCAATTATTGATGTGAATCGACCCTATATCGGTAATTTCTCGGTAGTATCGGTGATATAACGGTATAATCGGCCCATATCAGCGATATTGCAGTAGAATCGGCCCATATCGGTGATATCACAATAGTACGACCCATATCGGTGATATATCGGCCGAGATGGTACAAGTTACTAAGAATCTGTGTGTGTGGGTTATTTGATCATCGTGTGGGTTTAATTTAGTGCGTTGTATATGTGCCAGTTTTTTTTTAAAGAATGCAAATGATCCAAATGTTATTTGTTATTATTTTTTATAATAATGTTCCCAATGTTATATTTTAATATGTTATTATTTATAAAAAAACGTAAATGTTATTCTTTTACAAACAAATATACAACTGTAATTATTGTAAAAAAATATTTGTATCCTCTAAACATTTGTAAAAATAATATTTGCATCCTTTATATAAAAATAACATTTGCATCCTTTATATAAAAATAACATTTGCAACACAAGTAAAAAAAAAAATTTGCATCCTCTTTGTAAAAAAATAACATTTCCAACAATTTAAAAAAAACTTTTGCAACCCAACAACAACAAAAAAATAACATTTACATCCCCTTTATAAAAAAATAACATTTGCATTATTTTTTGTAAGAGAATAACATTTGCATCCTTTTTGTAAAAAAAACGTAGTGTTTTGTCAAAATCACTATTTGTATCATCTTTGTGAAAAAATAACAATACGAAAAAAAAAACATTTCTATCCTTTTTAGGAAAATATAACATACTTAAAAAACACATTTGTATCCTCTTACTAAAAATAATAGTAAGAATATAATAGTTGTATATCCTCCGTGAAAAAAACATTGATTTATTATGGAACATTGATCTGTCAAGTTCGCAGCACGTCAATATAATCAATTGTACAATGTTATGCATATTAAATGATAGTTTTAAACTTATCTGATTGGTTCACATTGTTAATCGTATTTTTTTTAAATTTTCTAGATTTTTTTCGAAATTTTTTGCGCTCTCTAAATAGTGTATCTTTGCGTATCGCCCGATACCGTGACCGATACCGCGACCGAGTTGAAAATCGAGTGGCCGATACTGGGACCGATACCGATACTTTGAACCATGTTTCCATGCAAGCGGATAAATAGAAATCATCTAACGCAATTCCCCTCGTAAATTGATTCATGGGACCACGAAAAGCTCTTTTCCGACTCCCACCTTCAAGACTTTCAATTTCTTCTTCATCCTCCTCCTCATTCGTTAAACTTACATCACTCCTACTTTTATCACTCACCAATTTTTGAACTTTCTTGTGTTTAGCCCCTTTAAGCGCCCCAATACATTTAGCCTTTTGTTCATCATTAGTCTTACTACACGGTGCAACACCCAACCCCTTGATTCCGGATACATGAATTGTGTGTCTATAGATCCCTGCATTAGTAATTTTTTACGCACAATTTACACTACATTATTGTCTTTTGGATTCACACGAACCGCGGTTTCCCATCCAACATCACTAAGATCTTTCTTTGATGACGCATCATTGGATGCCATCAACGAAGAGTCATTCGGATCCATTAACCTATATTAAAAAACAGAAATTATTAACAACAAGAAATTATTCACAAGGATATATGCAATTGTTAACAAGATAACAAAGAAATGGTCAAAATATAACAAAATCAACCGAAATAAAAATGCGAACACATAATGAAGATTAGGTATACTACATAGTTCTATACAATCACAATCACTGCCCTAAATCCTTTCACTGCCCCTAAATCAGATGCCATGCCATGAATATAATTGTTTTGTTTTGCTACATAGTTCTTTACAATCACTGGCCAACCTTTTATTCTTTCGGGAAAATATAATAAATGCTCGATGAAATTTGATAAAAATGATAAAAAAACACAATTATCAACAACATTATACTTTAAAAATGAAATAAAAAAATTTACCCTTTAAAAAGTATGGCTTGTGAGTATGGATGCTAACATAAAGTAAAAAAAATATAGGGCAAACTCAAATAACAATAGAGTTTGCGAGGTGCAAACTTAATATTTTTCTCATTTAATTTGTGTTTTGATTGAAGAATAAGGAAGTCATCGAAGAAGGTAATACCAGATATAAGCTGAATGTTGAATGTTCTTTGGGGACGATGAGGATGATTACGTCTGTTCAAAACCCTTTGTGAGTAGATAGCTTCTGTCGAGAGAGAAAGTGAGAGTAGAAATTAGGGATGTGATAAACGTTGGAAAACTTAAAATGACTAGGGGCTGTTTGTATAATATTTTTTTAAAAGTTGTTTTTTATCCCAAAACAAAATTAAAAAAAAACGCGTTTTAATCCCCCCCAAAACGCGTTTTTTTATGCCTTACCACAAAAAATGTTGACTATCGATGACCACACCTTAATATAAGCCTAGGGCCAAAACTTGGCGTATTTAAAAAGCCCCGCGCCTAGGCGCGTTTTTTAGAACACTGATAATAATATTATAATTGATTATATATAAAACTAAATATAGTAAAACATAGGGAAAAATGGGTCTGAAGCCTCAAATGCCTCGGGGCTTAAGCCTCAATTATGTACCATGGGCTTACTATCAAGGCAGTTTTTCACTTCCTCAAGCTGTGCCTCACATCCATTTTTAAAACATTGGATATATTGCTCGACATATCTAAATTTCATGAAATAAAAACAATATGATTTATTTCTTTCTTGATAAATAAAAATTGGGTTTTTTGATAAAAAATATGATTCATCCCGCTTGTACTTTATGCATCAATACACTTGTACCTTTTGCATACAGGGGGGATACATCTAATTAATTGAAAAGCGGAGGGTTATGTCTAAATATAGCATTATCTCATGGGCAAAGTAAAAAAAAGTCCTTAAAAATTTCATTAACTTGAATATTGTATTCAAAATTTCATTATATAAAATAATTTTTTTTGACTCTGATATTGCAAAATATCACAAATAGGTAAAATATTGGGATATACCATATTATTATGCCGTGAATACGTTGCAAAATAATTGGATGTTTCGGATAGATAAAACATCATGATATTCCATGAGATTAAAAAAATCCTAGAGTGCCAACCACATATCATGTAATGTTTTCAAGATTTGAGAATTCTTGTGTAGGTTGGACACACGTAATACATTTTTATCTAACACGTGCCATTGAAATGACCGGTTGGTATAATTTTTTTTGATCTCTTCCATTCTAATGTTATCCAATTCTTGGAGAATATGGTAGTGGTAAGTGTGTTTAATAACTTAATCTGCACTCTTTTTATTTTTTTTATCTAACACGTTGCATACTTTCCATTTTACTACTTTAAGCAGTGGTCTTGCCTCACTTTTCCAGCTGATATCTGACTCAAAACAATGAAGTATTATCTCTTTTATGGTTAATTAACTAAAATCTGTTTAGTATTTCCAAAAATTATTAATAGTTTGATGTGAAGTTAAAATGCAATGGAATAAAAACAAATGCAAGAAAATACTAAAAATAAACCTTAATTTCCATCACTCTCCACATAAAATTAAAATCAAGCTCGTCCCGAGCGTAGTAGGTGAACGACAACAAGGCAAAGCAACCATCAATGGGCTCCTCCACTAGAAAGAGGAATCGTCCTTAGAAATGTCCATAATTTTGGTGAGCAAACGTACCTGGAGAATAGTCACAAAACCCAACCATGTCCGACCAAAATGAACTAAGTCCCGGAGTCGCGTGATAAGCCTCCTCAACACTAAGCCGTGTAAAACATCCTCTCAACCCTTCTCGTATGCTTAAAAAATTGGGTCCACATACCCACTTTCATTCACATCACCCAAGATTACCACCTCATTTTCAAGAGAGAGAACTGCCGATCCAACCCCACCAAAATCATCATCTCCTTCCCCAAGGATTGGGAAGAAATCACCCAAATCAGACGTCTTCGGCTCGCGAAAATGTGTGAGTCACCCATCTCCGGCAAAAATATTAAAGAACTCGCTAATACACCACCCAATTTCTTCTTTTATATCTTTTGGAGGGGTCTTTTTATCCTTGATTGGACTCAATTTGGTACGTGTTTGGGTAGAGCAGCCAATCTTGGACTTGCTTATGATAATCATGGATTAAGCCTCGGGAGTTAATCGGGGTGGAAATGTGATTTTTATGAAGTTTGGGGGATGGAAAAAGAATATTCAGAAAATTCTGGGGTAGTCTTGAAATTTTCAAAAACCTTCAACTCAACTCAACAATGCCTTTTTCTAATTATTTGGAGTCGGCTACATGAATCCTATTTTTTCCATTCCATTCTGTTTAGGGCATCTTCGGTTAAACATATCATGTTCTTTTTTACAATATCCCACCCAGTCAATTTAGGCCTACCTCTGCCACTTGTGTTACTATTAATACTAACTAAATCCCTCTTCCTCACGGGAGTATCCATTGGTCTACGCTTAACGTGTCCAAGCCATCTGAGTCGATTTTCTCTCAATTTATCTTCTATAGGAGCTACTTTTACTGTTTCACGAATACGCTCATTTTTAATTTTATCCTTTCGAGTTTAACCACAAATCCATCTTAATATTCACATTTTTGCCACTCATTCTTTGCACATTTTATTTTTAGTTGCCCAACACTCTGTCCCATATAAGATGGCGGTTTATTGGCCGTCCTATAAAGTTTTCCTTTTAGCTTCAAAGGTATACGCCTATCACACAAAACGCTAATAGCGCTTCACCACTTAACCCACCATGCTTTAATTTTATGATAATAGCATCACTAATATCTCCATCTTTTTGGATAATCGAGCCTAAATAACAGACTAATTATAGGTATCTCTTTACCCTCCAGTTTCACCACACCTCCGTTTGCCCTCCTATTACTACTAAAATTGCACTTCACATATTCTGTTTTACTCCTGCTTATTTTAAATCCTCTTGTTTTTAGAGTTTCTCTCCACAATTCCAATCTGTCATTAATCCCCGTCTTAGTCTCATTCACTAGAACAATATCAGCTGCAAATAGCATGCACCACGACACCTCATCTTGTATTTCTCCAATCAACTCATCCATAATAAGAGTAAAGAGATAAGGACTTAGTGCTGAACCTTGGTGGGTTCAGATCTACAATAATTGGGAATTCACTACATTACTCCGGCTGATGTTCTTACTATAGTCATGGTCCCATCATACATATTCTTAATCACATCAATATATTTACGAGTTACTCTTTTTTTAAGAACCCACCATATTATATCTCTTGTTATTCTATTATGTCTTCTCTCCAAATCTATAAAAACCATATAAAGGTCATTTTTTCTCCCCATGCCTCTCCATTAATCTCAATAAATAAATTGCTTTTATTTTTGACCTCCCATGCATAAACCCAAATTGATTCTCAGATACGGTTGTTTTCAATCTCAATCTAAATTCAGCCACTCTCTCCCACAGTTTCATTGTATGACTCATTAACTTAATACCACGATAATTTGAATAGCTTCGTATGTCTCCTTTATTTTTATAAATAATTACTAAAACACTCTTTCTCCATTCATCGGGCATCCTATTAGTCATTATAATTCTATTAAATATTTTTTTAAGTCAAGATACTCCTTCCTCCCCTAAACACTTCCAAACCTCAATGAGGATACCATCTTGTCCTAAAACCCTCCCTGTTTTCATCTTTTTTAGAGCAATTCTAACATCTGTTGTTCTAATTCTGTTGTTCTAATTCTGCAAAAAAATATATTTTCTCAAGTCTTCCTAAGCTCCTCTATATCTAATCTACTCCCATTATCTTCATTCAATAACCTTTCAAAATAGTTTTTCCATCGTTTTATAATCTCATCATCCTTGACTAGGACTCTCGAATCATCACTTTTAATACACTTAGGGTCCGTTTGATAGCATTATTTGCCATGGCAAATGGCAAATAAGTTGGCAAATATGACATTTGCCTACGATTTAGTGTGTTTGATAGCAAAATTTGCCTACAAGCTATTTGCCAATGTACAACACCTCTTATGCATAACATGTTGGCAAATTTTGCTTTGCTATATGGGTGAGAAATATTTGCCAACAAATTTGCTAACTTCTTAAACGCTTTTAATATTTTAAAAAACAATTTAAAAACTATTTTAAATAATTAAAAAAAACTGTTATGAATATTTTAAAAACTGTTATGAATATTTTAAAAATTGTTTTAAATAGTTAAAAAAACTGTTCTAAATAAAAATATGTTTTTTAATGTAAAAACTGTTTTTTCGTAAAAAACGTTTTAATGTAAAAACTGTTTTAACTTAAAAATTTGTTTTAATGTAAAAAATGTTTTAATGTAAAAAATTAAAAATGGTTTTGATGTGAAAACTGTTTTAATATAAAAAATTGTTTTTAATGTAAAAACTGTTTTAATGTAAAAAATTATTTTAATGTAAAAACTGTTTTTTCGTAAAAACTGTTTTAATGTAAAAAATTGTTTTAATGTAAAAAATGTTTTAATGTAAAAACTGTTTTAATGCAAAAAATTATTTTAATATAAAAACTGTTTTAATGTAAAAAAAATTAAAACTGTTTTAACGTAAAAACTGTTTTAATGTAAAAATTAAGAACTGTTTTAATGTAAAAACTGTTTTTAATAAGTAGTTTTGGCATAAAAAACTTTTTTTTTATATATAGTTTGTTACTTTTTTAATAAATAAAAACGGGAACTAAAAAAGAAAAGAAAAAACTGTTTTTTTATTAAATAAGACTTGGGACGAAAATTAAAAAAAACATATTTTATTATTATTATATTTGTTAATATGGACGAATAATGTGTTATTAAAATTTTTTGCCTAAAAAACTTGTTTTACCTCATTTGGTGTTTGATAGCCTAATGCGAGAAAAAAATATTTGTCTAGGCAAAATTTGCCTAGGCAAAATTTGTCCCGTCAAATTTCGCCATGCCAACACTTTTGCCCAATATGTATCAAACGGACCCTTAACGTTATTAAAATATTTTGTTTTTCCGTTCCTAAGTTTAGCAATCTTATAAATACTTTTTTCCCCTTCTTGTGTTCCTAATTTTGTATAAAGATTCATCATACGCCTTTAATTTAGCATCTCTTACCATTTTCTTAACTTTCTTTTTAGCGCATTTATATTTCTCAAAATTTTCTTTGTTTTTAGTTGTTTGCCATGTTTTGAAGTATTCCCTTTTGATTTTTACTATATTTTGTACTTTTTCATTCCACCACTAAGTTTCTTTAGATTGTGGCCCCCTGCCTTTTGATTTTTCAAGAATTTCTTTCGATATTCTCCTATTGCATGTGGCATCTTATCCCACATTATGTTAGTCTCATCTTCGGTATTTCATGACACGCTTCATGTAATATTTTATCTTGAAATAGTTTTAATTTCTCTCCTTTTAAATCTACCAGTTCGTGGGCTAATCTTCTCTTTTTGCACTCGTGATTGATTTTTAATTTTTATATCCAACGCCAGTATCCTATGTTGTGAGGTTAATCTCTCTTCTGGGATAACCTTACAGTCTTTACATGTTAATCGGTCGACTTTCCCAATAATAAAAACGTCTATTTGACTATTATGCGTTCCACTTTTATAAGTATAGGTGTTCAAGCCTCTTTTTAAAATATGTATTTACTAGTACAAAATCATAAGCCACTGCAAAATCTAAGATAGACCCCCCACCGTCATTCCTATCTCCAAAACCAAATCCTCTATGTTCTCTCTCATATCCTACACGATAAGCTCCTACATGGCCATTAAAATCTCCCCCTATATAGATTTTCTCACCTATGGGTATTTCTTGAATTAATTCATCTATTTGTTCCCAAAATTGTACTTTAGTGTGCGCATCTAATCTTACTTGGGGTGCATAAGCACTAACAATATTAATTATATTTTCACGTAATACCAGTTTTACAATTACACATTTGCTAATAATGGTTACGAACGATATCATCCGTAAGATTCTTATCTACTATTATTTCGACTCTGTTCATATCTCTATGTTTTCCTGTATACTATAATTTAAATTCTATATTTTCTATCTTTCTAGCTTGCCCACTAACCCATTTAGTTTCTTGTAAACAAACTATGTTAACTTTTCTTCTTATCATCATATCCACTAACTCCATCCCCTTTCCTGTCATAATCCCTATTTTCCAAGTCGCTAACCTAAGTCTACTATCCTGGACTAGCTTCTTTACCTGCACACGTTCATATTGTTGTAGGAACTCTTGCCTATTTCTCATCGCATCCGGGCGTAAATGCGACGCCCCTTGCCTACTTTTCGAGACATTCGGTGGCAAGTGCAACTCCCCTTGCCTATTTTTCAAGACACCCGGTGGCAGTCGCAACGCATCTCTTAAGGGGAATTCTCTCGTATTTGTGCATATATTCATAGGATTCATGTTCATAAGAATTTGACAAAGTTTTACGTTGACTGTCAGCTACCTAACGCAACCCTCCTTTATTTGGGCTTGGGATCGACATTGTCCAAAAAAATATCAGAAGTTATGCACGATACATGTGGAGTTTTTTAGAAACCTTGGGGGCCGAAATATAATTTTTAGGAGGGGTTCCAAATAATTCCTAGAAGTTGAGGGGTGTGTTGGGTAATTTTTTTCCGAGGCAGAATTGGGATTTTTAGAAATTATCGGTTCTGATTTGGAGTTAGAATTATAATTTTTAAAACCAAAAAGGAGGGGGAGGGGTAAAAGGGTTTTGAGACACGATAGGGGTAAATTTGGAAACCTTTACCTCTTGAGTTTGAAAAACCCTAGCTGAGGTTTGTGCTCCCCACCCCAGTTGCTTGCTGGAACTCCGACAAGGACCTCTACTGACTGACGAGGGTCGCCAACCTTCGACGAGGTAGGTAGGAGGTCAAGAATGTCTGATTGATGGTCGGAAATGGGGTTTTGACCTTCCCCTGACAAGTTAAGTGCTGAATGCCAAACGGATCTTACACGGAGGTGGCCGAGACTTTGTCGGAACTAGGCCGGTGCCTGGTGTTGTCAGTGACAGGGGAGGTGGACCGGGGGGGATCCGAACTTCAATGTTATACGAAAATGGTGTTACACCTTCGGGAAAGAGGTCTGTTGCTCCCTAGGCAGTTGCGGTCATTGGGGCGGCTGCTTGGAAGTTTGCCGGAGTTATGTTGTTGACAATAACGCCGCGAGGGTTTCGTACATGAGGGGAGCTGCGCGGTAGGTGTTGGCTAGGGTTTAGGAAGTAAATGTCAAGTTTTTTTGTTGCGCATGATTAGGGTTTCTTCCATTTGGGTAACACGTTGCTCTCCTCGGGTGGATATCCTCGGTGCCATTGAGCTGCTTTATTTTTTACGATTTATGTTTTCTTTCACAACAACAAAGGTGGAGCGATGAGGCTCTGATACCATAGCGTAAAATGAAAGTCGCCAAAGGCACAAAAGTCACACAATTATATCGATGTTCGTTCATGATGTGCTCGCTGATGTGGTGGTTGTCGAACTATGGGTATGGCTCGGAGGAACCGGCGAGTCACTCCTCCAGACCCCCCCCCCCCCCGGGGGGGGGGTCGTGGTCAAGCAACACCGCCTTCTCTTCCACCATCTTTCCCACAAAATCTTAGATTTGAACCCCAAATTTTAGATTTGTTGCAAATCCCCAGTATCCAAGATTTGGTAGGTCATTATAGTCAGATCAACCCCCAATCTTTAGATCCAGCCACTATCGGAACTTGTCACTGACAGAGCCTCATTTCCAGCGGCCGGAGACAGCGAGAAAGGGTCGCCGACACTCGAAAAACCTGGGGTCCACTTCAACAACATCAATGGCACCCCAACCTTCATTCCGACATCATAAGGCCTCCATCCAACACCTCCATGGGTCAGTTGTCATCTCCATGTCCAGGCGACCTTCGCCAGAGTAATATGAATCCTACCTGAGTGCAATCTAGGGTTGGCCGGAGCAGAAACTTACCATACAAGTGGTTTCGCGACAAGAACAAAGGCTAACAAGCCTCCAAACCCTAGATCCGTTGAGGTGGGCCACAAATCTGGCAGAGCTAACATTCTGTTGCTGTCGCTGATCATGAGTGACCATTACTGTCAAGTTTTGACTTCACCGTAGCTCCGAAGGGGTCGGGGAATGGGTGTGCTACAGTTGCTCACATGAGAACAGACCAATGGTTAGCCCTAATCTTAATCGTGAGGTCTATTCCAAAAGTACCCCTATTTATTTTGATTGCCAAGCACGTCACCAAAATATCACCTCCACCCCCCCAACATTCCAAAATAATTATTTGGAGGCAACCTCAACTTCTGAAATTTGCATCCTAGCCCCCAAACTAATGAATTTCTCTAATTTGCCCTAGAATTTTTTGAAAATTCAATTTTAGCCCTTAAAGGTTTAGAGAATTCCAAATGTGGTCCAAAGGTTTTTGAAAATTATTTTCCAGCCCCAACTTTTCAAAAATCACGAGTTAGCCCCAAAATTTTCTAAAAGCTCCAATTTAATCCCACCCACCCGACACTTACTTTCCATCCGATTTGTCGTGGGACAGAAGTGGCGATACTGGGCATGGATTAGATTTGGAGACTTGTGCCAAATTTGAGGAAGTGAGTCGCCATCATCAAGGAACTCCAAAATTGTATCGACTGTTGGGAGAGGACGTTTTTTTAACTATTTAGAGCTAAAGATTTTCCAATCTAGTGCCATCTCAATCGGAGAGTCTGAGAAGGCTCAACGACACCTAAATCAGTGTCTTGCTGAGTATCTTGAGCATAGTTGTCAAACCGCGAATCGTATCGTGAATCGTTTACCCCCCGAATCGCGAATTGTGAATCGAATCGTGAATCGTATCGGTCGAATCGGAACCAAACGATAAAAACGTAGTAAAACATATGTAAATGGAATTTAACACTATAGAATTAGTAATTAAGCGTAATATGACAAAAAAACTAATCGTAGCACATGATAATATACCAAAATATATCACAAAAATTAACTGTAGTACATGTTCTCATTCATTTTAAGCTTAAAAATGTAAAAAACAAAAATATATCATAAAACAGCCTACATATTAATTTAAAACACCCTACACAAAACAAATATATATATATATCATAAAGAGCCTATATATTAATTTAATGTAAAAAAATCGCGAAAAAAAGAAAGAAAAAAGAAGTGAATCAGACCGAATCGGGAATCGGACCCGAATCGGAAGATTCGAATCGTGAATCGTCGATTCGGTCCGATTCTTTAGACATTTGCGATTCTAAGGTTGATTCGAATCGTTTTGGTAGTGAATCGAATCGAATCGTCCGATTCGAATCGCGAATCGGACGATTTTGACAACTATGATCTTGAGACGGAGGCGACACGTGACCAGTGGGGTGTGTGCACGGTCGAGGCGTTTGGCCTGTTATTTTGAGTATGTCCGCCAATGTGACTTTTCCTCTGGTGAAGTCATTCCCCATGCTCGACGATGACGCCCTCTACTCAATCACGCTTAGTGAGGATGTCGAGACCCCATCGGTGATTGGTAGACTCCGAGTTCTTCCCACATGATTTCATTTGTATTTTTGATACGAATAATTGGCTCACTCGCACCCGGTTCCGCGATTCACAGGTTTTTGAGATTGTGGACTTCTTTCCCATCTTTGGGAAAGAAGATATTGTGGTCTTTGTCGGGAATTTCTTTAACATTTTTGTTGAGGAAGGTTGGGGGACTCGCACGCATTTTTGGGAGGTAGAGATGCATATGGTTGATTTCTTCAAACTCTTTGGGAAGCAGATGCTTGTGATGGGGTTAGCTTGCCGGTTGATGACATGTTGCTTTGGGTGGCCGAGATTGATTTGGAGCGTTTTGAGGTTCATTTGTATGACTTGGTGGTGAGGAGACTCGTCATGGGGGATTTGAATGACATTTAGCATCGTTGGCCCTCCCCGAGACCGGGGCGTGAACATTATTTGGTGGCGAGTTTGCGTTCATCGAACGTGGCTTGGTTTTGTGACTCTTCTCTCGGTTTTTTTTTGGGTTAGCCGGTATGCTGGGGGCTTTCGAGGACGACTTCCCTTCCAAGTGGCGGGGTCCATTGATAGTTTCGTTACTATGTTGTCACACACTTTTCTCGTTCGGGACGAGCTTGATTTTAAGTGGGGGAGAGTGATGTGTACGTGGGTCCCGGATTTATTTTGTATTTTTGTTTATTTATTTTTCATGTTTTATTTGGTTATTTTCCTTTTTTAGTTATTTTAGGTTAGAGGGTGATATTGTCTTTTAATGTCTTTAAAGTGTCATTTTTAGTCATTTTAGGCTTTAGCTTGGTCCAACAAACTAAGTTTGTCCTATAATTAAAGCCCTTGGCCTATAATTGTACTCACTATACTTTTAGAGATGAAATAAAAACGAATGCAAGAAAATACTAAAACTAAACCCTAATTTCCATCATATTCATTATAGAATCCATAAAATTTGTGATATAGTATAATAATTGCAACGTAATGTATGCTTGCTATATAATGTTTATAGAATTTTAATCCTACCTTAGTCCGTGTTGAGTTTAATCTCTCTCTAAAGTGACAATTTAAAATGGAAGTAAACAATGTTAAATGGTCATTTAGTAAAAGTGAACTGCTACTAGTTGGGTCTGTTAAGAGTATGAGATAATATATTTTTATGGAAGGATATGTTTTGAAGTCAAGTAACTGAATACAAGGAATAAAGATCAGACCTACCAACAAGTGTGACTGAATTTCCTAACTACCCCTTCCCACAATAACCCAAAAATAATAAAGAAAATATGAATATTGTAAATGAGTAAATACATATGTTTTGTTTCCTATTAAATTTACATCTCTGCCTCTCCTGTAAGTCTTAAACCCACATTAAAATATCTTCTGTAAATAACTGCACCAAACTACAGCTAGTAAGGACTAGATAAATGATTTGACATTTGGATACGAGCCGACTTTGCCTTAACGTTGTTACTGCAATGTTGATTTGACTGCCTAGATTCTGTGTTCAACTGTTAAATTGGTTCTAATAGTACTTGTTACAGTATTATATTTATAGTTGTATGTACTGTTACTGCTACGCCGATTTGACTGCTTAGACTCTGTGTTCAACTGTTAAGTTGGTTCTATAGTACTTTCTATAGTATTATATTTGAATATGTAAATCACCTAGGTTCCTGCCTTCCGCTTAGTGCCTTTTAGTACATTGTGTTTAGGTTTACGATTACAAAGCTGATTTTTTTTGAAAAGTTCAGTTTTGGAGAGACTCTAAGTTTCCGGTTTTCAGTGAACAGTATTTGGTGGTGGGTAAGGATTGAATTCCATGAAAATCTGAAAGAGCAAGAGAGCATCTCACGGATCCACTCATCTATTCTTCACTATTTTCCACTTATAATCAAATGTACCCTTGATGATTTCTAATTAAAACGAAAAAAATGGGGAAAAGTAATATTTAATGATTCTCATTGAATGACTTGGTCATCTCTCTTATCTCAACCAGGGAAGGGTTCCGCTCCAGATTAGAAACTATAGTTCGTGGTCAAGTAAGCAGCCATTCTGAAACCTCTCCTAACAATAACACTAATTTTAGAAGTGATCAGACTCATACAAACCCTTCACAGGACGTTCAACATGAAAACGATGAGCAATTACAGCCACAACCTAGGAGTCAGGAAAGTGACATTAATCAACTATCAGATCGTACTGGAAATCCGGAAAGCACCACAGCTGTTCAAAGTACAGATCAGCAAGTTATTGAAGATGAGAGAGGAAATTGGGAACAGTCAACTTTTAACGAGTTCAACCAGTGGAGGGTAGGAGCTACAGAAGATCTGAATGGGAGTTGGCAGGAAAATCCAGTTACTGATTGGCCTCATGAAGTTTCAGGAAATGGCAGTGAAGGTGATCATCTTCAAGGAGCTGACGAGGTTTGGCATGAGAGTGTTTCTCGGGAAACTGTTGAAAATTGGTCGGAAGGGCCTTCAAATCCCCTGAGATCGCGACGTTCTGTTCCAATTAGAAGAGTCAATAGATTTCACCCGCCTGATGATGATAATGTGTACAGTATGGAACTCAGGGAGCTTTTAAGCAGGTATTAAGATTATTTTTGAAAGGCCTTCTATTGTGTTTGTATGTGGTGTAGACATTTAGTACTTGGTTCAGGGTAAAATGTTTTTCACCTAGGTGAAACGTATTTTCACGTCTTCAAAATTATATTCTTGTTCGTATAAACTTGTAAATGAGTTGCAAGCTATAATTATGCGATGTTGATAGAAATAATTAACAAAATTTAACCCCAACTCTGTGAAAATCCTTTTCACCATTGTACTTTACATCTAGGTAAAAAATATTTCACTCTATAATTGTGTGATTTTGACAAAAATAGTTAATAAAATTTAACTCCAAATAGCTAAAAATACTTTTTGCAGTTATATGTGATTTTGACAAAATTAGTTAACCAAATTTAGCTTTGAATAGGTGAAATCCATATGTTTTCCTTTTCACCCTGATGAAAAATAAATGACTGATTTTGTGAATCTGACAAAAATAATTTACAAAATCTAACATTGAATACTTGAAAATACTTTTCATTTTTTTCTTTTCATCCAGGTGAAAATATTTCATCTTGAACTAAATGGAGCCTTAGACTTTTGCTTTCGTCGTATATTTAATGAGATTTTTCTGTATGTTGCAGGAGAAGTGTGTCTAATCTTCTTCGTAGTGGTTTCCGTGAGAGTCTTGATCAATTAATTCAGTCATATGTAGAAAGGCAAGGTCGCGCTCCCATTGATTGGGATCTGCATAGAAACTTGCCAACTCCCGCTTCACCAGAGCGGGATCAGGAACAGCAGAGGGATGAGCATAATGAGGACCCGCGTGATGCTATCAGTAGGCCTTCACTCGTACTACCGTCTCCTCCGGTGCCGCCACCTCAGCCGCTTTGGCACCAGGATTTGCATCATTCTAGTTGGCCTCGTCACACCATGCATCGTTCTGAACTTGTGAGGCTTATTTCATTTAGGGTCCGTTTGGCAACCTAATTCCAAGCCATGGAAAGGGAATTGAAAGTCCAATTTCAATTCCGCGGAATTGAAATTGGCCTTCAAATTCTAATTCCAAGCCTTGGAATTGGGTTGCTAAACGGGCCCTTACAGTAATTGGAACTAAAACCTTTAACGATGTGGGAGCTAAGGGTTCCCTAAACATTATGCAGGTCACTCACATATGTAATGTTTAAATACATTTTTATGCGCACCGTGGATGCCCCGCTAAGTTTTTAGGGTTCCTATATCAACCACCCTTGTAAACTGGTCTTTGTTTGCTTCCTACTTCTTGAGGGCATTTTCTTTTAGGGAATTATTTCCTTACAAAGTTGGAAAACAATTCATTTTTTCATAAGAATTTGGGATGAGAGTAGAAAAAGAGAAAAGCGTCTAGGTGAGAAGAATTGGATTCCTTGGAAAAGCAGAAAAAGGATTATAAAATGAGGCGTAATCTCCTGACCACCTCCAAAAAAAAATGAAGATTTGGAGTGTTGTGTGTGTGTGTTGGGGGGGGGGGGCTCTAAAATTCTTCTATAATCATTAGATCTGGGGGAAAATTCTAGTGATTATGAAATCATGGGGCACATTAAACATCAAATTTGGCAAAGGTTAAGAGATTTTAGAGCCTCCATATACGGGCTTTTAGACTTTGATACATGTCACTAATTTTTATTAACTTCAATACCTCTTCCATTGATCTCCAGTTGAACTTAATGGTAAATAAAATCATTAAAAACGAGAAAGATATAGGATTATTTGTTTGAAAAATGAAGAAAATTATAATTAAACAAAATTAAAAGAACCCCAGTAAAAAATATTTTCCGTTATTTTTTTATGTCATGTGCATGGTATGTGACTCTCTCTCTTGAGTTTGACTTGCTAGACATAAACGGAAGAGATACTAAAGTCAGTAAATATAATTTCGTTTAATTATAATTTGATTTTCCACAGTTTAAATGGAAATATTATGGAGGTATTACAGTATATAAAGCCGCCTCCACCCCCCCACCACACACACCCCACCACTCAGACATACAAAACAAAGCAAAACAAAAAAAGAAGAGAAAAGAGACCTATATGTTTCTGCACAATTTATAGTTTGAACTGAATGCCTGGGTTCTGATTTTTGAGCAGGAGTGGGAAATGATCAATGATCTGAGAGCTGACATGGCAAGGCTTCAACAAGGAATGAGCCATATGCAGAGGATGTTGGAGGCTTGCATGGACATGCAACTTGAGTTGCAACGCTCCGTCAGACAGGAAGTCTCTGCTGCTCTCAACCGTTCTACCGATGGACAAGGTTTACATAATATAAATGTCTATATATTTTTCGTTGGGCATCATAAAATTTCTTATGGGGGCAGAAACTTAAAATGCTTCTGATGCTGCCCTTGGGATTCCTGATATTTTGCAGTCATTCTTAGAGCTCCAAGGTTGTCCTTGCACAACTAATGGTGTTTCAGGGTTCACATTGAAACATAAGAGTTCGATTTAGAAATAAACCCCTGAACTATGTATTTGTTGTACCTTAAATTATTTTCTAGAAGTTGTTTAAAATGTAATTATGTTATAAGGGGTTTTAATATAAGCAAATATCTTCAGTGGTGGCAGAGACTTCGGAGGATGGATCTAAATGGGGCCATGTGAGGAAAGGAACTTGTTGCGTTTGTTGTGATAGCCAAATTGATTCTCTATTGTACAGGTATGCATGCTTGTGCAATTTTTTTTTGCTTATGTGTGCACACACACCCTTGCACACCTATTTAATTAGAAACGTAAGCATTGTGGAAGACCCTGTTTGGTTGGGGGTGAAAATATATTTTGTCTGGGTGAATTATGTTTTCATTCAGAGTTAAATATATTTTTACATGCAACAATATAGTGAACACAAACTTTTCATGCTGGCGATATTTATTTCAACCTGAAACAGAGCCTAAGAAAAGGCAGAAATAGAACTTGCAAAGAAACATGCACAGGCAATTTTACCACCCCCCCCCCCCCCCCCCCCCCCCCCCCACACACACACACACACACACACATTTCCTTTTGTTTTTGTAATGAAAGGCTCCACGAGAACAGGAATTATGAAACAAATACTTCTATTATACTCCTTTCATCCCAGCTGTTTGAAAGTCAAATACTTTTTAAGAAAAACTTTTACTTTTCACATTTATCATCCTAAATCTTATGAATACTTGCAATTTAAATCAATTTGGGTATATTTATATGGTGCCTACAATGATGTAATGCAACCATTGTTGAGATTTTTTAACTTTGGAACCTCAACTTATTTTATAGACCATATTTAGAAATGGGATTCTGATTTGGCTAGGACTCTAAAGGTAAACATGACTCCTAATTTGGGACGAAGGGAGTAAATAAAAGGGTAAATTGTAAAAAAAAATCCTGAACTATTTTTAATGTAAGAACCCATTGAACAAAATCTAATTGTTGCAGAGACCTTCCAAGTACTTTTAGCAGCACATAAGGTGGTGTTTGCAACAAAATTCATAGTTCAGGGAGTTATTTGGAACATATTCAATTTTTTTTCTTTCACAAATAGAAATGGAAAACACTCGAGAGTTTGATGATTATATTGTTTGCTTTCTCTCCCTCGCTCTCTCCAGATGCGGGCACATGTGCACCTGTTCAAAATGTGCAAATGAGTTGGTACGTAGTGGAGGAAAGTGTCCTTTGTGCCGGGCACCAATCGTTGAAGTGATCCGAGCTTACTCCATATTGTAAAAAGAGATGATAAAGCGACGGGAAAAAAAATATTGAAACTGAGCAACACGATTCATGGGAACTATTCTTCAGCCCCATAGGTCTCAAGCTGTCCTTGGGTTTTCTTGGTATCTTTTCCACTATTACATTTTCTCAATTTCTTCCGGTGATGCGACGGTGCTGCACAGAGGGAAATTAAGGGATTGTTTAATGGAGACGATGTTCAGCTTGTGTTCTTACCTGTTGAGTGCTTATTTCGCTGCTGTGTCTTCTGATTATATGTGGAACGCTGTGCATTGTATAATTGGAATAACAAATGGCAGTTTTTGATTCTTCATTCATGCGTAAATAAATGAAGTTTCTTTTTTATTTTTCTTGTCGTATTCTTGCTTGGTTATTGCAGTTATAATACTTTGCTTAAAATAATGGGCATATACCGAATAGTTTCTCGGAACATTTTTTAATATACGTTTAGTCCAATTTTTTTTATTTTGTTCTAAAAAGTCCCTCACCACATAAAATACTCGAAACAAGGACACACACAAACTCATTTATCCACCTCCATCCATCCATACCCTACCCTCACTACTGGAGCTTAGGCAGCACTTGTCGGAACTCCGGTGACCCCCATCGGAGGTTCGGTGAGGGTTGTCGGGGCTTTGGCAGTTTTTTTTTGGTGTGGGTGGGGTGGGGTGGGGGGTAGGGATGGCAACGGGGCGGGTTTGGGGCTGGTTTTCAAAAATCCTAACCCGCCCCATTTAATAAACGGGGTGGGGCGGGGCGGGTTAGGATTTTTGAAAATCAACTCCTAACCCGCCCCATTTAATAAACGGGGCGGGTCGGGGCTCCTACGGGTTGCTTTAATTTTAAAAATAGTAAAATTAAAAATATTACATTATAGTCTTAGAGGTATACAATGGCTCGTATTCCAATAAGTGAGACAATCCCCCAATTGTCAATTCATATTTTCACTTAAATCTTTTACAAAATTAACATACATATAAAGATTTTTTTTTAGTGTGTGAGTGTGTGTATATATATATATATATATATATATATATATATATATATATATATATATATATATAATTTAATTATAATTAACATACATATAAAGGATATTTATATAAGCATAAGTTAAACGGGGCGGGGCGGGGCGGGGCGGTTTTATTTCAGCTAACTCCTAACCCGCCCCATTTAATAAACGGTTTTTTTTCTTAAACCCATACCCGCTCCTAATTCATTAATCGGGTTTTAAAACCCGCCCCATTAGGGGCGGGGCGGGGCGGGACTCCTACGGTTCGGGTTAAATTGCCATCCCTAGTGGGGGGTGCTGGCTGATGAGTATTAAAAATAGTCCACGGATTTTTTTGGTAATTGATCTTAAAATAAACTGGGTTTAATGGTTTTCAATTTTTTTAGGACATCAGGAATTTTCATACAAGCTAAATTTTCAATCGCTGATTTGAAATATAGAAGACATCGTGGGACTATTGTTCGTTTGAAAACTATCAAGCAATAGTCATATTGTATAGGGTTTTGTGCTTAAGGCGTTCTCATTTTTTCTCTCCGGCATCGTTGTAAAACTTTCTAAACATAATGTACAATTATTTTAAAGCATGTGGTGGTGTCGGAGAGAAAATGGGAGTGCATTTAGCACAACCCTATTATATATGCTAATTTTTCCTGTTTGGATGCTTCTAGCAAAAAAAGTGTTGAAATTCTGGAATTCGGAATTCTTTGCCATTCTTTTGTTCAAACATGAATTCTTTTTTTTTTTTCCGGCATTTTTGTCACTGAACTAAAACACCGTTTTGTAGGTGGTAAAATCTTACTAGGTATGATTCAACACCGTTTTAGCTGAACATGGTAAATAAATCATGCATAATCACAGAAGCGCAATATTTACGTGGTTTGACAACGTACCTACGCTCACGGGAGGTTCTCTCATTTTCTATTAGTCCGATACAAATGCTTATGATTACATTTCCTTTCCCATTGGGGGCTAGAGTTATATTTATAAGAAAATAGATAGTTGGGTCGTCTAGGGATTGACTTTTGGTAATTATCCTGGAGTGATAGGACCTATCTCCCTCCTTGATTCTCACAGGTCGGTTATCTTTAACAACCCATATTTTCATGGATGAGATCTTGATCGGATCAATGGGCACGTGTCATCGGATTATTCCCTTCACAATTGCCCGAAAAGTTTGTAGTTGGTTGAGGTCACAGAGGTTTGTTCGGTTTTCCAAATAAATCTGTCATGGTCGTACTCAGTCCCGGTTGTCCAATTGTTTTGTGATTGCAGGGTATGGAAGTAATAGTGCTTGAAAGTGAATAGTCATTGTACCAGTTAACTTTTGGGGACACATTTGTTAATTTACCCCAGTCATTTTAGGGGCACGCTAGTAGTTTTAGCGCCTTAAGCTGAAGGGATGATTGCATGTCAGTCGACATTTGGGAGCGTGTCAGCCTCATGATGATATTTTGCCTTGGAAAATGTTCCAAGCCAATGAACCCACTCTTGCTATCAGCTTGGTCCATTACTCAAAATTTCTTGCCTTCAAGAGTTCAAGATCTCCCATTGTCATTCCCACGTTTGTATGTCTCCTTCCATTTCTCTTTGAATTTTTTCGTTTTCCTCGGATTTTTCTACATTTTTGTTCCTTCGTTCGCTACTTGGTTTGAAAATGGTGTATGTGATTTGGGTGAACGTTGAGCTAGACTTTGGCACCATGGACGATTACAATGTTGATGACGACCATCGACTCTTTTCCTAATTTGTGGCTAAGGTTGGGATCAGATTCCCCCAAACCATCTTTTCCTGAAGTTTTGCAAATACTTCAACGTAGTCCCTGCTCAATGTTCTCCCAACACTAAGAGGATTGTAAATGGGGTGAATCGTCTGAACGAACTCTATGGGATTCAGCTAGTGATCCTAGATATTCACTATTGCTACATGTGGGTGATGACCTCTGAGAAGGTCTATTAATTGGAGGCAAGGACTGAAAGGGCCTCGGTTGTTAATCCGCCGGACTCCAATAAAGAGTATTGGGTCACAGGCTTTATAGTCAAAGGTTCGGAACATTTTCCCATACCCAAGAGCCTTACAATGGCCCTAGGTGCCCCAAAAGTAGGTATGAGATAAATTTAACACCTTTTGAATTGCTTTATTCTGCTGAGTTTTCTGGTCTTCACACCTTTTCACTATTGTGATGCTTTTGTTTTATAGTTGCCTTAGATGTTAGACCAACTTCGTTTATTCTTGCAGTCTGATAAATTTAACACCTTGTGCTTGTGGTCCAAGAAAATGATAACTTGGACTTTGTGCTTGGAATTGAACCCTCAGATTGAGATCGAACGAACTTTGTGGTTGTTCACTGACGCGACTCAAAAAGTGTCTCTAGTGCATGTAAATACGACTCAAGTGTAAGCTGGTCGCTCAAGTATAAATCCGATAAATCGGGTGTCGAACACTGGGAATAGGACGAATGCTCGTGAAGACGAATAGAAAGAAAGCTTAACCTTAGAATGACTCAGAAAAAGAAAGGAAAATGTAATGAGTTTGTGACTATTCCTATTAACTAATGCAGTTTGAATTAAATTAATATCTAACTCAACATGCAAGAAGAACCAAATTAAACTTTAACTATATGAGAGAAAATGGAGTTAGGGTACACTCTCTCGAAACGTTGGTGTTTACATAGAACATAAAAACTTCAAAAAGAGGACTAAATGGCGCACAATATCAAATCAAAAATTATATTTGAAGAGGATAAACTTTAGAAGGCCTACAATCTTTATCTTGATAAAGTTCAAACCTTTGAATGGGGGAATACTTTTTATTCACTTTTAAATTCATATGTGTTACCTAGGTTGGGTTCATGCACCCAAGATTGTAAATGGGGTGAATTGTCTGAACGAACTCTATGGGATTCAGCTAGTGATCCTAGATATTCACTATTGCTACATGTGGGTGACGACCTCTGAGAAGGTCTATTAATTGGAGGCAAGGACTGAAAGGGACTCGGTTGTTAATCCGCCGGACTCCAATAAAGAGTATTGGGTCACATGCTTTATAGTCAAAGGTTCGGAACATTTTCCCATACCCAAGAGCCTTACAATGGCCCTAGGTGCCCCAAAAGTAGGTATGAGATAAATTTAACACCTTTTGAATTGCTTTATTCTGCTGAGTTTTCTGGTCTTCACACCTTTTCACTATTGTGATGCTTTTGTTTTATAGTTGCCTTAGATGTTAGACCAACTTCGTTTATTCTTGCAGTCTGATAAATTTAACACCTTGTGCTTGTGGTCCAAGAAAATGATAACTTGGACTTTGTGCTTGGGATTGAACCCTCAGATTGAGATCGAACGAACTTTGTGGTTGTTCACCGACGTGACTCAAAAAGTGTCTCTAGTGCATGTAAATACGACTCAAGTGTAAGCTGGTCGCTCAAGTATAAATCCGATAAATCGGGTGTCGAACACTGGGAATAGGACGAATGCTCATGAAGACGAATAGAAAGAAAGCTTAACCTTAGAATGACTCAGAAAAAGAAAGGAAAATGTAATGAGTTTGTGACTATTCCTATTAACTAATGCAGTTTGAATTAAATTAATATCTAACTCAACATGCAAGAAGAACCAAATTAAACTTTAACTATATGAGAGAAAATGGAGTTAGGGTACACTCTCTCGAAACGTTGGTGTTTACATAGAACATAAAAACTTCAAAAAGAGGACTAAATGCCGCACAATATCAAATCAAAAATTATATTTGACGAGGATAAACTTTAGAAGGCCTACAATCTTTATCTTGATAAAGTCAAACCTTTGAATGGGGGAATACTTTTTATTCACTTTTAAATTCATATGTGTTACCTAGGTTGGGTTCATGCACCCAACCCGCTAAATACTTAACCGAACATGGTGTAAATATGACTAAACATGAAATCTACGTTGCATGAAATCATTCTTACGCTAAAAGTGTGATCAAACATGTAAAGGAAACTTCTAACTAAGAAATAATGAATTATCAACAAAAAAGATGAGAAAAATTGAGAGCAATAAAGGAAATATACTTGTATTGAAGAAATAACCTTAGGTTTGATGCCAAAAGATGAATAATTGTTGAAGAAGATTAATCTTAGGGTCCTTGCCTTCAAGAAGCTCTCAAAACAATAAAAAACTACTTCTCTAATGTCTGGTAATACAATAAGATATGACCCTCACGTTTTATTAAGTGTTTGAACCATGCACAACTCTAATTTTGAAAAAAAATAAAAAATGCAGATTTCGTCCAGCCAAACCAGTTCGATTTTTTCTTCTTTGTTGGGAGAACTGATCCGGTTGATTCCAGTAAGGGGGACCGGTCCTGTTGCTTTTCCATCGATTCGGTTTAGATTTTCCAGTTTGTCGGACCGGTTCCCTTGTTTCTTTATCGGTTCGATTCTCTGCAATTTTTTTCTTCAATTCTCTTCCTTGATTTCTTCTCAACTTTGAAGATTCATAACTTTTCACTCGGGACTCGAATTTGGATGCCGTTTCTTCTTACATGATTGCGGACTCGAGGTCTTCAACTTTCCTTTAGGTTTCACATCCGAATTCCTATTATAAAATTACTATTTTGCCCTTGAATTTTCTTCTTTTCTTTATTTCTTAATTTAGAGTCTTCTCCTTTCTTCACATATATAAAATAACTGAAAAATGTAAGAGAAATACACGAAACTCGATGCACTAGGTAGAAGATGTCAATAGCAATGATATGAGATAAATCAACTTAATTTACACCGCACAAGACAATAAAAGTCTATAAATTACGGGGATAAATATGAAAAATTTATGCCTAATCATTCGCCAGACATTTTATAAAACGATAAACATCAATGGCGACCAGACAAAGAAGGTCGCGAGTTTTTAAGCCGAGATGGAGGAGATAAGAAATATTATCGGCCTTCTCTAAAATGAGAATGTAGTGCTAAGGAAGGAGCTCGACAAGGCCTAGAAATCTTTTGATCAAAATGAGTCAATAGAAAGGGGTTGCATCAGATGATCATGAAGTTGAGATATTAGTTTCGAAAGAAACCCCGTGTAGTCTAGGCTGATGGTTATGACGAGGGATGGATGGATTCCCCAATCCACCTCGACGAGGTTAGGAAAATAACTTATAAGCATGGTTAGTTGAATGCCCTTGTGGTCCTCAAGGTTCGTCGGGACTCTCAACTATGGTACTGATTTTGGGGTGGTCTCTCCCTCTTTATTAGGATCCTTCCAATTGGAAGAGAAAAATCACGGGTGCTAATTGACGCGGTCCCCTGAAGCTAGTAAAAGATTATCTGGTCAATCATGATAATGATGATGAGTTCTGTGACTAATCGACCGTCATATAGAGCTGGGATGTCAACTAGTAGACGAAGATGACATTATCTCCCCTTTTTGTTCTTTTTGTGATCGATTATCTGTAATTAATCTTGTAATTAATGAACGTTTGAATGAAAATAGCTTTGCTGGTTTCCAATTTGTATTCGCATTATCCCTTCTTAATTGTGCCTAGCACATATTTCTTGGTCTTACCTTTTAGGATGTGTCATCACACCACCTTAGGCATACTACCAAGTTTTGGTAAGAACGCACTTATTCACTGGGCTATCCACCCGTTCGGGATTTTATCCGACCAATATGGTCGGATTTCTTAGTGCCTAGGGATTCCCTCGTAGGTCTTTGTCTTTCCATTGGCAATGCATTATGTTTTTGTGTTAATTATGACAAAGCATATAACCTTAAGATAATGACCAAGCGTAATCATATAAATAAGGCCTCAAGACAGTAATCTAGTCGGACAAAGATAAGATAACTTGCATTTCCATTAGGTTATTATTTGAAACAATCAATGATAAATTTATTAAATAGACTAGTGACAAAATCAAGTACTAAATGTAAGGAGCTAATGATAAACTAAGATTTGACTAAAAATTGAAATTGAAACTTGACTGCTTAAAGTAAGTTTTTTTAAGGTTCGTATAATTCCAAGCCAGAGGTATCCCCTTGCCCTTCATTATTTCCAAACGGTAGGCCCTTTGGAGGTCATCTCTGGTGAATCTAAATGTTTCTTCTCAATTAGGTCCTAATTTTTCGTATGATAACCTCTTTGCACCATCGACGATATACCTTAGGACATAATTTTTGACCTAAAACTTCCTCGGATGCACACCTTTGTTGTACTACCTTGCCAATTGTTAATGGTAGGTTGCCAATATCACCAGGATTGTGCCCTCATTTTATCTTCCATATCAAGTTTTGTGATGATGATCTCTTTGGCCAAGTTTTGATCGCCTATGTTCGTTCTCATAGTTGGCAGATCGTATTTTAGAGTGATTATGACCTCCATTTCGTAGGCTAAGGCGAAGGGCATTTCTCGGTTGACCTCCTTGGGATTATTTGGTACGCTTATAGGACATGGGGATGCTCGTCCACCCATGCACCATTTACCTTACACAACATTTTATTTATTCCATCGAGGGCCATTTTGTTGGAAGCCTCTGCTTGCCCGTTGCTTTGAGGGTAAGACATTGAAATGTAGTAATGTTCGATAGATTGTCTATTGTAGAAATCTTGAAAAAGGCCGCTCTCAAATTGAGTTCCGTTGTGGATAATGAGCGTTATTGGTACACCAAAGTGGGTTATGATGTTCCTCAAGATAAACCTGATCATGTCGATATCTCTTATGTTCGCCAAAGGTTCTGCTTCAATCCACTTGGTGAAAAAAATTCATGCCGACCAGGGGATATTTCATATTTCCAAGTGTTGTGGGTAGTGGACCCACAATATCTAATCCCCATTGCGCAGAAGGCCATGGGATGGTCAAAGACTTGAGGTCATTGGCTGGATGATGAAGTAGTGGTGAGAGCAACTAACACTTCTGACATTACTTCACATATGAGATGACATCCTTTTGCATATAAGGCCACCAATATCCTTCTTTTATTGCTCTGAATGCTAGAGATCTTCCACCAGCATGACTTTCGCAAATTCCTTCGTGTAACTCATATAAAACATGGTCGACATCGCTGGGATTCACACATTATAAGTATGGCCCAATAAAAGACAATCTATAGAGCTTTCCTTAATGTGATGATAAAACTGGGAAGCTTTTGCCCTGATCCGACCTGCTTCTTTCTTATCAGAGTGCAACACATATTTCTACAAGTACTTGATTATTGGGTCCATTAAGTTAGGGGATATTTTTTCTACGAGCACTTAGTCGACGCCTTGTTTTTACGAATGCTCGGCTATGATAAATACTCTACTTGTATCACCCTTTTGAGGTCGGATTTGATAGTTGAAGTGAAAGTGGCTAAGGCATTCACGTGGCTATTATTTCTCGTGGGGAATCACTGGAATTGGATTTGTTTGAACAAGGAAACCAACTTGATAGGCAGGGTTTCGCCGCGACGCGAGCGTCACCTACGCGTTGATCATTTTGTATTCGGCTCACCTAAACTATACAAAAACCTACACTTATGACTATACTCAACGGGTGAGTATAGCGGCCAAGTCCGGGTATCAAAATCCACAAAGACGAGTTGCTAGAATTTATATGGTTTAATATTCCTGAATAAAGGTGTAAAATATTATTATACACAAAAAGGAAAAGATGCAAAAAGGGAAAGATTAATCTAGGCGAGTGTATTTAAACTAGATTAACAAAGCGGATAAAACTATAGGTTGCACCGAATATCCCTCACCCGAGTTAGTTCGTATAAAATGGTTACATGGGTCGACAAGTTATTTAGACTGCGTCTCGTTTTGACAGTTAATTAAATCAAGAGTTGTCACACCCCTAAATTTTCATAACAGTCTAATATGATTTTGGCGTCAACAAATACCCCGAAAATTACGCACGCAAGGTCGTAAGCATGGAACATACATGATACGTCCCGTCAAATCCCCTAGGTGCAATAACTAGGACAACGCACCCGAAATAGACCCGTAAACTCCATCACCAAAGCAAAACAACATGTCAACCCGAAATGAGTTCAATTCGACACAACCAAGACTAACTTAGCTAGAAAGCATATTAAAAATGCGGTAAATAAGCGCAATAAAACTACACTACAAAGCACGGAAAGAAAGCACGTAAACCTAATTATGAAAGCATGTAAATTAACTACAAACCAAGAATTAAGGAAATACAAACTATATTAAATGGTAGGGAAGATGAATAGCCAACTTACAAACCCAAATGGTTGTCAAACCAAGTGAGGAAGAAGAATGAGCTCTCAAACCCCCAAACCCTAACCTAAAAATATCTAAAACTAATTATATCTGAATATTACAACAAAAATCCTTTATATAGTAAGTTGGAAAAGAAATAAAGCAAAAAGAAAAGAAAAAGAATAAAGCACAAAATATCTGGTAACCGCGGTCGACCGCGACCAGGGGGCCGGTCGACCGCGCCATCAATTAAAACCATACTGTCTCCTTTCCATGGAAAAATCCAAAACCGTGATCGATCGGGCCTCAAACCACGGTTGACCGGTTCTCTGTTTCTCAACCTTGTTGGTCCATGAAGAGGGGGAAGAGGTTGCAAATGAAAATGGCCATAACTTATTTGTTCGGACTCCAAACGACGCGCCGTTTGCGGCCACGTGATGCTAACTCAATGAACTACGCATCCGTGGAATTTACATGAGACAAAGATGAAATATGAATTGAATAAAATGACCTTGAAGTAGCATCCCACAACGAAACTTCTCCGAAATGCAACGGATCCTCACTTTTAGCGTTTCAATACCTACAAAAGCACAGTTAACCCCTGCAAAGCATGTATATATCCGAATCCAAGGTTGTCTGGTTAATGAGCATAAATATAGGCATTAAGGACCGTAAAAGTGCTAGAATGCATAGAGATATAGGGCGAAAATATGCAATATTCAATACGAATCACACCCCCTAACTTAGACATTGCTAGTCCCTAGTAATGAAACAAACAAAACCTGTCCACAGAGGGTAGTACAAGATGTATATATGCATCAAAATATAAATGCGCACGATTGCATTTAGCATATGCAATAAGTCGTTAAACCCCTAGGTTATCCTAGTGGACGAGTGCCGTCTCGTGAGGGTTTTCAGGGATGATACCCACAAACATCAAATGGTTTCCTCAAATTATGCCCAAACAAACATGTGACATGCCCAACAATAACGGACATGATTTCATACGCATTATTATCATAATGAACGAATTCAAACAAAAATTCCGAAATCATTAACATTATAGAATGCACCTCATAGAATTGAAACCTTAAAATGTGGGAGGGGAGCGAGCACATGAAAAGTGTGATTTGGAAAAAACTTATATAAACCGGATACTAAATAAAGCAAGCATATATTCAATCCTCACAGGCATTACACTCATCAAGTGAATTCACTCTAAACATGGAGTTAACACACAGAACATGCGGGCATAAAGAGTAAATATAAAATGGAAACTAGTCCCCGCACATGTCACAAATGAAGAACGCTATATAGGAAATGAAAAATTATAATCTCAATGAAAGATACCACACATTAAAGGAGGCGGAATGTATTTTCACAAATTATCAAAACTATTTAAACCTTTGAATTACATTTACTTAAGATCGTATATGATTTTAATAGGGTTGTAATGTAGGCTAAGCTAGGTTACGAAATGAAAGGAATGTATATACGGATTCAAAGTGTTCGAAAATAAAAACTCGGGATAATGGGAAAATGCGGGCAATAGTAAAATTGGAAAACAAGTTCCAAACAAGGCATTGGATATAACAGTTGGAGAGTAATCAAAGCTTATTGAACTATATACACAACATATACAAACTTTCTCTTTCTTTTCTTTTCTTCTTTTTCTCATGTTTTCTTTTGTTTTCTCTTTTTCTTCTCTTTTTCACTTCTTTCTTTTTCTTTACTTTTCACATTCTCATATGCCTAAAATGCAACCGCAACACGACAACAACATTCAATCCCAAGTAACAATCCAAACAAAGGTATGGAAGGTAATATGTATGGTATATAACTCCAATGTGGAGTTGGTTATGGGATTTGGGTTATGAAACGAAAGGCTAATAATTAGGCTCAAAGGGGTTGACTAGGGAACATATAAAAGGCGAGGTTAAGGTCATATGGGCGATATACAAAGATGGCCTATGATCATTTCAAAAAGTTTACGCAATTCTCGAATCAAAACAAACTTTGAAAATCATGCTCAAGTAACACATTTCATATATGAACTCAATTAATGAACGATCAATGAAAGAATAGAGAGATTACCGACGAATTCAACGTTTTCAAAGAGGAAAGAATAGTGCATACACTCACAAATAACAAAAGGTACAAAGCCTACTTGGTGTAAGATTAAACAATGCAACAAAATATTACCGAGTTATAAAAATCTTAAACCAAATCAATAGAACAATAAAAGTGAATGTGCTCATGGGATTAAAGTTTAATTCATGAAGTTATTCATAATATCAATGATCAAGGATTAAAGTCTAATAACTTCTAAAATTGAGAACATGCATCATTGAGTTATCTATTGGATCGGGCAATTATTGAAATTTATCATCGAAAACAAAGGCAAAATGCCCAACATAGGAGAAAAAAGAAAGAAAATCAATTTGAAATTTTCAAATTTTTTTAAGAAAAGCATACTAAGTAACTAACATGTGAGCAAAAACATGGACTAAATAAAGAAATGGATAGAATATCCCACACCTCCTAACTTAAAACCTGACATTGTCCTCAATGTGAATTAAGAACCAAGTTAAAGAAAGGAAAAGAGCGATATTACCCAAAATTAGAGCGATCCCCATAAGAACATGTCCAAAGAATCTACAAAATAAGTTAGTACCGAGCATAGCAAAAATAAATAACAAAAAGTTAACTAATTACACTAGACTAAATTAAAAAGGAAAAGATAAAAAGAATAAAAAGCTAACTATATACAACCTACTATTTAGGCTTCACACTAATTGTACACTAGAAGTCTAAATAGTTGAGGGTCCACCGCAAAAAATGATTTGACTTTGAAGGATAACCGGTGTACCCTCACTCTCAAGCATGCCTTCCAAAAAATATGAATTCCGTTTGAACAACGGAAGGCATGTGCAAAGCGTAAGAAAGGAACCATCTTCAATTAAAAGTTTTGGAAGGACGCTGGGGGATTTGGATTGAACGGGTGACAAAAACATGTGGGGACCGAGAAGATCCGAATATCCTGCCAAGGATTTTGAAATTGGAATGGGAGGTGGCGCACACGAAGGCAAAGATGCGATCGTGGAAGGCGACTCGAGCAAGTACTCCTCATCGACGAAAAGGTTTAAAACATTAAAGTTTGAAACCGAATCATCGGGTACTTGTGACTGTGTGATAACAGAGAATGAAAATGGGGAGGAAAGAAATTCAAACTCAAGAGATGAATCATCATCGCTTGAAGATTGAGTTTCGAAGGAAATAAGATCATTTTCAATGAAATGTTCTTCTTTGGGGGCCAAAGAAGAAATCATTTCGTTGCAAATAGATATTACGTCACTTTCATCATCATTGAAATTCCAATAACCCAAGTTTTGACTTTCGTTGTACTCGCCCAAAGTCATAATTGAATTTGTAATTTTTTAGGACTCTAAGTATTGACCGAAAGTCATAGGATTACTAGAATTTTGAGAATTATAACAATGATTACCGAAAGAATTGGAATAAGACATGATTACCCCCAAAATGGCTCGAAGTGGCGAATTCCACAAGGTAGATGCGCGCGGGAAATTCAAGCGTTTCTTGGTGCTCAATTGTAGAAGTCCTACAAAAATGTTAGGGAAATAATACAAATAGAAAGAAAATACTAAGAAATACTAAATAAAATAAATTCTAAAACAAACTCATCCCCGTCAACGGTGCCATTTGATAGGCAGGGTTTCCTCGCGGCGCGAGCGTCATCTACGCGTCGGTCGTTTTGTATTCGGCTCACCTGAACTATACAAAAACCTAAACTTATGACTACACTCAACGGGTGAATATAGCGGCCAAGTACGGGTATCGAAATCCACAGAGACGAGGTGCTAGAATTTATATGGTTTAATATTCCTGAATAAAAGTGTAAAAGATGATTATACACAAAAAGGAAAAGATGCAAAAAGGGAAAGACTAATCTAGGCAAGTGTATTTAAACTAGATTAACAAAGCGGATAAAACTATAGGTTGCGTCGAATATCCCTCACCCGAGTTAATTAGTACAAAATAGTTACATGGGTCGACGAGTTATTTAGACTACGTCTCCTTTTGACAGCTAATTAAATCAAGAGTTGTCACACCCCTAAATTCGCATAACAGTCTAATATGATTTTGGCATCAACAAATACCCCAAAAATTATGCACGCAAGGTTGTAAGAACGGAGCATACATGATATGCCCTATCAAATCCCCTAGGAGCAATAACTAGAACAACGCAGGCGAAATAGACCCGTAAACTCCATCACCAAAGCAAAGCAACATGTCAACCCGAAATGAGGTCAATCTGACATAACCTAGACTAACTTAGCTAGAAAGCATATTAAAAACGCAGTAAATAAATGCGGTAAATAAACGCAATAAAACTACACTACATTTCACAAAAAGAAAGCATATAAACCTAATTATGAAAGCACATAAATTAACTACAAAGCAAGAATTAAGGAAATACAAACGTTATTAAATGGTAGGGAAGATAAATAGTCAACTTACAAACCCAAACGGGTGTCAAACCAAGTGAGGAAGAAGAATGAGCTCTCAAACCCCCAAACCCTAACCTAAAACTATCTGAAACTAATTATATCTAAATATTACAACAAAAATCCTTTATATAGTAGGTTGGAAAAGAAATAAAGGAAAAAGAAAAGAAAAGGAGAAAAGTACAAAATATCTGGTAACCGCGGTTGACCGCGAACCAGGGGGCCGGTCGATCGCGCCATCAATTAAAACCATACTGTTTCCTTTCCATGGAAAAATCAAAAATCGCGGTCGATCTGGCCTCAAACCACGGTCTACCGGTACTCTGTTGCTCAGCATTGTTTGGTCCATGAAGAGGGGTAAAAGGTTCCAAACAGAATGGCCATAATTTCTTCATCCGGACTCCAAACGATGCGTTGTTTGCGGCCATGCGATGATAACTAAATGAACCACGCATCCATGGAATTTCCATGAGACGTAGAAGAAATGTGAATTGACTAAAATGACCTTAAAGTAGCGTCCGACGACGGAACTTCTCTGAAATGCAACGGATCCTCACTTTTAGCGTTTCAATACCTACAGAAGCAAAATTAACCCTGCAAAGCATGTATATATCCAAATGCAAGGTTTTATGGTTAATGAGCATAAATATAGGCATTAAGGACCATAAAAGTGTTAGAATGCATAGAGATATAGGGCGAAAATATGCAATATTCGATACGAATCACAACTCCTGAGCTACCTGAAGGTAGGATGACAAGCATTAGTCTATGACATTATTATATCCTCACATATGATGAAATACCAACCTTGAGTCACATAATACATTCAGGTGATTAGCACCAAGAGAGATCTTTCCTTAATCATGCGATGAGAGCCTCATATTCTGCTTTGGTATTCGATGCCTTAAAGCTAAGTTGTATTGCCTGATCGAGGGTGGTCGGATAAGGGGTAACTAGTACTATCCCCACTCTAACCGCCATAGTATTGGATGATCCATCCACATAAAGATTCCATCTACAATGTTGATCGGGTTCTATCATAGGAGGCTGGTCGCTAGGCTCAACCTCTTCGTGATGTTGATTCTCCCCGGTGAACTCAACGATGAAGACCGCCAAAATTTGTCCTTTCATTACAATTATGGGTTGATAGTGGATATCAAACCTCCCAAGTTCCACCAACCACTTGGACATCCGTCCAGAGAGGTCGACATTTATGAGGATTTCATTTAATGGAAAGAAAGTTGTATCTATGGTGGAATGCGTATCGAAGTAGTGCTTCAACTTACGCGAGGATATTACTAGTGAATATGCTAATTTTTCTTGCTATAGGTAGCATATTTTGGCATCTAGCAATGTCTTACTGATGTAGTAAATGGGGGCTTAATGTCCTTCCTTGTCGTAGACCAGGATCAAACTAACTACATGGTTAGATACAAAGATATATAAGTAGATTGGATCCCCTGGGTTTATAACTGTGAACAAAGGAGGTAAACTGAGATAACATTTGATCTATTTGAGTGACTTTGAGCATTCATTAATATAGACTCCCTTTTCTATTTTCTTAATAGCTGAATGAAAGGTTCGACATCTCTTAATAGACTTGGAGATAAAGCTATTAAGTACAACAAGCATTTAGATCAACTTTTGGACATCTCTGATAATCTTGGGTGATTGAATGGTCCTTATTGCCTCGATTTAACCAGGATTTACCTCGATCCCTCTTGGCTAACTAGATAACCAAGAAATTTATCGTGCGGGACCCCAAAAGAGCATTCAGTTGTGTTGAGCTTTATCTTGCTGTACTGGAGGACCTCAAGGGTCTTCGCTAAATATGAAAGGTGGGCATATTTTTATATGTATACATCCATGGTATTACCCATCTCATGTTTAAACATATTGGTGCCTAGCCATTGGTATGTCACCCCCACATTCTTGAGTCCAAATGACACGATTGTGTAACAATAAATGCCAAGTGTAGTGACGAAAGATGTTTATTCCCAATCGGCCCCAAACATATGGATTTGACGATATTTGGAATAAGTGTATAAAAACCTCATCCACTCATGGCTAACTGTGAAATCGATGAGCTGGTCGATCTTTGACAGAGGATAACTGTCCTTAGGATGTGCATTATTTAGGCTACTGAAGTCTATGTAAACTCTCCACTTCCTATTATTCTTCTTGACTACGAACGAGTTTGATAGACACTTAAACTTATTTGATGGGCTTTTGCTTTCAGAAGTTTCCTAATTTCTTATTCCACTGCCTTTTCCTTTTCGAGGGTTGTTCGTGGTCGCTTCTGTGTGTGATCGATGAGAATATCGAGTCAATATGAATCTTATGACACATTACTTAGAGATCGATGCCAGATATATCATATGGATTCCATGTGAACACATCTTGGTTCTCTCTAAGGAAGGACACAAACTCTTCCTTTTGACTATCAGTGAGAGATCTACCGATCGGAAATTTATTGTATGGGTGAGAGTCATCGAACATAACTTCTTATAGTGGTTCCATGACTCTATCGGTGGGGCTACCCTTGTGTCTTCTACTCCCGTCCACCCATACTTTAGATGCTATTTGGAGAGGTAGTTCCCTTCATGTTTTTGACCTTTTCCTTTTTCTTCTCTTATTTAGATTTGATGGACGCAATAAAGCATATTTGAGCAGATGATTGATTTCCCTGTATCTTTATTATCCTAGGCCAATAATGTATTTGAGCTTCTGGTGATAGGTATATGGAAATTCCTTCATCGCATGGAGCCATCCTCATCCTAAGATCTCATTGTATGGTGATTTAATGTCCACGACTAGGAATTCAATCATTTTTGAGATACTCTTAGTTCATATCGGAAGCATAACTTTTCCTAGTGGCATTTCCATACTCGTAGAGAATTTGATCGAAGGGATGGACGCCTCCTTCAAATCTTCCATTCATAATTTAAGATGGCTGAACACATTGAGGTACATCACCTCCGAAGAGATTCCTTGGTCCACTAGTAGCTTATCCACATCCTAGTTAGAAACACTGAGTGTGATTACTAGTGCATCGTGATGTGGAGTCCTGACTCTAACAAAGTCCTCGTCAATGAAGGCAATGTGTTTGGAATAGTCTATTTCCTCTAGTCATCGATGCTTGGCAATAATGGGTTTTGTCGAATCAATTTGGAAGGCCTCCACTACGTTGTGATCTTCTTCAGTTATATTCTTAAGCATTTCCTTTGATTTGGTTAGGTAGTCTTTTTGAATGACGTCGAATTTATGCCCCATGTCTTCATATTATAAGACATTATCTACCTTTTGAGTGCGCGCAACTGGACCTTTGTCGTTCTTCTTCTCAACATAGTCATCTAGGTGGCCTGCTTGGGCTAACTTTTCCAGGTACGATTTAAGCGACTTATAATTATCTGTCTTGTGCCTATGCTCCTTGTGATATGAGCATATAAGGTTGTGTTTCTATTTAATGGGTATCCTTCCATCTTCCTTGTCCACTTGAAATACTATTGGTCTTTCATGTTATTTAAGATCTTATATATCGCTTATTTGAAAATCATGTTGATGGCACGATGAGACTTGTCAGGGTCTGTCTTCTCATCGCCTTTAAGTTCATCATTTTACTTTTTGCCCCCTTATTGGGAGAAATCCCTTGATCTTATTTTTTCGTTGCCCTTGATCTGCCATTGTCTTATTGTGTGCCTGCTACCACATCCTCCATTTTGGCATACTTTTCAATCCAGGACGCAAGTGATAGATAGTGGTTGCCTCCTTCTTGGTGAGGGATTTAAAATGGAACTGTTCGGCATGCCGATCTTAAATGAGGCCAATGACACATGTTTGGAGAAGTCTTACATTTCATTAATAATCTGCTAATATTGCCGAGCATATTCATGCAAAGTTTTTTGAGGCTTCTTATTCAACACGAGGAGGGAGTCCACCATATTTGGATGAGTGTTTCTAGTGATGAACCTTGTGGTGAAGGCCTCAACGAGTTGTTTAAAGTTGGAGATTTATAAAAGGAAAGTTTTGGCACATGAGGGCCTTTTTGTTGTTCCAGAACGTCATAGCTTGGCGATATTGATGAACATAATCGGTAGGATCTCTCTTCCCATCGTAAATCTTGAATTTAGGGGCGATGAAGTCTTGGGAGGTTCAAAGTCCTCGAATGATTGGGTGAATGGAGACTTCATTTGTTAGATGTAAGACCTTTTGGCTAGTTCCTTGGTGGTTTTGATCCTTAAGTGAGAAGGATGGTTATCTATCTCCTTCCATATTAGATTACGAAGGACCTCTTTGCCATGACAAATTCTGTTGTGATCTTTAAAGAGACAATTGCCTTTCTTGGATTCTGCTTTAGTAGGAATGACCTGGATCATGTTGCAAAATCTTTCCTTAGCTATGAGTTTTACTTGCTAGAGGTCTAAGAAGTGTGAGAAAAATCTTATCCTTGTGGACCTATTGTTCTACCCTTTCTATACGGTGTTGAAGGTGGTCATTATCCTCCTGTTGATAGCACCTGGTCTCTTCCTATTCACAAAGACGTGGCTTGTAATCATTTTGAGTTGTGGTACATGGCTGCATCGTGTTAGTTCATTACTTTCCACCTTTTTATCCTCAGGTGGATGCTAGTGGGAGTATTGTAACTCCTATTTATTGCATCACATATATGATCTTGGGAGTTGCATGTCGTTCCTGGTTGTCTTGGTGATGGTCATGAGATGGAGAGTGCTCACAGCATGAATGGGACATGACAGTTTTTGGCTGGTAATGTTGAAAGAGGAAATTCATTCCCACAAACGGTGCTAATTATAGGTGGTAAAATCCTACTAGTTATGATGCAACACAATTTTAGCCGAACATAGTAAATAAATCATGCACAATCACACAAGAACAATATTTACATGGTTAGACAATGTGCCTATGTCCACAGGTTATTCTCTCATTTTCTATTAGTCTGGTTTAGATGCTTATGATTATATTCCATTTCCCCTGGGGGCTAGGTTTACATTTATAAGAAATGGTATAGTTGAGATGACTAGTCCTCAAGGACTTATGGTAGTTATCCTAGAATGATCGGCCGTATCTCCCTTCTTGATTCTCACAAGTCAGTTATCTCCAACAACCCTTATCTTCATGCATGAGATCTTACGCGGATCAATGGGCACGCTTCCTCCTCGCACATGTAGCCGAATTATTCCACTCACACCTTTGATCTAATTTTCTATATTTATTTATATATGTATAACTAAACATTAACATTTAAATTAAAGAATGATACACACATTGGATGTATGTATTCACACGCACACACTAACACACATGCACACATACTATTTCTCTCTTAAACATTCACTCCTTCACACACACACACACACACACACACACACACACACACACACACACACACACACATACTCATAAACACTGCCACTCTCATACAACACGTATACATAAACACACTCATGTACTCTCTCTCTCTCTCTCATACACCCACCCACACCCACACATTCTCTCTCTCTCTCTCTCTCTCACACACACACACACACACACACACACACACACATAAACACACACACATACTTGAACACTCTCTCCCTCTTACACACACACACACACACACACACACAAACACACGTAAACACACTCAAGCACAAACGCACACTCTCTCTTTCTCATACACCACTTTGAATGTAAGTTATGAGTGTTTATGCTTGCGCGCACGCGTGTGTGTGTGTGTGTTTGAGAGACGATGTGTGTGTGAGTATGCATATGTATATGTATATGTATATGTATGTATATGCGTGTCTATGAGTATGTGTGTAATAACCCATAAATTTAGTGAATTATATTAAATTGTGTAATTATATTTTTGCTTGTTGTGGCATGTGAAGTCACAAATTAAAATTGTCATATGTGTTGCATGTGTTAGAAATTGAAATCGGTAATAATATATGGTAATTCAATAATAAAACATTTATAATTTACTGTGTATCATGGACGACTATGGAATGGTCAGGGATTTGGTATCAAGGATTTCCTTGTTTAGATTAACCCTTCGCTGCCGAGTTCAGCAATCGTGACATAGTTTCTTATAATGTCGTGTCGCAATAAATTAATAAATAATTTATTAAGTGATTTTTGGGTTCGTACCAGTTAGGATATTAAGATGTTTTTATTGTAATTATGACTGACTTTTGCAGCATGTGGAATGTCCAATTATGACTTAAAATACCGAGTTTTAAGTTCTATTGGTTGGTATTGGACTTGGGCTTCGTTGTAGGATGTATAAAGAGGTATTTGGGCTCATTAGGTTGAGGCCCATATGGGTCCGAACCCTAATTTTGAAATTAACTTAATAAAAAGGTCATTTGGTTAACCCCGATATATTTTAATACTTTTGGAGAGAAACCCTAGAACTAGAGAGAGGAGGCAATGTGGAGAATAACGGAATTGAAGGTTTAAGCTTGGAACTCACCCTTTTAAATTGAGACAAATTTACTTAGTGTTTGAATATAATTGTGTTTGTGTCATAATATGACTATTCATTGGAATCTAAATATAATTGTAGTGTAAAACTTATTTGGATAATTAAATTACTAATTTCGAATTTAACTTAATTAAGTAAATTATGTTAATATTCATATTCATAGTATAATGTGAAATTATCATAAGCCATCATGAATTTGAATTAGATGGAATCTATAATTGTTAGGATTATGTTATAATTTGATAATTTATCAAAAGCCCCTTATTAATTTAACGAATTAATCTGAATCTGAGTTGAATTTGGGAAAAATTATAAACTAGGGTTCTTGCGATGATTTTAGGATTCAAGCACTTAAACTATGTTAGGATGGACTAAAACCATTAGAGATTTGTTAGTATTGATGTTAGACCACTTATACCTAAAAGATATGGGTTTGGGAATGGTTATAAGCTTCGAAATTGAGTTTGAGTGTTATCAGTGGCAAAATTTGGACCGTGAAGGTGATGATTATTGGTTAATCTCATTCGAATGAAATTTAGTCTCATTTGAATGGGTAAGGCTTTATCGTTCGAATGACAATTGGAAGTCGTTCGAATGACCAATGTAGATTCGCTTGAATGCGTAGTATAATGTCATTCGAACGATATTTAGTTTGTTGGGCATTTTATTTCTCAATTAAAAGAGGTTAATTAAGCTATCAAATCTAGATCTAAGAGTTGTATTTTTTATGTGACTTGGATTAATCTTCGTTTGTATTATGTGTAACATATCATGTGTGTTTACTCGTGGGATACTTACTATGTAGATATTCGTATGGGGAGTATATAATGGAAATCGTGATGGTACCCCAGTAGATAGAGATGGACTTTACATTAGTCAAAATTACCCCGAACACTATGTGCTGAAAATACCCGTTTTAATCTAGATGTGATTCACGAGGTGATTCTTCATATAGATTGGGGTATGGCGTCATGTGACTGGTGTGAAGGAGTAGTGATTATCCCTTGTAGATGCTTTGAGGTTATAAGTGTGGGACAACTTATAACTATACCTAGTATGCGCGAGCGATCCCCGAAAGCAGTAGGAATAGGCCTTCGTTATATGCAGGCTTAGGGGGAGCCCATTTATGATGTACGTGGTATGAACCGTACTTATGTGGTTGTAGACTTAGAGTCTTCCATGATATATTCATATACTTTAGATGTATAAAATGGTTAATAATGAAACCTTTATTTATATTCAATTGAGACGAATAATATGTAATCATGGGATTTATTTGGGCTTGGGATTAGATGCATGTAATAATTAGGGTTGCTTAGGTTGGGATAACTTAAACAACTCAAATACGAGATGGAGAGTCCTATTTATATTGTAAACCAAATTCAGTTACATTCTTACTCTTCGTAGGCTTACTATTAACATTGTTGTTGAATTCTCTTTTCAGGACAAAAGTTGCTGGTGCAGCCTCACCCCTATTTCAGTCTTATTCTCTTTTCAGTTGCTTCTCAGATAGAATGTAGGTGTCGATCCTGCGTGCGCACTCTTCTATTTCTATTTATTTATCTACCGTGTCAGATTTATGTTTAATAATATCGAGTCGGTATTACCATCACATTTTGTAGGTATTTCTTATAAGACAATTATAGTATGCGATGGTTCTATAATTGTTATTTAGATTGGTATCAGAGTTATGTGGCACCATTATTATGATTTAATTATTTAATTTGTGCATCTAGTTTTATTTTCAGTCATGCTTAGTATTATACCTAATTGTTTTAGACTCCTATATTATTTATTTTAGACTTTATCAACCTATTGTAGAGTTTATGGGGTGTCACAATGTGAGAGAATGTGTGTATATGTGTGAGAGATAATCTATGTGTGTAAGTGTGACCGTGTGTGTGTTAGAGAGAGTGTGAGTGTGAGTGTGAGTGTGAGTGTGAGAGTCTCTTTGTGTGTGTGAGCGAGAGAGAGAGAGGGAGAGAGTGTGTGTGTGTGTGAGAGAGAGAGAATGTGTTTGCATATGTGACTGTGTGACTGTGTGCGCGTGTGTTAGAAAGAAAGAGGGTGTGTATACGTTTATGTATGTGTGTGTTTAAGATAGAGGGAGAGATAGATAGAGAGAGAGAGAGTGAGGGAGATATAGAGTGTGTGAGTGTATGTTTGAGAGATTTTATTATCTAACCACAAATGTAAGTTAGACTTCCCGGGAATATATCATCCCCCCCATTTTAGACAAGAAGGATAATTCCAATTTTATGGGAATTCAAAATTTAGGAATTATAAGTTCCCGCTACAATTCAATATGAACATTGTAATTCTAAATGATGGGAATCCTAAATTCTATTTCCAAACCCTGAACCAAATGTGCCCTATGGTAATATTTTTTATTTGGAAACTATTAAATAATTTCTTATGCGTTTGATCACAAAGAGTGAAAAAAAAACCCATGATAAAATTTCATTTTTATTTGTATGATCAATTTAAATTTAATTTCCCACACCCTTTATGAGATTTAAAGGGTTACAACTAATGTGGATCTAGAGCCTTAACCTCGGTTTATTCTGATTGGGACTTCAGTTAATTGTCCATGCTTGAAAATTTTGCTTGATTCATAAAGAACCCGAGGTGCTACTAAAATTGGGTAGGGAAATGAGGTTGTTGTCACCCACATTGAAAATGATGGCCTTTTTATTCTAACGTAGAAAAATTTACCTCCACCCTAACCATCTAATGATTGAGCTAGTGGATAAACATTCCGACGAGGCCGGTCATATAATAAAAAATCAGGCTGATGTTATGGAAGAGGTAAGGTTGCATTTGTTTTCTCATCTGAATCTAAAGCCTGAATCTAAAGATATGAATATGAAAAATATGTTTATTTTTATGCCTGGGTGAACCTATTAATGGACATATTTAGATATATTCATATTCCGAGTTCAGATTCAGAGGTAATTTTACTTCTTAACCATCCAGAGTTATATATAGTCGTTAGCCTATGAGTTTTTTTTAAAGAAACAAACACTGCTAGGTACCTCTATAGTTTAAATGGTTCAGATTTAGACTTAAGAGGTAAAAACAAACGATTTCTAAGTCTTCCTTACTTTGCATCTTATTTTGTTCGATTGTATCCTCAGTACTTTGCATTTCTTATTTTGTTTTTGGTTATCACTTTCAAGACTTAGTTGTATCTGAGGTGATTACAAAATGATGGAAAATGGGTTTGATACTTGTTCTGTGACATCTCTCGTCGAAGCTTGCAAGGTGGAAAATTAATATCAATGGCACTGTCCCTTTATTCTCTTATCTTTTTCCTAGTCTTTAGTGAGTCAAAGAGATTGTTCGAAAATAATTTTTCCATTACGAGACGATGAAGCCATGATGTTTGTTAAGTTATTTTAACATGTTATCTACCTATGTTACTTAACTCCTTGTCTAGGCTATGATATTCAATCATTTGACTAACCTATGGTATTTAACTATTAACCCAAGTTGTGGTACTCATGAATAATTCTACGGGACACCATTTATTGATACACTTCTGCTGACACCCTGATGCATGTTTAATGTATTGTCCAATTAAACTTTATTAATCACAAGGACCTCACACATTAACTAGTGACTTAAAGACATGCCAGGATGTCAACAAAAGTATGTCGATAAATATAATCGCCACATAACTACTTGATATTCATCCACTTGTCTAGGGTGCGATAACCATTTCTCTAAGTTGTGGTGTTCAACTACTTGTCCATGTTGTGTTATTCAACCACTCAGTCTATGGTATTTATCCACCTTGTGTTAAGTAATGAAATTTGTTTAGGGAAAAATATCCCTCGATTCTAAACTGAATGATGTTGAACATTAGTTCGAACGAGACAGACAAAATGAACAGGATGAGCACTAGACCACACATATCATAGACAAGAGCCCCGAAGTCCAACTGATGTTGCAGATGATTTTCATCACATGTTACATATGCATGTGGTCTCAGTCAAATAATATGGGTAAATGTCCTATTTAGGTGCAAACCCTAATTCTCTATTGGCCTATATAAAGTCACATGATCATTGTAAGAGGGGCAATTAATCTCCCCCCCCCACAAGAGATCCATTCTAAATGATGAAGAGAGTATATTTAAGAGTGGGGATAACCCCCACCGTGGATGGAGGCCCTTGACACAAAAACCACGTAAAATCCAGTGTTCTTGTATGATTATTTTCTACATTATTTATTTATGTTTGTTGTCAAATTTTTTGCCTCAGCATAAATGGTTCCATCTGGAAACAACGCAATTCATGTGTTAGTTCTTATCATCTTTCAAACTACATTGTGATCTACTAATTAATTGATGACCCAAAAAAAAACTACAAAATCTTATCATTACTTATACACCTGCCTTGTCACACTCAGTTATGCATATATAAAAATTTAGGCCACGTATAATTCGCCAGATAAGAAGACTGAGTTGGATAAAAGTATCATATCCAATGTTTGGTGTATGGTAAGATGAGATATAAGATGGGATAAGTTATTCCAAGTGAGCTCCTTACCCCACAAGGAGTGAGATAAAAAAAATCCCACCTCCTAGATGGTATAAAATTATCCGGTGTCAAGCCTTAAGTTAAATTTACTGTCATATCCTTTGTAAGTTAAAAGAAACCAAACCAACTTGGAATCTCAACAATATAAGTAGATCTAGAGTGTCGCTTGTTCGTCTCTTCCATTGTAGCATCATTCTGTGGGTTTATTCTCACCATCAGGTATCCTCCTTCTTTCTTGTTTTGTATATGCGACTTTTGTTTAGTTAACATCCTCAAGTTAATGACATTATTAGCAACACTTATTTTTTGTAACTTTTGTCACCCGCTAGACTTATTTTGTGTCTACTGATTTACAAATTTTTAGGCTACAATTGATGATAGGGTTGTCTTAGATTTTTTTTTTGTGTTGGTTTAATCTACATATTGCCACCGTGAACCGGTGTATTAATACACGTGTTGAAATGATCTATTTTTTTGGCCGTGAACTAGACTAATTTGTAACAGCAATAGACGAAATATAAAAAGCAACAGTGTATATATTTTTGGGTCTATATTTTAACACTAATGGTCAATAAATATTTTTTCGGTATATAATTTTTTGGGTGCGAGCTAACAACAACAGATAAAGTATACTATATAACTATAATTATAACTATAACTATAACTATAACTATAACTACAACTATATATATATATATATATATATATATATATATATATATATATATATATATATATATATATATATATATAATGGTTTATTTACTTATGCATATGTTACTCACATTTGAATGTAACTTAGAAATGGTAAATTGTCGACTTTGTTATGCCAATTTTTTTTGCCGCCATGCTTTTGAATAAAAATGATAATTAGCAAATTTTTAATTTTGTTATGAGTTACAATATAGTTTACTCTTTTATCAGTTACATTATATTTTTGTATTTTTTGAACATTAAATACAAAATAAAGGTATTTTTGGAAAACTGGAGATAAATTATTCATATCTGGAGAATTTCAAACACATGATATAGTTATTATGTCTCATCCTATATTTTTATTCGGGATTATGCCAAACACAATATTGGAATAAGACTCATCCGACCCATCCGACCCATCCTTATCCTATCCAATTCAACTCTTATCCCATTCTATCATACCTTCTTATCCGGCTAAAACAACGCTAGGTCTCTAATCCGGATTGTCCAAAGCAAAAATACCAATTTTTATTTTAATTTTCCAAATTAAATTAAACTTAGACATAAACAGGTTGCCCAATTTTATCTTGCCAAATCATACATTCAGGTGAGTATAGTAAGAGTAAAGTAAAAGCAATCATACAATGCCCGATGTACGAGGAAAACCTAAATGGTGAAAACCTCTGACGACCAAGTCACCCAAGTTCACTATATCGGGATTTACCTAAGTACACGACATAAGACTTACACAACTGACTCGACTCCTTCAAGCCTTAACGCCACTTCATTCCTATGACCTTCTGCACAGAGATGCGTAGGAGTCGACCTATGCACTGCCACAACTTGTGAGTCCACACACGCCTTGATATCCACTAATCTTGACTCAGCTACCTTCAACGTAGAGAATACGGACCACCGCTTTAAATCGCCACACACATGGAATCCACCGTATGTGAAAAGAAAATGATCCACATAATCCACCGTACGAAACTCTTCTCAATAAAGATGATGAGAAAAATAAATGTGGTGCTGAAGAGGACATCTCAAAGAATATGAAGATTAAATCTTGTATCTCAAAGTGTTTGGATGTAAACTAGGGTTTGGAGGCTTTTGGATAAATAAAAGAAAATAATTTTCTCTAAAGATCTTGCATAAAAATGTTGCCAGCATGCCTATTTAGACATAATACGATTTTCGAGGCGATAAAAACTCATTCGAACGACAACAATAGGTTCGTTCGAATGAAGTGCATAATATCATTCGAACCAAAAACAAGCTCGTTCGAAAAAAATGGCTAACCTCATTCGAACTTCGAACGAAAGTCCACTAACAAACATATACAACTCGATTGAAATTCATTTGAATGACTTTAACTAACTCGTTTAAACCAACTAAAAATGTCTTTCGAACAAACTATGATAATTCGTTTGAACATATTTTAAACCTTGTTTGAACGAATTTGTTCAAAAGCTTTTTTTATTTTAAAAACCATTTTATGCAAAAAGCCTTAAACATTATTTTAAAAACTAAACCCAAGGAAATACCAAGGATAAAAAATATACACATTCATACCTCATGAGATCCTTGGACGTTGAAGATGAAACGTAACAGGAAACACGACACAATGAAGTAGACACTCTAACTTGACCGCTATTATCTTCAATCAAACATGTTATAGGCTTTAAAGGATAAACCAACTCAATAACTAACTTAGGACTCAAATGGTCTTGTCCAAACAACATTAAGTCAATACATAAAAATTGACTCGATTTGGAAATTTGTCCTTATAAATCTCCCTTGTCATTTTTAGACAAAACCCAAATATAAAGACCTATGGGATGTTAAGCTCATCTAAATACTCAATCCTAACCCCAAAATGAAAAAGTATAGACCTGATAGACATAACCTCTAAGTTGCTTTTCTCTTGTGAAACTTTGTTACATCGTTACAAACCTTCACACGTAAACACTCCTTTCACATGTAACTTGAATACATAACAATATAAACCGCATATGAAATATCCTCCCCCTTTGTTTAACATTCTCCACCTAAGATAGGATGTCTCCCTCAAAGGTAGAAATTTTCTCCCCCCCGAGTTAAAGAGTTAGATACCATTTCTCCCTCCTTTTTGTTCTGGAATAGACAGAGAATAAGGTGCATAATATAAACAAATTCTCTACTAAATGTAACACAAGAAAACATAAAGGAGAACGAGTAAAATCATGCGATGATATGAAACAATGCAATAACAAACTCACTCGGAAACACAAGCACAAATAATCCAAACACTGAAACATATGATACCATTTTTGATGCATGGATAATATACCAATGTAAGCAAGCAACAAAAGATAGTAAATATTATCATAAACATGCCAATTTGAATCAAAGATTAGGCATAAGGCAAACATGGATTAAATACAAATGAAAAGACTCAAAACAAAACATACTATATATATAGCAACACATATACCAATGAAGAATATATATATATATATATATATATATACACACACACCACAAAAGACACAAAACACATAAGTTCTCAACACTAGTATATTATTAATGTGTCTAAACAAAAGTGTACGGAGTGAAGGGGTATAAACTCAAAATAAAAGAAATATGAACCAATCACTTAAAATATGTCCAAGAAGTTCTATTTGATAGCAAAAACTTATCAACTTCGGTTTAGCCTCAAGTGATAAATAAAGAAATCATAAAGGACAAACATACACAATGCATACTCGCCCATAAAATATTGATGATTATCAAATCAATAACGTCAAAACAATTAAACATAACAAGGACTCATTGTGCAAACCCATTGATCTTCAACTAAACAACCTAAAAAATAAACATATATTATTTTCACTCTCTTTCTTTTGAAGATATCTATTTTGAAGCATCAATAAAATTTTGTCCCTGATAATTCTTTCCTTTCTTTTGCGTCTCAATTTTTTAGGCTCTTGCCAATAGTGGCCTTTCACGCAAGGAAGATTTCTCCCTTCGTATCTCTTTTCCATTACTCACTCATATTTTAATCAAACTAATTAAACTCATGGGCAATGTTTTGTTATATGAACAAATCCCTCATAGTCAACAAGTATATAAATAACAAGATTGATCGGAGAACACCTCATTTAGCTCATACAACATAGGTAGTTATAATCCAAGATCTCGTGCAAAGTGTGTGCTGAGGCATATGAAAAGTGAATACATTAGGCAAATCAAGGTTGAACCATTTCTTGAAAGCACGATTAAGAACACCCCTAAGCATTGAAAATCATAGTCAAATGTTCTAGCCACATGGAAACATGAAACTCGTATAGATTAAAACACATCGACATGCCATATAAAATGTCTAAAACCAAATTGCATAAAATAAAACAAAAATATTTTTGAGTTTTTAACATTTTTCAAAATGTCACACTAATTTCAAAACAACTAAAAGGACAAACACTATTTTTTTGTATTTTTCTCAAATGACCTAAGAAAAGAAAAATCAAAATACAAAAGATACTCAAATCATATAACTAGACAAAACATATAACATGAAGCATAAAATCTAGTGTAAGAAAACATGCAAGCATAATAAACCATTAGATATAGAATGAGAAGAATCATATAAATGCATGCGAGAATCAATAATTCTAATGTTTAAAGCCTCCAAATCTGATATCCTAACACAGGTGTGACATGACGCTTTTGAGTTTTGAGATCCTCAGGCACTCTAGTCTTACACATCCTGGAACCTTTTCCAAGATCAAAGCAAAAATACCTAAAGTGACCTTTCCTACCAGATTTTGTGCACGTGTAGATAGAATGAGGAATGTTACCTAGGGATTGACCTTTTTTAACATCCTGAGAAGTGGTTGACCCTCCTAAAATGTTGGTATTGGCTTTAGTAGCAGAAGCATCAGGAATATCGAAGACGATTCTAAAATTGTCACCTTTGATTCGGACGGTGCCTAATATCTTATTCAAATTTTCTGTCCTAGATTCCAAATTAAATTTGAAATGACTTGAGTCTCTCAATTTCTTATAAATCCACAATCCTAGACTCAAGTAACCGACGAGTCTCTTCAAAAACTAGGGAATCCTTCTTTAAAATCTCCATTAATCCCCGAAGGTTATCACGCTCCCCTTTAATAAAAATGAGTTTCTTACTAAGAGTCTTCTCACGTGTCATAATATGCTCAATAACTTTACCATCATCCTTACCTATAGTACGTTCTTTCAACTTAGCTTTTAATTTCAAGTTTTCCCTTTTCAACTTCAATGACTTCATTTACAACTCACGAAAGGCAACCTGAAATTCACTCTCCTCCTCATCTTCTTCTTCATCATAAATCTCTTCACCACTCACTTGGGATTTACATACTTTGGCCTCATAACCCTAATGTACATAATTATCTTCATCAAAAGACTTTTTATTAAGGCTCACATGACTGGCCATAAATGCGATGTAATTATGCTCAATGGGGGAATTGGGTTCCTCTTTCGATTCACTATTTCTAAGGGTAACATTATATGATTTTGGCTTCGTGCCTTCCTTCATTAGCTTAGTGGGACACTTTGCTGCCCTATGGACATAACCCTCACAACCAAAACATCTATCCGACTTATCCCTCTTAAAATTATTATTATTATTATTAGGAAATTTTACGGCCTTGTTAAATTTCCTCTTCTAAAATTTCTTCTCCTCAGATTTAGAGTTTTGTTTATTAAACTCAAGAAACTTCTTAAACTTTTATAAAACATGGTCATATCATGGAAATCGATGTTAGACTCTTCATCCCAAACAAGTGTTTCCTCCCTTCAGGCTTTCAAAGCAATTCACTTATCTTTCTTCATCTTTTTGGAAGGAAATATGTTGAGCTCACAGGTTTAAAAATCACCCACAAGCAACTCGAGTTTCGTAGAGTCTAAAGTACCCAGTAAATTCAAGATAATCACTTTGGGATTAAATTTTTCAGGTAAGGACCTTAATATTTTCTTGATAACTCTAATTTCAGGTATTCTCTCTCCCAAGTTAAAAGACGAGTTCACTATATCAGACAGTCTCACATAAAAATCATCAATGGTCTCTTCCTCCTCCATCCTAATGGTCTCAAACTCAGTGGTGAAGTTCTGGAGTTTAGAAACTTTAATAACACTGGTTCCCTCTTGGGTAAGTTGGAGTATGACCCATGCCTCTTTAAATTCTTCACACATTATAATACGATGGAAATCCTCGAGTGTGACCATACAAAACAAAGCATTTAGACCGCAGGAGTTGTAGTTTTACAATTTATGCTCCTCACTTCAACTTTCTATGGGTTTGGAGACACAAATTTATCCTACTAAAGTCATCGGTGGTGTCCACCCTCTAATTTTCACTTGCCACACCCGCTTATCATGGACATAAGTGCTGATTTTATACGCGCTTTCTAGTAAGCATAATTAGACTTATCAAACAATGGTGGCCTAGAAAATGACTGGCCCTCCATGTAAAAACCTTTCTATTTACTCCCAAATAGATTATAGACACCAACTCTAATACCAATTTAAAGAAGCGCTAGTCTCTAATATGGATTGTCCAAAACATGAATACTAATTTTTATTTTAATTTTCAAAATTAAATTCAAACTTAAACAAATAAACCCCAAAACTTGCACCGATTAAGATGAATGTTGTGTTAAACTGATTACCTAATTTTATCTTGCCTAATCATGCACCTAGGGGAGTAAGCAAGAGTAAAGTAAGCGAAACTACACAAGACCCGATGTAAGAGGAAAACTCAAATATGAAAAACCTCAGGCGGCCAAGCCATGCAAGTTCACTATGTCAGGAATCAGACAAGTAAACGATATAATACTTAATATTATTAAATTATAAATTATCACAAGTGCATGGGCTATTGCAATGTAGCTAATGCAAGAACAAGTTCAACCCATAGAGATTTGGGCAATTCGTATAAATTAACGACTTTCCAGCTAGACAAATATAGGTGTAGAAATATGATGTAGAGATAAAGTAAAATAAGAGCAAATAAGGTGTGAAAATAAAAAATATTTAAAAAGTATGGAGAGATTGCTAGGATTTTGGATCCGTTACTTATTTTTACTAGCTTATGATTAATTAGTCTAACTCTCAATTCTTTTTTATAATTCAAAATTGTTGCGACTCTCGTCGCGTAAATTTCCGATGATGAAAATGTTAAAATTCAAATCAAATATTTTATCTCTCTTTTTAGATACCAAAAATTCCTATTCCCTTAAAAGTATCATTCGTGAGCATTTAATGCCAAACATAAGCATGAACTATCAAACAAATTAACATAAGCATAATCCATCAAATGTAAATACAATAAGTCAAAGGATATGAATAAAATATATCACTTCTAAGCATTTTATGTTAAACATAGTCATGGATTATCAAACAATTTAACATAAACATAATCCATCGCATGTAAGTACACAAAATCAAAGAATGTGAATAAAATAATTAATTTCGAGGTTTAAAATATCAGTCTCGTGATTATTTTAACGAATACCAAAATTTTAAGACGTTTTTAGAACAAGTAGGGAATTTAAGCGAATTAAACTAATTAAAATATACACTAAATAATCATGGTAAATTTCACCTAATCCTAGCAATTAAATTAAGCTAACATCATAATTAAAAAAAAATTACAAGATGAAGTAATAATTTTCATTAATAACGACTTACAAAAATTGAAGTTCCAACACTTAAATGCCAATACAAAAAGTCTTCCCAAATCTTGAATATAAAAATGCCTCACAAACATTCAAAAATAAAAATACAAGTATTTAGTATTTTTGGTGCTCCTAAAATAGACTCACATATTTTCTCTCTCTAAAATTGTGTCAAAAACTCCTCTTCCTTCCTCCAAATTGTGTATTGTGAGCTCTTTTAATAGGTGAAAGTCTGAGAAATGAGAATTTTAATTTGCGAGATTTTTGAATAATTCAAATCAAAATTCCTTTAAATTATGGATAGAGTGATTGAAGTTTGTATACATGTAGGAGAAAATTAAGAGAAAGGAGTAGCTTTGGAGTGCATGTGGGAGTAAATAAGGAAAGAATTGTTGGTGTTTTTATTTTATTTATACATTTTTTTATTTAAACTTTGCACTTTCATCACTATTCAAACTGTATTTACCCCTTCAAAACTTCTTATTTTTAAATTCGTCAAAAATAAAAAGTTGTTAGTCTTTTAAATACCTCTTCGAAAAGTTATGGTACTACATCAACAAATACTTGAGAAAACTTACAAAAATCTTTTAGTACAAGTGTGTTGACTGCGTCACTTCGCGTCATATCCTAAAAGATTTTACATATTAACTCCTTTGTTATTCGAACTTCCAAGCGGCCCGTAAAAATACAAAATAAAAATAATTAATTTAAATTTATGGTATAAAATTTTAAAAAATGTCAATATTATCCTCCATTGTACTTTAGCCCCTGAAATTCATATATCACTCATTTTAACTCAAAATTCAGAAAAAAACTTCATATTACCTAGATAAACATTTAAATTTAGTTTTAAGCCCATAAAGTTTCTAAAATTACGATTTTATCCCCTAGAATTGCTAAAATTGTATTATTATCTTGAATTTATTTCAAACTTGTTTTTTTCTTTTAAATAGCAAAAATAACTCTAAAGCTCTTTATTTATGATATAGTGGGCCTAACAAGTCTTAGATTTGGGTACAAATTATACATAATTCCAACATAATAAATAAGGAAATAACTTAATAGAATAACTACGATTGGAATAAACTCTCCGGCCTGGAACTCTAATACAGTAATCCAAAAATGAAACTAAATCTAACAACGAAAATAAATGAAATAGAATGTCTTTGATAACTGATAACTATAGATGGGCGAGTTGCTCGACTGAAATGTCTGAAATACAATGACTGAAAGGATATATGTGGAAGCATCTACTACCTAGATCATGCAACTTCCACAGTAGGTGCAACACATCAAAAGGAGAAATTCCTAAGCCTAGTGTCCCTGTGGTTGGGCACCTAAAATGTTTTTACAAAATAAATTTGAAACGGGTCAGAGCCTAAGTAAAAATATTTATAAATTTAGCAAGTGATTTAAAATGCATCAAGATGAGATATTATATACATGTTAGGTTTACGTACCTCGCTTGAGATCCTCACCTCTCAACTAATGTGCACACCTCATGTATATTTCCTAACCCACCCTAGTCATGCTACCCCACCTAACTAGTCCGAACCAAATCTATTTGTTCACAGACTAACTCATTGTTCCTACTCGTATTGCCCAAACTAAACATTACAAAATTCTTTATCTGAATTAGTCATTTATAAATTTCTCATTATATGTTTAATTCTCCATATACGAGGGTTATTTGAGATGTCACTATCTTTTTCATCTACTAAGCACACATAGTAGAATATATCACAAGTATATATTTTTATCACCGTATTATATATATACTAATACAACACCCCTAGGCTCAGTTGCGGTGCATGCATACTCTGCTATGAAGTCCCCATACATCACGTTCAAACTAAAGGACTATCGGTTCAGAATCATTCTTGAATCATAGATACAAATAACATATACTGGAGGAGAACATAGTTCTAGGACTTTGGGTTACGCACATTGATCGAGTGTGAAATCGAGCGTCCATGTAATACGCTAATCGTTGTTATCGGCTTCCAACCGCAATATAAAAACTTAAACTTTGACTAATTATGTACTCATCAAATACTCCAAATCTTAAACTTTGCTAGTCCTCAAGAAAAATAAAATTTTAAATTCAAACTCACTTTTGTAGGAATCACGATTGCACGCCGTTAAACCCTTAGGGTTCCCTAGTGGACGAGTTTTATCTCTTGAGAGTTTGTAGTGAATATACCCACGAAATTAAAAAAAAGTTAACTCAATTTATAAAATAGATCAAAGTAATATAACTAAGTCTCAAATGTAAATTTATAAATATAGTAAAACTACACTTTTCAATCTCAACTTATTGTCTGTGTGCGTAGTCAATATATCATTCGTTTATAAAGATTTGATCGTTATGTATCTTATTCAAAAGTTTGTTTTGATTCAAAATCTCACGGGATGCATTCACAATTGTACATTCAGAAATCCATTATTTTTCTCTGACCATATTGAATAAAAGATTAAATTTCACATATACACCATGAAATACAAACTTTTTATAATGGATGAATATGACCCCATGAACAAAAAATAGACTACTTTTTGAAAATATTGTATCACATCATATATCCTATTTATCTTCTATCCACACTATAATTAACTTCTTTTGAGATCGATTAGGAGTTTTTTCTATTGTATTGTAGGCCCGAGTTTTGCCTAGAAAGAGTGACTTTTGAAATTTCAAAGTTTTCTGAGAATATAGAGGTTTTTCGGTATTTTGCCTTTTTATGCACTTTTTATAATCTCCACTTTATTTTATTTTCCCTTTTCTCTTCCTTTTCTCATTCTTTTCTTTTTCTTATTTTTTCTTTTCACGCATTATTCTTGCAAACATTCTTCTTTTGGCCTTTTTCTTAGCGTAATTTTACCGTGATATTCACAGAAAATGGGTATGAATTGTTGGGTTTTTAATAAAAGATTTTTTTTGTCACAAATGGGTTTGCAACAAATTAATATAAAAAGGTCGATTTAGGATTAAATTTCGAGCTCTCAAAATGATGGACTAATCTCATTTCTCAAGTTTTGTTTAGGTTAATATACGTCTCAAGTTGATTTATTAAGACTTCTAGTGCTTAAGATTCGCATTTTGACGTTTGTTTTCAATAATCGAACAAAACAATGAATTTTGAGATTATCAACGACTTATCGCTAAAAGAAAGTTTGAGTTCTTTTAACTCAGATTGATTTAATTTTCTAAAAATTGATGAATGGCATAAAAATCTCACCGAATTAAACTCACCACATTTATTCGTTAAGTTATTTAACTTTCTCTTCAATATCCATTTTCGATCATATTACATGGCTAAGTGTCAAAATTTATAATTGAGAGATTTGTGAATTGATTCCATATTAAGAAAGCGTTTTAAAAAATAATTATATTAAAAATATTTTTGCTATTTTTGTTTTTTTATTGTTTAAAAATATCATCCTTATCCCCAAACCTAAACTTTACATTGTCTTCAATGTATGTTCAGATATAAATGTGGGCAAAATAATAAAATAAAGAAGGAAAATAACGATATTACCCAGGAAATCAACTTGTGTTACCAACTTGCAATTGATCTCACATGCATTTCATCATAAACCAAAATCTGAAATAATTGGGAGCTATCCCAGTAGAGAACATAAAAACATGAAGGCATACGACGAATGCAGTGAGAGGAATAATAGCATTGTGCAAGCAAGATGTAGCATGGACGGTCACACATGAAGATACTATGATAGGAAGATCCTGAATGACACGTTAAACTTAAGTTCCCCATGAAATCGAGAATGTATATATTGGGCTATAAGTCAGACGAAACAACATTATTGTCCCTCATCTCATCGAAGTACTCACATGACACAGGTAGTGGACATGGTGGAATGGGGTAATGCTTCATGAACATTCGAATGATGTCCTCGACCATCCCTTCATAAACATCATGTGTTAATATACTCTCCAAGGGATCGTCGTGTTTGGGTTCACAGAAAATGAATTGATTTAACTTATCATCTTAGTCACTCTCCTCCATGTTTCCAAATAATTACAATAAAGATTGAACATCAACAATGATATCTTCATCAATTGACCAAATTTCGTCCTCAAATTCTTCGAGATTCATATCTACAGAGACATCAGGTGGCCAAGAAATTAGATTGATGGTGTCATTCCACAGTGACGGAACGTAATGAGTGCCGAAAACATAAATAAATAAACCGAATAAACTCTCGGTATACCAAATACAATAATGCAAATGTCAAACGAAATATTGTAAATAAAGCATAATAATAAAGTTGTCCAACTGTAGGCAACATGCAAAGATAAATAATGAAATGACATCCTAGCTAAATAGAATGAAAGGAGCCGTAACACCCCGTGGATTTTGAGCTGTAAAATTAAAAAATTCAAAAAAAATAATTTTTGGAATATATTTAAGTTTGGTATGTAAAAAGGTTGGTATTTTTATATAAAAATAAGGTTTTCAGTGGAATTTAAATCGGGATTAAAATTTGGAAATTATAACTTTTTGTATAAAAATTGGGGGAGGATCCGACCTAAGGAGAAAAAAAATATATTCAAATGTCCGATCGAGCTGTGTTTTTTTGAGAAGCTTCGTCTCGCCTTCAACTACAAGATATTAAAATTTTTGCCAATTCCAACGGTCCGATCGTTCGTAATAATCTATTAGTGTTTGCGTTTGATTAGGACTCAAATTATTTTCGGTATATAAACAAAAGGTGATGGGTTTAGGGATTTTAAAATATATTTTAGCATTTTCAAAAATCAGTATCCTCCCATAGTTTCATTCTCTTTCATCTCAAAATCTAAATCCCATTGAACACAACTTTCAACCCAAGTTTTGAAGATATAAATCAAGTTTTCTCAAGATTGTTCAAGAACGCGTCTTTATCGTTTTTCGAGAGGAACACAACCGTGCAAATGGATTTTTCAAAAGGCTTCTTTACAGGCATGAATACTTCTATTGTTACTCTTTAGAATTGTGCATTTTAAATGTTGCCTAAACACTAATAACCATTATTTTCCTAAAATAAATTAGAGAGACTAATTAGGAAAAGTGAAACTAAAGTGGGAATGTTTTTGTTCAAACTTTAATACAAATTAAGACTCAAAACCCTTGCATGTTTAGATTGGAGGTTTGGGTTTCGTTAGAAATCATGACGTTCTCATGTAGAAAATCGTAGGGGGTTATAAATTGATTTCGTCATATGAAACTACATTAATTATGTGCATGTTGTAGAGTAGAGATTTATTGTTGTATACTCCCGAATAATTTCTTGTGAATAGAAATCCTATAAATTGATGAGAAAACGGATTGTTAAATTTGTATCATAATTAAACGAACATAATTTGAATAATAGTAATCTTGCGATTAATTTAAAGAATGGATGTGATAAGTTGAAAATATGCCATATGTGATTTGTTAATTGCATTAATAATTGACACCACGAGGACGATGGGATTTTTGGGTAGTTATTGCTCTCAACTTATTTTTAGGTTTCTTTCTATGTATGGGACTAGTTAATGTAGATTTTTATGGATGGATAATTCCGGGGTGGTGCTGATTTTTACGTTGTTTTCGTTGGATCGTTAGCCTAGGTGCGAGGCTAGGTAGTAATTTTGGTAGGTATTCTTCCTAAATGATAAGTTAGTGTATATATATATATATATTGTGTTTTGTAGACCTTTAGGTATGGGACTAGGGGTGATTTTGAGGATTTGTACTCAATTAAAGGGCGGGTCTAATAGAAAATAATGAGAACTAGAGACAATTGATAATTAATGCCTAAGACTTAGAACAAGTATTAAAATGAATTTGTGTCGCGAGTATGTGAAGGGCTGACAGAATACGGGCCGATTGGCTATAGCGGTGTGTGTGTGTGTTGGTGTCACGAGTATGTATGGGTCTGACAGAATACGGGCCGACTGAATATAATGACGTGTCATGCATAGAACCTCACGAGCATGTGCAGAGCTGACAGATATCGGGTTGACTGGCTACAGTGAGGGAAATGGGTGTGATGTGTTGGAACTTAAGCGCGGCAAGAGTGTGTGCAGGAATGATAAGGGGTTGACTGGCCATAGCGCTGTTGCACGAATGTAAATAATTGGATAATTATATTAAGTAAGAATAAGATATAATGTTTGAATTAGAAACAAAATAATTGGGTTAAACGATTGGGGTGGCTTAGTTATGTGGGAGATAGTGATAAATATTTTTATTCGCATGTTAATACATATATTTGTTTAATTTAAAATACTCTATTGTAATGTTTATCATGTATAATTCCATTGTCTGGGTTTACGGACCCTAATTGGGAAGAGTAGCTAGTATTCATGCGATGGGTTTTAACCCATTGCGTTGACTAACAATTCAGGTATAGTTGCGGGAGTAGCTGCTTAGGATGTATTGGAGATCTTTGGAGTGCAGCTGGAGATTTATTTTATTTGCTTTAGTAGTTTAGATTTACTTTCCATTTCGTCGTTTTATTTTAAGAGGTTATTTATGGATTTTTGGTGGGCCATTGGGTTCCACAATTGTTTATGGATTTCAGCTAGAGATTTGTAGTGGGATTATTTATTGGATATTATTTTATAAAATTTGAATTGGATTTGTTTTGAAGATAGCATAGTGATGGATTTTAATATTTCATGAATGGTTATATCTTGTGAAAAATTTTAAACGTCTCATATCAATGTCACATGCTAAGAACGGTATTTTATTCAGTAACCCCAGGCGTAGTTTGGCAGCGATCGATGCCAGAAATAGCGGGGTGTTACAGAGGCATCTAATTAAATCCTGCATGCATCCACAACTGCTGCATCATCATTTGATAAAATGAAAAGTCTATTCCTAGAAACCTATGGCTGAGCACCTAAAAATTTTTGAAAATATTTTTGATACGAGTCAGTGCCCAAAACATTTGAAAAATAGTTACAAGTATTTAAATGAAATAATGAATAATAAGAAAAAAATATCTATGTTCATATGGCATCGCACTCACATGGGATTATCCTCACCCCTCATCTACAGAGCACACCTAATGAATTTATTTTATTTGTCTAGTTATGCTACACCACCTAACTAGTCTAACCAGTCTTAACATAATCTAATCCGTTAAACTTCTAGCCCATTCGTACTACGCGGATTTTAATTTACTTTATTTATCATGTAGCTAACACATAAGCTATAACTTAGGATTTCTCAGTTGTATTCATACCAATACATAGGCAACATAACCATACACTAGTTATAATTTGATGTTCACCCAATCACTTAAGTACACTTATACATATATCACTCTTTATACATATATACATATAATCCCCTAGATGGACCTCCCTAATGCATCCCTACTATGCTATCAGACTCCATCTACATAGTGTACCACTCCTAGGCCAACAGATCGAAATCTCACCACCGATCCCAAATCGCAAACACATAATCGAGGCGGTCATAAACATACATCCATGGGTCATAACCATACCACATCACACCCATTTCGAACCAAAACCATATCACATCACACCCAACCGGACTCGAAACCACTACATATCCTCTTATATGGATAATGGCCACGCAACAATACTATGAACTTAGGGAAATAATCAAACACCCACTGGTCAATGCCAGGGTGGACTGCCCACTGCGGGCAACCTCCAACAATAGCATATTAGAGTAAGTATGTTCACATAAAGTCAATCACACATAAACACACACACACACACACACACACACACACACATATATATATATAGATAGAGAGAGAGAGAGAGGCCCCTCCTGTAAGGACTCCTTATGGTGTACATACTATTTTTTTCAAACAGTAAAAAAATGATTTTTTTAATGAAACTTCATGGATATGATCTACATGGTGATAAGATCATCTCCAATGTTTTTTGTCAAAAAATTCAATAAAAAACTCATTGAGATGTGGTGATGTGTAAAAATATGGTATAAACATGCATTTACGACCGTTGAAATTTTGGCTATCATCTCAACCCCCTTTTTGATTGAATTTTTTGATGAAACTTCATGGATATGGTCTAGACGGTGAGATTATCATATCCATGAATTTTCATCAAAATATTCAATCAATCAAGTGGCTGGCGCAGGCCCAAAATTTCAACGGTAAAAAAGGCATATTTATACTATTTTTTACATATCACCTCATCTCAACGACTTTTTTGTTGGATTTTTTGATGAAAATAATTAGAGATGATCTTTTCACCTTGGAGATCATATCCATGAAGTTTCCTCAAAAAAATAATTTTTTTACTATTTTAAAAAATTAGCATGTAACGGGGTCTGCACCATAAGGAGTTCTTATAGGAGACTATCTCTCTCTCTCTGTGTATGTGAGTGTATATATATATATATATATATATATATATAGAGAGAGAGAGAGAGAGAGAGAGAGAGAGAGAGAGAGGATCTCATGAGGTCTCCAAGTTTGAGGTCCCTGAATGAGGTCCATTTGTTTAAAATAGTAAAAACAATATTTTTGGGATAATTTGTGTTTTGGTTTTAAACATTTAAGTAGGGCCGCATAAAAAAAATCGGTCAAACTTTGTTAGTTTTTAGCCGCTTAAAAACTGACGCAGTTTGACCATTTTTTTAAAATAGTAAAAAAATTCATTTTGACCTGATTAACGTGTGTAATATCTCTCGTAGCACTAGCCTACCAAACCCAAAAGTCAAGATCAATTTCCCGGTTCTATCTAAGTATTCACTTACTTATAGTTTAACTCCCTGATTATATAATTTTGGCCAACATGATATATAATCAAGCACTAGCTTAACCATCTCGAAATCCTAATATAATTCCGGATCTTTATCCGTGAACATTCAGTCGCTTGTTCACGTGTTTTCCATACACGAATTTCTTCCTCGGTTAGCCTCTAACATTTTATAACCCTTAAATTAAACTCCCAGAAGCCTTACCTCATTCCCGAACCCGAGATTCCATGCCCAATCCTCAAACAGTCCAAGGAAATAACACAAGGTAAAGTAGTCTAGTCAACAGAACTGAACCGGTTCACTGGCTGGACCGAACCGGTTCGGTTACCTATTTCTCCCCCAGCAAACCGGTTCGATTTGCTGGGACGTAAAAATGAACTTTTGACGGGTTTTTGCCTAGTCCCTTCATGCATGGTGGTCCTAAACTTCATCAAAACCCCATATATGAACTATAATCCATCTACAAACATAATGTAATCAGTTTCTACGTAAAAACGATCCCGAAAAATATCTAATTCATCCAACAACAAATTTAAATCAAGATTCATTCAATATTAAAAAACCCTAGTTTCAAGATTCAATATTTTCTTCTTAAATCATTCAAGAACCTATCTTTCTTATTCAATTTACATAAGATTCAACATTTAATCATCCTTAGATTCATCTCCTATCATTTCCTTCATTCAAAACCCAAATTTACATATTTTTTCCAACTCGATATTCATTGTTATTCTACACTAAATTGCATGAATAATTGAAACTACATATGGATATTAAAGGAAGTAAATACTTGCCTTTAAAGTGATGGATTTTTGGGATTTGTCTTCTGAAATTCCTCTATTGATAATGATCTTTAACTCGAAAACACTAGCTCTTCACCCTGGATCCTCTTTTCTTTTTCTATTCTCCCTTTCTCTTAAAACCCTACCCTCTTGAGTGGATGGATAGCAGCCCCCCTCTATCCACCTTGATTATATATTAACCTAAAACACCCTAATCCCAAAATAGGGTCATATCCCTTACGTAAAATGACTCGTATACCCTTTTACGGCCCCCGGGACCTAATTGTAACCCCCGGGTACTTATTCTGGACTATTTTGACCCATTCTGAACCATCGGTGCACTCAAAATTACCATTTGAGTCATCTAACATTAAATTCCACCTCATTCCTGACACGACTCTATCCGTGTGTCCCGAATGAGATATCGATAAACCTGTCGCTTTAACTCACATACGATGTAACATAATTTAATGCGTTTTCATTTACTTATCACTTAAGTAAATTTGAATATACATAAACATTAATCCTTTCATTTGCTAATTCATATTTATTTAAGTCACTTTATTTCCCGATTTAATTAAAATTACGTACACACGTGTAATTTAAAATGCTTTAAAAATACGGGGTGTTACACTAATTCGATCCTGTGATGTGGACATTATTGTAGCAAGTCCTTGAACCGTCCTAAGTACATATACAATTATTCTCTATCCCGTTGGGTAAATGCATTTAAAGCGTGATGTATTGGCCCCATCTTTTGGTTCGAAAAGAACTTTTTGAGAAATGATATACTCATTTGATTCGAACTAGTGATGGATTGGGGTTCGAGTGGCCGGAACTAGCTCTTTGTGGTCTCTTTCAAAGATAATTGGAACAATTTAAGTCAAACAAAACCACATAATTCTTGAGCTAACACAAAGCAATTTTATTTATCTAACATAGGTGAGGGGAATTTTAATTTTTAAATATAGTACACGGGTCTACGGATTATTCTCCCTAATTAAAAACCTCATACTCTTTGCTAAGAGAGAATATAAAAGATTACTAACTACGGTCATCGACTCAAATACTAATTTTACCTCCAAGTGTGTGGTCGGTGCAAAGACGCATTAAAAATCACCAATCCTAAACAAGGTAAAAATGAATGGATTTGACCAGTCCGTGTCGACGTAGCTTCGAATTCTAGCCTTATTAAGAGTTTTCTTATGAGTTATGTGAACACACTAGGGCCAACGTGTAATTGATATTGAATTAAAAGTGATGGCTCGAGTTATGAAAATGCTCGGGTAACTTAGTGATTTTCGAGCCAAGGAAGGGCGATTAAATCCCCTCCTTATCTTATAAATTAGTTTTTCCCTTAAGTCAAATTCATTCAACGTGCTAATTGAGATATGCAAAAATAAATCCATATAAGGAGCACATAAAATGTATCTCCGACGTGGACTTTTTATGGTCATTTATTTATGAAGGGTGAAGTTTTATTTGATGTCGATCGGATGAAAATGTCGCCTATATTTCAGTTGTCTTGGAGAGTACCTTGTGCACATGACAAGATTGTGTAGATATCTTTAGCGCTCTCACACCGTTTTTTTTTGAATTTTCTCTCTTTTTTGTTTTTTTTCTCTTCTTTTTATACATTTTTTTGATTGAATGTGCTATTGAAAAATATCATGAAAATTACTACACCAATCATAAAGTGCGACAGAAAAAATAAAAAATAAAAATAATACAACACATGCTACAGAAAAAAAAAAAGTTTAATTATTTAATTGTTTAATTTTTTTTAGACAAACTACTAAAAAGATGAAGTCTAGAAATTTTAAAAAAAAGATTATGAAAATTTCAATTTATTTATTTATTTTTATATATTTTTGTGTTTTTATGACAAAACAAACAAGACTACTACTTACAAAGAACAAGCTTAAATCTGTTTTTTTTTCTAACTAACCAGAAAAACAAAAACTGATTCTGAAATTTTAAGAAAATTCAATTTTTTTTGTTCTTATTTTGACTTTTTTAATTTTAATTTATTTTTATGGATTTTATTGCACACAAAGTAAAACTAGTCCGAAAGTCAATAACTTTATAGTCGACACAAATTTTTGGCAATGACGCGAAAAATTATTGTCAAATTATATATTATCACAAGTGTACAGGCTATTGTAGTGTTGCTAATGCAAGTACGAGTTGAACCCACAAAGATTTGGTCAATTCGTATAAATTAATGACTTTCCAACTAGACAAATATAGGTATAGAAATATGATTCAAAGACAAAATAAAATAACGGCAAATAAGGAGTGAAAATACCAAACATGTAACAAGTTTGGAGAGATTACAAAGATTTTGGATTCGTTTACCGTTTTTACTAGCTTATGATTAATTATTCTCACTCGCAATTCTCTTTTATAACTCAAAATTGTAGCGACTTTCTTCTCGTAAATTTCGGATGATGAAAACGTTAAAATTCGAATAAAATATTTTATATATCTTTTTAGATGCCAAAAATTTCCATTCCCCTAGATGTATCATTCCTTAGCATTTAATGTAAAACATGATCATGGACTATCAAACAATTCAATATAAGCATAATCCATTAAACGTAAATACAATAAATCAAAGGATATTAATACAGTTTATCACTTCTACGCATTTTGTGTCAAACATAAGCATGGATTATCAAACAATACAACATAAGCATAATCCATCAAACATAAGTACACAAAATCAAATAAGGTGAATAAAATAATTAATTTTGAAGGTTTAAAATTTCACTCTCGTGACTATTTTAATGAATAACGAATTTTTAAAACATTTTTAGGACAAGTAGGAAATTTAAGCGAAGTGAACTGTAAGAGGGTAGTGTGACTGGGGTTTGGTAAGATATTGAATCGGGTGAGGCGTGAACCACTTCAATGAACCCTGCCTTCAAGGTTCTCAAGAACTTCTGGGGCAGCTTCTGGTGAAACCTTCTCCTTTTGGTAAAAAATGAAACTCAAGCTGGAACTCACTCCCTGCAAGAAGATGAACTCCACAACAATAAAGGTAACTTTTCCGAAGATAAACTCCTGAGAGTGATGACTATTAGTGAGGAGTGAAAGAAGAAGGCACTTAGCACTAGAGAGGGAGAGCAGGGAGAGAATACTAGGTGGTTCTGGTGTGATTTTGACAGATTAACAGTATGACTTGAGTTATGATTACTTGACCTTGCCCCGGGGTCCTATTTATACTTGGGGTACTAGGGATGAGTTGACACTTTTGGGTGCCAAAATTGAGAGGGTTGGTGAGGGACAAGATGTAAATTGTTCCATTTATCCCTACCTGTCTGCAGTCACCTGTCCCTTCCGACAGGTGCCACCTGGTGTGAGCTAGAGTCAAAAGTCAAATATGTCTCATATTGGAGACAAAATATCTCATGTGGTAAATATATTTTCAATTGGTAACTTGTGGTACAAACATTGTGAACTTGATAGGGGAGGCCTCGAGGACCACCTCCTCTAAAACTATTTCTCTTGAGAGGGGGTGTCTTGAGGACCCCCTTCTCTAAAGATCATTTTTATAAAGAAAGTTCATTTCTGGTGAGCAACCTCTTGGTTGCTCATTTCAGTCATGACTGGGTGTGAACGGTGTAAAACCCCATGGTCTTGCTACTAGTATTCTCTTAATCCTAAAGTGCTAATTGGTTGATCTTTCTCAACAAGCCTCGTTCCTCAGCCACCAATCCAAAACTCCCAAGAGATCCCAACTGGCCTATTTGAGCCCTGCCTACTCAACTAGGCTACCTGTACAAGAAAGTAAAAGCTAGTACTTTTATTCTTTAAAATAATGACCTTTCATGATGAGAGGTTGCTCCTGGTAGCCCCTCCCTCATCCTGGCCTATTTTATTCTTTGGTCCACTACTTTAGACCCTCTCATTGTAGGATAAAGACTTTTTTGAGCATTTTCTTGAGGAATCCTTGACTGTGGACCTCCTTACTCGATTTTACATTTGTAGCTGGTCATGGAAGTCAAGGGAGAGGGCCTTGAGAGTCCCTCGCCCAAAATACTAAAAGTTAAGGGGGAGGGCCTTGAGGGTCCCTCGCCCAAAATATTGAAAGTTGAGGGGGAGGGCCTTGAGGGTCTCTCACCCAAAATGCTGGAACCTGACGGGGGAGGGCCTTGAGGGTCCCTCGCCCATGATTTTTTGGAAGTTGAGGGGGAGGGCCTTGATGGTCCCTCGTCGATTTTTTTTTTGAAAGTTGAGGGGGAGGGCATTGAGGGTCACTTGCCCCAAAATTTTTTGGAAGTTGAAGGGGAGGGCCTTGAGGATCCCTCACCCTAAAATTTTATGAAAGTTGAGGGGGAGGGCCTTGAGGGTCCCTCGCCCCAAAATTTTCTAGAAGTTGAGGAAGAGGGCCTTGAGGGTCCCTAGCCCCAAAATTTTTTGACAGTTGAGGGGGAGGGCCTCGAGGGTCCCTCTCCCCTAGATTTAGTGGACATGCTTGAAACACCCTTCTATATTAGCCCCCCGTGCAAAGTCTTTTGTGTTGGGGAGACCAAAAGGTTTTGTACTCCCTAAATTCAATTTTTAATTTTCAATTTTTTTAGGGATCCTAGGGTTCCTCATCATTATCCCTGGGGTCATTAAATGCAGTGTCCCTTCATTATAGGTTTTGGGGTTTTGAGGAGCCACGTGTCAGCATGGGGACTATCATCTCATCATTTGGGAACGAAATCTGCTAATCTTTTGGTCTTCTCGCACGTTTTCCCATTTTCATATAAAAGCCCCCTTTATTTGAATAAAGACTTCTACTTTTACTAATGTCTCACAACATTCATAAAGAGTTGAGATTTTTAGTTAGAGAAACTCTTAAAAAAACTCCATAACTTTTTCTTTCAAGCTTCTCCAAAACACCATCAATGGATTCATCATCGCCCATAGCTTCTTCAAATGCTGATATCACCGTCATTCCCATCGTGATAGTCTCTTTACCCATTTTTATTTCTATATCTACGGTAGTGGCTTATGGCACCACTATCATAACCACCTCCCTAGATTCTGTCACCCCAATCCATTTTGATTCCATTTTAGTTAGTAACGTCACCATGGGTTATCAGCCGCGACCGTCGGTTTCCTCCTATGAAGGGGTAGTTTTTGAATCTGACTTGGTTAGAATGTCTGTTGATGGGGGATTGAAATTTGGGATGAGGAACCATATGGGTCCCTCGCCACTACCTGTAATAGAGGAGGGTTCCTCACTCAGAGGTACCTCATTTGGAATTGAACTTATTGGGGGTTCGTCGCGACCACACGACATTGACAAGGGTTCCTCGCTCTTGGGTTACTCGTTTGGAATTGAATGCAATGGAGGTTCTTCGCGACCCCAGTGTATTAACTAGTGTTCCTCGTTCTTGGGTTCCTCATTTGGAATTAAATGAAGTAGAGGTTCCTCGCGACCACAGGGTATTGACGAGGGTTCCTCATTATTGGGTTCCTCATTTGGAATTAAATACAGTGAGGGTTCCTCGCGACCACATGGTATTGGCGAGGGTTCCTTGTTCATGGGTTCCTCATTTAGAATTAAATGTAGTGAGGCTTCCTCGCGATCGCAGGGTATTGGCTAGGGTTCCTCGTTCTTGGGTTCCTAGTTTGGCGTTCGTGCCCCTATGGGTTCCTCCTTCGAGGCTTTGAATTTGAGGGGTATCTCATCTGAGGCTTTGAATTTGGGGGGGTACCTTGTCTGAGGCTTTAAATTTGGGGGGTTCCTCTTCTGAGGTTTCTGTGACCTTGGGTTCCTTACGCGAGGCACTGGGGTTACTCGCTTGGCCATTTTGCAACCGTGGGTTCCCACTTGAACCAGTGGCCATTAGTAGTTCTTCAACCACTTCATCTTCTTCTCAGACTTGGGAAGACTACATGTGCACTCGTCAGGGAATAGATTTTTCCTTTTATCTCTGTGAACCATATTTTGGCCTAAGTGATAATTTCATGACCTATCTCTCCCAATTTGAGGACAAGTTTGTTTCCAACATTATTGAGAAGCCCTATGTGTGCTTAGGTGAGTCTACTGATTCTCCCATTATCCTTCCTGACTCCATTCTTCGAGTTAGAATTGACCGGGGTGACTTCCCATATTCTAATATTGAAATCAAGGCTGTGGGGTGTGCCCCTGAGGAGTGGGATACATGGGTTGACTATATTCTTGTTGTTCCTTATTATAAGGCTATCCTTGAGGGACTTATCCTTCTTACTGCGATTGATAGTTTGAAATCTTGTACTTGTAATACCCCGTATTTTTATGACTTTTAAATTTAGGAATTTATTAAATTTAAATTGAGATATTAATTTAATATTAATCCATAAATTATTTTAAATATTTACTAGCGTGATGAGAGTTAGTAATTATTGGGAATTCATTGAATATTACTTAAATGGATAGAGTAATATGTATAATCGAATTTATTAAAATTATCATGGGTGTATAATTTAATAATTATGGAAATTAAATTGGGACACGCCTGTGTCGTTTCGGGATTAAATTATTATTATTAAAAGTGAATAAATTATAAGTCGCCTGTATGGTCATTTTGAGTGAGCCAATGTGTTCGTAAGAGTCTAGATAGTCAAAATAATGTACCCGGGGATTTAGTTTGGATCTCAGGGCATTTTTAAGCCTAATTGACATCCCGGGAGGAAATTATAGACATTTTGTATTTTGGGGCAATTAAACCCACGAATTTCCTAAGGATATATCAACCTTTAGGAGTTGTCTTCTAGGGTTATCAAACACAAAATCAAAGAACGACCATTAGATAAGAAGTTGGAGAGCTTTCCAAGCAGCTCAAGGCCAAAGACTCACCCGTTTGCACCACCACCACCACCAAAACATAGATCGCGTGACAAGGAGCCAACCATACCTCTTTCATCTACAAATTAGAAACTCAAATTCCAGGCAAGTATCTATCCTGCTTTATTTTTAGTTAATGTTTCAATTATGTTTGTCTAGGGTTGTTTAGAACAAGTTTCATGGAAGAAATTAAAATTTTTGAGACTTAAAATCATACGTTGTAGAGGAAGTAGACATATTCTTGACATCTAAACCACATGTAGAGGATAAGCCACGAATTTGTATGGATTTAGAAGCAAGTAATGTGGAAAAGAATTGTAAGAATGGAAATTAAAAGAAAAATTAGGGTTCTTGAAGTTTATGCCAATTTTACTCCATTAAATCGTTATACTTGATGAATTCGAACATATTTTATGTAGAAAATCATGTAGTTAGGTATATAGTACTTGTAGTAATGTTGTTTGGGAGTTTGGTGATCGTTAATGGATATTTGGTTGAGGTTGGAGAGGTAAACCCGTAACTGGACAATGGCAATATTCGTCATAACTGCTTGATCGATCGACCCCATTCCTCGATCGATCGATGCCTCCTGGAAAACTGTGTATTTTTCTTCTTTTTGTTTAATTCGGTTAAAATGCGTAGGAACCTTTGATTATTAATTTTAGATCATAATGAGATATAGAGAAGACCAGTAGGGTCTAGGTGAACTCCGTTGAGTGAAAATTTAATGTAGGATAAAATTATGGGTTAACGGGGAGTTATTCACACATACGAAATCATGCGTACGTTTAATAAAAGATTGAGACTCGTAAGTAAGTTAGACTAGAAGGTAAGTGAGAGTGCCTACTGAAATTGTAATTAGGGAGATAGAATACTTCGAGAGATGAGAAGTAAGTATGGAGTAACTTATATATGAGAATAAAATTGACGAGTCCGTTATGCGAGATAATCGAAAAAAATGTGCTAAGAACGGATAATTATAATTATGGGTCATGGGCGCACCTAATTTAGAAATGTGAATATTTATATATATATGACTGTGTGATTGTGTATATATTATATACCTGTGTAAAAAAATCATACCCGAGCTACTTGCTATCACAGGGTTTTTTGCGCCGGGAAAATCTTATCTCGATTGGGCCTTTATGGGGGATAACGACTTGCACCCTAGAAGATAGTATCCTTGATACAGGCTATTTGAGTGATAGTCAGATGGTACTAAGAGACGTGAGGGTATGTGCTGACCTGTTAGTGACTTGGAACTATACTTCACCTCCAATTGTATGTGTTTTGTGTTAATACAGTTCGAGAGTGATTCCGAACTAGTATTTCCCATAGTAAGAGTGATACGAGGACTTCATAGCAGAGTATGCCAGCACCATAGATTTTATGTGGGGTGTCCATAGTATATATATATTACATGAGTGACTAATATATATATATACTTAAGTATGGGAACTTTCTACTGTGCATAAAAGTAGTTAAGTAATGAATAAATACTCCAACTTTATTATAAGTGTTTGGGAATTTTGTGACATTGTAATACCCCATACTTTTACTGATATTTATTTACGGATTAATTAAATTAAATGTGAATTAATTGGGAATTAATCCGGATAAAATACTAATGATATGTGAGTTGGTATTTGATTATAATGTGTATATATGGCAATATATGAATATTAAAAATATTGAAATTGTCTCGAGGCTGAAATACGGCAATTTGGAAAATTTAATTGGGACGCGCGTGTCAGTCGCGTCGAGAATGAATTTATGAGATTTAAAAATAAATTATTTTTCTTTTGACCAAATAGTCATTTTGAGTGCGCCAACGTGTCCGTAAGGGTCGAGATAGTCAGAAAACACTAGCTGGGGGTTTAGTTTGGGTCCCGGGGCATTTTAGGCCAAAACGGCAACCCAAAAGGGTAATTTGATAATTTCAGAATTTTGGTAATTAAAACCCAAGAAAATTAGAGTTTAATTATGATTTATCATTAAACCCACCAACCCATTATCAGCACTAAACTAAGTAGTGGGCTACGGGAGAAGTTTAGAAAAGAAGTTAAAAGTCCAAAAATAAACCTCCACCTCCATTGTCATCTTGTGAGAAGAACTTGTAGAGAGAGAGAGAGAGGAGAATTCTGCAGAGAGAGAGAGAGGAATTCAACCATCTCCAACCAGCAACAAATCTGAAGAACATACGGCCAGTGATTTAGTTACAATTAATTCAATGAATGTGTTCTTCCATGTTTAGTGTAATTATCGAATTTTGTCTTGGAAGATTGATATAGACCCATGAATTTGAGGATTAAAACTATGAACCATGTTAGGAATTGCATGTAGACATATTCTGGACGAATTATGAATTCAAAATATAACCCTTGATGATCTAAAAACGGATTTAAGAAGAGATTTATTATTGTTCTTGAAAGATATAGAAAACTAGGGTTCTTGATGAAGTTTTGATCCAAATAAAGCCCTTGGTTGATGATTTATTGGTTTTAGAATGTTAACAATGTTGTAGGATGGTTGTATGATGATATTATAACGTTAGATTAGAGTTTCATGCATTATAATGGAGTTTTGGGACGATTTGAGGACTGCAAAACGAAGCAGTCCGTAGCCTACCTGGTGCAATCGATCGATCGACATTCATCAGTCGATCGATCGACCACCATCGATCGATCGATGTTCAAGGTCGATCGATCGACCTTCCCAGAATGAGTAAAATTTTCCTAGTTAAATTTTAATGATGTTAACCCTTAGAAAATTATTATTGGAGACTTTATGAATATCCTTAGACTTAAGGAAGACCAGTAGGTATGGTTATAAAATTTGGACCTTAATTAGAATTCAATTTGAGGAATTATTCTAAAATCTAATGAAATTTCGATGAGTGAGATAATATTAGGGTTAAAAGAGTAAATTTGAATAATTTGATGAAATGAGGCTTGGGGCAGAAGTAAGGACCTTAAGAATAATGATGTTATATGTGGGAATAATAGGAGACTTAGTAATCCCTTTGAGATAGGTTTTAAGAACAAGAAGCTATGACGTGAGATGTGTCGACAGTCTACATTATATATTATCGGAAGACTTAAAAATGCATAAAATTGGAATAATGGTATAGGGATGTAGAATATACCTTTATTAATATTAAGATATCTAAGACGTGTGAATGCTTAGTATATGACTTATGTGTATGACATACCTACCATACTTGCTATCACGGGAGGTTTACGTTCGCTTAGGGCCATCTAATCTTTGTGTGCCCGGATTTAGATTGGTACCTTAAGAACATAATGCTAGAATGACTTATTTGTGAGTTAATAAGTCAGCTGACTATGGAGCGTAGGTATGTACGTGACCCATGGATATGTTGAATTATGTTCGCCTCCATTTTTGTGTGTTGTGCTTATTCTAACAATTCCTGAGAGATTCGGAATTTGTAATCCTTATGTACGTGATGTACCGGGATGAGATAGCAGAGTATGTGCACCGTAGCCTAAACTAGGGGTGCCTATAATGTATATTTATGATGTGAATAATATACAACTAATGTTCAATGAAATACTTAGTAAAGTAACGATGTGTATACTTGTGCTATTTTAATAGAGATTAAAGTGAGAACTCCACAAAATAAAAGGTTGTTATTAGGGAATTAAGGCCCATATATGGTATACTTTAATGACATGAATGAACCCTTAAACCTATAAAGCGAAGCCAGGTTCTGTATTAGACTAGTTAGTTAGTAGCATAACTAGTACGAGCTATGGATGCGTTAGGAGTGCACATTAGTTGAGAGGTGAGGAGCTCATGTGAGTGCACGTCACTAACATGTATTTGATATTCACTGTTTAATTGTCATTAAAGCACTTGCTGTTTTTAAAATATTCTCCACATTCGGGCTCTGACCCGTTTGCTTTCAAATTTACTTTTTGTAAAAACCTTTTTAGGTGACCAGCCACAAGGACACCATGCATAGGATTTCCATTCAGGTCACGAGCTATAGCTGTTGTGGAAGTTACAGGGCCTTGATATTAGACACCTAATTTTCCAGTCTTGACTCCATATTCAGTTTCATCATTTGTAGGGCATGTCGCCAATTTCTATTAGAGACTTTTTATATTTCAGTTATTCAGACTTTGGTTAGTAATTAATTCAGGATGCAGACTTGTTTTATTTATTTCCATATTGGGTTTGTTGTGAGGAGTATTTCCTCCAGGCTTATTATTATTTGTTGGTTATTTTATTGCTTCTTTATGGTGAATGGTTATGTTATTCTTTCATAATTCTTTTATTGCATGTTAACCAGATTTAATTTAAAATTTGACAACTTACTTTTTTAAATACTAGGTGGTTAGAAATCATTAAAATGTTTTCGACAGTGATGCTATTAACTGAACCAACTTGGCATTTTGTATTAATTTAAAAAAGGAGTAGCTACCCGGTATTTAATTAGTCGGGGTGTCACAGGTGGTATCAGAGCATCAGGTTCTAGTGTCCTTTAGGATCTGTACGACTTATTATGCTTCCAGCGTAACTTTCTTTGATATAGAGCCCTATGCTTAGGATTGTTGATATCTTTGGTGAGATTTCGTTCTCCTGCTTCGATATATATGATAGTGAATCTTATTTTCAATCAGGTGTGTTCGTGTGCCAAACGATGTAGCACGTCAGGTGAAGACAGTTGGACGAACAACAGAAGGCAAGGATCAGTTGAGATTAATAAATTAATTAAGGGAAGACTGTAGTCGAGGTCACCCATATTAGGGTAAGGAAGTCCTGGACGGTCCAGACGGCCAAGGCGCGACTTGTGACTTCCAAGCACAACAATAGTTGAAAGTAGGGTCAATTGAGACTCACCCAACAAAGTTGGATTAAGAGAGAAAGTGTTGGGCGCGGGACATCGAGAAAACCAACGGTGGAAATACTTGAAAGGCGGAGATGGCGTGTGCTAGCCAAACAAACATAATACACCCGAAGGCTTGGACTTGTGTCGTAGTATGGCCAATCGAGAGTGAAAATTTGAGGAATTTTTTTTTCTTGTCTCGTGAGAGCGGAGTTTCATTGGTGAGAGACAATCACCACACTTAGAAGTGGAATGTGACGTCGAGAGAAGGCGTACACGTATGGTTTAACCATAAGTTCCTTGATCAGATGTTCAGGATGAAAGGCGAATGTCGTTCTGAACTCACACGAGAGGGCCGGACAGAGGTCACTTTGTGAGAAGAAATATAATTGTTTAGTGAACCCTACACCGGGTGAAGTAGGTGAAATGGAGAAGGGGATATTAAAGGAAGAATTTACATACAAGAAGAATTGCTAGACCTCCTGGTGGAATTCTGCTTGGACGGTTAAGGCAGAGGGTATCGTCGCGTAGTGTTAATTTGGAGGTAAACATTCCCTCGGGTGGGGAGATGCAAAAATCGAGGACTTTATATAAAGTAAGACTGGGGAAAACGGTGTCAGTGAAGCACCACAATGGGAAGACCCAACAGAGAACCAGTTAAAATGATTCGGATAGCTGAATTACTACCGAGAAATGGTGATTTCAGTAAGAGATGTGGAAATTAGTAGCGTGTTCCTTAGGGTCGTCAAAGCTAAGGGAACAATGGAGGTAGTCGTCAGAGTCGAGATTACCAACGTCCGAGAGAAGGACCACCTTAACATGATCAGTGTGACAAAAGATAAGTGGAGTATGTGTAGAGGTATTTTGTGGGGAGTGAAACCCGTGCGTTGTAAATATTTTCTGATGCAAGAGTAGGGATCAAGGTATTGTGCCTGGCGAGGGCAACAGTTATTGAAATATTCGGTTTGGGACGGACATGTGTGGTAAGTCCAGGAACCATTTAAGCAGTCGAGACGATTGTTAGGATAGAAGTATGAGTTATATCCTTAGATGAGGCATGAATGAGTTGCTACATTCGACATAATTGTTATTCTCACTTGAGAGTCGAGTTTAGTGAGTATATCAGTAATTTTATTATATATAAGAATATTTTCCCTGATAGTGTGGGGTCTTTTATTGTCATCCACGGAGGATGAATGGGTATATTGATAGCGGTTTATGCTTTATCGAAATTACTCATTTTAGTGCTGTGTTATACGGGTATGATATGATCTTAATTATGGTTTTATATATACGATTATACCGATAGTGTGCTGGTATTGTAAGTTTATTGGGATTACTACCTTGGGGTAGCATGTTCTGTTCTGGCTAGGCCCCATATGTGAGAGGGTCGGGCTCGCAATTGTATTTTCGTATATATATATATATATATATATATATATATATATATATATATATATATATATATATATATATATATATATATATATATATATATATATATATGTTGTGATTTCAAAAAGGTATAATGGTCTCGAATATTTAATCCCAGTATGCATATAAATTCTTATGTCATGAGTCGTATGTAATTGGTTTACAAGTCAATAAAGAGTTAGCTGGTTTTTATAATTAACGCTAGAGAGGCAGTAATGAGAAGAGTGCATTGTTTTATCACCCGTTAGAGATTTGGAAGTTTATACTCATAGTTGTGTGTCTGGGGACAGGAATTTGAGAGTCTCGATTTTATTCGCATGTGTATATGAAATGTGATTTCCATCACTGTCAAGAGAAAGTGTCTTTCGGAAGGAGTTCCTTGTTTATGTATAATTGCGATCGAAATGTAACTTTGTTGTTAAGAGACGGGAGTGTAGGGGTACATATTATGGACAGGTCTTAACGGATTCCGATGACCAACAATGTTAGGTAGTAGTGTATCGGGGGGGGGGGGTCCTTGTTTGGATTTCGCTTTGCGAGACACCCCACACATGAAACTTTGCGTAAGGTTGGTAGTAAGGAGATGTGTGTCCATTCGTTCATGATTTGGATACCTCAATTGTTATGGAAGTAAGTAGTTATAACTGGAAGTAACAAGGAGTAAATTATGATGTACGGCTATTAGAGCCAATTGTTAGTAAATTACGATATAAGTACTAATAATGTTGGTGGCGTGTTGAAGGACACATTGAGGATAAGGAGGATTTGGGATTTCTAATTCAGAAGCGATTGAGAATTCCCAAGTAGTATAGCACCGTTGTATTTACAGTGACAATAAAGAGTTTGGGATTTGTATGAAGCGTATATAATGTTTAAAAACTGTATGGTTGGGTTATAAGGGGCGTAGACATCTTGATTTGCTAAATTGTAAATCAAAGGAAGAGGGAACATAGACGGGTGAGATTATTACTTATGAGATTAAACGTCATAAGAAAAGGTGTAAGTGAATATCTAAGTAGTAAGTGTAGCAATTTCAAACTTGGAAAAAGGGCATTAGAAAGCCATTTAATAAAGGGATATCTCTTGAGAAGGCGAATAAATTATTATGAGAAATTTGGAGTAGAGTTCCGATCAATCAAATGTTGAGGGTGACTCAAGAGTAAATAGAATGAGGATGTCAATCAGGTATAAAGTCCAGATATGCACAAAGCGATGAAAAGTCTAAAGGTCCAAACTTTTGGTATTCGTCAGGAGAATAAGGTCATTAAGTATCATTTAACGGGGAAAATTTTATGTGAATATCGACATTGAAAGAGGTATAGTAAGTAGCAGAACAGTTGGGGTTAGATTATCAACCAAATAATTTTGTATCAAGACGACGATTCCAAGAATGGGAGGGTCAAGTGGGAGAATTTTCTTGAGAGGTAGCCAACTTATTGATAAGTAATGAGTTCCTTCGATTATATGGGACATGTTGTCCAGAAGGAGAGAAATTGTTATAAACTTGGGGTGATCTACACTATTAGATAGTGAACACGCCGGTACATGGTTCGAAGCAGTATTATTCAGAACTAAGAGGAGATCCCCGAAATCCACCTTCAACGTGGCGTAGCAAGAAGTAGTGGAAATATGTTTCGTTTGGACAAGGTTGTATCACCTATGGCCCGAGGTGTAGGTGCAAGGTGATCGACGATGGGTGGATTGTATAAAATAAATTTTGGATTCATTGCGATTTTTTCATTTACAAATCGGGTAAAACTAGTAAGCAAGGTACATTGTGGTAATGGTGAGGAGATATTATCTAATAGTAGAGTTGGGTGAAAGCACCCGTATCTATTTTATAGTGGACAAGGTGCCAAAAATTATTTTGAGTAACACCAGCCGACTGAAGTAAATTTCCCCTTGAGTAAATGTCACAACGCCGGGAACAGAGATTCAAAGAATGGACAAGAGTAGTCAGATGTGTTATAAATTTCTTCCAGGATGGGAGTTTGGTGTGTTACTAAACGCGGGAGTTAATGCGTAGTGAGGTACGGACTCACAATAATATTGAAATGATGCGGTAAACGATGTATAGGCTATTTTTATTCGAATGTTGTTTAATAAGAGCACAACGTGAAGTGCATTTATTGAAGTGTATTCTGATAAGGTATCAAGTCTGTTAAACAAGCTTGTTGTGAGCAAGGGCTTTAATGACTGGGCCTTTCTTTATATTTTATTTTGAACACTGGAGGGTACCAAATTTTCCAGGTATGCCTTACTTTTTTCGAATTTCGGGACGAAATTCTGTTATTAGGGGGGAAGTATGTAATACCCCGTACTTTTACTGATATTTATTTATGGATTAATTAAATTAAATGTGAATTAATTGGGAATTAATCCGGATAAAATACTAACGAGATGTGAGTTGGTATTTGATTATAATGTGTATATATGGAAATATATGAATATTGAAAATATTGAAATTGTCGCGAGGCTGAAATACGACAATTTGGAAAATTTCAGTCGCGTCAAGAATGAATTTATGAGATTTAAAAATAAATTATTTTTATTTTGACCAAATAGTCATTTTTAGTGCGCCAACGTGTCCGGAAGGGTCGAGATAGTCAGAAAACACTAGCCGGGGGTTTAGTTTGGGTCCCGGGGCATTTTTAGGCCAAACCGGCAACCCAAAAGGGTAATTTGGTAATTTCAGAATTTTGGTAATTAAAACCCACGAAAATTAGAGTTTAATTATGATTTATCATTAAACCCACCAACCCATTATCATCACTAAACTAAGTAGTGGGCTACGGGAGAAGTTTAGAAAAGAAGTTAAAAGTCCTAAAATAAACGTCCACCTCCATTGTCATCTTGTGATAAGAACTTGTAGAGAGAGAGAGGAGAATTCTGCAGAGAGAGAGAGAGGAATTCAACCACCTCCAACCAACAACAAATCTGAAGAACATATGGCAAGTGATTTAGTTACAATTAATTCAATGAATGTGTTCTTCCATGTTTAGTGTAATTATCGAATTTTGTCTTGGAAGATTGATATAGACCCATGAATTTGAGGATTAAAACTATGAACCATGTTAGGAATTGCATGTAGACATATTCTGGACGAATTATGAATTCAAAATATAACCCTTGATGATCTAAAAACGGATTTAAGAAGAGATTTATTATTGTTCTTGAAAGAAATAGAAAACTAGGGTTCTTGATGAAGTTTTGATCCAAATAAAGCCCTTGGTTGATGATTTATTGGTTTTAGAACGTTAACAATGTTGTAGGATGGTTGTATGATGATATTATAACGTTAGATTAGAGTTTCATGCATTATAATGGAGTTTTGGGACGATTTGAGGACTGCAAAACGAAGCAGTCCGTAGCCTACCTGGTGCAATCGATCGATCGACATTCATCAGTCGATCGATCGACCACCATCGATCGATCGATGTTCAAGGTCGATTGATCGACCTTCCCAGAATAAGTAAAAATTTTCCTAGTTAAATTTTAATGATGTTAACCCTTAGAAAATTATTATTGGAGACTTTATGAATATCCTTAGACTTAAGGAAGACCAGTAGGTATGGTTATAAAATTTGGACCTTAATTAGAATTCAATTTGAGGAATTATTCTAAAATCTAATGAAATTTCGATGAGTGAGATAATATTAGGGTTAAAAGAGTAAATTTGAATAATTTGATGAAATGAGGCTTGGGGCAGAAGTAAGGACCTTAAGAATAATGATGTTATATGTGGGAATAATAGGAGACTTAGTAATCCCTTTGAGATAGGTTTTAAGAACAAGAAGCTATGACGTGAGATGTGTCGACAATCTACATTATATATTATCGGAAGACTTAAAAATGCATAAAATTGGAATAATGGTATAGGGATGTAGAATATACCTTTATTAATATTAAGATATCTAAGACGTGTGAATGCTTAGTATATGACTTATGTGTATGACATACCTACTATACTTGCTATCACGGGAGGTTTACATTCGCTTAGGGCCATCTAATCTTTGTGTGCCCGGATTTAGATTGGTACCTTAAGAACATAATGCTAGAATGACTTATTTGTGAGTTAATAAGTCAGCTGACTATGGAGCGTAGGTATGTACGTGACCCATGGATATGTTGAATTATGTTCGCCTCCATTTTTGTGTGTTGTGCTTATTCTAACAATTTCTGAGAGATTCGGAATTCGTAATCCTTATGTACGTGATGTACCGGGATGAGATAGCAGAGTATGTGCACCGTAGCCTAAACTAGGGGTGCCTATAATGTATATTTATGATGTGAATAATATACAACTAATGTTCAATGAAATACTTAGTAAAGTAACGATGTGTATACTTGTGCTATTTTAATAGAGATTAAAATGAGAAATCCACAAAATAAAAGGTTGTTATTAGGGAATTAAAGCCCATATATGGTATACTTTAATGACATGAATGAACCCTTAAACCTATAAAGCGAAGCCAGGTTCTGTATTAGACTAGTTAGTTAGTAGCATAACTAATACGAGCTATGGATGCGTTAGGAGTGCACATTAGTTGAGAGGTGAGGAGCTCATGTGAGTGCACGTCACTAACATGTATTTGATATTCACTGTTTAATTGTCATTAAAGCACTTGATGTTTTTAAAATATTCTCCACATTCGGGCTCTGACCCGTTTGCTTTCAAATCTACTTTTTGTAAAAACATTTTTAGGTGCCCAGCCACAAGGACACCATGCATAGGATTTCCATTCAGGTCACGAGCTGTAGCTGTTGTGGAAGTTACAGGGCCTTGATATTAGACGCCTCATTTTCCAGTCTTGACTCCATATTCAGTTTCATCATTTGTAGGGCATGTCGCCCATTTCTATTAGAGACTTTTTATATTTCAGTTATTCAGACTTTGGTTTGTAATTAATTCAGGATGCAGACTTGTTTTATTTATTTCCATATTGGGTTTGTTGTGAGGAGTATTTCTTCCAGGCTTATTATTATTTGTTGGTTATTCTATTGCTTCTTTATGGTGAATGGTTATGCTATTCTTTCATAATTCTTTTATTGCATGTTAATCAGATTTAATTTAAAATTTGACAACTTACTTTTTTAAGTACTAGGTGGTTAGAAATCATTAAAATGTTTTCGACAGTGATGCTATTAACTGAACCAACTTGGCATTTTGTATTAATTTAAAAAAGGAGTAGCTACCCGGTATTTAATTAGTCGGGGTGTCACAGACATCACTGGGTTATTTTAAATAACATAAGATATATGAGAGAGCTTAATTTACAGAAATTAATTATTTTAGCCATAGTATTTATCGGAATGAAACCTTATGGGAAAGTTAAGTTAAAATAAACTTTTGAGATTAATAGTACGGTAGGCGTGCACACTAGATGAGGGGTGAGAATTTCTCAAGAAAGTGTCGCATAGTAACATGGGTGTTACATTAGACGGTAAGAATTTTAAATACTTGCTAAACTATTTTTAAACTGTTTTAAACTCGGGCTTTGTCCCGTTTCCTATTATTTCTTTTCTCTTGTATATATATGTATATATTATAGGTGCCCAGCCACAGGGCCGTCATGCTTAGATTCCTTGGAACGGACGCGCTGCAGCTTGTGTGGGAGTTGCAGGCCATTGCTTAGACGACCTCGTTGTGGAATCTACTCTTATTTTAGTTCTGATTAGTTAGGGAATGTGTCGCCCGTTTCCCTATTCAGTTGGATTTGTCAGAGATTTATGTTCATTTATATTTTTAGTATTCGGTACTCTTTGGGATTTAATTATTGTCGGGATGGTTTCATTTATAGTTTTAAACTGGTTTGGTTTATCTAGATGATTTAAATTCTTGTGTGCTATTATCCATCCTTAGTATTTATGAATTCTTAAACTGCTGGCTATTAAAAA